>JASAUF010000473.1:1384097-2768195 GCA_030180095.1 Magnolia changhungtana | reverse complement strand
CTAGCCAACCTACGAAGAAATGCCAAGGAACACAGACAAGAAAGGCTTTAGGGACAGGATCTTTCGAACTAGAAATAACATATCCGAAGGCACGATAGAGAGAACATAGAATTTGAGGAGCTAGCGAATATTTTCAGCCTTCTGCCATTGCTCCTGCGACCATAAGAATGAGGGCCTGATAGTGTCTGCTTGATCGGGATCAGGGAATATCACTAAGCTTAACCAGTAAGCAAGAAAGGCGGCCAATTCGCAAGAAGGACTGTATTCCTCAGAACGTTTCATTTTCTTACGGATATCCTTGAGTTTTGAATGGTTGTGGCCTGCAAAGCTATTAAGACAAAGATGCGATACTTCAGTAAAATTATTCAAGAATGGGACTACGAAAATGGAAGTTAAAAGGAAAAGAGTATACTGTAATTTTTGAGAAAAGTGAGCCAACCACTCAAGAGAAGTGACGCAATAGGGATGAGGAAAGGCAGATAGCGCACTAAAAAGTTTAAGGGTAGTTCCAGAGATTTTGGATATACCTCCTCCCACAGACGCAAGAGCAAGCTCTTCGTTTGAGGGTATATATGCGTCAAAGATATCACCCATGATGGGAAAACATGCTATACAAAATAGATCCCATAAAGTGATGCTCATTTCACCTAGGGGAAGATGAAATGAATTAGTGGTTGGAGGCCAATGATTAAGAAAGCATCCGAGGATAGTAGCATCCACGCGAAAGTATTCTGATGTGGCTACGATTGCGTCGGAAAGTGTAATCTGCTCCAGTATGGCGGTATGTTTTCGGACAATAGCACGAGCCCAGGTACTATAAAAATCATGGATAGACAGCAGGCCTGTGATAGTGAATCTTCTAGTACTTCAAGGAAATTTCTCAAGAAAGAAGAGTTGTTGAGCTGTTTCGAAATAGCGGGAAGGGGAAAGTTGCTGAGGATCATTGTGTGGATGCAAAAATATCATCTTGTGAATTCTACCCGCTCTTTGACAGAGCCCGCTTTCTCCCAAATATCCTATCAGAATTCTCGGCTCTCTCGTGACCCAATTGTCCACTGAGACAGAGATATTTTATCGATCAAAGGGTTCGTTGTGCAAAATCGACCAATGACGCAGAAAATTGATAGGGATAATGATTTGATTACTGGTGAAAGGCTTATGGAGATCCAAAGTTTCTTCATTTATCTCCACATGTTTCTAAGAATAAGGAAGAGGTTGTTTCAACATAGAAAAGGATGGGTGGTACTTTCTTCTAGAAGAGGAAGCATGAGCACGGGACATGACGGAAAAGGAACATGTACTTGAAGAAAAAGTCCAAAAGATGGAAATTTTTCCTAAAAGTCCTGGTTGCACGGACGCGTGCAATCAAAGTACTTTATGTGGGGCAGCGCAAAGCCCAAAAGCCTTGCACAAATAGGAGGAATGTTGTACAGGTTTGCACAAGAGGAAGTCGTTGCGTGGGGAGAATCGCCGAGACGGAGGTTTGCTACAGTTTAAAATGAAGTGCAGAATGAGAGAAGGTCGGGGTATTTAGTGTCACACCCCAAACTCGGGGACCGGGCTCACAAAATTCCCGATCGCCGAATCCGGCGCCGACAGCCTCCGTAGAACCCCATTCTCGGCTCCCGGCGCCCATTCGCCAGGTTCCGATCCTGGGATGCTGCGAGGAGGATTTATTTATCAGTTTGAATCGTAATCAGCATAACCAAAGGCATAACCCACAAACAACAACCAAAAACTCCATCACATTTCCACTATGATCAAAAACTTTATAAGTACAATGAGCATAAAGGGAAATACAATGAGAATAGACAAGAAGCTCCAAAGATCGACCTCAGGCTCTCGCCTCATATCTCAACAATGCGTCCCGCATGCCACTCCGCACGCAACGTGGTGCATAAGCTTATGGAAAGCTTAGAGGGTGGTGAAAGTGTGTGCACAAGGTAGTAATGCAGATATGCAGTATCAGAGTAATGCGGAACATGCTGATGGATCCATGAATGTCGTTAGCCGAACCAAAGCTATGCGATACAAGGCATGAATGATGTCGGCCATGTCAAGGCCGTGCAATGCGAAATGCAACTCAAGCATACAAATCATCATCTGAGTCCATATATCAGTACAGTTCAAATATGGAATATCACCGGGGTCTAGTACACTCTAAACCAGATTGCCGCCCCATCGCACCCAAAAAGGTAAGTGGAAGAGACCTCACTATCCGCCTGCCAATATCGGGCGCGGCTCGTCGATAGCGGACCCATTCCTCGAGCTGGTCAAACTCAGCCTAGCGTTGTCCCCTACTCTTGGGCGGGTAAGGCCGCACCCCCTTCCAAACGACCACGACACAGTGGAGAGCGCGACCGTTTGGTAATCGGTACTCGGCGCTCATGCACCCACTTGGTCTAGACGTTGGAGTAACCTCTTGGTACCATAAGGGTTTAGGGACTTTCACCCAGGGATATCTATAGCACCCCATGTAGAACAAGATTTTCGGTATCCAATCTTGCTAACCACGATACGCCTGTGGAGGCTATGGCCCTGATGTCGCTAGGGCATACAGTAACCACATCACACAATGCGAATGCATGAAACACACTATCCAATCATGCAGCAATCTTACGCGTATCGTGCTCTCATGTAGGGCAACACTGCCTAACCGGAAGCCCCTAAACAACTTGCCCGAAGGCATATGCTATGATCAGCCACTTCTCATTGTCAAGCATACATATGATGCGTATGATCATGAATCATGGAACTATACTACACATGTTATAAAATAATGAACTACTCTTGCAACGCAGATGGCCTAGACATGGACGGCCTACACACAACCAGTACGGGCCTATCGATGGCCCTAAGGAGAGTCATAATGCGGACATTTAACCAACACTATACGTGCGATGTGGACGTCAAACCGACATCGCTCCTAAGGCATTGTCTGTCGTAAACATCATTACATAAACCATGTAGGGATCACACATTGCAATGGACCATAGGTACATCCCATTGGGCCTTAAATACATCGAATGGGCTATGTCACATGGGCCTTATATTCATCAAGAGGGCCACATCAATGGGCCACACCAATGGGCCCTAAGTGCATTGCAATGGGCCGTAACCCATGGCCTCTATAGTGCATCAAATGGGCCTAACCTCATGGGTCATATGTGTATCAGATGGGCCACATCAATTGGGCCCCATACGTACATCGAATGGGCCTTAACCCATAGGCCCTAATACAGCTCAATGGGCCTTAACCCATGGGCCTTAAGTATGTCAGGTGGGCCTAAAAGGTTGGGCCACAAAACAGATACCAAAGTGGGCTCACTTGAAGTTTAGATCTGCCTCATTCTTTAACTCATGCTCTAAAATGATATTTCACAATGGATAGGCGGATTGGATGTCATATGTGCATCATGGTGGGGTCCACATGCGGCCCACCATAATGTATACATAAATATCCTAAAATAATATAGATATATAATATATATATAATATACATATATAATATAACATATATATATACACACACAGCACACGCACCACGCACACACACGCACGCCCTCACACCCACCGTCCACTGGACGGTGGGAAACACATACATTGCAGGGGGCTCCACCGTCCAGCGGACGGTGGGATAAAACACATAATTCATGTGGGCTCTACGTGGGGCCCACCGTAATGTTTACATGCTATCCAACCCGTTGACAGGGTCCCATGGACCCAGTGAAAGGAAAAAAAAAAAAAAAAAAACACAAATTTCATCTTGATCCAAGACTTCTGTGGCCCACAAAAGGAGTTCAATGGCAGATGTTCAATCCCACTGTTTTATGCCGTGTGGGCCACCTTAGCGTTGGATGCGGTTCATTTTTTTTGGAGGGGACCCACCTGAGGAGGGGGTCCATCGTATGAACGGATTAGATGGCACATACACATCAAGGTGGGGCCCACGGCAGGAGCCGTGGGCGGCCCTTGTTCGTCCGCCAAAGGCTAGCGCAGGCGCGGCCTACGCCCTCCTGACACAGCAGAGGCAGCAGCCTCTACTTCCCCTTTTTTTTCTGTTTTCTTGCAGAAAATGGTATGTGGGGCCCACTACCTGAAAATCTAGTCCGCCCATTGCATTCTCGGGCCCGGAATACATCAAATGAGTCCAAAGATCGAAATTTTTCGATGTGTGGTTAAGGCAAGGTGGGTCCTAGAAGTTTTGAATGGTAAAAGAGACATTTTCCTATGGTACGGCCCGCCTGAGTATTGGATCGACCTCATCTTTCGGCTCAACGCCAGAAACGTTCTTGTGGAGGGATGGACGGCGTGGATTGAACACATACAACAAGGTGGGGCCTATACACGGGAGCCACCCAAAAGCTTAGAAACAAGCTGATATTTGTGTCATTCTCCAGCCACGTCCAGCGTCTGAACGGGTTGGCGCACACATGCATTGAGGTGGGCCCCACTTGGGTGGGCCACGAAATGAATGGATGGTGTGGGTACAACACATTTAGAGTGGCCCCACTGGTGAATGGCTTGGATGAAGTGCATATGTCATGGTGGGGCTCATTTCAAGTGGACCACACAACCATCACATGATCTAAAGGAAAAAGAAAAAAAAAAAAAAGAAAAAAATGAAATAGAGAGAGATAGAGAGTGAGACATAGAGAAATCGGTGAGTATGGAGGGACCCCGCCACTATGGGCCCCTCATTCAAAAGTACATCAAGGTGGGTCCCACATTATGGACCCCAAATCGACAAAAATGAAGGAAATAGGGAGCTACAAACACCCACCGCTTGATCTTCTTGTTCCCTCGGCTTGCCGGTCTCCTTGTGCTCCTCTTTGATGGTGAAGATGAGAAATGGAAGGCTAGGATGAGAGATGAGAGGGTGGAGAGGTGGGTCACACTTGTGGCTTGGAAGGAAAGGGGGAGAGGCTCATACGTATGGTTTTTCTTTTGCTTGGGAATGGTTTTGCAATTGAAGAGAGAGAGAGGGTTGTTGTAAAGGGAGAGGAGTGATGGATGGTTGATGTGGTGGTGATGGGGTGTAAGACACCTTTTTTGACTTTTTTGGCAAAAGGTGTAAGAAGGCATGTGTGTTGTAAGAATCTTTTTGACTTTTGAGGCTTATTTGGGAAAAGGTGAAAGGGATGTGTACTTGACCATTGATGGGTTGATGGATTGATGGATTGATGGATTGATGTGACACATCGTAGAGATTCTCTTGGGTTTTGCAACGCGCGGTGTTTTCTTCACACCAAACGCTGGCCCACGTCTCTTGATCAGAGAGTCAGATCGGTGCGCGAGTCGCGGCATCGAAACCACGGCGATGGTGCGGTCGCAAGGATACAAGTCCTAGGTTGAGTCGACTCGGGTTAACGGCGTATGAATCAGGGTTGTGCGCAGATACCGGTAAGGGTCGAAGGTTGCCGGAATTCGACCGGGAAGACCGCGGGAGTCTACGGAATGGTACGGTCTAGGATACGGGTCTTAGATTTAGGCTAATCGAGTCGAGTACGGTAACCAGGTTTTAGTTGCGCGGACCCGTGCAAACCCTTTCATGGTGAGAAATTTGATCCTTTTTCTTGAATTTTGGGGAAACAAAGAAAGGATCAAGGGGGCATTTGTTGAAGCACAAAAAAATGAAGAAGTGGTTGAAGAGAAAGAAGATCAAGAAATATAATGAAAATAGGAAAAGAAAAAGAGCAAGATGATTTCATGTTGGTTTGCGCGGGTCCATATAAACGATATCCATTGCACGGGACTGCACAATCGAAATATCAGTTGCGTGGGTTCGCTCAACGGACTTCATGACTGATTCTTTGTAAAATATCTCAAGCATCGAAAGGTGGGCCCCATGGCACAAAAATCGAGGTGCCACACATGCGAGGGCCTATAAATATCCCCTCCCTCTCTCCATTTGCACCAATTAAAGATTTTAGAGAGGAAGCAGAGCAAGGAGGGAGATTGAAGGTGAGAAAGAGAAGGCTCCAGTGGTTTCCACGGACCCACATAAACTATATCGGTTGCGCGGGTCTGCGCAACCAGATTGCCCTGCAGTCTATAAACCTTAAAGGACTGATATGCTATTGAAATGGCCAAGTTACCAGATTTCTTCTATTCAAGCTTCAAGAGGAGAAACTAGTAGAAGAGATATTCGAGTCATATTCCTCTTAAAGAGATGATCAAATCGCGAGTCAAAGTGCTGCCGAATTTGATATATGACTTGGATATTCAAACTTTGTCAATTTCTACATTCTAAATAATTTATCTTAGAATCAAGGGATGTTTGAGGATGTAAATGAACTCAGTACTAATAAAATATGATGATTGTTCTTAATACTCTCTCTCTCTGTTATGTTTGAATAAAATGATACCCCTAATCGAATGCATTGTTTCTTATTCGAAACACACATATCTTCAAGTTGTCTACGAGTGCGCACACCAGTGAGTTCCAAGAATGTGATTAGAAGGATGGTCTTTAACTGTCCTCAGTTCAGTATTATCTTGACTTGATGAAGAGTCTGGTTTATCAATTAAGAGAATTTCATCATTTTCTAAGCTTAAGACAAGTGTATTCAAGTGATCGTCAATAACAATATTAATGGACTATTGAATTACACTAGTCCACTTCTTAAGAATCCGATATGCTCGACTATTTAGTGTGAGACCCGTGTCCTAGACTGTATCGTTTCGTAGGCTTCCGCGGTCCTTTCGGTCGAATTCCGACGACCTGCGACCCGTAGATAACATTTGTGCACGACCTTGAGTGTCATCCTGTAATTCTGAGTCAGCTTGACCTAAGCCCTATGTCATTGCAACCGGATCGTCGCTGCAATTCCAACGTCGTGTCTCATACGCCGATCCAATGGGTAGATCAAAAGATGTACCATTTACAATATTTGAGTCATTGATTGATGTGGGGTCCACTTTGAGGGGGGTGCACACATTTCCCTAGGTGGACCCACCCTAGGAGCACCATTTCCCATGAGAGATTTAGTCAACTCTCTCTTACAAGTCATTATGAGGTTCTCTTCCCTATGCTCTTATAACCCATTATTACCCTCTTACAAACTCATCCCTTCACTCTCTCTCTTCTTCTTCATTTTTCCTCCCCTAGCAAGAGAGAGCTCCTAACGTCCATAAGAACTCTCCATTTCCAACCCTTTGCAAGCCCTCCACCCCCCAAATCTAACCCTCCAAAATCAATCCCTACCAATGAATCTTGTACCCTTGGAGCTCTAGGTCACATTGGTGGAAGGAGTCCAAGATCTAAGGTGGGTGCTTCTTTCTCTCTCTCTCTCTCTCACTCCCTCTCTCCCCCTTTCTTTCAATATTTTGGTGTGATGATGTGACCGTGTGGCCCACCTGGATGTACCCCGCCTTGATGTATATGATATCCAAGCTGTTCATCAAATGGACCCCACGGCCGTCCAAGCCATGTGGGCCCTACTTAATGGTGATGGGAAAACACAAGATCAATTGATCAAGTGGGCCACGACCATGTGGGACCCACCTTGAAGAACATTCCATCTGCCTAGTGTCCAAGGACGCTGGACGTATTTTGTATAGAGTGAGTGGACAGTGAGGTGTACTCACGATTGAATATTTTTTTTGGCTTTTGGGTGGGCCACTCATACAGGCCCCACCTTGACGTATGAAACTAATCCACGCTGTCCATTTCATTCCCCAGCTCATTTTAGGTGTTGAACCAAAAAATGAGGCTGATCTGATTTTCTGGTGGGCCATAATGTTGAAACAGTGGTTGTTACCATTGAAATCCATCTTGATTTTTCTACCCGCCAAAACATATCGCATATTAGGCTTGTTTGGTCCATTTTGAGCCCTGGAATCCAATGGTTGGGTCGGATTCTACTGATGCAGGCCCCACCTGGGAAAATCCACAGAAAAACCATATTTAAAAAAAAAATGAAGCAGGAAAGCCGCCTCGTGTGCCGTCAGCAGTCAAATCAAGAAACATAGACACCGCTTTGTGTCGGACGTTAATGAGGCAGGGACCGTGGATCCCAGCTGTGGGCCCACCATGTTGTGTATTGAACACACCGTGTATTTGATGGGTCCCCTTTACATATGAGGCACCTCCAAACATCAGCCTTACATGGTGCTCAGGTGGCCCACATCACAGGGAATAGTGTGAATGAATGTCTGCCATTAAAACCCCTTTTGGGTAACAGAAGTTTTGGATCTACATGAAATTTGTTTTTTATTCCTTTGATTCAGGTCTCTGTGACCTTATGAATGGATCAGATGGAGGATAAACGTTATGGTGGGCCCCACGTGGGACCCACCCTTTTTAGGAGTGGATCGGCTGATGTACCTTACTACCGCACGTCAGCAGGTCTTGTGGACCCCACTCATGATATATGTGATTCATCCACACTGCAGAGCAGCTGTGGGACCCATACCGGTGTGGACTCCACATGCATGTGAATGTGAAGCCGTCCATCTGTCCAATGTCCAGGTCTGGACTCTCGAACCTATTTTCAAAAAAAAAAAAAAACAGAGAAAGAAGAAAGAAAGATAAAGTAATATAATATACTATTATATTATATTATATATATATATATATATTTATATGTATATATATAAACTATATATATATATGTCTGGTGGGCCCCATGTGGGACCCACCTTGATGTACGAATTCGATATCCAAGACGTCCGTCCATTTGAGGATGTGGCCCCCACCATTTGACGTATCGTATCCAAGCCGTCCTTCTGGACAATGCTGACATCAGCCATGATGGGTGTTTTATTCCACACCGTTTAGATAGGCTGGACGGTGGAGTGTCCATAATGTATGTGTATCCACACGTGGGACCATACAGACTGTCCAAACCAGGGACGGTGGGTCCCACGCAGCTAGTGCTGCTGTTTGACATCAGTCAGTCATGTGGGTTTGATCAGAGGTATGTGATTTATACCAGTCGACCATTTGAGGACGTGGACCAGCCATGATGTATGTACTATATCTATACCATCCACTTGGATGAGGTACATGCAACATCGTGGGTCCATAGAGCACCATTTAGTAGTGATGTGGGCCCATGCCTTTTGTGGGTGACAGATTGCATGTATGCATGTCATGTTGAATGACTTGAATGCATGACATATGTATATGTACACGTCAGATGCATGACTAGTTAGTACCTGTAATAGTTGTATGCATGCATACATGTATGATGAGTGTGTGATAAGGTGCATGACACTACGTTGTCTGTTATACATGCATGGTTGCAAGTAATACATGCATGAGTGATGGGTTGTGTGTTATACATGCATGGATGCAAGTAATGCATGCATGAGTGATGAGTTACGTTGAATGCATATGTGACGTATATGGGATGGACACCTGATCTACGTATGACCTAAACTATGGTAGGAAGGCACATGCGAGGCTTGAGGTCGAGTAAGCCCTCCCTAGTAATAGTATTTGAATGCATGCCTACACAAGAGCTTAGCCGTACATGTGGGTTCATTGCATGCACCTTCACGGCCCTATTAATGACAAGTATTTGAGGCCCACCTTAATATATTTGTGGCTACCCATGAGGCCTGCCTTGATGTATTTATGGCCCATCCATAAGGCCCACCTTGTATTTATGAGGCCCATTGGTGCGGCCCGTTGATGCTGCCCACTTGACGTTTATGAGACCCATTGGTGCGGCCCGTCATGCGGCCGACTTGATGTATATGAGGACCATTAGTGCGGCCCATCCATGAGGTTCGTCATGATGTATTTTGGCCCATGGGTGAGGCCCACCTGTTTGTATTGTTAGGCCCATGTAACGAGGCCCACTTGATATATGAGGCCTGGTATTGAGGCCTATGGGCGAGGCCCATTGCGATGTATATTAGGCCCTTATGTGAGGCTGTGGGCCTACTATATGTTTAGCCCTATTAGGACTACTCCTTGGGATCAATGTGGTTGAATGTCCACATTGTTGGGCAATGATGGTTTAATGTCCACATTGTGACCTTCCCTTAGGCCGATTCCGATTCCAATCAGCGATCGAGGCAGATTGAAGTGCCCATTCCGATTGTCATGACCGATTGCCGATTCTGATTAACGTGACCGATTTGTCGATTCTGATTATCGATCGATTCCGATTATCATGACCGATTGCTGATTCCGATTGACATGATCGATTTGTCGATTCTGATTATCGATCGATTCCAATTGTCACGACCGATTGTCAATTCAGATTGACGTGCCGATTTACCGATTTTGATTATCGATTGATTTTGATTTTCACAACCGATTGTCGACTCCGATTGATGTGTCCGATTTGCTGATTCTGATTATCGATTGATTTCAATTGTCATGACCGATTGTCGATACCGAATGAGGTGACCGATTTGGTAATTCTGATTATTGATCGATTCTGATTGTCATGACCGATTACCGATACCGATTGACGTGACCGATTTGCCGATTCTGATTATCGATCGATTCCGATTGTCATGACCGATTGCCGATTCCGATTGACGTAACTGATTTGCCAATTCCGATTATCGATCGATTTCGATCATTATGACCGATTGCCGATTCTGATTATCGTGACCGAGGCCGATTCCGTTAGTCTAGGCCGATTGTTAAGACCTATATGGTGTATATACGACCTGTAGTTGAGGCTCATTGTGATGTATTCGTGGCCAATGGGCAAGGCCCATTGTGATATGTATTAGGCCCATGATGCATGGCCCATTTGATGTATTCGAGACCCATGTGTAGGGCCCACATGACATGTATTTGAGGCCCATGAGCAAGGCCTACTTGTTATGTATATGTGACCCTTAAGTAAGGCCCATGGTGTTGTATATTAGGTCCTTGTGTGAGCCCATGGGTCCACTATATGTTAGGCTCTATGTGAGTCATTCCTTGGGGGCAATGTTGGTTAAATGTTCACATTATCGAGGTCGATTGTCGATGCTGGTTATAGGTACCGATTATGAGTATGTGACAGTATAGCATCATGATACATGCCCATATGCATCATCTGCATGTTTGTTATGAGATGTGGTTGATCATTGCATATGTCATTGAGCATGTTGTTATGAGACTCCCTGATAGGCAGAGGTTATCTTACATGAGCGCATGACATGCGCAGGATTGATGCATGATTAGATTGTATGACTCATGCATCTTGCATTATGATTACTGTACGCCATAACGACATCAAGGCCGTAGCCTCCACAAGCATATCGTGGATGACCAGTCTGGACACCAGAAATTTGTTCTAGCATCGGGCTGCCATAGATGACCCTGGGTGAAAATCCCTAAAACCCTCTTGGTACTAAAAGACGCCCCAACGTCGAGACCGAGTGGATACATGAGCGCCTGAGTGCCGAATACCAGGAGGCCGCATCTCCCACTGCGTCATAGTCAGTTGGGAGGGGGTGTGGCCTTACCTGCCCGAGAGTAGGGGGCATTGCTACACTGAGTCTGACCAGCTCGAGGAATGAGTTCTCTATCGACGTGCCGAATAGGTATTGGCAGACTATTAGCTAAGTGGATAGTGAGGTTTCTTATGCTCACTTGGACTGTGTGGCTGGGAGAGCGGCAGTGCCATTTAGAGTGTACTAAACCTCGGTGATGATCCTAGAGAGGAACCGTACTAATATGTGGACTTATAGAGTAGGAGTTGCATACTCATGTATTTATTGCATTCACTATCCACTCGGGCTGGTGGTGTGCAACTAATTGTTGTGTACTTTCGCATGGCCAGGTTTCGGTTGGGAGCGTGACTAACCTGAGATCAGGAGTTTACCACATTGAGTCTGACTATCCAAATTTAGGTATGGGACTGGTTTGGATAGAAGCCCCTTATGATGGACCCCATAACTTGTGATACTATGTACTATCATCCCAACTTCACTCCAGCATGGCCATTCCATTCGCACCACATATTACATCATATCTGTAGTACTTAGCATTTTGGGTTGCCATGTTTCTGTATTGATATGATCGTTAACATTCATGTCTTGCATCGCATAGCCTTTGTACAGCTGAAGGCACTCATAGTCTTATTAGTATATTTCCGCTTATTTCGATATTGTATGATTTATGGCATTGCATCCTCGGTATATAATATTTGACTTTCTTTGACTCCTCATTGGTATAGCTGAATTGCATTGCATACCCTAATATTGTATGACTCACGGACTGCCAGTATTTTTGATTACTCTGATTACTCTGATATTGATTACTTGACACTTACCTTGTGCACACACTTTCACCACCCACTAAGCTTTCTATAAGCTTATGCACGATAGATGCGTGCAGGTGGCGTTAGGTTGCAGCAACATTGAGCTTAGAGCATACAGCAGACTTATGGAGTTTTGATTTTTGTCATATATATTTTCCTTTCGGTACTGTGTTCAATAGTTTATATTAGTGGATATGTGATGATGATGTTGCCTTTATGATTTGGGTATACTTGTGGTTATGCTTATTACGAGATAAATGTATAAAAAAAATCCTCCTTGTAGGATCCCAGGATCGGAATCTGGCGCATAGGCGCTGGGAATCGAGAATGGGGTACTATGGAGGTTGTCGGTACCGGATTCGGCGATCGGGGTTCTTGTGATTCCGATCTCCAGGTTTAGGGCGCGACATTTAAAGCATACCCTAAAAATATCCCTTCATCACTTTTTAGTGTAAAACTTACCCAGATTTTCTCGGTCACGTAAAATGTAGCACTTGCTGCCAAATACTCGAAAGTATTTGACAGTAAGCTTTTTATTAAGCCACATTTCATAAGCCATTTTACCATTTAATTTTCTAGTATAAACGTAGTTAATTATATAACAAGTAGTATTTACGGCTTCGGTCCAAAGGTTTTTAGGAAGCTTCATACTATTTAACATTACATTTGCCATTTCTTGAAGCACTTTATTTTTCCTTTCTACTATACCATTTTGTTGTGGTGTTTTGGGTGCAGAATATTCATGTGATATTCCCTAATCATTGCAAAACTTTTCAAAACCGCTATTTTCAAATTCCAAACCATGATCACTACAGATCTTAGAGACTTGTGATTCTTTCTCCGTTTGGATACGTTTAAGTATCCTTTTTACTTTATTGAGAGTTTCTGATTTGTCTCTTAAGAAAACTACCAAACTATACCTATTAAAGTCATCAACAATTACCAGCATGTACTTCTTGCCACCTCAACTCTCTGTTCTGGTTGGTCCAATAAGATCCATGTGGAGAAGTTCGAGCAGTTAGATGTGGTATTGAAGTTTACCTTCTTGTGAGTACTCCTGATTTGTTTGCCAATCTGGTATTCGCCACATATTTTGTCTACTTTCTGTATTTTGGATAAACCTCTTACTAACTCTCTTTTGCTCAATTTATACAAGTTGCGATAGTGTACATGTCCGAGGCGCTTATGCCATAATTTGGTTTCATCAGTATGGACCATGTAGCATGATAGATTAGATGAGCTTGAGTTACTCACAATGTAGTAGTTTTCAGAAGTTCTATGACCAGTTAATATTACAAAACCATTTTTATTTAAAATTTCGCACCCTTGGTCAGTAAATTTTACATTATGATTTTTATCGCATATTTGAGAAATGCTTAATAAATTGTGTTCTAACCCTTCTACATATAAAACATTCTCAAATAGAGGGAGGTTAAAGAGCTGAACCGTACCTTGGCCAATTATTCTATAGTTGCTACCATCACCGAATGTGATTGAACCACCAGTCATGTCTTTAAGATTGGTGAATAGAACTTTGTCACCTATCATGTGTCTAGAGCATCCACTGTCTAGGCACCACTTTGAATGACTTGAAGCTTTGAAAGCGGTGTGAGCAACCAAGCAACTAACCTTAGGAACCCATTTCATTACAATTTTGGGTTTAGAAGTACAGTTGGTCTTTTTATGTTTGTAGTTGTTATAAGACCGACCCACTGAGTTAGATTTTAAGAGCTCCTTAAGTAAGCCAACAATTTTCTCAACTAAATGATTTTGATTTTGATTTTTATAGTTGATATGGTTACTACCAGGTTTTAAGGTTTGAAAGACTTAACATTTTTAAAATGATTTTGATTTAGACTTTTCCCTTTTGAGTTTGACGACTCCCCTTTCACAAATATGGGTGGAGTATTCTTATGTTTAGGAGGAATACTTTTGTCGTAGCCCAATTCAGATCGATCCCACATTTTCTGGATCCAGATAAGAGTTTTTTTAACTTGGGATCACCTTGGGCATACCTCCATGTTTCTTTTAAACTCAAAAGTGTAGAGACTTCTAGTTTTAGCTTTTCATTTTCAGATTTTAGATTTTCAACAAGGGAGGTTTTGAAATCTAAATCACATTTGGTTTTTTCAAAACAATCTAAAATGTGTGATTTTTCCAAGACTAGATTATCAAAATTTTCTTTAAGTTTTGAAAACTTTTCTTTTTGAAGTTTTAGTTTTACAACTATTTTGCAACTTTCCTTGTATAGGCCATTATAAGCATCCTGAAGATCTTCTTCATTTTCATGATCACTGTTCAGATTTTCTTCACTAGTTGAATCATCGTTATCTGAAAAGGTGAACCTGGCTATAGTCATTAGGGCTTTAACATCATTACCCGACTCGGTTTCAGAATCTTTTGACTCAGAAGATGCTTCGGAGTAGGAAGATTCATCCCATGTAGCCAACATACCTTTCTTTTTCGGTTTGTCCTTTTTAGGACATTTGTTTGCTAGATGCCCATATTCATGGTAGTTGTAACATTGACTGTCTTTTAAAGATTTCCATGTTTTAGATCTAGATCTTTTATTTTCAACATGTTTTTGAAAATCTACCCTCTTTTTACTTTTGAAAATTTTGTAAAACTTTTTAGCTAAAAGGGCCATATCATCTTCAGAATTTTCTAAATCAGAATTGTTATTTTCATGATAAATATTTTTAGAAGACTTAAGGGCGATAGATTTACCTTTAGGAGCTTTAAAGTTTAACTCATAGGTTTGTAATGAGCCAACTAATTCTTATACCCTCATATTATCTGTATCACAAAGTTCCTGGATCGCAGTCACCTTTGAATTGAACTGTTCAGACAGTGAGCGTAGTATCTTTGCACAGACTTTACTTTCTGGGATTATATCACCAAGAACCCACATAGAGTTGACAATGTCATTCAATCTTGTATAGAAGTCCACGAAAGCTTCACTTTCTTCCATACGTATTTCCTCAAATTTGGTTGTGAAGATTTGGACTTTAGATTTCTTGACAATTGTTGTTCCCTCGTGTGTCATTTTTAAAATATCTCAGGCTTGCTTTGCAGTATCACAGGATATAATTCTTTTGAAATTGTCTGGTGATAGTCCGTAAGTAATTGCATTTAGAGCCTTTGCATTGACACTACTCTCACTTTTCTGAAGAGCGGACCAAGAAAAATAAGGTGAGACTTTTATCGATTTAGATCCATCAGTGCCAGTTACTTCAGTGGTAGGAGGGGTCCAATTGGTCACTATGGCTTGCCACACGCTCTCATCCATGGATTTTAAGAAAATCCTCATTCTGGCTTTCCAATAGGCGTAATTAGAGCCATCAAATGGTGAAGGCCTAGTGACGGAAAGACTATCAAAATTTGACATCTTAAAAAGTTCAGATCGATTAGCTCAAGAATTTAATCCAAAATAAATAACTAAAGCGAGCTGTTAGGCTCTGATACCACTTGAAAAGGCCAAGCTGTATGTCCTAGAGGGGGGGGGGGTGAAATGGACTATGCCAAATAAAAATTAATAAGAGGAATATAACTAATAAGATAGCACAATAAATTGCAAATAACGAAAGGAAGCAACAACCTCAAAAATCTAGTATTGAGAGGTTGGTACAAACTTGGTTTTAAGGACAACCTGACACAAAAAACCAATGGTTTATGGCAGGACAACCTTACTAGAACGTGGGTGAGTATTAAAAACTCAAACTGAAGAGGATATGAAAGAAATAGAAACTAATCTATTACAACATTCACCACATAATGCTAAAATGTAAAGATTACAATATTCACATCCACAAATACATCCCACAATCTTAAATCATAAAAGATAAAGAAATAAACCATACATCCACCAAACACAAAGAATTATAGTGGTTCGCTTGTGTGTACACCAACTATTAAACAACAACCACATAACTACTCCACTCCTAATATCCTCACACAGTGGATATTAGCATTTACTATGAAATAGGTTTTTCAAGGTTCACCTAAAACCCTCACAATAGCGTCTTTCAAGTGGGCTTACACAATTCAAAAACCCCACACTCTGAATTTTCTAGATCACCTCAGACAAACCAAAAGAAAGAGATTTTTCTGGCACAATCTCAAAGAAACCAAAAGAATAAGGTTTACAAGACAATAAAATACTTATCTCGATATTCTCATTTGTTGCAGCCCAGTAGAACTAATTCGGAGTAGAAGTTCAATCGTAGATGTTCAATGTTCACACTCACTCTTGAAATAGTTCTAAGTTCTAAATAGATTTTAGATTAAATCACCTTAGGTTAGCTTGATTTGATTTTGATTCCAAGAAATGGGAAATTTTCAATCCCTTCTTCAAATTAGATTGGAATACAGAATACAAATCAAATGTAAAAATGCTAATTAAAGAGAATATTAAATGAGCACTAAATAGCTAAAGAATAATAAAAACTTATCTCTCAGAGTGGTGTCTTGATTTTACTTGAATTGGATACAGAACTCTGAAAATCGTGCTCTATTTATAAGTGCAGAAATAGTCCACTCGACTGGACCAGAGGTTGGCTCGACTGGTCGTAGGACCAACAGACATTTGAAATTTTGAACGCAATAAGATCAGACCGTTCCATGACTGGTCAAAGGATCTGCTCGACCGGTCAAGCGACCTCCACGACCGGTCGTGTGGGATTCATTTTAGTTGTTGGACTTTGAGTCAAGCCTGCAGGACTGGTCGATCACAGGTCGAGCACTGTTCACTTGACAGGTCGAGCAGTCTCCAGGACTGGTAGAGGCTTTAATAAAAAATTCCAAAAATTATTAACAAACTTAGGACTGGTCGAGGAGTTTATTGGACTGGTCGAGCCAGCGTTAGGACTAGTCGAACATATTGTAAGACTAGTCGAAAAATAGACTATGCACTTATTAAGTGACCTAATTAAGTTATGTATTCAAAATGACCTATCCTATGGTTAATCTAGGGTCATTCGTACCTTATAAGCAATGTTTGAACATTGAAACATCTGTTGCTTCGGTTGATTGTTGTTCTTTGAAGATCACGAAGCTTATTATCTTGACATATGATGAAGCTTGAACTTGAGACATTTTGAAGCTTCAACTTGAAGTATTTTGAAACTTGAATTTGTAACCTTAAGAAGCTTGAACTTGAAATATCTTGACTCTTGAGTTTGAGGTGCTTGAGTTGTATTTGACCATGAGCTTTGAGTACCAAAGTAATGACTATTGAATCTTTGAAAGCTTGAAGTATCAGTTTATGTTTTAATTGAATTCTGATGCTTAAATCTCAAAACGGAACACCTTGTAATGGATCATCTTGAGCTTGTACAAGAATTGTATTTGACATGAAGATGAGCTACACAAGATATAAATTCCAAGAGGTTTTCGCACTACAAAATTTGACAATCATCGAAGCTAGAAAACATAGCACTTACAAGTACATCCGTTGGGAGTGGAGTAGGCAAGTAGACGAACTACTATACATGATTGTGTTTAGGATTATTTTGAGTACATTTATCTAATTATGCTTATATTTATCATATGTTCACATTGATGCATGATTTAGTTAATGAATAAGTGTTGATGAAGTCACATCCCACGCACAATACACACTATCCTTATAGACTATGATTTTACATATGAATCTTGTATAAGCTTATGTGACTTGGACCCTCTATTGGCTTGGAAGCCACCGAGTTACAGTGCCTTACTTTCTTGTTTTAGAAGTTAGGCATAGGATGTTATTAAAAGATAACAAATTTTGAAAAAGTCTTATTCACCCCCCTTTAGGACACTTAGTCATACTTCATACTTCAGTACTAGCGGTTCTACTGCAATTTCAATTAGTATCAAAGCGGGTTCCTCTTAAAGGGTTTAACAACCTAGAGGGAGATCCTTAAACTAAAGTTTAAATATGGCTAAAGGAGAGGGAACAACAGTCTCTCGTCCTCCCCATTTTCAATGGTTCAAAGTATGCATATTGGAAAGTAAGAATGAACTACTTTCTGCAATCCTTAGATCATTTAGTTTGGAAAATAGTTGAGAATGGATATGTGCCACCAACCGAGCTAATTGTATTAGAAAATGGCACAACCATCACCACACCCAAACCAAAAGAGAAATGGATAGCTTTTGAAAAAGAAAGTAAAACATATGAAGCAAGAACTATGAATTCCATTTACTGTGCAGTTTCTGAAGAGGTATTCAATCAAATGGGTATGAGTAAAACCTCTAACGAAGCATATGATCCATTGGAAACCACCCATGAAGGAACCAATACAATAAAAAGATAAGGGTTGCAGTTCTTGACGACTCAGTTTGAACAATTGAAAATGAAGGAAGATGAGACCTTCATGGAGTTCTTTGTAAAACTAAATATCATATGCAACTCTATGGGTGGACTTGGAGAAACAGTTCCTGTACTTAAAATCTGTAGGAAAATCCTAAGATTACTTTCGGAACGGTTTAACTCTAAAGTAACCACCATAGAAGAATGTAGGAACATTTATGAGATGAAAGTAGAAGAACTGGTTGGTTCTCTACAAACATTTAAACTACATCTTAAAACACCCATAAAATCTAAAAATAATGTTCCCAAAACATCTAAAAACATGAATACAATAGAGGAAGAAGACAGTGAGAACGAAGATGGGGACAAGGAGGCTGCCCTTCTAGCTAAAAAGTTTAAAAGATTCTTTAGTAGGAACTGTGGGAGACCATATAATAACAAAGGAGTTCAACTGGACCACAAGCGCCAAAACGGCAAAACCTTCAACAAGTCCAAAGAACTTCAATGTTACAAGTATAGAAAATATGGTCACATCTCTATGAAATACCCAACAAAGAAGTCTAAAGGAAAAGCTATGGCAGTCACTTGGGATGATTCTGGCAACTCAAATTCAGATTCAAGTGAGTTAGAACGTGATAGAGACAAAAAAAAAAAAACCATTGAAGATACTCGTGGCCTCCACCACTACAATCATTCTCAAGAAACTGGATGAGGAAGATTGTCACACCCCAAACTCAGAAACTGGGCTCACAAAATTCTCGATCACCGAATCTGCCGCTGACAGCCTTCGTAGTACCCCATTCTTGGCTCCTAGCACCCATACACCAGGTTCCAATCTTGGGATCCTACAAGGAGGATTTCCATAACATAAGTCTGTTCATAATCAGCATACCCAAGATCATAACCATAGAAAATAACTACAGGAATAATATTATAAAATCAACTAAGAATTAAAACTTTTATAGTACATGGCTCGAAATAAAGAAAGATACAATGATAGATGATAAAACTCCAAAAGAGATAGCTCCTCGGCAAGCTCCTGCTCTAGCACCCGCTATTACATAGCGTCATCTGCACGCATCAATCGTGCATAAGCTTATAGAAGAGGGTGGTGTAAGTGTGTGCAGGACAGGCGTCAAGGGTCCAATATCAGAGAACGCGGACAAGCTGATAAGACCATGAATACCATCAATACTATCAGCCATACCAAGGCTATACTATATTAAGCATGGATGATATCAGCCGTCACAAGGCTTTGCAATGCAATATATGAGTATTGGGTGTCATACCAAGGCGATGCAATAAGAGGCCTACATAGTCAAATGCAAGGTGCAATGCAATCATGTCAGTCCTCATATCAAGTCCACATATCAATATAGTTCCTCTCAAGGAAGTTACCGGGGTCAAATACACTACATGCTGATTGCCACCTCCCTAGCCGCGTAGACTAGCTATCATAAGAGACCTCACTACCCGCCTGTGGACAGCTAATCACCAACTAGGCTCGATAGTAGTCGACCCATTAACGAGCTGGTCAAACTCATCCTAGCTTAAATGCCCTCTCACTCGAGCAGATAAGGCCACACCCCTTCCCAACCGACCACGTTAAAGTGGGAGACACGGCCTTAAGGTGTAGGCACTGACGCTCATGTTTCCACTCAGTCTCATCGTTGGGGCATCTCCTGGTACCATGAAGGCTTTGGGGCTTTCACCGAAGGACATCCTAAGTGCCCACAGTGCTCAAAATAATATTTTTGATGTCCGAATCTAACCATCCACGTTATGCTTGTCAAGGTTACGACCCTGATGAACCTAGGGTGAATATTTATGTCATACAAATGCAAGATGCATGAATCACGCCAGTCAACCATGCATCAGTCATGCACATCCAGCACTCATGTAGGGCAACTCCATATCTCCAGGAGTCCCATATAAACAATCTACCTAACGACATAAGTCATGATTAGTCAATCCATACTCCAAGCACAAATATGATGCACATGGATGAATCATGAGACGATGTTATACTCTCCACTTACCAAGGTTAAGTCTAGGTACTTAAACAAAATCCTCAAAAGGTGAAAGATACATACTACTAGTAGGGGCCAAATGGTTTGGGATAGCCCACAAGGTCTAACTAAGCCATAATACGGGCCTAAGGGTTAGGAACGGGCCCAAACAAGGTCTAAGGTGGGCCTCCAACCACCAAGGATGAGAATGGACCTAATAAATAGGCCTAAGGTGGACATTCAACCACCAATGGTCCTAGAGGGGTCCACGATGGGGACATTTAACCACCATTGTCCCCAAGAAGGTGGCCCAATCAAGATAGCTAACTAAACCAAGGCCCAAGGCCCCAAAAACTACTATAAAAAGTACAATGGGCAGTCATACATTCAAATCACAACACATAATGGGCCTTACGAGAATGTCCCAAAGTCCTCATGTATATCACAGATTTAATACATAGCCCAAGTACCATCATTATGGGCTAAATGGAGCATTTATGTCCCATCTCTCATATGCCACTAGATCCATGCATTAAATGGATCAAATGGGCAGCCATAAGACTAAGGATACAAGGCCAAGAACTAAATTATTTATGTGGGCCCCACAACACCAGTCGATGACTTAGCAAGGCCTAACCAACAAGTTATAAAGTGGGCCTTGCAAGTCATCCCATACCAAGGATTTAAGAGTGGGCATTCAAGGTTCATTTGCTTAAGTTGGGCTCATAGATAACTCATTGGGCCCATAATATGATAAGGTCAGCCCTTTCACAATACTGGGCTCGAATGGAGGATTTCCAGCCCATCTGGGCTTATTGGACCATAAAAATTTAGATTATAGTTGGTCCACAACATACCACTTAGAATGGGCCTTACATGGCATTAATTAAGCCCAAAAATATGCCTGAAAAATAGACTGATTATTTGTGTACTCAACACTCCATTTGGTGGGTCACATATCCCTCAAAACATCCCAACATGAATCATACAACTTCTAGTATATTGCTGGACTTTCAACCCACCCAGCTTCCTGGGCTTGCTGAGATCCAGTAGGTGGGATTTATAGAAGAAAATAAATTTAGTGGTGGTTCTTAATAACCATAGTGGGCCCCAATAGATGGAGAGCATGGATACATCACTCAAAAGAAGGTTGGCCTGCTGCTAAACTGTAAGTCCAGCAGCACGGGCATACAGGCTGGACGTCCAGGTGGGCCTGGGCGTCCCAAGGGCCTGGACTGAAAGTGCACCTACCAGTGCCCTGGTTTGTCAAGTTACATATATTGTGAGTCAGACTGGCTGCAGAACTCGATGGGAAGATTATCTCAAGCGTCTGCCTCATTCGGATGTGTGGAAGCTCGCAATAGGTAAATCTTAGCCTCACATCCCATGTCCTAAAACACCAGGTGATTAAAACCCTTAAAACAAGATAGACATCTTAGGATTTTTAAAGTGAGAAAACTTTTTGCAAAATAGGAAAATTTCTAAGTTTTTCTCGCCCTGTCGATTCTATGGAAGCACCCTCGATATGATCGACCTGCATTGTCGATGTCCTCGATACCTTAACGACAGTATCGATAAGAGGACTAAAAGTGTCCAGCAACTAAATACTCATCTGGACGGATTTATCGATGTATCGATACACCTATCGATATCATCGATATAAGCACAAATATGTCCAGCAACTTCACAATATGTCTAGACAAATTATCGATGTATCGATACTCATATCGATATCATCGATATTCAAAACTCAAGCCCATCGAGAGTGGCTCGATAAGATCGACAGGCAGAATTTCGGCGCCCCTATTTTTTAATGAAAATCTCAAAATTCATCGATATATCGATGACCGTCCGATATGATCTAAAATTAAATATCGATAAGATCAGAGGTCCATCGATGATATCAATGGTGGGCGCGCATTTCTTACAACAGTTATTTCAGGATATTTTTTTAACTATGATCGGGGGCCCTTCGATTTAATCGATATTCAAATATCGATGATATCGTCACCTGATCGATTGCATCGAACTATGTCATAATTTATCCAACAAGTTCAAAGATAAATCTGCTGGAATTATCGATGCCTCGACTCAGATCTCGATGTCATCGACATTCAAATTCTGATGACCTCGACGGTTCCCCCGATCATTCATGAAAACCTGAAATATTTTCAAAGTCAAGTCTCTCTCATTTTTCATGTGTCGATTGATCGATCCTGTCATCGATGGAATCGAAGTTCGAAATCCAATGACATCGACAATAGTTTCGATTCATCGACCAATTGGCAAAGAGTTTCAAAAGCATATGACAACGAGTTCGAGTTATCGAGCGGACCATCGATGCCAGCGAGAGTATACGCTTGATGATATCGAACCTGCTCAATGATATCGAACTCTGTCATAAATGTGACTGTTTTATATCCGTTGGAACTTTTTTCCTATTTATAGAGGACTTGTCTTTTGTTGCTGTGAGAGAAAGAAGAGAGAGCTTTTGAGTGTTTCAACTTATATCCTATACCTAAAGCTCTTTATCTCAAGGGAGTTCATCCTCCAATCCACCCTCACCATTGATATTCAATAGAGTGGATTGGGGAATGAACTTCCGCGTTCAAGGATTCTCTAGCTACTACCTTAATGTCAAATTATTATGCTGGGATGCCTTAAATGCATAAGAGAGGAACTACTCTATCTTCCTTATTAGAGAATCTTTAGAGAGTAGGATTCCATCTCACCCTTGACCCAACTCGAAGCCAAGCATTGGTATATCATCTTGTGTTGCGGATCAAGGGAGCTGAAGACTCTTCGTCAATAAGGACGAGGAGATCTTCGGCGTTGTGCTTAACGGGACTCACCAACTTATCTGTAAGTATCCAGAGTCCAGAGGACACTTGTGATCATTCCTTCCTAGGTCTTGGTCTTAAGTGGCTCTCACCCTTTGAAGTCCTCAAGGAGGCCTCCAGCGGGAGTGTATGTAGTGGGTGCACAGGGTGGACCCTTACTCTTGTGTAGGGCATAAACTAATAGGTCCTTGTGTAGGTCTTTGACATGTGTGGTCTAAAATTCAGGTGCGTTGTTTGGACTCTTGCTCTATGGAGAGCATAAACATCTGGTTAGGAGTGAACCAGCAAAACTCTGGGTTTGAGGTGAACCACTTAAAACCTCTGTAAAGGTTGAAGGTAAACCTGATTTAAAACCTTAGGTTTGAGGTGAACCCTGGGAAACCTCCTTAGTGAAATCCGGTACACTCAAGGGTTGAGTGCGACAGTCGGGAGTGGAGTAGACAAGTAGTCGAACCACTATAAAAATGACTGTGTTTGTGATGGCTTTTCTCTATGTGTGATTCATGACAATGCATTCATATTCATATATCAGAATACATTTTACACACACACACAGAGTCACATCCAACATACACTAAGTTGCATATTGTTATATCTTAATTAGTTTGTGATTGGATCCTCTACAAAGCTTGGA
This sequence comes from Magnolia changhungtana, assembly GCA_030180095.1. Classification (NCBI taxonomy): domain Eukaryota; kingdom Viridiplantae; phylum Streptophyta; class Magnoliopsida; order Magnoliales; family Magnoliaceae; genus Magnolia; species Magnolia changhungtana. The sequence goes on along the minus strand of JASAUF010000473.1, from coordinate 2,744,196 downwards.
AGCATGTAGAGTTAATTTGAGTAATCCTGAAAATTGTATACATAATAGGATTAGAGTGATAGGATTTTTAAGTAACTTATAAATCTTTAAAAAGTCCTATTCACCTTCCTCTAGGACATATTGACATATTCCAACTTCTACTCAAGCGGTCTTCACCGCTATTTCATGGACGACCTAGAACAACATACATCAAGGTGGCTCTATGAGTGGGCGTCCCTCCAAGGAGTGGTCCACACATCAGTGGGCCACCCTAGGGGAAGACGGCCTGGATAAAACACATACATTAAGCGGGCCTCAAGGTGGGACAGCCGACCACCCCTTGAGCGTCCCAAGGGTGGGACAACTGACCCCTTCCAAGGTCCAGGTGGGCCCCACTTTGGGACGTCCCTCAAGGGACTGGTCCTCTACTAAGTGGGCCACACCTCAATGGTGGATGGATGGGCAAAACATGTATATAGGTGGGCCTGAGGTGGGGTGGATGGTTAGCCCATTGCTGGACATTCAGCCCAGCTAGATGTCCAGCAAGGTACTGTTATCCCAGCCCCTAAACACCCCAAAATATGATTAGATATGTGGCCCACAAGTACTTGGGGTTGTCCTCTACAAGGTGGGCCACAAATTGGGTGAATGGGAAGCCCACCACCACACAAAGGCCTAGGTAAACAAGCATGGATAGCAAGGTAAAAGAAAATACAATAGAAAATTAAAGTAGTGTTGTCCCTGTTTTGAGCACCCCAAAAGGGTGGGCCCAAGCTCTCCAAAAAGTGGAGAAAATAATTCTAAACTCCCCATACAAGTGTACTATAAGTTAGGGTCCACAAAATTGGCCCACCATTATAAAAACTATTTTATATTTATGGATTTCAAAACTGTAATGTTGCTGGACAGTCCAGAAAATCTAGACTTTCCACCCCACTTGGGCCACTCCTTTGGGACCTCAATCAAGGTCTGATGGAGGTAAAATTTGGGGTACATCTAGGTGGGGTCTACACCTTCAAGAAAATTATATCAAATGGGTAGAAATAGTCCCCCAATCAGTCTAAAATTTTCAACCAAAACCAACCAGAAACTATCGTGAAAATTTTTTGGTAGCAACATGCACATGAAATAAAATGAGCATAGGAAAAAAAATAAGGGAAAATCACCCCATGGAATCTGAGTTGTGGTCCACCTCAGCAGACCTCACAAATATCCAGACCTAATCCTTACCATAAAATCCATTGCATGTGTCCAAAAAAGGGCAAATGGGACACCTATGTTCATAGAGTGGACAACCAGGGTGTCCACTCTCTTTGGATGGTCTGGATACTTCCAGGCCACAAGGTGGGCCACACACATCTGAGAATAACAGATTAATAAAAGAAGAGTAAGAATCGGCTACAAGGGAAGGGGCTCTGCCACATTGAGGCCCTTCCCTTCATCACAAACCACACATCTCACTATATTTATGAGATTACAAGATCAACCCATACATGCACCTTCTAATCAAAATCCAATGGTGGAGATGCCATCTCCACTAAGGATCAAGGGTCTAGATGACCTAAGGATCCTTCTAACTATGAAAAAGGTCTATGGTGGGGTCTATGGAGAATGACCCCACCCATGGGTTATGCATGCACAAAATGATGGGCCAATGGCCACGCCCAAGAAGACATGGGGCCTCTACCATCATTTGGTGGGTCCCACATACTCTAAACATGAGATGAAGAAGAGGAACAAGTAAAGGAATATAAAACCTAAGATTCTAAGTTATATATAAACCCACCTACTAGATCTTCAAGCAACCACCTTCAAGAGAGTCTTCAAGCTCCAAGGAAGGAGGTTTAATGGTTAAGATCCTAAGCTAAGGGCTAGATTATGGGGTAGAAGGGAGGATGAAGGGCTGGAAAAATGGCAATAGGTGGGATGTCCAAACTTAGAGAGGGAGAGGGAGAGATGAGGAAAAGAGAGGGAAAGAGAGAGAAAATGAGGTGGATTGCAAGGAACTTGGGGTTTTTACTAAAAAATCATGATTACATTGCTAGAAAAGAGAGAGCATGATGGCCTCTTTCTCTCTCTAGAGAAGAGGAAAATCAAAATTTTCAGATTTGGGTAAGAGCAAAAGGAGGCTAGGTGCATGGGAGAGATATTGTAACGTCCCGAAAAAATTCGTACAAAGACCCGAGTACCACCTCAGGCAGAAATCACTCAGGATCAAATCTTTTAGGAATTAGACAAAATTAACTAAGTGCTAAACTAGATTAGCTATGAAATCTGCTTGAACCACTTTAAATACGATCTGTAAGACCCAAAACTTGTAGAATCATTGACGCTAGGTTACCCTAAAATCTAGGATCAATCTCATTACCCAGTTGCTCTCGGGAGCACATTGAAACTCCGTATTGGATCTGGACCGCACGTCGAAAGTCCGATTACTACGAAATTATATAATTAAGACCGCCTTGCTGGACTTGACCATCACCTCAGAAATCAAGTCCAAATAGTGTCTCGAGCTATTCACTTGAGCCCGGAGTGAAGAGTGTGAGAAAACGTGGTTTCCTTTAGTAATTAAATATAATTTAAGTAATCTGAGACTCGTGGCTTGCAGGCCAAATATAAGGATTCAGACCATCAGAATCTGACCCAAATACACCCTGGGATCAGGGGAAATTTCCTACACAAGTCAGTGTACTTGTGGCCCTGATTGGTGATCGTGGACCGTTGAACCGAAACTGGTTCGCCACATGCGATCTGGAAACCCGACTGGACCGAAAACTTAACTTGACCTAGATCCATGGTCAGGGAGCTTAAGTCCGACCTTTGGCTCAAGGGGGGGCTTCGGAAGTACTCTGTTGAGCTGTAACAAATGCTCTTTGGACATAACCTAAGTATACCTTGACCCTGGGGTCATTTCCATCAGTTCTAGGCCTATATAAGGGCCTTAAGCCCTCACTCTCTCATCCCATACGAATTTGGGAAACCTTAAGAGAGAGAAGAGAGGAAAGAGAGAGAAAGAGAGAGAGAGAAAGTTGGAGTTCATCCATGGGATTCAATCCCATCACTCCACGGACTGAACCAGCCTTTTGTATTGCTATTCCGGCGATTCCGATCCCATTCTTAGGTAAGAAATTCAACCCCTAATCTGTTTTAGGGTTTCAGATAGTGTAAGTTATGAATTAGCTAACCTAATTCATGCTATAGGTTGCCAATCCGCCGTTGACAAAGACTAAGTAACTAAAATGACTCCGTTACGCGTCTACCGGCGTAAAGTGCGGACTATAGACGTATAGGTTATGGTTTTCAAGGCTTTCAATGTCGGTTAATGATTTATAACTGACATGGGTGCTATTTCACATGTAAAATGCATCGTCTGTTTCGCTTTACAGTTATACATGAACTATGTGGACTATAGTGTATTTTATGTATATGATGAGATGTTTGAATACATATGAAATTTGAATTTGTTCCTAACATGATTATCTGTCGTGAATATATGCTTGTTACATGTACGATAACTCCTTAGCAAAAGGACTTGCCCTAAATCACATCACGGCAAATATACGTTATATGTGATATAGTGTGTAGCCCAAGTGTTTGTGGAAATGAATGAATGAATATGGAACTTGGATTCATGCTTGCCATAACTATCCATCGTGGGTGCACGCATGTTATGAATGGGGCAACTCCCTAGTGAAAGGATTTGGCATAATACCTATGTGATCAACATACGTCATGTATATTGATGTAAGTAGTCTAAAGTGTTTGCTGAAATATCTGAATGAGTGAGTAGTTAGTAAATTGTAATGTATAAGGGTGTTGAGATATGATTCTCAACTCCTTTAACTATGTGTATGCTTTTCTCTATGTACCGTATATTATAGTGTCTGTTTATCTATATAATGCATATGTATAAATCCATGCTTAAGTTGTATTCTATAAAATGTAAAAATAAAGTCGTGAAGGGTGATGGGGGAGTGGTGTCATGATTCCATGCAACAACACTGGCAGCCCTAAAGTGGACAATATCGGACCTTTGATTGTATGATTTGAAATCTTGATCCATTACTATTTTAACTATCTTCTAGGATATTTTGTTGCAATTGAATGTGATTGGCGCAATTGTATAGTCCAGGCAATCGGTAACAGATCCTAGATTAGTGGATAATGTTATTTCGCCACACGGGATGGTTCAACAAATCCAAGCCGTATGTCGGTTCTCGACAGTGGTTAGGCCACCCGGAGTGCTTATGCACTTTATGTTGATCCACTTGATGTGCACTTGTGCTAGTCGAGCTTGTCAAGTAACCAGATTGACCCGATGTATGTTCATCATGTTTGGATGCTACAGCTTGAACGTAAGGTACCAAACTCACCCGTGAACACCCTGTTAACCTTGGTACCTCGATCCGCTAAGACTCATGAGCCAAACATGGTGGTATGGGACACCGTGGTAGAGTTGTTGGCCTACGTTGGGGTGACGAGCCTCCCCGTAGTGACCAGTGAGCAACCCAAACTCGTGAGCCGAGTACAGTGGTATGGGACACTGTATTCGAGTTGTTGCCTCCATTGGTGCAGCCTGGCTGTGGTCCCCAGTCGGGTTGGCTACGAGCCATTGAAAATAGACTACTAGTTGGTAGGACATTGGTGAAGTGACCTCGAGTACAAAATAGGCTTACCCCAACATAGCCTGACTGTGGTCCCTAGTCGGGTTGGCGACGAGCCTTCGAAAATAGACTGCTAGTTGATAGGGCGTTAGTGGTAGTGACTTGAACTTGCCTATTGTATGTGATTAACTAGGATTGATGACCCTAGATGGATCATTATTTGGGAATTGATATAAGGGAGGTACCTTAGTTTTCCAACCCTACTATATGAAAAGGACTAATAAGAACTTGGTAATCATATGCATGCACTGCATTACGTGTGCGTTCAGGCGTAGCAATTCAAGCACTGAGGCAGTGTTGTTTATGCGCGAACGTGAGATGAAGTCGCTGAGGAAGCGTAGGCGAGGGCATGCATCATACATTCATACCATTCTTGCATTAACAAGAGTACTTAGGGATGTGTGATTTACTGCTTTATCATTACTGCTTGATTGAATTGATAACATGTTAACCTTTACTTTATTGTTCCACTGAGTTGATCACTCACTCCCACGTTACGGGACGGTGTTTTAAACATCAACCAGACTTTGTCTTGATTTCAGATGACGGCGTGACCCCTGAGGCGGAGCCTGACTACTACGATGATCAGGACGAGTTCTCTTATATGCAGTTCTCCGGTGGCTTCGCTTAGGCTATCCGGATTGACAGGGCTATAGGGATTATCATTGTAGTTGTACTATTTTGACATTTTGATTTTTGAGACTATTACATGTATTTGGTGACTCAGTGATGTATTCATACTCTGGAGACCAATCGTGATCTTTGACTTATATACGTGTATTTATGTCTTTCATTCTTCCGCTTGCGTTTTACAACTTGATCTTGAGTATGAATTACTGTTTTGGTATAATCTCACTCATGATTAATGCACTAACACAGACAACATTTAATCATATGCATATATGTTGCATAAGTGATGTTTTGGAACTCGGGAGTTGAGTTGCTACTCGACCCCTGATTTTCAGGGCATTACAGATAAAAATAGGATCTCTTGGTAAGAGAAACAATCATAGCTTGCTAGTTAGGGGTCTAGCCACCTAGCCTAGCCTAACTACTCTAATGAAGGCATAGGGTGATGTAATCATTGTCTAGGGATTTGTACAACCCCAGGTGGGCCCCACAATCGTGATTTATAGCCTAAAACATACACGACCCACATCTCATGATCTACAACCCGGATTGCCGCACGAGACGAGGCGTTGGAACCATGGCGACGATGCGGTCGATATGACACTAGTTTCGGGTCGATCCGGGTCGGATATATATGATAGAACTCAAGGGTCATCACAAATGAAATTCGTAGGTCACGGGTCGCCGGAATTTGACTGGTAGGACTATGGGACCAGACGAAGCGAAATGGATACTAAGGATAAGGGTCTGACAAAGATGAACTTGATCTTGAGAGAATTAAAAATGGGAGAGGATCTGCTATTAGAAGTATAACCTTTCATATTCTAATCAAGAAAATTGAACTTTTAGAATTGAAAGTTGAAAAAATAAAAAAGAGTAAACTAAAATTAAAAAATATATGTAAAAAATTCTGATCGTACAAAAGAACTAACTCGAAAATTCACTTAAAGCAATGAAAAGTCTGAAAAACTTCTAGGCATGGGTAGAAACTCTAAAAATATGACAGACCTAGGATATGAATCAGATTCTTCCTCTACCTCATTAAAGATGACAAATTAAACTAACATGAAAAATTCTATCAAATTGTCATGCCATCCTTGTGAAAAGATAGGATAATACAAATGGGAACGTCCTATATCTAAGAATCCTCATGTTACTTCCAAGACGAATCTCAAAGACACATCCAAATCGTCTGGAAGTCACTCAAAGAAACATTCTTCAGGCTCATGGAAAATGGTTACCAAATGGGTAGCATAGAACAGATGCAAGTGCCTTGAAATCAACTCGGGCCCTTGTAACCATTGCTCCAAGTAAATCAGTTTGTAATCTTGACCCATAGTTTGATACTTTTTGTAATGGGTCAAGTACTGCATAAAGGAGCTATCAGAAAAGTGGGGTAGAGAAATTCCTGAGGATTGAAAAGGTAATGGTCAAGAAGTAAATCACTGCCATATAGAATTGATTAACATTAAAAGACATGGATATGTAATGATATTCTTTTTCTAATCAATTTTCAATCTATCACTTGAATAATGGTTTCATTATATATGGAGTTTGAGACTAATACAATTCAGTAAAAGTGTCTTCATGATAAACATCTTCATATAAACCAGGTATCATGCATAATTTTAAATTTATTTTGAAAAACATTATGTATGTTATGGTACTTATTTTGAACCAGAGAAGGTTTATCTACACACTACAATCAATGCTTATAACCCGTAGATTGACCATCTCCAAAGAATGGTTCATTTGTTCTAAAGATACCATCTGAGGATACATAGCCTCACCGTTCTTTTTGAACATTTGTAGATTTTTTGTAGACGTAGATAATACTAATGATCTTATATATATATATATATATATATATATATATATATATATATATTCATTTACATTGGTTAGAAATTGTCAGTTCAAGCTGAAAAAGGTAAAGTCTATGTCTGAACTTCTTTGATAACATCGAAAGGCTAGTCAATACCATCGAACTTTCTTCGATGGTATTGACTACTATTCGATGATATCGAACATCTTGCAAGAATGACTAACCTAACTAGACAATTACTCGATAATATAAAATAGATTTGATGACATCGAAGACCCATCTTCGATAATATTGAACATACCTTGATAGTATCAAGAAATTGAAGTTATAAAAAATCGCGCATGCGGGATTTTTCTATTTTCACCTCCCTCCAGCGACCTTTAACCTCCCGACCGTTTCTCGAAGCTATGGAGTAGTCTCTGCATTTTGTTTCTTCATCTTTTTTGTATCCCTTGTGAGGTTAGATTATCACTCCTAATTCTCCATTCCTTTGTGATATTCTGCAAGCATGTTGTAACCGATTTGGGGTTTTTCGACTTTTCTTGTTCGATCTCTTTTGAAAACCTTGTCCAACTGTCCTAATGCCGAAAGAGAAAGGGAAAACCCCTGTTCAAAAGGACAAACTTCATCCTACGTGGTATAAAACTTGTGCAACACGATCTAGAGCTAAGGTCCCTATATTATCATCAACATTTCCTTCCCCTAGTTCACCTCGTGTAAGACAATCCCAAGTAAATACACAAGATGGAGTTCAGACATTTCCACCCCCAAATGAAACTCTTCTACACAAGTTCATGGGTTGTCCTATTGTGCAAGAAAGACAAGTCAACAGGGACTGCATTGATGAATTTGGAATTCAGCCACTCCTCGAAAATGTTAGCTGGTCAAAACTTCTTGTTGAGGGTCAAATATTGCTTATTATCCTCTATTTATATCTTAGTTTTATGAACATGATACTGCTTGATGTTATATTTTATACATGTTTGTGTTGCAAGGTGAATTTGAGTGCTTGGATTGAAAAGAATGTTAAAAGCGCGGATTTAATGCTCAAAAATCACCAAGCCAAAGGTTGGATCTCAGAAGACCAAGAATGAAGAATTCACATGCCAAAGATCTAAGGAAGCCAAGTGAGGAATGAAGAGAATCGAAGATTTGAAGTGAATTTGCGTGATCTTCGACTAATCCAAGATCTGCTTCGACTTGTCTAAGCTTGACTCGTTTAAGCTCTACTTCGACTCGTCCAAGCTCCTGCTCAACTAGTCGAGGAAACTTCGACTAAAACTCTAGCAACATCAGATTCTAAATTTGTGCGATCTTTGACCACTTGAAGGTGGTCCTTAACTAGTCGAGGGTTACGCAGATTTTACGCGGACTGCGTAAATTTGAGGTGATTTCTGGATTTTTCTAAGTCGGTTCGCAAGGAGGCGATGTACAAATATAAATATAAATTTCTAGGATGTTCCTAGGCATCATCTAGGGTTTGAGGAGTGGAGGAAAAGGGTGGAGTCGCCGTCCGGGAGTTCTTCTTCTTCTACTCTAGCTTGTTTTTATGCTTTTCTTAAGAGACTTTAGTTCAATCATGTTTATGGTTGGCTAAACCTCTTAGTTAGGGCTAAGAGGTGAAGCTTGTAGTGTGATGGAATGTTTTTATTGCTTTGATTCATGTTTATATTGAACTCTCTTTGATTCTAGTTTGATTATAAGGAATACTTTCAGTTCTTAATGGTTTATTGTGACTCAAATTACAGTAGATCTGCAATAGCTTTGAGTATCTTCTTTTCCTGATTTTAAGATTGTGGGATTGGTAAATCTTATTCTTAGCCATCATCCCATGGGCATGGTTTGGTGATGGAATCTCTTTCAATTATCACAATTCTCCTCCATTGAGAACTAAGTCAAGGAAAGTTCAGATTGATCTTAATTGTATATCTTCAAATTAGATAGGATAAGACTCCAATTCCAGTTGTGTGACTTGAATCAAGTAAGAGGGATCCCTGATCTTTACAAGTGAATCCTTGTAAACCCTAGTTACCACCTTTGAATTTGTTAGTTTTAATCACTTTAATCACAATTACTCTTTCAATTATTCAGATTTAGTTTTAGTTCTTCATCAAGTTCTAGTTCTAGTTAAATTCAGAAGACACACAAGTTCAGTCCCTGTGGATTCGACCTTGGTCTCACTGAGATTATTACTACATCGCGACCCTACACTTGGGGTTGTGAACACTTCTGTTATTTGGTGGAGCAATTAGGGACGAGCAAATTCTTCAATTTCTGGCATACTGTCAGTCTCCAGTATTGGTTCCCCCATCTATCTCAGTCACGATTGGATCAGTCACTCATGTCATCACTGCTGAAATTGTTGCACAGCTGTTAGGGATCCAAATGTGTCCTACAGGCCTGGGGGATCTTAACATTGATTCCCTTAACATTCGTGCAACCATGACTAAGACCCTCTGTAGTGGAATTGAAGCTCCATGGTGTAATGGTAATGCCTTCACAACCCCAAGTATAGGGTCACAATGTAGTAATAATCTCGGTAAGACCGAGATCGAATCTAAAGGGACTAATCTCATGTGTATTCTAAAAGTAACTAGGATCAAAACTATAAGAAGATCTAAATCTAAATTAGAAATAAACATGAAGTAATTGTGAAGTGTTTAATTAAAAACTTAAGAATTCAAAGGTGGGAACTAGGGTTTCTAAGGATCCACTTGTAGCAATCAAGGTGATTCCTTACTTGATTCAAGTAACACAATTGGAATTGGAGTCATATCCTATCCAATTGGAAGATATAACAATTAAGATCTAATCTGAACTTCCATTGACCTAATTCTCAAAAGAAGAGAATTATGATAATTGGCAGGGATTCCATCACCAAACCATGCCCATGAGATGATGAAAGACAACAGGATTTACCGATCCCATAATCTCAAAACAGGAAAAGAATATACTCAAAGCTATTCTAGATCTACTGTAATTTAAGTCACAATATATCATTAAAAACTAAAAGTATTCCTTAAATATCAAACTAGAATTAAAATAAGTTCAACATAAACATAAATTAAAGCAATAAAAACATCCCATCAAGCTACAAGCTTCACCTCTTAGCCCTAACTAAGAGGTTTAGCCAACCATAGACATGATTGGATATAAAACCCTAGAAGAAAACATGAAAACTAAGGAAGAAAGGTAGAAAATTGCTTGGTGAGGACTCTCCACCCTTGATTCTACAATCACGAGGGTTAATCAATTGAGATGATCAAAGGTGATTTTGGCAGTTTTCCAAAATTAGACTTTTCTGGTCCCGAAATCTGTTTTCAGGACAATTTTCAGGATTCCTTTTCTTCACTTCAAGTCTTTGATTCTCTTCCTTCATCACTTGATTTCATAAGATCTTTGGCATGTGAATTCTTCATCTTGGTCTCCTAAAATCCATCCTTAGCTTTGGTGATTCTTGAGCATTAAGTCCACGCTTTTAACATCCTTTTCAATCCAAGCTCTTAAATTCACCTTACAACACAAACATGATTAAAATAAAACATTAAGCATTATCATATTCATAAAACCAAGTAATAAATGGGGGATAATATGCAATATTTGACCCTTAACACCTTGCGCTCAAAATATTTGGAAGATAAATATAAAGTTCTCCACACAATTTTCACGACAAATGTATACCCCAGGGGGACTAATCATGGAGATTTAACACCATTTATAGTTAGAATCCTTTACTCTATTGCAACAAGTCATCCTCTGTGCCTCTCGTCAATCATACTGCATCACATTGCAATCCTGGTCTCGAGTACTCATTCCACCAACATCTCATTTTTGCATCTTCTATGCCTTCTTTCTAGGAAATATGGAATACCAATCACCGATGAACAGCCTCGGTTAGCTCCCCGTTTCTCTAAACTCAACATTCTTCGAATGAAAGTAACTGAGGGTTTTGATACTAATGCGGCCACACATTATCAGGAATACACGGTAGATCATGGCGAATCTGAAGGAGTTGATCCAAAAATCTAGCCAGATACTCACACCTGCTCTCTAAACTCAGCTCACTCCCAAAAGCATCATTGACATCATAATCGAATTAACTCCATTCTCAGTGGACAGTCAAAACTAAAAGAGAAGCTTGGTCAATGCTTTTCTTGGCTATCGACAATGGAAAGACTATTGGAGTCTCTGCAGAACACCGCTCAACAAATTGTGAACCTAATGTCTTGCCGGCAGGTTGATCCCACACCACCAGAAGGTGGTTCGTCTAGTTAAGATAGTTAGCCTATGCATGATTAGAAATGTCCATTTGCGCATCAATTACCTTTTTGGGATGTCAAACCAGACTGATCTTATTCCACTTCTATTCTATGAACAGTCTTGGACATGTTTGATAGCTTTTATTGGTGTTTTTGTGTTGTTGGTACCCAGCTTAGGCAAAGATGTTGTGATATTTTGGATATTTTATGCCCTTAAGGGTTTCTTTTTTGGATGCTGATTATACTACCCAAGCTTGGGTAGTTATTTTGGATAATCTTGGTGAATGAATGATGATATCTAATCACCTTCTTTTTTATAATGGTCATGCCATTTCTATCCTATATTAGATTTTTTTTTTTAAAATAACATGATTAGTTCACATCTAGTTCTTATGCTTCATTCCTATATTTTATGAACTTATGTGATTTTTAAGATTCTCCCTCTAGCTTTGGTTATACACATACTTCATTTGTATTGCTTTATTGCTTAACTTTTGCCAATCACTGACAAAAAGGGGGAGAACATTTTATGCTCCCAAGTTTACTGTCATGTTGTGTTTCTTGAATCTTAATGCAGTAACTTAGGGGGAGCATGATCAACTCTTGAATAAATTTATTTAAAATTCATGTATTGAGTTAATTATAATATCTTAGGGTTGGTTAGTTTTTTTTTTCTTTCACGTAATTGAAAAAGGGGGAGATTGAAAGTGCCCTGGTTTGTCAAGTTACGTGAATGTTGAACCTGTCTTTAAGTGAGTCCCAAGAAAAAAAAATTTCAAGATGAAGACCTCAACCAGAGAGAAGCTAAAGTGCTCTAAACAGATAATGAAGCCTCACTTCCCTAAACCAAACCCTAAGGTATATGACCCCCATCCAACTTAAATCTTACCTCTAAAAGAAAACACCATGGTAAGCTTAATTAAGAAAGATACTTAGAATGTTAAAGGAATGAGAAATGCATTTTACTAGCAAGTCGATTATATCGATTTGCAATTGAAGACATCTTCAATATTATTGAGGATGGTTCGATACTATCAATATATAGTCCCATTCTGTCCAACAACAAAATGATCTATCTGCTGAAAATCTCAATAATATCGAATACAACACGATAATATCGAAATTCAAACTTTGACACTATTGAACCCTTTTCGATAATATCGACTCAAGGACTTCCTTTAAACAGAAGACATTCTCAAAAGTGTTCATCGATCGAATCGAGTCACCCATGATTACATCAAGAGTAAGTTCTTGATAATATCGAATTAGACTCAATTGAATCGAACTTGTGTAACATTTTGTCCAGTAGGCTTTAAAAGAAAATACATATATCTTCGATCATATCAAATACTATTTGATGTAATTGAACTTCAAAATTTAATAACATCGAATGATGATCGATTGCATCGAACTTCTGGACAAAATCTTCCAGTAGCCTAAGGTACATTTCTAAAGAGAACCAAATGGGATCGAACTACCCTCGATAACATTGAAGTGCACATCGATGGAATCAAATGATATTCAATAAAATCAAGCAGTCTGTTCTACACAAAAACAAACATATATATGTAGAAAGTCGATACAATCGAATGAGACTCGATATAATCGAAATTCAAATTTTGATAATATCGAAGACTGTTCGAAAGTATAAAAAATGACAGATTTCTACCCATTTTAGTACCGCTGGGATTATTTCTCTATAAATACCTAAGGTTGCTTCTTTATAAAATGAGCTAGAATCCAAGAGAGTTTGAGCCTTTTATTCCAAGATCTATCCAACCTCTTACTCACTCTCTTTTTCCCATTAGAGTTCATCATTCAATCCTTTGCTTGAGCATCAACTCATATCATATATGCTTGGATTGAATTATAAACTCTAGCATTAATGAAGTTTCTGACTATTCATACTATCCTTGGAACTTCTGAATGCCTAGCTCATGGGAACCTTCTTTATTGATTTAAATCCTATTATTTGAATATAGACGATTAAAAACCCTAAACCTCACAACATCAGAGCCTTCACGAAAGCATCATCAACAGGTTACGGTTTAAGGGAGCTGAAGATTCTTCGTCATCATTGAAGATCTTTACATTACGTGAGAACGAGACTTACCAACTTACCTTATAAGTATTTAGAGTATAAAGTGTCTGAAGCCCTTTCCTTGTGTAGGATTGGGATTCAGAGTTTGAGTGTCAAACTCACTAAGCACTAGTTGTAGGCCTTCGATAGGAGAATATGTTGTGTCCTTGTGTAGGACGAGTAGCCTTATGTAGATTGTGCCCTGTGTAGGCTTGGGTTGCCTTGTGTAGGCTCCCAGCGTTGTGTGGTTGTGTAGGATGAGTAGCCTTACATAGGTTGTGGGTTGCCTTGTGTAGGCTTCTAGTGTTGTTTCCTTAGGTAAGACGTGTTACCTTGTATAGGCATCTAGGAAGCTTGTGTAGGTGTCCTAGCTTAACCTTGTGTAGGTTATGAAGGTTCATGGTTAACCTGATTTAAAACCATTGGATAGTGAAATTCGGTATACTCTAGGAGGGAGTGCGTCTGCCGGGAGTAAAGTAGACAAGTAGCCGAACTACTATACATGGTTGTGTTTAGGTTTGTTTTCAGTACATTTATCTAATTATGCTTATATTTATCATATGTTCACATTGATGCATGATTTAGTTAATGTATAAGTGTTGATAAAAGTCACATCCCACACACAATACACACTATCCTTATAGGCTTTGATTTTACATATGAATCTTGTATAAGCCTATATGAATTGGACCCTCTATTGGCTTAGAAACAATAGAGTTACTTTGCCTTACTTTCTTGTTTTAAAAGTTAGGCATAAGATGTTATTAAAAGATAACAAATTTTGAAAAAGCCCTATTCACCCCCCTCTTAGATGCTTAGTCATACTTCATACTTTAGTGCTAGCGGTTCTACCGTAATTTCACCCCATAGTAAATCAGGTCCTAAGATAGATATGGATGAATATATGGGTCCAAGCAATAGATAAATTTGATAATGGACCCACTTCTCCACGAGTGTCTCAACCCTTGGGTGACGTTCCATTTATTAAGGATCATCCTCTCAATCAGATAATTGGAGATCCGGATAAATGTGTGAAAACATGATGACAACTTGAGACAATGAACTATCATTTATGCTTCACCTCTAAAATTGAATACAAAAATGCTATAAAAGCTCTACAAGATAAATATTGCATAACAACTATGCAAGAAGAGTTACAACAATTTGAGAGAAATGTGGTGTGACAACTTGTTCCTAGGCCACAAAATACCAATATCATTGGAACCAAATTGATATAGAAAAAGAAATCCGATGAATCTGGCAATGTGGTAAGAAACAAAGTTATATTGGTTGCACAGGGCTACTCTCAGATTGACAGTATTGATTTTGATGAAACATTTTTCCCGATAGCGCGAATTGAGTCTATTCGAATTCTTATGTCCATGGCTTGTGTTTTAAAATTCAAATTATTATAAATGAATCTAAAGAGTGCCTTCTTAAATGGTGTACTTGAGGAAGAAGTATACGTAGAACAACTAAAGGAATTTGTTGATCCTAAATATCCTCATCAAGTGTACAGATTGAGGAAAGCACTTTACGGTGTGGAACAAGCCCCTCGTGCATGGTATGAATGGTTAACACAATTTTTGATTGACCACAAATCCACTAAGTGGAGTGTAAATAAAACATTATTTATGTGGTGATTTATGTGGATAACATAGTATATGGTTCCACATGTGAGGAAATGGCTCATCAGTTTACCCACGTGATTCAATCCAAATTGGAAATGAGCATTGTGGGAGAACTAAATTTCTTTCTAGGATTATAAGTTAAACAGCTCGAAAATGGCATGTTCATAAGCTAGACCAAGTATGCGTAAGAATTAGTAAAATGGTTTCGTCTTGAGTCTAGTTGTACACATCACACGCTTATGAGCACCACACTAAAGTTATTGAAGGACACATCTGGAAAAGGTGTGGATCGACACTTGTATCATTGCATGATTGGGAGTCCGCTTTATCTCACAATGAGCCAACCTAATATAGCCTTTAGCGTAGGAGTATGTGCTCGGTTTCAGGTTGACCCAAAAGAATCACATATAATTGCTATGAAGAGAATCATTAGATATGTGGTTGGGATCATTAATTTTGGCCTCTGGTACCCGTTTTACACATCAACCATAATTTTGGGGTACTTGGATGCTGACTGGGCTGGAAACATGGAAGACAGAAAATTGACTAGTGGCGAGTGTTTTTACATTGGAAAATGCTTAGTATCGTGGCATAGTAAGAAGCAAAACTCTATTTCATTATCCACTACTGAAGCCGAATATATTACAACAGCTCGTTGTTACACCCAACTTTTGTGGATGAAAGAAATGTTGATGGATTATGGAATTGAACAAAGTACAATGACACTATTTTATGATAATACTAGTGCCATAAATATCTCCAAGAATCTGGTACAACTTTCTATTACAAAGTACATAAATATCTGGTATCATTTCATTCGAGAACTTGTTGAAGAGCATATCATATTGCTGAACTATGTGCCAATTGAAAAACAATTGGTTAATATATTGACTAAACCCCTGGACATAAATAGATTTAGAGATCTCCAAAAATCCATTGGGGTATATGCTGGTACGTAATTGTCAGCTTGTTATGGTTCATTAACAAATATGAGGATTTATAGCCCCATTTTGGAATTTTTTTTGTTGTTATTTTTTAAAATTTATATAAGTTCTATTGGAGTGTGCAATTACAAATCTTGAAGTTTAATTTTTATGTACACTCCAAGTAAGGAATTTGTCCTGTACACACATGAAAAAACACAACTCCTCTAATGTTCTTCGATGGCACTTCAATGTCATCGAAGATCAAACTTCAATAACATCAAAGATGCTTCAATGCCATAGAATAGTAGATGTCTGCAAATAAAAAGGGCACACCGATTCATTTTCAAACCCATCGTTTAGAGATTTCTTTCACTCCATGTCATTTTACCCTCTACCAAAGTTGGTTTTTAGAATCTCCAAGAGCTCCAGGTCCTCATTTTCCTTGATTCACTCTGTTGAGTGTGAAATATTAAATAATTTCCTCGTGCATTCTAGGCCTAGATCCGAATGGTCCCTGTCAGATGATCCAATTTCTCCTCCTCTGTCTCTAGCAAGACGATCAGGAAAATCCCAACGAAATGCCCCTGCTCAGGTTCCCCCTCCATTGGGTCGAACCAGAAATAGTGATACCTAAGGTTCCTCATCCGCCCGAAAATTTATATGAAAAATTTCGTACAAGAAAGATGGTATACGAGAAAAACGTGGATTGCGAATGCATTAGGCCTTTTGGGATAGAAGAGACATTAGAAAAAGTAGGATGGAGAAAAATGATCGATTTTGGAGGAATGGTTAGAAATGACCAAGTAATTTAGTTTCTCTCATATTGTCACTCACTGGTCCTTCATCCCGCTTCTTTTATAGTCACCATAGGTCAGACCTCAACTACAACCACCCTAGCTATAATCACTCAATCCATTGGTAACCCTCCTCCTGAGGGCTGACTGACCATGATTTTGTCTCCATTGATGTTCGAGTGTAAGTTACATGTTTCTTTTGTAATGGTGAAAATGTTCCTTGGTATGAAGGAAATTTGCTTCGGGCCTTTAACATGGCAAACTGATATAAGGTGCTCCATAGTATCTTCTGTGCAAATTTTTATCATTATGGGAAAAACAAGTCGGACTTAACCCTTTACATGCTCGACATTCTCTACAATATCTATTAAGGTATCTGTCACGCCCCAAACTCGGTAATCAGACTCACAAGGAACCCGATAGCCGATTCTGGCTGCAACAGCCTCCATAGTACCCCATTCTCGGCTCTTGAGGCAGGTTCCGATCCCGGGATCCTACAAGGAGGATTTTCATAACCGTATATTCATTCCAATACGAGCATACCCAAGATTAAAGTAAGTAAATATCAGAAATAACAAAGGGACACATTACAAACTCCACTATAAATTTGAGCTTTAGATACAAGGCTAAAAGGAAATACATCTAATGATAAAAGAAGAAGGAGAGAAGATCTGCAATAATGGGTCCTCACTCAACTCCTATCCAAGCTCCGCTGCTACGACACCGACCTAGGATCTCCTGAACGCATCAATCGTGCATAAGCTTATAGAAAGCTTAGAGGGTGGTGAAAGTGTGTGACAATGGTGTGTAGAAGAATAATAGGGGATGCAGAAGGGAAATATGATCAATGCTAATATCACTAGCCTTACTAAGGCTAAGTCATGAATGTAAGAAGCCATACCAAGGCTATGCAATGCAATAAGGCTTATATAGCCTATACCAATGCAATGCGAAGTAATGTCAATACTCATAACTAGTCCACATATCCAATATAGTTCCATCATAAGGAATATCACTGGGGTCTAATGCACTACAGGATGACTGCCGCTATCAGCCTAGGTGTAGGTTGTACTGGTTAGAGGTGAACCTGATTTAAAACCTCCGGTTTAAGGTGAACCTATTGTGATACCTCCTTAGCGAAATTCGGTACACTCAAGGGTTGAGTGCGTCTACCGGGAGTAGAGTAGACAAGTAGTCGAACCACTATAAAAATGATTGTGTTTGTGATTGATATTTGTCTTTGATTACTTGTGTGATTTCATTAAATGCTTTCATATTTGATCACACCTCACACACAGTTACATCCATCATAAACTCTGAATTGCATCATGTTTATTATTAACTTAGTTTCATAATTGGATCCTCTAATTGGCTTGGAAGCCATTAGAGTTACTTTGAAGAAATCCTGATTTATGAATATTTTCTCAGGATAGGTTTGATAGGATTTTAAATAATCATAAAACATTTGAAAAAGTCCTATTCACCCCCCTCTAGGACATATTGGCATATTCCTACTTTAACTAAAGCGGTCATTACCACAATTTCAATTGGTATCAAAGCGGGTTTCTCTTAAGGGCTTCACCATGTAGAGAGTGATCTTGACTGAAGTTGGAATCATGTCCAAAAATGTCTCCAAGGGTGTGACAGATCTGAACAATTGCCTAGTAATCCATTCCGCTCTGAAAGTTGGCAATAGTTCAAAATGGTACCTTAACAGTGGATGCTCTAGACACATGACTGGTGATCTAACTCACTTTTATGAGTATTCAGACTTTGATGGAGGATTAGTCACATTTGGAGATGGTAGCTCTGCCAGAATTGTTGGACAAGGAATGATAAATGTACTAGGCCTTCCAAAAATCAAACATATTCTTTGTGTAGAAGGGTTGAAACATAATCTCCTCAGTATCTCCCAAATTTGTGACAAGGAACATTTGGTCACCTTCTCAAAGGATGTGTGTAGAATCTTAGATCATACAGGAAAGTCTCTTATAAAAGGTTTACGCACTAGTGATAACCATTATGTTATTGAAAGTACGAGTGAGAGTGTGTTGTCCACAAAGTGTAACATGGCTGTCAAGAGTGAATCCAAATTATGGCACCAAAGGTTGGGACATGTTCACTACCAAAACTTAGCCAAGCTTAGTTCAAAACACTTAGTTAGAGGTCTTGCCAAGATTAAAAAAGAAGAAAAAGTTGTCTGTGGGGAATGTCTAAAAGGAAAACAGATAAAAGTTGGTCATAAAAAGACAACCACCAGAGCAACAACAAAACCTTTGGATTTACTATATATGGACCTGGTTGGCCCAACCAAAATAGAAAGTCATGGCAAGAAAAGATACTTCCTGGTGTTAGTAGATGACTACATCAGATTTACCTGGGTCGCATTTCTTCAAGAAAAATCAGAGGCCTTTAATGAGTTTGTAATTTTAGCAAAGCGACTTCAAACTGAAAAAGGATATTGCATAAATCGTATCAGAAGTGATCACGGTGGAGAATTTGAAAATAAGCAATTTGAAAAATACTGTGATGAGAAAGGTATTTGTCATGAATTCTCTGCCCCAAAAACCTCACAGTAAAATGGAGTTGTTGAAAGGAAAATTCAGGTTTTGTAGGAGATGGGGTTAGTTATGCTGAATGGAAAAGATATGGCAACTAGTTTCTAGGTAGAAGCTGTCAATACTGCCTGTTACATCATAAATAGAGTATATCTTCGAGCAGGTTTGAACAAAACTCCATATGAACTATGGTATGGGAAACAACCTAGTGTGAAATACTTTCGGGTTTTTGGGAGTAAATGTTATATCTTGAGAGACAGAGATCACCTAGGAAAATTTGAGTCTAAAAGTGATGAAGGTATTTTTTTTGGGGTATGCCTTAAATAGTCGTGCTTATGGAGTGTACAATCTAAGAACCCTCACTATTCAAGAATCAATCAATGTGGTAATCGATGACTAGCCTCATGAAGAAGATACCCCTGTGAATGAATTAGAAGATGATGTAGACTCATACATACTAGATAAATCAGATAACAAATCTCCATCATCCAATGAATCGCAACCATCATCTACCATACCCATCATTAAGGATCACCCTCGAGAGCATATATTGGAGATCCTAATGACGGTGTGAGAACTCAACGATAGATAGAAAACATCTACAGTCATTTCTGCTTTACCTCAAAGATTAAACCCAAGAATATTGTAGAAGCTCTTCAAGATGAACACTGGATAAATGCTATGTAAAAAGAACTTCAACAATTTCAGAGAAATGAGGTATGACAATTGGTTTCCAAACCACTCGATACAAATGTTATTGGAACCAAATGGGTCTTCAAGAATAAATCTGATGAATCAAGAAACGTGATCAGGAACAAAGAAAGGCTTGTAGCTCAAGGGTACTCACAGATAGAAGGCATTGATTTTGATGAAACATTTGCTCCTGTGGCTCACCTTGAGTCTATTAGAATTCTTATGTCTATTGCATGTGAATTAAAGTTTAAACTATTTCAAATGGACGTAAAAAGTGCCTTTCTGAATGGGGATCTGGCTGAAGAAGTTTATGTAGAACAACCGAAAGGATTTTCAGATCCTAAGTATCCCCATCATGTTTATCGTCTGAACAAAGCTCTCTATGGTCTCAAACAAGCACCACGTGCTTGGTATGAATGATTGACAAAATTTCTTTTGGACCATAAATTCTGCAGAGGAAGTGTAGATGAAACACTATTTACTCAAAGAACAAAGGACTCACTGCTTATTGCACAAATTTATGTGGATGATATAGTTTTTAGTTTAACATGTGAAGATATTGCATACAAATTTGCCAATCTCATGAAATCAGAAATTGAAATGAGCATGGATGGCGAATTAAACTTCTTCTCAGGATTGTAAGTCAAACAGCTAAATGATGGAATCTTCATCTATCAAACCAAGTATGTAATGACTTGGTGAAAAGATTTGGGCCTGATTCTAGTCATACCTATCATACTCTTATGAGCACCACACTCAAACTCTCCAAAGATGTTGATGGCAAAAGTATGGACCAACATCTCTATCGAAGTATGATAGGAAGCCTATTATATCTCACAGCCAGTCGACCAGATATATCGTTTATTGTGGGAGTTTGTGCTCGGTATCAGGCAGATCCTAAGGAATCTCACCTAACGGCCGTCAAGAGAATCATCAAATACATCATAGGTACTACCTCTTTCGGGCTATGATACCCATTTGAAACTTCCACCATCATTGCAGGATACTCTGATGTTGATTGGGCTGGAAATCTGGATGATAGGAAATCTACAAGCGGAGGATGTTTTTACATTGGCAATTGTCTGGTCTCTTGGCAGAGTAAGAAACAAAACTCAATATCATTATCCACTGTCGAGGCTGAATATATTACTGCAAGTAGTTGTTGTGTACAACTCCTTTGGATGAAGTAGATGTTGTTAGACTACGGGATTGAGAAACCTACCATGAGTCTTTTCTGTGATAACACAAGCGCTATCAACATTTCTAAAAATCATGTTCAACATTCCCGGACCAAGAATATTGACATCCATCATCACTTTATCCGAGAACTCGTTGAAGACAGGATCATTGTGTTGGATTATGTATCCACAGAAAAGAAACTTGCAGATATACTAACTAAACCTCTTGATACAAATAGGTTTAGCGATCTCCAAAAATCAATCGGAGTATGCACTCATTAATGATATCCCAGTGACCACGATCCTCATAGGTAAATCTTTATGCTGGGTCATTTATGGTTAAGTATCCGCCACAAATCTAAACCTCTTGAATTAACCATGTTAGGTTGGGAATGAAAATACTAGATTGTCACTTCTCGATGATATCTAACCTGTTTCAATATCATCGACAATTAAATTTTGATGATATCAATAGTCACCATCGATGCAATCGAAGGATCTCGGGAATGCAGGGTCCTAACCAGCAGTCCTTCCCAACGGTTGGACTGTCTCAGTTTCCACCGGATATTTGCCTCTTCCCAACGGTCATTGGCACAGTCTTTGATGTTACTATGAGCGTAATGTCGATGTCATCGATGAGGACTGGATATTATCGATGCCTCTAGTATAATAGAGAAGCATGCATTCGATTTCAATCCTTAACTCTTCTCTTCTTTGGTTGTCTCCTCTTTCCTTTACATCTTTTTTAAACCAACAAATCATGGTCAACGGTAAAGGAAAGTCTCTTCCTCAATCTTCAAAATCTCATAATAAGCAACCTGGATCTATCCAGTATCATCTCATTCCAGTGGTAAGAAATCTAGTCCCTATAGCAGAACGTCTTGTCTTGAACAACATCGTTGAGCCCTTTGACATGGATCTCCTCCTAGAAGTGATCGGATGTTAGAATATATTGAATCTTGGAGGATTCTATCAACTAGGTTTGATCCATGAATTCTTCAACAGTTGTGATATCATTCGTGATGATCCTCCCTGTATCCAAATCAAACATGTGCATCGTTCCAAACTCATCACTCCCATCACTCTTGCACGGCTTCTGAATCTTGAGGTCACTCGGATCCCAGTGACAAATCAGAATCTCAATGGTCTAGGTGTCTGGGGTGAAATCGCTCATGCGTTATGTCATGGCACAAATGTTCCCTGGAGTGACAATTTGCTTCACATCAATCATCTTGGACCCACTTTTAAAATTCTCCATAGCATTCTCGGGTCCAATGTATATCCATGTGATGTGCAAGGTAATCATCTTTCTCCCTTTGTGCTAAATGTTCTTTACGATGTGTATCAAGAAATTCAAGTATGCCATCCAACGCTACTTCTCAAGCAACTAATTTGTATCATCCAAGGCGATCATCGGGATACACTACCTTTTCCGGCACTTATATGTAAACTCGCTTATTATGTGGGCCTCCCTACCTCATCCAACAGTGTTCATCCAGAAACATTGTTTGATAGTGATGCAGCACAGGAGGCTCAATAGTTGTGTCTCCCTTCATCTCTTCCCGAGAATAGTGCTCCCATGCAGTCGGCTGCCCATCATGCTCAACCTTCATATCCTCCTACTCCTTGGGGATCCAATCAAACACCACTGTTGTAACGCCCTGAAAATCGTGGATCGAGCATAAACTCAACTCCCGAGTTCCAACGCATCACTTATGCAATAAAATGAATGATGATTGAATGTTGTCTGTATTAGTGCATTGAACATGAGTGAGATTAAGCCAAAACAACATATCATACTCCAGAGACAGTTAAATTGAAAGCGGAAGACTGTGATAGATATATAAAATATAAAAACAGTGGTGAGTCTCCAGAGTGTGATAATGTTACCAGGTTAAAGAATTACAAGTACAATTTCAAGTTATACCAAAGGTGTAGTGTTATCTAGTCAACATCCTTGTAATCCCGTCGATCAAGACACGGCTCACTTGAAGCCGTCAGCATACACCATATACGAATAAGCATCATTGTCATCATAAAGGTCTGGCTCCGCCTCAAGAGTAGCGACGCCATCTGCAATCAGATAAAGTTTGGTGGGTGTTCGGAACACCGTCCCATAATGTGGGAGTGAGTGATCAACTCAGTGGAACAATAAAGCATAGGTTAACATGTTACCAACTCAGTCAAGCAGTAATGATAAAGCAGTACAATCAAACAATTCTAAATACTCTTATTAATGCAAGTATGAATGCAGTCATGATGTATGCCCTTGCCAAACCACCCTCGTGCGACACCATCTTACGTTTGCGGCATGCTTTCATCCCTCAGTGCTCCACATCTTCCAGGCACATGTAATGCGATGATGAGCATGATTACCGAGTTGTTATTAGTCCATTTCAAACAGCCGTATTGGGAAACTAAGGTACCTCCCTTGTATCATTCCTAAACATGATCCATTCTAGGGTCGTCATTCCTAGTTAATCTCATACGATGGTGTGTTTCTAGGTCGCTGCAAGGGCTGTCAGGGCTGTTACACACATTCGTTACTCCACTCCCCCATCACCCTTTTAACGGTTCATCACTAAATTTGATACAGGCCTAGTTCATACTCTATTCACTGCGGCAAAACTCGTCGCCTCATCGCAAATTCAGAGTATGCTCGAGGTCACTACAAAGGGCTGCCAGGGCTGTTACACGCATTCGTTACACCACTCCCCCATCACCTTATCAATGTAGGCTGACAACACGAATATAGTGTCCCATACCACCATAATCTGCACACGAGTCTGGTTGCTCACTGGTCCCTACGGGGAGGCACATGGCCCCAGCGTAGGCTGACAGCTCGACCACGGTGTCCCATACCACCATGCCCGGCTCATGAGTCTTAGCGGATCGAGGTACCATGGTTAACGGGATTTCACTGGTAAGTTTGGTACCCTAGGTTCAAGTAGTAGCATCCAAACATGGTGAACATACATAAGATAGATCGGGTTACTTAACGAGCTCGGCTAACTCGAGCGCACAATAAGTTAAACGATATGAAGCGCAAAAACCACTTCGTGTGGCCAACCACTATCGCTAACCGAAGTATGACTCGAGTTCGTTGAACACATCTCACGTGGCAAATGAATCTCATCCATGCATTCAATCCCGTTACCGATTGCCTAGACTATAATCATAGCCCCAAACACAATTAATCCTTATTCCGAGCATGTGGAGTAAAGCATAATAAACAAAGTAATTCAAGCATGTTAACAAGCATATCATAAAGCATGTTATAAAGCATGTTATAAAGCACTATATAAACAAGAATACAAACACATATATTTAATAAGTAAGTGATTAAAGTAAACAACCGACATGGAGGAAATCATATACATCTCTAAGGTGGTTGAGAATCTCATCCCAACACCTACCTAATGCACCATCATCCAAGCGCTCACTCTCACAAGAATTTTAAAAAACACTTAGAATACACTATTGCAACATACATAGTGTATATTAGCAAAACATATATTAGGGCGAGTCCTTTCGCCAATAAGTATTTTATGCATATATAATATGTTCATACAACAAATAATCATGGCAAACCCATTTCTAAAATTTATACGTATACGGTACTTTCTAGAATACACTATTTCAACATACATAGTGTATATTAGCAAAACATGTCTTAAGGCGAGTCCTTTCACCAAATAAGTATTTTATCCATATATAATATATTCATACAACAAATAATCATGGCAAACACATTTACAAAATTTATACGCACACAGTACTTTCTACAAATACCTAGAGTATGTAAAATTCCATATTCTACATCTTTAATCGAAAAGGAAAATAAACAGCACTTTGTACATGTATAATTGCATGCAGATCATGAATCTATCATTATCTAACATTGAAAGCGTTGAAAACCATAACCTATACACCTAAAGTCCACACCTTTTGTCGTAGAATCGTAACGGAGTCGATAGAATTGCTAAGCTTCTGTATATGACAGTTTGGTAACCTATAAAATCAAATAGGTTAGCTATTTCATAACCTACAACCCTTACAACCCCAAAACAGATTAGGTTTAGGGTTTCTTACCTAGAAACGGAGCCGGAATCGCCCGGAAAGCGATTAGAATGAGACGGTTAAACACGTATAGCAGCAGGGAAGCATGGCAGGGAGATTCTCCCACTTCTCTCTCACTTTCTCTCTCTCTTTTCTCTCTCTTTTCCTAGAGTTTTTCTCAAATTCGGATGGCTGAAATGAGAGAGGGTTTAAGGTCCTTATATAGCCCCAAAAGTCACCAAAACAGACTCCAGGTCAAGGTATACTTATGTTATAACCAAAGTGGTCCCATTTCAGCTCAACGGAGGACTTCTGGCGGCCCCCCTTGAGCCAAAGGTCGGACTTAAGCTCACAGACTATGGATCTAGGTATAACTAAGTTTTTGTTTCAGTCGGATTCGGAGATCACGCGTGGCAGACCAGTTTCAGTTCAACGTTCAGTGGATCTCGATCGGAGATTCCGAGTACATGGTTATGTTTGGGGAAATATCCCTGATCCGAGGGTGTAATTTGGTCTGATTCTGACGGTTTGGTTGCTTAATACTGACCCGCAAGCGACAAGTCTCAGATTACTATTTGAGATATTTATTTTTAAAGAAAACCAAGTGGTTTCACACTCTCCGCTCCGAGCTCAAGCGAATAGCGCTGTGACACTATTTGGATTTGATTTCCGAGATGGTTGTCAAGCCCAGCAAGGCGGTCCTAATTCCTTAACTTCGTGTTAATCGGATTTCTGACGTGCGGTCAAGATCTGATACGGAGTTTCAATGTGCTCCCGAGAGCAGTCGGGTAATGAGTTTGATCCTAAATTTTAGGGTAATGTAGCGTCAATGATTCTATAAGTTTTGGGTCTTGCAGATCGTATTTAAAATGATTGGTGCTAATTTCACAGGTACTCTAGTTTAACATTGGCTAATTCTCACCTAATTTCTAAAGGATTTAGTCCTGTATGATTTCTGTCTGAGGCGGTACTTAGTCCTTTGTAGTTTATATATAAAGTGATCCAAGTTGTAATACTTAGCTAGTTTAAGATTATGTCTAGGGTGAAAGTACTTAGAAAAAGTGAAAGAACAAGGCAGTGAAGGGTGGGATTTGTGAAGGAAATTGGTTAAGAAGCGATTTTAAACTGTCGAATTAAGTTCTGACAAGTTAACAAGGTGCTAGGAGTGGCCCATTGCCTAAGGACGTCTAATCCCAGGTTGGCAAAAATCCAGGATGTTACAACTGCTCAGTCCGGAATCTATCATAAATCACCAAGCTCATCACCTAGAACGTCACCTACTTAATGGGATGGCTAGTGTGGAGGAACGTCTGTACAACTATGAAAGACGCCTCACCATGATTGAAGAAAAGTCGACGTCCTTCAGCAAACAAGCCAGCAAGTAGTGGACTTGCTCACGCATGGCGAGCCTCGTAGACATTAGGTGTCAACTGAAGAAGTACAATATTGTTGCGGTTCTACAAACCATTTCGCTCTTTTTGCTGTGCTCATATTTTAGCCAACTCAAATAGTTTTTGTTGTGTTTAAACAGCTTGGAATGATTGTTATTCTACTGCCAATCGTGGGCAGTACATTTTTGGATATTTTGGGATATGGCTGGTTATCATTCACTCATATTTACTGTCATACTTATGTTTTCAAATCCCCTGTCTTATCTGGTTTGTATCTACTGTGATGTATGTGATATTTTGATCTATATATTGTCTGCTATGCATACATAGTTGCTGAAATGCAATGTTTGTTTTACACCTATCTATTATATGCATATGATATCTGAATGATAGTTCTCCAAATTACTTCAACTTCAGTCAATATCAACTATAGTATTATCCTTTGCAAATGACGGACAAAAAGGGGGAGAAAAAATAAAACACCCCGACGATATTTGTTTGTGAAAGGTGATGCAGGTGTTAGGGGGAGCAGCTGCAACAAGGCAGGGGGAGATTGTTGTTAGGGGGAGCAGCTACTGAGTGTGTGTGTGTGTATAGATATTGTAAAATTGTGTAAAGTTCATGTACACACAATTGAATGTGTTTGTCTAGATATTATTCTAGGATATTTTGGTGTTTTGTCACGTAATTAACAAAGGGGGAGATTGAAAGTACCCTGATTTGTCAATTAGCATGAGTGTTGAGTCAGCTAGACAGAGAAGCTCCATAGGAAGATTGATCAAGCGTCTGCCTGAACCGGATGTGTACACGAACTTGCCACAAGTAAATCTTAGCCTCATAACCCATGTCCCAAAACACCAGGTAATTAAAACCCTTAAAATTGATTAGAATATCACAAGGTTTTTAGGTTAGAAAACTTTTTCAAAACCTTAGGAAAATCTATAAGTTTTCTACCTCTGTCGATTTATCAATAGACTGATTGATATAATCGAGAAGTGTTGTTGATGTCCTCAATGCTCAATCAATACTATCGAAATGAGGACAAAAGATGTCCAGCAACTACATAACTCTCTAGACGGAATTATCGATGTATCGATAGCCGTATCAATATAATCAAAATTCAAATCTCAAGTCTATCGAAGTGGACTCGATAAAATCGACATCACATATGTTGTGTCCATGTTCTGCTAAGACAAATCATGGAATCTTTGATTTATCAAAGTACTCCTCGATATCCTCGGAATTCAAATTTCAATGATATCGGAAGGCCTTCGATGATATCGGTCTTGGACACTCTGTTTTCCAGCAAATTTTTTAGGTTGGTTCATCTTGGAT
The DNA here is from genome assembly GCA_030180095.1 of Magnolia changhungtana. Classification (NCBI taxonomy): domain Eukaryota; kingdom Viridiplantae; phylum Streptophyta; class Magnoliopsida; order Magnoliales; family Magnoliaceae; genus Magnolia; species Magnolia changhungtana. The sequence goes on along the minus strand of JASAUF010000473.1, from coordinate 2,716,194 downwards.
CGAGGGTCACTCAATAGAATCGATATTCAAATATCGATGATATTGAGGTTGGGTCGATTGCATCGAGTATGGACATAAACTGTCCAGCAAGCTTACAGGAAAATCCTTTGGATTTATTGATGCATCGACACTGCCATCGATTTCATCGACATTCAAATTCCGATGATATCGAGTGTGCCTTGATCATTCTTTCGACCTGAAATATTTCAAAGGCAAGTCTCTCTCTTTTTTTAAAAAAATGTCGAGGAATCGAACCTCATATCCATGCAATCGGAGTTCGAAATCTGATGATATCGACACATGTTTCGATGCCCTCGACTAGCTGGCAAAATTTTCAAAAGTGTTTGACATTTGACTTTATGTCATTGAGCGGCCAGTCGATGCAATCGAGAGTATACTCTCCATGATATCGACCCTACTTGATGATATCGAACTCTGTCATAAATATGACAGTTTTATATCTATTGGAACCTTTTGCCTATTTAAAGAGAGCTTGTCCTTAGTTGCTCACAGAGAAACAAGAGAGTGCTTTTGAGTGTTTAACCTTAGTTCATATACCCAAAGCCCTTTCTCTCATGGAAGTTCATCCTCCAATCCACCCTCATCATTGACATTGAATAGAGTGGATTGGGGAATGAACTTCGGCATTCAAGGATCCTCTAGCTACCATCTTAATTGCAAATCATTAAGCTGGGATGCCTTGAATGCATCGATGATTAGAATCGCTCTATCTCCCTTATAGGAAAATATTTGAGAGTAGAATTCCATCATAACCTTAACCCAACCCGTCGTCATGTATCGGTACATCTTCTGAGTTGCAGTTCAAGGAAGTAGAAGATTCTTCATCAAAAAAGGAGGAGATCTTTGACAATGAGATGAATGAGGCTCATCTACTTATCTGTAAGTCATTAGAGTACAGAGGACCCTTGTGATCATTCCTTTGTAGGATTGGGTCTAAGGTGTTTCTCACCCCTTGTAAGTCCTCTAAGAGGCCTCCGGCGGGAATGTACGTGGTGGGTGCTTTATGTTGAGCCTTGCTCTATGGACAGCATAAACATTAGGTCCTTCGTGTTGGTCCTTGACCAAGGTGGTCTAAAATTTGGGTGCGTTGTGTTGACCCTTGCTCGTGGGAGCATAAACAAGTGAGGTTCCTTGAGTGGATCCTTGGCCAGTGTGCCTAAAATTGGGTGTTATGTGTTGACCCTTACTCGTGGGAGCATAAACTGTCAACCTAGGTGTAGGTTGTACTGGTTAGAGGTGAACCTGATTTAAAAGCTCCATTTTGAGGTGAACTTGTTGTGAAACCTCCTTAGTGAAATCTGGTACACTCAAGGGTTGAGTGCGTCTGGCGGGAGTGGAGTAGACAAGTAGTCGAGCCACTATAAAAATGACTCTGTGTCTTTTTTTAATGTTTGTTTTTTATTACTTGTGTGATTTCATTAAATTCTTTCATATTTAATCACACCTCACACATAGTTACATCCATCATAAACTCTGATTGGCATCATGTTTATTATTAAATTAGTTTATGATTGGATCCTCTAATTGGCTTGGAAGCCATTAGAGTTATTTTGAAGAAATCCTGATTTATGAATATTTTCTCAGGATAGGTTTGATAGGATTTTAAATAATCATAAAAAATTTGAAAAAGTCCTATTCACCCCCCTCTAGGACATATTGGCATATTCATACTTCAACTAAAGCGGTCATTACCGCAATTTCAGTTATGAGGATTGACATTACTTCACATTGCATTGGTATCAGTTTTACAAGCCTTATTGTATTGCGTAGCCTTGGTATGGCTTCTTGTATTCATGGCTTAGCCTTGGTAAGGCTAGTGATATTGGCATTGATCACGTTTCCCTTCTGCATCCCTTATTATTCTTCTGCACACTATTGTCACACAGTTTCACCACCCTCTAAGCTTTCTATAAGCTTATGCACGATTGATGCGTGCAGGAGATCGTAGGTCGGCGTCTTAGCGGTAGAGCTTGGATAGGAGTTGAGTCGAGGGCCCCAGTGTTGCAGATCTTTCCTTCTTTTTTCTGTTACCCTATGTATCTCCTTTCAACCTTGTACTTGAAAAGTTTAAATTCATAGTGGATTTTGTTGTGTGTTCCTTTATTATTTCTGAGAATTATTTGTTGTGATCTTAGGTATGCTCATATTGGAATAGATATAATGATCATGAAAATCCTCCTTGTAGGATCCCAGGATCGGAACTTGCCTCAGGAGCTGAGAATGGGGTACTACGGAGGCTATTGCGGCCAGAACCGGCTATCGAGTTCCTTGTGAATCGGGTCATCAAGTCTGGGGCGTGACACTAATCCATGGCCTAGTGGGCTATACACCAAGCCCAACACATAGCAATATGGTGGGCCCTTAAGCAAGGTTTGGGCCCAACCATAAAGGTCATAAACCCACATATTGTGGTTGGCGTAATGGGCAGCCCAGTAAATCTAACCATAAGGGTAATCCTTATACTTAATTTGAGTGAGTTGGGCCTCACAACTTGGCCCACGTACAATGGTTATTTTGGTGGGCAACCAAGGGCCCAACTACTTGCATATTATAGCCCACAAACCCATCACAATAAGTAAAAAGATATAGGCCCAAAGGTCAAGGGGCCTAGAAAATCCAACAAATAGCTATGAACATTGATCCAATAAAAACCCAACTGAGGTGGGCCTCAAGAATCCACTAATTAAGCCAAAAAATACTAAAGGAAAAAAGGCAAGATATGTGTATAAAACATCCTCAGATCTGGTGGGCCATGCTGCCCCTAAACACACAATTATGGGCAACAACATTGTGTCTATTGCTGAAATTCCAGCCCACCTACTTTCTCGGCTTGCTGGAGTTTAGTAATAAAAATAAATTTATAAATTTATATTTTATTGGTGACCCACACACATCACTGTGGGACCCACCATATGAATGGAGTGCATAAAACACATACAACAAGTGGACCATGCTGCTGGACTGGACATCCAACAGTAGTCCAATGGGCTTGGGCGTCCTTGGTGGACGGTCAAGGGGCCCTGGATGGCACCCCCCAAAACACATCAAGTGGGCCCCACACATGGACATCCTACAGGGAGGTGGGCCACATCCCATGTGGACCATACTATGGAGGGACGACATGGATATAACATGCATCAAGGTGGGCCAAAACATGGTGGACGACAAGCCCATGCTGGACGTCCTAACCTTAGGCGTCCAGCCTGGTGGGTTGGTCCAGCCCTCGCCGTAAATCGCTCAGGGGTCCGTTAGCCCTAAAATTTGGTAGGTGGGTCTGATCATGGGTGGGCCATGCCCAAGAAAATTTTCATATTTTATTAAAATAGGAAAGTATTTATTTGAATTAAAAGAAAACTGCCTGCCCAAAAATTTGGTTAAAGCATAATTTAGACTGGCCCTGATCTGAGCTTCCAATGGTGTGGATTAAAGGCCTCCAAAAATTGGGAAAAATAGTTTTTACATCCCCTCATATGTATACCATAGGGTGGGATCCACAAAAGTGGCCCACCTATGTAAAAGTTATTTTATAATTAAAGATTTTCAAACTGACATGTCGTTGGAATAGTCCAGAAAATCTAGACTATCCACCTCACTTGGGCCACACCTTTGGGACCTCAATCAAGGTCAGATGGGGCTGAAATTTGGTGGACATCAAGATGGGATCCCCAACTTTCAGAAAAGTATATTTGATGGGTAAGAAAAGTCCCCTCAAATAGTCCCAAAATCTGGTTCGAAAACAACCAGAAATTGTCTAGAAAATTCTGGACAGCAACATACACTTGGATTAAATTAAATGTATGAGTTAATTAAAAAGGGAATTACCCCACAAACAAGGTATTATGGCCCACCCTAGGGGGCCCCAAAAATGTCTAGATCAAATCCCGAAGTTACCACACTTGCATGCATTAATAAAAGTTAACAAATGGGACACCCAAAACCATAGTGCAGGGAGGTATGGGCGTCCCACCCTAGCTGAACTTCTGGACTATCCAGGCCCACCAAGTGGGCCACACTCATCATCATCAGAAATAGAAGAAAAGAGAGAGAAGAGGAAGAACATCCTGGCCATAGGGAGAAGGCTCTGCCACTATTGAGCCTTCCCCAAGACAATCACACCCACACTTCCATTCACATTCATATTACATCATGGATCTTCATCATCCATGATATATATTTAAGATGAATGGTTGGGATGTGATGCAAGAAAATTAACCACTTACTCTAAAACTCGAACTATTAGAGTATGGCGAATTAATCCTTTTATCTCATTGCCCAGGCCCCATGTCTCATGAGTTAGGCCCTCGGTCGAACCCCCCTCGTGGGCCCCAAATCACACGGGTACCACCTCACACGAGCCACCCGAGTCACATGGGTGGGGCCGGCATCTCACGAGCCACCTGCCTCACACAGGCCGCCCACCCCGAGTGTGCCCCTGCATCTCACAGGCCACCCCACTCGAGCTCGGTGTGAAAATGCCCCCGCATTAATCACCCCCGATGAGGAGTCTCGAACCCGAGACCTCCCACTTTGATACCAATTTGATGCAGGACAATTAACCACTTGCTCTAAAAGCTCGAACTATTAGAGTATGGTGAATTAATCCTTTTATCTCATTGCCCAGGCCCCACGTCTCATGGGTTAGGACCTCGGTCGAACCCCCCTCATGGGCCTCAAATCACATGGGTACTGCCTCACACGAGCCACCTGAGTCACACAGGTGGGGCCTGCATCTCATGAGCCACCTGCCTCACACAGGCCGCCCACCCCGAGTGTGCCCCTACATCTCACAGGCCACCCCACTCGAGCCTGGTGTGAAAATGCCCCCGCATTAGGATGCCATCCCAACAATGATGCAAGGGTCTAGATGACCCATCATGCTATGAAATTAGGAGAAACCTCCATGATGGGGCCCATAAAGGAAAAACCCCATGCATGGGACATGCATGCATAAGGTAGGCTATTTGGCCACATTTAAGGGGTTGTGTAGGACCTCCACCATTGATTGGTGGGTCCTACACTTTCCAAAAGAATAAAAGAGAAGATCTAAGCTATGGAAAAGGAATGTGTACATTTAGAGGAGTACCCACCTAAAGATCTTCACCAAGACTTAGATCACCAAGCTCCAAATGCACCAAGGAATCAAGATTGATGGATGAGATGAGATTGGGATGGATGGATTAAGAGAGATTGGAGAAGAAAGAGGTTGGAATGGTGGGATGTCCAAGCTCTCTCTCTAGCTTGGGAGAATGAAATGAGAAGGGAGAAATGAGGGAGAGAAGAGAGAGGATAGAGCTTGCAGGAAAATACTCATTGCATATGACTTGGGAAGAAAAACCATCATGGTTTCTCTAGGGAAGAGTTGCATGGGATAGAGGAACTCATCATAGGCTAGCAAAAGAAGGGCTATATGGGGGCTATAGACTAGGGATGGGTGGTGTTTGGGTAGTGGGTAGTGTAGGATATGGAACTTTGGGTGGTGTGTGTTGGAACTTGCACCAAGGGATTGGTCATCATGGAAAAACGTGTACACCACTCCTAGGTGGGCCACGTGATCATGATCAAGGGCTAGAAAATGAGATGCACACAACTTATGATCAACACATCGGATGGACACACAAGACAGGGTGTCAGAACAGTAACGACGATGCGAACAAAATGGCATAGGTTTCAGCTCGATATGAGTCGGGTTTACATGACCGGACTTAAGGATGACCACAAACACTATCTGAGGGTCGCGAATTGCTGGGATACAGCCGGTAGGACCACAGGATTAAGAGAAACGAAATGCACACTCATACACACACATGCACTCGGGTCGGGTCTTTCAGTATCCCCTTGTGCTTACCCATCACCATGGTGCATCAGATTACTGATTGTATCTAGAGCACCCGAGACACATTCATTCCATTTTCACATCTCATTCACCTATTGTCACGCCATGTGGGTTTGATGTTGACAACTGATCGCCCTAGGTCTGTTCCCCAATTCATCAAAAATAATATCAAAAGGATTCGCTTGGACAATAAAGGTGAGTCCTCATCAAGACCGCAAGATGAGGAACCACATAGAGAGATTGAAGCTGGGGTGGCTGAGACTGAAGCAGATGAAACCGAGGCAGCTGATACTGACTATCTGATAGAGGATGAGCATCGCGCCACTCGCGAGGTCCCGCGCACTTCAAATAGACATACTAGACGCTGCATGCCATATTAAAACCGATGAGAGTCTATCCTGTAGCGGTTGGATGATCAAGGTGGTCGTCTCTCATGTCTAGAGCAGGCTTCGGAGGTCATACAAAGAAGCTTATACTGGGTGGAACAAATGATCCAGAACTTCATCGCCACAAATGTCTACCCCAGGGGAACAAATAGAGTTGACCTGACCCCTTTTATGGTAGACATTGTCTATAGTGTAAGGATGAGTATCTGGTTATGCCTTCCCACCATTATTCTTCACCAGCTTACGCTTTTAGTGCGGGGGAGCAAGCCCACCTACCTCCCATTTGGTCATCTCATATGTTTATTGGTTCGAGAGTGTGGGTTCTCGCCGACCTCGGATGCACCTATCGCAGCATCGTAGATCACCAAAGAAAACATAAAGAAGATGCACCTCCCAGCCCTAGCAGCGCCACCACATGACGAGGACATTGACATTCCTGCGGCTGACAGAGAAGAGATTGTTATTCTTGTTGCTTGTGGAGAGGAGGCAATGAGTGCCAGAGTCGCACCAACATCGCAGACCTCGCACCTGACTACTACAGATACGGTTACCTCCAGGCTTACCACCCAACCATCTGATCGGTTCGAGGAGTTATTAACGACCCAAGAAGCTCTTCAAGCACAACAGATTCTTCATGATGAACGACTAGCTAGATTGGTGTATTACTATCCATATTTTCAAGCTTCAGTTGATAAATCATGTTTTTATAGCCAACCTTTGCTAATCACTGACAAAAAGGGGGAGAAAGATACTTTCATCAAGTGTTATGTTTTATCTTTTTGGTAGCATTTGTGTTGCAGAGACTTAGGGAGAGCATTGAAGAGTACATTGTGAATGTCTTGAGTCATATTTTTATATCTTCAAAATATTACAACAAGTCATGTAATGTTACATGTTCATTGAGTTATATAGGTTATTTTTTAGGTTTTGTCACGTAATCGACAAAGGGGGAGATTATAAGTGCCCCAATTTGTCAATTAACATAAGTTATGAGTCTTGGAGTCCGGATAGCCTCAAGGAAGATTCAAGTATGAAGACTCAAAGGTTGAAGATTTCCAAAGCATGACAAAGTAAGAAAATGGCAAAGACCTCTTCAAAAATATATACCAATCCACTAAACAAACCTTCTATCTAGCACAAACTCATAGGAAAAGCCATCTTAAAGAATGGTAGTTAGTAGTGTGGGAAGGAGTCTGTTAAAAAATAAAATCACAAAAATAAACAAGTTTTGATGGCATTGAAGTCCCATCAACCAACCTTTGATGGCATCGAAGACAACTCGATGGTACCGAGCTTAGAGTCCAAAATATCCAGCAACTAAACTTCAAATTTCTAGATTTTCTCGATGGTATTGAAGACCTGTAGATGACCACGAATAAAGATTCCAAAGTGTCCAGCAACCTAAAGGTAAGAATATGGATTTTCTCAATGGCATCGAAGGTCCTTTGAATACATCGAAGGATCCCTTCGATGGCTTCGAAGAGCTGTCGATGACATTGAATAAAGACACCAAAATTGAAAGTGCCTTGGTTTGTTAAATTACGTGAGTGTTGAGTCAGTCTTACAAGTGAGCCCCAAGCTAAAGATTCAAGACCAAGAACTCAACCAAGAAGAAATTTGAGCGCTCCACATAGGTAAACAAACCCTCACTTCCCTAACCAAACCCTTGAGGTATATGACCCCAAATTAAACTTACTCTTACCCACATATTATCCTTGGAAAGCTTAGTTTTGGTCACTTAGAGTATTAGAGGAATAAACATGAACTATACAGGAAAAATCATGATTGCATCAATATGCAATCGAGGACATTTTCGATTCTATTGAATATGGTTCAATTGCATCGAAAAATAGGCCCATACAGTCCAACAACAAAATGATCATCTGCTGGGTATTGTCGATTATATCGAATAGAGTTCGATGACATCGAAATTCAATTTTCGATAATATTGAACCCACTTCGATTAAATGAACTAAGGGTACTCCCTCTACAAAGAAAATACTCTCTAAAGTGTTCCTCGATGGAATCGAATCATCTTCAATCACATCGAGAGTAAGTTATCGATGGAATCGAAGACTGTTCGAGTATAACGAAATTCAGGACCAATTTATCCAACAAGCTATCAAAGAATATCCATGTACACAACCCCAAGTGTAAGGTAGCGATGTAGTAATAATCTCAGTGAGACCGAGGTTGAATCCACATGGACTAATCTCGTACATTTCTAAAAGTAATTAGAACTAAAACTAGAAGAAGATGTAAATCTAAATATGAATAATTGGAAAGAGTAATTGTTAATGATGTAATTGAAACTTGTGAACTTAAAGGTGAGAACTAGGGTGCCAAGGATCCACTTGTAGCTATTGGGATGTACCTTACTTGATTCAAGTAATGCAATTCGAATTTGAGTCTTATCCTATCCAATTGGAAAATATAGCAATTAAATCAAATCTGAACTTTCATTGACCTAATTCCCAATGGATGAGGATTGTGAGGATTAGAAGGGATTCCATCACCCTATCATGCCCAGGAGACGATGGTGAACAACAGGATTTACCAATCCTAGAATCTCAAATAGAAAAAGAAGATATTCAAAGCTATCACAAATTTATTGTAATTTGAGTCACAACAAACCATTAAAAATTGAAAATATTCCTTAAAATCAATTAGAAATTAATGAATTTTAATATAAATATGAATCAAAGCAAAGTAAACATCCTAATCACGCTATAAGCTTCACCTCTTAGCCCTTGCTAAGAGTTTTAGCCAACCATAGACATGATTGAACTAAGAACTCTTAAATAAAAAATAAAAACAAACTAAGGAAGAGGAAGGAAACTCTTGGTGGCGGCTCTCCACCATTTTGCTCCACTCCTTAAACCCTACAAGATGCTTTGGAGCATCTTAGGAACTCATATTTATAGTTGGGGAACTCCAATTTTCGCACCAAGTTGGAAAAGTCCGGAAACTGCCTCAACTTTACACAGTCCACGCAAAATCTACGTAACCTTCGACTAGTCGAGAGGAATCCTCAAATGGTCGAGGGTCACATTTGACTGGTCAAGGATCGCATGAATTTAAAAGATCATGTTGCTGGAGTTTGAGCCAAAGTTTCTTAGGCTAGTAAAGCCATAGCTAAGGCTGGTCAAGCCACACGCAAATTCACTTTAAATCTTCGATTTTCTTCATTCCTCACTTGATCTCATTGGATCTTTAGCATGTGAACTCTTCAATGTTAGTCTTGTAAGATCTATCCCTTACCTTGGTGATTCCTGAGCATTAAATCCATGCTTTTATCATTCTTTTCAATCCAAGCTCTCAGATTCACCTTGCAATACAAACATGTATAAAACATACCATTAAGCAGTATCATGTTCATAAAATCAAGAAATAAGTAGGGAAAATATGTAATATTTGACACTCAACACACTCCCCAACCAGCATTTTGCTAGTCCCAAGCAAAACATGTGTGAAGTAATCTTCCATTCTCAAAGTTCAAAACCTCTTTCAAAAAACAATCTTTTGTGCAATTAAGTACGAATGGGTAGAATTAAGACAAGAAAGCGGGATTTTGAAAACCTAGAGACGAATAACATAAGAAATCAATCAAGTAGGTTCTTTATCATTTAACTCGGAGCATAAGTTCATATACTAAAATTTCTAATGTGCTTAGTGCAAATCAACTTACTTCCCATAAAAATACTATCTTTTCATAATGTTAACCATATTAATCACTTCAAGATTAGTTGAAAACTCAAGGATTGATTTTGAACTTATCGCCTTTTCCTTCTTTTTCTAGTTTTTTTATTTTATATCGACGGTCACTTTTTATTTATTCATTTTTTCAATCTTTTCATCTTTTTCAAACTTTACAACGTACATGACCTTTTTTTGTCGATCTCCTATTTTTTTAATTGGTTCTTTTCTTCTTTCAAGGTGGATAAAATTCTCCAGACTCGATTCTCAATATCTTTTGAATGATCATCATACTAACAATCAGAAAATCTAGTACCCTTCACAGAAGGCAAATTGAACGTGTCTTGTGATTTAGATTAACATGATATTCAAACTTCCTCTTAATCAATTGAGTGTAAGAACTGTGAGTGATAGGCTACTTAGTTGATCAAACTCCAACAATTCAAAATTCGATTTCTATCTTATCATTATACTCAAAGCATTCTTAAGTACACAAATTATCAATTTCTAAATAGGTTTTATCTTGAAAAATTAAAAATTTTCTATAATTTTTGCTCAAAACTAAGAGAACGTTGATTAGTTTACCTAATCCACACCACCAACCTAAAATCTACATTTTCCTCAATGTAAAAGATATAAGCATGCAATGCATATGAGTGAACGAAAAGAAAGGAGAAGTGATGGAAAGTTAGTACCTGAAGAAGTAGAATCTACGTTATTCCAAGGATCTCAGTGTGAAGATGGGTTAGCACAAAGACTAGACAAACCAAAGCAAACTACCCTAATCCTATAAAAGCAATAAATTCTAATACTAAACTAGGAAAGCAAAGGAAATTTACTCAATCATGCAACAAGGTTTCTCCTCCGGCCAGTATCTTGATAAATTTCTCAGTAAGTTTCTCAACATGATCATCCAAAAGCCATTTTTGCAATAGGCTTAGATGCCCTGGAGCATGAATTTTAAGAGAAATTTATGGACCTCAACAAAAATCATCATTGAATCGACTGAGGTATCCAAAGTATATATGATTCACCTGTGATAGATAAATTTTCAAAGCTAGTACAATATGGTGAATTAAAGACTACAAGTATGTGAAATTCAGAGAAATTATCAATAAGTGGTGTAGTCACAAGTGTAAGACCCCGTCCATTCTGTATCATTTTCTATGCCTATGTGCACGATGATTGACGCCCTTGGCGAGACATGAACTAGCCATGAATAGAGCATGTAAGATTGACCGGAACACCAAGGCCTCGAAACCTATTTCATATCGACTGCCCCATCGTCGTTATCATGGAGATACCACCTATGCATCTATACGACACTCCGTTAGTAAGATACGCTGTGAAGAATTGTTGGTGTATCATGTGTGCATGGTGCCATATATTTCATTCCACACATGTGCACAACACATGCTATGCACACGTGCGTCATGCTACACATGGGTGAGAGAATCTCTACCCATGTGTGTGATGTCACAAACCATACCACCCCTCTCTCATGTGTATTCAAAAGTCAACCCTTCCCCATATAACACCTTATGCATGATGTCATCATGCCATGCCACCTCATGTCTTATTTAATCTACCATTAAGTCCTAATCATGCATTACCTGCCATAATCTTTGCTTAAGCCAATCATAACCACATTAATCTAACCTAACCACAATTTTAGCATATTCTCTACAAATACCCCTTCAATCCTCAACATTGTCACCATTTTCTTACCATAAGAGAGACAGAGAGAGAGAGAGAGAAATAGAGAGAAAGAGGAGTGATCTTGGTGGGCCATCAATCCCATCCCTTCCATCCATTTAGTCCATCAAGGTGAGTACACCCCCTTCACTTATGTTATTGATTTGTTTCCTATTTGAAATTAATGATGATTATGATATAGGACCCACTGATAGTGAGCCCCATTGTGATGATGTTTACCATCTAACCCATTAGTTGTAGCCCCACCATGATGATCACTAGCCATCCAACTTGTCCTTGAGGTCACAAAGACCTGGATGAGGAGAAAACATAGATATCATCCTGATCAGTAGATCATGGCCTTACTGTGGGCCCATTGTGATGTTGCATGCAGTCTAAACCGTCCAAGTTGCGGACCGCACTTGTATGTTTAATCCCTACACACGCTACACATAAATAAATAAATAAATAATAAAAAAAGGGAGTGGACACTCTTGCCCAGCGTCCAGAGGACACTGCAGCAAGCAGCATCCCTGCTGCTTGATAAGAAGGGAGGGGCTATGGGACCACAACGCCTCCTCCCCCCACCATCCATCCAATTTCCCAGCTCATTTTAAGCCTTGAGCTGAAAATTGAAGCCAATCCAAATCTCTGGTAGGCCATGCCATTGAAAATCATTTTTAACAGTGATTTTACTGTCAATTTTGTTAGGGCCCGCTGTGATGTTTTTGTATGCCTAAACATACCGAATATTGGTTTCATTGGACCTGTCACGAGTAAGAGAACCCGACGGATGAAGTGGATCATCCTGATATGGGCCCCACATATGAAAAACTAAAAAAAAAGGGTTGGACGCCCTTGCTGTTAGCATCCAGAGGACACTGCAACAAGTAGTGTCTAGCTGCTTGGAAACGGTAGGGGTCTGTGGGACCCAGCAGTAGGCTCCACCATGATGTATGTCGAACATCAACGCCGTGTATTTGACGGGTCCCCTTTAAATAATGGGTTCCCCAAAAAATTAGCCGTACATGGAACTTAGGTGGCCCACACCATCTAAAATCATGTGGAGATATGGCTAAAATATATAAAAACACTTACTGGGGTCCACCTGAAATTTGGATGCATCTGAAACTTGGAATGACCCCTCAATCAAGTGGGATGCACATAATGGATGGGATGGATTTATGAACCACGTCTTGGTGGGCCCAACAAATAATTATGAATGTTTAATGGAGGGTAACCCTCTCAATTTGTGTGTGTGATATGACCCACTTTGATGTAGGTGTTATGCCACTTCATCCACCATCCATCCATCTTGGTGGGCCCCACCGTTGCAAGCAGTGGGTTGCACCCACTGTTGAAGCCTTCCTAGTGTTCATCACGATGTTGATTTGATATCCTACCTGAGTGGTGGACCCACTAGACCGTGTGACCCACTAGACATATGTATTTAACTACACTGTCCATCTCGGTAGGTTGGGCGGTATAAGATCCATTGTTATATATTTGACCACCCAAACTCTTAGGTCACCTTGCTGTGAGAATGTGTCATTGATGTCTAGTGGACGGCGAGATCCACCTCGGTGTATACATCTTCCCCATGCTACACGTTGGCATAGAATCCACCCTACATGAATGTGTCCACGTGTAGGCGTGATGGATTGGTGGCCCATTAATTATGCAAAATTGGATTATTTGCAAATGTGAATGTGAATGGTCCGAATCTTTGTTAAAATTACTATATATTGATGGCGTACAATCATGTGACTATGTGGTGTGTGGATAGCTTGAAATTGATACAACTATGATGAATGCTTAGCCCAAATCCTATGATTATGTGCAGCTTAGGTGACCACTAACATGTGAACTTATGGTCCCTAACCATGAAATTCAGTGATGCTCGGGCAACCTCTAAGCCATATGAACTTGTAATGTATATGATGTCTTAAACCACGTGAAATTATGTGGCATGAGTGGTCTACCACCACATGATCATGTGATGTGCTATCTACCCTAAATCGTATAGGATTGGGTTGCTGCCCTAGATTAGATAATTATATAATGAGTGGATAGCCCTTGACCACTTGACACTTTGGTTGGAGTGCGGCCCCAAGTAATAGGATCATGCGGCTTGCGTTTAAACCCTTAAACATGTTCAATTATAACAAATATGTACATTATAGTGGTGTGAGGGTGTGATATACCTGTTTGGCCCATTAATCATGTGGGTATTTGATGTATGCATGGCCACCTAATCATAAGCAATGGTGGAGTTTATGTAGTCATCTAACTGTATGAATGTGAAATGTGCACAAGGCCACCTAATCGTATGAAATCAAGTGGCATTGATGGCCATTCAATAACGTGGGTTTGTGCTTATCGACATAGACACCACCACTTAAATCATTTATGACCAAGTTGTACATTAGACCGAGTGTAATGTAGGGTCATGTTACCCAAGCTAATGCTATCAAGGTCCCGGATTCTATACGATGTGATCTTTAAACCGTAAATGGTATGATAAAATATAGCCCTTGACCCTTAACTATGTGACACCATATATGAGTCATTAACTATGTGACGTATGAAGTGGTTGTAGTATAAGACTTAGTGTAACGTAGTGTAGCCATGAATGGTGGGTACGATTGTGATTACTCAACTATGTTTGGATATTTTGAAATATGCATGGATACTAGATCATGATAGTAATCATATACATACTAAACTATGTGAAATTGTGGTACTTATCTCCTGCCCATGTGAAAGTTGAGTAAAGAAGTTGCCCCATTATGTGAGTTATGATGTAATGAAAGTACGTAACCATCTAACCTTAAGTCCTTTATCATGACAAGTAGAGTGACATTTGTGTGGCCTCTCAACCATATGAACTTCTAATAAAGGAGTGGCCATAAGACCATGTGTGTCACGCCCCAGACTCAGAAACCAGGCTTACAAAATTTCTGATCATCGAATTCAGTGCTGACAACCTCCGTAGTATCCCATTCTCGGCTCTCGACACCCATATACCAGATTCCGATCCTAGGATCCTATAGGGAGGATTTAGATCATAAACTTTTTCTTTTATAAGAAGCATAACCATAAGCATAACCCACAACAACAAAAAGAAACATCACCAGATATCCACTATAATAAAAAACTGAGTACAATACATAAGGGAAATATGATGTCAATATCGAAGGCTCAAAAAAACTCAGCGGCACGCTCCGGACTCAATGCTGTTGGGGCATCCTAGCGTCACCTGCACGCGACGATTGTGCATAAGCTTATAGAAATCTTAGAGGGTGGTGTAAGTATGTGCGTAATATATGTGCCAAGGTATGCAATATCAGAGTAATGAGGAAATACTGGCAAGTCCATGAATGATGTGTGGAAATGCTAGTAAGTCCATGAATGTTATCAGCCATACCAAGGCTATGCGATGCTAGGCCTACATGGCCAAATGTTATATGAGAGATGCAATCACAAGTCATGTCAGTCCTCATCAGAATCCACATACTAGTACAGTTTCTCTCTGGACAATCGCTAGGGTCTAGTACACTCTACACCAGCTTGCTGCCTCATCTAAGCGTACAACTGGGTAAGTGTAAAAGAACTCATTATCCGCCTGTCAATATTGGCCTGGCTCGTCGATAGCGGACCCATTCCTCAAGCTGGTCAAACTCAGCCTAATATTGCCCTCTCACTCGGGGGTAAGGCCACACCCTCTTCTAACCGACCACGATACAATGGGAGACATGGCCTACTAGTATACGACCCTTGTGCGCTCATGTATCCACTTAGTCTCGATGTCGGAGCATCCTCTTGGTACTATAAGGGTTCTGAGACTTTCACTCAGGGACATCCCTAGCCCCCCAATGCTAGAAACAAGTATTTTTTGTATCCAATCCTGCCATCCATGATATGCCTGCGGAGGCCACAGCCCTGATATCATTAGGGCATACAGTGATCGTATCACACAAATGCAAGATGCATGATTCACATTATCCAGTCATGCATCAATCCTGCGCATGCTGCGTGCTCATGTGAGGCAACTTCGTCTCTCATGGAGTCCCATAACAATCCGTCCAATGACATATGCTATGATAAATCACTCCTCATATCAAGCATACATATGATGTGCATGAGCATGAATTATGAAGTTATACTCGGCATATTCTACGGTGATGATGTACTCTCCTCATATCAAGGATGGGCTTAGATGGCCCACTCGTATCGAGAATGGGACTAAGAATAAGGAGTGGGCTTCCTCACCCATCCTATCATGTAGCAATCTGAGCTTCCTAAGGGTCCAATAAGCATAAGGTGGGCTCTACAAGTCATGGTGGAAGCACAATCCATAATGGGGGCCCAACAGTTTGGGTTAGCCCACTAAAGCTAGATGGATAACACTATGGGGGTCTAAATGGATGAGAATGAGCTTAACAATGGGCCCTAGAGAGGTTCACAACGTGGACATTTAACCACCATTGTCCCCTAGAATGCGGCCCGCATGAAATCTAACTTATAATGGGGCCCATGGCCCAAATACTACTTGGAAAATAAATGGGCAACTTTCATAACCTAGTGGGCCTCAAGAAATGGCCCACTGCCTACATACATCAACCTGGAATAAATGGGGCAGCCCATGGCCCAAAATTATCATGTTAAAGGAAACTGAAAAGGCCTAGCTATATGTCCTAGAGAGGGGGTGAATAGGATTATGCCAAATAAAACTTATAATAGCGAAATTAAAAAGAATATGATAGCCAAAATAAATCACAATGCAGGAAAGTAAAACAACCTCAAAATTTAGATCTTAAGAGGTTGATGCAAACGTTGTTCTAAGGACAACCTTACACCAAAAACTAGAGTTTATGGTAGGACAACCTTATTTCTAGAAAGATCTTTGTATCAAATCTCAAACCAAAGAGGAATACAGAAATAAACACAAACTGAACTGAAATAAATTGTAATCACAAATGTATTGTTCTAGGGACAGCCATACACCATAAAAATGGCAGGGCAACCTTGCTGGAACAACTTTAAAGGAAATTGAATATCAAGCTGATAAAGGAATAGCAGAAAATAAATTCTAAACTATTACAAAATTCCCACAATGCTTGAATTAAATGATTACAACATTCACCACCATACATACATCCCACAAATAAATAATTAAAGATTAGAAATATAAATCATTCAACCACAACACAAGGGATTATAGTGGTTCGCCTGTGTGTTCACCAACTGTTAAACAACAGCCACACAGAATGCTACTCCACTCCTAATATCCTCACACAGGGGATATTAGCGTTCACTAACAAAATAGGTTTTCACAGGTTCACCCAAAACCTTTACAATTGTGTCTTTGTCTGTGGGCTTACACAATTAAAAAACCCCACTTCTGAGTTTTCCTAGGCTCTCCTCAGATAACCAATACAACAAGATTTTTCTGGCAAATCTTGAAAGAAACCAAAACAGAAAGGAATTTACAATTAAATGTAAAATACCTGATTATCTCCTTCGTTGTAGCAGCCCAGTAAAACCAAATCAAAGTAGATGATTGAATGTCCAAGTTCAATGTCCAGTACTCAATTACAATGGTTCTAGTTCTAATAGATTTTAAATTAAACCAAATAGGGCTTGCCTTAATTGATTTTGATTCCAAATAAAGGGAATAACAATTCCTCTTATCAAATTAGATTGGAATAGCAGAAACAAAATCAATTAAATAAAGCTAAAGAAAGAGAATATTAAATAAGCACACTTAGCTTAGATGGAGCACATAATTATCTCTTAGAAGTTTGACGAAGATTAGCTTTAATGGATTAATTAATTCACATTTTCTTCTGAGATTCGTGCTCTATTTATAGGTGAGCAGGTCGCGTCTTCGACTGGTTTAAGGAGCTCTTTGATAGTCGAAGAAGTAACAGATTTGAAAAAAATCAGGCGCGATAAGCTTTGACCGTTCTACGACTGGTCGAAGGTCACCTTTGACTGGTCGAACGTCTCCTTCGACTGGTCAAAGACCCTGTAATTAATCACTGGACTTTGAGTCGAAGATTTTTAACTGGTCGAAGAAGCAATCGACACTGTTCCTTCGACTGGTCGAAGAGATTCCTGGACTAGTCGAAGCCTAACAGAAAATATCCGAATTTTGTAACAAACTCACGATGATCGAGGAATTTCTTAGACTGGTCGAAGCAAAGCTAATACTAGTCGAAGAAAGCCTAGGACAAGTCTTTGAACTGCCCAAACTCATGTGACATATACATATGACTTATGTATCCAAAATGGGCTACTTCTAAGGTCAACCTACGGTCAATTAAACCCCAATCATGAAGTAAGGACATTGAAACATTAGGAACAGGTGACCTTGAAGTTTAGGCCTTGAAGTCTTGATGTAGTTCAATCTTAAAAGTGTCTTGAGTTCTTTACGAACTACCTTGTACTCTTCTTGAAGTCTTGCATTCTTGAGTCTTGTCTTGTGAGCAATACTTGTAGTCAAGGTTGATCTTTGTACTTGTGATCTTTGCTTGTTGTGAGCTTTGCTTGTTCATGAATGTTGATCTTTGAGAGAGCTTCACTTATGTAAGTTATATAACAGTGATTTTGGCATCACAAATTTAACAATCGACAGGGATATAACTATAGCACTTACAATCTCCCCCTTTGTCAAATTAGTAACAAAACACATAACCAAGATAAACATAAAGTAGAAGAACTGGTTAAAGAAACATGAACCAGTTAATATCAACTGGCTTACCTGCAAATTAATATTCAATATTCAACATTCAACTAGTTCATTCAATTAGTTCAAACATACTCCCCCTGAGTAACATAACCATTGTTACTCCTCTCACAATCACATCGTTAAGAACAAACCATTCTCCCCCTTTTTGTCACAATATGACAAAGGAAACAACAATAGAGGAGAACTAAATAAAGGGATATATGAGAGTAAACATGAGGAGTTACAAGATTATAGCAGAAAAATAGATAGTATCCAACTCAAAATCAGTATAGTTTCACATAGAACAAATACCCAGCATAAAATAAAGATAGTATCCAACTCCAAATCAGTCAACCTAGTGCTAAGTTATAAAGTTATTACAGACCAGAAAATCCTATATAAACTAATCAGAACTAGAACCAGATGACGGAGCAGGAATAGAGGGATCAAGTTGGTGCATGCCTTTGTTCAATCGCGTAAGATATTTGCGCATGTACTTGAATTGTAAATCATGAGCAACTGACATGTTTTCCATCTTTACATTTATATTCTAAACTTTATCCTCCAATACACTCAGACGTGCATCAATATCAGATGGTTCAAAATCTTGATCATTTGTTGAATCAAAATCCAGTTCCTCAAAGATGTCATCCATATTAATGTCATCACCAGCTTCTTCATGACCACCACCACCACCACCACCTTGTTCAGGAAGTAATTCCAGCTTCATCTTATTGATATTAGAATTGTTGAAAATCAGATGATGGATAGGTGCCTCATCAACCGGTATATCGACTAACATATGTGTAGCCAATACAGTCATTAAATAGCCAAAAGGAATGTCACTATGACCAGGATGAAGTCTAAACTGAAGAATGAAATGACAGATTAAGGATGGTAAACAAATCTGAGTGCCACTGGCAATAGCATGGAGAACACGAACCATAAACGAAGTCAAGTCAGTTTTATTACCTGAACGAGGATACAGATTAGACACAAAGATTCTATGGAGAACTCTGTATTTGGGTAACAAATACCTTGCGGGAAGTGCATTCCCTTTTTTTGTCCAGTGAACATCCATGTTGCACAAGTCTCTAGTGAGCATATGTTTTTCAGAAATTGAGGGTTTATCAGTTAAATTATGAATAGGAATACCCTCATCATTCACAGGAATGCCCATAAGGGCTGAAATTAAATGACGATCAATGTCAAATGGCCCTTCACACGTAGATATTTTAAAAGTTAAATTATCCTGTGAGAAGTCACTAATACATGTAAACATGGATTGGGTAATGGACCGGTATGCTGGCCCACCCCAATGTAATAAGTTAACCCAACCAACAGCTTCAAGCATAGGAAGGATGTCAAAAGGTGCAATATGATTAATTCAACAGGATGTTCAACAATAACATTACGTGATCTAATGTCCGTAACATAAGATGGATCATCATTGGGAACAAGAAGATGACGCTTGATCGATCTGGAGGAAGAAGAAGGACTATAGGAAGTGGTTTTTCTATCTCTAGAAGCCATTTGCAACAATGATAACAAGGAAATAAGAAGTTGCAAAGGATTGAGAAGTGGGTTTACACAAAACAGATTTTTCTTAATCCAAACCCCAAATCTCAGTGAAATCCAAAATAGAAAGCTTCAAGTTAAATAAGGAAACAATCTAGACACAGATCTGTAAGAAAAACTCATATGGAACACTAACCTTAAAGAACAAGAACAGTGGGCTCGGCTCCTTAAAAAAGAAAAACGGAATGAGAAAGAAAACAAAATTCCTAATTTTTAAGTGATTCCCGAGATCTACGACTGGTTGTGGGTATCTACGACCGGTTGAAGGTGGACTGGTCGAGTATACTCACGACTGGTCGAAGAATGTCTAAAAATTCATATTTCTTGCAAATTATACAAAAATTGGAATTCAACCTAGCAAATATATACACTATGATACAAGTAGGCATAAATAATCATTTTAAAGTGCACATGCCAAGATCAAATTTCATCTTTTTGAACCTGCTTTTATCGAGAGGTTTTGTGAAAATGTCAGCTCGTTGATCTTCGGTAGGAATATATTCCAGAGATATAACTTTTTCTTCTACTAATTCCCAAATATAATGAAATCTAATGTCAATGTGCTTAGTACGAGAATGCTGAATAGGATTTTTTGAAATATTTATCGCACTGGAATTATCACAATATAAGAACATAGAATCCTGTTTAATTCCATAATCACTTAGCATTCGTTGCATCCAAACAAGCCATGTACATGCATTACCAGCTGTGATATACTCAGCTTCAGTTGTTGAAAGTGATATAGAATTTTGTTTCTTACTAAACTAGGAAACTAGACAATTTCCAATGTAAAAGCAACCACCACTGGTTGATTTTCTATCATCTAGATTACCAGCCCAGTCAGCATCTGAGTAACCAGCTAATTGGATACTAGTCTCATGAGGATACCAGAGACCGAGATTTATAGTACTTACAACATATCTAATAATCCGCTTGACAGCAATCAAGTGTGATTCTTTTGGATCAGTTGATATCTTGCGCAAATACCAACGCTTAGAGAAATATCAGGTCTACTAGCAGTTAAATATAACAAACTACCAATCATACTCTGATAAAGTTTTGAATCAATATTTTACCATTAGAGTCTTTTGAGAGTTTCAGGGTAGTACTCATGGGAGTATCGAAATTCTTGCCATTCTCAAATCCAAATCTCTTGATTAGATTCAAAGGATACTTAGATTGAGAAATGAATTTTCCTTCAGGGTGTTTCTTTACTTGCAATCCAAGGAAATAAATCAATTCCCCAACCATGCTCATTTCGAACTGTGATTTCATTAAATCTGCAAACTCAGTAGTCAAGTTAGTACAGGTTGATCCATAAATGATATCATCAACATAAATCTGTACCATTAAGATATGATCATTATGTTTTTAAACAAACAGAGTTTTATCAACAGATCCCATTTGAAAATCATGACTTAAAAGAAATTGTGTTAGTTTCTCATACCATGCCCTAGGTGCTTATTTTAATCCATAAAGTGCCTTTTTAAGCCGATACACATGATCAGTGTTTTTGGGATCTTCAAAACCCATTGACTGTTCAACATAGACTTCTTCATGTAAATCGCCATTTAGAAAAGCACTTTTCACATCCATTTGATAGATCTTTATCTTTCTAAAACATGCAATGGATATAAATAGTCTGATAGATTCAAGACGTGCTACTGGTGCAAAAGTTTCATCAAAATCAATTCCTTCAATTTGAGTATAACCTTGTACCACTAGTCTAGCCTTGTTTCTAATTATATTTCCACGCTCGTCAGACTTATTTTTGAAAATCCATTTTGTTCCAATGATGTGTTTATCTTTAGGTCTTGGTACGAGATACCAAACATCATTTCTTACAAATTGGTTAAGTTCTTCTTGCATCGCAACAATCCAGTTTTCATCGGCAAGAGCTTCTTTTACATTAGATGGTTCTATTTGGGATGTAAAACATAC
Organism: Magnolia changhungtana; assembly: GCA_030180095.1. NCBI lineage: Eukaryota > Viridiplantae > Streptophyta > Magnoliopsida > Magnoliales > Magnoliaceae > Magnolia > Magnolia changhungtana. The sequence continues at coordinate 2,694,311 of JASAUF010000473.1, read as the reverse complement.
ATAATTACATATATCCTTAAGTTGTTTACGGGTGCGAACATCAGTGAGAGGGTTTCCAAGAATTTGTGTGGTTTGATGATCTTTAACAGTCCTCAACTCAGAATCAGTCTGATTCGATGAAGTATTGGGTTTATCAATGATTAGAACTTCATCATTATCCGAATTAAGGATTGACATGTTTAAGTGATCATCAATGATAACATTGATGGACTCTTGAATCACACCAGTTCTTTTGTTCAGGACCCTATAAGCTCGATTGTTTAAGGAATATCCTAGAAAAATCCCTTCATCACTCTTTGTATCGAATTTTCCCAAAATTTCACGATCTCGTAAAATATAGCACTTGCTGCTAAAAACTCGAAAGTATTTGACCGTAGGCTTTTTATTGAACCACAATTCGTAAGCCGTTTTATTATTATCTTTGCTAATGTAGACTCGGTTAATAATATAGCAAGTTGTGTTGATTGCTTCAGCCCAAATATTTTTAGAGAGCTTCATGCTATTCAACATGACATTAGCCATTTCTTGAAGTACCCTATTCTTTCTTTCCACAATTCCATTTTGTTGTGGAGTTTTGGGAGCTGAGAATTCATGTAATATTCCTTGGTCGGTACAGAACTTCTCAAAATTGCTATTCTCAAATTCAGATCCATGATCACTACGAATCTTACTGATTTGAGAAGATTTTTCAGTTTGAATCCTTTTGAGAACTTTTCTTACTTCTTCAAGGGTTTCAGATTTATCCCTTAAGAAGACTACCCATGTGAATCTGGTAAAGTCATCAACTATTACCAGGATATACTTTTTCCCACCACGACTTTCCGTTCTGGTAGGTCCTATTAGATCCATGTGGAGGAGTTCGAGTGGTCTTGATGTGGTATTTGAATTCACCTTTTGTGTGAGTTCCTTGTTTGTTTGCCTATCTGGCACTCACCACATATTTTATCTAATTTCTGAAGTTTGGGTAAACCTCTTATAAGTTCTCGTTTGCTCAATCTATATAAATTTCGATAATGTACATGTCCAAGACGTTTGTGCTATAAATCAGTCTCGTCTGTATGGACCATGTAACATGTTTGATTAGATGAGCTGGATTCGCTAATAATATAGCAATTTTCAAACGTTCTACGTCCAGTTAATATTACAGAACCCTTATTGTTTAGTATCTCACAGCTTTGATTAGAGAACCGAACACTATGGTTATTATCACATATTTGAGATATGCTAAGCAAGTTATGTTTTAAGCCTCCAACATATAAAATGTTTTTAAACATAGGAAGATTAAAAAGTTGAACCGTACCTTGGCCTATAATCTTGCAGTTGCTACCATCACCAAATGTGATTGAACCATCAGTCATATCTTTTAGATCCGTGAATAAAGCTTTGTCACCTGTCATATGCCTGGAGCATCGACTGTCTAGGTACCACTTTGAATGACTTGTTGCTTTGAAAGCAGTGTGAGCAACCAAGCAGGCAACTTTAGGAACCCATTTCATAACTGTTTTGGGTTTAGGAACATAATTGGTCTTCTTTTGTTTATAGTTGTGAGAATAACCTATAGAGTTATATTTTAAGAGCTCCTTGAGTAAATCTACTATCTTTTCAGCTAGTGGATTTCATTTCTGATTAATGTTGACATGGCTACTTCTAGGTTTTTGAAGAATTTTTGAATTTCTAGAAAAACCTTGATAAGTACTTTTCCCTTTTGAGTTTGAGGACTCTCCTTTCACAAACATAGGAGGAGTATACTTTTGTTTAGGAGATAAATTTTTATCATAGCCCAACCGGATAGATCGCCACATTTTCTTGATCTGGATAAAAGTTTTTCTAACTTTGGATCACCTTGGGCATATTTCCATGTGTCCTTTAGACTCAGAAGAGAAGATACTTCATTTTTGAGTTTCTCAATTTCAGATTTTAAATCAATAATTAAGGAGTTTTTGAATTCCAAATCGCATTTTGATTTTTCAAAACAATCTAAAATTTGTGATTTTTCTAAGACAAGTGATTCAAAACATTCTTTGAGTTTAGAAAACTTTTCTTTTTGAGGTTTAAGTTTGACAGCAATTTTACAACTTTCCTTATATAGGGCATTGTAAGTGTCTTAAAGATCATCTTCATTTTCACATTCACTACTCATATTTTCTTCACTTGTTGAGTCATTATCTGAAAATGTGAATTTGGCTAGAGTCATAAGAGCTTTAACTTTATTGCCCGACTTAGTTTCAGAATCTTCTGATTCAGAAGAAGCTTCAGAATCAGATGATTCATCCCATGTAGCCAACATACCCTTCTTCTTGGGTTTGTCCTTTTTAGGACATCTATTTGCTAAGTGCTCATATTCTTAACAGTTGTAACATTGACTATCTTTCAAAGATTTTCGAGTTTTGGGTCTAAACTTCTTTTTATCATTCGATTTTTTAAAATCAACCCTTTTCTTTCTTTTAAAAATCTTGTAAAATTTCTTAACTAAAAGAGTCATATCATCTTCTGAATCAAAATTTTCTTCGAAATTACATTTAGAGGATTTTAGTGCAATAGATTTACCTTTAGGAGCTTTAAAGTTTAACTCGTAGGTTTGTAAAGAACCAACTAGTTCTTCTACCCTCATATTATCCTTATCACGAAGTTCCTGGATCACGGTTACTTTAGAATTGAATCGTTCAGGAAGTGAGCGTAATATCTTTGCACACACTTTACTTTTTGGGATTTTATTACCAAGATCCCACATTGAGTTTACAATGTCATTTAGTCCAATGTAAAAGTCCATAAACATTTCATTTTCTTCCATATGAATTTCTTCAAATTTGGTTGTGAAGAATTGAACTTTAGACTTTTTGACAATTGATGTACCCTCGTGTGTCATTTTTAGTATATCCCAGGCTTGCTTTGTAGTATCACAGGATATGATTATTTTAAACTCATCCGGTGATAGTGCGCAAGTGATTGCATTTAGTGCTTTAGCATTGGAACTATACTCACTTTTCTAAAGGGTGGTCCATAAATAATAAGCAAGTACAGATATAGTTTTTGAACCATCAGATTTAGTTACTTCAATGGTAGGAGATTTCCATTCGGTCACTGTGGCTCGCCACACACTCTCATCCATTGATTTTAGGAAGATCCTCATTCTGGCTTTCCAATAGGCATAGTTGGAGTCATCAAATGGTAGAGGCCTAGTGACTGAAAGGCTATCAAAATTTGACATCTTTTTATATAGCTTAGATCGTTAGCTCAGGAAATAAATCCAAATAAAAAGCAATAAGAACGAGCTATTAGGCTCTGATACCACTTGAAAAGGCCTAGCTATATGTCCTAGAGGGGGGGTGAATAGGACTATGCCAAATAAAACTTATAACAACAGAATTAAAAAGAATATGATAGCCAAAATAAATCACAATGCAGGAAAGTAAAACAACCTCAAAATTCAGATCTTGAGAGGTTGATACAAATGTTGTTCTAAGGACAACCTTACACCAAAAACCAGAGTTTATGGTAGGACAACCTTATTTCTAGAAAGATCTTTGTATCAAATCTCAAACCAAAGAGGAATACAGAAATAAGCACAAACTGAACTGAAATAAATTGTAATCACAAATGTATTGTTCTAGGGACAACCATACACCATAAAAATGGCAGGGCAACCTTGCTGGAACAACTTTAAAAGAAATTAAATATTAACCTCATAAAGGAATAGCAGAAAATAAATTCTAAACTATTACAAAATTCCCACAATGCTTGAATTAAATGATTATAACATTCACTACTATACATACATCCCACAAATAAATAATTAAAGATTAGAAATATAAATTATTCAACCACAACGCAAGGGATTATAGTGGTTCGCCTGTGTGTTCACCAATTGTTAAACAACAGCCACACAGAATGCTACTCCACTCCTAATATCCTCACATAGGGGATATTAGCGTTCACTAACAAAATAGGTTTTCACAAGTTCACCCCAAACCTTTATAATTGTGTCTTTGTCTGTGGGCTTACACAATTAAAAAAACCCCACTTCTGAGTTTTCCTGGCTCTCCTCAGATAACCAATACAACATGATTTTTCTGGCAAATCTTGAAAGAAACCAAAATAGAAAGGAATTTACAATTAAATGTAAAATACCTGATTATCTCCTTCGTTGTAGCAGCCCGGTAGAACCAAATCAAAGTAGATGATTGAATGTCCAAGTTCAATGTCCAGTACTCAATTATAATGGGTCTAGTTCTAATAGATTTTAAATTAAACCAAATAGGGTTTGCCTTAATTGATTTTGATTCCAAAGAAAGGGAATAACAATTCCTCTTATCAAATTAGATTGGAATAGCAGAAACAAAATCAATTAAATAAAGTTAAAGAAAGAGAATATTAAATAAGCACACTTAGCTTAGATGGAGCACAGAATTATCTCTCAGAAGTTTGACGAAGATTGGCTTGAATGGATTAATTAATTCACATTTTCTTCTAAGATTCGTGCTCTATTTATAGGTGAGCAAATCGCGTCTTCGACTGGTCTAAGGAGCTCTTCGACTAGTCGAATAAGTAACAGATTTGAAAAAAATCGAGCGCGATAAGCTTTGACCGTTTTACGACTGGTCGAAGGTCACCTTCGACTGGTCGAAGACCCTGTAATTAATCGCTAGACTTTGAGTTGAAGATTTTCGACTGGTCGAAGAAGCAGTCGACACTGTTCCTTCGACTGGTCGAAGAGATTCCTGGACTAGTCGAAGCCTAACAGAAAATATCTGAATTTTTTAACAAACTCACGACTGATCGAGGAATTTCTTAGACTGGTCGAAGCAAAGCTAAGACTAGTTGAAGAAAGCCTAGGACAAGTCTTCGAACTGCCCAAACTCATGTGACATATACATATGACTTATGTATCCAAAATGGGCTACTTCTAAGGTCAACCTACAGTCAGTCAAACCCCAATCATGAAGTAAGGACATTGAAACATTAGGAACAAGTGACCTTGAAGTTTAAGCCTTGAAGTCTTGATGTAGTTCAATGTTGAAAGTGTCTTGAGTTCTTTACGAACTACCTTGTACTCTTCTTGAAGTCTTGCATTCTTGAGTCTTGTCTTGTGAGCAACACTTGCAGTCAAGGTTGATCTTTGTACTTGTGATCTTTGCTTGTTGTGAGCTTTGCTTGTTCATAAATGTTGATCTTTGAGAGAGCTTCACTTATGCAAGTTATATAACAGTGATTTTGGCATCACAAATTTGACAACCGACAGGGATATAACTATAGCACTTACAGAAACATATAATACATACATTATGGTGGGCTCACACATCATGATTGGGCCTCACATATACAGTGCAATGGGCCATACATCACAATGGGCCTCACACAAGGGCCTCCTATACATCACAACGGGCCTCATATTCATCACAATGGCCTCATCACAAGGGCCTCGTGTACATCACAATGAGCCTCATCACATGGGCCTTATGTACATCATAATGGGCCTCATCACATGGGCCTTATGTATATCATAATGGGCCTCATGAAACAGCCCATGGCCCTCACAATAGTTAGAAAGTAATTGGGCAGCATTCATATTATCTCATACATCATGTTGGGGTTCTTAGGTCAGCCCATGGTCTACATACATCAAGGTGGGCTAGATGGGGCAGCCTTTAGCCTAGGAAAATGGTTGAGTAGCACATCCATCATGGTGGACCCCTTTGGGAAGCCCATAGTCTCCAGAAAATAGCTGGGCAAGGTGTACAACACATACATCGTAGTAGCTTACAAAATAACCCACACGGTCCAGCCCATCCGGGCCTGTTGGACGTCCAGAAATCTAGATAGTCTGGCCCCATAAACACAGATGGAAGGTGGGCCTCTACACAATATAAATGGGCAGCATGGGTATAAAATATATAGCAAGTGGGCCCTGCACATACCCAGCAGGTGGGCCAGCTGGATATCCCATTGACGGACGGCTTGGATTAAACACACCATGGTGGACCTACTGCCACTAGACGGCATGGATGAAACACATCCCGATGGGCCCGCTGCTGCTGGCAGCATGGATAAAACATATCAGGGTGGGCCCATTGTTACTGGGCAGCGGATACAACACATATGTAGTGGTAGGCCCCGTCGTCCCAACTGGACGGTGGAGATGAAGCACATACATCATGTAGGCCCCATAGCCGCTGGACGCGTGGGTGCAATACACACATCACGACAGGTCCCTGGACGGTGTGGATCTAATACATAAATCATGGTGGGGTCCATGTCCCAGCCCTGGACAACGTGGATAGAACACTTACATCAGGTGGGGTCCAGTCCACGTCCAGGGAATGGATGGTATGGGTAAAACACTTACATCCGGTGGGTCCACATGGTGGCCCACTAGCATTTGGATCAGGACGATATTTGTGTTTTCTCTCCCGTCCAAGCCTGTCCAAGAGGACAGGTAGGTGGGCCTGCCGCTGGACGTCAGCAAGGTGGGCCCCCCACAAGTGGACGCTGTGGATATACTACATAGATCATGGTGGGGCCCATGAATTAGATTGATATTGGGTGTTTTCCCCTCAACCAGGCCTACATGGTCTATTCGGCCATGCAGGCCCAATCTGGGCAGCAAGATGGGCCCTATTGCTGGATGGTGGGTGTCCCACTGTTTGGACAACTAGGGTAAGATACATACATCATTAGGTGGGCCACACGTTCATATGGAAAGAGAGAGAGAGAGGGGGTATGAGCCCCTCAAAAGATCCAAACCATACATCATGATCATCACATGGGTCCCATGCATGTATGGGCCTGCATGGGACCTGCATCTAAAAATCTGAGGTGGGGATGCTATCCCCACCATGAAATCAGGGTCTAGATGACCCATCAAAGCCATGAATTTAAATGAAACATCATGATGGGGTCCATGAAGAATGGCCCCATCATGGCTCATGTATGCAACAAGGGTGGGCCATTCGCCACACCCAAGGGGTCAAGTAGAATCTCCACCATTGATTGGTGGGTCCTACATACCCCCATGCAAGAAAATCAAAGATCTAATGAAGAAAATAGAAGATCTATCCTAGACATGACACCCACCTCAAATCTCCCACTTCTTCCACCCTTAGGTTCTATTGCTCCAAAAGAAAGGTTTTAATGGTGGTGATGGGTCATGGATGGTTGGATTAGGAGGAATAAGCTTGGAAGAGTGCTGAATTTTTAGGATGGGTTTCTATCTAATGGTGGGACGTCCAAGTTCCTCTCTAACTAGGAATGAGGAAGAAAGGGAGGGAAAGAGAGAGATGTAAGAGTGGAATGATTACTTGTGTAAGAGCATCATTACACATGTAAGAGGTGTAAGAGCATGGGGAAGAGAAAGAGCATGCTTGGAATGATTACATGTAAGAGACATGGGTGGTGATGTTACCCTAGGCTAGCTAGGATGACATCATCATCATGACTGCTTTAGGGAAATGCACTTTATCTGGAGATCCACGGCCCTGCAACGTACGGTCCACGACCGGGATAATGTGTGGGCCATATCTCTCAATCTAAGCGTTGCATTGGCACACGAGACGTGGCGTTGGAACCGTAACGACTATGCGGTCACAATGACATAGCTCTTGAGTTGAGTTGACTCGAGTTTACAGGGTGCGACTTAAGGTCATGTGCAAATACTATCTATAGGTCGCGGGTTGCCGAAATTTGACGGGAAAGATTGCGTGATCCTAAGGAATGGAATTGTACTAGGACATAGGCCTGACAATGTGGGCATATGAGAGTTGTATGGTTACTCAGACTTGTGAACTATACTGATAGTGTAACCTCTTAGGTATGTGAACTTAGGACGTGTGTCAAACTGATTATCAGACCCATCTTATTAATAGTATTGGGCTTGATTTGTGGACTCCACTAATATGTTCATAATCGCATTAGAGTGGTGGGCCTATTAGCCTTAAAGCCCACCTTGAGTGGACACCTTGTGTGCCCATTAGCGATAAACCTATCGAGCCCATAGGTTACTTCCTCTTACTAAGAACGTAAGACTCCATGAGAAGTGCATATTGGGCCTATGTTTGGGCTTCTTGGTAACTGCATGAGATTCCTTGTAATGTATGTATGCCAAATCCCATTTGGGCCTTATGAATGAGTTATGATTAAGTCCTAGAATGAACCATTTGTGGTAATAAAATGGACCGCCAGAAGAATGGGATGTAGCAACTCACTAACTAGCCCATTCAAGTGTGGCAATGAACTGGACCTTAGTCCACTTGAAATGATAGCTAGACATGTTGAGGCGTTGGATTGAAATCTAATTATGCATGTGGTGATGGCACATGTGTGGTGATTGTGCAATGTGATACTTATGGTAATGCTAATTTATGTTTATATGCTTGGATGGTGTTCAATTGGACGTAAGGACTAAGTGGACCACCATATGTATTACCTCGAGTCATAGATAGTGCACCTAGCGCCGTATAATGACGAGACACTTACGTACCCACTTCCTACGGAACTAATGAGGTGAACCACTTAACTCTTAACCGTGAATGAGTATGTTGGTGATACGAACTAGCTTTCGAATAGCTATGGATGTCACCCCCAAACTTGGAAACCGGGCTCAAAAAATTCCCGATCGTCGAATCTGATGCCAACAGCCTCCGTAGTACCCCATTCTCGGTTCCCAGCGCCCATACGCCAGATTCCGATCTTGGGATCCTACAAGGAGGATTTTTTAATGTACATTTATCTTCTAAGAAGCATAACCACAAGTTTACCCAAATCACAAAGGCAACATCATCATCACATATCCACTACTATAGACAATTGAATACAGTGCTAAAAGGAAATACATGAATATAATAAAATCTCTACAAAGCTCGGCCTCCACACTTTTGCCTCAATGTTACTACAACCTAATGACACCTTCACGCAATAGTCATGCATAAGATTACAAGAAGCTTAAAGGGTGGTGTATGTGTATGCAATACACGTGCCAGGCATATAAATATCAGAGTAAGTGGAAATACTGGCAAGTCTATAAATACCATCAACCTTATCCAAGCTATGCAATGCGAAGACATAATATGGAAATGTCATATACTGAGAAAGTAATGAAAATCGACCATGCGATGCGGAGACATAGTAAGCCAAATGTCATATGTATGCCATACAGTGCAGAATCATAGTAAACCCAATGTCATAATCTGAGGGTGCAATGCAATATGCAAATAGAAAAGAAATGATAAAGCTGAAGTGTGTAATCGCGATGATAGCATGTGGTATCGCAAGCTGTGGGGTTCATCACAAGGGACTTCTATCCAAACCAGTCCCATACCTAAATTTGGATAGCTAGACGCAACGTGGTAAACTCTTGATCTCAGGTTGGTCGCGTACCCAACCGAAATCATGGCCATTGTGAAGGTACACGTAATGATCTAGTTACGCACTATCAGCCCGAGTGGATAGTGAATGAATGAATGAATGAGTCAAATGGTGAGTACGTAATCCTATACTCAGTTCATCCACATGTCAGTATGACTCATCTCTGGGATATCAACGGGGTCTAATACACTCCACAATGGTTGCCCCCTCTCTAGCCGCACAACCAGCGAGTGGAAAAAACCTCACTATCTAGTAGTCTATCAATACCAACCTGGCTCGTCGATAGCAGACCCATTTAGGAGCTGGTCAAACTCAGGCTAGCTTACAACCCCCTCACTCGGGTGAATAAGGCTACACCCCCTTCCAACCGACGACGACATGGTGGGGGACGCCGCCTACTGGTATTCGGCACCCAAGCGCTTATGTGTCCACTCGGTCTAGATGTTGGACTCTCCTCCGATACAAGAGGATTTTGGGACTCTCACCCAAGGACATTCAATGTGCCCATAGTGGTAGAACCAAATATTTTTGGTATCCCATCTGGCCATCCACGATGAACTTGTGGAGACCACAGTCCTGATATCGCTAGGATGTCAAGTGATCATGACACACAAATGTGAGATGCCTGAGTCATACCATCCATTCATGCATCAAACCTGCGCGTACTGCGCAGTCATGTGGGGCAACTTCGTCTCTTAAGGAGTCCCCCAAATAACTCAGCACAATGTGAAAAGGACGAGCTACATGTCCTAGAGGGGGGGGGGGTGATAGGACTATGTCAATTTCAAAAAATAACAGTGGAATTTAAATAAATTAAATATAGATAGTAATAGGCAATCCCACAATGCTGAATTTAAAGACAACCTCAAATGAACGAGTATTGAGAAGTTGATACAGATGTTGTTCTAAGGACAACCTTACACCAAAAAAACCAGGGGTTTATAGCAGGACAACCTTACTAGAACGGTTTGTGTATCAAAAACTCAAACTGATACAGATGAATAAAGAAATAAATAGCAAGAAAGGAAATCTAAGCTATTACAACATTACCACACATCCACATAAGGATTACAACATTCTCCACGAATGTAAAAGTGGAAATTAAAATCATCCACAAAAAGAAATAAACATTCGAACCACAAGACATGAAATTATAGTGGTTCGCTTATGTGTACACCAACTGTTTAGAAAAACAGCCACACAACTACTCCACTCCTAATATCCTCACATACTGGATATTAGCGTTCACTATGAAAATAGGTTTTTCCAGGTTCACCTAAAACCCTCACAATTGTGCCTTGCAAGTGGGCTTACACAATTCAAAAACCCCATGCTATGAGTTTTCTGGATCACCTCAGACAAACCTAAACAGAGAGATTTTTTTGTCACAATCTCAATGAAACCAAAAATAGAAATTTACGATAATGTAAAATACCTAGATATTCTTCTTTAGATGCAGCCCGGAAGAACCAAGTCGATGTAGAAGTTGAACGTAGAAGTTCAATGACCAAACTCACTTATGAAATGTTTCTAGGTTCTAAATTGATTTTAGATTTAAAGCACCTTGGGCTAGCTTGATTTGATTTTGATTCCAAGAAATGAGAATACTTCAATCCCTCTTTCAAATATAATTAGAATGCAGAATGCAAAATCAAATACAAAGAAACCTAATAAAAGAGAATATTAAATGAGCACAATATAGCTTGAAAAGATCACTAACTTATCTCTCAGAGTGGCGTATTGATTCAGCTTTAATTGAATGAAATACTCAAAAATTCGTCCTCTATTTATAGGTGAAGAAATCATGTTCACGACTGGTCGTAAGACCAATAAATTTTTGAAAATTTGAGCACGATCAGATAAAGCTATTCCACGACTGGTCATAAGCTCTTTACGACTGGTCGAGGGACCTCCACGATTGGTCGTGTGGAGCCAGATTTAGTTGTTGGACTTTGAATCAAGGCTGTAAGACTAATCGAGAATGAACCGAGCACTGTTCACATGACTGGTCGAGGCTTAACAAAAAATTTTGAAAATTTGCAACAACCTTAGGACTGGTTGTGGAATTTCTTAGAGTGGTCGAGCCAGTGCTGGGACTAGTCGAATAGAGTCCAAGACTAGTCGAGAAACAATCTATTCACTTATAAAATGAGTCAATTGAGTTATGTATTCAAAATGACCTACCGTAAGGTCAATCTAGGGTCATTTATACCTTGTTAATGATGTATGAACATTGAGTCTTCTTTTTCTTCGGTTGATAGTCGTTCTTTAGAGTTCGTGAAGCTTAAGATCTTGTTATAAGATGAAGCTTGAACTTGAGACTCTTGAAGCTTAAAATTGACTAACGTTGAAGCTTGAACTTGAGTATCAAAATCTAGAAACGTTGTCTTGACTTGTACGAAGCTTTGAAAATCTTGAACTCTTGAAACTTGAAAGCTTGAATTCACAATTGATGTTGTACATAAACATGAACAATTACACTTACCTTTGAAGTTCTTGAACAAAAGACCCTTGTCCTTGAGAGATGCACAGACTTCATTATGTAGATGAGCTACACAAGACAGATTCCAAGAGAGGTTTTGGCCCTAAAAAATTTGACAGTATAGGAGCTAGAAACCATAGCACTTATAATCTCCCCCTTTGTCAAATTTGTGACAAAACACACTCCATATAATCATAAGCATTATACGCATAGAGAATCATGCTCCATTTATAAAAAATGCATCAATTCTAATACTCCCCCTTACTTAACTCCCCTTCACAAAATAGAATCATTCACAAACAATTCATCCACAATCCACATGCAATATGAATTAAGAAATAAAAGTGGAAGCAGATAAAGAAAGGAGAATAAGAAGAGTAGTGAGGAATAAATTATCAACAAAGTCAAAATATCAAACCATAAGCAAGACATGTTCAAATAAAATTAACCAAGTTTAATTAAGTAAGTTAAGCTAAGTTAAGCCAAGTTCAGCCAAGTCCTACCTCAAAAGATAAAATAAATCCAAGTATCATTAAACTTAATACAAACCAAGATTAGAAAATACTAATCAAATCCTGAAGAGGGAGCAGAATAGATGGATCAATTTGATGTAAACCCTTATTAAGACGCCTCATATATTTGCGCATATAAGCAAATTGAGAATCCTGGGTTACACGAATCTAAGCTACTTGTTCCTCAAGAGTATGCAACCTCTCAGCGAAACTAGAAGGCTGATAATTAGGATCAGCCTCAGAATCTGATTCGATCTCATCAAAGATATCATCCATGTTAATGTCATCTAGAGGTAAATCGCCTTCTTCTTCATTTGTGGCATCATTTCCACCAGCACCTACATTGACTTGGCCTGCGGCCAACCTCAAATTCATCTTGTTTATATTTGAGTTGTTGAAGATTAGGTGTTTAATAGTAGCCTCTCCAACAGGCATAACCACTAACATGTGGGTAGCCAACACAGTCATAAGATATGCAAAAGGGATATCAATGTGTCCAGGATGGAGACGGAATTGTATGATGGAATGACAAATTAAAGAAGGAAGACATACAGATGTACCAGAGATGATGGAATGCAAAATTTGAACCATGAAAGAGGCGAGTTCGGTTTTGTTACCAGAATGTGGATAAAGATTTGAAATAAATATCCTGTGAAGGACCCTATATCTAGGTAACAAATACTTTGAAGCAAGCGCATTCCCATTTTGACTCCATTACGCATCTATATTACATAATGCTCTAGTATGCATATGTTTTTTTGATTCAGATGGTTTAGCAACTAAAGTGCTAATTGGAATACCTTCATCATTGACAGGTATGTCAATTAGAGTAAAGATCAGACGTCGGTCTATTTCAAATGGACATTCTCTAGTTGTAACAATAAATGTTAAATTCTTAGTTAAAAAATCAGAAATACATGCAAACATAGCTTGCGCAATAGACCAGTATGTTGGCCCACCCCAATGTAAAATGTTAGCCCATCCTACAGATTGGAGAAGAGGAAGAAGTTCAAATGGAGCGTTCAACATGAATAAGTCGTTCAACTATAACATTGCACAGCCTTAAATCCCGCACATAGGAGGGATCATCTTCGGGTGACCGAAGGTGGCGCCTTGTTATAAGTGTCGATATGGAAGTTGAAGGACCACAAGAACTTTTCTTTTTTGCCTCTACCTTCCATTTGTAACTAGAAAATCAAGGAATCAAAAGGTTGCAAAATAAGTAAAGTGGGTTTTCTTAAAATCAGATTTTGTAGAAGAAAACCCCAAAAACCTCAATGAAACAAGAAATAAATCACACCAAAGATGGAAAAGGAGTGATAAGAACTTGAATCTAGAAGGAAAATGGAAATAAAGCACTAACCTTGAAGATTTAGGAAGATGGGTTCGACCGGTCGAGTTAAGACCCGTTGGAGAAGAAACCCAAATGAAGATAAATGGGCTTTTCCCCCAAATTAAAGCACCAGATGCGCTACACAACTGGTCAAGTACATGCTCGACCGGTCGTGCAACGACTGGTCGTGCACAGCAAAAAATGTGCATTTTTCATGAAATTTGAAATTTTAAACAGATAAATTAGCAAATATATATACAATATAATACATAAATGCATGAATAATCAATTCAAATTGCACATACCAAGATCAAATTTCAATTTAGAAAACCTGCTTTTGTCGAGCGGTTTCGTGAAAATGTCAGCAAGTTGAGTCTCGGTCGGAATGTATTCCAAAGAAATTGTCTTTTCTTCCACTAATTCATGAATGTAGTGATATATAATGTCAATGTGCTTGGTTCATGAATGCTGGATTAGATTTTTAGATATATTAATTGCATTGAAATTATCACAATATAAAACCATAAAATCCTATGTAATTCCCTAATCGTTTAACATTCTTTTCATCCATACTGTGCAATTTACTAATTATTAACATTCTTTTCATCCATACGAAACAACCACCATTTGTTGACTTTCTCATCAATGTTACCATCCCAATCAACATCGGTGTAACCAACTAATTGAACACTAGTAATTTGGATCAACTCTTAGTTGAACTTGTGACATAGCATTCCACTTAACAATGAGTTAAATGTTTTAAACTCATATCTAAAAATTATCAAATTATCAAGAGGAGTTTTAAACTATTATACCTATTATAATTTGATATAATTTAGGATCAACTCTCTTACCTGTAGAGTCATTTGAGAGTTTTAAACTCATACTCAAAGGAGTATCAAAATTCTTTCCATTCTCAAATTTGAACTTTTTAACTAAGTTTAGAGCATATTTGGTTTGGGAAATAAAGAAACCATCAGGTTGTTGTTTAACTTGTAACCCTAGAAAATAATTCAATTCCCCAACCATGTTCATTTCGAACTCAGATTTCATAAGATCTGCAAGCTCAACAGTCATGTTAGCACAGGTAGATCCATAAACAATATCATCAACATAAATTTGTACTATTAAAATGTGATCATTATGTTTCTTTACAACCATTGTCTTATCAACACTTTCCATTATAAAGTTGTGACTTAGTAAAAACTTTGTCGATTTTTACTATTTAACATTACATTTGCCATTTCTTGAAGCACTTTATTTTTCATTTCTACTATACCATTTTGTTGTGGTGTTTTGGGTGCAGAGAATTCATGTGATATTCCCTGGTCACTGCAAAACTTCTCAAAACTGCTATTCTCAAATTCTGATCCATGATCGCTATGGATCTTACAGACTTGAGTTTCCTTTTCAATTTGGATACGTCTAAGTACCCTTTTAACTTCATCGAGAGTTTCTGATTTATCTCTCAAGAAGACTACCCAAGTATATCTGGTAAAGTCATCGACAATTACCAGAATATACTTTTTGCCAACTTGACTCTCCATTCTAGCTGGTCCAATAAGATCCATATGGAGGAATTCGAGTGGTTTGGATGTGGCATTGGAGTCCACCTTTTTGTGAGAGCTCCTAGTTTGCTTGCTAATCTGGCATTCGCCACATATTTTATCTATTTTCTATATTTTGGGTAAGCCTCTTACTAACTCTCTTTTGCTCAATCTATATAAGTTGCGGTAGTGTACATGTCCAAGGCATTTATGTCATAATTCAGTCTCAATGATATGGACCATGTAACACGATAGATTAGATGAGCTAGAGTCACTTATAATGTAGCAATTTTCAGAAGTTCTACGACCAGTTAATATTACTGAACCATTTTTATTTAAAATTTCATACCCTAGGTTATTCAAATTTACGCTATGATTTTTATCGCATATTTGAGATATGCTTAATAAGTTGTATTTTAAACCTTCTAAATATAAAAGATTCTCAAATAAAGGGGGTTAGAAAGTTGAACCGTACTTTGGTCAATAATCCTTCAGTTGTTACCATCACTGAATGTGACTGAACCATCAATCATGTCTTTAAGATCGGTGAACAAACCTTTGTCACTGGTAATGTGTCTGGAGCATCCACTGTCTAGGTACCACTTCGAATGGTTTGAAGCCTTGAAAGCGGTGTGGGCAACCAAGCAAGTAACCTTACGAACCCATTTCATTACAGTTTTGGGTTTAGGAGTATAGTTGGTCTTTTTGTGTTTGTAGTTGATATAAGACGACCCACTGAGTTAGATTTTAAGAGCTCCTTAAGTAAATCAACAATTTTCTTAGCTAAAGGATTACAATTCTGATTTTTATTGTTGAAATTGTTGCTTTTAGGTTTTAAGGATTGAAAAGTTTTAGTATTTTTAGAAAAAATTTGATTTAGACTTTTCCCTTTTGAGTTTAAAGACTCTCTTTTCACAAACTTAGGAGGAGTATTCTTATGTTTTGGAGGAATATTTTTATCGTAGCCCAAATTGGATCGGTTGCCACATTTTTGGGATCCGAATAAAAGTTTTTCTAACTTAGGATCACCTTAGGCATACCTCCAAGTGTCTTTTAAACTCAAAAGTGAAGAGACTTCAAGTTTTAGTTTTCCATTTTTAGATTTTAGATTTTCAATAAGGGAGGTTTTGAAATCTAAATCACATTTAGTTTTTTCAAAACTATCCGAAACGTGGGATTTTTCTAAAACAAGAATATCAAATTTTTCTTTAAGTTTCGAAAACTTTTCTTTTTGAAGTTTTAGTTTTACGACAATTTTACAACTTTCCTTGTATAAGGCATTATAAGCATCTTGAAGATCTTCTTCACTTTCATGATCACTATTTAGATTTTCTTCACTAGTTAAATCATCATTATCTAAAAAAGTGAAATTGGCTAGAGTCATAAGGGCTTTGACTTCATTACCCGACTCGGTTTCAAAATCTTCTGATTCAGAAGAGGCTTCAGAGCTGAAAGATTCATCCCAAGTAGCCAACATACCCTTCTTTTTGGGTTTGTCCTTTTTAGGACACTTGTTTGCTAAATGCCCATATTCATGGCAGTTGTAACATTGACTATCTTTTAATGATTTCCAAGTTTTAGATTTAGATCTTTTCTTATCATTAGATTTTTGAAAATCAACCCTCTTTTTTACTTTTGAAATTTTTGTAAAACTTTTTACCTAAAAGGGCCATATCATCTTCAGAATTTTCAAAATCAGAATTACTACTATTTTCTTGAGAAAAAACATTTAGAAGATTTAAGGGAGATGGATTTACCTTTAGGAGCTTTAAAAGTTAACTTATAAGTCTGTAATGATCCAACTAATTCTTCTACCCTCATATTGTCTGTATCACAAAGTTCCTGGATCGCAGTCACCTTTGAATTGAACTGTTCAGGTAGTGAGCGTAGTATCTTTGCACAGACTTTGCTTTATGGGATTTTATCACCGAGACCCCACATAGAGTTGATAATGCCATTTAATCTAGTATAAAAGTCCATGAGGGTTTCACTTTCCTCCATACGTATTTCCTCAAATTTGGTTGTGAGGATTTGGACTTTAAATTTCTTAACAATTATTGTTCCCTCATGTGTCATTTCTAAAATATCCCAAGCTTGCTTTCCAGTATCACAGGATATAATTCTTTTGAATTCATCCGGTGATAGTGTGCAAGTGATTGCATTTAGTGCTTTTGCATTAGCACTACTCTCACTTTTCTGAAGAGTGGTCCAAGAGAAATATGGTATAATTCTCATAGATTTGGATCCATCGATACCAATTACTTCAGTGGTAGGTGGGGTCTAATGAGTCATTGTGGCTTACCACACGCTCTCATCCATGGATTTTAAGAAAATCCTCATCATGGCTTTCCAATAGGCATAATTGGAGCCATCAAATGGTGGAGGCCTAGTGACTAAAAGGCAATCAAAATTTGACATCTTACAAAGCTCAGATCGATTAGCTTATGAAATTAATCCAAAAAGTAATAACAATTAAAATGAGCTATTAGGCTTTGATACCACTTGAAAAGGCCGAGTTATATGTTCTGGGGGGGGGGGGGGGGAATAGGACTATGCCAAATTCAAAAAAAAAAAAAAAAAACAACGAAATTTAAATAAATTAAATACAAATAGTAATAGATAATCCCACAATGCTGAATTTAAAGGTAATTTCAAATGAACGAGTATTGAGAGGTTGATACAGATGTTGTTCTAAGGACAACCTTACACCATAAAAACTAAGGGTTCATGGCAGGACAACCTTACTAGAACAATTTGTGTATCAAAAACTCAAACTGATACAGAGGAATAAAGAAATAAATACCATGAAAGGAAATCTAAGCTATTACAACATTACCACACATTCACATAAGGATTACAACATTCTTCACAAATGTAAAAAGGGAAATTACAACCATCGACCAAAAGAAATAAACATTCAAACCACAAGACAAGAAATTATAGTGGTTCGCTTGTGTGTACACCAACTGTTTAGAAAAATAGCTATACAACTACTCTGCTCCTAATATTCTCACACAGTGGATATTAGCGTTCACTATGAAAATAGGTTTTTCCAGGTTCACCTAAAACCCTCACAATTGTGTCTTTCAAGTGGGCTTACACAATTCAAAAACCCCATGCTTTGATTTTTCTGGGTCACCTCAGAGAAACCAAAACAGAGAGATTTTTCTTACACAATCTCAATGAAACTAAAAATAGAAATTTACAATAATGTAAAATACCTGGATATTCTCCTTTAGATGTAGCCCGGAAGAACCAAGTCGGAGTAGAAGTTCAACGTAAAAGTTCAATGTCTAAACTCACTTATGAAATAGTTCTAGGTTCTAAATTGATTTTAGATTTAAAGCACCTTGGCTAGCTTGATTTGATTTTGATTCCAAGAAATGGGAATACTTCAATCCCTCTTTCAAATATAATTGGAATGCAGAATACAAAATCAAATACAAAGAAAGCTAATAAAAGAAAATATTAAATGAGCACAATATAGCTTAAAATGATCACTAACTTATCTCTCAGAGTGGCGTATTGATTTAGCTTTAATTGAATCAAATACTGTGAAATTTGTCCTCTATTTATAGGTGAAGAAATCATGTTCATGACTGGTCTTGTGGACACTACAATTGGTCGTAGGACCAACAAATTTTTGAAATTTTGAGCACAACTAGATAAAGTCGTTTCGCGACTGGTCGTAAGCCCTTTACGACCGGTCGAGGGACCTCCACGACTGATCGTGACCTGTTAACAAAAAATTCTAAAAATTTGCAACAACCTTAGGATTGGTCATGAAATTTCTTGGAATGGTCAAGCTAGTGCTAGGACTAATCGAACAGAGTCCATGACTAGTCAAGAAACAGTCTATTCACTTATAAAATGAGTCAATTGAATTATGTATTCAAAATAACCTACACTAAAGTCAATCTAGGGTCATTTATACCATGTTAGTGATGTATGAACTTTGAGTTTCTTTTTCTTCAGTTGATAGTCTTCTTTGAAGTTCACAAAGCTTGAGATCTTGTTATAAGATAAAGCTTGAACTTGAGACCCTTGAAGCTTGAAATTGACTAACATTGAAGCTTGAACTTGAGTATCAAAATCTAGGAACATTATCTTAACTAGTACGAAGCTTTGAAAATTTTGAACTCTTGAAACTTGAAAGCTTGAATTCACAATTGATGTTGCACATAAACATGAACAAGTACACTTGCCTTTGAAGTTCTTGAACAAAAGACCATTGTACGTGAGAGATGTACAGACTTCATTATGTAGATGAGCTACACAAGACATAGATTCCAAGAGAGGTTTTGGCACTACAAAATTTGACAATATAGGAGTTAAAAACCCTAGCACTTACACAATGGCAATGCTATGATCAACCATTCCTCACAACAGGCATATAAATGATGCGTATAGACATGTATCATGATGTAATATTAAGTATGATCTTATTGTGTCCTAATAGACTAAGTATACTAGCATGATTATCAGATATAAGAGGCGACGACCGGTCTTAACCGGTATGTCACTTACGAGAGTAGGGGCTGAACGATACACCCTACTAGACATGTATAAGTCATATGGAATGGTCCACAATAAACTATTCTCATCTATTCAAGGTACTAATATATCATATATCCTAAGCTGGGTCCATAGAGGGATGGTGGATCTAACACATACATCGAGATAGGCTCTACACAGTGGATATCTAAATCTGGTCTGGCATATTCTTCCATCTACGTCAAGGGAGGTGATGATGATGTACTAATGTCAAAGATAGCCTCACACTCGTCCTAAGAAGGTAAACGGATAGTGGGGATGATACATACATAACATGAGGTCCTAACAATCAATTACAATGTAGGATACATCTCACGGGTTGAGTTAAGTGGGTATACAACAAGTGGGCTTCCTTGCTCCCTTTATCATGAACAATTGGGCTTTCCTATGAGGGCCCGATACGAATACAAGGTGGGCCTTGGTAGGATCCACACATTCAGGACCATATAACCTACAAACGGTCATGCTCATCATCTTGATCCCGAATTTTTGTGATCCCTAAAAGATTTCAATGGTGGACGTTCAATCTCCATTATTTTCTGTAGTGTGGTCCACCTAATAGATCTGCCTCATTTTTTTTTGTCTCAGGCCTTAAGACAAATTCAGCAATTAGATGAATGGTTGACATATAACACATACATCATGTATGGGCCCCACCAATGGGTGGTGCAGACCACACATATACATCTCGGTGGCATCCACCATCCAGACATCCGGACGGTGTGGATGTAAGGTAAATACATCACTGTGTGGCCCACCATCCAGCCATCTAAATGGTGTGGACCATCACATACATCATGGTGTTGCCACAACTTCTGGACATCAGTCCAACAGCGTCCTCAAATGGATGGTTTGGATTAAAATCGGACCCACGGTCCTGCTGCTACATGTACAGAAGCTGTACGTCTGGGGTCCCACCATCCTGTGGTGTGGATGGTGTGGATAAAACACATACTCCAAGGTGGGCCCACCCGTCTAGGATGCTGGATGGTGTGGATGCGACCCTTACATCACAGTGGGGTCCACAAAACTTGCTAGTTGGAATACAACAGCTATATAACTAGTGTCAGCGCACACCAGCCAATCCTCTTCCTTTCAGGTGGGTCCCACGTGGGGCCCACCATAACATATTATATATATATATATTTATAATATAATATATTATATGATATTATTATTATTTTTTGCAACCTCTAGGCCCTGGACGGCATGGATGAAAATACATACTTCGAGGTGGCTCACACCGTCCAGGAAGGTTAGACGGTGTGGATAATTCACATGCATCATGGTGGTCCAGCATGGGTGGGCCACACTTATTGGATCAAATTACTATTTTGTATTTTCCCTTCATTCGAGCCTGACTGGATCAGGTGGGCCATGCTCCATCACAAAAAGGGAGAGAGAGAGAGAGAAACAGTGATGGAGGGACCCTAGTACTATGAACCCTCCCTTTCATGCATTACAACATACATCAAGTAGGTCCCATTACATGTGGGCCCACCAATCAAAATCAACGGTGGAGATTCCTTCTCCACCAAAATGTAAGGTCTAGATGACCCTTTTTACATAAAGAAATTAAACATCATGATGGGGTCCATGGAGAATGGCCTCATCATGGGATGGATATATGAATCATGGTGGGCCATCAGCCACACCTAGGGTCCAAACTGAGATCCATACCATCAATTGGTAGGCCCCGCTTGGTCCATCATCAAAACATAAATCTAAGACTATAAAAACACCCACCATTGGATCTTCTTGGTCTAATGGAATGCCAAACTCCTTGGCTCTCTCTTTGGTGGAAGATGATGAGGATTGAAGGGTTAGGATGAGAGACCTTAGGGTAGGAAGTGGGCCACACACTTAGCTTATTTTCTCTCCTTAGGATTCTTCTCTCATGGTTGCTTGGAAAATGGTAGAGAATGGAGTGAAATGAGAGAGGAGTGGGGTTATGTAAGAAGGATGGGATGATACGAATGGGTAGTGTAAGAGAGGGATGGGTGTGTGTAAGAGAGAGTTGACTTGTGGGGGGTGAGGTGGCATGGGGTATGGGTTGCTTGTCTTTGTTAGTAAGAAAGGGATGGGGGAGGCATGGGTTGTATACTTGACTTATGATTGATTGATGTGATGGATTGTAGAGATTTTCTCAGAATTCTCAACTATGGTGTTTCTTTGAAATATTCGCAGGCCCACAACTCCTAGCCTGGGTATCGTATTAGTACACAAGATACAACGTTGGAACCGTAGCGACTGTGCGGTCATGATGGTATAAGTTTCGAGTTGAGCTGACTCAGATCTATGGGATCTGACTCAGGGTCGCACGTAAATGTCGATTATAAGTTGCGGGTTGCTAGAATTTGACAAGGAGGATCGCGAAAGTTTAAGGAACGTTATGGGCTAGGATACAAGCCTTACAATAGATCTTTACATGCGGAATTGAGACATGTTATGGTATGTGTACATCACTTGCATGTGTTTGATATACAACTTGTTCTGGTGCCACCGTATGAGGTTTCGGCCATGCGATTGGTGTTGATTGATGAATTGATCCTAGTTGTGCTATTTTGTGGTTGGTGTACACTTGTGATGTGGAAGTGTGGACACTGGCATAGCCCTAAGATCATGAGGGAGAGTGCACATTATACCACTATTTTGCTATGTTGGTATCATGATAATTTTGACTGGTCTTATGAAATTTATGCATATTGCATCTGCACGTACAAATATGTATACATGCATCATGGATGAGGAGTGTATGGTGTGCATAGTTTGATCATGCGGAGATCATATGCATATGGTAAAGGATGTTGGTGTGGAGTGCACATGATGGAGTATGTGGTAGAGGATGTTAGTACAGAGTGCACATGATGGAGTATGTGTTAGAGGATGTTGGTGTGGGGTGCACATGATGGAGTTTATGCAGATGTTATCTGGTCCGAGAGACTATGGTCTTAGTCCCTTGGTTGAAGTCCCTAAGAGAATAAATTGGGCATGGTCCCTGGCTTGAAGTCCCTAAAGCTCACTTGATGTTACATTGTGATTTATGTTACATGTATATCCTTTCCACGATGAGCGTGGATTGTAGATCGGATGTGGTTGGTAGAGGAGCCCGATTGGTATTAGGGTTGCTTCGTATGCATATGTGGCTTACATGCATAACATTGCTTGAGTGCAATTATACTACATAACATGTTTGTGGATTATCATTGCATTTTTCATAGCATCCTCATAAGATGGATTGAGCACCACAGTAACATCGTGGTTATATTGATGAGACCACCACAGTGGCATCGTGGTTGGTATTTGTAGACACCGAAAATTTGGGTTTCTTTATACTAGGTCCCAGACCCATAGGTAAAACTCCCTAAACCTCGAGTGGTACCCTCGACCCTCATCGTCAAGACCAAGTGGATGTTATGGGTCACCCAGTGCCGAAGACCATAATAGGCCTTACTCCCATCGACGTGGTTGGGTGAGAAGAGGTTTGGCCACACCTAGTTGAAGAGTTGAAGCGAATGTGGTTGGGTTTGACCAGCCCCTGAAATGGGTCTGCTACCTGAATGCCGGGTGGGTATTGGTATGGCTTTAGGCCCCCCACTGACAAGGCGGGTATGCGAGGCCTCTATTCAACAAGTTTCAGACTTACTCTGAATACCAGGCTCTTGTGATTCTCAATGATGATAACTATATTGTGATGTGTATTTTTAGAGGAGGATATGCATGCCTACATATATCTAGCATGCCCTTTGCATATCATCACTTGCATTGCATCCTATCCACTTAGCTTTATATTGCATTACATATCACTATGTTTCAGTTCGTGTACTTTGATATTTGATTGTTACTGTATATGCTTGTACACTACGCACACATCAAGGTACTCACTAGGCTTTTTGCCTAAGCTTTTTATTTCCCATTTTCTTCAAGGGAGGAGTAACTTGGAGGGCATAGCTTTCTCAATGCATTGTATCTATTTTGTGATTTAGCAATATTAACATTGCATACCATGTGAAAAAGCATTGTACTTATAACCATCAGGACTTATAATGGAGACTGTTGCTAGTATTGTGATTACGGATCATCATGCTCAGGTATTTTTAAAAAATATCAGTCAAAAATCTTCCTTGTAGTGAGCCGAACTTGGGACTTGGTGTATGGAAGTCGAGTGCAAGATTCGGGGCATTACGGAAGATGTCCATCCCCGAATTTGGGACGTGACATCTACACATTCCGAGGTTTCAGACTTCGGTTCAATTCTCAGCTCCTACTCCCTTGATGGTAAACATTCAGGATCTGGAAAAGGAGATTTTTCAGAATAAGGATTCCCTCGGTCAGTAACAATCATCGAGGTATTGTCTCGCAAGGCATCCACTATTTCTAGAATCATATAGTCATTAAAATTCTCAAAGTGTGCCAAACAATCTTCCAAAGAGTGGAGAGATTAAGTTGAGAAGGGCTCGTTTTCCACATTGAGGTTTGCGATGATATGACTAAGGACTTCTTCATAGTTTTTTAAGGTAGAGGGAAGCATGCTCTTTTGCCCTTCATCTCGGTGAGAGTAAATTGTCCCCGGATATATCTCACATTGCCCTTCATAGATAGATTGATGATCAGTAGGTGAAGATTTAATGTGAAAACTCAGTTCGTTAATACTAATTAGCAGAGGCTTTGTATCGTTACTTGATTCAAGTAACATAATTGGAATTGGAGTCCTATCCTATCCAATTAGAAAATATATCAATTAAATCAAATATGAACTTTCATTGACCCAATTCCGAATGGATGAGGATTGTGAGGATTTGAAGGGATTCCATCACCCTACCATGCCCAGGAGGTGATGGTGAATAATAAGATTTACCAATCCCACAATCTCAAATAGGAAAAGAAGATATTCAAAGCTATCGTAGATCTATTGTAATTTTAGTCACAACAAACCATAAAAAAATGAAAATATTCCTTGAAATCAACTAAAAATTAATGAAGTTCAACATAAACATGAATTAAAGCAAAGTAAACATCCCATTTAAGATATAAGCTTCACCTCTTAGCCTTAGCTAAGAGGTTTAGCCAACCATAGACATGATTGAACTAAGAACTCTTAATTAAAACATAAAAATAAACTAAGGAAGAAGAAGAAAACTCTTGGCGGCGGCTCTCCACCCTTTTGCTCCAATCCTTAAACTCTAGAAGTTGCTTTGGAGCATCCTAGAAACTCCTATTTATAGTTGGGGAACTCCAACTTTCGCACCAAGTTGGAAAAGTCTGAAAATCGCCTCAAATTTATGCAGTCCGCGCAAAATCTACGTAACCTTCAACTAGTCGAGAGGAATCCTTGATTGGTCGAGGGTCACCTTCAACTGGTCGAGGATCGCGTGAATTTAAAAGATCATGTTGCTGGAGTTCGAGGCGAAGTTTCTTGGGTTAGTCGAGTTAGAGTCAGGGCTGGTCGAGGCAAATTAAAATTCACTTTAAATCTTCGATTTCCTTAGATCTTTTGCATGTGAATTCTTCAATCTTGGTGTTGTAAGATCCATCCCTTGCCTTGGTGATTCTTGAGCATTAAATCCATGCTTTTAACATTCCTTTCAATCCAAGCCCTCAGATTCACCTTGCAACACAAACATATATAAAATATACTATTAAGCAATATCATGTTCATAAAACCAAGATATAACTAGGGAAAAATATGCAATATTTGACACCCAACAATCCACTATTTTCGATTATAGTGTAGACCCTTCAATGTCATCGAACTTCAAAATTCAATAACATTAAAGGATGATTGATTGTATCAAAAATTGGGATAAAATCTTCCAGCAACCAAAGGAAATTTTTCTAAAGAAAATCCGATGGGATCGAACCTCCTCTTGATAACATCGAAGTGCACATCGATGGAATCAAATGATGCTCGATAAGATCGAACAAAATCTTCCAAAGAACCAAAGGAAATTTTTCTAAAAAAAATCTGATGGGATCGAACCCCTCTCGATAACATCGAAGTTCACATCGATGGAATCAAATGATGCTCGATAAGATCGAACAAAATTTGTTCTACACACAAATGAATATCTTAGTGTAGGTAGTCAATGAAATCAAAGAAAGCTCGATGACATCGAAGTTCAAATTTTAATGGAATCGAAGACCATTCGATAACATCGATAATGTTAAATTTCTGCCCATTTTTTTACCATTGGGATTCGTCTTTATATATACCCATGGGTTGCTTCTTAGTAAGAAGAGCAAGAATTGAAGGAAACTTGAGAGAGTTATTGTGATTGATTATACCCTCATCATTAAGCCTTCTTTCCCATAAGAGTTCATCATTCAATCCATAACACACGCATTTATTATCATCTTCTTT
The DNA here is from genome assembly GCA_030180095.1 of Magnolia changhungtana. Classification (NCBI taxonomy): domain Eukaryota; kingdom Viridiplantae; phylum Streptophyta; class Magnoliopsida; order Magnoliales; family Magnoliaceae; genus Magnolia; species Magnolia changhungtana. The sequence goes on along the minus strand of JASAUF010000473.1, from coordinate 2,668,165 downwards.
ACTTGGATTGAATTATGAACTCTGGCATTCATTGAGTTTCCAGTAGCACTCTTTAATGTTAAATCATTGTTCTAGAACTCTTGAATGCTTAGCTCATGGGAATATTCTCTAGGTATTTAATTCATATCATTTAATAGAGAGGATCGGACCAAACCCTAAACCTCACAACCTCGAAGCATTGCTTGGAGCATCGTAAGCAGTTGCGGTTTAAGGGAGCTGAAGACTCTTTATCAACAAAGAAGATCATCTTTAGATTGTACGAGAAAGGGGCTCACTCACTTATTTATAAGTATACAGAGTCCATTGAGTCTTAAGCCCTCTCCTTTTGTAGGATTGAGATTCAGAGTTTGACTGACAAACTCGCTATGACCTTTTGTAGGCCTCCGACGGGAGAATATGTTGTCCTTATATAGGATGTGTTGCCTTGTATAAGTATAGGTTGCCTTGTGTAGGCTCATAGTTGTGTCCCTGTGTAGGACTTGTTGCATTATGTAGGCATCTAAGGTTGCCTTGTGTAGGCTCCTTAGTTAACCTTGTGTATGTTGTAAAGGTTCATGGTTAACCGGATTTAAAACTATTGGATAGTGAAATTCATTATTTTTCATTCCTTAGCTTAATTCATAGCATAAGTACACTAGTTAGTAATCGTAGTTGTAATCAAAGCACTTTCTAGCGGTCGATCTTGACTTCCCATTTTTCGTTCCACTTCTCTTACATTAAGAAAGTCCTTTCATACGAAAGGCAAGGAGAAACCCATCATCAGAGGACAAACCCTACTCTCTGACTATAGCTTGATCCATTTACACTTTGAGCGAGTGGCTGAATAGGTGACCAATCTCCTCACATCTTGATCATACTCAGTGTCTGCCTACTTCGACTCTTGGGGTCATTTTTATTCGGTTTGAATTGGAACCACAATCCCAATTCTAGCACGCTTACGCACTCAGCACCCGTGCTAGACAGAGGATCGCCACAACCACAGTGAACAATTTTCTAGCACGCTCGGTAGGACTCATATTGTAGAAAGGGGGAGATTGTAAGTGCTATAACGTATAAAGCACACTCTTGTTTGTCAAATTTTGATGAGACAAAATAGCTTGTGATGTGGTTCACATAATATGAATCAAGATGAAAAGTTCAAGAAGTAACTTCAAGTGATCAAGATGGAAAGTTTATGACATGACTTCAAGACATGTTTTTTACTAATATCAAGACCTTCCTGAAATTAAAGTCAAGAAGTAGATCAAGACGGAAAGTTCAACTTCAAGATAAATTTTACTTCAATTCTAGTAAAAGATCAAGCTCCTTCTTCAAGCCTTATTGAAGATTTAACTAGAAGATCAAGCTCCAAAAAGTTCAAACTACTTCATGTTAGTGTTTTCAGGTATAATCGACCCTAGAAAGACCTTAGGCTTAGGTCCTTTCAAAACATAATCACGTATGGGTTTTTATTCTTAATATAGACTAATCTTTGACTAGTCTAAGCTGTGGCTCAACCAGTTTAAGAAATTTTCGACTAGTTTAAGTTCAAATTGCAGAAAAGTGATTTTTTCTGTTGCTTCCTCGACCAGTCGAGCAGATTGCTTGACCATTCGAAGAGAGGCCTTCGACCAGTTAAGGGTTGCCCGAGTCGAAGTCCAGTAACTAAATTTTGGCACCATCGACTAGTCGAACATGGCCCTCGACTAGCTAAGGGGCCTTCGACCAATCGAAGAACCGTTTTATTTGATCGCGCTCAAAATTTGAAAACTTGTTGAACCTTAGACGAGTTGAAGAGAACATTAGATGAGTCAAAGCAACAACATTTCTAATTATAAATAGAGGCCTTCTCTTAATCCAAAATTACTAATAAAAGCTGAGAAAAGCCTACATCTAAAGAGGGAGAGAGAAACCCCTATTATAGTGAAGCTATTGCATAGTATTTTAATTAATATTTTTTAATAGTTATTTATTTTAATTTCTAGATCTCTTTTTTATGAATCTTACTTTATAAAGAGAGTTGATACTCTACCTCGAGATCTAGAGGAATTTAAACAAGTAGCCTTTGTTTTGAATCAACTTAAAATCTATGCAGAACTTAGAACCCTTGTTTATGTGACTGGACATCGAACAATCTACTTTAAGAGAAGCGGTTTTACATGCTACATCAAGAGATACGTCTTCAAGGTGAAGATAAGTATAATCTATCTTTGTATTTTTCTTTCTTTGAGATAACTAGAAAATATTACTTGTTGGTTTGTCTGAGATAGCCAGAAAATTTTAGAAAGGGTTTTTTTTTTTTTTTGTGATAACCCTTCTAAAATCACAACTGTACAAGGTTTTAAGGTGAACCTGTAAAAATTTAATTTTTAGTGAAAGCCAATATCACGTGGGTTGTGATTATTGGGAGTGTAGGTGTGGTTGTTTGAGAACAGTTGGTGTACACAGCGAACCACTATAACATTGTAATTTTATTTACTAGTGGTGAATGTTTGTAATAGATAGCTTTATTATCTCTCGCTTGGTTTGAAGTCTTGATCCTTATAAACGTTCATGAAATAAGGTTGATTGCCTAAAACAATGTTTTTAGTGAAGGTTGTCCTACGAACTAAGTTTAAATCAATTTTTCAATACTAGTGCTATTGGGATTTCTAATTTATTTAGATTTATTTATTATTTTAGTACTTTAAGTTTTTATTTGGCAGTCCTATTCACCCCCTCCCCCACTAGGACTGTTAAGCTCGCCCTTTTAAGAGTTATATTATGTGGTTCAAGTGGGCAAAAAGCCGCTGCAAGGTGGTCATGACTGAGGCCAAATTCATGAAGCTTGCACAAGATGGTTTAGATACAAATTCCATAAAAATTTTGTAAGCACGGAGTTTGCCAATTTATATGACCTCACTAAGGTCTCTTGTAACAGCCCGTATTTTTTCCAATCTGGAATTAGACGTCCTTAGGCGAAGGGTTAATCCTAACACCGGTTTAACTTCTCAATCACTCAATTAAAGCCTCAAATCCCTTTTCAAACCATTTTCTTCACAAATCTCACCTTTCACTACCTGGTTCTTTAAATCCTTCTAAGTACTTTCACATTAGATACTATCTTAAAGTTTAGGTGATGAAGAACAACACTTAAACTAAACATTGCTACAAAGGTCTAAGTACCACCTGAGACCAAAATCACTCAGGACTAAATCCTTTAGAAATTAAGCGAGATTTAGCTAGTGTTAAACTAGAGTGCCTGTGAAATTAGCACTAATCATTTTAAATACGATCTACAAGACCCAAAACTTGTAGAATCATTGACGCTAGGTTACCCTAAAATCTAGGATCAAACTCATTACTCGTCTGCTCTCGGGAGCACATTGAAACTCCGTATCAGGTCTGGACCGCACGTTGGGAGTCTGAATAATACGAGGTTAAGGACTTAGGACCGCCTTACTGGGCTTGACAACCATCTCGGAAATCAAATCCAAACAGTGTCCCAGTGCTATTCGCTTGAGCTCGGAGTGGAGAGTGTGAAAACACTTGTTTTCTTTCCAAAATAAATATCTTGAATAGTAATCTGAGACTTGTTACTTGCAGTCATTTTGTAAGTAACCAGACCATCAGAATCTGACCCAAATACACCCTCGGATCAGGAAAAATTTCATAAATATATCCATGTACTCAGAATCTTCGATCGAGATCCCCTGACCGTTGAACTGAAACTGGTCCGCCACGCGTGATCTGGGAATCCGACTAAAATAAAAACCTAACTTCACCTGGATCCAAGCTTGGTGAGCTTAAGTCCGACCTTTGGCTCAAGGAGGCCCGCCAGAAGTCCTCCGTTGAGCTGAAACCAGTTCACTTTGGTTATAACCTAAGTATACTTTGTCCACAAGTCTATTTCGGTGAGTTTTTGGGCTATATAAGGACCTTAAACCCTCTCTCATTTCAGCCATCCGAATTTGAGAAAAACCCTAGGGAAAGAGAGAGAAAGTGAGAGAGATGTGAGAGATTCTTCCCTGCCTTGCTTCCCTGCTGCTATCCATGCTTAACCGCTCCATTCTAATCGCTTTCCCAGCGATTCCGGCCTCATTTCTAGGTAAGAAACCCTAACCCTAATCTGTTTTGGGGTTGTGTAGGTTGTAGGTTATGAAATAGCTAACCTATTTCATTCTGTAGGTCACCAAACTAGTGAATACGGAAGCTTAGCAAACCTATCGACTCCATTACGATTCTACGACACAAGGTGAGGACTTTAGGTGTATAGGTTATGGTTTTCAACGCTTTCAATGTCAGATAATGATAGATTCATGATCTGCATGCAATTATACATGTACAAAGTGCTTTCTGTTTTCCATTTCGATTAAAGACGTATAATATGGAATTTTACATATTCTAGGTATTCGTAGAAAATACCGTATACGTATAAATTTTGGAAATGTGTTTGCCATGATTATTTGTTGTATGAATATAATATATATGGATAAAATACTTAGTTGGCGAAAGGACTCGCCATAATACATGATTTGCTAATATACACTATGTATGTAGAAATAGTGTATTCTAAAAAGTACCGTATACGTATAAATTTTGGAGATGTGTTTGCCATGATTAATTGTTGTATGAATATATTGTATAAGTGTAAAATACTTGCTTGGCGAAAGGACTTGACCTATTACATATTTTACTAATATACACTATGTATGTTGAAATTGTGTATTCTAAGTGTTTGTGAAAATGCTTGTGAGAGCAAGTGTTTGGATGATGATGCCTTAGGTAGGTGTTGTGATGGGATTCTTAACGACGTTAGAGACGTGTATGATTTCCTCCATGTGGTTGTCTACTTTAACCGCTTACCTATGAAATCTGTGTTTATATTCCTATTTATATAGTGCTTTATAATATGCTTTATAACATGCTTTATAACATGTTTTATAACATGCTTTATTACATGCTTGAATTACTTTGTTTATTATACTTTACAGCACATGCTATGACTAAGGATTGATTGAGTTTGGGACTATATTTATAGTCCAGACAATCGGTACCAGACTTGAGATCGTGGTTGAGATTCATGTTGCCACGTAAGATGTGTTTGACGAACCCGAGTCGTACGTCAGTTGGCGGCAGTGGTTAGGCCACGCGAAGTGCTTACGCACTTCATGTCGTGTAGCTGATTGTGAGCTCGAGCTAGTCAGGCTCATCAAGTAACCCGATATGTCTAATGTATGTTCACCATGTTTGGTCGCTACTGCTTGAACCTAGGATACCAAACTTACCAGTGGAATCCTGTTAACCATGGTACCTCGATCCGCTAAGACTCATGAGCCGGGCACGGTGGTATGGGACACCGTGGTCGAGCTGTCGGCCTACGATGGGGCCACGTGCCTCTCCGTAGTGACCAGTGAGCAACCAGACTCGTGAGCCGATTATAGTGGTATGGGACACTATATTCGTGCTGTCGGCCTACATTGATAAGGTAATGGGGGAGTGGTGTAACCTTTGTGCGTAACAGCCTTGGTAACCCTTTGTAGTGACCTCGAGCATACTCTGAATTTGCGGTGAGGCGACGAGTTTTGCCGCAGTGTATAGAGTATGAACTAGGCCTGTATCTGTATAGTGATGAACCGTTAAAAAAGTGATGGGGGAGTGGTGTAACCTTTGTGCGTAACAGCCCTGGTAGCCTTTGCAACGACCTAGAAACATACCATCGTATGAGATTAACTAGGATTGATGACCCTAGAATGGATCATGTTTGGGAATGATACAAGGGAGGTACCTTAGTTTCCCAATACTATTGTTTGAAATGGACTAATAACTACTCGGTAATCATGCTCGTCATCGCACTGCATGTGCCTGGTAGATGTGGAGCACTAAGGGATGAACGCATTCACGAACGTAAGATGGTGTCGCATGAGGGTGGTTTGGCAAGGGTATACATCATGTCATTTCATACTTGCATTAAATAAGAGTAGTTAGAATTGTTTGATTGTACTACTTTATCATTACTGCTTGACTGAATTGATAACATGTTAACCTATGCTTCATTGTTCCACTGAGTTGGCCACTCATTCCTACGTTACAGGATGGTGTTTTAGAACACCCACCAGACCCTGTATCAGATGCAGGTATCACTAGAGCACAGGAGACTGAGCCCGACTTCTATGACGATCAGGAGTTCTCCACATGCGATTATTGGAGGCTTCGCATAGGTGTCATCCAAATACACGGGCTATAGGGTTGATAATTTCAGTTGTACTATTTTAACATTTTGATTCAGAACCAACATGTATATATACGGTGACTCAGTTAGTGTTCATACTCTGGAGATTGAGAATGTTTTGTTTTATATATATCTATATACACCTTTCAGTCTTCCGCTTACATTTTATACATGGATCTAGAGTATGAATTACTGTTTTGGTAGAATCTCACTCATGTTTATTGTACTAACACAGACAACATTTAATCATCATTATCTATGTTGCATAAGTGATGTTCCGGAACTCGAGAGTTGAGTTACTACTCGACCCTCGATTTTTCGGGATGTTACATCTCTCGATATGAAGAGTTTCTTCAAGAAGGTGTTAGGCAAGAAAATTTGTCAATAGGAACATATTACAATGATACTAATTATAAAATTGTGATAACTGAAGTGGTTGCTAAGAAACCATTAGTCTACTTAGCATTGGTCAAGGCAAAATTGACCGCCCTAGCAACCTAGAAGGCACAAAAAATATTTGATTTCATGTTGGAGGCAAAATTCATCAAAGTTCTTATTAATCATAAGATACCTTCGGCCAAGGAACTAAAGAAGGTCAAGTATTGTAAATGGCATGGATCTCATTCCCATTCCACTAACAAATATGTTATTTTTAGGACTTTCATTCAAGATCATATTGAACATGGATTACTGAAATTTCCAGAAAAGGAAAAGGAAAAGGAAGCCATGCTAATTTATATTAATCCATTTCTAAGCGGCATGGACTGCCCCGGAACGAAAAATTACAACCCCGGCTACAGTCGAGATCGTCAGTGGCCGAGGCAAACAACATCTGATCACTAATAGCATTAGGTATTGCCTTTGACTAGGATGGTAAACCTCCTATTATGCTGGAAGGAGTATGGAAATGACTTATGCATCCAAAGTTCCCAGTGGTACTAGAGAATCTGACTAGAACTCAAAGCGTCGTTGACAGAGAAATATGCTTGCGCTAAGAAGAGAAAGAAAATAGATTGAAGTCCCTTCTCGACCAAAACCCAAGGTACTTCATCTATTATGGAAAGTTCCCTAATCGGAGGAATATGTAGCAGTAAACACAGTTAAAGCTATTTCTTTACCCACTAATAAGGAGAGCAAAGATCCTCTCAAAAATATTGAGATGCCAGTTGGTCTTAAAAAAGAAGACATCACTGGCAACTTGTCAGATTATTTCAGCGAGGATTACTTTCCCACAGAGGAATGACTGCCTGGTGAATTCATGCCCACTGCAGACATGCCAAGGGATATAGCGACTGATTCGTCGATTGAACCCATAGTTAGACTGATGAGATCGAGTCCGATAACGAGGGGGGCAAGGTTTCTTTAATAGCATTGTGTTTGGTTCGTTGTCACCGACGGTATTTCATTGCAACATCGTACATCTAAAACCCGTATCCTAGCCCGTACTGTTCCGTAGGCTTCCGCAGTCCTCCTGGTCGAATTCTGGCGACCCGCGATCTGTAACCTACGTTTACACATGACCCTGAGTCATATCTCATATTCCAGAGTCGGCTCGACCCAAGACTTATACCCTAGCGACCCCGCCGTCGCCACGGTTCCGATGCCGTGTATTACACGCCGAGGCAATACCCAGGCCACGAGATGTGGGCCATCGTTTAGTTTGAGAAAATGCCTTGTATTTGTGAAATCCCAAGAGAATCTCTATAACATGCCAAATCAATCCCATCAATAACATCACATGTCAAGTATATGTCCCATCCCCAAGCAACCCCTAAAGTCAACTCTCTCTCTTATAACCCTTACATGTCAAGTACACCCATCACCCATCACTCACTCGCCCATCCCTCTCTCTCTCTCTCTCTCTTTTACAACCCATCCTCTCTCTCTCTCTCTCTCATTTTCCTCCCAAGCAACAATGGTGGAAATGTCCAAGGGAGAAGAGAAAGCCTAGTGTGGCCCACCTTCCTACCACCCAATCCCACCCTCCAAAATCAATCTCAACCGTTGAATCATGTTCCCATGGAGCTCTAGAATGCATTGGTGGAAGAAGGAAGAAGAGATCAAAGGTGGGTGATCTAGGATCCACATTTTTGTTATTTTTATTTATATATTTATGTATTTCTTTATGATTTAAGGGCCCACATTGGTGAGACCCACCTTGATGTATGCTTTATATCAATGAGGGGCCCATAGTGGCGGGGTCCCTCCACCGCCAGTATCTCTCTCTCTCTCTCCATCTCTCTCTCTCTCTCTTTGATGCCATGTGGCCCACCTGATGCATGTGATATATCCATGCCATCCATCAAGGTGGAGCCCGCTTTGATGTATGTGGTGTATCCACACCGCTCAGCAACTTGGACTGTGGGTCCCCACCATGATATGTGTGTTTCATCCTAGATGCTCATATATGTATTCCCACCTATATTTAGCTGATGTGATAATGTCAGCAGGTCCTGTGGGGCCAAGTAATGCATGTGTTTTATCCCACCATCCAGTGGGTGGGACGGTGGTGATCCAGGCCACCCTAGTCTCACACATGGTATGAGACCCATATGCTCCATGTGTTTTTTTAATCAAAATCGCCCATCCAGCAGCAGATAGCTGCTGGACTGACGTCAGCAAACCCTGTAGACCCCACATGATGTATGTGCTATTTCCAACCGTCCATTGCATGGACGTCAGCACTTAGGTCTGATCATGAGGTATTTGTTATATCCTAACCATCCATTCACTGAACGTGGTCCCACCATTGCAGCGTGTGGCCCCACCTTGATTTATTGTAATCCATCCACACCGTCCATATCTTAGACGGTGGGAGTGGGTTGACTAGTGTACCTCACGCCAGCAGTATTACGGTTGTACTTACAGCAGCAGCAAATGCCCGGGGCCATGCCTTGATGTATATGTTGGTTCCACACCGTCCAGATAGCTTGACGGTGGGCCACACAGTGATGTACGGGTCTTATCCACACTGTCCAGATGGCAGGACGGTGGGACCCACGCCATGATGTATCTATTTTAATCCACATCGTCCGTTTATCTGGGCCAGTAGCCCGATGGACCCACGTCAACAAGTTCTGAGGGTCCACACGATGTGTGTTTCATCCACATCGTCCACATCATAGGATGGTGGGACCCACTTTAAATGTATGTGTTTCATCCCTGCCATGTGGGGCCTACTTGGATGAAAATAGATTGGTTGGAGTACCACATACCAACTCTATAGTGGTTGTTTGACGCAGCAAAGTTATGTGGGCCCGCTGATGTATATGTTACATCCAGACCATCCATCCAATTGGCAGGTTCGTCTCAAGGCCTAAGACTAAAAATGAGGCAGACCTATCAGGTGGACCACACTATAGAAAATAGTGGAGAGATGAACGGCTACCATTGAGATACTTTTTGGTACCACAGAAATTCTGGATCAATATGATATTTGTTTTTCCTCTTGATCTAGGTCTTTGTGACCATATGAACAGATTAGATGGAAAATAAATGCTATGGTGGGCCCTATGAAGTTTTAACTAGTAAAGTCATTATCTCCACTGTTATTTATTTTATGGTCCAGATGATCTTCCGATATGATTCATTTTTTGGGTAATGCTCTAAAATGATCTTAAAAAAATAGATGTATGATAGATCACCTAGAACGGTGGGCTTGACTTGATGCGTATGCGACCCATTGATGCGCCCCACTTGATGTATATGAGGCCCATTAGTGCGGCCCATTGATGCGGCCCACTTGTTATAGATGGGGCCCACTTGTTATAGATGGGGCCCATTGGTGCAGCCAATGTGATGTATATGAGGCCCATTGGTGCAGCCCACTTGTTATAAATGGGGCCCATTGGTGCGGCCTACTTAATGTATATGAGGCCCATTGGTGCGGGCCATTGATGCGGCCCACTTGTTGTAGATGGGGCCCACTGGTGCGGCCCATTAATGAGGCCTGACTTAATGTATACGAGGCCCATAGTGACGTGTATTAGGCCTATGTGAGTGGCCTCTAGTGATGTGTATTAGGTCATGTGATGCGGCCCATAGTGATGTGTATTAAGCCCGTGTGAGTGGCCCATAACGATGTGATGTATTTGAGGCCCATGTGTAGGGCCCACCTATTATGTATTTCAAGCCCATGGATTGTGGCCCAATGTGATGTATCTATGGTCCATGTGTCGAGGCCCATTGTGAGGTATATGCGGCCCGTAAGCGAGGCCTAATGTGATGTATATGCGGCCCGTAAGTGAGGCCCAATGTGATGTATTTGTGGCCCATGTGTCGTGGCCCATTATTTCGGCCCATTTTGTAAGGCCTAATGAGATGTATTCTCGGCCCATAGGTTGTGGCCCATCGTGATGTGTATTGGCCCATTGATGCGACTGACTTGATGTATGAGGCCCATTGGTGTGACCCATTGATAAGATCCATATGATGTATGGTGGCCCGTGTAATGAGGCCCATTGTATTGTATTCGAGGCCCATTGTGATGTATTTTCGGCCCATTTGTGTGGCCCAATGTGATGTATATGTGGCCCATGCGATGCGGTCCATAGTGATGTATATGTATCCCTTGAGTGAGGTCCAATACGATGTATTTACAGTCATTGTGATGTATTTATTGCCTTTGTGAGAGGCCCATTGTTGTGAGGCCTATTGCGATGTATATTAGGCCTTTGTACGAGGCCATGGGCCTACTTTATGTTTAGCTCTGTGTGGGCCACTCTTTGGAAGCAATGTTGGTTAAATGTCCACGTTGATGGGCAATGATGGTTGGATGTCCACATTGTGACCTTCCCTTAGGTCTTATTAGGCCCATTCCCACCGATTTCGATTGTTGAGGCTAATCATCGAGGCCAATTCTGATTATATAGGCCGATTATCAAGGCCGATTCTGATTATGGAGGCCTATTCTGATTATCGAGGCCAATTCCGATTGTATAGGCCGATTATGGAGTCCGATTCCGATTATCGAGGTCAATTCCAATTGTTGAGGCCGATTTTGATTATCAAGGCTGATTCCAACTGTTGAGGATGATTCCGATTGTATAGGCTGATTCTTATTATCAAGGCTGATTCTAATTGTCAAGGCCGATTCTGATTATTGAGGTCGATTATGATTATCGAGGCTGATTCCGATTGTTGAAGCCGATTCCGATTGTTGAGGCCGATTATGATTATCGACGCTGAATCTCATTGTCGAGGTTGATTGTTGAGGCTGATTCCGATTGTTGACGCCAATTGTATATGTCGATTATCGAGGCCGATTTCGATTGTCGATGCCAATTGTCGAGGCCTAATGTGATGTATATGCGACCCGTATTTGAGGCCCATTGTGATGTGTATTCAGCCCGTGTTTAAGGCACAATGTGATATATATGAGGCCTATGTGATGAGGCCCATTATTATGCATTTGAGGGCCAGGCGATGGAGCCCACTTGATGTATATTAGGCCCATGTGAAAGGCCCATCGTGATGTGTATTAAGCTCTTGAGTAAGACCCATGGTGTTGTATATTAGGTCCTTGTGTGAGGCCATGGGTCCACTATATCTTAGGCTTTATGCAAGCCATTCCTTGGGGGCAATGTTGGTTAAATGTTGACATTGTCGAGGCCAGTTGGTGATGCTAGTTATTGATACCTATTATCAGTATGAGATAGTGTAGTATCATGATACATGCTCATATGCAGCATCTGCATGTTTATTATAAGATGTGATTGACCATTGCATATGCCATAGTACAAATGGTTTGTGAGACTCCCTGATAGGTGGAGTTATCCCACATGAGCGCATAGTATTCGTAGGATTGATGCATGATTGGACTACATGACTCATGCATCTTGCATTATGTGATTGTGATTACTATACTCCCTAGCGACATCAGGGATGTGACCTCCATAAGCATGTCGTGGATGACCAGATGGGACACCGAAAATATTTGGGTTCGAGCATCTGGGCACTTTGGATATCCGTGGGTGAAAGTCTCAAAACATCCGAGGCCAGGAGACGCCCCAATGTAGAAACCAAGTGGATACATGAGTGTCCGAGTGCCGAATACCAGGAGGTCGCATCTCCCACTATGTCGTGGTCGGTTGGGAGTGGGTGTGGCCTTATCCACCCAAGAGTAGTGGGCATAGCTAGGCTGAATTTGACCAGCTCATGAATGGGTCTGCTATTGACGTGTCGGATAGATATTGGTTGACTACTGGCCATACAGATAGTGAGGTCTCTGCCACTACCCTGGTTGTGCACGATGGGGCAGCAATCTGGTTTGGAGTGTACTAGACCTCGGTGATGATCCCAAAGATGTACAGTACTGATATGTGAACTTATTGAGCAGGAGTTGCATACGCATTCATTCATTCATTCACTATCCACTCGGGCTGGTGGTAAATGGTAGGGCCAACAAGGAAGGAAAGTTGTGTAATGGGTCTGAGATGGATACATAGACCTTTTGCCTCGCGAGGATAGAAAATTTGTCGTATCAGTTCTTAATCCTAGTTGATCCCGACCCTCTGCTTGATCAGAGCATAGAGTTCATTGGTAACTAACAGGATTGAGAATTCAATTCAAACCGCGAATACTTTGCTTATATATATAGCTCCTCTACTCCGTGTTCTCACTTATAATAAGTCTTTGGGAAGGCAATTCTAAGGGTCATATTGATTTGACCTAACATTAAATCCAAGGGATATATAAGTTTTCTATGAGCGTGAATAGTTTCTACGTCAAACAACCTTCCTAAGAGTTCTTATAGGAGCCTGTGAGTACCAAGGGGATTCAACGAAGGAATGGGGTCTCGCTCCAACCTAACCAAGTCAACTAACTAAATCTATCTTTCAATTTTTTTAACATAATTAATGTTTTACATTCCGTAGTACAACCAACCAATAGTTGTAATCCAAAGTCTATGCCTCTACATTAGATGATTTCATACCATTCTAAATAAGGGAAATTGTTTTATCACTTAGAGTCAAGCGTTATCTTATTGCAATTGAGTTGACCGAACTTGAATTTAACTACTCTCGAGCACTACACACATGCTCATATTAGCTAAGAAGGTCCTAGGGTTCACATTATTAATTTGTTGAATTTCCTACACTGTAAAATCCTTTAAAATCTAAGAGTACCAACTTTAGTTCCAAAACTCCAAGGGACTGTTTGGCCAATGGTATTAAGTTGTATTAAATGAATTGCATTGCTAATTCCACCTTGGGATTTGGAGTGACATGTTTGGTAGGAGGGTGGGAGGGGATTAAAATTAATTTTATAGGCTTAAAATGAGCCTTGTGTTGGAAAGTGCAAGATGGGATTTTCAAATCCTATGATGATGATGAATTTCCAAGTGTGGTTTGAAAGGGAACTCCCGGGGTTTACTTGTAATTGCATACATTCCAAACATGGTGTTGATAACCATGGGATACACCCATTATAGGGACAATACCTTACACATGCATTTATTGGTACTTTTACAATTCCATCCACCGTAAGCTCACCTAATGCAGTTGGCCGAACGGGCCCTAAACGTCCCAACATTTGGAGGTTGTGAAAGTCATGGGACATAAAAATGTGGATTGTTGTGCCCATATGGGTGTGAAATGGTGAGGCCAAGAGGAGTAAGAGATGGGTTTAGAGAAGTAATGGTGGGTGGGTGGAAGGAGTTCACAATGGTAAGTACAACTCCAACTTGTCAAGCAGTCAACACCTTTGATAACAAAAGGAGCTTCATGCATTTCATTTAACCAAAAAAAGGAAAAAAATCGTCACAATACATGGGATGTAGCCTTACGTGGCCCGTTACAAAAGATGCCTATGAGCTAATACAACAAAGTTTCAAACACTCATATCATTCTACCAAACATTACACTACTAGGCCTATCGACATGAAATCACAAACATATCCTAAAGCAGCAACCAAAATAAGCTGTAAACATCGGCATGGATGACTAGGCATCCGAGTCTGGCAACGGAGGAGGGGCACCCTTTCTCTTTCCCATGAGAGAGAAAAAAAAGGTTGAAATCGAGAAAATGGCCGTAATGATCTCGAAAAAGGCCATGGGAAGGGAAGAAAAGAGAGAGGAGGGGCTAGAGTTTTGGGTTCTCCATGGATTTGAGCCTCAACAGAGGTTGTAAAGGTCCAAATGACAGGGAATGAAGAAGGGAAATGAAGAAATGGGATGAGTTAGGAAGCTTACACGATTTTGAGCCACCAATGGGAGATGTATGGGCTCAAATGAGAGATAATGGAGAGGTTGGAAGTTAGCTATTGTAGAAAACAGTGATGGTGTGCGTGTTTGGCTAGGGAATGATGAAATGGGTGGACGAAAGGGAGATTTGAGAGAGGAAACAACAACTTTGAAGAGAAAAGAGAGCTTGGGGATGGAGTTTGTGAAGGAAGTGTGTATTTGGGGGGGTTTTATTGAACATCCCATATACCAGGGGGTCCCACTAGACCATAAAGGCCATCGGCCCGAGCGGCCCGCCCGGCCGGGGCCACTAACCGGTGAGGCCTCGCCACCCCATGGACTAACTGGCAAGGGCTCGCCATTCCGGGAGGCCCTCCTGCCCCCTGGGTCCCAAAAATGTGTGGGGCCCACCCTTGGTCCCCTTGCAAGTGCTTCGTTTAGCCCCTGACTCCATTTGAGGCATTTTTTGGGCCAATTTGCAAACCGGAATGAGTTTATGTGACGTGTAGCATAAGATTTTGGGGAAGGAGGCGCTAATCTATCCAACTAACCCATTTATTTGGTTAGGTTCCAAAAGGTTAAGGGTCAAAACCCATTTTATCCATTTATTTCCTATTTATGGTAAGTTTTAGTTTCGGTATTGTACTTCATCATTTATACCCTGGGATTGGTATGTATTATGAATGTGCTTAAAAGAAATAAAGAATACAGTGGTGGAGGGTGAGTTGTGATCTAAACCCGTCGTTTGACGGTCTAGAAGTGATTTGGGATCGTTTTGCATGATCATGGGTGTGTACGGGCCCAATCTCAGTAGTCAATTTCGGTCGGTTTCGCCGTTCGGTGAATTTGGAAAATCCTAAGTCGGTTCCTACGTTCTGTCACTCCCTCCTAAGTCAAAGTACGTCAGAGTGCGTCGTGTGACCATAACCCAGGTCCGGTTTAATCCAAATCATGCTCTGATACCATCTTGTAACGCCCTAAAAATCAGGGGTCGAGGAAAGATCAGCTCCCAAGTTCTAACACATCACTTATGCAACATAGATAATGATGATTATGATAAGAGCATTGAAACATGAAAGAGATTATACCAAAACAGCATATCATACTCCATAGACAGCTAAATTGCAAGCGGAAGACTGTGATAGATGTATAGAAGATATAAACTATGGTAAGTCTCCAGAGTGTGATAATGTTGCCGGGTTAATGAATTACAAGTACAATTTCAAAATATACCACAGGTGTAGTGTCATCTAGTCAACATCCCTGTAACCCCGTCGATCAAGGCACGTCTCACATGAAACCGCCAGAAAATAGCATATACGAGAAAACATTCTCGTCGTCACAAAAGTCCGGCTCCGCCTCAGGAGTAGCATCACCATCTGCAATCAGACAAAGTCTAGTGGGTGTCTGGAACACCGTCCCGTAATGTGGGAGTGAGTGATCAACTCAGTAGAACAGTAAAGCATAGGTTAACATGTTATCAAAACAGTCAAGCAGTAATGATAAAGCAGTACAATTAACAATCTTAAGTACTCTTGTTAATGCAATAATGAAATGCAGTCATGATGCATGCCCTCGCCAACATACTCCCTCATGCGACACCATCTTATGTCCGCAGTATGCTTTCATCCCTCAGTGCTCCACATCTTCCATGCACATGCAGTACAATATGAACATGATTACCGATTTGTTATTAGTCATTTTCATATTGTAGTATTGGGAAACTAAGGTACCTCCCTTATATCATTTCCAAACAATGATCCATTCTAGGGTCATCAATCTTAGATAATCTCATACGATGATGCGGTTCTAGGTCACTGCAAGGGCTGTCAGGGCTGTTACACGGAATCGTTGCACCACTCTCCCATCACCTTATCAATACAGGCCTAGTTTATACTCTGTTTACTACGGGAAGGCTCGTCGCCTCTCTGCAGATTCAGTGTATGCTCGAGGTCACTACACTGGGTACGGAATCGTTACACCACTCCCACATCACCCATCAAAACAGTGTAGGCCGACAGCTCGAATACAGTGTCCCATACCACCGTATTCGGCTCACAAGTCTGGGTTGCTCACTTGTCACTACGAGGAGGCACATCGCCCCAGCGTAGGCCGACAACTCGACCATGGTCTCCCATACCACCATGCCCGGCTCATGAGTCTTAGCGGATTGAGGTACCAAGGTTAACGGGGTTCCACTGGTATGTTCGGTACCTTAGGTTCAAGCAGTAGCATACAAACATGGTGAACATACATTAGACAGATCGGGTTACTTGACGAGCTCGGCTAGCTCGAGTGCACGACAAGTTGAATGACATGAAGTGCATAAGCACTTCGCGTGGCCAACCACTATCGCCAACCGAAGTACGACTCGGGTTCGTCAAACACATCTCACGTGGCGAATGAATCTCAGCCACGAATTCAATCCCGTTACCGATTGCCTGGACTATACAATAGCCCCAATCACATTCAATTACGGAACAGTTAAAGCAGTAATGGATCAAGATTTCAAATCATACAATCAAATATCCAATATTGTCTCATTAGGGCATCAGTAAGTTGTTGCTTAGAAATCGTTACACCACTCCCCCATCACCCTTCACGGATTTTATGGAATACAACTTAAACATGTGAAGTAGTCAGAGAAAAATTAAATAAACAAGTAATTCAAACATATTAACAAGCATGTTATAAAACACAATGCAAATAGGAAATTCAAACACATACGTTTCATAAACTACTAAGTGATTAAACTAAACACATGAAGGAAATCATACACATCACTAAGGTAGTTGAGAATCCTATCTCAACACCCTTATACATTACAATTTACCAACTACTACTCATTCAGACATTTCAACAAACAATTTAGACTATATACATCAACATACATGACGTATGTTGATCACATAGGTATTAGGCCAAATCCTTTCACTAGGGAGCTGCCCCATTTATAACACGCATGCACCCACGACGGATAGTCATGACAAGCAGGAATCCAAGTTCCATATTCATTTAGTCATTTCCACAAACACTTGGGCTACACATTTTAACATATATAGCGTATATTGGCCGTGGCGTGATTTAGGACAAATCCTTTCGTCAAAGGGGTATCGCCTATACAATAATCATATATCCATGACAATTAGTCATGGCGACCACGAATGCTAATTCTATACTCATTCGGTCATTTTCACAAACACTTAGAATACACTCTTTTAACATACATAACGTATACTAGCAAAAACATGTATTAGGGCGAATCCTTTCGCCGAGTGAGTATTATACATATATAGAGCATGTTCATACAGTAATTAATCATGGCTAACATACTTTTAAAATTTATACGTATACGGTATTTTTTACAATTATACAGAATACACAATATACCATAATTTGTATACGCAATCGAAACGCAAAACGAACATCGGTTTGTGATTGTAACAGGTTAGAGTTATGGTTTTCTTAACTAGAAATGAAGCCGGAATCGCTGAAAAAGCGATTAAAAAGCGATGGTTAAGCCTGTAGATCAACAAGGAAGAACAGTAGGAAGAATCTCCCACCACTCTCACACTTTCTCTCTCTTTTCTCTCTTCTCTCTCCTAGGTTTTCTCAAATTCGTGTGGGAGGAATGAGAGAGGGTTTAAGGTCTTTATATAGGTCTAGAACTCACGAAAATAAACTCGGGGTCAAGGTATACTAGGTTATAGCCAAAGTGGGTCTGTTCCGTCTCAACGGAGCACTTCTGGCGGCCCCTTTTCAGTGTATGGTCGGACTTAAGCTCACTAACACTGGATCTAGGTTCAGTTGAGGTTTCGTTCCAGTCAGGTTTTCAGATCGCACGTGGCAGACCAGTTTTAGTTCAACGGTCAGCGAATCTCGATCAGGGATTTCAAGTACATGGATATGTTTAGGCAAATATCCCTGATCCAAGCGTGTAGTCTGGTCTGATTCCGATGGTCTGGTTGCTTATAACTGATCCGCAAGTGACACGTCTCAAATTACATAAATTTATATTTTATTTTTAATTCATTTCACATTTCTCACACTCTTCACTCTGGGCTCAAGCGAATAGCCTCAGGACAGTATCTAGATTTGATTTCCGAGATGGTTGTCAAGCCCAGCAAGGTGTTCCTAATTCTATAACTTTGTATTATTCGGACTTTCGATGTGTGGTCCAGTTCTGATCGGAGTTTCATGTGATGCTTCCAAGAGCAGTCGGGTAATGAGATTGATCCTAGATTTTAGGGTAACCTAGCATCAATGATTCTATAAGTTTTGGGTCTTACAGATCGTATTTAAAGTGGATCAAGCGGATTTCGTAGTTAATCTAGTTTAGCACTTAGTTAAACTCGTCTAATTTCTAAAGGATTTGAGGTTTGAGAGGTTCAAAAGGGGTTAGGATCTACCCCTTGCTTAAGGACATCTAACTCCAGATTGGCAAAAATCTGGGGTGTTACATGTTCTATTTTATTTTTAAGGGTTTTAATATACCTAGTGATTTGGGACAAGGGATGTGAGGCTCAGATTTACCTGTGGCGAGCTTGCACACATCCGGTTTAGGCAGACGCTTGAATCGATCTTCCTATCAGGCTCTGTAGATGAACTGACTCAACACTCACGCTAATTGACAGACCAGGGCACTTTCAATCTCCCCCTTTGTCAATTACGTGACAAAATCCCAAAAACACCCTAAAACACTCTAGACAACCACATCCTAAATTATGTGTACATGATTTTACACAATTTTACAATTTCTAGCCCATGTACACAACCAGTAGCTGCTCCCCTTAACTTGTAAACTCCCCCTTGCTTGTTGTAGCTGCTCCCCCTAAACACCTGTACAACCATTCAAGCAGATACACCATTTTCCATTCAGGGTGTTTTCAAGTGTTTCTCCCCCTTTTTGTCAGTCATTGACAAAGATATAGCAACTGATATTGACTGAAGATTGAATTTCTTGGGAGAACCGACCAGGCAGAAGCAGATTAGTTGATGTATAATAATTAACTCAGTTTAAGCAGATATCAATTTGAGAATCTAGGGATGCATTTTAGACAAGATAGAGCAGTGATATAGCAGTTACAATATTTATTAAGGACATCACATGCAATCTACAGTAGAAATATGATAAACCAGGGGTGTAACATCCCGGATTTTTGTCAACCTGGGATTAGACGTCCTTAGGCAATGGGTCGATCCTAAGACCTTATTAACTTGTCAGAACTAAATCCCACAGTCTAAAAATCGCTCCTTAACCATTTTCTTCACAAATTCCACCCTTCACCACCTTTTTCTTTAAAATTTTCAAAGTACTTTCATCCTAGACACTATCCTAAACTAGCTAAGTAGTATAACTTGGATCACTTTATATACAAACTATAAAGGCCCAGGTACCACCTCAGACAGAAATCTTACAGGACTAAACCCTTTAGAAATTAAGTGAGATTTAGCTAGTGTTAAACTAGAGTGCCTGTGAAATTAGCACCAATCGCTTTAAATACGATCTGCAAGACTCAAAACTTGTAGAATCATTGACGTTAGGTTACCCTAAAACTTAGGATCAATCTCATTACCCGGCTGCTCACGGGAGCATCTTGAAACTTCGTATTAGGTCTAGACCGCACATCGGAAGTCCGATTAACACGAAGTTAAGGAACTAGTACCGCCTCACTGGGCTTGACAACTACCTTGGAAATCAGGTCCAGTCGATGTCCCACGGCCATTCGCTTGAGTCCGGAGCGAGGGAGTGTGAAAATCACTCTTTCCTTTACAAAATAAATATCTGGAATAGTGATCTGGCATCTCTCGGTTGCGGATCAGTATTAAGCAACCAGACCATCAGAATCAGACCAAATTACACCCTCGGATCAGGAGAAATTTCATACACACTTACATGTACTCGGAATCTCCGATCAAGATCCGCTGATCGTTGAACTGAAACTGGTCCGCCACGCGTGATCTGGATATCCGACTGAAACGAAAACTTAATAAAACGTAGATCCAGCATTAGTGAGCTTAAGTCCGACCTTTGGCTCAAGGAGGCCCGCCATAAGTCCTCCGTTGAGCTGAAAAAGTCCCGCTTTGGCTATAACCTAGGTGAACCTTGTCCAGAAGTCTATTTTGGTGAAGTTTGAAACTATATAAGGACCTTAAACCCTCTCTCATGGCAGCCATACGAATTTGGGATTTGAGAGAGGGAAAAGAAGGAGAATGTGTGGGAGTTGTGGGAAGATCTCCCCGCCGCTGTTCCCTGCCGCTATTCGGGCTCCACCGCCTGATTCTTATCGCTTTCCCGGCGATTCCGGCGTTGTTTCTAGGTAAGAAACCCTAACCCTAACTTGTTTTAGGGTTGTATAGGTTGTAGGTTATGAAATAGCTAACCTGTTTCGTTCTCTAGGTTGCCAAACTCCCGTATACGGAAGCTTAGCGAACCTATCAACTCCGTTACGATTCTACGACAAAAGGTGAGGACTTTAGGTATATAGGTTGCGGTTTTCAACGCTTTCAATGTCAGATAATGGTAGATTCATGATCTGCATGCAATTGCATATGTACAAAGTGCTTTCCATTTTCTGTTTCGATTAAAATTGTAGAATTTGGAATTTCACATACTCTAGGTATTCGTATAAAATACCGTATACATATTTTTTATGGAAATGTGTTTGACATGTTTAATTGTCATATGGATATATGATGTATGGATAAAATACTTATTTAGCGAAAGGGTTCGCCTAAATACATGTTTACTGATATACACCGTGTATGTAGAAATACGGTATTGTAAGAAGTACCGTATACGTGTATATTTTACCAATGTGTTTGTCATGATTAATTGTTGTATAAATATATTATGTGCGTATA
Organism: Magnolia changhungtana; assembly: GCA_030180095.1. Classification (NCBI taxonomy): domain Eukaryota; kingdom Viridiplantae; phylum Streptophyta; class Magnoliopsida; order Magnoliales; family Magnoliaceae; genus Magnolia; species Magnolia changhungtana. Next base: position 2,646,928 of record JASAUF010000473.1, on the reverse strand, counting down.
AATTATTTGCTTGGCGAAAAGAATCGCCGTAATATAAGTTCCCTTGTAAACACTATGTATGCCGAAATTGAGCATCCTAGAAAACACCCCATACGTATAAATTTTGCTGATGTAATTATCATGATTACTTGCTGTATGAATATGATATATACGTATAAAATACTAGTTTGGTAAAGGGACAACCCTAGTGCACTTTCCTCTAACATACGTCATGTATGTTGAATTAGTGCATTCCAAGTGTTGGTGAAATTGCTTATGAGTGTAAGTGCTTAAGTTTTAGTGCCTTAGGTAGGTGCTGAGATGGGGTTCTCAACTATCTTAGAGTCATTTATGATACCCTCCATGTGGTTGATAACTCTAACCACTCACTTATGAAATATATGTATTTGTATCCCTATTTGTATAGTGCTTTACAACATGCTTTTGAACATGCTTTGTAACTTGTTTATTAAGATGCTTTATAACATGCTTTATAACATGATTGCTAGTGTTCTTGAATTACCATGTTATCATGCTGTACTTCACATGCTATGGTTAGGAATTGATTGTGTTTGGGGCTATGATTATAGTCCAGACAATCGGTACCAGAATTGGATTTGTGGCTATGATCCATTTACCACGTGAGATGTGTTCGACGAACCCGAGTCGTACTGCGGTTGACGATAGTGGTTGGCCACACGAAGTGCTTATGCGCTTCATATCGTTCAACTTGTTGTGCGCTCGAGCTAGCCGAGCTCGTCAAGCAACTCGATCTGTCTTAGCCATGTTTGGACGCTACCGCTTGAACCTAGGGTACCAAACTTACCAATGAAATCCCGTTCACCATGGTACCTCGATCCGCTAAGACTCATGAGCCGGGCATGGTGGTATGGGACACCGTGGTCGAGCCGTCGCCTACACACCGGGCCATGTGCCTCCCCGTAGTGACCGGTGAGCAACCGGACTCGTGAGCCGATTATGGTGGTATGGGACACTATATTCAGTCATCGATACTTACGGCGAGAGCCGAGTACGGTGAGACCTATACTCGTCTTTGACGGGCGACGAGTCCTCTCGTAGTATCTTCGAGTATACTCCAAGGTCCGTGATTGGCGACGAGTCTTTCACAGCAACTAGAGTATGAGTTGAGCCGAGTACGGTGAGACCTGTATTCGAGCTGACGGCTAGTGATTGAGCCGAGTACGGTGAGACCTGTACTCGAGCTGATGGTCAGCAATTGAGCCGCATATGGTGAGATCTGTATCTGTGCTGATGGGTGACGAGCCCTTTGTGATGCCTTCGCTACGCCTCTCAAACCATAATATCGTATGAGATTAACTAGGACTGACGACTCTAGAATGGATCATGTTTGGGAATGATACAAGGGAGGTACCTTAGTTTCCCAATACTGCTATTTGAAATGAAGTAATAATTACTCGGTAATCATGCTCATCATCGCACTGCATGTGCCTGGTAGATGTGGAGCACTGAGGGATGGACGCATTCGCGAACGTAAGATGATGTCGCATGAAGGTGGTTTGGCAAGGGCATTCACCATGCCATTTCATACTTACATTAATAAGAGTACTTAGCATTGTTTGATTGTACTGCTTTATCATTACTGCTTGACTGAGTTGATAACATGTTAACCTATGCTTTACCATTCCACTGAGTTGATCACTCACTCTCACGTTACAGGACGGTGTTGTACACACCAACCAGATTTGTTGAGTTTCAGGTGATGGCAATACTTATGAAGCAGAACCGGACTACTTCTATGGTGATGAGGAGGAGTTCTCCTATCTGTATCTCTCTGGCAGGTCTATGAAGACCTGATACTGTATTGACGGGGCTATGGTATTTGGGATAGGAGACATTACACTTCCTCACATTAGGTATATTTTAGAACTGTACTTGTAATTAACTAACCTGGTAACTTTATCACACTCTGGAGACTCACCACTGTTTTTATATTATATATATCTATCATAGTCTTCCGCTTGTAATTTAATTGTCTCTGGAGTATGATATGCTGTTTTGGCTTAATCTCACTCATGTTCAATGCACAAATACAGTCAACATTCAATCATCATTCATTTTGTTGCATAAGTGATGTTCTGGAACTCGGGAGTTGAGTTTATGCTTGACCCCCGATTTTCAGGGCGTTATAAGGGGAAACTTAAAACCTAATCATGGCATTAAAAATATGAATTCTCTTCAGCCATATCCAAAATATTCAAAGTAAATTGCCTAAGATTGGCAATTATATCAAAATTTCAAAATATATATATACTGCCACAGATAGCTGTAGCTTATCAATTTATCAAAAACGACTACCAAGCCCATTTGTAATGCCCTGAAAATTGGGGGTCGAGCAAAGCTCAGCTCCCGAGTTCCAACGCATCACTTATGCAACACAGATAATGATGATTATGATGAGAGCATTGAAACATGAATGGGATTATACCAAAACAGCATATCATACTCCAGAGACAGTTAAATTTGCAAGCTGAAGACTATAATAGATATATAAAATATATAAACTGCGGTGAGTCTCTAGAGTGTGATAACATTACCAGGTTAAATAATTACAAGTACAATTCTAAAATGTACCAAAATGTGTAAGGTCATCTAGTCGACATCCCTGTAACCCCGTAAATCAAGACACGGCTCACATGAAGCCGCCAGAAAATAACAAATAAGAGCAAGCATCATTGTCATTGCAAAGGTCCGGCTCCGCCTCATAAGCATCGCCGACACCTGCAGCTACAGAGTCTGGTTGGTGTTGCAAACACCGTCCCATAACGTGGGAGTGAGTAGCTAACTTAGTGGAACAATAAAGCATAGGTTAACATGTTATCGACTCAGTCAAGCAGTAAAATCAATCACTCCTAACTACTCTTATTAATGCAAGTATGAATGCAGTCATGATGTATGCCCTCACCACACACTCCCTCGTGCGACATCATCTTACGTTCATGGCATGCTTGCATTCCTCAGTGCTCTACATCTTCCAAGCACATGCAATGCATGATGAGCATGATTACCGAGTTGTTATTAGTCCATTTCAAACAGCAGGATTGGAAAACTAAGGTACCTCCCTTGTATCATTCCCAAACATGATCCATTATAGGGTCGTCAGTCCTAGTTAATCTCATATAATGGTGTGTTTCTAGATCGCTACAAAGGCTGCCAGGGCTGTTACGCACAAAGGTTACACCGCTCCCCCATCACCTTTTTAATGGTTCATCACTAAGCTGATACAGGCCTAGTTCATACTCTATACATTGCGGTAAAACTCGTCGCCTCACCGCAAATTCAGAGTATGCTCTAGGTCACTACAAAGGGCTGTCAGGGCTGTTACGCACAAAGGTTACACCACTCTCACATCACCTTATCAATGTAGGCTGACAGCACGAATATAGTGTCCCATACCACCATAATCGGCTCACAAGTCTGGTTGCTCACTGGTCACTACAGGGAGGCACGTCGCCCCAACGTAGGCCGACAGCTCGACCACGGTGTCCCATACCACTATGCTCGGCTCACGAGTCTTAGCGGATTGAGGTAGCATGGTTAATGGGATTTCACTGGTAAGTTTGGTACCCTAGGTTCAAGCAGAGGCATCCAAACATGGTGAACATACATAAGACAGATCGGGTTACTTGATGAGCTCGGCTAGCTCGAGCGCACAACAAGTTGAATGATATGAAGCGCATAAGCACTTCGCGTGGCCAGCCACTATCGCCAACCGAAGTACGACTCGGGTTTGTCTAACACGTCTCTCGTGGCGACTAAATCTCAACCACGAATTCAGTTTCTTTGCTGATTGCCTGGACTATAATCATAGCCCCAAACATAATCAATCCATGACCAGAAGCATGTAGAGTAAAGAAAAATAAACAAAGTGATTCAAGCATGTCATAAAGCATGTTTATAAAGCATGTTATAAAGCACCATATAAACAGGAAATATAAACACATATATTTCATAAGCGGTTACGTTAAACAATAAACATGGAGGAAATCAAACACGTCTCTAAGGTAGTTGAGAATCCCATCTCAACACCTCAACACCATCATCCAAACACTTACTCTCAAAATCGGGGTCAGTATGAACTCAACTCCCGAGTTCAACATCACTTATGCAACATACACAATGATGATTAAATGTTGTCCTGAGTTAAGTATTTTATGCAATAAACATGAATGAGATTATACCAAAGCAAAATTCATACTCCAAAATCGGATATGTATAAAAGCAAGCTTTAAGACTTAGATCCATGTATATATATGTATGTAAAGAAACAAAATAAATGATTCATTATCCAGATATGAATCCTTCCGAGTCACAATATACATGTATCTGTGTAATAAACAAAATGTCAAAATAACTAAATACAATCTCTAGAAATCCCATCATCCCCACCTAGTCGAAGCCGCCAGCGCGAACATACATATACGAGAACTCCTCCCGGTCCTCGTCGAATCGGACTCCGCTCCCATAATAGCCGGATCGCCTAAACACCGAGACAGAGTCCGGGTTGGTGTGCGCAACACCGTCCGTAACGTGGGAGTGAGTAGCTAACTCGGTGGAACGATAAGACATAAGTTATCATGTTACCAATACAAATCGGTAATAATGATAAACTATCAAAACCAAACACTCCTAGTTACTCGATTAATGCAAGTATGAATGCAATTATGATGGATGCCCTCTCCGACGTACTTGTGTAGCGACACCATCTCACGTTCGCGCATGACATCCCACAACTCTCTCCACATCTTCTCCGGGCACATGCGATGCATGATGAGTATGATTACCGAGTTTTTAATTAATTCATTTCAAAATTACAGGATTGGGAAACTAAGGTACCTCCCTCAATATCATATCCAAACATGATCCAATCTAGGAGTCGTCGGTCCTAGTTATTATCGACGATGGTGTGTTTACTAGATATGTTTCAGGTAGAGGCCGCTGTGGTCGTTACGCACAAAGGTTGCACCACTCCCCCATCACCCCTTAAACGATTCATCACGATACAACTATACGTTAAACAGGCCTAGTTCATACTCTATATATCGCGGCGAACCCTAAGGCACGGCAACTTCAGAGTATGCTCGCGGTCACTACAAAGGGTTTCCGAGATGGCCGTCATTACACAAAGATGCACCACTCCCCATCACCTTATCGTGTAGACGACAGCCAGTCGAATATATGTGTCCCATACCACCATAATCGGCTCACGAGTTTGATTGCTCACTTTTAGGTCACTACGGGAGGCACGTAGCCCACGTGGCAAGCGATTCGACCACGGTGTCCCATACCACCATGCCCGGCTCATGAGTCTTAGCGGATCAAGGTACCATGGTTAATCTGGGATTATCACTGGTAAGTTTGGTACCCAAGTTCAAGCATTAGCGACACATTGTGAACATACATAAGGCATACGGTTTTCGACATGTTCTAAGCTAGCTCGAGCGCACAAAAGTTGGGCGATATGAGGCGCGAAGCACCTCGTGTGGCCAACCACTATCGCCAACCGAAGTACGACACGAGTTCACCAACACATCGTGCGTGGCGGAACGAAACCCCAACCACATCTTCAAGTCCGATACCGGATGCCCTGGACTACGAACATAGTCCCAAGCTCAGTCAAATCCTAACCAAAGCATGTGAAATAAGGCATGATAGCATGGTAATTCAAGAACACTAGCAAGCATAATATAAGCATAACATGAAGCATGTTAACAACAAGTCACAAAGCATGTTCAAAAGCATGTTATAAAGCATTATGTAAATAAGTACACAAATACTTATAGTTCATAGGTGAGTGGTTAGAGTGAACAACCACATGGAGAGTGTCATATGTGACACTAAGGTAGCGGAGAATCCTATCTCAGCACCTAACTAAGGTTCTAACAGCACACTTACATTCACAAGTGATTTCACCAACACTTGGAATGCAAAGGTTCAACATACATGACGTATGCTAATGTGTACTAGGGTTGTCCCTTTACCGAGCTAGTATTTTATACATATACATCCTATTCATACAAAGAAATAAACATAGCAAACACATCAGCAAATTTTATACGTATAGGGTACTTTCACGTATACCCAATTTCGACATACATAGTGTTTACAAAGGAACATAGGTTTCTGCTGATTCCTTTCGCCAAGCTAGTATTTTAATCATGTATTGTATAATCATACATTAAATACATATGTCAAACATTATTCCAAAAGAAATACGTATACGGTATTTCTACAATACGTATTTTCAACATACGGCACATTTACAAAGGAACATATATTTTGGCGATCTCTTTCGCCAAACTAGTATTTTATTCATATGTTATATAATTAAACATTAAATAAACATGTCAAGCAATTATCCAAAAAAATACGTATACGGTTTCTACGTATACCTAGAATATGTGAAATTCCATATTTCACACCGCTAATCAAAACAACAGAAACTAAAGCACTTTGTACATGTGCAATTGCAGCAGATCATGAATCTACCATTACCCGACATTGAAAGCGTTGAAAACCGTAACTTATACACTTAAAGTCCTCACCTTTGCCTTTGGAAACTGAACGAATCAACCCGAAGGGCGATAGATCTTCCGTCTGCAGGCGTTTCTAGCCAAAGAGCTGTAATCATTAGTCGTTATACATCCCACCTCAATTCCACCGCAAATCGACCTAGGGTTAGGTTTTCTTACCTTCAAATGAGGCGGAAAACAGCCGGAAAATGCCGAGAATAAGGCGGTGTAGGCCGTGTAGCAATCCGTGCAAGTGGAGGAAGATCGGCAAGGAGATCTCCAAGTCCTTCTCTCTCTTTTCTCTCTCTCTCTCTGAGGGTTTCCACCAAAATTCGTATGACTGTGAGAGGGGCTGCTCTAAGCTCCTTTTATAGCCTCAAACATTACGAGAACAGACTTAGGTTCATGGGGTACTGCCAATATAGGATTTTCACCACTTTTCTAGCTCAAACGGGGAGTTCTGGTGGCCCTCTTTGAACCAAACGTCAGACTTAAGCTCTCCATCGATGGATCTACGTGGGATTACGTTTTTGACTCATTCGGATACGCAGATCGCACGTGGCGGACCACTTTCCCATGGGACTCGACGGTCAAGCTGGAAGGATTTGGGAAATCGAAAATTCCAAGTACATGTAAATGTTCCTTGAAATTTTTCTTAATCCGAATGTAATTTGGTCCGATTCGACGGTTTGGTTGCAAATATCGACGTCAACGAACGATGCCGATCACTATTCCGTATATTTATTTCGGTGAATAGTATTTTTCACACTACCTCGCTCCGATGTAAAACGAATGGCCGTGGAATGTCCTGATAAGGCCAATTTTTGAGATGATTGTTAAGCCTGGGGGCGGTCCTAGTTCCTTAACTTCGGTTATTCGAATCCCGATATGCGATCCGACCTAATACGAAAGTTTCGTTTCATTCCCGAGAGCATCTCGAAATGAGTTTGGTTCTAAACTTTAAGGTAACCTAACGTCACTTGTTCTGCAAGTTTTGGGTCTTGCAGATCGTATTTAAAGCGATCCTAACGGATTTCATAGTTAATTGAGTTTAGTACTCAGTTAACTTTGTTAAATTTCTAAGGGATTTAATCCTACGGGATTTCTGGTCGAGGTGGTACTCGACCCAATGTACGAAATTTTTCAGGTCGTTACACCTACCTAAGGCACCATCATCCAAACACTTACTCTCACAAGCATTTTCACAAACACTTAGAATACACTATTTCTACATACATAGTGTACATTAGCAAAACATGTATTAGGGCGAGTCCTTTCACCAAGTAAGTATTTTATGCATACATAATATGTTCATACAGCAAATAATCATGGCAAACACATTTCCAAAATTTATATGTATACGGTACTTTCTAGAATACACTTAGAATATGTAAAATTCCATATTCTTTGTATTTAATCGAAACAGAAAACAGACAGCACTTTGTACATGTGCAATTGTATGAAAATCATGAATCTATCGTTATCTGACATTGAAAGCGTTGAAAACCATAACCTATACACCTAAAGTCTGCACCTTTTATCGTAGAATCGTAACGAATACGATAGGTTTGTTAAGCTTCCGTATTCGGCAGTTTAGTAACCTACAGAACGAAATAGGTTAGCTATTTCATAACTTACAACTATCAAAACCCCAAAACAGATTAGGACTAGGGTTTCTTACCTAGAAACGGAGCTGGAATCGTCGGGAAAGCAATTAGAATGGAGCGGTGGAGCTTGTGTAGCGGCAGGAAGAAAGGGTAGGAAGGATCCTCCCACAACTCTCTAACTTTCTCTCTTCTCTCCTAGGGTTTCTCTCAAATTCGTATGGCTATGAGAGAGAGGATTTTAAGGTCCTTATATAGCCTAAAAACACTATAAAATAGACTTATTGTCAAGGTATACTTAGCTTATAACCAAAGTGACCCTGTTTCAGCTCAACGGAGCACTTCTGGCGGGCTTCCTTGAGCCAAAGGTCGGACTTAAGCTCACAGACCCTGGATCTATGTGGAGTTAAGTTTTCATTTCAGTCGGATTCCCAGATCATGCATGGCGGACCAGTTTCAGTTCAACGGTCAGCGGATCTCGATCGGAGATTTCGAGTATATGATATGTTTGGGGAAATACGGTCAGGTTGCTTAATACTGATCCGCAAGCGACAAGCCTCAGATTTCTTTATTTTAAATTTAATTTAAAAATATTTTCACATTTCTCACACTCCCCGCTCCGAGCTCAAGCGAATAGCCTGGGACACTATCTGGATTTTATTTCCGAGATGGTTGTCAAGCCCAGCAAGGCGGTCCTAATTCCTTAACTTCATGTTAATCGGACTTCCGACGTGCGGTCTAAATCTAATATGTAGTTTCAATATGCTCCCGAGAGCAACTGGCTAATGAGTTTGATCCTAGATTTTAGCGTAACCTAGAGTCAATGATTCTACAAGTTTTGGGTCTTGCAGATCATATTTAAAGTGATTCAAACGGATTTCATGGCTACTCTAGTTTAATACTTAGTTAACTTTGTCAAATTTCTAAAGGATTTAGTCCTGAGTAATTTCTGTCTGAGGTGGTACCTAAGCCTTTGTAGTTTGTATATAAAGTGATCCAAGTTATCAATACTTACAAAAGCACGCCCTAATTACAACAGAAGGAAATCCTAGGGCAGGAGAGGCGGGTGTTCTAAATAACCTGTTCGTTTTGTGAAATTCCATAAGGGTATTGGTTAAAAGCCCATTTTATTTCTGTATTTACTAATTACAGCAATTTATAGTTTAAGTATTGTTCTTCATCACCTAAACCCTAAGATTAGTGTCTAATGTAAAAGTACTTAGGTACTTTGTGAAGGATAAGGTAGTGAAAGTGAGAGTTGTGAAGGAAATGGGTTAAGAAGTGATTTTAGACTTTGGGATTGAGTTCTGACAAGTTAATAAGGCGTTAGGAGTGACCCATTGCCTAAGGACATCTAATCCCAGGTTAGCAAAAATTCGGGATGTTACACCATTCAAGGGCACCCCAAAAATATTTTGGCCCAATCGTGGGCAGATACACAAAGAAAAACTCATGCAGGTTAGAGAGTTATCACATGCACTCAAGGGAGCGTAGAACGTTCAAAAAGATACTAATGTTCATACGCTGAGTTAGGAGGTGAGTGTGTGTGACAGCATTCAGGGATCAATGCTATGGAGCAGAGTGCAATGGCACTGTGTTGTCCCATCGACAAGTCATAAAATCTACTAGCTGTTGCACAGACTGCTACACTTTATGGATGACCCGCTCCAAGACTGTCAGCCGCTCATGCACAGAGTGAATATCCCTCTGAATTGCCCCGATCCTATCCAGCTTATGTCGTTTGACATGTCCAGGCGTTGACACTAATGGGGCTGGATCGGGTCTGGAGGATTCATCTCCAGCCATCTTTGTTTTCTCAGTATGAGAAGCATCAGCTTCTGCTCCCCCTTCTTGGATGCCTTCTTCTTTATCCTCTGAGTACTTGTGGAACCTCAGGTCTATTTTTTTAATGTTCTTTATATTGAAGACTTGAAGTGGAAGTACCGGATTAGTGGTAAATGGAAAACTAATGGTTTCGCATATCCTGCTTATGATCCAGGGATATGGCAGATGAAGATCCCTGGAGATATGAACAGATATACCAACTGATTAACCAGTAGAGTCGGAAGGCAGATCCTTGTCCCCCTAGCAAGTGAGTATACTATCATGGCCATAAAACCTGTGAGATCAGATCGATTGGTACTTATAAGATATAAATTTGTGGTGAAAATACCATGAAGAACCCAAAATCGGGGTTCCATGTACTTGGCTTTCAGCGCGTTACCTTGATGCCAAGGGATGTCACGACCATTACTTAGTTACGATAAATCGAACATCAGGGAGATCAAGATCCATTTTGGGAAGGCCTTCTGGAGCCATTTGCAGATTGAGAACATTAGCCATTGTGACAGGGGTGATTAACACTTCATCACCATCCAGACAGACCGTGATTGAAGGAGGATCAAATACAGGAGAGTGACACGCGGCCAGGAAGTTGCGTGTCTGTTCAAGTTGGCACGGTCCCCCGAAGTCTAGAATAGGCAGCCAACCAATTGTAGCAAACAAGGGTTCAAGATTGTAAGGTGCTAAACAGTCCCTGTCTATTTTTCTCTCGTGAATGAGCTTCCTACCTGTGTATTTTGCTGGGCGTGTAGGTTGGCTAACTAGAGAAGGTGTAGGTTGTTCAGACTGGGACCCGCCACGTGAGGTGTGTCATGATCTTTGTCGAGTGGGAGTACCACATTTTAGAGCCCTTGCCCTTTCCCTTGAGGTGAGCACTTTTTGTTAGGTAGTTCTTGAAGACTCCCTCGGACCAGATGCTACTCCTTTGTCTTTTTCCATGTGGACCAATAAGCTTTTGAAGGATTTGGGAAATACGACAAAAAAAAATTGACAAATGAAAAATACCCAAAAAGGAATGGACTCTTGAAGTGCTAGAAGGGTATTACCCGATTTTTGGAATGATTTGAGTAGTCTGACGTGGCTCCTAGTGGTTTGGTCGAGAGAATCGAGCAGAGAAGATGACTGAAACCCTTGAGAAAATAAACCTCCTTTTTCGCTTCACTGATTTTTATCGAGCGTCATCTATCGATATTATCAATTATTGTTTCGATAACATTGAGAAGTTGTTGGTCGATTCTATTAAGTCTGTCTTCGATATCATTTTTTGCCACACGACTATTCATATTCTAAAGGGGCGTCAATGATATCAACCTTTTATCGATAAATCAAGAATGTCATATCGACAGTTATATTGAAGATGAAGATTTTCAATTTTCAGCATTCAGATGACTCTCCAAGTATACTTTTCGTATTTCTATCAATAGTATACTCAACAAAAACTATGTACACACACTGTACACAACAAAATTATAAACATTTGAATGTTTATACAAAAGATTGAGGCAAGGAACCTCAGATATATCATTTTAAGCTCAGCAAAAAGAATTCTCATTTTAGCGCATGTTCAGATCTTTGATGCACGATATGAATTAATTCTTCCTTATCCATTTCACTTTGTTAATCGATTGGGTGTTGGTGCAAGGGCATTGCTTCTATCCATATCCTTAAGAGGACTTTTGAAGTTCTGTATTTCTCTGGTTAATAATTTGTTAACATGATTCGAGTTAGGTTGGGTCCTCCTAAGTGTTATGCATTCAAACTTATAATAACCTGAATCACCACACAAATGGCATACTGGAGTTATTTTGGTTTCGCTTCCAGAAGCAGTAGATTTTTCAGTTCTAGGTGCTGTATTTCTAGCCTTTGGCTTAAATTTTTCATATCCTAGGCCCTTTTGTCCTTTCCAGGTCTTCCCATTCCTAATAGTTTTTCAAGTTTTTCGCCACTTTGGGAAAACTTGTAGTTTATCTTGGCCATCTTTTTGTATTCTTCTAGATCAAATAGGATTGTATGATTTTCATTTTGAAGAAGCACAATCTTATCTTTTAAGATCTCGACCTGTTTGTTCAATTTCTCAGACTCGTTTTCGAGAAGGATATTAATTCGTTAAAGCCTATCATTATCCGTATGATATTGCTGCAGATCATTTATTAATTGTGTGTTGATTTCTAATGTTTTATTTAAAACTTTTTGCAGCAACTTTCTTTTATTTTCTGCTATTCCAAGTCTTTTAAGGATATTTATGCTATGAATATAGAGTTGATTATAAACATCTTGTAGTTTATCCTTTTCTTCTTCCTCTTCTTCTTCTTTAGTTTCCTCATTATCAGATGGAAATGATTCAGTGGCCAGCTGTTCTTTCTCATTCTCAGATTCAGTGGGAGTGATTGAGGTAGTGGAGACCATGAGTATTTTCAATGATTTCTAATCTTCATCGCTTTCTGAGTCACTAGATTCTGAGTTTAACTCTTCTGTATCATCCCATGTGGCAGCTATCGCCTTGCCCTTAGTTTTTCTGTTTGGGCATTCGGTTGATAGGTGTCCATATTCCTGACAGGCATAACATTGTGTTATTTGGTTCTTCTACCAAATTTTCCTGCAAAAGTTTATTGTTCACCTTTCTTCCTCTGGAAGGCCGGCCACGATTTTTCTGAAAGAACTTTCTGAATCGTTGTGCCAGCAAAGCCACTTCCTTATCTTCATCCTCTTTTTCACTCTCACTATCCTCTTTTAATGTTTTCTTTAAAGTTTTTAGGATAGTGGTTTTGGATTTAGGGATTCGTTTGAAGTGTTGTTCGAAAGTTTGTAGGGAACCTACCAGTTCTTCTACTTTCATCTCATCTATGTTCCTACACTCCTCAACTGTTGTTACTTTGGGATAAAATCATTCCGGTAGGGATTTTAGGATTTTCCTACACGTTTTCAATACTAGAACTTTTTCTCCCAATCCACCCATGGAGTTACAGATGATATTCAACTTTATGAAAAACTCCATAAATGTCTCATGCTCTTCCATTCTGAGACTTTCGAACTGTGAAGTCAGGAGTTGAATTTTAGACCTCTTCACTGTGCTTGTGCTTTCATGGGTTGTTTCTAATAGAACCCAAGCTTCCTTGGATGCCCCACACATACTTATCTGATTAAATATATCCTGGGACACGGCACAGTATATGGTGTTAATAGCTTTAACTTCAGCAGTCTATTTTTCTTTGTCGAACGCCATCCACTTTTCTTTGGATTTGGGTTTTGTGATGGTTGTGCTACTATCAAGTACAATTTGTTCAGTTGGAAGAACGTATCCACTTTCAACTATATCCCAAACATCATGATCCAAAGATCTCAGAAAGTAGTGCATCTTAACCTTTAAGTATGCATAATTTGAGCCATCAAATACTGGAGGTCTAGTGACCAATGAGCCCTCTCCTTTGGCTATATTTCCAACTTCAGTCAAGATCAATCTCTAGGCAGTGAAGTCCTTAAAGAGAGACCCGCTCTAATACCAATTGAAATGGCGGTGAAGACCGCACTAGTTGAAGAAGGAATATGCCAATATGTTCTAGAGGGGGGGTGAATAAGACTTTTAAAAGTTTTTATGATTTATTTAAAATCCTATTACACTAATCCTAATAATAGGCACATATTAGGATTACTCAAAAATAACTCTACTGGCTTCCAAGCCCGGTAGAGGATCCAATCACAAACTGTTTAAGAAGTAAACAATATGCAAACTAGTTAATGATGGATATGACTGTGTAAGTGTGTGAGGTGTGATCTCAGATATTCAGATATGTACATATTAAAGTAAATCACATAATCGGAAGAATAGTAATCTCAAACACAGTCATTTTTATAGTGGTTCGACGACTTGTCTACTCCACTCACGGTAACCGCACTCAACCCTTGAGTGTACCGGATTTCACTAAGGAGGTTTTACAGCGGTTCACCTCAAACCTAAGGTTTTAAATCAGGTTCACCTTCAACCTTTAAAACCTACACTAAGGCTGACTGTTTATGCTCTCACGAGCAAGGGTCAACACAACGCACCTACTTTTAGGCACACTGGCCAAGGATCTTCCATAAGACCCTACTGGAGGTTTCTACACGGTTCACCTCAAACCCGATGTTTCACAGCGGTTGACCTCAAACCTAAGGTTTTGCTAGTTTACCTTCAACCAGATGTTTATGCTCTCCACAGAGTAAGGGTCCACACAACGCACCCACCACGTACACTGTCACCGGAGGCCTCGTTGAGGACTTCAAAGGGTGAGAACCACTTAAGACACAATCCTACAAAGGAATGATCACAAGTGTCCTCTTGGACTTTAGATACTTACAAATAAGTTGATGAGTCCCGATAAGTACAATGTCAAAGATCTCCTCCTCCTTATTGACGAAGAGTCTTCTACTCTCTTGATCTGCAATACAAAATAATATACCAATACTTGACTTCGGGTTGGGTTAAGGTCAAGATGGAATCCTACTCTCAAAATGTTTTCCTATCAGGAAGAGAAAACGATTCCAATCTTATGCATTCAAGGCATCCCAACTTAATGATTTGCCATTAAGGTAGTAGCTGGAGGATCCTTGAATGCAGAAGTTCATTTCCCAATCCACTCTATTGAATATCAATGATGATAGTGGATTGGAAGATGAACTCCCTTGAGAGAAAGGGCTTTGGATATAGGATATAAGTTGAAACACACAAAAGCACTCTCTACTTTCTCTCCCAACAACAATAGACAAGTCCTCTATAAATAGATAAAAGGTTCCAACGGATATAAAACAATCACATTTATAATTGAGTTCGATATCATCGAGCAGGTTCGATATCATCGAGCGTATACTCTCGATAGCATCGATGGTCTGCTCGATGACTCAAACTCAAAGTCATACGCTTTTAAAACCATTTGCCAGCTGGTCGATGAATTGAAACAATTGTCGATGTCATCGGATTTCGAACTTCGATTCCATCGATGATAGGATTGATCCATCGACACTTGAAAAAATGAGAGAGACTTAACTTGAAATATTTTAGGTTTTTAAGATATGGTCGAGGGCTAGCCGATGTCATCGGAATTTGCATATTGATGCTATCGAAGGCAGTGTCGATGGGATCGATAAATCCTATAGATTTACCAATAAGCTCGTTGGATAGATTGTGTCCAGTCTCGATCCAATCTACTATGCTTCGATATCATCGACATATGAATATCGATTTCCTCGAATGGCCCCCTCTCAAAGTAAAAACCAACCTGAAATATTTTTTAGAAGAAATGAGCGCCCTCGATCGATATCATCAATGAACTTCCGATCTCATCGATATTTGATTTCATATCATATCGGAAGAAGCATCGATATATCGAAGGAATTTGAAATTTTCTTTAAAAAATAGGGGCGCCAGAAACCTGTCGATCAATCTTATCGAGCCATTGTCGATGGACTTGAAATTCAAGTATCGATGATATCGATATGTGGACTGATACATCGATAAATCAGTCCAGATATATATGTGGTTGTTGGACACTTTTGTCCTCTTTTCGATGATATCGTTTAATCATCGAGGACATCGACAGAGCGGGTCGATCATATCGAGATGTGTATCGATACAATCGATAGGGTAAGAAAACTTAGAGAATTTTCCTATTTTGAAAAATTTTCTAACCCAGAAACCCTATGATGTTCTATTTTATTTTTAAGGCTTTTAATATACCTGGTGATTTGGGACAAGGGATGTGAGGCTCAAATTTACCTGTGGCGAGCTTGCACACATCCGGTTGAGGCAGAGCTTGAATTGATCTTCCTATCAGGCTCTGTAGACGAACTGACTCAACACTCACACTAATTTACAAACTAGGGCACTTTCAGACCCTACATGATGTATGTGTTATTTCCAATCGTCCATTGCATGGACATCAGCACTTGTGTCCGACCATGAGGTATTTGTTATATCCTAACCATCCATTCACTGAACGTGGCCCCACCATGAGAGTGTGTGGGGCCCACCTTGATTTAATGTAATCCATCCACACCGTCCAGATCTTGGATGGTGGGTTTAGATTGACTAGTGTACCTCATGTCAGCAGTATTACTGCTGTACTTACAGCAGCAGCAAGCCCCCTAGGCCATGCCTTGATGTATATGTTGGTTCCACACCGTCCAAATAGCTAGACGATAGGCCACACGGTGATGTATGGGTCTTATCCACACCGTCCAGATGGCAGGACGGTGGGACCCATGCCGTGATATATCTATTTTAATCCACGTCGTTCGTTCATCTAGGCCAGCAGCCCGCTAGACCCACGTCAACAACTTTTGAGGGTTCACACGATGTGTGTGTTTCAACCACACCGTCCACATCACAGGATGGTGGGACCCACTTTAAATCTATGTGTCTCATCCTTACCACGAGGGGCCTACCTGGATGAAAATAGATTGGCTAGAGTACCACATACCAACTCTATAGCTACTGTTTGACACAGTAAAATTTTGTGGGCCCACTGATGTATGTGTTACATCCAAACCATCCATCCAATTGGCAAGTTCGTCTCAAGGCATGAGACTAAAAATGAGGCGTACCTATCAGGTGGTCCACACTGTAGAAAATAGTGGAGAGATGAACAACTAGCATTGAGATACTTTTTAGTACCAAAGAAATTCTGGATCAATATGATATTTGTTTTTCCTCTTGATCTGGGTCTTTGTGACCATATGAACAGGTTGGATGGAAAATAAACGCTATGGTGGGCCCTTTGAAGTTTTAACTTGTAAAGTCATTATCTCCATTGTTATTTGTGCTATGGTCCAAATGATCTTCCAATAAGATTCATTTTTTTGGGTAATGCTCTAAAATGATCTTTAAAAAAATAGATGTATGATAGATCACCTAGAACGGTGGGCCTGACTTGATGCGTATACGGCCCATTGATGCGGTCCACTTGATGCATATGCGGCCCATTGTTGCGGTCCACTTGATGCGTATGCGGCCCATTGATGCGGTCCACTTGTTATAGATGGGGCCTATTAGTGTAGCCCATTGATGCGGCTAATGTGATGTATATGAGGCCCATTAGTGCGGCCCATTGGTGCGGCCCATTGGTGAGGCCCATTGATGCAGCTTACTTGATGTATATGAGGCCCATTGGTCTAGCCCATTAATGCGGCCCACTTGTTATAGATAGGGCCCATTGGTGTGGCCCATTGATACGACCAATGTGATGTATATGAGACCCATCGTGCGGCCCATTGATGCGGCCTACTTGATGTATATGAGGCCCATTGGTGCGGCCCACTTATTGTAGATGGGGCCCATTGGTGCGGCTCATTTATGAGGCCCGACTTGATGTACACGAGGCCCATATTGATGTGTATTAGGCCCGTGTGAGTGGCCTATAGTGATGTGTATTAGGCCATGTGATGCGGCCCATAGTGATGTGTATCAGGCCCGTGTGAGTGGCCCATAACGATGTGATGTATTTGAGGCCCATGTGTAGGGCCTATCTATTGTGTATTTGAAGCCCATGGATTGTGGCCCGATGTAAGGTATCTATGGTCTATGTGTCGAGACCCATTGTGATGTATATGCGACCTGTGAGTGAGGCTCGATGTGATGTATTCATGGCCCATGTGATGAGACCTATTGTGATGTATTTTTGACTCATTTGATAAGGCCCAATGAGATGTATTTCTGGCCCATAGGTCGTGGCCCATTGGGATGTGTATTGGCCCATTGATGCGGCCCACTTGATGTGTGAGGCCCATTGATGCGGCCCATTGATGTGACCCATATGATGTTTGTGTGGCCTGTGTAATGAGGCCCATTGTGATGTATTTTCAGCCCATATATGTGGCCCAATGTGATGTATATGTGGCCCATGCGTTGCAGCCCATAGTGATGTATATGTAACCCTTGTGTGAGGCCTAATACGATGTATTTACGGTCGTTGTGATGTATTTATGACCCCTGTGAGAGGCCCATTATTGTGAGACCCATTGCGATGTATATTAGGCCTTTGTGCGAGGCCATGAGCCCACTTTATATTTGGCTCTATGTGACCCACTCCTTGGGAGTAATGTTGGTTAAATGTCTATGTTAATGGGCAATGATGGTTGGATGTCCACATTGTGACCTTCCCTTAGGTCTTATTAGGCCCATTCCCACCGATTCCGATTGTCAAGGCTGATCATTGAAGCCGATTCTGATTGTATAGGTCGATTCCAATTATCGAGGCCGATTTCGATTATTGAGGGTGATTCTGATTATCAAGGTCGATACTGATTGTCGAGGTTGATTCCGATTGTATAGGCTGATTATCGAGGCTGATTTTGATTACCAAGGGAAATTCGGATTGTCGAGGACGATTCTGATTATTGAGGTCAATTCTGATTATCGAGGCCAATTTTGATTGTCGAGGCCGATTCCGATTGTTGAGGCCAATCTTGATTATCAAGGTCGATTCTGATTATCGAGTCCGATAATCAAGGCAGATTCCGAT
This sequence comes from Magnolia changhungtana, assembly GCA_030180095.1. Taxonomy (NCBI): domain Eukaryota; kingdom Viridiplantae; phylum Streptophyta; class Magnoliopsida; order Magnoliales; family Magnoliaceae; genus Magnolia; species Magnolia changhungtana. The sequence goes on along the minus strand of JASAUF010000473.1, from coordinate 2,628,460 downwards.
TGTCGAGGTCGATTCCAATTGTTGAGTCCGATTGTATAGGCCAATTATCGAGGCTGATCCCGATTGTCGAGGATGATTATCGAGGTCGACTGTCGAGGCCTAATTTGATGTATATATGACCCGTATTTGAGGCCCATTGTGATGTATATTCAGCCCGTGTTTAAGGCCTAATGTGATATATATGAGGCCTATGTGATGAGGCCCATTGTGGTGCATTTGAGGGCCAGCCGATGGAGCTCATTGTGATGTATATTAAGCCCATGTGAGAGTCCCATCGTGATGTGTATTAAGCTCTTGAGTAAGACCCATGGTGTTGTATATTAGGCCCTTGTGTGAGGCCATGGGTCCACTATATGTTAGGTTCTATGTGGGCCATTCCTTGGAGGCAATGTTGGTTAAATGTTCACATTGTCGAGGCTGATTGTTGATGCCGATTATTGATACTGATTATGAGTATGAGACAACATAGCATCATGATACATGCCCATACGCATCATCTGCATGTTTATTATAAGTTGTGATTGACCATTGCATATGTCATAGTACAGATGGTTTATGGGACTCCCTGATAGGTGGAGTTATCCCACATGAGCGCACAGTATGCGTAGGATTGATGCATGATTGAACTACATGACTCATGCATCTTACATTGTGTGATTTTGTTACTGTACACCCTAGTGACATCAGGGCTGTGACCTCCACAGGCATGTCGTGGATGACTAGATGGGACACCAAAAATATTTGGGTTCAAGCATCTGGTCACTTTGGATATCCGTGGGTGAAAGTCCCTAAACCTCCGAGGCCAGGAGATGCCCCAATGTTGAGACCGAGTGGATACATGAGTGCCCGTGTGTCGAATACCAGGAGACCGCGTCTCCCACCGTGTCGTAGTCGGTTGAGAGGGGGTGTGCCCTTATCCGCTCGAGGGTAGTAGACATAGCTAGGCTGAGTTTGACCAGCTCGTGAATGGGTCCGCTATCAACTTGCCAGGTAGATATTGGTTGACTACTAGCAGGCGGATAGTGAGGTCTCTTCCACTTACCTAGTTGTGCGCGATGGGGTGACAATCTGGTTTGGAGTGTACTAGACTTCAGTGATGATCCCAGAGATGTACAGTACTAATGTGTGGACTTATTGAGTAGGAGTTGCATAAGCATTCATCCATTCATTCACTATCCACTCGGGTTGGTGGTGTGTAACTATTTATTACATGTACCTTCACAATAGCCAGGGTTTTAGTTGGGGCGCGCGACTAACCTGAGATCAGGAGTTTACCACATTGTGTCTGACTATCTAAATTTAGGTGTGGGACTGGTTTAGATAGAAGACCCTTTTGGTGGACCCCGTAGCCTGCGATACTACGTATTATCATCCCGACTTCACTCCAGCTTGGTCATTTCATTCGCACCACATATTGAATTGCATCCATGACATTTAAGCATTTTGGGTTGCCATGTTTCTCTATTTATATGGCCTAGATACGGCTGACGGTATTCGTGGACTCATCAGGATTTGCGTATTTCATTCCATACTTGGTATATGATATTTGTCTTATTATGTTTTTGCACTGCATAACTGATCTACATTGCTTCCTCAGTTTATGATATTGGCTTATTATATTTTTGCATTGCTGATGATACTTATAAAATTATCAGTGTTTTTGCTTACTTTGATATCGTATGATTTATGGCATTGTATTATATACTTGGCACTTATCTTGCGTACACACTTTCATCACCCTCTAAGCTTTCTATAAGCTTATGCATGATAGATGTGTGCAGGTGGTGTTAGGTCGCAGCAGCGTTGAGCTTGGAGCGTGCAGCTGTTTTTAGGAGCTTTGATTTTTGATATATATGTATTTCCCTTTCAACATTGTATTCAAATGTTTATATTAGTGGATATGTGATGATGACGTTGCCTTTGTGATTTGGGTAAACTTGTGGTTTGCTTCTTAGGAGATAAATTTATGTTGAAAAATCCTCCATGTAGGATCCCAGCATCAGAATCTGTCGTATAGGCGCTGTGAGCCAAGAATGGGGTACTATGGAGGCTGTCGGCGCCGGATTCGATGATCGAGATTCCTGTGAGTCCGATCTCCGAGATGGGGCTTGACAGTACTCACTTTACAGTCTAACTCTCAGGCAAGAGAAACTTGGCCAAACATAATGTCTGGAGATGTAGAAGAACATGCTTCCCCTATTGTTATTCAACATGCTTCTTTCCCTTATGATGAAGAGAACAAGATAAGGCATTGCATGACGACACGGTCACTGTAGCTATCAATGACACTACCGATAGAGTAATCATCGATAGGCCGAATACTGACATGACGCAACACCTAAAACCATTCTATATTTTAGCCCATTTGGATGGTTGTCTTGTTACTAGGGTCCTGGTAGACAATGGGTTACAGTAAATTTGTTTCCAAAAAGAATGATGGCCAAATTAGGGAAAACTGCAGCTGATCTAATCCCATTTGAAGTGAGTATCAGTAATTTTGTTGGCCATGTTACCAATACACATGGTGTTTTACCGGTTGACCTTATGGTAGGCATTAAATTTGTTTTGGCACCATTCTTTGTAGTTTATGCTTCATCAAGCTACAATGCACTGTTAAGGAGAGATTGGATTCACTCTTTTACATGTATCTCATCCTCTCTCCATCAGTTTTTCATCTTTCAGAATAAAAACAGGGTCGAGCTTGTCTTAGTTGATAATAAGGCTTTTCTAGCCTTGTCAAATGCCAACAAAGCTTATTATTATGATGATGAAATAGGGCCCATCAGATTAGCCAGGAGGAATAAGCACAGATGACCGAGCGGTATTTTAATAAAGAAGAATCCAAATAGCGTAGTTTAGCTTATGTCGATCCAAGAAAATGAAGTCTATCCGAAGGACTTAGTCCTCTATCGGCCGGTTGCAAGTTGCATTATCGAAGAGGTATCATGATTGTGATAGTTGAAGGTGTAGTGTGTCTGGCTTATTTCACAGCCAGAATAAAGACGCTTAAAGGAAGCCTGAAGGAAATTGATGAGGGTGTTTTATGAACTTGGTTAAGTTAGATGGACCGACCAAAGATTATAGCTTTGAAATGAAAGATTTGTTAGAAGAAGTGGAGGAACGTCGACTGTAGATCCAAGAATCGTTAGACGAAGTAAATTTGGAAACAGATCAAAATCTGAGGCCCACGTTCATAAGCAACCTATTACGACATCACGAGCAAGATAAAATAATAGGACTATTCCAAGAGCTCACGGACTACTTCACTGGGACTACCACGACATGTCATGATTGGACAAATCTTTGGTCAAGCACAGATTACTGACCAAAGAAGGAATCGGACGCATAAACAACCTCCAAGAACGATGATGACTAACATCACTATCAAAGATAAAGAAGAGATCAAACAACTTTTGAAGGCTAGGTTTATTCGACTAATCAAATACGCGGAGTGGATGTCGAACGTAGTCCCAGTAATGAAGAAGAACAGTAAGATAAGACTGTGCGTGAATTTTAGAAATTTGAATCTAGCCACTCCAAAAGACGAGTATCCCATGCCCATCGTGGATCAGTTAATCGATCGAGCTTATAGGCGAAGGATTGTGTCATTCTTGGACGGACATTCAGGGTATAATCAGATATATATAGCCTTAAATGATATGCCAAAAACCACATTCAGATGTCCAGGACCCTTGGGGACTTATTATTGGGTGGTAATGCCATTCAGTCTAAAAAATGTGAGGGCTATATGACAAAGAGCAATGCATGCCATATTTCACGATATGATCAGCCGATTTATGGAGGTCTACATTGACGACACATAGTTAAGTCGACCGATGTGGAGGAGCATCTGGTTCACTTATGCAAGTCCTTCGAGAGAATTTGGTTCCATAAATTAAAAATGAACCCAATGAAATGTGCTTTTAGGGTATCGATCAGTAATTTACTAGGGTTCCTCGTACATCAGAGGGGGATTAAAATTGATCAAAATAAAGCTCAGGCCGTGATGAAGTGACGATGTCGGGAAACAAGTCCTAGTTACAAAAGTTCTTAGACCATCTCAATTTCTTACGGCGGTTCATATCCAATTGTGTAAACAGGACTAACGTCATTTCTCCATTGTTGAAATTAAAACAGGGGGCCAAATTTCTATAGGAAGCAGAACATCAGTTGGCTTTCGATCGAATCAAGGAATATTTTATGAAGCCGCATGTGCTATATAATGCCTCCTATTAAAGGTTAGTCACTTAAGTTATACATAGCTGCCTCTATAAGATCGATTAGGGACCTCCAAGCACAAGAAGATGATTCTCGAAAGGAGTGACTAATCTACTATCTGAGCTGAGTATTACTCAATGCAGAAATCCAGTACTCGACCATGGAAAAATTGTGTCTTATACTTCATAGCTACCAAGTTAAGGTGTTATTTGTTAGTTGAAAGAATTAATGTAGTTTCAATTACCAATCTAATAAAATACATGTTAAATCGACCTATTTTGAGTGGCCGAATTGGTAAATGGGTACTGGTATTATCCAAGTTTGATTTGCATTACGTGTCATAGAAAGCAGTAAAAGGTAGGGACTTATCAAACATTTTAGCTAGCCACCCGTCAAACCTAGAGGAACATATTTCCCCAAGTGTTATGGATTCATATGTTAGGCAAATCATGCCTTGGAAACTAATCTTTAATGGGTTAAGGACTCACGAGACACCTGGGGCCAGCGTAGTACAATTTTCTCCCAACATAAATCGGCAAGAATTTGCATTTAAGTTGGAATTTAATTGGACTAATAATCAGGCTGAATATGAGGCTATGATAATCGGCCTGGAAATATTGTTATAATTACGGGTGAAGGACGGATGATCATAAGGGATTCTCAACTGGTGATAAATTAGATGGTTGGTTTGTTTAGATGCACTAGCCCATCCTTGTTACCATATTATGCGGTGACCATCCAATTGCTAGAGTGATTTAATGATGTCCAACTGATGCATGTCACTCGAAATTACGTGGATGCCAATGAAATCACACAAATGGCAGCCGAACTGGAAATATGAAAGGGATTGGCCCGTCGTTCAATTACAGTTCAAAAAAGGTCATTACCCTCCATCTTCCGAAGAGGGAGCATAGCAGAAGTCTATTTGATCGATGCAAAAGAAAGTAATTGGAGAGCCCATCTTATGGGTTATTTGCAAAGCTCTCAGACCAAAGCTGACAAAGGCACGAGAAGGTCGGCTGTAAATTATGTCATGGTCGACGATGAGCTACACTGTAAAGGGGCCAATGGGGTTTTACTCTGTTGTTTGTCAAAGAATATAGCAATGTCGGTCATGGAAGGGGTCCATCAAGATGTTTACAAGGCTCACCAAGCAGGAAGAAAAATGAGACTTGTGCTTAGGTGTTATGGATACTTTTTACTGGAAATGATGGCCGATTGTGTTTGATATGTAAAAGGTTGTAAGGCTTATCAAAGAAATGGGCTAATCCAACATGTATTGGCAGTTGATTTGCACCCTATCTTAAAGCCTTGGACTTTTCAAGGATGGGAGATCGACTTGATCGGGCAAATCCATCCACCTTCTACCAAGTTATACACATTCATCATTGTGGCGACCAACTACTTTACCAACTGGGTCAAAGCCAAGCCTATGAAAAAAGTTGGTCACAAAGACATTGTCACACCCTAAACTCATAATCTGGTCTTACAAAATTCCTGGTCGCTAAATCCAGTGCTAACAGCCTCCGTAGTACTCCATTCTCGGCTCCTGTCTCGCATACGCTAGGTTCTGATCCTAAGATTCTACAAGGAGGATTTTTAGGGTGATTTTTTTTTTTGTAAAGAAGCATAACTACAAATGTAACGAAGTCATAAAACATCATCACCATATATCCACTAATATAATCTTTTAGTACAGTGCTGAAAGGAAAATATATGTTATAACAAAACTCCAAAAGATCAGGCACATGTTCCCGTCTCAATGTAGGGTCTAGCATTATTACTGTACTCATTTTTACACCCTAGTTTATCAATTACGTGAGCCATTGTGTCATGTAGTCGGTTGAGCCTTTGGAAAGTGAAGACCAAAGGCATAAGCGAAGCAGAAACATCAAGGAACATATAGAGGTTAAAAAGATGCCTTGGTGACCCTAACCCTTAGCCCAAAACAACCATATAGCCTCTAGATGGTCTTGACCTAATATGAATATTAATTTGATCATCCCTTAACCTTAGGAGATTAAGAAAAATATTATAAAGAAGGCTAAACGAGGTACATATTTATTGTGTAAAAGATAGCCCAAAACAGTAAATTGGATGGCAGAACAGTCTTCTATGGCATCAAAACCTGGCCGATGGCATCGATTGAGAATTAGAGAAGTCCAACAACCAATTTAGAAATTTGGTTGGAATTCTTGATGGCATCGAAGTCCCTTCGATGACATCGAAACCTAAGTTTTGATGGCATCGAAGACCCTTCGATGGCATCGATTTGATATCCAGATTTGTCCAGTAAGGTTCTTGAAATTTCCTCTGTCTTTCTTGATGGCATCAAAGCCATTTCGATGACATCGAAGATTGTTCTTCGATGGCATCGACAGATCCATTTTCTACCCCTTTTTTTACCATTAGAGCTCCAACTTTTTATAAAAGGAAGTCGGTTCTTAGTCATTTATATGGGTTTTTGGAGCAATATAAGGTAGTGTGATTCCATATGTAAATCCCTCATCCCAAGCTTTTATTCCAATGAGTTTTGAGCCATCTCCTTTGAGATTACAACTCTAATGAGGATTTCAACTTCGACAATGAGATGTGCTTGAACTCCTCCATTTCCTAGAGATTGAACTTAAGCATTCTTGGTAAATCATTGTCCAACTCTTCTAGGAGACCCATATAGTTGAATCCCCTAGGATAAACAACTACCCATTAGTTGTAGGAGATTTGACCCACTCCCATCACCTTAGTTATCTTGGAGAAGAAGCGACAACATGATCAGGGGACCATCGGGTAGCCGATTGAAGCACGAGAGAGTGGAGATCAAGTAACCCAAGAGGAGCTACGAAAAGGGACTGAATCTGACAAGTAAGTGTTATTGTTAGGAGTCCATAGGATATGCTCTTTCCATGTAGGATTGAGGCTAAGAGTTTGCTATCCACAAACTCCACTAGGTTCTTGTGTAGGACCTTGGCTCTTCCGTAGGGCCTAAATCTGCGGTTCCTGTGTAAGACCAAGGTTATTGGTTAGCCTAAGGAAAAACCAACCCAAGTCCTTGTAGGCCTTCAGCAAGAGGATATGTAACAGGTTCAGGATTAGGACCTTGGCTTGTGTGGCCTAAATTACCAGGTTCGGGATCAGGACCCTTGCTCTTGTGTAGCGTATAAATCTTAGGTTCTTGTGTAAGACCTTGGCTCTCGTGTAGGGCCTAATTCTAAGTTCTAGTGTAGGACCTTTCTCCTTATGTAGGACATAAACTTAGGTTCAGGATTAGGACCTTGACCTGTGTGGCCTACATTGTTGGGTTCAGAATTAGGACTCTTGTCCTTATGTAGGACATAAAGTCTAGGTTCTTGTGAAGGACATTTGGTTTTGTGTAGGGCATAAATTGTAGAGTCCTTATGTAGGGCTGTAAAGGTTTGAGGTAAACCTGATTTAAAACCTCTCATAGTGAAATCTGGTACACTCTATAAGAGAGTGAGTCTGCAGGGAGTAGTGTAGGCACGTAGCCGAACAACTATACATGCTTGTTTTTGGGATCATCATTTGAGCATTTGTTTAATTATGCAATGTCGTTGAATGTTTAATTATATGTTTATATGATTAGATAAATGCTAGGACTGATAGGTAGCATATCACATACATGTTCAATATGCTATAGGCTAGTTGCTTAATTTGCATATCTTAAGTAACCTATGTGATTGGACCCTCTATTGGCTTCGAAGCCTTAGAGTTATATTGCTAAGTTTAGTTTCAATGGAGTTTAGTTTAAACTAGGAAATTTGTTTTTAATTGGTCCTAATCACTCCCTTATAGGACTTACCGAACATTCCTTAGCTTTATCAATCTTCCGTACATAGACGCATTGCAAACCTTTACCGTAATTTCAAGCATAACCTACACATAACGAACATGCATAAACTTACTATGAAGCTTAGAGAGTGTGTGCATGTGTGCACAATGCATGTGTTAAGCATACAAATGTCAGAGTAAGCCAGAATGGCAAGTCCATAAATACCATCAGCCCTACCCAGGCTATGCGATGTAAATACATATTAAGCTAAATGTTATATGCTCAGGATGCAATGAAACATGTAAATCCTGATATCTAATCCAGATCTCAGTACAGTTCTCATCTAGAATCGTCGGGGTCTAGTACACTCTGACACTGGCCTGCCACCCCATCATGTGCATGACCCACTGAGTGGAAGATACCTCACTATTCGCCTCATTAGTGGTATACCAATCCCCACCCGACTTACTGATAGTGGACCCATTTCACGAGTTGGTCAGACTCAACCTAGCTTATAACCCTCTTCACTTGGGTGGATAAGGTCACACTCCCTTCCAATCAACCACAACGCAGTAGGAGATGTGGTCTACTGGTATTTGGCACTCAGGCGTTCATGTTATCCACTCAGTCTTGACGTTGGAGTATCCTATTGGCTCATAAGGTTTAAGAACTTTCACCAAGTGACATCCTATGCACACAGTACATGTAACCAAATTTCTGATGTCCATACTTAATCTGCCAACCACGGTGATCCTATGGTGCCCACAACCCTAATGTCGCTAGGGTGTGGATACAAATACATTATACAATGCATGAATTCATGAGTCCATTATCCGAGTCATGCAACATGTTATGCAAGCCATACATACATGCAAGGTGGCCCCACTCATATGGATCCCTTGAAAATGCCCCAAGTTGTAAAGTCGTCAAATAGCCTTGACGTGCATAGGCAAGTCAAAACTATGAATTAGCCATAATCCAAGTCATGCATACATGATGCAGATGAAGTATGACAATGTACAATCATAACCACGATGCATAAGGTGTGTAATACCACATCAAGCATAAAGCAAGGTGAAATTGCAGTTTATACCGCTGATACTGAAGAATGAATATGAGACAAAGTACGAGAGGGCGGGGGGGAATAGGACTTTTCAAATATTATGCCTATTTAAAAATCCTAATTGCCTAACTTAAAGAATCATTCGATTTAAAGCAAGTAAGACAATATAACTCTAAAGGCTTTCAAGACAATAAAGGTTCCAATCACATACGCTACTCAATATATGTAAAGTAAGAGACTAACCTATAGCATAGTAAACATGTGTGTGTGGAATGTGCTTCCTATCAATCTTAAGCATTCATTTAATCATGCATAAACAATAAATCATTCAACCTTAAATAAACATGATTAAACAGGTGTGCAAATGACAATTCCAAACACAGGGATATATAGTGGTTCGACTACTTGCCTACTCCACTCCCGACATCCACACTTAATCCTAGCATGCACTGGATTTCACTATTAATGGTTTTAAATCAGGTTCACCAATAACCCGTACAGTCGTATACTAAGGATACCAATTTATGCTCTCTACAAGAGCAATGGTCCTACACCTAAAATCCATGTTTAGGCCCCCTAGCCAAGGTCCCACACAAGGTACCTTTGTTTAGGCCCACCGGCCAAGGTCTCACACAAAGCACCTCCGTTTAGGTCCACCGGCCAAGGTCCCACACTAGGCACCTCCGTTTAGGCCGATCGGCTAAGGTCCCGCACAAGGCACCTAATCGTGTTTATTGATGCAAACTCTTAGCCTCAATCCTACACGAGGATAGAGACTAAACTATGGACTCTTAATAATGACACTAACTTGTCGGATTGAGTCCTCTTTATTAACTCATCTTGGGTTGCTTAATCTTCACGCTCTCGTGCTTGAATCAGCTTCCCGGTGCACCCCTGATCGCGTAACTTGGTTTTTCCTGTTGGTTCAGCTTCACGATCAAGAACCTTGCATAAGATATCCTATAAAGGTGACCAAGGTAATGGGAGTTGGTTGAATCTTTTATTTAGGATAATGAGTAGATTTCCTAAGGGATTCAACTTATGGATGCTCTAGAGTATCAAAAAGATAATAGATTTTCCTATGGTTTTGTAACGCCCTGAAAATCGGGGGTCAAGCAAAGCTCAGCTCCCGAGTTCCAACGCATCACTTATGCAACACAGATAATAATGATTATGATGATAGGATTGAAACATGAATGAGATTATACCAAAACAACATATCATACTCCAGAGATAGTTAAATTACAAGCGGAAGACTGTGATAGATGTATAAAATATATAAACTATGGTAAGTCTCTAGAGTGTGATAATGTTACCAGATTAATTAATTATAAATACAATTCCAAAATATACCAATTTGGGTAAGGTCATCTAGTCGACATCCTTATAATCCCGTCGATCAAGACACAGCTAACAAGAAGCTGCCAGAATACAGCATATACGAGTAAGCATCATCGTTATCGCAAAGGTCCGGCTCCGCCTCATAAGCAGCGCTAGCACCTACAGCTACAATAGGGTCTGGTTGGTGTGTACAACACCGTCCCATAACGTGGGAGTGAGTGATCAACTCAGTGGAACAGTAAAGCATATGTTAACATGTTATCAATTCAGTCAAGCAGTAATGATAAAGCAGTACAATCAAACAATCCTAAATACTCTTGTTAATGCAAGGATGAAATGTATACATGATGCATGCCCTCGCCAAACCACCCTCGTGCGACACCATCTTAGGTCCGCGGCATGCGTTCATCCCTCAGTGCTCCACAACGCCAGGCACATGCAATGCTATGTTATGAGCATGATTACTGAGTTGGTATTAGTCCTTTTCATACAACAGTATTGGGAAACTAAGGTACCTCCCTTATATCATTCCCAAACAATGATCCATTATAAGGTCGTCAGTCCTAGATAATCTCATACGATGATGCGGTTCTAGGTCGCTGTAAAGGGCTGTCAGGGCTGTTACCCGCACTCGTTGCACCGCTCGCCTATCACTTTATCAATACAGGCCTAGTTTATACTCTGTTTACTAGGGGAAGACTCGTCGCCTCACTACAAATTCAGTGTATGCTTGAGGTCACTACACCAGGCACAGTTAGGGATACTAGGGCTATTACACGCACTCGTTACACCACTCCCCCATCACCCATCAAAACAATGTAGGTCGACAACTCGAATACAGTGTCCCATAACACCGTATTCGGCTCACGAGTCTGGGTTGCTTACTGGTCACTACGGGGAGGCACATCGCCCCAGCGTAGGCCGACAGCTTGACCACGGTGTCCCATACCACCATGTCCGGCTCAAGAGTCTTAGCGGATCGAGGTACTAAGGTTAACAGGATTCCACTGGTGAGTTCGGTACCTTAGGTTCAAGCAGTAGCGTCCAAACATGGTGAACATACAATGACCAATCGGATTACTTGATGAGCTCGACTAGCACGAGTGCACATCAAGTGGATCGACATGAAGTGTGTAAGCACTTCGTGTGGCCTAACCACTGCTGACAACCGACGTATGGTTTGGGTTTGTTAAACAGTCCTTTGTGGCGAATGAATCTTAGCCACAAACTCAAGGACGGTTACCGATTGCCTGGACTATACAATAGCCCCAATCACATTCAAGTATAGATAGTTAAAGCAACAATGGTTCAAGATTTCAAATCACACAATCAAAGTCTAATAATGTCCGCTTAGGGCTGCTAGGGCTATTGGTCGGAATCGTTACACCACTCCCCATCACCCATAACGGATTTTATGGAATACAACTTAAACATGGATTTAAACATATGCATTACATAGAGAAACATACATTATAATAGATGGTACATGGAGGAAAACATACACATAGTTAAAGGAGTTAAGAATCATATCTCAACACCCTTATACATTACAATTTACTAACTACTACTCATTCAGACATTCCAACAAATACTTTAGACTACATACATCAACATACATGACGTATGTTGATCACATAGGTATTAGGCCAAATCCTTTCACTAGGGAGCTTCCCCATGTATAACACGCGTGCACCCACGGTGGATAATCATGGCAAGCATGAATACAAGTTCCATATTCATTTGAACATTTTTACAAATACTTGGGCTACACATTTTAACATATATAGCGTATATTGGCCGTGGCGTGATTTAGGGCAAGTCCTTTCGCTAGGGAGTTGTCGCATACGTACAAGCATATAGTCACGACAGATAATCATGTGAAGCACAAATTCGTATTTCATACATATACAGTATTTTCTACAAATATGAGGAATACAGTATATTCAACATAGTTAACGTATAACCGAAAAATGAAACGGACAGCACTTTGTACATATGCAATAGCATCCACATTAGTAATATATCATTAACTAACATTGAAAGCCTTGAAAACCATAACCTATAGTTCAAAGTCCGCACCTTACGCCGTAGAAGCGTAACGAATTTGATAGAAATGCTAAGTCTTATTCAACGATGCTATATCAACCTATAGTAAGAATTAAGTCAGTTATTTCGCAACTTACAACCTTTGAAACCCTAGAACAAGTTAGGGTTAGAGTTTCCTTACCTAAGAATGATGTTAGAATCGCCAGAAGAGTGATTAGAAGGTGATGGCTAAGCACGTATAGCAGTGGGATAGAGTATCAGGAAGATGCTCCCACTACTCTCACACACTCTCTCTTTTTCTCTCTTCTCTCTCCTGGGTTTTCTCAAATCTCCATGTGGGAACTTGGAGAGAGGGTTCATGTATCTAAAATCTGTAGGAAAATCTTGAGATCCCTACTGAAACACTTCAATTCTGAAGTCACCACCTTAGAAGAGTGTAAATACATTGATGAATTGAAACTAGAAGAACTCATAGGTTCCCTATAAACTTTCAAGCTACACTTTAAAACTCCCACAAAATTGAAACACCATGTCCTCAAAACCTTTAAAGAAAAGTTAAATTTGAGGAGGATAGTCAAGAGCATAATGGAGATGAGGAGGTGGCTCTTTTAGCCAAGCGGTTTAAAAAATTCTTCGACAACAACCTTGGAAGGATATTTAACAACAAGGGGAAACAATCGGACCATAAGTGCTAAATAGGCAAATCATTCAGAAAGTCCAAAGAGCCCCAATGATACAATTGCCGAAAGTATGGTCATCTATCTACTGAGTGTCCCAAAAAGAAATTAAAAGGAAAGGCTATGGCAGTCACATGGGACGACACCGAAGACTTTGAATTAGATACAAGTGAGTCTGAAAGTGATGGAGATGAAAAATCCTTGAAAAATCTTATAGCCTCCACCTTCTATGGTGATCCCGGATCTAGTGGACAATGAGGAGATAGATGAGTAACAAACTGAAAAGGCTTCCTCCTCCTCCTCCTCGGAAGATGAACAAGAAAATGACAATATCCAAGTCCTATGACCAACTCTATACTCACAGCTTAAACACCCTAAGAAAAGCTTGGTCATGCCAATAATGAAATAAAAAAGTTGAAAGAAGTCATGCATGAGGCATTTATTGTCAATAACAAGCTAGCGGATGATAATCAAGAATTTTATGCTGAAAAATCCGTGCTTAGAAAAGAGGTAGTTGATGCTAATCTTAAAATTAAAGATTTAGAGAAAAAGATTAAACATTTAGAGTCAGAAAATGAGAAATTAAAATATGAAAATGCAAAACTACAACTAAATGGTGAAAAATCCAAACATATAGCTGAACTTAGTCATAGGTTTTCCCAAAGTGATGAGAAACTAGAGAGACTCCTAGGCATGGGCAGAAACTCTAGGGATAAGAAAGGTTTAGGCTATGAAACTTACAAATCTAGCACTTCTCTTACTCCACCTGTGACTAACAAAATATTAGCATCAGGCAGCAAAATAAAATCTTCTACATGTCATTCATGTGGAGACATGGGGTATTATAAATTTGAATGTCTTACACTTAGGCAGCCCTATCTCACTTATGGTTAAAGCTATATTAGTAAATTTAAACTAACCGGAAGAATGATGTAGAAACCAAATAGTCCTCCCATGAAAGCTCATATTGAAAGGAGGAAGTATCCTACTCCTAAAGTGACAAAGAGGATAGAGGAATTGCTACAACAAGTTGCTCGACTGAATCAAAAGACCAAATAATTGATGAATCAAAGGAATCTAGATCAATTGCCCCAAAAATCTAAAGCACCCATAAACAACCAGTTTAAGGGAGAAATAAAAAAGAATACAACATCTCTAAAGAAGGTTGTCACCAAATGGGTAGTAAAAAATAAAACTATCTGCCTCGTGATTCATACCACACTTAAAGCGTACAATAGTTCTAAATGGTATCTTGATAATGGTTCCTCCAGGCATATGACTGGTGACTGGACCCATTTTTTATGATTACACTAAATTTGATGGTGGGTCGATTGCATCTAGAGATGGGAGCACTGCCAAGATAGTTGGACAAAGGACAATAGTTGGGCCTAGATTGCCCAAGATTGAGGATGTTCTTTGTGTTGAAGGATTGAAACACAATATTCTAAGCATTTCCCAAAATTGTGACAAAAACACTCAGTCACTTTATCCAAGGATGTGTGTAAGATCTCGGAACGAATAGGTAAATTAATTATGAAAGGTCTCTACATAAGTTACAACTGCTATGTGATTGAAAGTAGTGGAGAGAATGTTCCATCCACAAGATGTCACATGTCTTGAGATAATGAGTCTGAATTATGGCACCAAAGACTCGGGCATGTTCACTACCAAAATTTGGCCAAACATAGCATGAAAAATCTGGTGAGGGGACTTCCTAAGATTAGGAAGAAAGAAAAGATTATATGGGGTGATTGTCTCAAGGGTAAACAAATAAAAGTTGGCATAAAAAGACAACCACCGTAGCAACTTCAAAACCTCTTGATTTATTGCATATGGATCTGGTAGGTCCCACCATAATTGAGAGCCATGGTGGCAAGAGATACTTTTTGCTAGTGGTTAACGAATGCTCCAGATTCACTTAGGTTGCATTTCTTAGGGAGAAATCTGATGCATTTGAAGAATTCAAGAAACTCTTTAATTGATTCTAAAATAAAAAAGGATATTGCATCAATAGAATTTTGAGTGATCATGGTGGTGAGTTTTAAAATGACCGTTTTCAAAGGTATCGTGATCAAAATGGAATCCGGTATGAATTTTTAGCTCAAAAAACTCCCTAACAAAATGGAGTTGTGGAAAGAAAGAATCGGGTGCTGCAAGAAATGGGCTCAGTTAAGCTCAATAATAAAAACATGATGATTTCTTTCTGGGCTGAAGCCATCAACCCCACTTGCTATATAATTAATCTAGTATACCTTAGAGTAGGTTTGAGTAAAACTTTGTATGAACTGTGGTGTGGGAAACAACCTAATGTAAAATATTTCCATGTCTTTGGTAGCAAATGTTATATTCTTAGAGACCGGAAAAAATTAGGTAAATTTGACTCTAAGAGCGATGATGGTATATTTTTAGGATACTCTTTAAACAGTCGCGCTTATAGAGTCTATAATTTGAGGACCCTTACTATACAAAAAACAATCAATGTGGTTGTTGATGACCAACCACGTGACAAAAACGGTCCTACCATAGATGTGGAGGTTGATGTGGAACCGTGCATTATAGGCAAACCAGATAACAATTCCACTCCTCCACTTGAGTCTTGGCCGTTGGGTAACATACTAATTATGAAGGATCATCTCCTCAATCAAATCATTGGAGATCCTAAAGCCAATGTGAAGACTCAATGACAACTTAAGACCACATTCAGTCATCTTTGCTTCACCCCAAAAATTGAACATAAAAATGTTGCAGAGGTACTTCAAGATGAGTATTGGATTGTAACAATGCAAGATGAACTGCAACAATTAATTTGAAAGGAATGAGGTGTGACAGGTACTCCCCAGACCACAAGACATAAATATTATCAGAACAAAATGGATCTTTAAGAACAAGTCCAATGAATCTGGGAACGTAGTGAGGAATAAAGCAAGACTTGTTGATATTGTCTTTGGATCCACTTGTGAAGATATGGCTCATGAGTTTGCTAAATTGATGAAATCTAAATTTGATATGAGCATGGTAGGTGAGCTCTATTTCTTTTTGGGATTACAAGTGAAACAATTGCATAATGGGATCTTTATTTGCCAATCCAAGTATGTTAAAGAATTGGTAAAATGATTTAGACTTGAATCTGGCCATACTCATCATACTCCAATGAGTACCACACTTAGACTTTATAAAGATGCAAATGTAAAGAGTGTGGATTAACACTTGTATCACAGTATAATAGGAAGCTTACTATACCTAACAGCGAGTCGACCAGACATTTCTTTTGGCATAGGTGCATGCTCTAGGTTCCAGGCTGATCTTAAAGAGTCACATTTAACCATTGTTAAGAGAATCATAAGATTTGTGGTTGGGACAACTGATTTTGGGCTATGGTACCCGTTTGACACATCGACCATTATTACCGAGTATCCAGATGTCGATTGGGCCGTAATATTGATGATCACAAATCAACCAGCGGTGGTTTTTTTTACATCGGCAACTGTCTAGTGTCTTGGGATAGTAAGAAACAAAATTCAATATCCTTGTCTACTGCCGAGGCCAAATACATTGCAGTCGATAGTTGTTGCACACAACTTCTTTGGATGAAGCAAATGTTGTTGGTTTATGGTATTGATCAAACAACAATGACACTATTTTGTGACAACACTAGTGCCATAATATTTCAAAAAATCCAGTCCAACATTCAAGAACAGAGTACATTGACATCTGACACCATTTTATTCATGAGGTAGTAGAGGAAAATGTGATAGTGTTGAATTATGTGCCTACCGAGTGACAACTTGCCGATATTCTAACTAAGCCAATGGATGCCAATATATTTGGATATCTCCAAAAGTCTATTGGACTACGTACACTCTAATTTCATCATTGGTCCAAATAATTTAACTATTATATTTTAGGGTTTTTTGCATCATCATTCTTTTTGAATATAGGTGTTTTTATTTTTGTTAATTTTTTTTTGTGAATTTTGAGTGGGTGTACAAATGCTAATTTATTGGTTAATATTAGTGTACATCTTTGTGTATAGGTCAGTGCATGCTGAACTGGTAAAACTGAACTGACAGACTGTTTTGATGGCATCAAATAGGTCTTCGATGGCTTCGAACAGTATTTGATGACATCAAAGGTGTTTCGATGGCATTGGCAATCCTTCACACCTCACTGACCTAACTGGACACTTTTCAATGACATTGAAGATGTTTCGATGGCATCGAAATGTTAGGGTCTATATAAAGCGGGTGCGGGCGGGATTTTAATTTTCATTTTGTTTCTTCTCTCCTTCGCGTCTGGTTGTCTTCCATCCCTTCTTGGAGCTCCAGTGGCCGTTTTTCACTCTTTTTCTCTTCACCATTCTTGCTCCATTGTGGTAAGGTTTCTCATTTGTGATTCCCATTTCCATTTTCCTTCGATTGGGTTGTCTTTTTAGGGTTGTTAGAGCTGATTTGGGCTTTTTTGTTGGTTTTAATCATTTCTTGGTTTTCCTTCTTAGTATATCTTGTTTATTTCGAGACTCACACTATGTTGAAAGAGAAAGAGAAAGGAAAAGCCCTAGTCCACAAGGAACAACCTCGATCCATAAGGTTCAAATAATTCACCCCACGACAAAGGGTTAAGACTCCTGTGGAGTCCTCAACACTAACGTCTCCTGCTTCACGGTAGGAAATGCCTACTCGAGAGGCACCACCAGTCAAGATACCCATCCCGACGATTCCACCCCCTAGCGACACACTATTAAAAAAACACGAGGGGCGAACAATCGTTCAGGAACTCCAGCTAGACTTGACATGCATTGAATCATTATCGGACATACCACTACGATCTTCACCACTGCACATATCGCTCAACATCTAAGTGTACTACTGGCTTCACCCATTGGTCTGTGTAAGACCCATAACCTTACGAGACCTTACGTACACTTCTACTTAAACAACAACATGTTCTCGGCGGACCAGATTAACAAGTTTTGATCGTTACCCTATTTTTGTATCGCAATACCCTGACACTTGTACCCTAACGACCGCGCGAGCATTACAATTCCAACACCATGGGTCACGCCACATTTCGACACCTAGATTAGAAGTTACAATTTTAGTACAATCTGAGATGGGCCGCACAATACATGCGGGCCCCACTTGCACAAATCCCCACGTTGCCAAATCAATCAATCCATCAATTCATCAACCCATCCATCAATCAAACCATCCATCACTCATGTCACTCTCTCCCCATTAGTCAAACAAGCCCATGCCTTTCTCATGCAACCCAAACCCCTACCTATGTTGCCCATCATTCTTTTCTTATTTTCTCCCCATTTTACCCTTCTATCTTCCCCTTATTCCCTCCCCATCCTAAAATATCTACCACAAAAACTGTTCACAACCCCAAGTGCAGGGTCGCGATGTAGTAATATTCTCGGTGAGACCGAGGTCGAATCCACAGGGACTAATCTTGTGTGAATTCTGAAAGTAACTAGAACTAGAACTAGAAGAAGATGAAAACCTAAATCTAGAATATTTGAGAGATTTAATGAAAAACTTAATAAGTTCAAAAGTGGGAAACAAGGGTTTCCAAGGATCCACTTGTAGGTTCTCGGGATGCCACCTTGCTTGATTCAAAGACAAAGAGATTTGTCAAATCTCTGAACTTCTCATGGATCTAATCATCAATGGATGAGAGTTGATGATTCGGAAGTGATTTCATCACCTAACCATGCCCAAGAGATAAGGTAAACAACAGGATCTACCAATCACACAACTAATCATAAGAGAATCATGAAGGTTAGGAAGGATTCTATCATCTAACCATGCCCAATGGACGATAGTGAATAATAGGATCTCCAAATTTCACAATCTCAATTCAGGAAAAGAAGATATCTCAAGCTATCATAGATTTGAGTCACAACAAACCATTAAAAACTAAAAATATTCCTTCATAATCAAACTAGAATCCAAGAGAGTTCAATAAAACATGAATCAAAATAAGGAAAACTTCCCAATCACATTACAAGCTTTACCTCATAGCCCTAGCTAAGAGGTTTAGCCAACCATAGACATGATTGAACTAGAAACTCTTTAAAAAAGCATAAAAATAACTTAGTGAAGAAAAACTCTTGGTGACGGCTTCTCCATGCTTTTTCTCCACTCCACAAACCCTAGATGATGCCTAGGGATGCACTAGAGGCCCTTATTTATTGTTTTAAGACTTCAACTTTTGCACACCAATGAAAATTTCAAAAAACCGTCTAAAATTTACGTAGTCTGCTCAACTTTTATGTAAGTCTTCGATGTCATCGGACAGCCTTCGATGTCATTAAGGACTGGCTTCGATGTCATTGAAAATGTACCCAAAACAGTCTAGCGAGTTGCTTCAATTTCTTCAATAAATTCGATGCCATCGAGCAGACTTCGATGTCATCGAACCCCTTCCTTTGATGTCATCGAACATATCTTCTATGGATCGAAAAGAGCACCTAATATATCCAATGACCAACCCGATTTTTCTGTGATTCTTCAATGTCATCGACTAGCCTTCGATGTCATCGAGTAGCTCTGTTCGATGTCATCTAAGCTCAAATCTTTTGAATTTCTGTACTAATTTCTACACTTCCTTCTTTTTTCACTTGATTTTCTTGAATCTTGGGGTCTTGAAATCTTTCATCTTGGTCTCCAAAGATCCATTCTTTGCATGATGATTCTTAAGCATTAAATCCATGCTTTTAACACTCTTTTCAATCCAAGTACTTAAATTCACTTTGCAACACAAACACATGTAACATATACCATTAAGCCATATTATGTTTGTAAAATCAAGAAATAAAGGGGGATAATATGCAATATTTGACCCTCAACACAACTCCTAACTAGCATTTTGCTAGTCCTGAGCAAAATATGCGATAAATAATTTCCAATCTCAAGTTTGAAATCCTTTTTCAGAAAACAAGCTTTTGTGCAATTAAGTATGAATGAGTAACATTAAGTGAGATAGTGGGATCTTTGAAAGCTTAGAGCCAAATCAACAAGGCAATTAATCAAGTAGGTTCTTATCACTAAAATTAGATTGAAAGTTCAAATATCAAGTTTTCCTATGTGCCTGATGAAAATCAATTTACTTCTCAGAAGACTACTTTTGTTTCGTAATGTTAGCCATGTTCATCATATTAAGATTAGTTGAAAACTCAAGTACTGATTCTAAACCTATTCCCCTTTCCATTCTTTTTCCAGTTTTTGATTTTTTATCAACGATCGCCTTTATTTATTTCTCTTTTTCAAACATTACATCCTTTCAAAGATATTTTTCATTCCCCTTAAAGATGTTGTCATTCTTCATTCTTTATGACCTATTTGTCGATCTCCTATTTTTAACTGGTTTTTCATGTTTTACGATGGATAGAATTCTCCAGACTAAATTCTCAATATCTAGCAATCATCCACCTGCTAACAATTAGAAACTCAAGCACCATCCAAGAAAACAAATTGAACGTGTCTTGTTGTTTAGATTAACCTGATATTCAAACTTTTTCTTAGATGATTACGCTCCCACAATTTAAAATCCAATCTCTTATCTCATCATATTGAGAAAACACTGATTAGGTCACCTAATCCCCCCCCCCCACACACACACACACACACACACACACAAAAAAAAAAATAATCTACAATGTCCTCAATGTATATGAAATATGGATGTAATGCAAGTGAGGTAATGAAGAGAAAGGGAATGGTGATTGAAAGATAGTACCTGAAGGAAAGAAGTTTGAAGCTTTTCCACAGATCTCAGCATACAATGAGTTAGCATGAAACAAAACTCATTGAAGTATAAGCAAACTATCCTAAAATGGTATAAAACAAACTAACCTAGTCCTATGAAAACAATAAACCTACCTATACCTCCATCAGACTACGAGATCAATCCTGGTAAACAAGATCACTCAGAGGTATGGACATGTCCTCTGAATCAAATTCTTTAACAAATGTCTTTAATCGATATCCATTTACTTTGAATTCATTGCCATTGTCTGGATTCTTTATCTCGACAGCCCCATGAGGATATACCTTTGTAATAGTGAATGGGTTGGTCCAACGAGATCGTAGCTTTCCCGGAAAGAGATGTAACCGTGAATTATACAAGAGGACTTTTTGACATAGAGTGAGTGATTTTTGAAGAATATGTTGGTCATGAAACACTTTTATCATATCCTTGTAAATTCTCGAATTCTCGTACGCATCATTTCGGATCTCCTTGAGTTCATTCAACTGAAGTTTGCATAGCAAGACAACATTGTACATATTGAAATTCAAAATTTTGATCACCTAGTAGGCTCTATGTTCCAACTCCACAGGCAAGCGGCAAGCCTTCCCATAAACAAGTCTAAAGGGAGACATTCCAATAGGGGTTTTAAATGCAAAACGGTAAGTCCACAAGGCATCAGTCAATCAGATTGATCAATCCTTATAGTTAGGGTTAATTGTCTTTTTCAAGATGTGTTTAATTTTCCTATTGGAAATCTCAGCTTACCCACTTGTTTGTGGGTGGTATGGAGTGCTCACCTTATGAGAGATGTCATATTTCTTCATTAAGTTCGCAAATGGCCTGTTACAAAAATGTGAGCCCTCATCACTAATGATGGCCCCAGGTGTTTCGAATCGGGAAAGAATGTTTTCTTTTAAGAATTTAATAATCGTTTGATGGTTATTGTTCTGGCATGGAATCGCTTTGACCCATTTAGTGACATAATCTATGTCGAGCAAAATATATAAATTTCCAAAAGATTGGGGGAATGGTTCCATGAAATCAATGCCCCAACAATCAAATGCTTCAATGATCAGAATGGGGTTCAGAGGCATTATATTGCGACAGGATAATGCTCCCAACTTCTGACAATGCTCACAAGCTTTACAAAACTCATGAGTGTCCTTGAACATAGTGGGCCAATAAAAGCCACACTACAGAATTTTGGTCGTAGTCTTTTTAGCAAAAAAGTGACCACCACAAGCCTGAAAGTGACAGAAGGAGATGACACTTTGGTGTTCATTGTCTAGCACACATCTCCTTAAGATTTGGTCTGAGCAATATTTAAACAAATATAGATCATCCAAGAAAAACTTACGAACCTCGGTGAAGAATTTTTTGCTATCTTGCGCAGTCTAATGTGTCGGCGTGAAACCTATAGCAAGTAATTAACAATATCAGCAAACAAAGGTGAATGGGAGACTTTGGACAATTGTTTGTTAGAGAACATGTCATTTATATGTGTCATCTCAAGGGAATCAGAGAGATCAAGGCAGGAAAGATGGTCAGCCACTGCATTCTCTACTCCCTTTTTTATCTTTAATATCAAATCAAATTCTTAGAGTAGGAGGATCCATCTAATTAGGTGGGGCTTAGCATCATTCTTAGAAAGAAGATACTTGAGCGTCGCATGATCTGTGTAAATAAGAATCTTGGATTTGATCAAGTAGGACCTAAATTTGTCCAAAGCAAACACTATGGCTAAGAGCTCCTTTTCCATAGTTGAGTAGTTCACTTGGGCATGATTTAGATTTCTACCTACGTAATGAATAATGTAGGGCTTGTTTTCTTTTCTTTGGCCTAAAACCACCCCAAGAGCATAGTCAGACGCGCTGCACATAAGTTCAAAAGGAAGGCTCCAGTCGGGTGGCTGCATGATAGGTGCAATGGTTAACATGCTTCCTGGCATCGCTCAGTCCACTAGTATAGTGCATCCTTTTGAAGTAGATTACAAAGAGGATGAGAGAGGTGACTAAAGTCCTTTATGAATCTTATGTAAAACCCAGCATGTCCTAGAAAGGATAACACATCTCGTATGTTCTTGGGTGGAGGTAGGTTAGAGATAAGATCAATTTTAGCCTTATCAACCTTGATTCCTTTGGACGAGATGATATGTCCAAGGACAATTTCCTTACGAACCATGAAATGACACTTCTCTCAATTGAGTACCAAATTCTTTTCTTCACATCTTTTCAGCACACATTTAAGATTTTCTAAGCAATCACTGAAAGATGGACCAAAGACAGAGAAGTCATCCATGAAGATCTCTAGATATTGCCCCACCATGTCAGAAAAAATACTCAACATGCATCGCTGAAAAGTGGCGGGGGTACACAGTCCGAATGACATCTTTTGGTAAGCAAAGGTGCCAAAAGGACATGTGAACGTGGTCTTTTCTTGATCTTCAGGGGCTATCTCTATCTGGTTGTAGCCTGAATACCCGTTAAGGAAACAATAGTACGAGTGACTAGCTAGCCTTTCCAAAATTTAATCAATGAAGGACAAAGGAAAGTGGTCCTTCCTTGTGATGGTATTTAATTTCCTACAGTCAATGCACATTCTCCAACTAGTAGTAACTCTAGTTAGCACAAGTTCATTGTTGGCATTGGCTACGATGGTGATTCTGCACTTCTTAGGAACCTCCTGAGTTGGAGTCACCCATTAACTATCGAATATCGAGTATATGATACCCACATCCAATAATTTAAGAACCTTAGCCTTAACCACTTCCTTCATGTTTCGATTTAGTCTACGTTGTGGTTGTCATGAGGTCTTCACATTATCCTCTAGATGAATGTGGTGAGTACAAATCGAAGGGTCAATTCCCTTGAGGTCAGCAATCGACCATCCAATGGCTCCCTTATGCTCAATGAGAGTAGAAATGAGCATACTCTCTTATTCTTACTCAAGGTGGGAAGAAATCACTACCTGGTATGTCTCATCTTGACCTAAATAGACATATTTTAAATAGGGCAAAGGTTTTATGTCAAGCTTCAGTGCCTTGAGGTTAGATGGTAGAGGCATTACATCAGTTTATTGTAATTTTTCAAATTGTGGCCTCCACCGGTTAACTTCAAGTACCGGCACATCATCAAGCATGGCACCCGTCTCCCTAATCATATTATTATCTAAATCATGGGAGTGGGTCAAGCACGTCTCTAGAGGGTCAGAGGATAAGGTTAAAAGTGCTCTATCTTCCACGAAAGAATCAAACAGGTTAATGTCGTGGAAATCGTCATCATCCTCAAACTGTTTGCCTGTGTTCAAAAAGATATTCAATTCCAATGTCATATTCCCGAAAGACATACTCATGACTCCATTCCTGCAATTAATGATTGCATTTGAAGTGGTGAGGAATGGACGACCAAGAATTATGAGAATTTGAGTGCTCATGTTACTGATGGGTTGCGTATCCATGACGATAAAGTCTACCGGGTAGTAAAATCTATCAACCTGGACTAACACATCCTCAATTACTCCTCTCGGTACACGAACTGAGTGATCAACAAGTTGTAATGTGGTTAGGTTAGGTTTCAATTCACCCAAACCTAGTTGTTTGTAGACTACGTAGGGAATCAGATTTACGCTCGTTCCTAAATCAAGAAGTGCATGCTCAATGCGGTAATTCCCGTTACACAAGCGACAGTTGAGCTACCAGGATCTTTGTATTTTTGTGGCTCATCTTGCTTTAGGATGACACTCACTTTTTCTGTTAAAAAGATTTTCTTTTGAATATTTTGTTGTCTTTTAGTCATACATAAGTTTTTCAGAAATTTAACATATGAAGGTATTTGTTTTACGACATCAAGTAGAGGTATATTCACCTTCACTTGTTTCAACACCTCTAGAATGTCCTGAGAGTTAGAGAGAGATTTTGGTGCAATCAACCGTTGGGGGAATGGTGCAATCGGCTTGCCCTGAAGTTCCAGTTCTAATTCTTTTGGAACAGTGCTAGGTCTATCATCTTGTACTTTTTCGGGTCCTTAGGCTTTTCAGTCCTAACCGAAATAGTTTTACCAATGGTCTTCCCACTCTTAAGAGTGGTGATAGATTTAGCTCGCTCCATCTGATTTGAAGAGCTGGGATAACTTATCTCATATTATGGTTTGGGATTGGGGAGAGGTTGAGCAATAAGCATCCTCTTTCCCCCAATTTCTAAGTGTGACTCTATCCTTTGAATAGACAACACAAGCATTTCAATCGCTGATTTGATATCCTGGATTGCTTGTGCCGAATTTTGATTAATTACCTCTTGGTCTTGAATATGTTTTAGAACCAGATCCTCTTGAGGTTTTCCTTGATTTGGAATTTGATTCAAGAAACCTTGAGGGGTAGCATTTTGTCCATTCCTCCAATTGAAGTTTGGATGATTTCTCTAACTAGGATTGTATGTATTGGAGGTAGATCCATTGAAAGGTCTTTGGTAATTGTTCATGACATTAAATTCCTCATTCAGCACCTCTCGAAAGGCAAGTATTATCAGACAATTTTTAGTTGAGTGAATGTTGCAAGCATAAATACTGTAAAGAGTTTCCTTTACCTTATCCTTCTTTAGTTACATGGCCTCAAATTTTCCTGATGAGATTAGCCACTTTAGCATTGATATCATCATCCTCTTTCAGAAGGTATAATCCACCCCTTTCCTTTGATTAAGTGGGCCTAGAAGTGGTACTTGATTTTGGGTATGTGTCCCATGATTGTGCATTTTCAGCAAGTTTATCCAAGTAATCCCACACATCATCGACATTTTTATTCACGAATTCCCCATTACACATTGTCTCAACCAATTGGCGCATGGAAAATGTCAGACCATCATAAAAAAAAGTGTGTAATGCGCCACGTTTCAAAACCGTGTTGTGGGCATGAACTGACAAGATCCTTGAACTGCTCCCAACATTGGAAGAATGTTTCATCCTCCTTTTGGCCGAAGTTTATGAATGACTTTCTAAGGGTGTTCATTTCTATGATGTGAAAAAAATTTCTTTATGAACTCCCTTATCATGTCATTCCATGTGCCAATAGATTGGGGACGTAGTGAATGCAACCACATCTTAACTTTCTCTTTCAAAGAAAAGGGAAAGAGTTTTAGTCTGACCGTGTCCTCAAACACGTTTGGAAAATATAAAGTGGCTATTACCTCATCAAACTCTTTCAAGTGCAAATATAGACTTTCATATTCAAGTCCATGGAATTTTGGAAGGAGTTGGATCAACCCTGGCTTGATATCCATGTGTCCCGTATTTTCTGAAAAAACCATGCATGAGGGTGTGCTCACCCCCGCTAGTTGTAAATAGTCTCGCAAAGTACGAGGCGGGGGTGCTTGATGCACCTCATTCTCATCCTGGACTTCCTCATTCTTAGGTTAAGGTTGTCTTCCCAGTTGATTGACCAGTTGATTACTAGCCATAACCTCAATTAACTCTAAGGATCTCAAGTGGTGTCTAATCCTATGATGGATAGATAACCCCTCAACCATTCCTCCTTCACTTAAAAGACATCGAGTGTTGTCACGGACACACCTGGGCATGAAACACTCTCAGCCCTCAATTTTAGATTCTAACTTAAACCTAAAAAGGAAAGAAGAAGGAAATAGAAATCTAGAAATAGAAACAAAGAGGGAATTAGAAAGAAGTTACCAAATTAGAAGTTCCTAAATTAAGATCCTACAAAACAAAGCAAAACAAGTCAGTTTCTAAAAACAAAAATTCTAAAATTAGAAAGTTTCTAAAAATAAAAATAGAAAGATGAGTTAGTTTCTAAAACTGGAAAGAAAAGTTTCTAAAAAAAAAAAAAAAAACCTAGTTTCTAAAAACTTATTAGGAAAGTTCTAACCCTAGAATTAGAAAGTTAGTTTCTAAAAACAAAAGAAATCCTAAAATTAGAAAGTTTCTAAAAGCAGAAAATAGAAAATTTCTAAAACTAAAAATAGAAAGTAGAAAAACCCTAATCTTAACCTAATTCCGAAACTAATCAATCTAAAAAAAACACAGTCATTACTCCCTGACAATGGTGCCAAAAACTTGTTCATAACCCCAAGTGCAAGGTCACGATTTAGTAAAATCTCGGTGTGACCGAGGTTGAATCCACAGGGACTAATCATGTGTGTCTTCTAAAAGTAACTAGAACTAGAACTAGAAGAAGATGAAAACCTAAATCATAAATATTTGAGAGATTTAATGAAAAACTTAATAAGTTCAAAAGTGGGAAACAAGGGTTTCTAAGGATCCACTTGTAGGTTCTTGGGATACCACCTTGCTTAATTTAAGGACGAAGAGATTTGTCAGATCTCTGAACTTCTCATGGATCTAATCATTAATGGATGAGAGTTGTGATGATTTGGAAGTGATTCCATCACCTAACCATGCCTAGGAGATAAGGCAAACAACAGGATCTACCAATCACACAACCAATCATAAGAGAATCGTGAAGGTTAAGAAGGATTCCATCATCCAACCATGCCCAAGGGACAATGGTGAACAATAGGATCTCCTAATTTCACAATCTCAATTCAGGAAAAGAAGATATCTCAAGCTATCACAGATCTATCGTAATTTGAGTCACAACGAACCATTAAAAACTAAAAATATTCCTTCGTAATCAAACTAGAATCCAAGAGAGTTCAATAAAACATGAATCGAAACAAGAAAACATCTCAATCACACTACAAGCTTCACCTCTTAGCCATAGCTAAGAGGTTTAGCCAACCATAGACATGATTGAACTGGAAACTCTTAAGAAAAGCATAAAAACAACTAAGGGAAGAAAAACTCTTGGTGACAGCTTCTCCATGCTTTTGTTCCACTCCACAAACCCTAGATGATGCCTAGGGATGCACTAGGGACCCTTATTTATAGTTTTCGGGCTTAAACTTTCGCAGACCAATGGAAATTTCTGGAAACCATCTCAAATTTACGCAGTCCGCGTAACTTTTGTTTAAGTCTTCGACGTCATCGGACAGCCTTCGATGTCATCAAGGACTGGCTTTGATGTCATCCAAAAACTTGCGATGTTATCGAAAATGTACCCAAAACAGTCTAACGAGTTACTTCAATTTCTTCAATAAATTCGATGCCATCGAGTAGACTTCGATCTCATCGAACCCCTTCCTTCGATGTCATTGAACCTATCTTCGATGGATCGAAAAGAGCACCCAATATGTCCAGCAACCAACTCGAGTTTTCTGCAATTCTTCGATGTCATCGACTAGCCTTGGATGTCATCGAACAGCTCCGTTCGATGTCATCTAAGCTCAAATCCTGCGAATTTCTGCACTTCCTTCCTTTTCCACTTGATTTTCTTGAATCTTGAGGTCTTAAAATCTTCCATCTTGGTCTCCAAAGATCCATTCTTTGCTTGATGATTCTTGTGCATTAAATCCATGCTTTTAACATTCTTTTCAATCCAAGCTCTTAAATTCACCTTACAACACAAACACATGTAACATATACCATTAAGCCGTATTATGTTCGTAAAATCAAGAAATAAATGGGGGATAATATGCAATATTTGACCCTTAACAAAAACTCCCTAATTTCCTCTCAATTCTACCATTTTCTAGCAAGAGTATAGAGGAATTAAGAGAGAGAAAAATATTAGAAGGATTAGGGAGAGATTAAAAGTGTAACGACTCGTAAATTTCTGTACAATGGCTCGAGTACCATCTCAACCAGAAATCACTTAGGATTAAATCCTTTAGAAATTTGACAAAGTTAATTGAGTGCTAAACTAGATTAGCTATGAAATCCAATTGAATCGCTTTAAATACGGTCTGCATGACCCAAAACTTGTAGAATCATTGATGCTAGGTTACCTTAAAGTCTAGGATCAAACTCATTACCCGTCTGCTCTCGGGAGCACATTGAAACTCTGTATCAAGTCTGGACCGCACATCGGGAGTCTGAATAATACGAGGTTAAGGACTTAGGACCGCCTCGCTGGGCTTGACAACCATCTCGAAAATCAGACCTAGACAGTGTCCCACGGCTATTCGCTTGAGTCCAGAGCGAAGGAGTATGAAAACACACAATTCCTTTAAAAAATAAATATCTGGAATAGTGATCTAAGACTTGAAACTTGCGGTCACTTTATAAGAAATCAGACCGTCAGAATCTGACCCAAATACACCCTCGGATCAGGAAAAATTTTAGGAACATTTACATGTACTTGGAATTTCGGATCAAGGCCCACTGACCGCTGAACTGAAACTAGTCCGCCACGCGTGATCTGGGAATCTGACTGAGACAAAAACTTAACTCCACGTAGATCCATGGTCGGTGAGCTTAAGTCTGACTTTTGGCTCAAGGAGGCCTGCCATAAGTCCTCCGTTGAGCTGAAACAATGCCGTTTTGGTTATAACATAAGTATACCTTGAACTTAAGTCTATTTCAGAGAGTTTTTAGGCTATATAAGGACCTTAGAGCACCCTCTCTCACAGCCATACGAATTTGGGAAAAACCCTAAGTAAGAAGAGAGAAAAAGAGAGAAAGCTAGAGAGTTGTGGGAGAATCTTCCTGCTGCTGTTTTCAGTCACCACACGGGCTGCACCACCCCTTTCTTGTCGCTTTCCCGGTGATACCGACTCCGTTTTAAGGTAAGAAACCCTAAGCCTAAATCTGTTTTGGGGTGTGAAGGTTATAGGTTATGAAATAGCTAACCGGTTTCACTCTTTAGGCTATAAAACTGCCGAATACGGAAGCCTAACGAACCTAGCTGATTCGTTGCAATTCTACGGTGTAAGGTGAGGACTTTAGGTATATAGGTTACGGTTTTTAACACTTTCAATGTCAGATAATGATAGATTCATGATCTGCATGCAATTACACATGTACAAAGTGCTTTCCATTTTCTTTTTCGATTAAAGTTGTAGAATATGAAATTTTACATATTCTAGGTATTCGTAGAAAATACCGTATACGTATATTTTTTGGAAATGTGTTTGACATGATTATGTATTGTATGGATATACGTTATATGGATAAAATACTTATTTGGAGAAAGGATTCGCCTAAATACATGTTTTACTAATATACACTATGTATGTAGAAATACTGTATTGTAAAAAGTACCGTATACATGTATATTTTAGAGATGTGTTTACCATGATTAATTGTTGTATAAATATATTATGTGTGCGTAAAATACTTGCTTGGTGAAAGGATTCGCCCTATTACATGTTTGCTAACATACACTAAGTATGTTGAAATAGTGTGTGTTATGTGTTTGTGGAAATGCTTGTGTGAGTAAGTGTTGGGATGTTGATGCCATAGGAGGATGTTGAGATGGGATTCTCAGCTACCTTAGAGACATGTATGATTACCTCCATGAGGTTGGTTACTTAAACCGCTTACTTTTGTAATATATGTGTTTGTATTCCTATTTATGTAGTGCTTTACAACATGCTTTATAACATGCTTTACAACATGCTTTATAACATGCTTTATGACATGCTTACTAATATGCTTGAATTACTTTGTTTACCATGCTCTACTCCACATGCTACTAATATGGTTTGATTGAGTTTGGGACTATGTCTATAGTCCAGACAGTCGGTACTAGACTTGAGATCGTGATTGAGTTTCATGTCACCACGTAAGATGTGTTTGACGAATCCGAGTCATACATCAGTTGGCGACAGTGGTTAGGCCACGCGAAGTGCTTATGCACTTCATGTCATCCAGTTGAGTGTGCGCTCGAGCTAGTCAGGCTCATCAAGTAACCTGATATGTCTACTGTATGTTCACCATGTTTGGTCGTTACTGCTTGAACCTAGGGTACCAAACTTACTAGTGGAATCCCGTTAACCATGGTACCTCGATCTGCTAAGACTCATGAGCCGGGCATGGTGGTATGGGACACCGTGATCGAGCTGTCGGCCTACGCTGGGGCCACGTGTCTCCCCGTAGTGACCAGTGAGCAACCGGACTCGTGAGCCGATTATGGTGGTATGGGACACTATATTTGTGCTGTCAGCCTACATTGATAAGGTGATGGGGGAGTGGTGCAACGAATGCCAACATGACCTGACAGCCCTTTGTAGTGACCTTGAGCATACTCTGAAATCGCGGTGAGCCTTAGAGTTTGTCGCGGTATATAGAGTATGAACTAGGTCTGTTTCTGTATAGTGATGAATCGTTAAAGAGGTGATGGGGGAGTGGTGTAACCTTTGTACGTAACAGCCCTGACAGCCTTTGCAGTGACCTAGAAAACACACCATCGTCTGATATTAACTAGGACTGACGACCCTAGAATGGATCATATTTGGGAAAGATACAAGGGAGGTACCTTAGTTTTCCAATCCTGCTGTTTTAAAATGGACTAATTAAAAAACTCGGTAATCTGCTCATCATGCATTGCATGTGCCTGGAAGATGTGGAGCACTGAGGGATGGAAGCATGCCGCGAACATGAGATGGTGTCGCACGAGGGAGGGTGTGGTGAGGGCATCCATCATACTTGCATCTATACTTGCATTAATAAGAGTAGTAGGAGTGTTTGATTTTACTACTTTATCATTATTGCTTGACTGTATTGATAACATGTTAACCTATGCTTTATTGTTCTACTGAGTTAGCTACTCACTCCCACGTTACGGGACGGTGTTGCGCACACCAACCAGACTCTGTCTCAGGTTTAGATGAGCCGACGACTCAAGAGATGGAGCCTGATTATGATGAGGACCAGGATGAGTTCTCATATATGCAGTACTCCGGTGGCTTCGACTAGGCTGCCAGGATCAACGGGTCTTGCAGGGATTGCTACTTAGTTTAATTTTTGACATTTTGTTCATAAAACAGGCATATGTATATGGTGACTCAAATGGGTTCATACTCTAGAGAATGAAATGATTTTGTTTCTTTACATACATATATATACAGTTCAGCCTTCCACTTGCCTTTATACAAATGATCTGGAGTATGAATTACTGTTTTAGTACAATCTCACTCATGTTTATTGCTCTAACACAGACAACATTTAATCAGCATTATTTATGTTGCATAAGTGATGCATTGGAACTCGAGAGTTGAGTTACACTCGACCCCCAATTTTCAGGGTGTTACAAAAAGAAAAGCAAGCTTGTGAGAGGATTAAGAAAGACCAAGAGAGTAAGAGTAAGAGAAAAGAGAAAAGAGTGATTAGAGGAGGTTAGGGGTGGCGAGGAGCTTGGTGGACTGTCCGATCGTCAATTCAAGCGGATCCACCCTTCCATCCTTCTAAGTGAGTGCATGGGAGGGTCAAAATCCTCCCCTTCTTTGTAATTTTGCTATTTTGGTGGGCCTACAAGAGTGGGACCCACCTTGATCATGTATTGAGTATGTGGTGGACCCCATAGTGGCGGGGGGCCCACCTGATGACTGCATCTCTTTCCCTTTCTTTTTCTTACTCTCATGGTGTTGTGGGACCCACTAGTGGGCCTCATTGTGTAGAGTGTGTCGTACACACTAACATAGCGTGGACCACCTTGTGTTGACCACCTTGTGTGGCCCACCGTGATATTTATTTTCTATCCAACTATCTCACAAGTTCACATTGATTTGGATGAAAACACAATGCTTAGTTTGATCTAAAATACCCTAGGACCATTATGGCTTGGACAAAACTGATGGACGAGGCCGATTGAGGAAGTGGACCCTATGTAGTCCTATAAATAAATAAAAAAGGAAAGAAAAAGGAGGAGGTAACAGCGTCCAGACGTCGTCTGGTTCTAGAACAACATCCAAACGTTGCTGGACACACATGGTCACCAGGTGTGACCCACTTTGTCGGACCCAACATGATGTATATGTTTAATCCATACTGTCCATCCATTTCTTCAAATCATGCTAGGCCTTTTGCCCAAAAATGTGACAGATCTAAGTCCCGAGTGGATCGCACTAAGGGAAACAAAGTTCCACTGTTGGAACTTTCTAAGGCCTACTTTGTGTGTGTGTGTGATGGAACCTACCTAACATTGGACTCCTTTGGTCCAAACAGAGATCTTCGACATAATGGACGGAATGGATTATCCAATCATGGACCCACATAACAAAATTTTTTTAAAAAAAAAAAAGATAAAGGAAGAAAAAAAAAAGTGTCATTGGGTGTTATTGCCTAGTGACATGAGGGCGGAAGCCTCCTTGGGCTGCCCCCACACGTGGACTACACCATGATGTATGTGTTTAATCCACATCGTCCACCATCTCCTCCAGATAATTTTAGGCCATGGGCCAAATTTTGAGGTAAATCTAAGTCTCAAGTGGGCTGTACTAAGGGGAATAATGCCCATCTGTTGAAACCTTCTAGGGCTTGCTTTGGAGTCCTTGATCATCCAAATAGCCCAAACCAGAGTCTATTGGACTTCACTCGAATTGGCCAAGACGGTAAATGGATTAAATCATACACTTGGGGCCCACCTTAATAGTGTACATAAAATAAATATAATAATAATAATAACAAATTATAAATACCATGCACGTGGGCAGTAACCCATTCTTGGCCAATTTTGGGTCTCACAAGTGGGACCCCATTCTGATGTACATATTGAATCCACACCGTCCACAGACTTCTCAAGATCAATTTAGATCATGGGCCGAAAGATGAGACAAATTCACATCTCAAGTAGGCCGCAATGAGGGAAACAAACTATTACTGTTGAAATCTTCCAAGGCCAACTGTGGAGTCCATGTTTGTCCAAATCAACCCAAATCAGAACCCATTAGACCCGCTCGAGATGGACTATGCGGGGAACATAGTAGAACATCCACGTGGAGCCTGCACCGATAGTGTATAAAAAAAGAAACAAAAAAAGTATAATAAAATGCCAACACCCCAGTGGGCGGGTGGATGCCGAAATCAGATTGCGTACTGAGTTACTCAGTACGCTCTTATCGTACCGAGTAAACTCTGTTGGGCCCACTGTCAATGTATGTGGTTTATCCACACCATCCATACGTTCTTCTAGATCATTTAAAGGGTTGAGACCAAAATTGAAGTATATACAAAGCTCAAGTGGACCATACCACATGAAACAGCGGAAATAATGATTTCCATTATTGAAACCTTACTAGGCCCTACGGTGATGTTTATTTGTCATCCAACCTATTCATAAGATCCAAAAAAACATGGATGAAGGGTAAAAACAAATAGAAGCTTGATCTAAAACTTCAGTGGCCCTCAAGAAATTTTCAACTGTAGACATTTAATTTACACTATTTTCAGTGGTGTGGTCCATTTGAGCTATAGATATTCTTTAATTTTGGGTTCAAGCCCTAAAATTATCTAATAAAATGTATGGAAGGAGTGGATAAAATTTATAAATCATGGTGAACCTCACAGAGTTTACTCAGTACACTAAGTGTACTGAGTTACTCAGTACGCAATCCGCTTCTGTGGACGCCCATGCTGGGCGTAGAAGTGGGGCCACAAATGGGACCCTACATGATGTATGTATCATATCCACTCTGTTCATCAGTCTTTTTAAATCATGTTAGGCCATGGGCCCAAAACTTAGGCTGATCCAGATCTCAGGTGGGACGCACCATAGGGAAATGTGGGGTAGAAATCTTTTGGACTAGGGATTTCTTAGTTTTAGGATCCCTTGGATTTGGGAATCCCTGGTTTTGGGATCCCTTGGACTTGGGAATCCTTGGAATTGGGATCCCTTAGGTCTTTGGTTATGTTTGACATCTTGGATTCAAATCCCTAAATTAGTAGGTGTGTGAATGTTGGAACTACGGCTATATTAAATCCATTTAAGCATATACTTTGCCTGAACTTATGAAATCCCAAGACTCAGATGGGCCATAAGCATAGGACCACATCCTAGTGACTAACCAATGATATGTATCCATCGATTTACGTTAGTCATGATTGGACGGTGTAGATCATCCTACAAAAGTAATTATAGTGATGCCATTGATAATTTGATTATTTTGGGACATCATAGTGGGCCGTGTGCCTAAATGGATTAGTAGCCTAGTGACACATGTGTTGTACATGTGGGTGTCCATCGGAGTCAATCCCAGTGGACCCTGCCTTGTTATATATATATTTTTTATTCATGCCTTACAGGCTATATGAGGAGCTTATGTTAGTCTAATGTGGGCCACACCACATAGACTTATATATTTCAAGTGGGGCCTGCCATTCAGTTCCCACTCTTTGTATATGATGTGCCGATTAAGGCCGATTATTGCCTGATATGCCTGATAACATGATATTGTACTTGGCCTGGTAGGACACACTGAGAACATGCTTAGTATAATGATATCATGCCCAGATATATGTCTACACGCATCATTTGTATGCATGTTGTGAATGATGATTGATCATAGCACGTGCCTTTGGGCTAAGATACTTAGGGGACCCCATATGAGATAGGGCTGCCCGACATGATCGTGCGATATGCACAGGTTTGGTGCATAACTTAGATGGTATGACTCATGCATTTCGCATCTTCTGTCATGACCACTTTACACCTTAGCAACATCAAGGTTATGGCCTTCACAAGCATATTGTGGATGGCTAGATTGGATACTGAAAATATATGTTCTAGCATTAGGGTCTATGGATATCCTCGGGTAAAAGTCCTTAAACCCTTATAGTAGCAGTAGGATGCTTTAATGTCAAGATTGACTGGATAACATGATCGCCC
This sequence comes from Magnolia changhungtana, assembly GCA_030180095.1. NCBI lineage: Eukaryota > Viridiplantae > Streptophyta > Magnoliopsida > Magnoliales > Magnoliaceae > Magnolia > Magnolia changhungtana. The sequence continues at coordinate 2,592,906 of JASAUF010000473.1, read as the reverse complement.
GAGTGCCAAATACCAGTAGGCCGCGTCTCCCATTGTGTCGTGGTTGGTTGAAAAGGGGTGTGACCTTATCCGCCCAAGGGTAAGGGCTGTAAGCTAGGTTGAGTTTGACCAGCTCATAAATGGGTCTGTTATCAACGAGCCTGGGAGGGGGAGAGGGAGGGGGCATTGGCATACCACTGGCAAGGTGGATAGTGATGTTGAAAAGGCCGAGCTAAAGTCCCAGAGGGAGGGGGGTGAATAGGACTATGCCAAATTAAAAACTTAAATGCGGAATTTAAACAAACATAAATAAAGATAACACTTTAAACAATCTCACAATGCAGAAATAAATAGCAAACTCAAATGTATAAGTATTGAGAGGTTGATACAGATGTTGTTCTAAGGACAACCTTACACCAAAAACCAATGGTTTATGGTATGACAACCTGATTCCTAAAAAGGTCTGTGTATCAAAATCTCAAACTGATACAGAGGAATAAATAAATAAATGTCACAATTAATCAATCACCACAAGACTAGAAATTATAGTGGTTCGCTTGTGTGTACACCAACTGTTTAGAAAAACAGCCACACAACTACTCCACTCCCAATATCCTCACACAGTGGATATCGGTGTTCACTATGAAATAGGTTTTTCAAGGTTCACCTAAAACCTTCATAATTGTGTCTTTCAAGTGGGCTTACACAATTCAAAACCCCACACTCTGAGTTTTCTGGATCACCTAAGAGAAATCAAAAGAAAGAGATTTTTCTGGCACAATATCAAAGAAACCAAAAGAAAGAGATTTACAAAAACTATAAAATACTTATCTGCATATTCTCCTTTGATGCAGCCCAGTAGAACTAATTCGGAGGAGAAGTTCAACATAGATGTTCAATATCCACACTCACTTATGAAAATGTTCTAAGTTCTAAATGATTTTTAAATTAAATCACCTTGGGCTTACTTGATTTGATTTTGATTCCAAGAAAGGGGAAAGCAAAAATCCCTTCTTCAAATAAGATTAGAATATAGAATACAAAATCAAATACAAAAAGCTAATTAAAGAGAATATTAAATAAACACTAAATAGCTTAAGAATATCACTAACTTATCTCTCAGAGTGGTGTCTTGATTTTTGCTTGAATTGAATGAAAAACTATAACGTCCCGAAAATCGAGGGTCGAGTAGTAACTCAACTCTCGAGTTCCAGAACATCACTTATGCAATAAAATGAATGATGATTGAATGTTGAATGTATTAGAGTAGTGAACATGAGTGAGATTAAGCCCAAACAGCATATCATACTCCAGAGACAGTTAAATTTGCAAGCGGAAGACTGTGATAGATAGATAAAATATATAAACTATGATGAGTCTCCAGAGTGTGATAACATTACCAGGTTAAATAATTACAAGTACAATCCTAAAATATACCAAATGTGTAAGGTCCTCTAGTCCATATCCCAGAAAGCCCCGTCGATCAGGACACGACTCACAAGAAGCCGTCATAAGACAACCAATACAAGCAGGCATCGTAGTCATTGCAAAGGTCTGGCTCCGCCTCAGAAGTAGCGTCGCCATCTGAAATCAGACAATGTCTGGTGGGTGTTCGAAACATCGTCCTGTAACGTGGGAGTGAGTAGCTAACTCAGTGGAACAATAAAGCATAGGTTAACATGTTATCGACTCAGTCAAGCAGTAATGATAAAGCAGTACAATCAAACACTCCTAACTACTGTTATTAATGCAAGTATGAATGACATGATGTATGCCCTCACCACACCCTCCCTCGTGCGACACCATCTCACGTTCGCGGCATACTTTCTTCCCTCAGTGCTCCACATCTTTCAGGCACATGCAATGCATGGTGAGTATGATTACCGAGTTGTTATTAGTCCATTTCAAACAGCAGGATTGGAAAACTAAGGTACCTCCCTTATATCATTCCCAAACATGATCTATTCTAGGGTCGTCAGTCCTAGTTAATATCAGACGATGGTGTATTTTCTAGGTCACTGCAAAGGCTGCCAGGGCTGTTATGCACAAAGGTTACACCACTCCCCCATCACCTCTTAAATGATTCATCACTATACAGAAACAGGCCTAGTTCATACTCTATATACCGCGGCAAAACTCTAAGGCTCATCGCAATTTCAGAGTATGCTTGAGGTCACTACAAAGGGCTGTCAGGGCTGTTGCTCGCATTCGTTGCACCACTCCCCCATCACCTTATCAATGTAGGCCGACAGCACGAATATAGTGTCTCATACCACCATAATTGGCTCACAAGTCTGGTTGCTCACTGATCACTACGGGGAGGCACGTAGCCCCAGCGTAGGCCGACAGCTCGACCACGGTGTCCCATACCACCATTCCCGGCTCATGAGTCTTAGCGGATCGAGGTACCATGGTTAAAAGGGATTTCACTGGTAAGTTTGGTACCCTAGGTTCAAGCAGTAGCGACCAAACATGGTGAACATACATTAGACACATCAGGTTACTTGACGGGCCTGACTAGCACGAGCGCACATGTAACACCCCAGAATTTTTCCAACCTGGAATTAGACGTCCTTAGGCAATGGGCCGCTCTTAACACCTTATTAACTTGTCAGAATTGAATCCCATAGTCTAAAATCACTTCTGAACCCATTTCCTTCACAAATCCAACCCTTCATCACCTTGTTCTTTCAATTTTCCTAAGTACTTTCACCCTAGACACTATCTTAAACTATCCAAGTAGTATAACTTGGATCACTTTATATACAAACTACAAAGGACTAAGTACCACCTCAGACAGAAATCACTTATGATTAAATCCTTTAGAAATGAGACAAAGTAACTAAGTGCTAAGCTAGATTAGCTACGAAATCCGTTTGAATTGCTTTAAATACGATCTGCAAGACCCAAAACTTGTAGAATCATTGACGCTAGGTTACCCTAAAACCTAGGATCAAACTCATTACCCGACTGCTCTCGGGAGCACTTTGAAACTCAGATATCTGATCTGGGACCGCACGTCGGAAGTCTGAATAACTTGAAGTTAAGGAATTAGGACCGCTTCGCTGGGCTTGACAACTATCTCAGAAATTAAATCCAGATAGTGTCCCACGGCTGTTCGCTTGAGTCCGGAGCGAGAGAGTGTGAAAACACTTGTTTTCTTTAAAAATAAATATCTTGAATAGTAATCTGGCATCTCTCATTTGCGGATCAGTTTTAAGCAACCAGACCGTCAGAATCAGACCAAATTACACCCTCGGATCAGGAGAAATTTCATACACATTTACATGTACTCGGAATCTCCGATCGAGATCCGCTGACCGTTGAACTGAAACTGGTCCGCCACGCATGATCTGGAAATCCGACTGAAACGAAAACATAATAGAACGAAGATCCGGTGTCGGTGAGCTTAAGTCCGGCCTTTGGCTCAAGGAGGCCCGCCAGAAGTCCTCCGTTGAGCTGAAACTGACCTGTTTTGGTTATAACCTAAGTATACTTTGACCTGGAGTCTATTTCGGTGAGTTTTTAGACTATATAAGGACCTTAAACCCTCTCTCTTTGCAGCCATACGAATTTGGTTTTGAGGGAGAGAAAAGAGAGAGAAAGTGTGGGAGATGTGGGAGAATCTCCCTGCCGTGCTTCCCTACCGCTCCACGTGTTCCACTGCCTGATTCTCATCGCTTTCCCGGTGATTCCGGTGTTGTTTCTAGGTAAGAAACCCTAACCCTAATCTGTTTTAGGGTTGTATAGGTTGTAGGTTATGAAATAGCTAACCTGTTTCGTTCTTTAGGTTGCCAAACTCCCGTATACGGAAGCTTAGCGAACCTATCGACTCCGTTACGATTCTAAGACAAAAGGTGCGGACTTTAGGTGTATATGTTATGGTTTTCAACGCTTTCAATGTCAGATAATGATAGATTCATGATTTGCAAGCAATTGCACATGTACAAAGTGCTTTCCGTTTTCTGTTTCGATTAAAGTTGTAAAATATGGAATTTTACATATTCTAGGTATTCGTAGAAAATACCGTATACGTATTTTTTTTGAAAATGTGTTTGACATGTTTATTTGTTGTATGTATATACGATATACGGATAAAATACTTATTTGGCGAAAGGATTCGCCGAAATACATGTTTTACTAATATACACTATGTATGTAGAAATACTGTATTGTAAGGAGTGCCGTATACATGTATATTTTGGAAATGTGTTTGCCATGATTATTTGTCGTATGATTATATAATATATGGATAAATTACTTATTTGGCGAAAGGAATTGCCGTAATACATATTTGCTTATATACACTATGTATGTTGAAATTGTGTATTCTAGTAAATACTGTATATGTATAGACTTGGGAGATATAATTGTCATAACTATTTGCTGTATGAATAGGATTTACATGGATAAAATACTCGCTTGGCGAAAGGATAGCCCTAATACATATCTTACTAACATACGTCAAGTATGTTGAAATAGTGTACTCTAAGTGTTTGTGTAAATGCTTGTGAGAGTAAGTGCTTAGATGTTAGTGCCTTAGGTAGGTGTTGAGATGGGAGTCTCAACTACCTTAGAGACATGTATGTTTTCCTCCATGAGGTTGTTTACTTTAACCACTTACTTATGAAATATATGTGTTTGTATTCCTGGTTTTATAGTGCTTCATAACATGCTTATAACATGCTTTATAATATGCTTTGTGATATGCTTGATAACATGCTCAACTGATTGTATGATTTTAATTATGTAATGCGAATGTTTAAATTTATAATTACGTTGTATGATCGTCATGGGTGATGGGGGAGTGGAGCAATGAGTGCATGCAACAGCCCTGGCAGCCCTAAAAGGATAATACCAAACTTGATTGTATGATTTGAATCTTGATCCATTACTGCCTTATCTATTTGCAATTGATTGTGTTTGGGGCTATGATTATAGTCTAGGCAATCGGTAATGGGATTGAAAGCGTGGTTGTGATTCATATGCCACGTGAGACGTGTTTGACGAACCTGAGTCGTACTTCGGTTGACGATAGTGGTTGGCCACACAAAGTGCTTATGCACTTCATGTCGTCCAATTGATTGTGCGCTCGAGCTAGTCAGGCTCGTCAAGTAACCCGATCTGTCTAATGTATGTTCACCATGTTTGGACGCTACTGCTTGAACCTAAGGTACCAAACTTACCAGTAAAATCCCTTTTAACAATGGTACCTTGATCCGTTAAGACTCATGAGCCGGGCATGGTGGTATGGGACACTGTGGTCAAGCTGTCGGCCTACGCTGGGGCCACGTGCCTCCCCGTAGTGACCAGTGAGCAACCAGACTCGTGAGCCGATTATGGTGGTATGGGACACTATATTCGAGCTGTCGACACCTACGACGAGAGCCGAGTACGGTGAGACCTGTACTCATGCTGACGGGCGACGAGTCCTCTGTAGTGTCTTCGAGCATACTCTAAGGTCTGTGATTGGCGACGAGCCCTTCACAGCAACTAGAGCATGAGTTGAGCCGAGTACAGTGAAATCTGTATTCGAGCTGACGGCTAGCGATTGAGACGAGTATGGTGAGACCTGTATTCGAGCTGACGGCCGGCAATTGAGCCGCATACGGTGAGATCTGTATCCGTGCTAACGGGTGACGAGCCCTTTGTGATGCCTTCGCTACGCCTCTCAAACCATAATATCGTATGAGATTAACTAGGACTGACGACCTTAGAATGGATCATGTTTGGGAATGATATAAGGGAGGTACCTTAGTTTCCTAATACTGCTGTTTGAAATGAACTAATAATTACTCGGTAATCATGCTCATCATCGCATTGCATGTGCCTGGTAGATGTGGAGCACTGAGGGATGGACGCATTCGCGAACGTAAGATGATGTCGCATGAGGGTGGTTTGGCAAGGGCATACATCATGTCATTTCATACTTGCATTAAATAATAGTAGAAAGTGTTTGATTTTACTGCTTTATCATTACTGCTTGACTGAATTGATAACATGTTAACCTATGCTTTATTGTTCCACTGAGTTGATCACTCACTCCCACGTTACGGGACGGTGTTGTACACACCAACCAGATTTGTTGAGTTTCAGGTGATAGCAATGCTTATGAAGCAGAGCCGGACCACTGCTATGTTGACGAGGAGGAGTTCTCCTATCCGTGACTCTCTAGCAGGTCTATGAAGACCTGATATTATATTGACGGGGCTATGGTACTTGGTATAGAAGACATTACACTTCCTCACATTAGGTATATTTTAGAATTGTACCTGTAATTAATTAACCTGGTAACATCATCACACTCTGGAGACTCACCATAGTTTATATATTTTATATGTCTATCACAGTCTTCCGCTTGCAATTTAACTGTCTCTGGAGTATTATATGATGTTTTGGCTTAATCTCACTCATGTTCAATGCACGAATACAGTCAACATTCAATCATCATTCATTTTGTTGCATAAGTGATGTTCTGGAACTCGGGAGTTGAGTTTATGCTCGACCCCCGATTTTTGAGATGTTACAGATGGTATCAGAGCATGATTTTGATTAAACCGGACCTGGGTTATGGTCACACGACGCACACTGACGCACTCTGACTTAGAAGGGAGCGACAGAATGTAGAAACAGTCTTAGGCATCCCTGTTCCATCCAACGGCTAGTTCGCTGAAAACGAACGCCGAAATCGAGTCTGTATTCAACCATGGTCGCACGGGTCGACCTTGAAACATTCCTAGCCATCTATTAATGAGTCTAGATTACAATCCACCTCACCCCAACCGATGACAATCGGTAGAATACAGGATAGGCGTGATGAGGATAACTACTCCAAATCCTCGGAGCTTCTCTGGACTCCTCACAGAGACTTCTCGAATCCATGAGGAAAGAAAGCAGACACTAGAAATGAATTCTAATAAATCTAAAATTGATTAATGAATGACTAAAAATGAGTTCATAACCCTTTAAATAGGGATACCAAGCAATGGGAAAGAAATTGGAAACAAACTACAACTAAAACTCCTAGAATTCGCGACTTACCATAAGGTGGTGATGTCTACTAGTGCGCAAAGTTTCCAGCCAAAAATGGCAAGTGTCCTATTTGGCTTCACCAAACCGTTCTCCTAATTATTCTAAACTCTTTTCGCGTAAAGCGCAACTCCTATAGCCCAACGGATAAAGAGAAATCAAACTAAAACGACTAATTTTGGTAAGACGAAATTGAAACCGGGAAATGACCATTGATCCACGTTTTTTTACAATTTCGGGATGCGTAACCCTACATAGCTGGGTTGGTTGGCTTCATTAGCTCGTTCTACCCCAAAATCATATATTATACGTCAGATAACTCATTCCGGATTACAAGATATGTCCGATTTGACCTGAAACGACTCGAAATGGAGTCGGGGGCCACACGCATCAATCCGGGAGGGAAACAAGTGGACCCAGGGTGCATTTGGCACCTTGGGATGGTGGAGGACACAACCCCACTCGGCGGCGCGGTGCCGGCCAAGGCGGACGGCGGTGGAACCGCGGTCACCGCGGCGCGCCGCGGTCAGGTGGGTCCGCTGGTGTTGGGTCGGGCCTGGGCATGGTCGGCCTGACCTCCACGCATGCTTGGTGTGTGCGAAATGTCTGTGGGGTTCCGATTTCTAGGTCTGTAGCCCCTCTCTCTCACATTTCTCCTTTCCAAACTCCCTTCCCTTCCAATTGCGATTGTCTCTCTCAAATCTTTCCTCCAATCTTTCATTCCACCATATTCAGCCATGATTCACGCACTCCCATCGATCACAGCAGCCCTAACCTCCTATCCTTCCCCTCTCTTTCACATTCGAGCTCCCACCCCCCTCACTTATAGCTCAAAATCGTGCAACCTTCGAACCCATCCCGTTTCTCCCTTGTTCCTTCTTCATTTCTTGTCATTTGTGTCTCCCCAACACCATGTTTAAAATGTATGTAATTTTCCTTTCAATTACACTTAGAAATTTATCATGCTGGGATTTCGAACTCCCATCTCACACTTTCCGACACAAGGCTCATTTCCCAAAGCCTATACCATTAATTTTAATCCCCTCCCACCCTCCTACCAACCATGCCACTCCCAATACCGAGGTAAGATTAGTAATGCAATCCCATTTAGTACAACTTAAGCCCACTGGCCAAATAGTGTTGAAGTGATAAAGCCCCTTGATATACATTAACCCACCACACTCTGACAATTTAAGCTTTTAGAGTAAATGGTTATTTGATAAATAGACCCTAGAGATTTGAACCTAGAGCAGTGCTTCGACAGACCTAACAGTATAGGAAATCCAACCAATTAAGAACGTGAACTCTAGAACCCCCTTAGTTGGTTTGAGCATATGTGAAGTGCTCAAGCGTAGCTACATTCATGTTCGGGCAACTCAATTCCAAACAAATAAACAATTTTCTTTATTAGAAAGGGTATAAAATCATCTAATGTATAAGCATAGACTTTGGATTACACCTAGAGGATATCGCTACTCCTAAATTAAGACTAGACTACTGGTTAGGCTAAGGAAAGACAAATTAATTATGCTAAGCCAATTGAATGATAGACTTAGTTAGTCGGCTTAAGTCAGTTGGAGCGAGACCCTTTCGTGTCAAGGATAGGTCCTAAATTACACCTTGTTCCGATGTACGGAGCAGAACATAAATCTTGAGCCTTGAGGGTGAAAATAAATTTTTAAAGGGGGTAGAACATTATGAGCCCAATCTGGTTAGGTCACCTATTGCATCTCTTTGATCTGGGTGGCGCAGCGGAAGCGTGGTGGACTCTACTCCACTGGCCCAGGATCGAAACTGTGTTCGTTGAATACGAACATTATAGAAGCCCTAGCAAGTTCTACTATGAAAAACCATTTTAGGATCATCTAGTAAGATTTGATTCACTACTTCCTTGGACATAGATAATATCACGGCTTCTCTTAGACTAAGACCTAAAGGGTAACCTTAAACATAGACAATTTGAACCTTTCAATGATGGACATTCCCTACGTTTCTAGAGTGATCGGACTACGGAGTTACTGAAATATACAACTGCAAAACATTCGCGGCTTGACCCAATTCTCAATCTTGGGTGACTACCAATGGACTCACTGCTTGACCGAGCAGAAGACTAGGATTCACCAGGATTCAGAAGTGATACGATGAGCCTTCTACCCTGGTCAGGTATATGATCGATGTATCGGGATCGAGCCCACCAAAAAAATTGTCTCTCCGTGTTGGTCAAACATTGAAAACAGCTATCTTACTCTAAATTGGTGGGAATTATCGTCGAGACTCCAAATAGGTAATGAAATAAATTGTAGCAAACTATCAGGGTATGAGAAATGAATCAAGAAACATGTTTTAAGGGGGGTAGACTAAAATGAATCAGCTAGTACATACCCTACCACGCGTAGAAACTTGAAATCAATAAAACTTATGCAAAAGAAATAATTAAATCTTTCTTTATTACCCTTAGCCAATTTCGGGGATGAAATTTTGTTTTAAGGGGGGTAGATTGTAACACCCCGGATTTTTGCCAACCTGGAATTAGACGTCCTTAGGCAATGGGCCGCTCTTAACACCTTATTAACTTGTCAGAACTGAATCCCATAGTCTAAAATCACTTCTGAACCCATTTCCTTCACAAATCCAACCCTTCACCACCTTGTTCTTTCAATTTTCCTAAGTACTTTCACCCTAGACACTATCTTAAACTAGCCAAGTAGTATAACTTGGATCACTTTATATACAAACTGTAAAGGACTAAGTACCACCTCAGACAGAAATCACTTAGGATTAAATCCTTTAGAAATGAGACAAAGTAACTAAGTGTTAAGCTAGATTAGCTACGAAATCCGTTTGAATTTCTTTAAAAACGATCTGCAAGACCCAAAACTTGTAGAATCATTGACGCTAGGTTACCCTAAAACCTAGGATCAAACTCATTACCCGACTGCTCTTGGGAGCACTTTGAAACTCTGTATCTGATCTAGACCGCACGTCAGAAGTCTAAATAACTCGAAGTTAAGGAATTAGGACCGCTTCGCTGGGCTTGACAACCATCTCAGAAATTAAATCCAGATAGTGTCCCACGGCTGTTCGCTTGAGTCCGGAGCGAGAGAGTGTGAAAACACTTGTTTTCTTTAAAAATAAATATCTTGAATAGTAATCTGGCATCTCTCATTTGTGGATCAGTTTTAAGCAACCAGACCGTCAGAATCAGACCAAATTACACCCTCGGATCAGGAGAAATTTCATACACATTTACATGTACTCGGAATCTCCGATCGAGATCCGCTGACCGTTGAACTGAAACTGGTCCGCCACGCGTGATCTGGAAATCCGACTGAAACGAAAACATAATAGAACGAAGATCCGGTGTCGGTGAGCTTAAGTCCGGCCTTTGGCTCAAGGAGGCCCGCCAAAAGTCCTCCGTTGAGCTGAAACTGACCTGTTTTGGTTATAACCTAAGTATACTTTGACCTGGAGTCTATTTCGGTGAGTTTTTAGACTATATAAGGACCTTAAACCCTCTCTCTTTGCAGCCATACGAATTTGGTTTTGAGGGAGAGAAAAGAGAGAGAAAGTGTGGGAGATGTGGGAGAACTCCCTGCCGTGCTTCCCTGCCGCTCCACGAGCTCCACCGCCTGATTCTCATCACTTTCTCGGCGATTCTGGCGTCGTTTCTAGGTAAGAAACCCTAACCCTAATCTATTTTAGGGTTGTAGGTTATGAAATAGCTAACCTGTTTCGTTCTTTAGGTTGCCAAACTCCCGTATACGGAAGCTTAGCGAACCTATCGACTCCGTTACGATTCTAAGACAAAAGGTGCGGACTTTAGGTGTATAGGTTATGGTTTTCAACGCTTTCAATGTCAGATAATGATAGATTCATGATCTGCATGCAATTGCATGTGTACAAAGTGCTTTCCGTTTTCTGTTTCGATTAAAGTTGTAAAATATGGAATTTTACATATTCTAGGTATTCGTAGAAAATACCGTATACGTATTTTTTTTGAAAATGTGTTTGACATGTTTATTTGTTGTATGGATATACGATATACGGATAAAATACTTATTTGGCGAAAGGATTCGCCGAAATACATGTTTTACTAATATACACTATGTATGTAGAAATACTGTATTGTAAGGAATGCCGTATACATGTATATTTTGGAAATGTTTTTGCCATGATTATTTGTCATATGATTATATAATATATGGATAAATTACTTATTTGGCGAAAGGAATCGCCGTAATATATGTTTGCTTATATACACTATGTATGTTGAAATTGTGTATTCTAGTAAATACCGTATATGTATAGACTTGGGAGATATAATTGTCATAACTATTTGCTGTATGAATAGGATTTACATGGATAAAATACTCGCTTAGCGAAAGGATAGCCCTAATACATATCTTAATAACATACATCAAGTATGTTGAAATAGTGTACTCTAAGTGTTTGTGTAAATGCTTGTGAGAGTAAGTGCTTAGATGTTAGTGCCTTAGGTAGGTGTTGAGATGGGAGTCTCAACTACCTTAGAGACATGTATGTTTTCCTCCATGAGGTTGTTTACTTTAATCATTTACTTATGAAATATATGTGTTTGTATTCCTGGTTTTATAGTGCTTCATAACATGCTTATAACATGCTTTATAATATGCTTGATAACATGCTCAACTGATTGTATGATTTTAATTATGTAATGCGAATGTTTAAATTCATAATTACGTTGTATGATCCATCATAGGTGATGGGGGAGTGGAGCAACGAGTGCGTGCAACAGCCCTGGCACCGCTAAACGGATAATACCAAACTTGATTGTATGATTTGAATGTTGATCCATTACTGCTTTATCTATTTGCAATTGATTATGTTTGGGGCTATGATTATAGTCTAGGCAATCGTTAATGGGATTGAAAGCGTGGTTGTGATTCATATGCCACGTGAGACGTGTTTGACGAACTCGAGTCGTACTTCGGTTGGCGATAGTGGTTGGCCACACGAAGTGCTTATGCACTTCATGTCGTCCAATTGATTGTGCGCTCGAGCTAGTCAGGCTCGTCAAGTAACCCGATCTGTCTAATGTATGTTCACCATGTTTGGACGCTACTGCTTGAACCTAGGGTACCAAACTTACCAGTAAAATCCCTTTTAACCATGGTACCTCGATCCGCTAAGACTCATGAGCCGGGCATGGTGGTATGGGACATCGTGGTCGAGCTGTCGGCCTACGCTGGGGCCACGTGCCTCCCCGTAGTGACCAGTGAGCAACCAGACTCGTAGCCAATTATGGTGGCATGGGACACTATATTCGAGTTGTCGACACCTACGGCGAGAGCCGAGTACGGTGAGACCTGTACTCGTGCTAACGGGCGATGAGTCCTCTGTAGTGTCTTCAAGCATACTCTAAGGTCTGTGATTGGCGACGAGTCCTTCACAGCAACTAGAGCATGAGTTGAGCCGAGTACGTTGAGATCTGTATTCGAGCTGACGGCTAGCGATTGAGCCGAGTACGGTGAGACCTGTATTCGAGCTGACGGCCGGCAATTGAGCCGCATACGGTGAGATCGGTATCCGTGCTGACGGGTGACGAGCCCTTTGTGATGCCTTCGCTATGCCTCTCAAACCATAATATCGTATGAGATTAACTAGGACTGACGACCCTAGAATGGATCATGTTTGGGAATGATACAAGGGAGGTACCTTAGTTTCCTAATACTGCTGTTTGAAATGAACTAATAATTACTCGGTAATCATGCTCATCATCGCATTGCATGTGCCTGGTAGATGTGGAGCACTGAGGGATGGACGCATTCGCGAACGTAAGATGATGTCGCATGAGGGTGGTTTGGCAAGGGCATACATCATGTCATTTCATACTTGCATTAAATAATAGTAGAAAGTGTTTGATTTTACTGCTTTATCATTACTGCTTGACTGAATTGATAACATGTTAACCTATGCTTTATTGTTCCACTGAGTTGATCACTACTCCCACGTTACAGGATGGTGTTGTACACACCAACCAGATTTGTTGAGTTTCAGGTGATAGCAATGCTTATGAAGCAGAGCCGGACCACTACTATATTGACGAGGAGGAGTTCTCCTATCTGTGACTCTCTAGCAGGTCTATGAAGACCTGATATTGTATTGACGGGGCTATGGTACTTGGTATAGAAGACATTACACTTCCTCACATTAGGTATATTTTAGAATTGTACCTGTAATTAATTAACCTGGTAACATCATCACACTCTGGAGACTCACCATAGTTTATATATTTTATATGTCTATCACAGTCTTCCGCTTGCAATTTAACTCTCTCTAGAGTATGATATGCTGTTTTGGCTTAATCTCACTCATGTTCAATGCGCGAATACAGTCAACATTCAATCATCATTCATTTTGTTGCATAAGTGATGTTCTGGAACTCGGGAGTTGAGTTTATGCTCGACCCCCGATTTTCGGGATGTTACAGTACAACAAGTTGGACGATATGAAGCGCAGAAGCACTTCGTGTGGCCAACCACTATCTCCAACCGAAGTACGACACGGGTTCGCCAAACACATCATATGTGTCGAGATGAATCTCAACCACGATCTCAAGTCTGGTACCGAATGTCTGGACTATAGACATAGTCCCAAACTTAATCAAATCTCATCCATAGCATGTGGAATAAAGCATGATAAACAAAGTAATTCAAGCATGTTATAAAGCATGTTGTAAAGCATGTTGTAAAGTACTACATAAATAAGAATACAAACACATATATTGCAAAAGTAAGCTGTTTAAGTAAACAACCTCATAGAGGTAATCATACATATCCCTAAGGTAGTTGAGAACCCCATCTCAGCACCTACCTAAGGCACTAACATCTAAGCACTTACTCTCACAAGCATTTTCACAAACACGTAGAGTACACTATTTCAACATACATGACGTATGTTAGAAAAATATGTATTAGGGCTATCCTTTCGCCAAGTGAGTATTTTATCCGTGTATATCATATTCATACAGTAATTAATCATGACAATTACATCTCCAAATTTTATATATACACGGTATTTTCTAGAATACACATTTTCAACATACATAGTGTATACAAGAAAACATGTATTACGGCGATTCCTTTCGCCAAATAAGTATTTTATCCATATATTATATAATCATACAACAAATAATCATGGCAAGCACATTTCCAAAATATATGTGTATACGGTACTCCTTACAATACAGTATTTCTACATACATAGTGTATATTAGTAAAACATGTATTTAGGCGAATCCTTTCACCAAATAAGTATTTTATCCATATATCGTATATCCATACAACAAATAAACATGTCAAACACATTTCCAAAAAATATACGATACGGTATTTTCTATAAATACCCAGAATATGTAGAATTCCATATTTTACAACTCTAATCAAAACAGAAAACGGAAAGCACTTTGTACATGTGCAATTGCATGCAGATCATGAATCTATCATTATCTGACATTGAAAGCGTTGAAAACCGTAACCTATACACCTAAAGTCCTCACCTCGTGTCGTAGAATCGTAACGGAGTCGATAGGTTTGCTAAGCTTCCGTATACGGCAGTTTGGCAACCTATAGAATGAAATAGGTTAGCTATTTCATAACCTACAACCTTCACAGCCCCAAAACAGATTAGGGTTGGGTTTTCTTACCTAGAAACGACGCCAGGATCGCCAGGAAATCAATGAGAAAGGGGTGGTTGAACATGTATAGCAGCGGCAGGGAGATGCTCCCACATCTCCCACGCTTTCTCTCTCTTTTCTCTCTTTCTCTCCTAGGGTTTTCTCAAATTCGTATGGCTGCAATGAGAGAGGGTTTAAGGTCCTTATATAGCCTAAAAGTCCACCGAATTAGACTTCTGGATAAGGTTTACTTAGGTTATAACCAAGGCGGAACTTTTTCGGCTCAACGGAGGACTTTTGCAGGCCTCCTTGAGCCAAAGGTCGGACTTAAGCTCACTAACACCGGATCTATGTTCCATTAAGTTTTCGTTCCAGTAGGGTTCTCAGATCACGCGTGGCGGACCAGTTTCAGTTCGACGGTCAGCGGATCTCGATCGGAGATTCCGAGTACATGTAAATGTGTATGAAATTTTTCCTGATCCGATGGTGTAATTTGGTCAAATTCTGACGGTCTGGTTGCTTAATACTGATCCGCAAGCGACGAGTCTCAGATTACTATTTAAGATGTTTATTTTGTAAAGGAAACAAGTGTTTCCATACTCCCTCACTCCAGACTCAAGCGAACGTACCGTGGGACACTATCTGGATTTGATTTCTGAGATGGTTGTCAAGCCCAGCGAGGCGGTCCTAAGTCCTTAACCTCATATTATTCGGACTCACGATGTGCGGTCTAGACCTGATACGGAGTTTCAATGCGTTCCCGAGAGCAGTCGGGTAATGAGTTTGATTCGAGATTTTAGGGTAACCTAGCGTCAATGATTCTACAAGTTTTGGATCTTGCAGATCGTATTTAAAGCAATTCAAACGGATTTCGTAGCTAATCTAGTTTAACACTTAGTTTTTGTCTCATTTCTAAAGGATTTAGTCCTGTAAGATTTTTGTCTGAGGTGGTACTTAGTCCTTTGCAGTTTATATATAAAGTGATCCAAGTTATACTACTTAGGTAGTTTAAGATAGTGTCTAGGGTGAAAGTTCTTAGAAAAATTGGAAGATTAAGGTGGTGAAGGGTGAGATTTGTGAAGGAAATGGGTTCAAAGGTGGCTTTAGACTTTGGGATTCAGTTCTGACAAGTTAATGAGGTGTTAGGAGCGGCCCATTGCCTAAGGACGTCTAATCCCAGGTTGTCAAAAATCCTGCATGTTACAAAAACTCTGACAATCGTGTTCTATTAAGAAGTGCAGAAACCATTCACTCGATTGATCCAGAGGACAACTCGACTAGTCAAAGGACCAACAAACTTTTGAAAATTCGTGCGCGATAGGATAAAACCATTCCACGACTGGTCGAGTGGCTTCCACGATCGGTTGAGTGGCCTGTATGATCGGTCAAACACCACACTCGACTGGTCGTGTGGGACCCATTTTAGTTGCTGGACTTTGAGTCAGGCTGCTCGACTGGTCAAGCACTGTTCACTCGACTGGTCGAGCAGTCTCCAGGACTGGTCAATGATCCAACAAAAAATCCTAAAAATAAGTAATAAATCTTAGACTGGTCTATAAATTTCTTGGACTGGTTGAGCCAGTGCTAAGACTAGTCAAACATAGGCTAAGACTAGTCGAGAAATAACCTAAACACTTATAAAGTGACCCAATTAAAGTATGCAATAAATATGACCTAACCTACTGTCAATCTAGGGTCATTCATACCTTATAAGCGATGTTTGAACATTGAAACATCTTTTGCTTCGGTTGATAATTGATCTTGACATACATGAAGCTTGACATCTTGAAGTATGTTGAAGCTTGAACTTATAACTCTTTGAAGCTTGAATTTGAAATGCTTTGAAGCTTGAACTTGAGATACTTAACTTGTATTTCATCTTAAGCTTTAAGTACCAAAGTAAAGAACTTTGTCTTGACATGGATGAAGCTTTGAAACCTTTAACTATTGAAGCTTGAAAGATTGAACTAACACTTGGTGTTGAACTTGAACTTGAACTTGTATATCTCTTGATCTTGTATTTGAAGTTCTTGAGGTAAAGACCTTTGATCTTATATATGAGATGCATGATCTTAAATATGTAGATGAGCTACACAAGACACAAATTCTAAGAGGTTTTGGCACTACAAAATTTGACAATCATAAGAGCTAGAAAACATAGCACTTACAATCTCCCCCTTTGTCAAATTTGTGACAAAACACACTTCATTATAATAAGATAGGCATAACGCGCACAATAAAGAATCATGCACCAATTTTAGCCTGGTTAAAGAAATATTCTCCCAACAATACTCCCCCTTAGAAAAAAAATAATGGTGGCTACCTATCCACAACCACCAATCCATAATGCACATATCACGAGCATGATAAAATTCTCCCCCCTTTTGTCATAATATGACAAAGGAAGGAACAAAGAAAAAGATAATAGAAGTAGATAAGCAAGGAAATAAAAGAAGAGTAATGAGGAAGAAGAAGGTAAATGAACAAGATAATCAAGATAACTAAATCCAAAAGCAAGCATGTTCAAGCATGTCCAATCCTATAAAACAAGAGAAATTCAAGTAGTTTAAAAGTTATTACATATATAAAATTCAACTACTAATCCGAACCAGAAGAAGGAGTAGGTATGGTAGGATTAATTTGATGAAGTCCCTTGTTAATGCGCCTAAGATATTTGCGCATATATTTGAATTGCATTTCATGGGATAAATTCATACTTTCAACCTTCTCCTCAAGTGAGCGCAACCGCGCATCATAGTCGGACGACTGATAATTAGGATCACCAGCAGAATCAGAATCAAGTTCATCAAAGATGTCATCCATATTGACATCATCTAGAGGCAAATCACCTTCATCTTCATGTTCACCCGTAGCTCCACTAGCACCCACATCAACTTGGCCAGGGGCCAACTTCAAATTTATCTTGTTAATGTTAGAATTGTTGAAGGGTAGTTGATTGATGGGAGCTTCCCTAGCCGGCATAGCCACTAAACAATGAGTGGCTAAAACAGACATAAGATAAACAAAAGGTATGTCATTGTGACCGGGGTGAAGACGAAACTGAATAATGCTATGACAAATCAAAGAAGGAAGACATACAGAGACTCCAGAAATGACAGAATGGAGAATACGAACCATGAATGTAGTAAGTTCAATTTTGTTACTAGATCGAGGATAAACATTTGAACTGAAAATCCTATGAAGGATTCTGTATCTGGGTAACAGAAACTTGGAGGCGAGCGCATTACCAGTACTCCATTCTGCATCTATCTTACATAAATCCCTAGTAAGCATTCGCTTTTTAGTTTCAGAGGATTTTTCCACTAGAGAACTAATGGGAATACCTTCATCATTAACAGGAAGGTCCATTAAACCAAAAATAAGATGACAGTCCACATCAACTGGACCTTCTCTGGTCATAATAGTAAATGTCAGATTTTCAGTAGAAAAATCAGTAATGCTCGCATAAATAGCCGGTGCAATGAAGCGCTATGCCGGCCCACCCCAATGTAGTATGTAATCTGATCCTACAGACTGAAGGAGAGGAAGGATATCAAAAGGAGCCAAATGATCAACATTGATAGTTCGTTTTACTATCACATTACGCAATTAAATATCTTTCACATAACTAGGATCTTTCTCGAGCGACCGAAGGTGGTGCACCGTGATAGGAGCCGAACGAGATGAAGATGGACCATGAGATCCTTTCTTCTTAGTTCTACCCTCCATTTGTAATAAAGAATGCAAAAAATAAAGAGATTGTAAAAGAAGTAAAGTGGGTTTCCAGTAGATCAAATTTTTGAGTAGAAAACCCCAAAAACTAACATAAAATAAGAAATAAACCATAAAAATGATGAAAAGGAAGTACAAAGGACTTGAATCTACAAGAAAAATGAAAACAATGCACTAATTATGGAGGAATCGAAGATGGGTTCGACCGGTCGAGGTAGGGCTCGTTGGAGAAGAAGACCCAAATGAAGAAAAAGTGATTATCCCCAAATAAAAGGTCAAACCCACGATTCACGATTGATCGAGTACATGCTCGACCGGTTGTGCCATGACTGGTCGAGTATATACTCAATTGGTTGTGCACCTCACAAAATTTGTAATTTTTCATAAATTTTAAATTCTGAAAAATTTCAAAATATAAATATATACACTATGATACAAATAGACATGAATCATCAATTCAAATTGCACATACTAAGATCAAATTTTAATTTTGTAAACCTGCTTTTGTCGAGCCATTTTGTGAATATGTCAGCTAATTGATTCTCGGTCGGAATATAATCCAAAGAAATAGTCTTGTCTTCTATTAATTCACGAATATAGTGATATCTAATGTCAATATGCTTGGTTCATGAATGCTGGATTGGATTTTTAGAGATATTAATTGCGCTTGAATTATCATAATATGAGACCATAAAATCTTGCGCAATTCCGTAATCGTTTAACATTCTTTTCATCCATACAAGTTGAGTGCATGCATTACCTGCAACAATGTATTCAACATCAGCTATTGAAAGCGATACGAAACTTTGTTTCTTACTTAGCTAAGAAACTAAATAGTTCCTTACATAGAAACAACCACCACTGGTTGATTTTCGATCATCAATGTTACCAGCCCAATCAGCATCCGTGTAACCAGCTAATTGCACATTAGTATCATGTGGATACCAGAGACCGAGATTAGGTGAACTTGTGATATATCACAAAATGCGCTTAACAGCTATCAGATGTGATTCTTTAGGGTCTGATTGATATCTAGCACAAATACTTACGCTAAAAGCAATATTAGGTCAGTTTGCAGTTAAATAAAGTAAACTACCTATCATACTACGATACAACTTAGGATCCACACTGTTACCTGTAGAGTCCTTTGAGAGTTTTAAAGTAGTACTCATTGGAGTATCAAAATTTTTCCCACTCTTAAATCTGAACTTTTTAACTAAGTTCAGAGCATATTTAGTTCGAGAGATAAAGAAGCCATCAGGTTGCTGTTTAACTTGCAACCCTAGGAAATAATTTAATTCTCCAACCATGCTCATTTCAAATTTAGACTTCATAAGATCTACGAACTCAACAGTCATGTTAGCACAGGTAGATCCATAGATAATATCATCAACATAAATTTGCACTATTAAAATGTGATCATTATGTTTCTTTACAAACAATGTCTTATCAACACTTCCCATTATAAAGTTATGACTTAGTAGAAATTTAGTCAACTTTTCGTACCTTGCCATGGGAGCTTATTTAAAACCGTAAAGTGCCTTTTTTTAAGCAATAAACATTATTAACATGTTTAGGGTCTTCAAAACCCGAAGGTTGCTCAACATAAACTTCTTCATGGAAATTGCCATTTAAGAAAGCACTCTTTACATCCATTTGGTATATTTTGAACTTTCTAAAGCAAGCAATGGATATAAATAGTCTGATTGATTCAAGACAAGCTACTAGGGCAAAGGTCTCATCATAATCGATGCCTTCTATTTGAGTCTACCCTTGTAGAACCAGTCTAGCCTTGTTTCTTATAATATTTCCAAGTTCATCAGACTTATTTTTGAAAATCCATTTTGTTTCGATAATGTGTTTATCTTTTGGTCTTGGAACTAAGTACCACACATCATTTCTTACAAACTAATTGAGCTCTTCTTGCATCGCTACAATCCAGTTTTCATCAGTAAGAGCTGCTTTTACGTTAGCCGGTTCTATCTAAGATGTAAAGCACATATAGTTACACATATCTTCAAGTTGTCTACGAATGTGCACACCAGTGAGAGGATTTCTAAGAATTTAATTAGAAGGATGGTCTTTAACTGTCATCAGTTTAATATTATCTTGACTTCATGAAGAGTCTAGTTTATTAATTAAAAGAACTTCATCATTTTCTGAACTTGGGACAGGTGTATTTAGGTGATTGTCTATAACCACATTAATGGACTCTTGAATTACACAGTCCTCTTGTTAAGAACCCGATACTCTCGACTATTTAGAGCATACCCTAAAAATATCCCTTCATCACTTTTGGTGTCAAACTTATCTAGATTTTCTCGGTCACGTAAGATGTAGCACTTGCCGCCAAAAAATTGAAAGTATTTGACAGTAGGCTTCTTATCAAACCACATTTCATAAGCCATTTTACCATTAGATTTTCTATTGTAAACGCAGTTAATTATATAACAAGTTGTATTTACGGCTTTAGCCCAAAGATTTTTAGGAAGCTTCATACTATTTAATATTATATTTGTCATTTCTTGAAGCACTCTATTTTTTCTTTCTACTATCCCATTTTATTGTGGTGTTTTGGACACAGAATATTCATGTGATAATCCCTGATCACTGCAAAACTTTTCGAAACTGCTATTTTCAAATTCTGAACCATGATCACTATGGATCTTAGAGACTTGTGATTCTTTTTCCATTTGGATATGTTTAAGTACCCTTTTTTACTTCATTGAGAGTTTATGATTTGTCTCTTAAGAAGACTACCCAAGTGTACCTGGTAAAGTCATCAACAATTACGAGAATGTACTTCTTGCCACCTCGACTCTCCGTTCTAATTGGTCCAATGAGATCCATGTGAAGAACTTCGAGTGGTTTAAATGTGGCATTGGAGTTCACTTTTTTGTGAGTACTCCTGGTATGTTTGCCAATCTAGGATTCACCACATATTTTGGGTAAACCTCTTACCAACTCTCTTTTACTCAATCTATACAGGTTGCGGTAGTGTACATGTCTGAGATGCTTATGCCATAATTCGGTCTCATTGGTATGGACCATGTAGCATGATAGATTAGATGAGCTTGAATCATAAACAATATAGTAGTTTTCAGAAGTTTTACGACCAGTTAATATTACAGAACCATTTTTATTTAGAATTTCACAACCTTGGTTAGTAAATTTTACACAATGATTATTATCGCATATTTGAGAGATGCTTAATAAATTATGTTTTAACCCTTCAACATATAAAATATTCTTAAATAGAGGGAGGTTATAGAGTTAAACCGTACCTTAGCCAATAATTCTGCAGTTGCTACCATCACCGAATGTGACTGAACCATCAATCATGCCTTTAAGATTGGTGAACAGACCTTCGTCACCAGTCATGTGTCTGGAGCATCCATTGTCTAGGTATCACTTTGAATGGCTCAAAGCTTTGAAAGCGGCATGGGCAACCAAACAAGTAACCCTAGGAACCCATTTCATTACAGTTTTGGGTTTAGGAGTATAGTTAGTCTTATTATGTTTGTAGTTGTTATAAGACCCACCCACTGAGTTAGATTTAAAGAGCTACTTAAGTAAGTTAACAATTTTCTCAGCTAAAGGATTTTGATTTTGATTTTTATAGTTGATATGGTTACTTTTAGGTTTTAAGGTTTGAAAAGACTTAGCATTTTCAAAATATTTTTGATTCAGACTTTTCCCTTTTGAGTTTGAAGACTCCCCTTTCACAAATATAGGCGGAGTATTCTTATGTTTAGGAGGAATACTTTTGTCGTAGCCCAATCTAGATCGATCGCCACATTTTTTGGATCTAGATAAGAATTTTCTAACTTCTGAACACCTTGGGCATACCTCCATGTGTCTTTTAAACTTAAAAGTGAAGAGACTTCTAGTTTTAGTTTTTTATTTTCAGATTTTAGGTTTTCAACTAGTGAGGTTTTGAAATCTAAGTCGCACTTACTTTTTCAAAGCAATCTGAAATGTGTGATTTTTATAAGACTAGATTATCAAAATTTTCTTTTAGTTTTAAAAACTTTTCTTCTTGAAGTTTAAGCTTTACAGCAATTTTGCAACTTTCCTTGTATAGGGCATCATATGCATCTTGAAGGTCTTCTTCATTTTCATGATCACTATTTAGATTTTCTTCACTGGTTGAATCATCGTTATTTGAAAAAATGAACTTGGCTAGAGTCATTAGGGCTTTAACATCATTACCTGACTCGGTTTCAAAATCTTCTGACTCAAAATAAGCTTCAGAGCAGGAAGATTAATCCTATATAGCCAACATACCTTTCTTTTTAGGTTTATCCTTTTTAGAACATTTTGCTAGATGCCCATATTCATGGCAGTTGTAACATTGGCTGTCTTTTAAAGATTTCCAAGTTTTAGATCTTGATCTTTTCTTTTCAGTAGGTTTTTGAAAATCTACATTCTTTTTACTTTTAAAAATTTTGTAAAACTTTTTAGCTAAAAGGGCCATATCATCTTCAAAATTTTCTAAATCAGAACTGTTATTTTCTTGAGAAATATTTTTAGAAGACTTAAGGGCGATAGATTTACCTTTAGGAGCTTTAAAGTTTAACTCATAGGTTTGTAAAGAACCAACCAATTCTTCTACTCTCATATTATCCGTATCACGAAGTTCCTGGATCGCAGTCACCTTTGAATTGAACCGTTCAGGAAGTGAGCGTAGTATCTTTACACAAAATTTTCTTTCTGGGATTCTATCACCAAGACCCCACATAGAGTTGCCAATGTCATTCAATCTTGTATAGAAGTTCATGAAAGTTTCACCTTCTTCCATACGTATTTTCTCAAATTTGGTTGTGAGGATTTAGACTTTAGATTTCTTGACAATTGTTGTTCCCTCGTGTGTCATTTCTAAAATATCCCAGGCTTGCTTTGTAGTATCATAGGATATAATTCTTTTGAATTCATTCGGTGATAGTGCGCAAGTAATTGCATTTAAAGCCTTTGCATTGGCACTACTCTCACTTTTTTGAATAGTGGACCAAGAAAAATATGGTGAGACTTTTATCATTTTAGATCCATCGGTACCAGTTACTTCAGTAGTAGGAGGGCTCCAATTAGTCATTGTGGCTTGCCACATGCTCTTATCCATGAATTTTAAGAAAATCCTCATTCTAGCTTTCCACCCATCAAATGGTGGAGGCCTAGTGATTGAAAGGCTATCAAAATTTAACATCTTAAAAAGCTCAGATCGGTTAACTCAGGAAATTAATCCAAAAAAAAATAATTAAAGCAAGCTATTAGCCTCTGATACCACTTGAAAAGGCCAAGTTAAAGTCCTAAAGGGGGGGGGGGGGGGTGAATAGGACTATGCCAAATTAAAAACTTAAATGCGGAATTTAAACAAACATAAATAAAGATAGCACTTTAAACAATCTCACAACGCAAAAATAAATAGCAACCTCAAATGTACAAATATTGAGAGGTTGATATAGATGTTGTTCTAAGGACAACCTTAAACCAAAAACCAATGGCTTAAGGTAGGACAACCTGATTCCTAGAAAGGTCTATTTATCAAAATCTTAAACTGATACAGAGGAATAAACAAATATATAGCAAAGAAAATAAACTACGCTATTAGAACATTCCCACACTTGCATAAAAAGATTACAACATTCTTCCACAAATGCATAAAATGAAATTACAACATCCACACAATGTCACAATTAATCAATTATCACAAGACCAGAAATTATAGTGGTTCGCTTGTGTGTACACTAACTGTTTAGAAAAATAGCCACACAACTACTCAACTCCCAATATCCTCACTTAGTGGATATCGGCGTTCACTATGAAATAGGTTTTTTAAGGTTCACCTAAAACCTTCACAATTATGTCTTTTAACTGGGCTTACACAATTAAAAAACCCCACACTTGGAGTTTTCTGGATCACCTAAGATAAACCAAAAGAAAGAGATTTTTCTGGCATAATCTTAAAGAAACCAAAAGAAAGAGATTTACAAAAATTGTAAAATACTTATCTGGATATTCTCCTTTGATGCACCCCAGTAGAACCAATTCAGAGTAGAAGTTCAACGTAGATGTTCAACATCCACACTCACTTATGAAAAGGTTCTAAGTTCTAAATGATTTTTAGATTAAATCACCTTGGGCTTGCTTGATTTGATTTTGCTTCCAAGAAAGGGGAAAACAAAAATCTCTTCTTCAAATAAGAATGGAATATAGAATACAAAATCAAATATAAAAAGCTAATTAAAGAGAATATTAAAATGGACACTAAATAGCTTAAGAATATCACTAACTTATCTCTTAGAGTTGTGTCTTGATTTTCCTTGAATTGAATGAAAAACTCTGAAAATTATGCTCCATTTTTAAGTGAAGAAATTGTTCACTCGATTGGTCCAGAGGATAGCTCGACTGGTCAAAAGACCAACAAACTTTTGAAAATTTAGGCGCGATAGGATACAACTGTTCTACCACTAGTTGAGTGGCTTCCACAATCGGTCGAGTGGCCTGCACAATCGGTCAAACCTTGCAATTGACTGGTCATGTGGGACCCATTTTAGTTGCTGGACTTTAAGTCGAGGCTGCTCGACTGGTCGAGTACTATTCACTCGACTGGTGGAGCAGTCTCCAGGATGGTCGAAGATCCAATAAGAAATCCTGAAAATAAGTAACAAATCTTGGATTGGTCGACAAATTTCTTGGACTGGTCGAGCTAGTGCTAAGACTAGTTAAACATAAGCTTAGACTAGTCGAGAATTAGCCTAAACACTTATAAAGTAACCCAATTAAGGTATACAATAAATATGACCTAACCTACTGTCAATCTAGGGTCATTCATACTTTATAAGCGATGTTTGAACATTGAAACATTTTTTGCTTTGGTTGATAATTAATCTTGACATACATGAAGCTTGATATCTTGAATAATGTTGAAGCTTGAGCTTGTGCCTCTTTAAAGCTTGAATTTGAAATGCTTTGAAGCTTGAACTTGAGATACCTGTATTTTATCTTGAGCTTTAAGTACCAAAGTAAAGAACTTTGTCTTGACATGGATGAAGCTTTGAAACCTTTAACTCTTGAAGCTTGAAAGATTGAACTAACACTTGGTGTTGAACTTGAACTTGAACTTGTATATCTCTTGATCTTGTATTTGAAGTTCTTGAGGTAAAGACCTTTGATCTTGTATATGAGATGCATGATCTTGAATATGTAGATGAGCTACACAAGACACGGATTCCAAGAGGTTTTAGCACTACAAAATTTTACAATCATAGGAGTTAGAAAACATAGCACTTATAGATGTCTCTTTCACTCACTTGGTCATTCGCGCGATGGGGCGACATCTAGTGTTGGAGTTTACTCGACCTTCGTATTTCCAGCGATGAACTATTTTGATATGTGGATTAGTTGAGGATCAACATTTTTGTGTTGCATCTCTAGCATATGACATTCGGCCACGTAGGCCTTACATTGCATAGCCTTGGTATGGCTAACATCATTTATGCACTTGCCAGTTTAGCCTTCCATTATTTCCACTTACTTTGACATTTGTATACTTGACACATGCATTGCCCGCACACACACACATGCAACATTAAGGCATGAGCATGTACCCGATCTTTTGGAGTTTTGTTATATAATGTATTTTTGTTTCAACACTGTATTCAATGATTATATTAGTGGATGTGTGGTGATGTTGTTTTGCAACTTGGGTACACTTGTGGTTATGTTAAAAAAAATCACCCATAAAATCCTCCTTGTAGGATTCGAGGATCGGAACCTGGCGATGGGAGTTGTGAGCCGAGAATGGGTTACTACTGTAGCGTTTTAATTTCATGTAACCAATTATACGCTTACCTAGACATATATATCTACCGCATAAGGAATACAGTGAAAACTTAAACATAATGAATCAGTAAAAATGGTAGAAATAATTAAATTTTGGGGACGAAATTTTATTTAAGAGTGGTAGATTGTAACACCCTAAACTTTTTAATACATGAGTATTGAAAGTTCTCAAGTGTTACTATGAAATTTAATTTAGTATATACATATGTGTGTCAATAATTTAGCCTATCCTAACCTTACATCTATTCTCTAGCCCGAATTTGATCGCTGAGAATAATCCTCATCCATAGATCGAGTCATCTGACTGTTGATTTTAGGATAAAATCATCATATATCCAAGTATTCTCACTTGTTCATCATAACCAACCATTTAATCAACTATTCACCACTAGGTAAAGATATCTGACTGTCCACTTTGAGTTTGGACCACCCGATCATGGTAAACTAACTACCTGATCTCTACATCCGCTCATACACATATAAAACCAAGATGCTGATCTGTTCATCTTGTTCACCAACTATTAATATACTTAACCCATCATCAGGACTACAACTTGAGGAACTTACACATATGAACAAGTCACTTGAATCTAACAGTATACATGTTCTACCTCTTGATCACTCCAAAAACTTACTTGTGTTCATTTGTTTACAAAACTGACCGTACAACCATCTACATACATGATCAGAGTACTAACCATTAAGTTTTCATATTTTTAACATATCATCTGACCGTCCATTATATTTGGATCCGCCAAATGGGCCACCTAAATATCAGAATGAACTACTAAGTTCAATGATCGTAAGGTATATGCCACAACTAATGGCTGATTTCTTTATTAGATACATGAAAGCGTTGATTTAGACCTCGGGGCGGTATAACTCATTAAAAAGGCATCTTGGTCATTTGTAAGTGATGAAGGCCCAAAATGGAGCGATGGAAAGAGAATGAAAAATAAAGAATGTCTGTCAAATTTCAATATATTTGGATGGTATAGTCCGACGTTATAGACAGTGAAAGTTGGAGAAATAAAAGATGGCAAAATCATAAATACTTAATGCCATTACCCTATACCCTTGAATTCTAAATCACAAAGTTCTCATGATCCATTTTATGTGAAATTTTATACCATGCCATTTATCATAAATTAACCATACACGTCGAATTTTAGCTCTTAGATCATTGTAAAAGTGGCCCAATTAAAAAATCAACCCCTTAACCGTTGATTTTGGTTCCATCGAGTGAGGAAAGCTCGTGGATATTTGTAGTAGGATATTTCCCTCTATATGAACGACTTGGATTAACCATCATATGGACCCAGTGTAAATTATGAGGACCCCACCTTGGCAGGCTTTTTCTTAGGCGTGAAGTAGGTCGTTTTAAGCTTACCAACTCTTCCTATATTTATAGCTTCTGATTGACCCACATTATACCGTCAATCACATCTTAAATTTGGATCACACTTCGACTTTATATGACTACAATATCATACAAAATTTAGACCCCGATCTATGATCCTATACCGCTGAATGATGACTGCCTTAACTCCAATTCCTTCCTTTTAGTGCAAAAGGTGAAATTTCATGTAGATTAGTTGTGTATACTGATACCACTCGTAGTGGTGGAGTAGGAGATGTATCAAAACTCTCACATTATTCTTACGAATATCTTGAATTATTGTTAATCTTAAAGGATAACCATCACTATGAGTAGGGCATTGACCCTCTCTAACCATACAAATATTCCAGGTTGACGATATGGATGTAATCATTTTATGGAAGATTTTTTTGAAAAGAAAAGAAGAAGGATAACACCACAAATTATTTTATTTATTTTCTGATTTAAACTTTGATAATGTAATAAGCTCCCATTAAGAGGGCATTAAAGAATTATTTGTACGCCTTTTACTCTAATGGAATAATAAATATGGTCTATTTCATTCTTGTGAATGGTTACCTTCGTGAATGTAATTAGATGTGATTTATCTTAAACAAAAAAAAAAAAAAACAAGGTGCGATTTTGAAGCATCCAGTTTTTACATTATTAACACCTGAAATTCTCGGGCGCGAGTATGTACTCGGGCCGTGAAAATTTGGGGTGTTACAACTACAGAGGGTGTTGGCACTGGATTCAGCGATTGGGAATTTTGTAAGCTTGGCTCTCGAGTTTGGGGCGTGATAGTCTGGGGGATCTTGACATCGATTCCACCATTATCCGTAACTTGATGACCAGGGCTCTATGTAATGACAAGGATGCTCCCTGGCATGACGGGAACTAAGGGTGCACATCGAACTGGTAGAACCATGAAACCAGACCAGAACCGATCAAACAGTCCAGTTTGGTCCGGTTCTAGAGTACACTGATTTCGGTTTCATTTTTAAAAATCAAAGAACCGTTGTATATGGTTCGGTTCTGGTTTAGGTGTATGTAGAATCGAACTGAACCGTGGATTTGAATCGTGGAACCGAAATGTCGAACTGCACCTAGAACCAAACCAGGAATTGAACTTGAAAAGGTGAGCTTAAGAAATCCTAGAGGGGGTGAATAGGGCTATGCTAAATAAAAAATTGAAGTGTTGAAATAATCAATAAATCAAAAATCTCAATCGCACTTGTATTGAAAATTGATTCAAACTAATTCATAGGACAACCTACACCCAAACCAAGTTTAGGTAGAACAACCTTATTTCATGAACGTTTGTCATAATTAAGATCTTAAACCAAGCAAGAGAAAATAAAGATATTTATTACAAACATTCATCACTTTTGCATAAATGAAATTACAAACATTCTCCATAAATGCAAAAAGTAAACCTTCACCACAACAACAAGAGTTATAGTGGTTCGATGTGTACAACAACTGTTCTCAAACAGACACACCTACTCCACTCCTAATAATCACAATCTACATGATATTGGTTTTCACTATAAATAAGGTTTTCTCAGGGGCACCTTAAAATCTGATGCAGTTGTGATTAAAGGGCTATCACAAACAAAAAACCACTCATTGAGATTTTCTAGCTATCTCAAGAAAACCAACAAATGAGATTTTCTATTATCTCAATAAAACCAAAATACAAAAGAAAAATATACTTATCTTCACCTTTGAAGACATATCCGTCAATATAGCCGTAAAACTGCTTCTCTTGTAGTAGATTATTCAATGTTCAGTCATATAAACAAGGGTTTTAGGTTATAGATTGATTTTAAATAGATTCAAACCAAAGGCTACTTGTTTGAATTCCTTAAGATCTCAAAGAAGAGTATTTACTCTCTTTATTGAATAAGATTCAGAAAATAGGAGATCAAAGAATTAAAACAAAAAAGCTATTAAGAATATTATAAATATCATGCAATAACTTAACAATAATGGGGGCTTCCCTCTCTCTTAATGAAGGTATTTATCAACCTCAATTGATAATTTCATATTGAGAGAAGGCCTCTATTTATAGGTAAAAAAGTTGTTGCTTCGACTCGTCGAAGGATCGGATTCCGTTCCAACAAAATTTTGAATTTAAGTGCAATAAGATAAAACAGATCTTCGACTGGTCGAAGGCCCTGCTCGACTGGTGGAGGGCCCTGTTTGACTGGTCGAGCAAGGGCTTCGACTAGTCGAGGGTGCCTAAAATTCAAACTGATTCAGTCACTAGACTTCGAGTCGAGCAACCCTCGACTGGTTGAAGACCCATCTTCGACTGGTCGAGCAGTCTGCTCGACTGGTCGAAGAAGTAACGGAAAAATCCATTTTCTTAAGTTTAAACTTGGACTGGTCGAAAAAATGTTTAGACTAGTCGAACCACAACTTAGACTAGTCGAACCTTAGCCCAGACTAGTCAAACTTTAGCCTAACATAAGCATAAAAACCCATCTTAAGTTATGTTTTGAAAGAACCTAAGCCTAAGGTCTTTTTAGGGTTTGTTATACCTGATATGACTGAACTTTGAAGTAGCTTGAACTTCACGGAACTTGTTCTTCTACTTGAATCTTCAATAGAGCTTGAAGTTGAAGATGGAGCTTGATCTTCTACTAGAACTTTAGTAGAACTTGAACTCAATCATCTTGAACTTAGTAGAGTTTGAACTTTCCATCTTGATCTTGAACTTCAGTAGAGTCTTAAACTTTCCATCTTGATCCACATTAGAAGGCTTACATGATAAGTTATTTTGTCTAAACAAAATTTGACAAACAAAGGTGTGCTTTGTACAATATAGCACTTATAGAACCAGGAACCAAACTTAAGTTTAAAACACAAAAAAAACCCTAAGTCTACCCAACCTAACCCTGTTGTGTCTGCGTGCTGCTGCCTAGGCCCCCTGCCCTCTCTCACTCTCTCTCTCTCTCTCTCTCTTGTTGTCTCTCTCTCTCTTTCTCTCTCGATGTCTCTCTCTCTCACCGTTTCACTCTCGTTGGCCTTATCTCTCACTGCTCCTCTCCCTCTTGTTGATTCTCTCTCCCTCACTGCTCCTTTATCTATCACCGATTCGATTCTCTCTCTCTCTCTCTCTCTCTCTCTCTCTCTCTCTCTCTCTCTTTTCATTCACCATCCCCAGGTCCGCCACGACAGCTCTCTCTATCTCTCTTAAACTTTGTTTTCCACAGTGGACAGTCACCACTGGGCCCCTTACCGCCGCTGACTTCTTTGCATTTCTCTATCATCTCATTGTGAACTTCAACAACGACTTCATCATCATTCTCTGTGATGGTAATTACTAATTATCAATTTTGTTAATTTTTTGTAAATATTTTATTGAATGTTAGGTGTTTTATTGATTTTTGCTAATTATTTTATTATTTTTGTATACCTTAATTCTTATTAAATGTCAAGTATCGGAGAGACAAATAATCATCAGGAGCTCTCTATTACTAATTCTCACTCTCATACAAATGTATGTCTTCCTAAAGAAAATGGTCGTAAATTTGACGTTTGGAATCATTTTACCAAAATTGTAAATGACAGGGATGGAAAAGACAAAGGTGCTAAATGTAACTACTGTAATTCAGCCTATGCATGGTTGAGTGAGAATGGGACTAGCTCTTTGAGAAAACATATATCAAAGTATCCAAAGATTTTCCATGATAAAGGCAAGAAACAAAGACTTTTGTCAATGCATTCAATATCAGAAGATGGTGGTAGTACCCTTGGTATTTGGAAATTTGACCAAGATATATGTAAAGAAGCACTTGCAAATATGATAATTGTAGATGAGTTGCCTTTGAAGTTTATTGAGCATAAAGGATTTTATTACATTTGTAACATGATGCAACCTAATTTCAAAATATTGGCACGTACTACAATGGCAGGGGATTGTATGTGAGTGAGAAAAAAATTAAAGGATTTATTAGTGAATTCAAATCAAAGAATTTGTCTCACTACAGATTCATGGACCTCAGTGCAAAATCTTTCTTACATGTGCCTTACAACTCATTTTATTAAATATTGAAAATTGCATAAAAGAATTTTAAACTTTTGTGTGATTTCTAGCCATAAAGGTGAGGAAATTGGTCGAGCGGTGGAGGCATGTTTGATGGAATGGGGTTGTTTCTACAAGAAACGAATGCGTTTGATTTGGGGGATTATCATTCAATAATAACAAAGAATGAATGAGAGAATAATCATCAAAAAGTATTTTATACATTCTGAATTCATTTACATCCTCGTATTTACCTTTATTCTGAAAACAAAGTACAATGAATCAACACAATGAATGAGAGGAGGAATAGTTCAATGACAATTTCGACAGCATTTCAGCATATTAAATGGTCATCACAAAGGCAGATGAGTTGTGGAGACTTGAGGTCCTTAGTTTGGTTGTGTGGTAGACACTGATTGTCTTTTCACTCTCTCCTTTGACTTCTCCACCTCATTTTAAATTATTCTTCTCTCCTTGCTCTTAAAGTCCCTTAAAAACAAATGGTTGTGAGAGTGAACCAGTTGTTCGGATAGACTTTTCCTTCTTCTAAAGCTCTCTAAACACGGAAACTTCTGTTGTGTGGAACTTCAGTTGTGCACCGCACAACGATACTTTTAGGGCAACTTCTATTATGCACTGGATAACTTCTGTTGTGCACCGCACAACGATACTCTTGGGGCAACTTATGTTGTGCACTGCACAATGATACTCTTCGGGCAACCTCTGTTGTGCACTGCACAATGATACTCCTGGAGTAACTTCTATTGTGCTCCTGGAGCTCCTTGAGCTTCTCTTACTTTTGTCCTCCTCAAATGGGGGTGGGAGGGGGTATTTGTAACGCCCCGGATTTTTGCCAACCTGGGATTAGACGTCCTTAGGCAATGGGTCGATCCTAATACTTCATTAACTTGTCAGAACTGAATCCCAGAGTCTAAAGCCGCCTTTGAACCCATTTCCTTCACAAATCTCACCCTTCACCACCTTGATCTTCCAATTTTTCTAAGAACTTTTACCCTAGACACTATCTTAAACTAGTTAAGTATCATAACTTGGATCACCTCATATACAAACTCCAAAGGCCTGAGTACCACCTCGACTTTAATCACGTAGATTAAATTCTTTAGAAATTTAACAAAGTTAACTAAGTACTAAACTCGATTAGCCATGAAATTGCTAGGATCGCTTTCAACACGATCCGCAAGACCCAAAAGTTGCGTAATCATTGACGCTAGGTTACC
The DNA here is from genome assembly GCA_030180095.1 of Magnolia changhungtana. Lineage (NCBI taxonomy): Eukaryota > Viridiplantae > Streptophyta > Magnoliopsida > Magnoliales > Magnoliaceae > Magnolia > Magnolia changhungtana. Next base: position 2,560,021 of record JASAUF010000473.1, on the reverse strand, counting down.
CTAAAGTTTAAAACCAAACTCATTTCCTACGCTTTCTCGGGAATGAAACGAAACTTCGTATTAAGTCTAGATCACACATCTAAGTCCGATTAACACGGCTAAGGAACTAGGATCGCCTCGTTGGACTTGACAATCATCTCAAAATCAGTCCATCCGATGTTCCACGGCCATTCGTTTATTCTGAGCGAGGAGTGTGAAAACACTATTCATATTCCAAAATAAATATCGTGAATAGTGATCCGCATCATTCGTTGACGCGTCAAGATACAACCCGACCGTCGAATCGTACCAAATTACACCCTCGATTAAGAAAATTTCAGAACATTTACATGTACTTGGAATTTCTGATCGTGGCCACCGACCGTCGAATCGAAAGTGGTTCACACGTGCGATCTGGGGAATCCGATCGAGTCAAAAACGTAATCCCACGTAGATCCATAGATGGAGAGCTTAAGTCTGACGTTTGGTTCAAGGAGGGCCACCAGAACCTCCCTTTTGAGCTGGAAAAGTGACGAAAATCTTATATTAGCAGTACCCCTTGAACCTGAGTCTAATTTCGAAATGTTTTAGGCTATATAAGGGCCTTAGAGCACCCCCTCTCACAGCCATACGAATTTTGGAGAAAACCCTAGAGGGAGAGAGAGAAAAGAGAGAGAAAGACTTGGAGATTGTTGCCGATTTCCCTCCTCCTGCTTTGGCTTGTTGCACGGCTTACACCGCCCTATTCTAGGCATTTTCCCGGCGTATTCCGTCTCATTTGAAGGTAAGAAACCCTAACCCTAGGTTTGATTTGGGGTGGGATCGATGTAGGATGTGTACCGACTAACCGATTCCGCTCTTTAGGCTAGAAATCTCCGTAGACTAAGTCTCTGCCACTTTGCCGATTCTGCTTGCGTTTCAAAAGGCAAAGGTGAGGACTTTAAGTGTATAAGTTACGGTTTTCAATGCTTTCAATGTCAGATAATGGTAGATTCATGATCTGCTTGCAATTGCACATGTACAAAGTGCTTTCCGTTTCCTGTTTCGATTAACGTTGTGAAATATGGAATTTCACATATTCTAGGTATACGTAGAAATACCGTATACGTATTTTTTTTTTGGATAAATGTTTGACATGTTTATTTAATGTATGATTATATAATATATGAATAAAATACTAGTTTAGCGAAAGGGACCGCCAAAATATATGTTCACTTGTAAATGCGACGTATGTTGAAATTACGTATTTTAGAAATATTGTATACGTATTTCTTTTGGAATAATGTTTGACATATTTATTTAATATATGATTATACAATACATGATTAAAATACTAGTTTGGCGAAAGGAATCGCCGCAATCTATGTTCCTTTGTAAACACTATGTATGTAGAAATACGGTATTGTACGAAGTACCGTATACATGTATATTTTAGCGATGTGTTTGTCATGATTAATTGTCGTATAAATATATTATGTGCGTATAAAATATTTGCTTGGCTTAAGGAATCAACCGTAATACATGTTTGCTTGTATACACTATGTATGTTGAAAATGCGTATTCTAGAAAATACTGTATACGTATAAATTTTGGAGATGTATTTATCATGATTATTTGTTGTAGTAATATATTATACATGAATAAAATACTCACTTGGCTAAAGGATAGCCCTAATACATGTTTTGCTAACATACACCATGTATGTTGTAATAGTGTATTCTAAGTGTTGTGAAAATGACTGAATGAGTATAGAATTCTCATTCGTGCTTGCCATGACTAATTGTCATGGATAATTGATTGTTGTATTGGCAACACCCCTTTTGACGAAAGGATTTGCCCTAAATCACGCCACGGCCAATACACACTATATATGCTAAAATGTGTGGCCCAAGTGTTTGTGGAAATGACTGAATGAATATGGAATTTGGTTTCCTGCTTGCCATGACTATCCGTCATGGGTGTATGCGTGTTATGATTGGGGTAACTCCCTAGTGAAAGGATTTGGCCTTATACCTCTGTGATCAACATATGTCATGTATGTTGATTCCTGTATTTTAAAGTGTTTGTTGAAATGTCTGAATGAGTAGTAGTTAGTAAATTGTAATGTTTAAGGGTGTTGAGGTATGATTCTCAACTCCTTTAACTATGTGTATGACTTTCTTGAATAGCTATGTGATTAGGAATTGAATATATACAAACTCATGCTTGTGTTGTTCTTTACAACATGCTTTATATCATGCTCTATAATAAGCTTATAACATGCCTACTAGCATGTTTGAATTACTTTATTTATCATGCTTGAATTACTTTGTCTATCATGCTTTACTCCATATGCTAAGGATGACAAGTGATTGTGCTTGGGGCTATGATTATAGTCCAGACAATCGGTACTAGAATTGAATTCGTGGTTGTGATTCATTTGCCACATGAGATGTGTTCGACGAACTCGAGTCGTACTTCTGGCCATGGCGATAGTGGTTGGCCACGCCAAGTGCTTATGCACTTCATGTCATTTAACTTGTTGTGCGCTTCGGCTAGGCCGAGCTCGTCAGCAACCCGACCGTCTTTTTGTATGTTCACCATGTTTGGTCACTAATGCTTGAACCTGGGTACCAAACTTACCAAGGAAACCCTTTTAACCATGGTACCTGATCCGCTAAGACTCATGAGCCGGCATGGTGGTATGGGACACCGTGGTCGAGCCGCCGGCCACGCTGGGCTACGTGCCTCCCGTAGTGACCAAAGGAGCAACTTAACTCGTGAGCCGATTATGGTGGTATGGGACACTATTTCGCACCGTCGGCCTACATTGATAAGGTGATGGGGAGTGGTGCAACCTTTGTGCGTAATGTTCTCGGCAAATTTTCAGAGTGACCGCGAGCATATTCTCGAAGTTGCAGCAGTGCCTTAGGGTTCGCCGCGATATATAGAGTATGAACTAGGCCTCAAGTTTCATAGTGTATAGTGATGAATCGTTTAAGGGGTGATGGGGAGTGGTGCAACCTTTGTGCGTAATGTCCTGCAGTACCTCAAGCGGCAGGACCTAGAAAACACACCATCGTCTCGATATTAACTAGGACTCGACGACCCTAGATTGGATCATGTTTGGGAATGATACAAGGGAGGTACCTTAGTTTCCCAATCCTCGTCCGTTTGAAACGAACTAATTAAAAACTCGGTAATCATACTCATCATGCATCGCATGTGCCCGGAAGATGTGGAGCACCGTGGGATGTAAGCATGCGCGAACGTGAGATGGTGTCGCTTGAGGGAGTATGTCTGAGAGGGCATCCATCATACCCGCATTCATACTTGCATTAATCGAGTAACTAAGAGTGTTTGATTTACCGCTTTATCATTACGCTTGACCGTATTGATAACATGATAACTTATGTTATCGTTCCACCGAGTTAGCTACTCACTCCCACGTTATGATGTTGTACACACCAAACAGATTTGTTGAATTTCGGATGATGGCGATGCTTGTGAAGCGAGCCTGACTACTTTTATGGTGATGAGGAGGAGTTCTCCTATCATGAAATTCTCTCGAGTCTCTGAAGGCCTGGTACCGTATTGTCGGGGCTATGGTACTGGGGATAGAAGACAGTAAACTTACACATTTGGTATATTTCACAACTGTAATTGCATTTATTTAACCTGGTAATGTTATCACACTCTAGAGACTCATCATAGTTTATATATTTTATCTATCTATCATAGTCTTCCGCTTGCAAAAATTAAATGTCTCTGGAGTATGATATGTTGTTTTGGCTTAATCTCACTCATGTTCAATGCACGAATACAGTCAACATTCAATCATCATTCATTTTGTTGCATAAGTGATGTTCTGGAACTTGGGAGTTGAGTTTATGCTCGACCCCCGATTTTCAGGGCGTTACAGTATTTATAAGCTTCTCACACGTGTGAAGGCTATTCGTGCACAACAGGGAGCACACAACCCATTCCAGCGCACAACTCTTTTCAACACACAACCCATTCCAGCGCACAACACATTCAAGTGCACAACTATTTTCAACACACAACCCATTCCAGCGCACAACACATTCAAGTGCACAACTCTTTCCAACGCACAACCCATTTTAGTGCACAACCCATTCCAATGCACAACTCTTTCCAATGCATAACTCTTTCCAGCGGACAACCCATTCCAGCCCATAATACATTCCAGTGCACAACTCACTATTCATCACGCAACACTATTCACCGCTCACAACACATTATTCACCATACACAATGCACTATTCATTGTGCAACACTATTCATCACACACAATGAACTATTCACCATGTACAAAGCACTATTCATGACACTATTCATCGCGCACAACTCACTATTCACCATGCACAATGCACTATTCATCACGCAACACTATTCACCACGCACAATGCACTATTCATCGCGCAACAACATTATTTATTACATAATACTATTCATCATGCAACAACACTATTCATCATAGCACTATTCACGAGAGATTTAAGATAGAGAGAGGGCTGCGCAATGGGAGAAATGCTATGCAAATGAAATCTCTAAGAAGATAGAGAGGGTTGCGAGATGGATAGGGCTACCTATCTTGGAATCTTAATGCGGAACAAATGTTGAGGGTTAAATATTGCATATTAGACCCTAGTTATTACCTAATTTTACAAACATAGTACTGTTTAACGACTCAATTTAATCGTGTTTGTGATGCAGGGTGTATTTACGAGCTTGGATCGAAATAAGGTGTTAAAAGCTAAGATTTAACGCTCAGAATTCACCAGAGCATAGGATAAACTCCAGGGGACCGCGATTGATAGATTTATACGCCTGAGATCTGAGAAAATCAAGAAACTGAAGCTCAAGTGTCCTGAAAGTCAGCTAGAACGCAAGATCACAGGGTTTCCGCCATCCATTCGACTCGAAACTTCATATATGGCTTGAGGAATACAAATTAACTGTACACGTCGAATTCTAGTTCCCGGATCCTTGTGGAAGAGACTTAACAGACAGATCAACCCATGAATATTTAATTTGGGGGCCCACCTGATATCAGGATATGGTTCAATTTTGGTCTCAGCCATTTGAAGGAGATGGGAAGGCAGATGGACGATGTGGATTTATTAGAACCATCATTGTGGGGCCACATGAGTGTTGCACATGCACTGCAACAAGTACATTTGCAGTGCACTAAACCATAATAAGCGGTCAAACGTCGTTTGACCGCACCTGCTATAAGTCTTAACAGAGATGAAGCGTCTCTGTTTTCTCATTCACGCACAGCCATCTACTGGACGATCGGTGGGCCAGAAAAATAAACCCATCTATATAATCCAGACCATCCACTCGTTCTAGAAGGGAAAACCGACCGTACACTAGAGGTTTTTTCAATTCCATGCTCGTACACACAGGAAAATACCATTCAAACGCAGGTTAGACGACGATATGGAAAAAACAAGTGGGCTTCATCATCGGCAATTCAAAACCATCCATATCCAAACAGTTTTTCCTACTGAAGCTAATGGACGGGGTGAATTTCCCCAAAACACCACTGTGGGGCCCACCGATCACGTCAGCGCAGACTCGTGCGTAAGCCTTCACACGTCTGTGAAAAGTGGAAGTTCCAGGTGGTTATGGCCCACCATCTTTGATTAGATGCAAGATCTGAACTGTCCATGGTGTAGAGCATTCAAAAGCATCCCAAGGGACGGTGTTTCTTTGGAAAATGAGCAAGGAAAGTGGTGTTGTTTTGTGTGCTTTCTTGGCTGCGTAAAGAAGTTATGCACGCTAGTGCGTAAAGATCCCTCCACCGAAAGCAACAACATCGGTTCATTCCAGCCGACTTCTCCAAGGTCCTTACAGCTATAAAAAAGAGAGAGAGAACGTGAGGGGGGGAGTATTCAAGGAGTTGTCGTCGACGTCAGTAATAGGGAGAGAAAGGGAGAAATTTTTAGAACTTTTCTTTGGTTTTTTTTTACTTTTTATTTTCGTATGATATTTGAGAGATTTAGTCCAATCATGGTTAGCTAAACCTCTTAGCTAGGGATAAGAGGTGAAGCTTATGGCATGATGGGAATGATTCTAAGGCTCTGATTCATGTTGATGAACCTTTTGTTTGATTTTAGTTTAATTATATGGAATGCTTTTAGTTTTTAATGGTTTGTTGTGACTGAAATTACAATAGATCTGTGATAGCTTTGAGCATGTTCTTAGCATTATAGGGTTTATGAATTTAGGGACACTGTTGTTCACCATCGCCTCCTGGGCATGGTTGGATGACGAATTCCTAACATTCATACATCTCTCAGATTGGCTATAGATTGGGTTAATTCTGTTGTTTATCTTATCTCATGGGCATGGTTTGGTGATGGAATCCATTATAATTTACATCTGTCTTATCTTATGAAAACTAGATCAACGGAAGGTCATATAGTGCTTTAGCGATATATCTTCCAACTGGATGAAGATGGGACTCGAAGTCCAGTTGAGTTCGTGAATCAAGCATAGATCTCCCTGATTTATACAAGTGGATCCTCTGAATCCCTAGTTTCCTTCCTCTGAATTCCTTAAGTTTTAGATTAATATTTCACCATTATTCTTCAAATGACAATCAATTTAGATTACATCTTATTCTAGTGCTAGTTCTGATTACTTTCAGATTATGTATAGGTTTTAGTCCCTATGGATTCGACCTCGGTCTCACCGAGTTTATTACTACATCACAACCCTATACTTGGGGAGTGAACAAGTTTTTGGCGCCGTTGCCAGGGACTGACGGCTACGATTCTCTGAAATTAATTGGTTTTAGAATTAGTTTAAGATTAGGATTTTACTAACTTCAGTTTTAGATTTTTCTTTCTATTTGATTTTTAGAACTAACTTCCCTGTTTTGTTGGGTTATTGATAGATCTTCTAAATTGGTAACTCCATCATAATTTCTTTACTTTCTCTATTCTTTATATTAGGTCTTATTTCTTAGAAGCTAACTTGGTTTATTTTGTTTCATAGGTTCTTAACTTAGGATTTCAAATTGGTAACTTCTTTTCATCTTTCTTCTTTATTTCTAAACTGCCCTTTCTATTCTTCCTCTTAGTTCTAGGTTTAGAAGCTAAAGTGAGGGCTGTGAGTGTTGCATGCCCAAGTGGGTTCGTGATAACACTTGACGTCTCTTGACTGAAGGAGGATTAGTTGAGGGGTTGACTGTCCATCTCAGGACTAGACACCGTTCGAGATCCCCGGAGTTAGTTGAAGTAATGACCGCAAATCAACTCCCTTCACCTGGGATTGAGGAAGTCCATGATGAGAATGAGGTGCATCAAGCACCCCACCTCGTACTTTACGAGATTATTTACAACCGGCGGTGGCGAGCATGCCCTCATGCATGTTTTTTCCAGAAAATATGGGACACATGAATATCAAGTCAGGGGTGATCCAACTCCTTCCTAAATTTCATGGGCTTGAATCTGAAGAACCGTATCAACGCTTGAAAGAGTTTGATGAGATTATAACCACTTTATATTTTCCAAACGTGTCTGAGGACATAGTCAGGCTGAAACTCTTCCCCCTTTCTTTGAAAGAGAAAGCTAAGATGTGGTTATATTCACTGCGTCCTAGATCTATTGGCACATGGAATGATATGCAAAGGGAGTTCATAAAGAAATTTTTTCCATATCATAAAATGAACACCCTTAGAAAATCAATCATGAACTTCGCTCAAAGGGAGGATGAAACATTCTTCCAATGTTGGGAAAGGTTCAAGGATCTTGTTAGTTCATGCCCACAACACGGCTTTGAAACGTGGCGCATTACAAACTTTTTCTATGATGGACTGACATCTTCCATGCACCAAGTGGTCGAGACAATGTGTAATGGAGAATTTATGAATAAAGATGTCGATGAGGTATAGGATTACCTCGATAACCTTGCTGAAAAAACACAATCATAAGAGCATTACCCAAATTCGAACATGACGTCTAGGCCGACTCAATCTAAGTAGAAAGGTGGATTGTATCTCTTGAAGGAAGAGGATGATCTCAATTATAAAGTGACTAACCTCATAAGAAAATTTGAAGCCATGGAAGGAAAGAAAGATAAGGGTAATAAAATTGTTTGCGGCATCTGTGATTACAACATTCACACAACTGAAAATTGTCCTACAATACCTCCCTTTTGAGAAGTGTTGAATTAGCAAGCCAATGCCGTAAATAACTATCAAAGACCTTTTAATGGACCTACCTCTAATACATACAATCCTGGTTGGAAAAATCACCCAAATTTTAGTTGGAGGAATAGACAAACTGCTACCCCTCAAGGTTTCTTCAATCAAAATCCAAATCAGGGAAACCTCAAGAAGAACCAGTTCAAATTTCCATACAAGAGCTGGCTCAGGCAGTACGAGGATTTACAGATTTAATGCAAAAGATGGATTCACGTATGACGGTTATGGAAAAGAGGATGCTTCCTGCACAACCTCTCCCCAATCCTAAACTGCAGTACGATATAAGTGATCCAAGCTCTTCAAATTAGATGGATCATGCTAAATTTATCACCACTCTTAAGAGTGGGAAGATTATTGATAAAACCCTTCCAGTTAGGCCCGAAAAGCTTAAAGAATCAGAAGAGGACAATAATTATGGATCTAGTGATGCCCCACAAAAATTAGAACTGGAACTTCTAGAGAAGCCAGTTGCTCTATTCTCCAAACGGTTGGTTACACCAAAACCTCTCTCTAACTCTCAGGATATTCTAGAGGTATTGAAACAACTGAAAGTTAACATTCCTCTACTTAATGCCGTAAAACAAATACCTTCATATTCCAAATTCCTGAAAGACCTATGCACGACCAAAAGACGGCGAAGTATTCAAAAGAAGATCTTCTTGATCGAGAAAGTGAGTGCCATCTTAAAGCAAGACGTGCTGCAAAAATACAAGGATCCTGGTAGCCCAACCATATCATGTATGATTGGTAACTACCGCATTGAGCACACACTTCTTGACTTAAGAGCGAGCGTTAATTGATTCCTTACTCGGTATACAAACAGTTAGGGTTGGGTGAATTAAAAACCACCTTAACCACGTTATAACTCGTTGATCATTTTATTCGTATACCAAGATGGATAATCGAGGATGTGTTAGTTCAGGTTGACAGATTCTACTACCCTGTAGATTTCATAATCCTAGATACCGAACCCGTCAATAATGGAAGTACTCAGATTCCCATCATCCTTGGTCGCCCATTCCTTGCCACTTCAAACGTAATTATCAATTGCAGGAATGGAGTCATGAGCATGTCTTTTAGGAATATGACATTAGAGTCAAACATCTTTTTCAATAATGGCAGAAATTTCGAGGATGATGACGATTTCCATGACGTTAACATGATTGATTCTTTCGTAGAAGATAGAACGCCTCTGACCTTATCCTCTGACCCTCTAGAGACATGCCTGGCACACTCCCATGACTTGGATGATGACATAATTAGGGAGACGTGTGCGTTGCTTGATACTATGCCGATACTTGAAGTTAACCTGTGGAGGCCACAATTTGAAGAATTACCTCAAACCGATATAGTGCCTCTACCATCTAACCTTAAGCTACCGAAGCTTGACCTAAAACCTTTGCCCTCTGATGTGAAATATGTTTATTTAGGTCAAAATGAGACATACCCGGTGGTGATCTCTGCCCATCTGGAGAAAGAATAGGAGAGTATGCTCATATCTACTCTCATTGAGCATAAGGGAGCCCTTGGATGGATGATAGCAGACCTCAAGGGAATCGACCCCTCAATTTGTACTCACCACATATATCTTGAGGATAATGCGAAGACTGCTCAACAATCACAACGTAGACTAAATCCAAACATGAAGGAAGTGGTTAAGGCTGAAGTTCTTAAACTATTGGATGTGGGTATGATATACCCCATATCCGGTAGTCAATGGGTGAGTCCAACTCAGGTGGTTCCTAAGAAGTCCGGGATCACCATCGTAGCCAATGCCAATAATGAACTGGTGCCAACTAGAGTTACTACTAGTTGAAGAATGTGCATTGACTACAGGAAGTTGAATACCGTCACGAGGAAGGACCACTTTCCTTTGCCCTTCATTGATCAAATCTTGGAAAGGTTAGATGGTCATTCCTATTACTGTTTCCTTGATGGGTATTCGGGCTACAATCAGATTGAAATCGCCCCTGAGGACTAGGAAAAGACCACATTTACATGTCCCTACGACACCTTTGCCTACAGAAGGATGTCATTCAGGTTATGTAATGCCCTTGCCACCTTTCAACGATGTATGATGAGTATCTTCTCTGACATGGTGGGGAAATATCTAGAGGTCTTCATGTACGATTTTTTTATTTTTGGTTCATCTTTCAGTGAGTGCTTAAAGAGTCTTAAATGTGTGCTGAAAAATGTGAAGAAAAGAATCTCGTACTTAATTGGGAGAAGTGTCATTTCATGGTTCAGAAGGGAATTGTCCTTAAGCATATCATCTCATCTAAGGGAATCGAGATAGAAAAGGCAAAAATCGATTTTATCTCTAACCTACCTCCACCCAAGAACATCAGAGACGTTCGATCCTTCTTAGGACACGCAGGGTTTTATAGACAATTCATAAAGGACTTTAGTGTCCTCTCTCGTCCTTTATGTAATCTTCTTCAGAAGGATGCACCATACGAGTGGACTGAACAATGGCAGTAAGCTTTCACCAAGCTTAAGGGCATGTTAACCACTGCACCTATCATGTAGCCACCCGACTGGAGCCTTCCTTTTAAGCTTATGTGCGACGCTTTTGATTATGCTCTTGGAGCAGTTCTAGGTCAGAGAAAAGATAAGAGGCCTTACATCATTCATTACACGAGTAGGACTTTAAATCCTGCCTAAGTGAACTACTCGACTATGGAAAAGGAACTCTTAGCCTTAGTGTTCGCCTTGGACAAATTTTGGTCATACCTGATCGGATCCAACATCATTGTCTACACAGATCATACGACACTCAAGTATCTTCTTTCTAAGAATGATTCTAAGCCCCGCCTGATACGATGGATCCTTCTACTCCAAGAATTTGATTTGAAAATTAAAGATAAAAAGGGAGTAGAGAACGTAGTGGCTGATCACCTTTCTCACCTTAATACCTCTGATTCCCTTGAGGCGACCCATATCAATGACATGTTGCCCGATGAACAACTGTATAGAATCTCCCATTCACCTTGGTTCGCTGATATTATTAATTATCTTGACACAGGTTCCATACCTACACATTGGACCACACAAGATAAAAGGAAATTCTTTACCTAGGTGCGCAACTTTTTCTGGGACGATCCATATTTATTTAAACATTGCCCAAACCAAATCCTAAAGAAATGTGTGCCAGACGATGAGCATTAGAGTGTCATCTCCTTCTATCTGGTGGTCACTTTTCTACTAAAAAGACCACGGCCAAGATTCTATAGTGTGGCTTTTATTGGCCCACTATGTTCAGGGACACTCATGAGTTTTGCAAGGCTTGTGAGCGTTGTCAGAAATTGGGAGCATTATCCCATCGAAATATGATGCCTTTGAATCCCACCCTTATAATGAAGCATTTGATTGATGGGGTATTAATTTCATGAGACCATTCCCCCAATCCTTTGGAAATTTGTATATTTTGCTCGCCGTAGACTATGTCAGTAAATGGGTTGAAGCGATTCGGTGTCAGAATAATGACCATCGCACGGTCATTAAATTTTTAAAAGGGAACATCCTTTCACGGTTCGGAACGCCTCAAGCCATCATTAGTGATGGGGGCTCACACTTTTTTAGTAGACCATTCAAGAGCTTAATGAAGAAATATGGTATCTCTCATAAGGTGAGCACCCCATACCATCCACAGACAAGTGGACAAGCTGAGATTTCAATTAGGGAGATCAAACATATCCTGGATAAAACGGTTAACCCTGATCATAAGGATTGGTCAACCCGATTGACTGATGCCTTATGGGCATACCGTACTGCTTTTAAAACCCCTATTGGAACGTCTCCCTTTAGACTTGTCTATGGGAAGGCTTGTCACTTGCCTGTGGAGTTGGAACACAAAGCGTACTGGGCGATCAAAAATCTGAATTTCAATCTGAACAACGCTGGCTCACTACTTAAGCTTTAGTTGAATGAACTGGAAGAAATCTGGAATGACGCATACGAGAACTCGAGAATTTACAAAGACAAGATGAAGGCATTTTATGATCAACATATTTTATGGAAATCATTCACGCTAGGTCAGAAAGTCCTTTTATATGACTCTCGACTACATCTCTTTCCGGGTAAGCTTCGATCTCGTTAGATCGGCCCTTACATTGTTGTTACTGCTTATCCTCATGGGGCCGTCGAGATAAGAGATCTCAACAATGGCAAGGAGTTTAAAGTAAATGGACATCGATTAAAACCATTTGTCAAGAAATTTGATTCAAAGGCCATGTCCATACCTCTGACTGATCCTGTTTACCAGGATTGATCTCCTAGTCTGATGGAGGTATAGGTAGGTTTATCGCTTTCATAGGATTATGATAGTTTGCTTTATGTTATTTTAGGATAAATGGTTTTATGCCGTTAGTTTAGTTGCCTGATACATTACGATTAGGTTAGTTTGCTTTCATGCTTAAACTCTTGTGCTTAGTTGCTCTCATGCTGATATCTTTGGAAAGCCTCGTGATTCTTTCATCCAGTTACTTTCTTTCCATTACTCCTCTTTTACTTTCATTGTCCCATGTGCATTGCATGCTTATTTCCTTTACATTGAGGACAATGTAGATTTTAGGTTGGGGGTGGGAGATTAGGTTGCCTAATCAGTGTTTTCTTGGTCTTGAGCGAAATTTGTGAAAATTTTTAAAAATTTTTCTAGAATTTCTTGTAAATTCGATGTGATTTTGATGGCTATCTTTGATTTAAATTACAAGATACGTGATGTTGGTAATTTATGACTCTTAAATTCAGTTATCTATTAGATTTCACAATTAAGTTCGATTTGTTAATCCATGATTAGAAGTTTTAAACATCAATTGAGTTATGATTTCACAGGACACATCTCGCTTACACATTAAGGTTTCAGTTCGATATTGAATTGTAACTTGGTAATCACTAAGCATGTAAGGAACCAGCTTGGAAAATTTGCCCGTCATGATCAATTGAAGAAAAAGAAATACCCAGCTAAAAAAAAAAAAAAAAACAGCTACCTTTGGAAAGGGTTGGGCGAATGATCTTCACCATTGGTTTGCTGCCTATAGGCGTGGATTTAATTCCCCATGGATGATATGTGGAAAGGGTTGGGTGTACGGTCTTCACCATTGGTTTGCTCCCTATAGGTGAGGATTTGATTCCCCTCCTTGGCATTACTTTTAAAAAATTGATATAGCGGGAAAGTCATCAAAAGCTGGAAGAATGGGAAAGTTTGGTTTAGGTTTTGGTTATCTTGAATGCTCTTGATGGGTACTAATAACATCATGAAATAGAGAAGTGAACCCTAATGATAAGCCAAGATTTCACTATACACTCATGGAACTCAATGTTTAGAATTGTTCTAATTATTGGATTAATATTTTGAACTTGATTATGAAGTTTACCGTGCGCTTGATTACAGGAGATAATATTACCCAACATTCATGAATCTTAGAACACTAGGATCTGGATTGTTTTTTAAAAGTCACTCGAGTTCAAAGAAATTGTCCTGTAATTCTCAACTTATTTTTCATAAAATTTGCTCGGGACCAACAAAATGCTTGTTGGGGGTTGTGTTGAGGGTCAAATATTGCATATTAGACCCCAGTTATTACCTAATTTTACGAACACAGTACTGTTTAACGACTGAATTTAGTCGTGTTTGTGATGCAGGGTGTATTTACGAGCTTGGATCGAAATAAGGTGCTAAAAGCTGAGATTTAACGCTCAGAATTCACTAGAGCATGGGACGAACTCCAGGGGACCACGATCGATGGATTTATACGCCAAAGATCTGAGACAATCGAGAAACTGAAGCTCAAGTGGCTTAAAAGTCAGCCACAACGCAAGATCACAGGGTTTCCACCATCCATTCGGCTCGAAACTTCGTATATGGCCTGAGGACTATAAATTAACCATACACGTCGAATTCCAATTTCCGGATCCTTGTGCAAGAGACTTAACAGATAGATCAGCCCATGAATATCTAATTTGGGGGCCCACCTGATATCAGGATATGCTTCAATTTTGGTCTCAGCCATTTGAACGAGATGGGAAGGTAGATGGACGGTGTGGATTTATCAGAACCATCATTGTGGGGCCACATGAGTGCTACACATGCACTGCAACAAGTACACATGTAGTGCACTGAACCATAATAAGTGGTCAAACGTCATTTGACCGCACCTGCTACAAGTCCTAAAAAGGGACGGAGCGTCTCTGTTTTCTCGTTCACGCACAGCCGTCTACTGGACGATCGGTGAGCCAGGAAAACAAACCCATCTGTATAATCCAGACCATCCACTCGTTCCAGAAGGGAAAACTGACCGTACACAGGAGGTTTTTTCAATTCCATGCTAGCACACATAAGAAAATACCGTTCAAACGCAGGTTGGACAACGATATGGGAAAAACAAGTGGGGTTCGTCATCGGCAATTTAAAACCATCCATATCCAAACAGTTTTTCTTGCTGAATCTAATGGACTGGGTGGATTTCCCCAAAAACACCACTGTGGGGCCCACCGATCACGTCAGCGCAACCTCGTGCGTAAGCCTTCCCACGTCCGTGAAAAGCAGAAGTTCCTGGTGGTTGTGGCCCACCATCTTTGATCAGAGGCAAGATCTGAACCGTCCATGGTGTAGAGCATTCAAAAACGTCCCAAGGGACGGTGTTTCTTTGGAAAATGAGCAAGGAAAGTGGTGTTGTTTTGCATTCTTTCTTGGCTGCATAAAGAAGTTACGCACGCTGGTGCGTAAAGATCCCTCCAACGACAGCAGCAACGTCGGTTCATTCCAGCCAACTTCTCCAGGGTCCTTCACAGCTATAAAAAAAAGAGAGAGAGAGAACATGAGGAGGGGGGCATTTAAGGAGTTTCCGTGGACGTCAGTAATAGGGAGAGAAAGGGAGAAAATTTTAGAACTTTTCTTTGATTTTATTTACTGTTTATTTTCGTATGATATTTGAGAGATCTAGTCCAATCATGGTTGGCTAAACCTCTTAGCTAGGTCTAATAGGTGAAGCTTGTGGCGTGATGGGAATGATTCTACGGATCTGATTCATGTTGATGAACCTTTTGTTTAATTCTAGTTTAAGTTTTTAATGGTTTGTTGCGACTGAAATCACAATAGATCTGCGATAGCTTTGAGCATGTTCTTAGCATTATAGGGTTTATGAATTTAGGGACCCTGCTGTTCACCATCGCCTCCTGGGCGTGGTTGGATGACGGAATCCTTCCTAACATTCATACATCTCTCAGATTAGCTGTAGATTGGGTTAATTCTGTTGCTTTTCTTATCTCATGGGCATGGTTTGGTGATGGAATCCATTCTAATTTACATCCGTCTTATCTTGTGAAAACTAGATCAACGGAAGGTCTGTGCTTTAGTGATATATCTTCCAACTGGATGAAGATGGGACTCGAAGTTTAGTTGAGTTCGTGAATCAAGCGTAGATCTCCCTAATCTCTACAAGTGGATCCTCTGAATCCCTAGTTTTCTTCCTCTGAATTCCTTAAGTTTTAGATTAATATTTCACCATTATTCCTCAAATTACAATCAATTTAGATTACATCTTATTCTAGTGCTACTTCTGATTACTTTAAGATTACGTATAGGTTTCAGTCCCTGTGGATTCGACCTTGGTCTCACCGAGTTTATTACTACATCACAACCCTATACTTGGGGTGTGAACAACAAACCAAACTCCTTTTGACTGGTGTATTTTTTGTGCCCCAACAGATTCACCCTCGATCCTTCTTTGATTGATTTATGAAATTAAATGGAGGATCGATCTTCTTCTGTACAAAAGTCTTTTCAATTCTGAGAAGGATTCTTTATGAAAATAAAGTTGGTCACATAACGGAGAAGAATCGCTTGAACGAAAAAATGAAGAGTCGATCTCAAAAGAATTAAGCTCGAAGGAATCATATTCGAATAAATTACTGTCAAATGAATCACAATCGCAGGAATCGAGCTCGAATGAATTACGGTTGAGGGATGACTAATGATCGTGCTTGAACAGAAGACTGAATGATCGCGCATGAACGGAAGACTGAATGCCCCTGATCAGAAGTCCCGAGTGAATGCTTCAATAGAGAGGATAATGCAGTAATGAAAACATTGTCGTTATAGCGGTCAATTAGATAGAGCACTTTTCTATGAATAGAGCTACAATTGTATTCTCCACAGTTGTAATTCCCTTATTCACGCAATTCTCTTTTCATCAAAACTTGTCGCTGTAACAGCTATGACGATTTCATCTTTGACTAACTTGATCAGATAACTATCTTTCAATGCTGCTCCTGCTATAACAATCTCTTCGATTAAATCTGGTGACTCTCTCTTTGAACTTCGTGGCTAGGGAATTATTTTTTAATGCTGCTACTGCTGCAACAATCTCTTTGATTGTCTCCTTTATTCATCGTCTGCATAATCCAGGATTTCGAATGGTAATCTTTCCTGCCAAATTAATCAGAATTAGTATATCAAGATATCATAATTTTTCAATTTAGTTTCATGAAGTATTGATAATTTTGAAATATATTGAAAGCTTTTAGAAGGATTATAATATTTGTAATATGATAATGATTTAGTCATTCCATCTTTGTGCTTGTCAACGTGCTATGCATTACATTTGTTACATTCTTTGCTCATTGTATCATGCTTTCAGAGATGTCATTTTCGGCTCTAAAGGTTCAACCGTTGAGTCTTTTCTTAGTTTGTGCTCCTTAGCATTTCTTCATAGGCTGACTAGGAGTCCATTTTCCTTGGGCCTTTGCTGATTCAGAAAAATAGATAAGACTTCTTTCAATTTCCATTTACTAGCTTTCTGGAGGTCATAGAAGTGACTGATGATGGTTCTATCTCTTTTGGCAAACATTTGTTCCCTGTCTCCATCAGGTCCAGTACTATTCCATTGAGGGAAGATAGCTCATTTTGGCGTGAACTATATTTTCCAAGTAGATTTGTTCGTCAATTTGGATTTGACCAGACTGTATCGAAGACTTGTAATATCCTTACTAGAACAATAAGAAGTTGTAGCATCGGACCATATAACTGGGCCTTGATTATGGAAGTAACTTTTGAACGTTTACATTATATCATGTTTATAATTCCCGGATATAATTATCCAGTTCATGCTTCTTATAAAGTTGGATGCGTTGATGGGCTCATCAATATTACTTATCGTGTGATTATTATCTAGTAGATCATGCCATATCGATTCCTCTGTCGCGCATAAGAAAGTATCAGAAAGACCAATGAATAGATTACTTTGAAGAAATAAATCATGCCTCCTCTCTAGGCCAACTTTGCATAAAGATTTCTTCAGAAGATAATATTTACGTAATGAAGCTCGTTGATACCCTTGAAGGATGGATAGCATTTCATGCTTCTTTGAAGAATCCAAAGAATACATCTGAATTTTTTATCATCCAAAAGAAAATGATAATTCTTCATATTTTCATCCTCCACCTCTGCAGAATTTTGCCAGATAACCTTCCTTCATTGTCAGGAAAGCAAGAGATAGGAAGGCATCATTATTCTCTTAGGAAGGATAAGCATATTATAATTGAAGACTCATAGTCGATCTTGAAGAATTTAACTTTTGAATAGAAAGTAGCAAGTATTTTGAAAAAAAAAACTTGTTATTGCTGTAATTTGAACTTGATTAAAGGGAAACGCATTTTTGTATGTTGTTTAAGCAGTTTTTGAGATTTTCATCAGGCAATTATGTATTTGAGCATATATTAAGTAAAATAAATGATCATATATTCTGCAGCATTTTGATGCTACACAGAGTTTAAGCTCTTGAGTAGTGGAACGAGTATACTTTTGACTGAACATACTTGGACTCGACTTGACTTGACTGTACTTTACTTAACTGGACTTAACTTGACTAGACACTTTCACACAGTTTAATCTCTTGAGTAGTGGAGCAATCACAGTTTTTTAGACTCATGAGTAGTTGGAGTCGGGTCTTATGCGAATGGTCTCTGTAACTTTTATGAGTTCACTGGACTTATCACGGCCGGGGAGTTCACAAACCACGATCTATCAGAGGGGCCCAGTGAAGCTATCGGGGCCGTGAACTCGGTGGGATTTACCCATAGGGTTGGCCGCAATAACTCTCTAGAGTTCACGGGGTGCACAAGATTACCTCAGGGTACCAAATCTAAGGCCATAAGTTCGTCAATGAGGGGGTAATTTATTTTAGAGACCCAATCCTCATGAGTTACTACTGAAATTAAGCTAGGAATATGGGGGTTTTATACATGGTTGGCCTATCTATGGACAATGGCCAAAGAGCGCACACTACAGCCCGCTTTTTCTTCGTCTGCAAGGTCGAACCCATTCACGAGAGGGCATTTTCTCTCACTTTCCACTGTGACGCTGTTCGAAGCTATACAGACAACATTGGTCTCACGTGTGACTAGCCGTTGTGGACTTTTTCACCACTTAGGGCTTGTAGTCGCTAGCTCCATCCGCTGCCTGCATGGGTCTATGCATGTGATGGCCTATATGGGCTTTTTAGGGCCACTGACTTCTCACTGCTGCCCGCATAATTTATATACAGTCGATGATGGTAGATCTTATGCGTAGCTGGCCATATAGGCTTGGCTATGCTGTCATAAATGATAAATCACCATCACTGTGGTGGCATTTATATATAGTTGACCGTATAAGCTTCGCTGAAGATGACAAATCAATAATTGATATATCGCCACTACTGCTACTAATGATATTATAAGATTTTATAATCAGAATGGTGTATCAGCTTGGCAATAATATCAATTTCGATAAATTTTGATAATAGAATAATCTTTGCGTCAGCAATATGGCGATGGCAATGGTGGTTATTGTTGATTCGACAATAATCATTGACGCTTGACGATAATATGCTTAAACTTGATATGCTTGAAAATCTGCCTTTTATTCATATATGGAGAGGAGTATAAAGCATTGATATTTTGAGACTTTTCCATCATTTTGCTTATCTTGCCCCCTTTTGATTTGGAAGTATTATGCTGATAATCTTCAAAATCAAAATTGTGATTATCTTCAAGGATAACATATTTTGATGAACTGGCACTGACAGGTATATTGATGAAAATTTTCCCCCATGGTGAATATACTTGTCTTGCTTCTCCTCAATCCGATTTCAAGATATGAAGAGTCACGTCTTTATTAAAATGTTGCTCTTTTGTCGAATGACTATTTTCAATCGGGATCATATGTCATTACTTTCTCTCTTATTTAATATGTCTTCTTTATGACAATTTTACTATTGTCAATCATCTTTTGTAGAATAATCTTTAGTGTGAAGCAATTTTCAATTCATTGTTCGAGAAAAATGGTGATAATAGCAATAATCACTTTCTCTTATTTGCTTCATTTCCTTTAGACACTTTGGCTGTGGCAATTTGATTTTCTCTATAGCTGGCAATTGATTCATTATAAGAAGTATATCATCTTCTTCAACTGTATATTTCTCATAGTTCTTGAATTGTCTGAACTCTTTCTTTACTTTCTTAGTTGTGGAATCATAACTCTTTATTTTCTTTTCTTCTTTGTCAATATCTATTGTCGATCTCTTAGGATTTTGAAATAACCAATTCATACAAGAATTGAGCAGCTTCACCTTGAACCTTTCCAAATTGCAAGCTTTTATAATTAAATCTTGAAAAGTCCGCATATTCGGACCAATAAGTCCTAATGTAATGTTTGGTTGACTTATTCTTTTTCTCTAGAAAGCTATGAACATGATGCCCCCAGGGTTCTACATTGACTGATGAATTCGTCAACTGATTCGTCCTCTCGTCGGCGAGCAAAGGCTAATTCAGTCAAATTGACTTCTTTGTCGGAAGAGAAGAAGTTTTCCATAAAAATACTTTGCATATGTTCCCAAGTATGAATATATCTTGAGATTAAAGCTGAATACCATCTGAAGGCTTTCCCTATCAGAGAACACCCAGATAATCGCAAACAATACCGAGGAACTCTAGAGAAATTTCCCATCTTTGTTATGAAATGCATCATATACTCTTCTGGTGATCCGTTCCTATTAAACTTCTTAAAGTTTACGTGTTTGAAGTTAGCGGGAAATGACACTTCTTCTATTTCAGGGGAATACAATGTCTGATATCGGAACCTTTTGTTCTGATTTTGTTCCTTCTTTAGATGAATGGTTACGGTGACCATCTGTCAGACTTCTTCTTGCGTTATGCTCTGAGTAATATTAGGCGCTGGTCCTTGAAATCTAACCGCTTGTGGTTGTGATAGTTTTACCTGTAATTCAATGTTGTTCACGGCAGTCACTGTTAGAAAATTAGGGACTTCTTCAGCAACATGCTCACCTAGTGAAGGATGATTAGGCTGATTAATATCTGTTGAAAAGTTTTTTACTTCTTATACTTTGATTGTCCTAATATTGAAGGAGAAAATGAAAACTACATTGCTGATGCCATTGAGGAAGATGAGCTATTGTGATATTGAGTGACTAAGGTAAAACTACACATCATGGCATGTCGTATAATCGACCCATTAACCGTACTTGGAAGGATGGTACTCCTTATGAGATAAGATCGAACCCTTCATTTTTTGGATGTCACTATCATCCATCCTTCATCGTCTAGCTACGCTATTGGTGAAGCAGAAACTATTCTAGAGATCACCTGACATTGCCTATCCTTGATTGCAACTAACTTAATCTTCTTTGGTACTTTTTGTAGTAGTGATCCCGTATTGTCGATGTAATCTACTGAGAATCTGTTAGGTGAGAAGTAAACAACCACATTAGTAAGGAGAAAATTCATTGCGGTTGTGTAAGGATAAAATACCTGTTATTCAGAACAGAGTATCAGTTATTTTATTTAAATAAAATTGTACTTTATTTTAGAGATGAAGGGGAGGATATTCCCGTTAAGAGTCATCATTTTGTCGTCTATTTGACGCCAAACAGTGATAAAAGTTCTCTGAATATTTTCTAAGTTATCATTGAATAATAACTGTCTCCAGTGAAGTCACCATTTTGTTTCGACAAGAAACGAATACGTTTGATTTGGGGGATTATCATTCAATAATAATAAAGAAAGAATGAGAGAACAATCATCAGAAAGTATTTTATTCATTCTGAATTCATTTACATCCTCGTATTTCCCTTTATTCTGAAAACAAAGTACAATGAATCAACATAATGAATGAGAGGAGGAACAGTTCAATGGCAAATTCGATAGCATTTCGGCGTATTAGATGTTCATCACAATGACAGATGAGTTGTGCAGACTTGAGTTCCTTAGTTTGGTTGCGTGGTAGACACTAGTTGTCTTTTCACTCTCTCCTTTGACTTCTCCATCTCATTCTGAATTATTCTTCTCTCCTTGCTATTAAAGTCCCTTCAAAACAAATGGTTGTGCAAGTGAACCAGTTGTGCAGATAGACTTTTCCTTCTTTTGCAGCTCTCTAAACATGGAAACTTCTGTTTTGCGGAACTTCAATTGTGCACCGCACAACGATACTCTTAGGGCAACTTCTATTGTGCACTGGATAACTTCTGTTGTGCACCATACAATGATACTCTTGGGGGCAACTTCTGTTGTGCATCGAACAACGATACTATTGTGGAAACCTCCGTTGTGCACCACATAACTTTTGTTGTGTGCACTTCACAACGATACTCCTAGGACAACTTCTGCTGTGCTCCTGGAGCTCCTTGAGCTTCTCTTACTTTTTTCCTCCTCAAATGAGGATGGGAGGGGGTATTTATAAGCTTCTCACATGTGTGAAGGCTATTTGCGCACAATAGGTAGCACACAACTTAGGGGCGCACAACCCATTCCAGAGCACAACTCATTCCAGCGCACAACCCATTCCAGCGCACAACTATTTCTATC
Organism: Magnolia changhungtana; assembly: GCA_030180095.1. Lineage (NCBI taxonomy): Eukaryota > Viridiplantae > Streptophyta > Magnoliopsida > Magnoliales > Magnoliaceae > Magnolia > Magnolia changhungtana. The sequence goes on along the minus strand of JASAUF010000473.1, from coordinate 2,537,964 downwards.
ACAAAACACATTCCAACGAATAACCCATTCTAGCAGACAACTCTTTCCAGCGCACAACCCATTCCAGTGCACATATATGAAGAGAAAGATGTCTAAGAAGAGTGATACTTTCGTTTTAGGCGGCTAGTTCTTTCACATGAAGTGTTATGCACATATTATTAATTTAATTGTGAAAGATGGTTTAATTGAATTAAAAGATTCACTAACTCAAATTCGTGGGGCAGTGAGGTATGTTACAAGTTATTTACAAAGAGAACAACACTTCAAACCATGTGTAGAGAAAGAGAGGATAACTTATAAAAGTTCTTTATGCCTAGATGTTCAAACTCAGTGGAACTCCACATATCTCATGCTAGATGTTGCAACCAAGTTTCAAAAAGCATTTGAGAGATTAGAAGAGGAAGATCCACATTTCACCATATAACTTCATGATGGACCTCCTACCATTGGTGATTGGGATGATGCTCGGATTTTTACAAAATTTTTGCAGAAATTCTATGACGCCACTGTTCGCATGTCTGGTTCTTTATATGTCACTTTTAATTCACATTTTCATAAAGTTTGTGGCATTGAAACTTATCCGAATGGTCAATCAGTTTGGATTCTACTTTAAATATCATGGATAAGAAAATGAAGATTAAATTTGAGAAGTATTGGGAAAATATTGAAAAGGTGAATATGATGTTATTGATTGTTGTTGTGTTGAATCCCCATTATAAATTAAAATATGTGAAGTTTTATTATTCTGAAGTTTACAAACATGCCATAGTGATTGAGATCACTAAGAAGATAAGAGAGGCATTCAATTGTATTTATGATGAGTATCAAAAGCTTCAGTCAGTTGATTCTTCTTCAAGTCAAAGCATTTTTGACATGGATGTTGACTAATCAATTATTTGTACAAGTGATCAATTAATTTCTCTCAAATCAAAGTTTCAAAAACATTTGGAAGAAGAAGAGAGTAATGAAGGTAAGTCTGAAGTGGACAAATATTTGGAGGAATCTTGTAAATCCAAACTTTAAAATTTTGAATTGGCGGAAGGTGAATAGCTCAAAGTATAGAGTTCTTTCTCAAGTTGCAGGGGATATTTTAGTCATTCTTGTATCTACCATTGCTTCTGAATCAGCTTTTAGTACTAGAGGTCATGCTCTATATCAATTTTGTAGTTCTCTTACCCCTAAGCTTGTGGAATGCTTAATTTGTGCACAAGATCGGTTACATGCTTCACCTCTTCCAATTCAAGTTAAGAAAAATATGGCTGAAATTGAAGCTCTAGAATCAAGTAATTATTAATTTGATCAATTTGATTTTGTCATATAATTTACTTTTAGTTATTGTGTTCTTCTTGATTTTAATAAATTATTATACTTTTGTAACCCTAACTTCTATTTGAGGACTTTCATATCGAGTTTACATTTTGTAACATACTGCTAGTCTGTTACTTTGCTATGAGGAGGTATATTATCTTGCTTAATTGGACTTGTCTTAAAACTATTTTATGAGTTGAATAGTGGTTTTGTTTTTACCTGAGTTTATGCATCGATCAATATTGACTATTTTTTAGTATTGTGAGTTCTTCATCTCTCCTTGGCTTGCATTGTTTTAGTATTATGTGTTGCTGCACTTTTCTATTCTAAGACGTGAGATTGCATTCAGAGCTCATTACATAAGATGTAATAAGACTGAATGGGAGAGTGAAATGCCCCGGTTTTCAAAACACGAGTATACAACTCGTTTCCAAAAAACCTGGGTGTTAGCTAAATAGGTAAATAACAAATTATCATAATTAGAGTGTGATAAAATAAAACCAAGCATAGCGAACCATCACATAACCAAAATATCAAGATCCTGGTCCACTTAGCTGGGGACCGCAAGTATAAAACCATAAGTTTCAAATGTATCAGAGTTAAACTGGAAAAGAAATAACTATAAATACTGATTGAGCTCATAGTATTCCATCGCCTCCTGACGCAGCTCCTCGTAATACTCCTCCAATCCTGCCTAGGTGACATCAAGACCTGCACCATAACCATCCTCACCTAATCCTGTATTCTCTGTACAGTTGAATATTTGATGAATGAGTGGCCAACTCAGTGTGAATTTCCCTCAAGATTACACACAGCCGCCTTAGTTAAGCATAGTTTAAAAATAACAAGGCATTCAAAAAAATACATGATGCATTCTTATTTAAATGCATGGATGCATGAATGCACATCGACCTAGGGATTCTCATCTAGTCGGACTTGGGCTCGTCACCCATGCATATGGCTGGTCACTAGCATAGCACATCATGTGCGTACATCACGTACAAGCATAATGACTAAGTCATTGTACATTACGTACGTGGGTCGATAGTCTATAGTCTAGGATCTAGCGAAATGATACAACACTAAGACCTAAGGGCACGTGCTACAACATCTAGAATTAGCCACCCATCATCACCCGTATGTTATGAATGCATGATTATCCAAACCATTATTATTCTATTTACAACTAGCCAGTTTAAGAAAGCTTAAAGGTCACTACGGGGATTCATCACCCAGCGTAGGCCGACAACTCGGGCATAATGTCCCATTCCCACCATCCCCGGCTCATGAGACCTCCACCTTAGGATGTTTAATGGAAGCCCATCGACTAGTGGCCAATCAAAATTCAATATGTGGGACTTACCATTGCATGGTTATATGGGAATGAACCGTCGAAGCTACATAAGGCAAATATCAAATCGTAGGACAAATGCCAAGTTGAAGCGATAAAAGGTTACACGAAGTAAATACTAAATCGAAGCGGTAAAGAGGTTGTGTAGGGCAATGTTAAATCAAGGCGGTAAAGAAGTCATCCCCAAATCCACGTAGGCAAAACAACCCATGGATGGTAAACCCATGTTGATATTCCACTATCCAAGATTACCTCCAAGTCGAGGGTCCATTTCTAATACATTTTGTCCTATTACATCCTAAGTGTGGGTTCACATACATAAGTGGAATTTTCCACTAGTAGATGTAGTGAATTGAATTCCATACGCAACTTACAAGTAATTCATTCACATGTGAAAGTGCATAGATACAACACGCAAGATATATGTTGATAATAAAGTTCATAACTACCACAAGAGATCATGAATCAAGCACATAAACTATCAATTGGAATTTAAATGGAAACTAACATGTAAGATTAATAACTATTACATATGATCATGGTTTATAAGCTATCAGTTGTAGTTCAAATGTAAGCTTTTCCTTGAGATTTCATAACTAATATAAGTGACCATAAGTTATAAGATAACAATTGTAATTCAAATGAAAACTATTCCTTAAGCTAATTTGGAAATAGAAAGCTTAAGGGGAAGAAGTCATCACCTTGTTAGTGGAGCTTTCCGGTTATGAAAGTAAGTAATGCAATAGTAGAGGAAAACCCAACCTCTTGATGCCTAATCTTTGCCTTCTAATTTAATGTTAGGCCTGTCCTTATCCTAACAGGGAGAGTTTTGTTCTTGTGAGCTTAGAGTAAGGCAAGACCAATGATCATATATTTAAGTTGTGTTCTAACTTATTTTCAACTGAGGAGTGGAGGATTCTACTAACCTTACCTCGAGTCAGAAGGTGTAAACTGGTTAAGCTAGTTAGACACCCTAGCCCAAATGAATGTACCTAATTCATTCCAAGTCTGGATTGAGATGGCAACCATGAATTACTAAAGTTAAGTTGATATGGATAACTTAAACTAGGTTACAGGTTTTACCTAGTTAGTTGCGACCGTGAAACAGGTGAGCCTTGTTAGTGTTTTTCTTGGCAACGGTTGCATGCAATCCAACAGTCCTGGTTAATGTCAAACCTGCATGTGGTGATTCCACCAGTTAGAATCATATGACATCTGGTACATCAATCCAAAACCGAGTCAACTTGATGTGTTTAGATCATCACCTGATGGCAATAGGCTCAGATCCCTCATTCATCACTTGAACTTCAAGATGGAAGTGGCTGCATGAGAGCCCACGTCCCGGGCTTAACGCACTAAGGATCCAACGATCTAGGGCCTTCAAACTAAGTTGAACTCAGTCCTGCCAGCTGAGTATGTTAAAGGGTTAGAGTCCATCCATTTATCCCTCATTCTCTGCTCTAGGTGGGGCGTTCAGGAGTGGCTAATCCTCGAGCAAGACCAGGTCAGGTCCCTATTCTGCTGACTGAGAGAGACCCAACTCGAGTCTGAGTTACCACCATGACTCAGCAAGGCCTAGTAGCATCGTGATAATTTTAATAGTGGGGAGAAGAGGGTCTCGGTGCTGGGCTCCCGAGCTCTTCACTTCTTATTCCTCCTCATTTCTTTTCTCCTTCTAGCTTATCGCACAAGGCCCTCAACTCGCCCTAAGTCAGCCTGTGGTCGGCCATGTCAAACCGACGCGGTTTGGGCAGCGGGTGTAATTGCAGTACTCACACTCTCCTCTCCCTCTCATTTCTCTCTCTTCTCTCTCTGTATTTTCCAGAACCTAGATTTCCCTATAGCTAGGGCTTTTGAGCTCGCACTAACTTGACCCGAACGAGCTGGCATGTTCTACTCGGGGAAATGTGACACCGACCTCAACGCCAACACTCAAACTCTCTTCCTCTTTTCTCTCCTATTTTCTCTCTCCTTATTTTCCTCCTATTTTTCTTGGTGGGAATCCCGAGGCAGACGGGCTCCTTTTATAATGCTAGGGCTCACTCCCATGTTAGAGCGAACGGTCGAGATAGATGCGACCGTACTCACGTTGTCCTCTCCGTTCGTTGTATGCATGTGTTCAATCTACTATGAGGGATGGATTCCCATTACTGTGGTCCACTGGAAAAGTATTTCTGATCTGCCAATGGGGCCCACACCATCATGGTGGGTTTTTTGGTTTACTGGAGAAGAAAATGTGGCTGTTAATGGTCAATTTTCATCTACGGCCTAACAAGATGATTTGGGTCATTTGAATGAGTCGGATGGTCATTGATCATTGTGGGGGCGACTAATCTCACCAACCATCGCCGTTTCCCACTTCTCACGAGATTTTTCGCCTCTTATGGTCTTCTCGTGAGATGAGAAGTTCTTTTCGATAGATCTATTGCTGCCCTAGTGGGAACGGCCGAGGTTGGTCTACGGAGCTCAGCGGGAAGCTCGGATCGCGCCAACATGATTTCCCGAAGTTGAAAGGCTTCCCATGCCTTTTCCGTCTCTTAGTTGGGTGTCTGCCCATTTTTGGCATCGAAAGAAACACTAATGAACGACTGAGATTGAAGGTAGGTCATTGACTTGGATTGCTAAGCTGGCAGCCACCCAACTCCCTTTTTCAGAAGAAAGTTGTCGCATGTCTCCGTCTGGTTCCTACCTGAGCGCATGCACGCTTACAAGGGCCCACACGGTTGACATGGGTCTGTTCATTTGGGGCTTCTCTACCAGATGGACGGTTTAGATCATCTAGACAGTGGCTAGAGGTGGGCCACAATTCATCCAAAACAGATGTTGTTTGTTTAGATTCGTCCCGGGCGGGAAAAGGAAAAATCTCCCTATTTTGAGATTTTCTTCAGCTCAGCGCCCGATTTGACTGGGTCCTTTGTCTGATGTGTTGCGGATGTATTCCCACTATGGTACATATCAAACCCACTGTGGGGTCCATAATGATGTATTTTGGTAATTCACTCCATTCATCGACTTCCCATTGACTAGTTAAGCCGTTTGTCTGGTGTTGGGACAAATTTAGTGCTTGGATGGGTCCCTAATCTAGCAATTGATCTTATAACTATGTGTTTGGGTTTGCATGGGTTTGAGTAGATGGTTGGCGACCATGACATAAGATGATAGAATATTGGACCACGTGATCCAATGCCTACGATAGTTACGGTGTGATTCAATTACCTAACATGGTGGTTGAAGTCCTAAGATAGACGTCTTTAACGTTGTGACATGTTAACTTGAAGACCATTCGAATGGATGATGGTTACTCTTATTGGCTTGATTTAGGCTAGAACCATTTATTCAAGTTAGGTTCATGTTTATGCTAACCTAGGTCTTAATGGTAACACCTGTGTACCAAAGGTGCGGGGTGTTAAAAAGAGTGATTTATTTTAATTACCATTTGAATATTTATGCCCTAAATAGATCTGATTAAACAAGTCATGTGGAACACTTGCAATTGTTGGTGATTCTATCAATGACCATCAATGACGGATTTTTGAGGTCATTGCTAACCAATCAACTCATCTAAGTGATAATGATATACAACTTATACTTGAGAGTTGTAGCTGATCAGGTGGTAGATTGAGCCACCCTTGATCATTTAATTTGGATGATTCTTAAATAAATATACTACACACCACATGTGATTCACAACTTGTAAGCCAACTGAACATGAGCATTATAGTTTATGGGAATCACAATGCCCTACTTTAGGAGGTTACCTGATTAAGAAATTATAATTGTTGGCAATTACAATAACCAGGCAATTCATATTGTTGAAATATTGACTATTTTTTTAGTATTGTGAGTTCTTCCACTCTCCTTGGCTTGCATTGTTTTAGTATTAGAATGGAACACATGCATCACGGTGGGTTCGGTAAATATGGCCAACCAGATGGACGGTTTAGATATAATACACACAACAGGGGGGCCAGGTTCGGTCTAACAGTTGGACGACAAGGAGAAAACATATACATTTAGTGGGCCCATGGCCCAGTGAACTGGAAGTGTTGATGGTATGGTAAAACACATATCTGATGTGGTCCAGGAATATTTTAACAGTGGATGCTATTGTACCACTATTTTCAGTGGTAGGGTGTAACACCCCGAACTTTTTAATACCCGAGTATTGAAAGTTCTCGAGTGTTACCATAGAATTTAACCTATTGCGTACATGCGTACGGTACCCATCTACCTAACCTAACCTTACATTTATTCCTTAATGCGAATCTGACCATTGGGAATAGTCTCCATTCATAAATCAAGCCATCTGACTGCTGATGTTAACACAAGACCATCCATCATGTGATTTGACAATGTACCTCCCCTTAAAAGAATTGGCGAATAACTCTTTATCCATAATGATTTAGATGTAAGTTATTTTGTAAGAATTATTTTAAAAGGTGCATATAACCATGTAGAACCATTAGATTTCACAAAACTCTTAGATCAACAATAATTAAGAAAATACCATTAATTTATGCCCTTAAATTCTAAATCACATGGTTCTCATGATTCGTTTCATGTAAAATTTTATATTAGGCCTAATTATCATAAATTTACTTTACATGTCAAATTTCAGCCTTTAGATCATTGTAAAAGTGGCCTAATTAACAAATCAGCCATTAATCATTGATTTTGGTGTCCACGAGTGAGGAAAGCTCATAAGTAGTTGTAGTAGGATATTTTCCTCCATATGAACGAGTTGGATTGGCCATCATATGGACCAAGTGTAAAATATGGAGACTTCACTTTGGTAGGCTTTTATTTAGCCGCCAAGTTATCCTTATAGGGCTTACCAACTCTGTATCAACCTAGATCTTCAAGTCTAATCACTTCTTGCCGTCCATAGTAACTCAAACTTGGGCCACACCTTGGCCTCACATGACTGCGATATAATACAAAATTTGGACCCCGATCCATGATCCTACATCGTTGAATGCTAAAGCTAGTCTCTTCCTTTTGACGCAAAAAATGATACTCTAGATTTAGATTGTTTCCACCATCGATCAACCACCAAACTTTATCTGATTGTTTGCCTATCTTGACTACACAACTCCTCTAAGACTGGTCCCTAATCAGTAAGCATGGACCACTAATTGAGAATAAGTTCATTTCAACACCTGCTAGGAGAGTTTCACGATAAGCTTACATAAGGCTCGAATCGGTCTCATATTTGAACTTATGGCATAACATGATCCTGCTACACTTGTGAACAGAGTGGATCGCCCAAGGGACATCACAAGTGGACCCCACCTTCCCCAGCCATTCACTAAACTAAGAAACGCACGCAAGGGATATAACCGACTTCCCACACGAAAGTCGTTTCAGCGATAAACATTGGCTAATGGTGTGGGCCACCCAGGGCTCGAACCTACTTAATATCTTGGCTCTTGGGGCAATCCATCATAAAGAACCTAATTAAGGAACTTGATCATCTGATAACCCATGATTTGTGGACCCCACCTGATTAGGAAGACCGACCAATAGCAGAAATTCAGCCACTGCGACAACGCCCAATAAAACCGGCTAGAAGGAAGCCCTCTGAATGGAAACTTCCGTTTATTCATGCAATCCACACCGTCCAATCTCCAGCAAAGGAGATTCCAATCCCTTTCGAGACTCCAAAATAGAAGGAACGTGAAGAAGGAGCGATGTTTTGCTTTATGCCATTTTTTACGCAAAATCGCACAGTGTGAAAGGATTTCCTTCCTTTACAATAGACCTTGTGATCTCGCACTGACCATAGATCCGATGGGCCGAAAGGCATCAGACGGCCCATCCGACCAACCTAGAGACATCCCAATCTGAAGAAAATGGATCGGGACCAACCTACCATTAAAACCGGTAGCAGCCCCCCACTAACAGGGTTGTCCGATTAGAGATTCAAATCATCCATTAGTAGATCATAAGACTCCCAGTGGGCCTAAAAGATATGAGGAGAAGTGATCCCAAGAAGATCAAGACTGACTACACACGCACACCACAACTGAGAGAGCCGTGTGGCTATTTACCCACACACCACATTACGCAAATAGATTTGTGTAAGAAGAGTCTGGAAACTCTTACATCCTATAAATTCTGATGCTTAGAGAAAATGCAATAGAGAAAGAGAGAGAAAGAAAGGAAGAAATGAGAGAAAGAGAGGGAGAAATAAGAAAAAGAGAAAGAAAAATGAGAGGAGAGAAGGGCTGGTCTTATTGAACTAAGTCGACTCGGTTGGGTTTAGTCAGGTAGGAGTTTTAGTTCCTTCAGACCGACTCGTTAACCCTCCAAAAGAAGAAGAAAAAGAAGAAAAAGAATAAAAGAGAGAGAGAGAGAGAGAGAGAGAGAGAGAGAGAGAGATCACATTGCTTGAGCATCACTTAGTAACTCATCAGGTCTTGGCATGGGTCCAGCCAAGCCCAACTTGTTCAAAGGTAAGTTGATTTCTAATTATCTTCTGATGATTTTCAGTAGATGTTGGATTCCATCAAACTCCAAATTTAAAACACTATTTGTGGAATTGCTCCATAGCGAATCAAACTGAGTCGACTCATCGGAGTGTCGTCGAACTCAAGATCAGGCTGAAATTTATTTAACGAGGTTAGTTAATTATACACTTTCTAATTTACACATTAATTAATGTAAACCTAGGTCTACATTGATACTAAACCTTAGCCTAAAGTTTTGATCTTAACCATACAATTCATATAATGTGATGATCTAACAATAAGAATTGTGTTAGTTGTGCTATAATTTGGGTACTATAATACATCTATAGCAACGTAGAGTGTGATTGAATTCAAGAGGTGGGGGTTTTTTCCTTTAAGCTTACCTTATTTTAAGTTGATATGAATTATATTGCCTTTTACTTGTTCTCATGATTCTCTCTCTCTGCAATTGTTTAATTTACTACCAATCATTATTTACCCTTTCAGTTTATGATATGATGTTAATTACTAGTGATCTTCATTATTTTTATGTGGGGCGATGGATACAAGCGTTGCCCTTGCCTTTATCAATTTTGTTAAGTCAGCCTTTGCTACTCTCCTTTTATTGATTTGGCTATTGCCACTCTCCTCTTTGTTGTGTTAGCTATTGCGACTCTCCTCTTTGTTGAGTTGGCTATTACCACTCTTCTCTTTGTTGAGTTAGCCATTGTTACTCATCTCCTTTATTATGTTAGCCTTGTGCTATTTACCTTCATGGCTTGGGCATGTGTCTTGGAATTCCAAAGCTCTCATGATTCACTGGAATTTCCTCTTTTGTGTAAGTACTATGCTGGAAATACCACTTCTAGTGATCAAATAAATATCGTGGACATAATGTGGTTTCGGTAGCGGCCCCTGGGTCGACATGTAATTTCATGAATTTTGGGTAGTGGTGTACAAATCGATGTAAGTAATTTGCAATGCGTGTTACGTCACTTCTGGGATTGGATGTCACAAATAGTCACTCCATAAACAAATCGTGTCACGTAATTCATCTAAGTCATGTGTTGTCGTCGTCTTAGAATAACTGTGTAAATCCATGTTAAATGTGGGACATGCCGACAAATCTCCGTAGAATGGTGTAAGGCCCGTATCTTAGTCCATACCATTCCTTAGACTCCCGTGGTCCTCCTGGTCGAATTCCAGTGACCCGTGACCTGTAGTCGGTATTTGGGCGTAACCCTAAGTCGTGCCCCGTATATCTGAGTCGACTCAAGCCGAGATTTGTACCCTAGCGACCGGGCCGTCACCGCAGTTCCAATGCAGCATCTTGCATACCGATGCGATACCCAGGCTAAGAGTTTTGGGCCCGCGTATATTTCGAAAAAACACCGCACGTTGCAAATCCCAAGAAAAGAATCTCTACCATCCATCACATCAATCAATCAATTAAGTCAAGTACAACTCATCCCTCTCTTACCAAAAAAAGCATGGCACCCCTCTCTCTCCCATCCCCAAAGTCAACCCTTCCTTACAACAACCCATTCCTCCCATCCCTCTCTCCTTACGTCTCCCCTCACTCTCATTTTCTCCACCATTTCCCCAAGCAACCAAGGGAGAGTGGACATCCAAGCTTCCGAAAGAGAGAAGCTAGGTATGGCCCACTTCCTTACCCCTAATCTCACATCTCCACCCTTCATTCTTCATCTCCCACCATCAAAGAAGAAGCCAATGAGCTTAGCTTGCCATAGATCCAAGAAGAAGAGTAAACAGTGGGTGATTTTAGGATATCCAACCGTTGATTTTCATTTAAGGGCCCACTCGTGATGGGACCCATCTTGATGTATGTACATGGAGGAGCTCATAGTGCCGGAGCTCCTCCCTTCTCTGCCATTTCTTTCTCCCTCTCTCTCTCTCTCTCACTCTTTTCCTTTTTGTATGGTGATGATGATGATGAGGTGTGTGGCCCACATGATGTGTGCATGTGTGTGGCCCACCATGACGTGTTATATCCATGCCGTCTACCTGTGGGGTCCACCTTGTTGGACTGTCCAGCAGACGGGCTTGTTGCCTGTCCTTTTAGACAGGCCCAGATAAAGATGAAAAATAAATATAAGCTTTACATAAAGCTTGGTGAGCCACACGTGTGGTCCCACCTTGATATATGTATTTCATCCCAGCCGTCCATCTATTTTCAAGACGGTGGGCCCACTGCAGTGACATCAGCAGGTTCAGTGGTCGAGCGTGAGGTATGGTTATATCCTAATCGTCCGTCCGTTTGGACGCATGGGGCCCACCTCACACGTTTGACACGTGTGGGCAGGTGGAACCCCACCTTGATGTATTTGTTCTATATCCACATTGTCCATCTGGACGGGCAATGTGGGCGCACCATGATGAGTGTGTTTCTGCAGTCGTCCATTTGTCTTGGGTGTGGTCCCACCCCACACGTGTGGCACATGTGGGGGTGGGACCCACCTTGATGTATATATTCCATATCCACACCGTCCATCTGGACGGTGTGCTGTGTCGGCCAACCATGATATATGCGGGTTATATCCATGCCGTCCATCAGCCAGTTGAGTGGGAACCCACCTTGATGATGTGTTGTATGTCCACCGTCCACACGTGGGACGTGTGGACCCCACCTCGACATACGGTCTTATCTGCACCATCCATTTGTAACTTGTCAGATCTAACACTCCTATGAGTTGTACCATAGCAATAACAAAGGTGTTGTTGCACTTCAAAAAATTCCAAGCCCACGTGTTATATGGGCCTTCCACGCACTTGACCCATCCAGTGGGTGGGACCCACTGTAATGTACGTGCGCAGCATCCATACCATCTATTTGTAAAGATCATTTTATGGCATGACCCAAGATGAGGGGCCAGGTCCAGCTGTTGGATGCTTTCCAGCTCCAAGCCCAATGATGTGCATTTTTTTAATCCTCTTAGACCCACTATGACGTGTATACCGGCCCAGATTTCATGCAGCCCAAAACGCTGTTGGACTGGCATCCAGTACATCCATCTCGGGGCCCACATGGATGGGTCCCACACCCCGAGTGGCCATCCTCATATCAGACCCACCTTGTATGAATGTTTAATCCAAGTCGTCCATTCAAACCATGGGGCCCACTGAGATATATGTGTTTTATCGGCACCATCCATCTAGACGGGTTGGACGTGGGCCACGATGTTGTACGTATTTTATCTAAGTTGTCCATCCCTGGATGTGGACCCCGCCATGATGCATATTCACACCATCCATGGGACGTGGGGCCACCGCGATATGTGTTGTGTATTCACATCGTCCAAGGCAGCAACCCACCTTGATGAACGCGTTGTATATCCAGGCTGCCCATCCATTTTTCCTGGATTATGAGCTACCCATCAGGCCCATGTGATGTGACCCATTGTGATGTGATTAGGCCCATGAGATGTGGCCCATTGAGATGTGTGAGGCCCATGTGATGCGGGCCATTGTGATTATATGAGGCCCATATGATGCGGTCCACTTGATGTATATGAGGCCCATGTGATGTAGCCCATTGTAATATGTGAGGCCCATATGATGAGACCCAGTGTGATGTATGTGAGGGCCATTGTGATGTATATGAGGCCCATATAATGAAGTATGTTAAGAAGAATATTAGGCCCTTGTGTGAAGCCCATTGTGATGTATATGGGCTCTTGTGTGAGGCCCATTATGTTGTATGTGAGGCCATGGGCCCCACTATATGTTTTGGCCCTATGAGGGCCACTCCTTGGGAGCAATGTTAGTTGAATGTCTACATCGAGGGGCAATGATGGTTAAATGTCCACATTTTGACCTTCCCTTAAGCCTCGTTAGGCTTATTCTTGATATAAGTAGGCAGTCTAGGCCCATCCTTGATATGAGGAGAGTACATCATCATCATATAACATGCTTAGTATAGCTCCAGGATCCATGCCCATGCACATCATATGTATGCTTGATACGAGGAGTGATTGATCATAGCACATGCCATTGGGTGGATTATTATGGGACTCCCTGAGAGACGGAGTTGCCTCACATGAGCGCGCGGTATGCGCATGTTTGATGCATGACTGGATGGCATGACTCATGCATCTCGCATTTCATGATATAACCACAGTACGCCCTAGCGACATCAGGGCCATGACCTCTATAGGCATGTCGTGGATGGTCAGATGGGACACTGGAAATCTTTTTCTACATGGGGTGCCATAGATATCCCTGGGTGAAAGTCCCTAAACCCTCTTGGTACTAGAGTATGCTCCAACATCGAGACCGAGGGGATACATGAGCACACGAGGTCCGTATACTAGTAGGCCGCGTCTCCCACTGTGTCGTGGTCGGTTGGAAATGGGTGTGACCTTACCCGCCTGAGTGAGAGGACAATATCTAGGTTGAGTTTGACTAGCTTGAGGAATGGGTCCGCTATCGACGAGCTGAGCCCAATATTGGCAGGTGGATAGTGAGGTCTCTTCCACTTACCCAGTTGTGCGCTCGGATAAGAGCGGCAAGCTGGCGTAGAGTGTATTAGATCCCGGTGATGATCTGTAAGTGCAATGGTTATTTACCCCTTTGATTGTCAAATTTTGTTGTGCCAAAACCGCAGTCTGTGTCTTGTGTAGCACATTGATACATATGTTCAAGGCAATACATCACATGCACAAGGACAAAGATCTACTTCAAAAACAAAGATGTACAAAGTGGGATATTGACAATGCTTCAAGTCAAGAACTCGTTCAAGATATACAAGATCAAGTACATTGATCACTTCTCTAAGCTTCAAAGTTCAATGTTTGATAACGACATCAAAAGACAAGTCAATTATTCATACTCAAGAGTAAAGATGAAGTACAACTCAAGAACAATGAATTCAAGCTTCTAAAGATCTCAAAGTTCAAGCTTCATCATGTCTCGAGATCTCAAGTTTCATGAACTTCAAAGATAATTCATCATTTGAAGAAAAGAAGGTTTAATGCTCATACATTATGTCTAAGGTATGAAAGACCTTAGATTGACCTTAGGGTAGGTCATTTTGAATACATAATTCAAATTAAATCACTTTACAGTTGTTTGGTCTGTTCTTCGATTAGTCCTAGACTCTGTTCGACTAGTCCTAGCATTGGCTCGACCAGTCCAAGAAATTTCATGACCAGTCCTAAGTTGTTACAAAATTTTAGAATTTTTTGGTTGAGCTACGACCAGTCCTGGAGACTGCTCGACCGGTCGTGTGAACTATGCACGACTTGTTCACGACCAGTCCAGCAGCTACGACTCAAACTCTAGCAACCATTCTGTGAGTGCTATTAATTGATAGCCCCTTTTGTTGTCAAATTTATGGTGTAAAAAACACTGTTATGAGGCTTGCATTTGTGAATATCAAAGCGGTACTCAAGATCAACTTTGTCGGGACAAGCTCTGCTCACAATCTCAAGATCTCAAGAAGTGTTCAAGTTCCATCTCAAGATCTTAAGAAGTGTTCAAGTTCAATCTCAAGATCTTTAGAAGCTTTCAAGTTTGAACTACATCAAGACTTCAAGTTTCACTACTTTCAAGGTCACTCGTCCTTAAGCTTCAATGTCCTTACTTCACTATCGAGGTAAGTCTGACCTTAGGTTGACCTTTAGAGTAGGCCACTTTAGATACATAATTCATATATTTTATATAAGTATGATTGGCCTGTTCTAAGACTAGTCCTGGACTTTGTTTGACTAGTCCTAGCATTGCTTCGACCTGTCTAAGGATTTCCTGGATCAGTCGTAAGTTTGTTGTAAAATTCAAAAATTTTCTGTTAGTCTTCGATTAGTCTTGGGGACTGTTCGACCAGTCGTAGGAACAGTGTCGACAAGTTCTTTGATCAGTCGTAAACCTTCGAATCAAACTACAGCGATGATTTGCACTTTGCTTCGACCAGTCGTGTCTGTCCTTCGACCAGTCGAAGGTGCCCTACGACCAATTGTGTAACCGTCTTATCTTATCCCGCCTAAAATTTCAAATATCGGTTGGATCTATGACTAGTCATAGCGACTTAAGACCAGTCGAAGACGTGATTTATTCACACTATAAATAGAGCATGAATCTCATAATTAAATAGACCATTCAAGTTAATTTAATTCAGCCTTCTGAGAGATAAATCTGTGCTCCGTTTAAGCTAAGTGTGCTTATTTAATATTCTATTTCTTTAGCTTTGTTAATTGATTTTGTTTTCTGCATTCCAATTTAATCTATAAAAATGAAGTTTTTATTTTCTTTTTACTGGAATTAAAATCAATTCAAGCTAGCCCATTTGTTTTAATTTAAAACCTATTAGAACCTAGAACCATTATAAAGTGAGTATTGGACATTGAACTGTGACATTCTAATTTCTACTCCAACTTGGTTCTTCTGGGCTGCTACAACAAAGAAGAAATTCAGGTATTTTACATTTATTGTAAATTCATTTATTTTGGTTTTATTTGAGGTTAAGCTAGAAAAATCTCAAAGCTATTGGTTATCTGAGGAGAGCCAGAAAACTCAGAAGTGAGGGTTTTTTTTTTTAATTGTGTAAGCCCTTTGAAAAAGACACAATTGTAAAGGTTTTGGGTGAACCTGTGAAATCCTACTTGATAGTGAATGCTAATATCCCCTGTATGAGGATATTAAGAGTGGAGTAGCATTCTGTGTGGCTATTGTTGAACAGTTGGTGTACACACAGGCGAACCACTATAACTCCTTGTGTTGTGTGGAAGTGTGCTTTATTTTCCTATATTTGATTATTCTTTTATGGAATGTATGTGGATATGAATGTTGTAATCATTTTAATTTCAAGCTCAGTGGAGAATGTTGTAATAGTTTAGATTTAAATTTCTGCAATTTATTTCAAGCTATTCCTTTATTTGTTTGAGCTTTAGATTCTCTAAATTGTTCTAGTAAGGTTGCCCTGCCATTTCTATGGTGTATGGTTGTCCCTAGAACAATCAATATTTGAGATAACATTTCATTTCTCTGTTCAGCTTCAATTTGTTTATTCTTAGAAAGTTTAAGTTCTTGATACAAAGATCTTTCTAAAAATCAGGTTGTCCTACCATAAACTTTGGTTTTTGGTGTAAGGTTGTCCTTAGAACAACGTTTGTATCAATCTCTCAATACTTGTTTATTGAGGTTGCTATTCATTTCAGCATTGTGGATTGATTTACTTTATTTGGATATTTCTTTATTTAAATTCCGCTGTAATTATTTTAAATTTGACATAGTCCTATTCACCCCCCTCTAGGACATAAAGCTTGGCCTTTTCAAGTGGTATCAAAGCCTAATAGCTCATTTTAATTGCTTTCTATTTAGATTTATTTTTTGAGCTAACGATCTAAGCTTTATATATGATGTCAAATTTTGATAGTCTTTCAATCACTAGTCCTCCACCTTTCGATGGCACCAATTATGCCTATTGGAAAGTTAGGATGAGGATCTTCCTCAAATCCATGGATGAAAGTGTGTGGTTAGCCACAGTGAATGAATGGACCCCTCCTACCACTGAAGTGACTGGTGTTAATGGTTCAAAAACCAAATAAATAACGGCTTATTTTTCTTGGACCACACTTCAGAAAAGTGAGAGTAGTGCAAATGCTAAAGCACTAAATGCAATTACATGTGCACTTTCACCAGATGAATTCAAAAGAATTATATCCTGTGATTCTGCAAAACAAGCTTGGGATATATTAGAAATGACATACGAGGGTACTTCAATTGTCAAGAAATCGAAAGTCTAAATCCTCACAACCAAATTTGAAGAAATTCATATAGAGGAAAATGAAATGTTTATGGACTTTTATACTAGATTAAATGACATTGTAAACTCAATGTGGGGTCTTGGTGACAAAATCCCAGAAAGTAAAGTGTGTGCAAAGATACTACGCTCACTTCCTGAACGGTTCAACTCTAAAGTAACAGCGATCCAGGAACTTCGTGATATGGACAATATGAAGGTAGAAGAACTAGTTGGGTCTTTACAAACCTATGAGTTAAACTTTAAAGCTCCTAAAGGTAAATCTATAACACTTAAATCTTCTAAAATTGTTTCTGAAGAAAACTCTGATTCTGAAGATGATATGGCTCTTTTAGCAAAGAAAATTTATAAGATTTTTAAAAGTAAAAAAAATGGTTGATCTTCAACAATCAAATGATAAAAAGAAATTTAGGCCCAAAACTCGAAAATCTTTGAAAGACAGTTAGTGTTACAACTACCATGAATATGGGCATTTAGCAAACAAATGTCCTAAAAATGACAAACCCAAAAGGAAGGGTATGTTGGCTACTTGGGATGAATCATCTGAGTCTGAAACTACTTCTGATTCAGAAGATTCTGAAACCAAGTCAGGAAATGAAGTTAAGGCTCTTATGACTCTAGCCAAGTTCACTTTTTCATATCATGATGATTCAACTAGTGAAGAAAATCTGAATAGTGATTATGATAATGAAGAAGATCTTCAAGATATTTACAATGCCCTGTACAAGGAGAGTCGTAAAATTGTTGTGAAGGTTAAACTTCAAAAAGAAAAGTTTTTTAAACTCAAAGAATGCTTCGACTTACTTGTTTTAGAAAAATCCCAAATTTCAGATAGTTTTAAAAAATCAAAATGTGATTTGGAATTCAAAACATCCCTTATTGAAGATTTGAAATCTAAAATTGAAAAACTCAAGAATGAAGTATCTTCTCCTCTTAGTTTGAAGGATACATGGAGGTATGCCTAAGGAGATCCAAAGTTAGAAAAACTTTTATCCGGATCTAGAAAATGTGGTGATCATCCGGGTTGGGTTATGATAAAAATATACCTAATGAACAAAAGAGTACTCCTCCCAAATTTGTGAAAGGAGTAGCCTCAAACTCAAAAGAAAAAGGTACTTGTCAAGATTTTTCTAAAAATACAAAATTTTCTCAAAAACCTAAACATAACTATTTCAATTTCAAAAATCAGAACAGAAATCCATTGGTTGAAAAAATAGTTGATTTACTCAAGAAGCTCTTAAAATCTAACTCAGTAGGTCATTCCCACAACTATAAACAGAAAAAGACCAACTATGTTCCTAAACCCAAAAGAAATGGGTTCCTAAAGTCACTTGTTTAGTTGCTCACACTACTTTCAAAGCAACAAGCCATTCAAAATGGTACCTAGACAGTGGATGTTCAAGGCATATGACTGGTGATAAAGGTCTATTCACCGACCTCAAAGACATGACTGATGGATCAATCACATTTGGTGATGGCAGCAACTGCAAGATTATGGGCCAAGGTATGGTTCAACTTTATAACCTTCCTTTATTCAAAAATGTTTTATATGTTGAAGGTCTTAAACATAACTTGCTTAGCATATCTCAAATATGCGATAATAATCATAGTGTACGGTTTTCTAATCAAAGCTGTGAGATTCTAAATAACAAAGGGTCAGTAATATTAATTGGACGAAGAATGTATGAAAACTGCTATATTATAAGCGAATCCAGCTCATCTAACAAATTGTGTTACATGGTCCATATAGACGAGACTGATTTGTGGCACAAATGTCTTGGACATGTACACTACCGAAATCTATATAGATTGAGCAAACAAGAACTTATAAGAGGTCTACCCAAACTACAAAAATTGGATAAAATATGTGGTGAATGTCAGATTGGCAAACAAACAAGGAACTCTCACAAAAAGGTGAATTCCAATACCACATCAAGACCACTTGAGCTTCTCCATATGGATCTTGTAGGACCTACAAGGACAGAAAGTCGAGGTGGTAAAAGATATATCTTAGTAATAGTGGATGACTTTACCAGATATACATGGGTTGTCTTCTTAAGGGACAAAACAGAAACCCTTGAAGAAGTGAAAAAGGTTCTTAAAATGATTCAAACTGAAAAGAGTTCTCAAGTCAGTAAGATTCGTAGCGATCATGAATCTGAATTTGAGAATAGCATTTTTGAGAGGTTCTGTAGCGACCAGGGAATATTACATGAATTCTCAACGCCCAAAACTCCTCAACAAAATGATATTATCGAAAGGAAAAATAGAGTGCTTCAAGAAATGGCTAATGTCATGTTGAATGGTATGAAGCTTTCTAGAAATCTTTGGGCTGAAGCAGTTAATACAGCTTGCTACATTATTAACCGAGTTTACACTAGTAAAAGTAATAATAAAACGGCTTACGAAATGTAGTTCGATAAAAAGCCTACTGTCAAATACTTTCGAGTTTTTGGCAGCAATTGTTATATTTTACGAGATCATGAAAATCTAGGAAAGCTCAATACGAAGAGTGATGAAAGGATCTTTTTAGGATACTCTTTAAATAGTCGAGCTTATAGGGTTTCGAACAAAAGAACCGGTGTGATTCAAGAGTCCATCAATGTGGTCATTGATGATCACTTGAACACTTCAGTCTCAAGTTTATATAATGATGAAGTTCTAGTAATTAATAAATCTGATACTTCATCTAATCAGATTGATTCTGAATTGAGGACTGTTAAAGATCATCCAACTACACAGATTCTTGGAAACCCTCTCACTAGTGTTCATATACGTAGATAACTTGAGGATATATGTAATTATGTATGTTTTACATCCCAGATGAACCATCTAATGTAAAAGAAGCTCTTGCTGATGAAAACTAGATTGTTGCGATGCAAGATGAACTTAACCAATTTGTGAGAAATGATGTTTGGGATCTTGTTCCTAGACCTAAAGAAAAACACATTATAGGAACTAAATGGATTTTTAAAAACAAGTCTGATGAAGATGGTAATATAATTCGAAACAAGGCAAGACTGGTTGTACAAGGGTACACTCAAATTGAAGGTATCGATTACGATGAAACCTTTACTCCAGTTGCTCGGGTTGAATCAATCAGACTTTTTATATCCATTGCTTGCTTTAGAAAGATTAAAATTTTTCAAATGGATGTTAAGAGTGCCTTTTTAAATGGTGATTTATATGAAGAAGTATATGTTGAACAACCTACAAGATTTGAAGATCCTAAGTTTACTGATCATGTATACCATCTTAAAAAAGCTCTGTTTGGTCTTAAATAAGCTCCCAGAGCATGGTATGAGAAATTGACTAAGTTTTTACTCAGTCATAACTTTCAAATGGGAAGTGTTGATAAAACACTGTTCGTTAAGACACATAACGAAGATATTTTAATGGTTCAAATCTACGTTGATGATATCATTTATGGATCTACTTGTACTAACATGACTATTGAATTTGCAGAATTGATGAAATCTCAATTTGAAATGAACATGGTTGGGGAATTGAATTACTTCCTTGGGTTACAAGTAAAACAACGATCTGATGGAATGTTCATCTCTCAATCTAAATATGCAATAAATTTAATTAAGAGATTTGGATTTGAGAATGGTAAGAAATTTGATACTCCTATGAGTACAACTTTAAAACTCTGAAAAGATTTTGCAGGTAAAAATGTAGATCAGAAAATATATCGGAGTATGATTGGTAGTTTACTCTATTTAACTGCTAGTAGACCTGATATTGCTCTAAGTGTTGGTATTTGCACTAGATATCAGTCTGAACCTAAAGAATCACATTTGATTGCGGTCAAACGGATTATCCGCTATGTTGCGAGTACTGTTAATCTCAGTCTCTAGTATCCTCATGAGACTAGTATTCAATTAGCTGGGTACTCGGATGCTGACTGGGCTGGTAATCTTGATGATAGAAAATCAACCAGTGGTGGTTATTTTTATATTGGAAACTGTTTAGTTTCTTGGCTTAGTAAGAAACAAAATTATATAACACTTTCAACAGTTGAAGCTAAATATATCGCAGCTAGTAATGCATGTACACAACTTGTTTGGATGAAACGTATGCTAAGTGATTATGGAATTAAACAGGACTCTATGTTATTATATTGTAATAATACCAGTGCCATTAATATTTCAAAAAATCCAATTCAACATTCTCGTACTAAGCATATTGATATTAGATTTCATTATATTCGAGATTTAGTAGAAGAAAAGGTAATATCATTGGAATATATTCCTACCGAGAATCAACGTGCTGATATTTTCACTAAACTGCTCGACAAAAGCAGGTTTAACAAAATGATATTTGATCTTGGCATGTGCATTCTAAAATGATTATTTATGCCTATTTGTATCATATTGTATATATTTGCTAGATTAAATTTTCAATTTTTTAAAATATGCATGAAAATCTGACTTTTTAGTGGTACTCGACCAGTCGAGGATTTCCTCGACCTGTCGTACCACGACCGATCGAAGTATACCCACGACCAGTCGTGAATCGCGTGAATCACTTAAATTTGGGAAAAATCTCTTTCTTCCTTATTTCTTCTTTACTCTTTGACCAGTCGAACTCACCTTCCAAATCCTTCAAGGTTAGTGCTCCATTTACATTTTTCTTATAAATATGTGTCTAGATCACTTCCATTTTACTCTTGAAGTTGTCTATTTCAATTTTTGTTGAGTTTTGGAGTTTTCCTTTTGCAAAATCTGATTTGAGAAAACCCTCTTCTTAAACCTTTGCAACTTTTTCTTCTTTTTTTAAAAATCTTTGTTGTAAATGGCTTTTAGAGAAAAGAAAACAACATCTCGTGGTCCGTCTTCTTCTTCCAGATCTGTCCCGCTCACTAAGCGTCATCTTCGGGCTCTCGATGATGATCCATCTTATGTTCAGGACATCAGAATACATAATGTTATTGTTGAACATCCTGTTTCTATTAATCATGTTGCTCCTTTTGATACCCTTTCTATGCTTCAAACTGTAGGTTAGGATAACTTATTGCATTGCGGTGGGCCAGTATACTGGTACTTTACACAGTCCATGTTTGCATGTATATGTGATTTTTCACTGGAGAATTTATCGTTTAAAATAGCCACTAGAGAAGGACCATTTAACATTGATCGCCATTTGATTTTAGCTCTTATGGATATTCCTGTGAATGATGAGAGGATTTTTATCTCTAATTTATCTGACAAACCCTCAGAATCTGAAAAACGTCTCCTCACTAGAGATTTATGCAATTTGAATGCTCAATGGACTCATAAAGGGAATGCTCTTCCCTCAAAGTATTTGTTACCCAAATACAAAGTTCTTCAAAAAATCTTTGTGTCTAACTTATATCCACGATCGGGCAATAAATCTGAACTGACTTCCTACATGGTTCATGTTCTTCATGCTGTTGCCAGTGGTACATCTATCTGTTTACCATCCTTGATTTGTCACTTCATTATTAATTTTCGTCTCCATCCTGGTCACAGTGACATTCCTTTTGCTTATTTGATGACTGTGTTGGATACTCATATGTTAGTCGATATGCCGATTGGAGAGGCCCCTATCCATCATCTGATATTCAATAATTCTAATATAAATAAGATGAAGTTGGATTTACTCCCTGGTTAAGGAGATGGTGTTGGCAATGCTGAAGTAGCACATGAGGAAGAAGCTGGTGATCTTCCTCCTGATGATATTAAAATGGATGATATCTTTAAAGAACTTGATTTTGATTCTGTGAATGATCCAGATTATGAGCCTTCTGACTTTGATGCACGTCTGCATGCATTAGAGGATAAGGTTGAGAATATAAATGTTAAAATGGACAACATGTCTATTGCTAATGATTTACATTTCAAGTATATTGTAAGACCCGTATCCTAGTCTATACTGTTTCGTCGTCATCTGCGATCGTTCTCGACGAATTTCGGTAACCTGCGACGTATAATCAATGTTGTGATCGACCCTAAGTCGTATCCTGTGGATTTAAGTCGGCTTAATCTGAGACTTGTACCATTGCGACCGCACCGTCGCCGCGGTTCCAACGCCGCCACTCACGCACTGATCAGATATCCAAGTCAGAAGATGTGCGTCCACGTTCAGTTCGAAGAAAACACTGCGCGTTGCAAATTTCGAGAGAATCTCTACCACCCATCAAATGAATCAATCAAATCAAATCAATCAAGTACAAAGCAACCCAACCCATCCCTCTCTTACATCACCTTACCTAAAGTCAACTCTCCCTTACATGTCAAGTACACTTATCCATCACTCACCATCACTTCTCTCCCATCATCTCTCTCTCATTCTCTCTCTCTCATTTTCCCAAGCAAGGAACGTCCATGGCATTCCATGAGAGAGAGAGAGAGCTTGGTGTGGCCCACCTTCCTATCTCTCATCCTCATCCTCCAAAACACAATCTCGACCGTTGAATAGCATTCCTTGAAGCTCTAGGACACGTTGGCGGAAGAATGAAAAATAAGATAATTGCCTCTTTCTCCCTCTCTCTTCTTCCTTTATTTTGTGGCCCACTTAATGAGTTATGCGATTTCCAACCGTCCATCAAACGGACCCCATAGTCGTCCAAGCCATGTGGGCCCTACCTTCTGAGTGATGGAAAAACACAAATATCAAATTGATCTTAAATCAAGTGGGCCACGTCTGTGTGGGACCCACCTTGATGAAATGGTGCACACAAACTGTCCAGCGTCACTGGATGCTGGACGTGTTTCCAGTGAAGTGTGAATTGACGTTGGGGTGTACTAACAAGTTAAGCTTGGAGTGGGCCACTCCTACAGGCCCCACCTTTATGTATGTAATTAATCCAAGCCATCCATCCTTTTCCTCAGATGATTTTAGGCGTTGAGCCAAAAAATGAACCCAATCCGACTATCTGGCAGGCCATACCATAAGAAATAATATTTTCCACCATTAAAACCCACTTGATGATTCTACACACTAAAAGATGCCCAATATTAGGCTTGTTTTGGTCGATTTTGAGCCATGAGAGGCAATGGCTGGATCAGATTCTTCGGATGTGGCCCCACCTAGTAAAATCCAATAGAAAAAAATAAATAAATAACAAAATAAAAATAGAACGTGAGGTAGCAGCACCTGCTGCTGCCGCTGACCAGAGACGCAACAGCGTCTGCGTGGGCGCTGGGTGGGCAGAGACCCATGGCCCCAGCTGTAGGCCCCACCGTGATGCATGTGAAGCATCCACACCGTGTATTTGATGGGTTCCCTTTAATCTGCGGGTCATCCCAAAAATCATCCATTCACGGCACTTAGTTGGCCCACACCATCTTAAATCATGTAAGGACATGTTCAACATATAAAAACCCTTGTTGTGAGGGCCACCGTGATGTTTGGGTCTTATCCACACCATCCAGATGGCTGGACGGTGGGACCCACCATTGATGTATTTATTTTATATTCATGCTGTCTATCAGGTGGGCCACTGCAGAAATCAGTAGAGGTTAGACCTCCACCATTGAAACTTTTTTTTTGGGCCACAGAAGTTTTGGACCCATATGGAATTTATTTTTCCTATTAACTCAGGTATTTGTGACCTTGTGATCAGATTGGATGGAAGATAAACATTATGGCGGGCCCCACATGGGACCCACGTGTGAAAGGATTGGTTGGTGTACGTAAACACCAGCTAATATAGCTGCTGTATTGGTGATCAGAGGGTTTGATCATGTTGTATTTAGGCCATTCTTGTGGGGCCACCTTGATGTTTATGGTCTATCTAGACCGTCCGTGCATGGCCCCACTTGATGTACATGTTCTTCCAAGCCGTCCACGTGGGACGCACCTTTAAAGCACATGTAGATCAGCACCGTCCAAAGGGTCTGGGCGGTGCCATGGGACGCTGTCACACCACTCTCCCACCCATATACACAGTATATATGATATATCATTATATATATTATAGTATTTTATAAAAGATATTGGTGGGCCACTTCCACGTGGGATCCACCTAATCCATGTGAACTGCACCATCCAGATGGGTCTGGACGGTGGTGTAATGTATTTTTACATAATATATATTATATTAATATTATACAATATATTATATTGTATTAAAAATAAATGTTGTGTGGGCCACTCCCACGTGGGACCCACTTGTTTAGATGATGATGGGCTGGTTTTCACCCACACCAGCTGGCCGTGTATTGACGTTGGTAAGGTCCCTACGACCCAGCTGCTGTAAAGGTCCTATCCACGTCGTCCATTCACCATCTGGACGGGTGGAGCCCACCATGATATATGTTTGTATCCACGCCGTCCATTATCATCTGGATGGGTGAAGTCCACCGTACGTGATGTATATTTGTGTCCCACGCCATCCATCCATCTGGCCGGCTCATCTTTGGCTCAAGACAAAAAATGAATCAGATTCAGTCCTCTGGTGGGCCACATACATGGAACCCACCCCTGATGTTTATATTACATCCATACCGTCCATCTAGTTGGGCCACCTCACCTCACGGCTTGAGACTAAAAATAAGATAAATATAGTATCAAGTAGACCACACTGACAAAACAACGGAATTGGATGTCTACCATTGAAACCCTTTTGGGTTATAGAAGTTTCGAACCAATATGATATTTGTTTTTCCTCACTGTTCAGGTCTTTGTGACCTTATGAACAGTATGGATGGGAAATAAATGTTACGGTGGGCCCCCTAAATTTTAACATGGGAATTATTATCACCACGGTTAAGTGCGGTATGGTCCAAATGATCCTTTGGATATGATTTATCGGTCTCTAACTATGGACGAACGGTGTAATTGATCCAGCCCAACTGATTTAGCCCATTAGTGTGGCCCATTGGTACAGCCTACTTGTTATATATTAGACTCATTAGTGCCCCAGTGATGCGACCCACCGAGATGTGTATGTTATCCAGGTCGTTCTTTGGCTGGACCGCTGGTAGGCCCAGTTGTGATGAGAAGGCCCACTTGCTGCATGTTCAAGGCCCACCTATGATGTATATTTGAGGCCAACCTACTGTGTATTTCCGACCCATTTGGTTGAGGCCCAACAAGATGTATGTATGGCCCGTTACATTATTATGAATCCTTTGTATGAGCCACTCCTTGGGAGCAATGTTGGTTTAATGTCCACATTGATGGGCAATGATGGCTGGACGTCCACATTGTGACTTTCCCTTAGGCCTTGTTCGGTCGATTTCGATTATTGTAACTGATTACCGATCGTGGCCGATTGTCGATTTATGAGGCCGATTGCCATTGTAACGTGGCGATTGACCGATCAAGGTCGATTATTGTGACCGATTACCGATTGTGGCCGATTGTCGATTGATGAGGCCGATTGCCGATTCTACTTGTCATGGTCGATTAACCGATTATCGATCGAGGTCGATTATTGTGACCGATTACCGATCATGGCCGATTGTTGATTGATGAGGCCGATTGCCGATCATGGCCGATTGTTGATTGATGAGGTCGATTGCCGATTCTGTTTATCGTGGCCGATTGACTGATTACCGATCGTGGCCGATTGTCGATTGACGAGGCTGATTGCCGATTCTACTTGTCATGGCCGATTGACCGATTACAGATCGAGGTCGATTATCGTGACCAATTATTGATCGTGCCCGATTGTTGATTAACGAGTCCGATTACCGATTCTTCTTATCATGGCCGATTGATTGATTACGGATCGAGGCCGATTATCTTGACCGATTACTGATCGAGGCCGATTGTCGATTCTACTTGTCGTGGCCGATTGACCGATTACCGATCGAGGTCGATTATCGTGACCGATTACCGATCATGGCCGATTGTCGATTTATGAGGCCAATTGCTGATTCTGATTGTCGTGGCCAGTTGATCGATTATCGATCGAGGCCGATTATCGTGGCCAATTACCGATTATGATGGTCGTGGGCGATTGGCCGATTTTCGATCGAGGCCAATTATCGTGGCCGATTGTGAATTCTGATTGTTGAGGCCCAATGTGATGTAAATGAGGCCTATGTGATGAGGCCCATTATGATTCATTTGAGGGCCAGGCGATAGAGCCCATTGTGATGTATGTTAGGCCTATGTGAGAGGCCGTCGTGATGTATATTAAACTCTTGAGTGAGGCCCATGGTGTTGTATATTTGGCCCTTGTGTGAGGTCATGGGTCCACTATATGTTAGGATCTATGAGGGTCATCCCTTAGGGGCAATGTTGGTTAAATGTCTACATTGTCGAGGCCGATTGTCGATGCCGGTTATTGATACCGATTATGAGTATGTGAGAGCATAGCACCACGATTCATGCCCATATGCATCATCTGCATGTTTGTTATGAGATGTGATTGACCATTGCATATGTCATTAGGTAGGTTGACATGAGACTCCCTGATAGGCGGAGGTTATCTCACATGAGTGCACGGCATGCGTAAGATTGATGTATGACCGGATTGTATAACTCATGCATCTTGCATTGTGTGATGTGATTACTATACGCCCTAGTGACATCAGGGCCGTAGCCTCCACAGGCATATCGTGGATGACCAGATGGGACACTGGAAATGTTTGGTTCTAGCATACGGGTGCCATAGATGTTCCTGGGTGAAACTCTCTAAAACTCCGAGCCAGGGGACGCCCCAACGTCGAGACCGAGTGGATACATGAGGGCCCGAGTGCCGAATACCAGGAGGCCGCGTCTCCCACTGTGTCGTGGTCGGTTGGGAGGGGGTGTGGCCTTACCCACCCGAGGGTAGGGGGCATTACTAGGCTGAGTTTGACTAGCTTGTGAATGGGTCCGCTATCGACATGCCGGATAGGAATTGACAGACTATTGGCTAGGCGGATAGTGAGGTTTCTTACACTCACTTGGACTGTGCTGCTGGTAGAGAGACAATGTCATTTGGAGTGTACTAAACCCCGGTGATGATCCCAAAGATGAACTGTACTGATATGTGGACTTTTGAGCAGGAGTTGCATGCTCATTCATTCATTCATTCACTATCCACTCGGGCTGGTAGTGTGCAACTATTTATTATGTGTACTTTTGTAATGGCCAGGATTTCGGTTGGGGCACGCGACTAACCTGAGATCAGGAGTTTACCACATTGAGTCTGACTATTCAAATTTAGGTATGGGACTGGTTTGGATAGAAATCCTTTATGGTGGACCCTGTAGCCTACGATTCTACGTACTACCATCACGACTTCACACTCCAGCATGGTCATTCCATTCGCATTGCATATTGCAATACATCCGCGACACATGGTATTTTGGGTTTGTGTCTGCATTTATGTAAACTAGATACGACGCCTGATATTTGGCTCTTTATGACTCCTCATTTGCATAGTTGATCTGCATTATGTACTCTGATATTATTTAACTCATGGACTTGTCAGTATTTCTGTTTACTCTGTTATCTGATAATTCATGATCTTGTTAGTATTTCTGTTTACTCTCATAATTCATGATCTTGTCAGTATTTCTGCTTATTCCGATATTGTACGATTTATGAATTACAAGTATTTCCGGTATTGTACGATGATGGCATTGTATTGAATGCTTGGCACTTACCTGGTGCACACACTTACACCACCCTCTAAGCTTTCTATAAGCTTATGCATGATAGATGTGTGCAAGTGATGTTAGGTTGCAGCAGTGTTGAGCTTGGAGCGTGCAGCGGTCTTCTAGAACTTGATTTTCGATTTATGTATTTCCCTTTCAGCATTGTATTCAAATGATTATTAGTGGATATGTGATGATGATGTTGCCTTTGCGAATTGGGTAATCTTGTGGTTATGCTTATTACGAGTTAAATGTGTAAAAAAAAAAAATCCTCCTTGTAGGATCCCAGGATCGGAATCTGATGTATGGACGCTAGGAGCCGAGAATGGGGTACTACGGAGGCTGTCGGCACCGGATTCGGCGATCTGGATTCCTATGAATCCGATTTCTAGGTTTGGGGCGTGACATATATGCACAAATATCTTAGGCGCTTGAACGAGGGGATGCATAAACTTGATCCATCTATCCCTGCACCTTCCTCTGGTTCATCTGGCTCGGATTAGTGTTTAAGTTGTTTAAGTTGTAATAACTTTACTACTATGGTACTAGTTTTGCTTAAACTCAATTTATGAATTATGTGAGTTAATTATCTATCATCTATCTCTCCGATTTACTCTCCTTAGTCTATCTATTTCCTTTGTCCTCTTATGACAAAAGGGGGAGAATGGATATGTTCACTCGTTTGGATATGTTTTACTCAGGGGGAGTTTTATATATATATGTATAGAGAATAGATATGTTGAATACATTGAAGGTTCATGTTACTATGCCAGTTGATAACAACTGGTGCATAATTCGTTAATCAGATATTCTGTGTTCTGTAACATATCTTGGAAGTGTGTTTTGTCACTAATTTGACAAAGGGGGAGATTGTAAGTGTTATTAATTGATAGCCCCTTTTGTTGTCAAATTTATGGTGTCAAAAACACTGTTATGAGGCTTGCATTTGTGAATATCAAAGCGGTACTCAAGATCAACTTTGTTGTACAAGCTCTGCTCACAATCTCAAGATCTCGAGAAGTGTTCAAGTTCCATCTCAAAATCTCAAGAAGTGTTCAAGTTCAATCTTAAGATCTCTAGAAGCTTTCAAGCTTGAACTACATCAAGACTTCAAGTTTCACTACTTTCAAGGTCACTCATCCTTAAGTTTCAATGTCCTTCACTATTAAGGTAAGTCTGACCTTAGGTTGACCTTTAGAGTAGGCCACTTTGGATACATAATTCATATATTTTATATAAGTATGATTGGCCTGTTCTAATATTAGTCCTGGATTTTGTTCGACTAGTCCTAGCATTGCTTCGACATGTCTAAGGATTTCCTGGATCATTCGTAAGTTTGTTGTAAATTTTAGAATTTTTCTGTTAGGCTTCGACTAGTCCTGGGGACTGTTCGACCAGTCGTAGGAACAGAGTCGACAAGTTCTTTGATCAGTCGTAAACCTTCGACTTAAACTACAACGATGATTTGCACTTAGCTTCGACCAGTCATGTTTGTCCTTCGACCAGTCGAAGGAGACCTACGACCAGTCGAAGGTGCCCTACGACCAGTTGTGAAACCGTCTTATCTTATCGCTCCTGAAATTTCAAATATCTGTTGAATCTTTGACCGGTCATAGCGACTTAAGACCAGTCGAAGACGTGATTTGTTCACACTATAAATAGAGCATGAATCTTAGAATTAAATAGACCATTCAAGCTAATTTAATTCGGCCTTCTGAGAGATAAATTTGTGCTCCGTTTAAGCTAAGTGTGCTTATTTAATATTCTATTTCTTTAGCTTTGTTAATTGATTTTGTTTTCTGCATTTCAATATAATCTGTAAAAAGGAAGTTTTTATTTTCCTTTTACTGGAATCAAAATCAATTCAAGCTAGCCTATTTTTTTTTAATTTAAAACCTATTAGAACCTAGAACCATTATAAAGTGAGTATTGGACATTGAACTGTGACATTCTAATTTCTACTCCAACTTGGTTCTTCTGGGCTGCTACAACAAAGAAGAAATTCAGGTATTTTACATTTATTGTAAATTCATTTATTTTGGTTTTATTTGAGGTTAAGCTAGAAAAATCTCAAAGCTATTGGTTATCTGAGGAGAGCCAGAAAACTCAAAAGTGAGGGTTTTTTTTATTATGTAAGCCCTTTGAAAAAGACACAATTGTAAAGGTTTTGGGTGAACCTGTAAAAACCTACTTTATAGTGAACGCTAATATCCCCTGTGTGAGGATATTAGGAGTGGAGTAGCATTCTGTGTGGCTGTTGTTGAACAGTTGGTATATACACAGGCGAACCACTATAACTCCTTGTGTTGTGTGGAAGTGTGCTTTATTTTCCTATATTTGATTATTCTTTTATGGAATGTATGTGGATGTGAATGTTGTAATCATTTTAATTTCAAGCTCAGTGGGGAATGTTGTAATAGTTTAGATTTAAATTTCTGCAATTTATTTCAAGTTATTCCTTTATTTGTTTGAGCTTTAGATTCTCTAAATTGTTCTAGTAAGGTTGCCCTGCCATTTCTATGGTGTATGGTTGTCCCTAGAACAAGCAATATTTGAATAACATTCCATTTCTCTGTTCAGCTTCAATTTGTTTATTCCTATAAAGTTTGAGTTCTTGATACAAAAATCTTTCTAGAAATCAGGTTGTCCTACCATAAACTTTGGTTTTTGGTGTAAGGTTGTCCTTAGAACAACGTTTGTATCAATCTCTCAATACTTGTTTATTGAGGTTACTATTCATTTCAACATTGTGGATTGATTTACTTTGTTTGGATATTTCTTTATTTAAATTCCGCTGTAATTATTTTAAATTTGGCATAGTCCTATTCACCCCCCCTCTAGGACATAAAGCTTGGCCTTTTCACATTCCTAGTTCCTCACGACGAGTCGTGGAGGCCTCACGACCAGTCGTGAAGTGCCTACGACCAGTCGTGGAACGGTTTTAGCCGATCGCGCTCAAAATTTCAAAAATCAGTTCGTCCTATGACCAGTTGTAGTGTCCACAGGACCAATCATAGATGTGATTTCTACAACTATAAATAGAGCACAATTTTCAGAGTTTGATATCCAATTCAAGTAAAATCAAGGCATCACTCTGAGAGATAAGTTTGTAAACTTCTTAAGCTAGATTGTGCATATTTAATATTATCTTTTTATTAGCTTTTCATATTTGATTTTGTTTTTGCATTCCAATTGATTCAAAAAAGGAATTGTGATATTCCACTTCTTGGAATCAAAATCAAATAGAGTTAGCCCAACTTGATTTAATTTAAAATCAATTAAAACCTAGAACCATTTCAAAGTGAGTATTGGACATTGAACTTCTATATTCAAATTTCTACTTCATCTTAGTTCTTTTGGGCTGTAACAAAAGGAGAAATCCGGGTATTTTACATTTGTGTAAATCTTCTGTTCTTGGTTTCTTTTAAAATTGAGATAGAAAAATCTCATTGTTTTGGTTTATCTGAGGTGATCCAGAAAACTCAGAGTGTGGGATTTTTTGAATTGTGTAAGCCCACTTGAAAGACACAATTGTGAGGGTTTTAGGTAAACCTGAGAAAAACCTATTTTCATAGTGAACGCTAATATCCACTGTGTGAGGATATTAGGAGTGAGTAGCAAGCTGTGTGGCTATTGTTTAACAGTTGGTGTACATATAGGCGAACCACTATAACTCTTTGTGTTTTGTGGATGTGTGGTTTAATTTCTATATCTTTTGTCATTCAATATTATGGGATGTATTTGTGGATCTGAATGTTATAATCTTTTACATTTCAAGCATTGCGGGGAATGTTGTAATAACTTAGATTTAATTTCCTTGTTATTTATCTATTTATTCCTCTATATCAAGTTTGAGTTTTTGATACAAAGACCTTTCTAGGAATCAGGTTGTCTTACCATAAATCTTGGTTTTTGGTGTAAGGTTGTCCTTAGAACAATATTTGTATCAATTTCTCAATACTCACACATTTGAGGTTGCTTTACATTTCAGTATTGTGAATTGATTATAGTGTTATCTTTCATTTATTTGTTTGTAAGGCTATCATATTGTTTAAATTCCGCTGTTATCAATTTAATTTGGCATAGTCCTATTCACCCCCCTTCCCCTCTAGGACATATAGCTTGGCCTTTCAAGTGGTATCAGAGCCTAATAGTTCGTTCTAATTGCTATATTTTTGGATTTATTTCCTGAGCTAATCGATCTAAGCTATTTATAAGATGTCAAATTTTGATAGCCTTTCAGTCACTAGGCCTCCACCATTTGATGGCACCAATTATGCTTATTGGAAAGCCAGAATGAGGATTTTCTTAAAATCCATGAATGAAAGTGTGTGGCTAGCCTTAGTGACTGAATGGACCCCTTCAACCACTGAAGTAACTGGAATCGATGGATCCAAATCTATGAGAATTACACCTAACTTCTCTTGGACCACACTTCAGAAAAGTGAGAGTAGTGCAAATGCAAAAGCACTAAATGCAATCACTTGCGCACTATCACCGGATGAATTCAAAAGAATTATATCCTGTGATTCTATAAAGTTAGCCCGGGATATTTTAGAAATGACACAAGAGGGAACATCAATTGTCAAGAAATCTAAAGTCCAAATCCTCACAACCAAATTTGAGGAAATACATATGGAAGAAAATGAAATGTTCATAGACTTCTATACTAGATTGAATGACATTGTGAACTGTATGTGGGGTCTTAGTGATAAAATCCTAAAAAGTAAAGTATGTGCAAAGATACTATGCTCTCTTCCTGAACGGTTTAATTCTAAGGTAACTGTGATCCAGGAACTTCGTGATAAAGATAATATGAGGGTAGAAGAATTAGTTAGCTCTTTACAAACCTATGAGTTAAACTTCTAAGCTCTTAAAGGTAAATCTATGGCTCTTAAATATTCTAAATGTATTTCTCAAGAAAATTCTAATTTAGAAAACTTTGAAGATGATGTGGCCCTTTTAGCGAAAAAGTTTTACAAAATTTTGAAAGTAAAGAGAGGGTTGATTTTTAAAAATCTAATGATAAGAAGAGAGATAAATCTAAAACTTGGAAATCTTTAAAAGATAGTCAACGTTACAACTGCCATGAATATGGGCATAGCAAACAAGTGTCTTATAAAGGAAAAACCTAAAAAGAAAAGAATGTTGGTTACTTGGGATGAATCCTCTGTCTCTGAAGCGTCTTCTGAATAAGAAGATTCTAAAACTGAGTCGGGCAGTGAAGTTAAAGCCCTTATGACTCTAGCCAAATTCACTTTTTCAGATAATGATGATTCAACTAGTGAAGAAAATTTGAATAGTGATCATGAAAATGAAGATGATCTTCAAGATGCTTATAATGCCCTTTACAAGGAGAGTTGTAAAATTGTTGTTAAACTTAAACTTCAGAAAGAAAAGTTTTTAAAGCTTAAAGAAAATTTTGATTCTCTTGTTTTAGAAAAATCCCACTTTTGAGATTGTTTTAAAAAATCGAAATACGATTTAGAATTCAAAACCACTCTTATTGAAAATCTAAAATATGAAAATGAAAAAGTTAAACTTGAAGTCTCTTCACTTTTGAGTTTAAAGGATACATTGAGGTATGCCCAAGGTGATCCAAAGTTAGAAAATTTTTTATCTGGATCAAGAAAATGTGGCGACCTATCCGGTTTGGGATACAATAGAAATATTCCTCCTAAACAGAAGAATACTCCTCCTAAGTTTGTGAAAGGAGAGTCCTCAAACTCAAAAGGGAATAGTTAAAATTAAATTTTTTCTAAAAATGCGAAAACTTTTCAATCTTTTAAACCTAAAAGTGATCATATCAACTATAAAAATCAGAACCGAAATCCTTTATCTGAAAAAATAGTTTATTTACTTAAGGAGCTCTTAAAATCTAACTCAGTAGGTCATTCTTACAACAACTACAAACATAAGAAGGCCAACTATACTCCCAAACCCAAGACAATTATGAAATGGGTTCCTAAGGTTACTTGCTTGGTTTCCCACACGGCTTTCAAAGCTACAAGTCATTCAAAGTAGTACTTAGACAGTGGATGCTCAAGGCATATGACTGGTGATAAAGGTCCATTCACCTATCTTAAAGACATGGCTAATGGTTCAGTCACATTTGGTGATGGTAGCAACTGCAGGATTATTGGCCAAGGTACGATTCAACATTTTAACCTCCCTTTATTTGAGAATGTTTTATATGTAGAAGGTTTAAAACATAACTTGTTAAGCATTTCTCAAATATGCGATAAAAACAACAGCGTAAAATTTTCTAACCTAGGGTGTGAATTTTAAATAAAAAAGGTTATGTAATATTAACTGGTCATAAACTTCTGAAAACTACTATATTGTTAGTGATTCTAGACCATCTAGTCAATTGTGTTACATGGTCCATACCGATGAGACTAAGTTATGGCATAAACACCTTGGACATGTGCACTACCACAATCTATATAGATTGAGCAAAAGAGAACTGATAAAAGGTCTACCTAAATTACAAAAAGTAGAGAAAATATGTGGTGAATGTCAGATTGGCAAGCAAACTAGGAGCACTCACAAAAAGGTGAACTCCAATGCCACATCAAAACCACTCGAGCTTCTCTATATGGATCTTATAGAACCAACCAGGACAGAGAGTCGAGGTGACAAAACATATATATTGGTAATTGTGGATGGCTATACCAGATTCACCTGGGTAGTTTTCTTAAGGGATAAATCAGAAACCTTTGACGAAGTAAAAAGAGTTCTCAAACGAATCCAAACGGAAAAAGGTTCTC
The DNA here is from genome assembly GCA_030180095.1 of Magnolia changhungtana. Lineage (NCBI taxonomy): Eukaryota > Viridiplantae > Streptophyta > Magnoliopsida > Magnoliales > Magnoliaceae > Magnolia > Magnolia changhungtana. The sequence goes on along the minus strand of JASAUF010000473.1, from coordinate 2,502,745 downwards.
AAGTCTGTAAGATCCGTAGTGATCATGGATCAGAATTTGAGAATAGCAATTTTGAGAAATTCTGTTACGATCAGGGAATATCACATGAATTCTCTGCACCCAAAACTCCACAACAAAATGGAATTGTTGAAAGAAAAAATAGAGTGCTTCAAGAAATGGCAAATGTAATGTTGAATAGTATGAAGCTCTCTAAAAATCTTTGAGCTGAAGCAATAAATACTGCCTGCTATATAATAAACCATGTTTACACTAGTAAGTCAAATAATAAAATGGCTTATGAAATGTGGTTTGATAAGAAGCCTACTGTTAAATACTTTCGAGTTTTAGGCAGCAAGTGCTATATTTTACGTGATGGTGAAAATCTGGGCAAGTTTGACACTAAAAGTGATGAAGGGATCTTTTTAGGGTATTCTTTGAACAGTCGAGCATATCGAGTACTGAATAAGAGGACCAATATTATTCAAGAGTCCATTAATGTGGTCATTGATGATCACTTAATTACACCTGCCTCAAGTTCAGATAATAATGAAGTTCTTTTAGTTGACATACCAGATACTTTATCAAATCAAACTAACTCTGAATTAAGGACTGTTAAAGATCATCCAACTACTCAAATTCTTGGAAACCCTCTCACTAGTGTGTACACTCGTAGACAACTAGAAGATATATGTAATTACGTGTGCTTTACATCTCAGATAGAACTGGCTAACGTAAAAGAAGCTCTTACTGATGAAAACTGGATTGTTGCGATGCAAGAAAAGCTTAACCAATTTGTGAGAAATGATGTTTGGTATCTTATTCCTAGACTTAAAGATAAACATATTATTAGAACTAAATGGATTTTCAAAAATAAGTCTGATGAACTTGAAAATATAATTTAAAACAAGGCTAGACTGGTTGTACAAGATACACTCAAATTGAAGGCATCGATTATGATGAAACCTTTGCCCCAGTAGCTCGTCATTAATCAATCAAACTATTTATATCCATTGCTTACTTTAAAAAATTCAAAATTTATCAAATGGATGTAAAGAGTGCTTTCTTAAATGGCGATTTGCACGAAGAAGTGTATGTTGAACAACCAACGGGTTTTGAAGACCCTAAAAGTGTTGATCATGTCTATCGCCTTAAAAAGGCTCTCTACGATTAAAAACAAGCTCCCAGGGCATGGTATGAAAATCTGACTAAGTTTCTACTAAGTCATAATTTTCAAATAGGAAGTGTTGATATGACGCTTTTTGTTAAGAAACATAATGATCATATCTTGATAGTGCATATCTATGTTGATGATATTATTTATAGATCTACCTGTACTAACATGTCTATTGAGTTTGCAGATCTTATGAAACCTTAGTTCGAAATGAGCATGTTTGGGGAATTGAATTATTTCCTAGGGTTGCAAGTAAAACAACCTGATGGTATTTTTATTTCTTAAACCAAATATGCTTTGAACTTAATTAAAAAGTTCAGATTTAAGAATGGGAAAAATTTGGAGTACAACATTAAGACTCTCAAAGGACTCTACAGTTAAAAGTATAGATCTTAAATTATATCGTAATATGATTGGCAGTTTACTTTATTTAATTGCAAGTAGACCTGATATTGCTTTTGGCGTTGGAATTTGCACTAGATATCAATCTGACCCCAAAGAGTCTCATCTAACTGTTGTTAAGCAAATTATGCAATATGTCGCAAGTTCAGCTAAATTGGGTCTCTGGTATCCATATGATACTAGTGTTCAGTTGGCTCGGTACACAGATACTGATTGGGCTAGTAATATTGATGATAGGAAATCAACCAGTGGTGGTTGTTTCTATATTGAAAATTGTTTAGTTTCTTGGTTTAACAAGAAGCAAAGTTCTGTATCGCTTTCTACTGTTAAGGCTGAATACATCGCAGCTGGAAATGCATGTACTCAGCTTCTATGGATGAATAGAATTTTAAGTGATTACGGAATTGCACAGGATTCAATGGTTTTATATTGTGATAATTCGAGTGCAATAAATATATCTAAAAATCCAATCCAGTATTCACGAACCAAGCATATTGACATTAAATATCATTACATTCGTGAATTAGTTGAAGAAAAGACAATATTTTTGGATTATATTCCTACCAAGACTCAACTTGCTGACATTTTCACTAAACCACTCGACAAAAGCAGGTTTAATAAATTGAAATTTAATCTTGGTATGTGCAATTTAAATTGATTATTCATACATTTCTGTATTATAATTTATATATTTATTATATTATAATTTTAAATTTCAAAATTATGTGAAGAATGCATGTTTTTGTCTTTGCTCGACTAGTCGAGGATGTACTCGACCAGTTGTGACACGACCAGTCGAAGACATCCCACTGGTATGTTTTTGCTTTTATTTGTCCTATCTTGACTAGTTCACTCTCTTATTCCTCAGTTATTATTTTTTTCCATATCTTAATTGCTTCCTTTGTCTAATTGTGACAAAAAGGGGGAGAATGGTTTGTTATTATTGGCTTATGGAATGGATATGAATTGGATTGTAGGCATTTTTTTTGCTACTTAGGGGGAGAGTTATTTATTCATTTGCCTGCTTATGGAATGGGGTGTGGATAATAGCATATTTTTTTCCTATATGTGTTATTCAGGGGGAGTAAGAATATTTCTTGATGATGCATTCTGGTTACTGTAACTGGTGCATGATTCTTTGTTAAGTAACTGGCGCATGATTCTTTATTAAGCATGTAACGCTTTTCTTATTTTTAATGAAGTGTGTTTTGTCACAAATTTGACAAAGGGGGAGATTGTAAGTGCAATGGTTATTTGCTCCTTTGATTGTCAAATATTGTTGTGCCAAAACCACAGTCTATGCGTTGTGTAGCACATTGATATATATGTTCAAGGCAATATATCACATGCACAAGGACAAAGATCTACTTAAAAAATAAAGATGTACAAAATGGGATATTGACAATGCTTCAAGTCAAGATCTCGTTCAAGATATGCAAGATCAAGTACATTAATCACTTCTCTAAGCTTCAAAGTTCAATGTTTGATAACGACATCAAAAGACAAGTCAATTGTTCAGACTCAAGAGTCAATATGAAGCACAACTCAAGAACTATGAATTCAAGCTTCCAAAGATCTCAAAGTTTAAGCTTCATCATGTCTCGAGATCTCAAGTTTCATGAACTTCAAAGATCATTCATCATCTGAAGAAAAGAAGGTTCAAAGTTCATACATTATGTCCAAGGTATGGAAGACCTTAGATTGACCTTAGGGTGGGTCATTTTGAATACATAATTCAAATTAAATCACTTTATAGTTGCTTGGTCTGTTCTTCGACTAGTCCTGGACTTTGTTCGACCAGTCTTAACACTGGCTCGACCAGTCCAAGAAATTTCACAACCGGTCCTAAGTTGTTACAAAATTTTAGAATTTTTTGGTTGAGCTACGACTAGTCCTGGAGACTGCTCGACCGGTCGTGTGAACAGTGCACGACTTATTCATGACTAGTCCAGCAGCTACGACTCAAACTCCAGCAACCATTCCTGGTTCCTCACGACCAGTCGTGGTTAGGACACGACCAGTCGTGGAGGCCTCACGAGCGGTAGTGAAGTGCCTACAACAGTCGTGGAACGATTTTATCTGATCACGCTCAAAATTTCAAAAATCAGTTCGTCCTTTGACCAGTCGTAGTGTCCACAGGACAAGTCGTAGACGTGATTTCTGTAACTATAAATAGAGCACAATTTTCAGAGTTTGATATCCAATTCAAGTAAAATCAAGGCTTCACTCTAAGAGATAAGTTTGTAAACTTCTTAATCTAGATTGTGCATATTTAATATTCTCTTTTTATTAGCTTTTCATATTTGTTTTTGTTTCTGCATTCCAATCTGATTTGAAAGAGGAATTATGATATTCCACTTCTTGGAATCAAAATTAAATAGAGCTAGCCCAACTTGATTTAATTTAAAATCAATTAGAACCTAGAACCATTTCAAAGTGAGTATTGGACATTGAACTTCTATATTCAAATTTCTACTCCATCTTTGTTCTTCCGGGTTGCAACAAAAGGAGAAATACAGGTATTTTACATTTGTGTAAATCTTCTGTTTTTGGTTTCTTTTGAGATTGAGACAGTAAAATCTCATTGTTTTGGTTTATCTGAGGTGATCCAGAAAACTCAGAGTATGGGGTTTTTTAAATTGTGTAAGCCCACTTGAAAGACATAATTGTGAGGGTTTTAGGTGAACCTGAGAAAAACCTATTTTCATATTGAACGCTAATATCCACTGTGTGAGGATATTAGGAGTGGAGTAGCAAGGTGTGTGGCTGTTGTTTAACAGTTGGTGTACACACAGGTGAACCACTATAACTCTTTGTGTTTTGTAGATGTGTGGTTTAATTTCTATATCTTTTGTCATTCAATATTGTGGGATGTATTTATGGATGTAAATGTTGTAATCTTTTACATTTCAAGCATTGTGGGGAATGTTGCAATAACTTAGATTTAATTTCCTTGTTATTTATCTATTTATTCCTTTGTATCAAGTTTGAGTTTTTGATACAAAGACCTTTCTAGGAATCACGTTGTCCTACCATAAACCTTGGTTTTTGGTGTAAGGTTGTCCTTAGAACAACATTTATATCAATTTCTCAATACTCATACATTTGAGGTTGTTTTACATTTCAGTATTGTGAATTGATTATAGTGTTATCTTTCATTTATTTGTTTATAAGGCTATCTTATTGTTTAAATTTCGATGTTATCAATTTAATTTGGCATAGTCCTATTCAACCCCCCCCCCCCCCCTCTAAGACATATAGCTTGGTTATTTCATGATCCCAGAGATGTACGATACTGATAAGTAGACTTACGGAGCAGGAGTTACATACTCAACATTTTACACATTCATTCATTCATTCACTATCCACTCGAGCTAGTGGTGCGCAAGTAATTTGTTTTGTGTACATTCGTAATGGCCATGATTTCGGTTGGGCGTACTACCAACCCGAGATTAGAAGTTTACGACATTGAGTCTGACTACCCAAATTTAGGTATGGGACTGGTTTGGATAGAAGTCCCTTGTGATAGACCCCATAGCCTGTGATACTATGTACTATCATCCCGACTTCACACTCCAGCTTGGTCACTTCATTCGCACCGCATATTGCATTACATCTGCGGCATATGGCATTTTGGGTTGTTATATTTCTGCATTTGTATTGCCTAGATGAGGTTGACGGTATTCGTGGATTCGTCAGGATTTGCATATTGCATTGTATCCTTAGTATATGATATTTGAATTACTATGTCTCCACATTACATAGTTGATTTACATTGCTTCCTCAGTAAATGATATTGGCTTATTATGTTTTTGCATCGCATAACCTAGATAAGGTTGATGGCATTTATGGACTTACCAGCATGTTTTCGCATTGCTCTGATATTACATACTTGACACTTACCTTGCACACACACTTACACCACCCTCTAAACTTTTCTATAAGCTTACGTATGATAGATGTGTGTAGGTGGTGTTAGGGCACAACAACGTTGATCTTGGAGCGTGCAGCTGTCTTCTGGAGCTTTGATTTTCAATATATGTATTTTCCTTTCAGCATTATACTCAACTATTTATATTAGTGGATATCTGATGATGATGTTACCTTTGTGATTTGGGTAAACTTGTGTTATGCTTCTTACGAGATAAATGTACGTTAAAAAATCCTCCTTGTAGGATCCCAAGATCAGAATCTGGCGTATGGGCGCTGAGAGCCGAGAATGGGGTACTCCGGAAGCTGTCGGCACTGGATTCGGCGATCGAGACTTTTGTGAGTCCTGTTTCTGAGTTTGGAGCGTGACAAATGGGATGCAGGGCGAGCCAGATAATTCTAAATTATTTTTCACATTGTGGTGATCGTTAAGAGTGATGAATTGCATATACTTTGTTAGGCATGCAACTTATGTAGATTACTTGTGCATATTGATACCTTTTGTAGTTGTGGAGTATGGGATGTATCAGAACCTTTACATTACCTTTATGAATCTCTTGAATTATCATTAATCTTAAAGGATACCATCACTATGAGTAGGGCGTTGAATCTCTCTAACCGTATAGATAATGCAGGTGATGTACAAATTAAAGAATTAGAGGACCATCTCCCCATGGAAGATTACACTGAAAGAATAAGGAGATAGGTTTATGATTTGCTTTTATATTTCTGTTGTAAACTTGATAAATGTAATAAGCTCCCATTGAGAGAGCATTTGATTATTTACTGAATTCTTTTACTATGGTGAAATAATTAATACAGTCAATTTTATTCTCGTGAATGTTACCTTCATGAATGTGTCTGGATGTGATTTAAATAAAATAATAAGGTGCGATTTTTAAAGCATCCAATTTATACATTATTAACACCCAATTTTCTTGGGCAGGAGTATAAACTTTGGCCGTGAAAATTCGGGATGTTACATGGGGTCCTCATCCCTTAGGGAGCCCACAGTCCAGGGACGTCCAATAATGGTTGGATAGGGTGAATGTAACACAGACATCACCATGGACTTTAAAAAGGTTTCAACGGTGAACATTTCTAGGCACTAATCATTAGGGTGGTCCATCAGAAATTGGACATTTGTGATTAGTGGAATCTTGTACTATTGTGGTATTTGAAAATGGATGGACATAATGGATTTAACATGGACACCTCTGGACCAGGGAGATTTTAATGCTAGACGTCAACACCTCAACCGTCTTAGCTGTTGGGGTCCTCTATACGTATGGTGTTGGATGAAAATTTCCATCATGACGGGCCTCAGGAAGGTTTCAACTATAGGAGACATTACCTCCATTATTTCCTATGATGTAGTCCCTAGATGGACAGTAGATATAAATGCATCTCTACAAAATGGTCCCTAGCAAGGTTTCAACATGTGGCCACTCATCACCACTATTTTCTACGGTGGGGCCAACTAGAGCTGTTGAATCTACTTTATTTGTGGGTATCCACTCAAGTCCAGGTATATGTGACCAAATCAGCAAGTGAGTGTGCCAAAACATGGGCCTTAACAATTCATACCAAATGGGCTAGATTTTATAAACCCCAGAAGCGTGAAACCGATCCGGAACATAACCGGTTTTCACAGTCTGGTTCTGGTTCAGTTCTAGGGTGCTAACGGTCCAGTTCCAGTTCCGAAACTCCTAGAACCGTATGACACAGTTCGGTTCCGGTTTCATCCCAAAACTGGACCGAACCGACAGGTGTGCACCCCTAACGGGAATGCCCTTTGATCCACAGACATGTTAGCACAGTACAGAGTCCTTCATGCCATTTTCTCGTCAAATGTGTACCCTGGTGGTACCAATCATAGTGATTTGACTCCTTTCATGGTTGGTATCCTTTATTATGTCATCACAGGTCAACATCTGTGTCTTCCTTCCATCTTACTTCATCAGACTACATTCGTTATTCTTGGCACCTGTACTACAAACCTTCTATTTCCCCATTTACTTTGTCTACTTTCTCAGGAGTGCGAACTGCTACCTATGGGAGACCCTCTTCACTTGGCGCCAAAATTCATAAAGATTAACATCCAGGGAATGAACCTGATTGAGATACCAGCTACAGCCACAACATTAACTCATCGGGAGGAGATGAAGACCCAGGGAGATACAGAGGGAGATGACACAGACCTACGCACGACGGATGATTCCCGACCACGACCCTCCGATCCTCCTACTCCACACTCAGCACACACACGTAGACATCGGCGCCAAAGATCAGGCATGTATTTACGAGAGGCTCGGTCGGTATGAGAGGTGACCCTCTGCCATGAAGCAGATGTTGGAGTCCCTACAGCGCATGATGCAACATATGGTGGACCTGATGACGTGTCGTCATGATGATACCACTCCGAGAGAGGGTGGTCTGTCTAGTTAAAGTCGAGTCCAGTCTGCACCGTTAGTGTTTTGTCCTGTGGCATTTGTATCTTTTTAGATGCCGAGGACCATTTGACCGATGTTGTTTATATATGTTTCTGGTCAGATGTATGGATATTTGTATGTTTTGTTTGTGCTTTGTGGGTATTTGAGCCCTACTTGGGCTTATGGTTTGTGGATGATGTTTTTTTTTTTCTTTTTTTTTTTTTGGATATTTTGATGTTGTGGATGTTCATGCCATATTTGGGCATTCTTGATGATATATATTTATATATTTGTGGCATGTTTTGTTCTTATTGCATAATTCCTTACACTTAATTCTTAACTTTAAAATTATGTGATTGTTTCAATCTATCTTCCCATTATGCATATATGTGATTGATTTTACAACTTCAGGAATGTATGGTATGTTGTTTATGTTACTAACCCTTTGCCAATAACTGACAAAAAGGAGAAGAATGATACTCTCACCATTAAGTGTGAATATGTTGTGACTAAATGGTGATGCAGGAAGATAGGGGGAGTATCAACTCAAGTCAACTCTACTTAAGCACCAAGATCGAGTCTTTGTATATTATTTGTCATTGAGTTGTAATATTTAAATTTATGTAATACTGAGTTGTAAATACCATTTAGGGTTTGTTAGGGTTTTGTCATGTAATTGACAAAGGGGGATTATTTGTCAATATACGTGAATGTAGGGTCCTAGAGTTAAGTGAGCTCCATATGAAGACTACAAGACCAAAGACTCACCAAGTTAAAGAAGTTCGAGTGCACTATATACATATAATAAGGCTCACTCCCAACCAAACCCTATAAGATAAAAGACTCGCTTAAAATAAGTCTAAACTTGCCCAAAACCATATTTGTAAAACCCTTTGTAAGCTTATATTAGAGTTAGTTTAAAGTTTGTGGAGATAGAAGAAAAATTAGTAAATTCATATTCTATCGACGATTGCAATTGAAATTGCAATCGAACAGTTTCGATGACATCGAACACCTGTTCGATGGCATCGAAACTAAGGCCTAACAGTCTAGCAACCAAACTGTGAAAATCCTGGATATGTTCGATGGAATCAAAGGAAGTTCGATGACATCAAAACTTAAGTTTCGATAGCATCGAACCCACTTCGATGACATCAATCTAAGGCCGTTGTTTTCCTACAAGCTTTGCAAAACTCTAAGTATACTTGATACAATAGAATCCATTTTTATGGCAGTTTGTCCATCAAACTTTCAAGGAAAATCATATATTCTCGATGGCATCAAAAGCCATTCGATGACATCAAAATTCAAATTTCGATGGCATCGAAAAGTTGTTCGATGGCATCGAAATATGGACCAAACTGTCCAGTGAGTTTTCATAGGAAAATCTATTTATTCTTGATGCAATCAAAATAACTTTGATGACATCGAGATTCAAATCTCGATGTCATCTAATCATGTTCGATGACATCATGATTAGATGACATCGAAAAAGTGCTCAAACTATCTAGCAACAAAAGTGTATTTTTCTAGGAAAATGCCGATGGCATCGAGCCACTCTCGATGACATTGAAGGGCCCTTTGATGGCATCAAATAGAATTTGTCCTACACCTATTTGAATATCTTAGTGCGACAAGTTGATGTAATCGAAGAAGGTTTGATGACATCGAAGGAAACTTCGATGGCATTGAAGACCCTTTGATGGCATCGATAACGACGGATTTCTACCCATTTTTTTTTTTACCATAGGGATTTGACTTTATTTACCACTTGGGTTGCTTCTTTGGATTTTGAACAAGCATTAAAGAGAGCTTTGAGATAGTGATTATTAGAGTTAATACCCTTATTCTCATGCCCTCTTTCCTATAGGACTTCATTATTCAATCCATGTTTAAAGGCATTTATTGCTATATTCATAGCCTGGATTGAACAATGAACTCCGGCCTTCATTGATCTTCCATCAACACTCTTTAATGGAAAATCATTGCACTAGGATCATTGAATGCTTAGAATTTGGGAATCTTCTCTAGCTCTTAAAGACCAATCATAAATTAGAGAAGATAGAACCACACCCTAACCCAACAACCTCGGTACCTTGATTGGAGCATCTACAAGTAATTGCGGTTTAAGGGAGCTAAAGACTCTTCATCATAAGGAAGATCTTCAACAACATGTGTTGAAATGGGGCTCACTCACTTACCAGTAAGTTCTAGGTCCATTGGGTCTGAAGCCCTTTTCTTGTGTAGGATTGGAATTCAAACTTTAGTTCTTTAAAGTCGCTAAGACCTTTCTTAGGCCTCCGATGAGAGAATACATGTAGAGTCCTTGTATAGGATCTACTGCCTTGTGTAGGCATTAGAGTTTGCCTTATGTAGGCACCTAGGGTTGTCTTGTGCAGGCACCTTAGTTAACCTTGTGTAGGTTGTAAAGGTTTATGGTTAACTTGATTTAAAACCATTGGATAGTGAAATCCAGTACACTTATAGGGATGAGTGCATCTGCCGGGAGTGGAGTAGGTGCACTTATCGTTGTATTTATAATGCTTGAACTCATTTGTGTTTGCAATTATTCATGTTATGTTTAATTTATACACACATGTTTTATAAAACGCAGCGTTCATATATTTCATTATTGTTCATAACCTCGAGTGCAGGGCTGCGATGCAGTAATAACTCGGTGAGACCGAGGTTGAGTCCATAGGGACTTAACTTATACATATTCTGAAATAAACTAGAACTAGAACTAGAATAAGAATATAAACTAAAATCTAGAATAAGAGAGATTAATTGTAAAGGAAGTATCAATAAAAAAAGAAAACTAGAGCGCTAAGGATTCACTTGTAGCTATTAAGATGCTACCTTACTTGATTCAATAAGCATAACTGGAATTGGAGTCCTATCTTATCCAGTTGGAAGATAAAACAATTAAACCATAATCTGAAGCTTTTATTGAATTAGTTCCCACATGAAGCACCATTGTGATGATTAGAAGGGAATTCAACCATCCACCATGCCCAAGAGACGATGGTGAATCATGAATTTTACCTATCTCACAATATCAAAACAGATAAGAAGCTATTCAAAGCTCTCACATCATCTACTATAATTGGAGTCACAATAAACTATGGAAAACTGAAAATAATTCTTAATTCAAACTAAAAATCAATAGATGTTTAACATAACTTGAATCAAAGTAAGAAAAACATCTTAAAAAAAAACTACAAGCTTCACCTCTTAGTCCTAGCTAAGAGGTTTAGCCAAGTAAAGACATGATTGAACTAAAAACTCTTAAACAATGCATAAAAACTAACTAAAAGAAGAAGATTGGGAAAAGAGGACTCCTTGAAGTTCTCCAACACCTTGTTCCACTCTTCCAACCCTAATTCATGCTTAGAAACAATTAAGAGACCTAAATTTATAGTATTTTCATAGACCGACTTTGAAACCGCCTCAAATTTACGTAAAAAGTTACGCTTCGGTCGGACCGAATTAAGGCTGAAAATCGCACTTTCTCGCTAGACAATTCTGCGCGATTTCAGTCGAACCGAATTCAGGCTAAAAATTTTGCTTCTCACTGGACTATTTTACCCGATTTCAGTCGGACCGAAGGCTGTTTCAGGACCAGTTCTATTTTAGACTTAGAATTCCAAAGTAAATTTTTTCAGGAATATGGTTTTTTAAGGACGATTTTCAGGATTCCTTTTCTTCACTTCAAATCTTCGATTCTCTTCATTCCTCACTTAGTTTCCTTGGATCTTTGGCATGTGAATTCTTCATTAATGACTTCCAAATCTCCAAATCTTTATTTAATAATCTTTTGACCATAAATCTTCCTTTTGACATTAATTTCACCTTAAGCTTTTAAAATCACCTCGGACATGAAAACATGCATAATTAGATCGATTAAGCACTATCATGTTTATAAAACCAAGGCATAAATATGGGAAAATATGTAATATTTGACACTCAATAATTATCTTATCTTTGATTGTGCTTGATTGTTAATTAATCCTGCTTACTAGTGTTTAGAATTTAATATTTGCATTAAGTAGGATTAATATTTTGAAAAGTCCTATTCACCCCTCTCTAGGACACTTGGTGATAATTTCGTACTTCACTAATACCGGTTTACTGCAATTTTAGAAAGTTCAAACTCTAAAACCCAAACCTACACAAGGAATGATTTTCAGACACAAATGGATTCTTGGTACTTACCTAAAAGTGTGTAAGCCCCATTAAGCACTTGATGAAGATCTTCTTGGATGATGAAGGATCTTCAACACCCTTGTACCGCAACTGTATGATGATACTCCATTGTAGATATCATGGTTGATAGGTCAAGCATTAGGTAAATCCTAACTAGGTATTGATGGGTCTTTAAGAACTAGTAAGGATTCCCATGGCTGATCATTCAATGCATACTAGCATACAAATTTACTAATTAAAGAGCTCGTTAGAGCTTCAATGAATGTTGGAGTTCATTATTTAATCCATGCTTTGAATGTTTCAATGATTGGCTTTAAGATAATGATTGAATGATGAACTCAATGAGGAAAGAGATCTTAAGAAGATGAGTATTAACTTTAGGTATTAACTCTCATAAAGCTCTCTTAATAACTCACTAAATTGTTAAGAAACACCTCACATAAATATATAGAATATATTTTCAACGATAAAAAAAATGGGCAGAAAACTGTCAGGTTTGATCCTTCGATGTTATCAAACTTCCTTCGATGCAATCACTAAAATCAACAAAATATTAAAAAATGTTGCTGGACAGTTTCTGATCTTTTAACGATACCATCGAGTGGCCTTCGATGTCATCGAAGAGGTCCTTTAATGCCATCGAAGGCTAGATCGATGCCATCGTAAAAATATGATTTTTTGAGTTGAGGTTCTGGACAATTTGGGCTCCAATTTTGTTGCCATTGAACTGACCTACGATGTCATTGCAAAAATCTAGAATTTCTATGATTTTTTTCTTGACCGTTTGAGCACATCTTCAATGTTATTGAAGCTAAGTTCGATACCATTGAAGTTTAAGTTTGATGTCATCATAAAAATCTAGATTTCCTTGGTTGCTTATTAGACCAATGGTGCTATTTTTTTATGTTATCGATGCCATCATAAAAATCCAATTTTTCCTTAATTGCTTGCTGGACAAATGGTGCTATTTTTCGATGTTATCAAAGTTATGTTCGATGTCATTGAACTGGCTTCAATGCGATCATAAAAATCTAGTTTAATCTTAATTTCTTGCCGGACAGTTGGACCTTTAAGCTTGATCCCATCGAGCTGCCTTCGATGCCTTCAAAGGCAGTTCGATAGCACTTTGATGACATCAAAAGTGTCTGTTTTTAGAGTTTGATTTCTAACTCAGACATCAACCTACATAGCTATTTAGTATACTTAAAAATATGTTTTCCTAGATGATATTGGCTAGCTATAGTCTATGTTTGGTGGGTTTTACTATATGGTTTAACGAGGTCTTTTGACTTTCTTGCCTCGTCTTGAATCAGATGCCTTTAACCCTTTAAGTCTTCAATCTTTGTTTTTCTTGGGGACTTAACGCTAAGACTCTTAATTCATGCTAATTGACAAAATAGGGCACTTTCAGGACACATGATGCGTTAAGGGATGGTATTATCTTGATCGCTCCAAATAGAAACTAACAGGAATTTATGTTCCAATTGGAGTTTAGTTGTACCAATAACCAGGCTGAGTACGAGGCCATGATAATCGACCTAGAATTATAATTTGAATTGGGTATAGGGATCGTGATTGTTATATGGGATTCACAATTGGTGATTAATCAAATGGCAGGGTTGTTCAAATGTCTAGTATGACTTTATTGCCATATTATGCCCTGGCAACCCAAATGTTGGACCTTTTCAAAGAAGTGGAGTTGATACATGTCATTAGTGAACATAATGCAGATGCTAATAAAATGTCGCAACTCACTACAAGGCTAGATGCCTTGAGAGGTTCAGCCGAGCAGACGTTCACCATCTAAAGAAGATCCTTGCTGTCTATTTTTGAGAGAGGGAATATAATGGAGGTATGCCAAATAGAACTATAAGAAGAAGATTGGAGGGCCCCTCTCATGGGTTATTCACAGAGCTCGCGTACTAAAACTGACAGGAATGTGCGGAGGTTGGCCACTAACTATGTCATGATCGATAACGAATAGTATCGCAAAGTGGCCGATGGAGTCTTGCTCCAATGCCTGTCTAAGAAAGAAGCCATGTTAGCAATGGGAAAAGTCCACAAAGGGATATGTGGAGCCCACCAAGCTACAAGGAAGATGAGGTTCACACTTAGATGTTATGGATACTTTTGACCAACAATGATGGCCGATTGTGTTCAGTATGATAAGGGCTATGAGGCTTGCCAAAAGAATGGATTAGCCTAGCATGTGCTTGCCATGAAAATACATTCTATAATAAAACTTTGGCCATTTCGAGGTTGGGCAATCGACTTGATAGGAAAAATTCACCCACCTTCATCGTGGATGGATTCGTTTATAATTGTTGCAACCGATTACTTCACTAAGTGGGTAAAGGAAAAGGCCATGAAAGGGGTCGGCCAAGGAAGTTCGAGTGATGGCGATAAGTATGGAATAAAGATTTTACATTCGACACCATATTATGCATAAGCTAATGGCTAGGCCGAGGATAGTAACAAAGTAATAAAATATATTCTAAGGAAAGTAATTGAAGAGAATTCTTAAGAATGGCACACCAAGTTATCAGAGGCACTTTGGGCCTATAGAAATTTGCCTCGTACAAGTACTGAAATCATCCCATTTGCACTTACATATAAATATGATGCAATGGTGCCATTGAAAGTCATTGTGCCATCTTTATGGACTGCTTATCAGGCTAGATTAACCCCTCCTGAATTCACAGAGGCGATGTTGCCCGAGTTTGAAGAACTATATGAAGTTCGAATGAAAGCCCTTGACTTGATCATGAAAAGGCCAAGCTCTAAGTCCTAGAGGGGGGGTGAGTAGGACTATGCCAAATAAAAATAAAATACGGAATACAAAGATAGATAGTACAATAAAATAATAAGATAGCATAAGTAAATTGCAACCTCAAATGTACTAGTCTTGAGAGGTTGATACAAACTTGGTTCTAAGGACAACCTAACACAAAAAACCAAGGCTTATGGCAGGACAACCTTACTAGAACATTGGTAAGTATCAAAAACTCAAACCAATAAAGAGGCAAAGGAAATAAACTAAATTATTACAACATCCACCACAAGTGCATAAAGTAAATTACAACATTCAACACCACACATACATCACGATCATCATCCAAACTTCGAGAATTATAGTGGTTCGTGTGTGTACACCAACTGTTTGTAAATAGGCACACAACTACTCCACTCCCAATATCCACACCCACGGGATATTGGCTTTCACTAAGAAATAAGGTTTTCTAAGCTTCACCTTAAAACCTTCACAATTGTGTCTTTTAAATGGGCTTATACAATCACAAAAACCCCACAATAAGTTTTCCTGGCTTAATATCACAAAACAAAAATGCAAAAAATAAAATTATACTTATCTGAAGATTCCTCTTCCGATGTAGCTCGGTAGAACCAATTCAATGTAAACATAGATGTTCAATGTCCAATCTCATAAATGAGAGGGTTCTAAGTCTAAATGATTTTTAAGTTAAATTAACCTGGGCTAGCTTGATTTGATTTTGATCTCAAAAGGGTAAGTCACAATTCCCTTTTAATAGAATAGAGTTGAATAAATGAGATCTTAAAATCAAATACAAAAAGCTATAAAAAGAATCTAAAATGAATAAGTAATAGCTTCACAATTGCAGGAACATATCTCTCAGAGTGATGACTTGATTAGGCTTGGAATGAATGAAAAACTCTGAGATTCGTCTTCTATTTATAGGTAAAAATTTTGTTCCCTCGACTGGTCTAATGGTCGGTTCGACTGGTAGAAGCACCAACCAATTTTTAAAATTTTTGGCTCGATAAGATAAACATGTTACTCGACTGGTCGAGTGGGGCCAGAAAAGCTTGCTGAACTTTGAGTCGAGCCCTGTTCAACTGGTCGAGACTGTTCACTTGACTAGTCGAGCAGTGTGCACGACTGGTCGAGCCATAACTAAAAATTCTCAACAAATCTTGGACTAGTCAAGCCAGTGCCTGGACTAGTCGAACAGTGACCAGGACTAGTTAAAGAAAAGCCTATAAACTTATACAATGACCCAAATTCAATATGCAATTAATATGACTTAACCTATGGTCAATCTAGGGTCATCCGTACCTTGAATGTGAGTTTGAAACATCGAAACATCGATCGCTTCGGTAACTCGATTATCTTGAAGTATGTGAAGCTTGACCTTTTAGTCTTGAACTTGAGCATGAGCTAGAGCTTATGTTCTTTAGACTTTAAGCTTGAGATAGTGATCTTGTAATATGAGCTTGAGTACTTAAAACTTGAGCTAGAGGTAAAGAACTTGAACTTGAGCTTTGAGTTTTTATTCTTATACGTGAGTTTGTGTTCGACCTTTGGCAATGTTCTTCAACTTGAAAATGTAGAAGAGTTGACGATGGTGATCTTGAAGGTGAACTTTCCATCATAAGAACATACTGACTCCAAGCGGTTTGGCACAAAGAAATTTAACAATATCAGGTGTTAGAATTACAACATAGCACTTACAATCTCCCTCTTTGTCAAATTTGTGACAAAACCGACTAAAGAATCATGCACCAGTTTATACACATCGCAAAGCAATGTTACTACTACACCCCCTCAATCTACTACTCCCCCTCAATCCAAGCAAGGTGATTTGTAGAGTACTTGTATAAAATCAAATACATATTACACAAAAATATGCAATATGCACTTCCATATACTTCGTATTTCTCTACAACCACATCCATATCCAACAATCATCATACCAATCATCATACCACATTTCTTCCCCCTTTTGTCACAATATGACAAAGGAAAGAAAAAAAAACATAGATGTATGAAGAATAAAAATAACAAAGAAAAGTATGAGGTTCGAGAGTGAATATCATGTTCAATCATCAACAAATATAGATCATCTTCAGATAAGAACATGTCTAAAGTGTAGTAAATAAAAACATGTCCAAGAATTATCCAAGCCAAAGTAAAGATTAAGATTTAATACATGCCCAATATAACTAAAAAGACTAATCAGAACCAGAAGATGGAGCAGGAATAGATGGGTCAATTTGATGTAATCCCTTGTTTATGCGACGAAGGTATTTGCGCATATATTTGAATTGAGTTTCATGGGATACATGGAGACCATCTACCTTCTCTTCTAAGGTTCTGAGTCTCTCATCAAAATCAAAAGGCTGAAAATCAAAATCAGCCTCAGAATTAGATTCTAACTCATCAAACAAATCATTCATATTCGCGTCGTCAGTGGGTAGAGCCTCTTCCTCTCTAACTTCTTCTCTAGCTCCTCCAGCATCCCTATCAACTTAACTAGGAGCCAACTCTAATTTCATATTGTTAATGTTGGAGTTGTTGAATGGAAGAAGGGAAATAGGAGCTTCTCTTGATGGCATGACCACGCGACAGTGAGTAGTAAGAGTGGTCATCAAATAAGCTAAGGGAATATCATTATGCCTGGGATGTAAACGAAATTGGATTATAAAAAACAAATTAATGAAGGAAGACACACTTGAATACCAGAAACAACAGCATGAAGAATGTGCACCATGAAAGAGGTTAATTCACCCTTGTTACCAGATATAGGGTAAATATTAGAAATAAAGATACGATGAAGTACTCTATATCTGGGTAACATCTGATTGGCACGAAGCACAATCCTAGAATTCCATTCTGAGTCCATGTTACATAAATTCCTGGTTAGAAGATGTTTTTCTGATTCATTCAATCTATCAGTCAATGTTGAAATCGGAATCCCTTCATCATTAATTGGTATATTCATCAAGCTAGAGATCAAGTGATGATCTACTTGAAATGTACCTTCTCTAAACGTAATAGTGAAGGATAAATTTTCAATAGACACATCACTAATACATGCATACATGGCTTGTGCAATGGACTGATATGCGGGTTCGCACCAATTCAGTATGTTCTTCCATCCTACAGCCACGAGGAGGGGAATGATATTGAACTGAACCAAATGGTTGGAATTGACGGTCTGTTCAATAATGATGTTGCGGAGACGGATGTCCCGCACATATTCCGGGTCCTCTTCGAGAGGTCGAAGAGTACGCACTGTAATAGGTGTGGAACGGGAAGAAGGACCATGAGTAGTTTTCTTCTTATTTCTACTTTCTATTGTAAGAAGCAAAAATAAAATGAGAGAAGGATTTATGGATTTCACCCAAATCAGAATTTTTCCTAAAAATGCAAGGAAACCACAAGAAAGCTTGAAATAAACACTAGAATCAAGCTAAATGAGATACAAGGAACCTAAATCTGAAAGAAAAGTGAAAATGATGCGCTAACCAAGTTGTATTCGGAGATGGGTTCGACCGGTCGGAGAAGGGGCTGTTGGAGAAGAAAAGTGAAGAAAAAGTGATTTTTCTCACAATAAAAGCAACCCAACCACGCCTCTCAACTGATCGAGTACATACTCGACTGGTCATGCCACAATTGGTCGAGTGTGTACTCAACTAGTCATGTAAACTCAAAAATTCTTAATTTTATTAATTTGAAATCCAGAAATTTGTAAAGATAAAAATATGCAAAAAATAATATAATAATCTAGATCAAATTACACATACCAATATCCAGTGTTAATTTAGAGAACCGAACCTATTTCTGTCAAGTGATTTGGTGAAAATGTCTACAAGTTGATTTTCAGTTTGAATATAATTCAATGAAATAATTTTATCTTCCACTAATTCATGAATATAATGATATCTAATGTCAATATACTTAGTTCGTGAATGCTGGATGGAAATTTTAGAGATGTTGATAGCGCTAGAGTTATCGCAATAAAGAACCATAGTATCTTGCATAAATCCATAGTCATTTAACATCCTTTTCATCCAAACAAGCTGAGTGCATGCATTTCCAGCTGCAATATATTCAGCCTCAGCTGTGGATAACGAAACGGAACTTTGTTTCTTGCTATGCCACGAAACTAAACAGTTCCCGACAAAAAAACATCCGACGCTGGTAGACTTTCGGTCATCTATATTCCCAGCCCAGTCAGCATCCGTATAACTAACTAACTGAACAATAGTATCATATGGATATCAAAGGCCGAGATTGGCCGAACTTGCGACATATCTCATAATTCACTTAACAACAATTAGGTGAGATTCCTTAGGATCTGATTAATATCTAGCATAGATGCCTACGTTGAATGCTATATCAGGTCGGCTCGCAATTAAATATAATAAGCTACCAATCATACTGCGATACAACCTAGGATCTACACTTTTACCTGTTGCATCCTTAGAGAGCTCAAGAGTCGTACTCATAGGAGTATCGAAGTTTTTACCATTCTCAAATCCAAACTTCTTTACCAAGTTTAGATCATACTTGGTTTGAGAAAAAAAAAATCCCATCTTCAAGTTGTTTCACTTGTAGACCCAAAAAGTAGTTCAGTTCTCCAACCATGCTCATTTCAAACTTGGACTTCATCAATTCTACAAACTCAGTAGACATGTTAGAACAAGTAGAACCATAGATAATGTCATCAACATATATTTGTACTATAAGTATGTGATCATTGTGTTTCTTTACAAACAATGTCTTATCAACACTCCCCATTATAAAGTTATGACTTAGTAAGAACTTAGTCAACTTCTCATACCATGCCCTAGGAGCTTGTTTTAAACCATAGAGTGCCTTTTTCAAGCAATAAACATGATCAGTGTATTTAGGGTCTTCAAAACCCTTAGGTTGATTTACATATACTTCCTCATGTAAATAACAATTCAAGAAAGCAATCTTGACATCCATTTGATAGACTTTGAACTTTTCAAAATAAGCAATGAATATAAATAATCTGATAGATTCAAGACGAGCTACTGGGGTAAAAATTTCATCATAATCGATGCCTTCTATCTGAGTGCACCCTTATACAACCAGTCTTGCCTTGTTTCTTACAATATTTCCTAATTCATCATATTTATTGTTAAAGATGCACTTAGTTTCAATTATAAGTTTGTCATTAGGTCTAGAAACCAAATACCACACATCATTCCTTAAAAATTGATTTAGATAATCTTGCATGGTTACTATCTAGTTTTCATCAGTAAGTGCTTCTTTTACAATGGGCGGCTCAATTTGGGAAGTGAAGCACACATAGTTACATATGTTTTCTACTTGTCTTCGAGTGCACACACCAGTGAGAGGGTTCCCAAGTATTTGATCAATTGGATGGTCTTTAACTGACCGCAGTTCAGTGTCATTTTGAATGGATGAAGAGTCTAGTCTATCAATATAGAGACTTCATCATCCTTTAAACTAGAGACAAGTGTATTCAAGTGATCATCAATAACGACATTAATGGACTCTTGAATAACACAAGTTATCTTGTTGAGAACTCGATACGCTCGACTATTTAGACCATACCCTAGAAAAATCCCTTCATCACATTTAGTGTCAAATTTTCCTAAATTTTTGCGGTCACGCAAAATATAGCACTTGCTGCCAAAAAATCAAAAGTATTTGACTATGGGCTTCTTATTAACCACAGTTCATATGCAGTCTTATCATTTGATTTTCTAGTATAAACATGGTTTATTATATAGCATGAAGTGTTCACAGCTTCAGCCCATAGATTTTAAGGTAATTTCATGCTATTTAACATAACATTGGTCATTTCTTGATGTTGAGGCATAAAAAATGGTGATAAAGAAAGGATTGAGGCAAGAGAAGATTAAGAGATAGAAAGAAAATTGGAAAAGAAGAAGAATGAAGTGGCTTAAAGGGGATTTGCGCGGGTCCGCGCAACCAATGTCCATTGCGCAGGACCGCGCAACCGAAATATTAGTTACGCAGGTCCGCACAACAAAATCTAGAACTGGTTCTTTGTAAGAAGATCTAAAACATTGAAAGGTGAATCTCATGGCACCAAGATTGAGGCACCACACGTGCAAAGGCCTATAAATACCCCCTCCCCTCCTTCATTTGTGGGGATTGAAGATTTCCGAGTGGAAGCAGAGCAAAGAAGGAGATTAAAGGTAGGAGAAGAAGCTCCGGTCAGTTGCGTGGGTCCATGCAACCAGACTGCTCTGCAGTCTGTAAAGCTAAGATGTCGTTATGCTGACGAAATGGCCAGTCTCCAAATTTCTTCTGTTCCAGCTTCAAGAGGAGAAACCAGTAGAAGAGTCATATTCCTCTTAAAGATATGATCAAATCATGAGCCGAAATGTTGCTGGATTTGATATCTGACTTGGATATTTGAACTTTGTCAATTTATACATTATAAATAATCTATCTTAGAATCAAGGGATGTTTGAGGATGTAAATGAACTCAGTACTAATAAAATACGATGATTATTCTTAATACTTTCTCTCTGTTATGTTTGAATAAGATAATCCCCCAAATCCAATGCATTTGTTTTCTTGTTAAAACACTTGAAGCACACGATTTTTCCTTTCAACAACCCCATTTTATTGATGTGTCTTAGGTGCAAAAAATTCATGCGATATCCCATGATCGCTACAGAACTTTTCAAAATTTCTATTATCAAATTCCGATCCATGGTCACTTTGGATTTTCGAAATATTTGATTCCTTCTCAGTTTAGATACGCTTGAGTATCTTTTTCACTTCATCAAGAGTTTCAGACTTCTCTCTCATGAAAGCTACCCATGAATATCTGGTAAAGTTATCCACAATTACTAGAAAATATTTCTTTCCACCTCAACTCTCCATTCTGGTAGGTCCAATGAGATCCATGTGGAGGAGTTCAAGGGGTTTAGATATGGCACTGGAGTTCACTTTCTTGTGACTACTCCTAGCTTGTTTTTCGATTTGACATTCACCACAAATTTTATCCATATTCTTTAATTTGGGTAGACATCTTATTAACTTGCCTTTGCTCAGTTTATATAGATTTCGGTAGTGTACATGTCCAAGGCGTTTATGCCATAATTCAGTCTCATTGGTTTGGACCATGTAGCACGATAATTTAGACGAGCTAGAGTCACTGACTATATAGTAATTCTCATATGTTATGCGACCAGTCAATATCACAGAACCTTTCTCATTAGAAATCACACATCCTTGATTAGTGAATTTTACACTATTTATTATCGCATATTTGAGAAATGCTTAAGAGATTATGTTTAAGACCTTCTACAAACAAAACATTCTCAAAAGGAGGAAGATTGAATAGTTTAACCATACCTTGGCCAATTATTTTACAGTTGCTACCATCACCAAATGTGACTGAACCATCAGTCATATCTTTGAAGTTGGTGAACAAACCTTTGTCACCTTTCATGTGTATAGAGCAACCATTGTCTAAATACCACTTTTATTGACTCGAAGCCTTGAAAGCAGTGTGGGCAACCAAATAAGTAACTTTAGGGACCCATTTCATTACCATTTTGGGTTTTGGAACATTGTTGGTTTTTCTACGCTTATAGTTGTTATAAGGTCTACCATTCGAGTTAGATTTCAGAAGCTCCTTGAGTAGATCCACAATTTTCTTAGCTAAGAGGTTATAATTCTGATTTCTATGATTAATATGGTTAATATTAGGTTTGGTAGATTGAAAAGTTTTTTTTTTTTTAAAAAAACATTTTGATTCAGACTTTTCCCTTTTGAGTTGGAGGACTCTCCTTTAATAAACTTAGGAGGAGTAATCTTATTTTTTAGAGGCATATTTTTATCATAGCCTATAACAGATCTATCTCCACATTTCCTTGATCCGGTTAGCAATTTTTCTAGTTTAGGATCACCCTGGGCATACCTCCAAGTATCCTTTGAACTCAAGAGAGAAGAGACTTTTAATTTTAGTTTTTCATTTTCTGATTTTAGATTTTCAACTTGGGACATTTTGAAATCTAAATTGCATTTAGTCTTTTCAAAACAATCAGAAAGATGTGATTTTTTAAAAAATAAAGTTTTCAAAATTCTCTTTTAACTTTAAAAACTTTTCTTTTTGAAGTTTAAGTTTTACAGCTATCTTACAACTTTTCCTGTATAGGGTATTATAAGCATCTTGTAAATCATCATCGTTTTCAGGGTTTCTCCTCAGATTTTCATCATAACTTGAATCACAACTATCTGTGGAAGTGACTCTGGCTAGAGTCATTAAGGCTTTGACCTCATTAGAAGATTCGGGTTCAGAATCATCTGACTTAGAAGAAGCTTCAGAGCAAGACGATTCATCTCATATGGCCAGCATACCTTTCTTCCTTAATTTGTCCCACTTTGGACATTTGTTTGCCAAATGCCCGTATTCATGGTAGTTGAAACATTGGTTGTTTTTAAGTGATTTTCAATTTTTTGATTTACTCTTTTTCTTCTCAAAGGGTTTTTGAAAATCTACTCTCTTTTTGCTTTTAAAAATCTTATAAAACTTCTTGGCTAATAATGTCATATCATCCTCTGAATTTTCACAATCAGAATTACTAGATTTATCTTGAGAAATACACTTAGATGACTTAAGGGCTATGGACTTACCTTTAGGAGCCTTGAAATTTAACTCATAGGTTTGTAAAGAACCAACAAGCTCTTCAACCCTCATATTATTCGTATCACGAAGTTCCTGAATGGCAGTCACATTAGAATTGAACCTTTCAGGCAATGAGCGCATTATCTTTACACAAACTTTACTTTCTAGGATGCTATCTCCAAGACCCCACATTGAGTTAACTATGTCATTCAATTTAGTATAGAAGTCCATTAATGTTTCACTTTCTTCCATACATATTTCCTCAAACCTAGTGGTGATGATTTGAAGTTTTGACTTTTTTACGATAGTCATACCCTCGTGTGTCATTTCTAAGATATCCCAGGATTTATTTGCAGTATCACAAGATATAATTCTTTTGAATTCATCTGGTGATAGTGCGCAAGTGATTGCATTTAAAGCTTTGGCATTGACACTACTCTCATTTTTCTGAAGAGTGGTCCATGAATAATAAGGTGTAACTTTAACAGATTTAGTTCCATCAGTGCCTAGAACTTCAGAGGTGGGTAGGTTCCATCTAGTCACTATGGCTTACCACATGCTCTCATCGATGGACCTAAAAAAGATTCGCATCCTAGCTTTCCAATAAGCATAGTTGGAGCCATCAAAAGGTAGAGGTCTAGTAATGGAGAGGCTATTAAAATTTAACATATTAAAAGCTTGAGATCGCTTAGCTTAGGAAATGAATCCAAATGAATGAGCTATTAGGCGTTGATACGACTTGAAAAGGTCGAGCTCTAAGCCCTAGAGAGGGGGGGGGGTGAATAGGAATATGCCAAATAAAAATAAAATGCGGAATACAAAGATAAATAACACAATAAAATAATAACATAGCACAA
The DNA here is from genome assembly GCA_030180095.1 of Magnolia changhungtana. Taxonomy (NCBI): domain Eukaryota; kingdom Viridiplantae; phylum Streptophyta; class Magnoliopsida; order Magnoliales; family Magnoliaceae; genus Magnolia; species Magnolia changhungtana. The sequence goes on along the minus strand of JASAUF010000473.1, from coordinate 2,478,342 downwards.
GTAAATTGCAACCTCAAATGTACTAGTCTTGAGAGGTTGATACAAACTTGGTTTTAAGGACAACCTAACACCAAAAACCAAAGGCTTATGGCAGGACAACCTTACTAAAACGTTGGTAAGTATAAAAAACTCAAACCAATAAAGAGGCAAAGGAAATAAACTAAGTTATTACAACATCCACCACAAGTGCATAAAGTAAATTACAACATTCATCACCACACATACATCACAATCATCATCCAAACTCAGAGACTTATAGTGGTTCATGTGTGTACATCAATTGTTCGCAAACGGCCACATAACTACCCCACTCCCAATACCCACACCCATGGAATATTGGCTTTTACTAAGAAATAAAGTTTTCTAAGGTTCACCTTAAAACCTTCACAATTGTGTCTTTTAAATGGGCTTACACAATCACAAAAACCCTACATTGAGTTTTCCTACCATAATCTCATAAACTAAAAATGTAAAAAATAAAATTGTACTTATCTGAAGATTATAGCACGCCACCGCTCTTAGTGCCGAAAACCACGATAACAATCTAATGGTTCTATTTCCACAAACTAGTGTCTCGGAATCAAAGTTTGGGATTCTTCAACCAATCTGATAATGAGAACGTGACGTAGTAACAGTGCGCTCCACAATTGAGGCCGTTTAACTTGAATTGAGGCATGCCAAACATAAAATTTCCAAGTGCTATGAATCGTACGCAGCTTGAGTATCGTATCACACTCCTCTCAAAGAGAAGAGTAGATTAGGTGAGACCCCGGCCTCACCTAAGACGGTGCTGCCCCGACTGTGGGGTTACCGTGGGCCCACCTTAATGTTTTTTTAGATCATTTTAAGACATTATTCAAAAAATAAAGCATATTTAATCAGGTGGACTATATCATAAAAAATAACAATAATAGTGATTGACCATTAATGACCCATAAAAGTTTTGGATCAAACTAATATATATATATATATATATATATATATATATATATATATATATATATATATATATATACACACCTCATGGGACGGACCGTGAGCTCCAGTGCATAATACCTTTTCCCTATATATATATATATATATATATATATATATATATATATAATATATATATATATATATATATATATATATATAGGGAAAGGTACTTGCGCTCGAGCTCACGGTCCGTCCCATCGAGGTCGAGGCTCATGTGGGCCCCACCGTGATGCGTTTCGAACATCTACCCCATCAGTCAGATGCACCATTCCATCGTCGGCCTAGGTACCAAAAATCAAGTCAATCAGTGACTTTTGTGGGCAACACCACATACAGAAGTGTAGAGGGGCCGTACACCATTAAAACATTCATAACCATTTTTGAGGGCCCACTGAGATGTGGTTTGCAAATCCAACCCATCCATTATGTGTGTCCCACTTGAATGAGGGTTCAGACCAAGTTTTAGGTGCATGCAAAACTCAGGTAGGCCCCACCAAATGCTTTTATATGTTTTAAGGGTGTCTTCACATAATTTTAGATGGTATGGCCCACTTGAGTTCCATATACAACTAATTTTTGGGATGTCCCATAATTTAAAGGGTACCAATCAAATGCACGGTGTTGATGCTCGACACGCATCATGGTGAGGCCCACACAGCTCGACCTCACAATAAGCTTATCATGAGCTCGAGTGCATAGTACCTTTTCCCATATATATATATATATATATATATATATATATATATATATATATATATATATATACACACACACACACATATATATGTGTGTGTGTGTGTGTGTGTGTGTGTGTGTGTAGGGAATAGGTACCATGCGATCGAGCTCATGATAACATCCCATGAGGTCGAGCTGTGTCGGCCCCACCGTGATGCGTGTGGACCATCAACACCGTGCATTTGATGGGTCCCCTTTAAATTATGGGATATCCCAAAAATCAGCCGTATACGGAACTCAAGTGGGCCATACCATCTAAAATCATGTGAAGACATGCCAAAAACATAAAAAGCACTTCTTTGGGGCCCACACTGAGTTTTGAATCTTCTTGAAACTTGTCTGAACCCTCATCCAAGTGGGACACACATAATGGATGGGCTGGATTTGCAAACCACATCTCGGTGGGCCCAAAAATTGATTATGAATGTTTTAATGGTGCAGGGCCCCTCTCAACTTTTGTATGTGGTGTGGCCCATACAGGTCACGAATTGACTTGATTTTTGAGAACTAGGCCCACGATGGAATGGTGCATCTGACTGATGGGGTAGATGTTTGAGACGCATCACGGTGGGGCCTACACAGCTCGACCTCATGGGACGTTCCCATCAGCTCGAGCGCATAGTACCTTTTCTCATATATATATATATATTATATATATATATATATATATATATATATATATATATATATATAGCTGATGGGACCGTCCCATGAGGTCGAGCTGTGTGGGCCCACCGTGATGCGTTTCGAACATCTACCCCATCAGTCAGATGCACCATTCCATCGTGGGCCTAGGTCTCAAAAATCAAGTCAATCCGTGACTTGAGTGGCCCACACCACATACCGAAGTTGAGAGGGGTTGTGCACCATTAAAACATTCATAATCATTTTTTGTGCCCAGTAAGATGTGGTTTGCAAATCCAGCCCATCCATTATGTGTGTCCCACTTGGATGAGGGTTCAGACCAAGTTTCAGCAGCATTCAAAACTCAGGTGGGACCCACCAAGTGCTTTTATATGATTTTGGAATGTCTTCACATGATTTTAGATGGTATGGCCCACCTGAGTTCCGTATACGGCTGATTTTAAGGATATCCCATAATTTAAAGGGGACACATCAAATGCACGATGTTGATGGTCGACCCGCATCACAGTGGGGCCCACACAACTCAACCTCACGGGAGCTTATCGTGAGATCGAGCGTATAGTACCTTTTCCCATATATATATATATATGGGAAAGGTACTATTCGCTCGACCTCACGAGTCCGTCCCATGAGGTCGAGCTATGTGGGCCCCACTGTGATGCGTTTCGAACATCTACCCCATCAGTCAGATGCACCATTCCATCATGGGCCTAGGTCTCAAAAATCAAATCAATCCGTGATTTGTGTGGGCCACACCACATACAGAAGTGGAGAGGGGTCGTGCACCATTAAAACATTCATAACCATTTTTGAGGGCCCACCAAGATGTGGTTTGCAAATCCAGCCCATCGATTATCCGTGTCCCACTTGAATGAGGATTCAGACCAAGTTTTAGGCGCATGCAAAACTCAAGTGGGCCCCACTAAGTGCTTTTATATGTTTTAACAGTGTCTTCACATAATTTTAGATGGTATGGCCCACCTGAGTTCCGTATACGGCTGATTTTTGGGATTTCCCATAATTTAAAGCGGACCCATCAAATGCACGGTGTTGATGGTCGAAACGCATCATGGTGGGGCCCACACAGCTCGACCTTACGGGAGCTTATCGTGAGGTCGAGTGCATAGTACCTTTTCCATATATATATATATATATATATATATATATATATATATATATATATATATATATATATATATATATATATATATCTGTGTGTGTGTGTGGTTTGCAAATCCAAATCCATTATGTGTGTCCCACTTGAATGAGGGTTCAGACCAAGTTTTAGGCGCATGCAAAACTCAGGTGGGCCCCACCAAGTGTTTTATATGTTTTAACGGTGTCTTCACATAATTTTAGATGGTATGGCCCACCTGCGTTCCGTATACGGCTGATTTTTGGTGTATCCCATAATTTAAAGGGGACCCATCAAATGCACAGTGTTGATAGTCGAAACGTATCACGATGGGGCACACACAGTTCGACCTCATAGGAGCTTATCATGAGGTCGAGCGCATAGTACATTTTCCCATATATATATACACACACACACAACGGAACGCTCACCTACAAACCAGTTCGTACGGACTACATACCAACTTTTTTGAGAACTCATCATATCTGTTAAGTCTCGAAAATTTGAACGGTCCACATGAAAGAGAAACTCATGAAACCCCCCTGTACCAATTTTTACTTTGAACCAAAACTTCGGTGGGCCATGAAAAATGCAATTAGTTTCTTCCCTTGATTAGAATTTCTCTCTGCTATGGCCACCAGAATCTCAAATCAGGGTAAAAATTCACCCCCTGAGGTTTCATGGGATTCCACATATTATGGACCGTTCGGATTCGACACCTATGACATGCACGTGTGCAAAGGTGCGCACGTGCATAGGTGTGTAGGTGAGCATGCCTCTCTCTCTCTCTCTCTCTCTCTCTCTCTCTCTCTCTCTATATATATATATATATATATTAATATTATGTGACCTTATCAATAAACATGTGGAAACATGAAGGTGTGCCTATACTGTTTTTAACGGTAAGAAGGTCAATCACCACTGTTTCTTTTGATATGGTCCACCTGATAATCGGATCTGCTTCATTTTTTGGGGATGATGACCTAAAATGATCCGGAAAGACGGATGGACGACATGGATACATAATACATACATCAAGGTGGGCCCCATGGTAATCACCGTAAGGGCCACACCATCTTGGGTGATGCCGGGGCTTACTTAATCGGCTCTCTAAAGTCAAAGCCAAAAACTAGCCGTTGTTACTTGCTGGCATGGCCCTCTCCAACGGTCATATTTTCTTGCTTATCAAGCTCCATATAAGACCGTTGCCCTCACATTACTTTCTTATTCATCTTCCTTACACTCCTTCCCTTTCCTACAGAAAGCCCGTTTCAAAGAAATTCAACTGTAATTCTCATCGCCAATCCTAAGGGCCTGAAATTCAGCTTTCCACCATCTAAAGTCTCTCCAACATCCGTTTCCTGAAATTCCAAGTCTTTTGCAAAACCCCCCTCATCGGATTGATCAGACTCCATAATTTGCCAAAATACCGACGCTGATTCATCTAGATTCCAATCGTAGCTCGACAACCACCAACAAGCATACACCAGAATTCGGACGAAACTCGGCAATGGGCATCTCTATCAACCAATCATCTCCCACAAGCCGATCACACTACCACACCCACAAAATCTTCCTTCTATGCAACTACATTCTCTTAGGGGCAGCCTCTAGCTGCATCTTCCTCACCGTCTCTCTCCGCCTCGTACCATCCATCTGCGGGTTCTTCCTGATCCTCCTCCACATCTTCACAATCGCGGGGGCCATATCTGGCTGCACAGCTGCCACAGCTGGTACCAACAAGTGGTACGCAGCTCACATGGTCGCGACTGTCCTAACGGCAATCTTCCAGGGTTCGGTGGCCGTGCTCATATTCACAAGGACAGGGGATTTCCTTGGAGAGTTGAGATCTTATGTTAGGGAGGAAGATGGGGAGGTGATCTTGAGAATGGTAGGTGGACTGTGTGTGCTGATTTTTAGCTTGGAGTGGGTGGTTTTGGGGCTTGCATTTGCATTGAGATACTATGCATATGTGGAAGGAGATGGGAATGGCAATGCCATAAAGAGGACTGCTAAAGTGCAAGAGGAGGATTTGGATGATTGGCCATGGCCATTCCAAGTGTAGAGAGAGAGAGAGAGAGAGAGAGAGAGAGAGAGAGAGGCATTTTGTTCATTGGGGTGTATTGGGGTGTGATGCAGAGAGAATGACTTTTTTTTTTTTTTTTTTAATATTTCAATTCAATGTGCTTGATTCAAATGGACTATGGTTGAGAGTGGTTTATATTTGGGATTTATTTAAAAAGATGTTTTGGTGTTTTTCTTCTCAACGTGAATCGAGTAGGTTGCTTATGACTCTTTTCTCTGTCCCCCCCCCCCCCCCCCCCCCCTCTATGTGTAGTTTTCGAGTTTTTCATTGGTTGATGGAAAATGCCATTGCAAACCTTCAATATGAATACAACTGCAATTTGGTTATTTCTATTAATTTCATCAAACGCAACCGAAAAAAAAAATTCCAATAAAACCATGCTTGGATATATATTTTAGAAAGCAGGGAAAATGGAGTTCGAACTGATGATGACCTTCAACTTAGACAGCTGGAATAGTTGGATGATCTTGACCATTCAGCTAGAAGATGGACATCATCAATTAGAAATGCACCTTCAATATGAATACACCTGCAATTTGGTTATTTCCATTAATTTGCATCCAAACCCAGTCGAAAAAATGTTTTTTTTTTTTCAATAAAACATGATTGGATATATCTTGTAAAAATGTTTTTTTTTTTCCTTTCAATAATGGTGTTTGAACTGATCATGATGACATTCAACTTAGACAGTTGGAATGATTGGATAATCTTGACTATTCAACTAGAAGATGGACAACATCAATTACAAGATGAACCTTCTATATAAATACATCTGCAATTTGGTTATTTCCATTAATTTGCATCCAAACTCAACCTAAAAAATGTTTCTTTCAATAAAACCATGATTGGATATAACTTCTAGAAAGCAGCGAAAATGGCGTTGGAACCAGAAGATGACCTTCAACATAGACAATTGGAATGGTTGGATGATCTTGACCTTCATCATAGACAATTGGAATGGTTGGATGATCTTGACGTTCAACATAGACAATTTGGAATGGTTGGATGATCTTGTTGACCATTCAACTAGAAGATCAACATCATCAGGTGAACGAACTTGAGAGGTTAATGGATCAAGAGTCCAATGTTCATTTGCAGGATGATCTCGACCATTCAACTAGAAGATGAACATGATCAGGTGAAGGAACTTGAGAGGTTAATGGATCAAGAGTCCGATGCTCACCAATCTACTCATCTAGATAAGAGCATGGCCCGAAATTCACGATTCTCATCAACAGTTGTTACTGACTGACTGGGCCCAAGTGCCAAATACTCGTCCAAATTAAAATAAGGATGCCAGAGACGGTTCAGCCCAGTTGGGCCTGCTAGGAACATCCAGGTTGGTCGCTCATGTCCCACCGATCAATGATTAACTGTATTTTTTAATGTTTATTTCCAAAATGCCACTTACTCTAAAACTGCTTTAATGGAGCACCTGGTTCGGTCTGGAGCGCCCCGAGGGTGAGATTTCCAAGAACGCGCACCCGGGTCGTCCCTTTGGATTATTGCTTCCTGGTTCGTGGGAGCGTTTTTTTTGTTTTTTTTTCCTGACCGGGGATGTGGATTGATTTTGTTCTTTTTCTCTCTTCCTTGTCCAGGATGTGGTGGCCGTCCAAGGGGTTTTTTTAAGTTTGTTTTTAGCTAACGCTTCTTGTAAATTTCCAAAGCATGCATCCTTTGGCCTAAAAATTGCAAGAAACGAGAAGAGCTTCAGAACCTAAAAATCTCACTTTGGTGATCCATTAACTCTTTAGAAGATCAGTGGAAATTTATTACTTCCAAAGCCTGCCAAGGGTCCAAAAATTACAAGAGGCGTGGGCCTAAAAAAAATCCATACGATCGATATCCACCACATCTTGGACAAGGAAAAGAGAACAAAAAATGAAACCCCACATCCAACCCAGGAAAAAAAAAATAAAAACTCACACGAGTCAAGAAGCAATAAAAAGAAAAATGCCCACTCTTGTAGGCAATCTCCATACTCGATAAAAACTAAACATCATAGATGAGACTTAATACCTTGGCTGTTGTGAACATCCGACACAAACTCCATCATATTTGCCTTGCAAAAGTTGGATAGACCCATGAGATCAAGCTCAAGTGGGTCCAAAGTAGGATCATGAAGAAGTAGCTCAAGCATGCAAAAATGGCAATTTATAGGGGGAAGCAAAGTAGCCCTTGCATGGCATGAGCACAAACAACAGAAGGGAGACCCTAGTCGAAACCCTAAATCCCAAACCAAACCCTTATCCATGCCTAAACTCTAATTTAAAGCCTAATCCAAATCCTAATCCAAGCAAACCCTAAACAACTCAGTCAAATAAACCCAACAGAAACCTAACCCCAAAACCTAAGCTTAGGAAAAATCAATCAACTGACCACTAAGTCAGCCTACCCAATCAGCCTACCCGTCAACTCACATTGTCAAACTAAGCCCAAAACCCATTTAGTCCAAGCCCACTTCAAAGCCCAATTAGAGTACAAAGGAAGACAGCAAAGAAACCACATTTGGCCAGCAAGCTCTAACATGTGGGAGACGTCACCTTCAAAACTGGAGGGCTGGCTCCGTATGAGCAGCCCCTAGGGTGCCACTCACCATGTTCTTTGGCCAACTGCTCATTCATGCGCAGCCGGTTCTTTTACAAATTCCAAGCATGTGCAAAAAGTCAAATTACTCCGATAGCCCCTCCCGTGTGCCAAAATTACACCATAGACAGAAATTACTCAGGACTAAATCCTTTAGAAATTAGGCGAGAATTAGCTAGTGCTAAACTAGAGTACCTGTGCAATTAGCACCAATCACTTTAAATATGATCTGCAAGATCCAAAACTTGTAGAATCATTGACGCTAGGTTACCCTAAAATCTACGATCAGTCTCATTACCCGGCTGCTCTCGAGAGCATCTCAAAACTCTGTATCAGATCTGGACCGCACGTCGGAAGTCCGATTAACACGAAGTTAAAGACTTAGGACCGCCTCGCTGGGCTTGACAACCATCTCAGAAATCAAATCCAGACAGTGTCCCAGCGCTATTCGCTTGAGCTCGGAGCGGGGAGTGTGAGAAATGTGAAATTAATAAAAAAAAAATAGAAATTTATGAAATGCGACACCTCTCGCTTGCAGATCAGTATTAAGCAATTAGGCCATCAGAATCAGACCAAATTACACCCTCGGATGAGGGATATTTCCCCAAACATATCCATGTACTCGAATTTTCTGATGGAGATCCGCTGATCGTTGAGCTGAAACTGGTCCGCCATTTGCGATCTTAAATCCCGACTGAAACGAAAACTTAGTCATACCTAGATCCAGTGTTAGTGAGCTTAAGTCCAACCTTTGGCTTAAGGGGGGCCGCCAGAAGTGCTTCATTGAGCTGAAACAGGGCCACTTTGGTTATAACCCAAGTATTCCTTGACCTGGAGTCTATTCTGGTAATGTTATAGCCTATATAAGGACCTTAAAACCTCTCTCATTCAGCCCATAAGAATTTGGGAGAAAACCTAGGAGAGAGAAGAGAGAAAAGAGAGAGAAAGTGTGAGAGAAGTGGTAGAATCTCCCTGCCACTTTACCCTGCCGCTATACCAGCTACACCACTCATTTCTAATCGCTTTCCTAGCGATTTCAGCTCCGTTCCTAGGTAAGAAACCCTAACCCTAATCTGATTTGGGGCTTTGGTGGTTGTGAGTTATGAAATAACTGACCTGAATCATGTAATAGGTTGCTAGATCATCGTAGGAGGAAGCCTAACCAGTCTAGCGAGTTTATTTCGATTCTACGACAAAAGGTGTGGACTTTAGGTGTATAGGTTATGGTTTTCAATGCTTTCAATGTCAGATAATGATAGATTCATGATCTGCATGCAATTACACATGTACAAAGTACTGTCTGTTTTCTGTTTCGATTAAAGATGAAGAATATGGAATTTTACATACTCTATGTATTTGTAGAAAGTACCGTATACGTATAAATTTCAGAAATGTGTTTGCCATGATTATTTGCTGTATTGATATATTATATATGGATAAAATACTTGTTTGGTGTTCACTCCCCAAGTATAGGGTTGTGATGTAGTAATAAACTCGGTAAGATCGAGGTCGAATCCCACGAGGACTGGTCGTCACAATTCAAATTTATGACTCTCCTTAACTAATTCAACAAATAATGGTATGAACTACTAAGCACAATTCTAAGAAAAAAAAACAATTAAGAACATGGAAGAAAATTCAATCAGAGAGAGAGCACTAGGACTTTCGAATCCACCCCTAATTATCCTAACCCTTGTTTTGTCTGTTGATTCACCTTGATCTAGATTGATACCACTTAAATAGAGAAAGCACAATCTGTGTCCTTAATCGACATCTGACGTCTAATTCCTTTAAGCAATGCCATGAACAATACATCTCATGTCCTTGGTCGGGCACATGGTATGTATTGTTCATGGCATTGCTTAAAGGAATTAGACAGTCTGTATGCCCGATTAAGGACACAGATTGTGCTTTCTCTATTTAAGTGGTATCAATCTAGATCAAGGTGAATCAACAGACAAAACAAGGGTTAGGATAATTCGGGGTGGATTCGAAAGTCCTAGTGCTCTCTCTGATTGAATTTTCTTCCATGTTCTTAATTGTTTTTTTTTCTTTCTTAGAATTGTGCTTAGTAGTTCATACCATTATTTGTTGAATTAGTTAAGGAGAGTCATAAATTTGAATTGTGACGACCAGTCCTCGTGGGATTCGACCTCGATCTTACCGAGTTTATTACTACATCACAACCCTATACTTGGGGAGTGAACAAGTTTTTGGCGCCGTTGCCGGGGATTGTTTCGGTCCAAATTGAATTTAGGATTCTCTCTTATCATAATTCATAGTCTTAGGATTTTACTAACTTTAGTTTTGGAATTTTTTTTTATTTAATTTTTAGAACTAACCTTTCTGTCTTGTAGGGTCGTTGATAGATATTTTAACTTGGTAACTTCGTCCTAATTTCGTTACTTTCTTTATTTTTTTTATTTTTATTATTATTATTTTTTTTAGATTAGGTCTTATCCCCTAGATACTAACTTGTTTTGTTTTGTTGTGCAGGTTTTTAACATAGGAACTTCTACTATGGTAACATCTTTCTAACTTCTCCTTTACTTTCTGTATTGCTGTAGGATTTTGCTTTTTTCTAGGATTAGACTCAGAGTTAAGGTTCTACAATGGAATCGTGGGTACATGCATATGCTGAGTTGGATAGGTTTTATTGGGAAATGCCTGAAGGATGTGGAATTCAACATATACCTCAAGATTTCTCTCCATCGAGAACAGACATTGAGAACCGACTAGAACATTATGTTCCATCAGTTAATAAGGCCGTATACGATCGTAATTATGGGAATGTGGATTATTATCAACCATCATATTCTCCCATGTATGATCAGTATGACTATAACCAGTGGAACCATCAAAATTGGGAAGATGAACCAACAACATATTGTAATAATTATTCTCTTGGATCCCATACCTTTGAGATCCAACCAGAAACGATCCAAGAGGATTCATGTTTTAATCCAGAACAAGTAAACCAGCATGTTGCAAAATTGATGAAATCATTAGAAGTACTCAATTCGCGCATTGAAAGGATAGAGGAAGCTCGCTCATCCCAACTACAATCCAATCCAGAAATACAATGCGAGGAAAGTGATCCTCACTCGCTTTTAACGAAATCTGGAATTTGGAATGAGGAGTTGGATTCCATTAATGAGCATACGGTTCAATTCCCCGATGAGTCGATCTCAATGACTGTTCAAAAGAATGGGGAAGAAACATGGGTGTCTTTCAAATACAGTGATGATGACACACTTTCCTTACATGACACACAGGATCTCAATGATGAGGTAGAGGTTAGTTTATTCGAACCTCAACTAAATTTAGAATGTGAGGAAAGCGATCCCATCCCAAGTGCGCACTACACAGAATTAGACAATGATGCGTATTGGGATGATGATCATGAATGTTCACTAAATTCCTTGGAATCAATCTCAAGTTTGGTCCAAGTCAATGATCAAGACGTTACGAAGTGGTCGGTTATAATGAGCCACATCCCTCACCTAACATGTCTGATTTTAAGGTAGAGGACGGGCCCCTTACAACCGACCCTTCTAACTCTTGTGAAACGTATTTGGACCACTCCTCTGAATTACATGATGGTATGATTCGGGAGATGGACGAGCTACTCGATATGACTCTTGAATTTGAAACCACCCAGTTGAGGCCACCATCCGAATCCGGCATTGAATAATGATGATTCATCGCCTCTTTCTCGAGTAGTATCGATGAACAGAGTCCATACATCAATGCTTCGTATCTTGATCTTCAATCTGCGTACGTGGGTCAAGCGCAAGAGAGCACACCTCCGTTTACTTTAAAAAACGATGGATTCCTTGGGCAGATCATCATAAACTCTAATGTAGAAAATGAGTCACTCTCAGCTGAATGCCCCACCTCTTTGGATGATTGCTTGGCACACTTTGCAGATTCAAACGATCCAATGATAAGAGACATAGTGAATGCCTTGCAAAACAATATCTCGGTAGTCATCACTGACCGAGAGGACCCTTACTCTGAAGCCCCTCCCTCCCCAAATCCTCACTATTTACCATTAAGGGAGGAGGAGCTAACAATTGAACCGAAGTCTGCTACTTCGGAATGTGTTGAGACTACGTCACTTTCTGAGAATTTTTCTGACTATCATTTATGTGTAGTCTCTGATTCACCATGGGATACTAACTTCGAAACTTCTTCTATCACGGTGAATCGTATATACTCGGATACCTCAGGCGAATCAACGACAAATTTTTGATGAGGTACGTAAGTTTCTCTTGAAATGTCATACTCCGGGGCATCCAAGCCTATTGCAAAAGGGCTTTTGGATGATCCTGTTGAGAAATCTCTTGAGAAACTTATCAAGATCTTTCCATCTGGAAGAGGAACCTCATGACATAACTGAGTAGTTTTTCCCTGCTTTCTTAGGACTAGGGTAGTTTCCTTTATGCTGTTTTAGGATAGACGGTAAACTTAGCGCTCCTGGGAGGCAACCCAGCCTTTTGCTTTATTGTATTACTTTTTATTTCATTCCTTTTCATTTTTCTAGTTAGTGATTTCAATGTTTGTGGGTAACATTACTGCAAACCCTCACGAGACTACAACTCGTCCACTAGGGGTAACCTAGGGGTTTAAAGGCTTGTTGCATGCGCTAAATGCAATCGAGAGCACCTGCGAAAGTGGTATAGGTAGGATCTTCTTTTGTTTTTCTTTTTGTTATTTTTTTTTCTTATGTTGATTTCTCTCTTGTGCTAACCTGTTCTGCGATGATATTTTTTTCTGAGGAAGCTTCTTGATTCTCCGTCCAGGTACTATCTTTACCTCATTCCTCTTTGATTATTCATTGTCCCATGTGCATTGTTTGCTTATTTCTTTTACATTGAGGACAATGTAGATTTTAGGTTGGGGGTGGGAGATTAGGTTACCTAATCAGTATTTTCTTGGTCTTGAGCAAAATTTGTGAAAATTTTAAAATTTTTTCTGGAATTTCTATTGAATTCAAAGTGATTTTGAAGGATAGTTGTGATTTTAACATTATAAGATACGTGATGGGTAACTTATGACTCTTGGATTTGGCCATCTGCTTGATTTCACAGTCAATTTTGAATTGTTAATCCATGATTAGAAGGTGTAAACATTGATTGAGCCATGATTTCCCATATCAGATCTCACTTACACATTAAGTTTTCAGTTCGATATTAAATGGTAACTTGGTAATCATTAGGCATGAAAGGAACCAGCCTGAGAAATTTGTTAACGTCAGTTTATAAAGAAGAATTGAAAGAGTTAGTCACATAATCTTCACCATAGGTTTGCTCCCTATAGGTGCAGATTTGATTCTCCATAGTTGACATATGAAAAAAAAAAAAAAAAAAGTTAAGCGACAAGTTTTCGCCATAGGTTTGCTCCCTATAGGTGAGAATTTGATTTCCTCGGTTCGTTCTTGCTCGTCAGAAGAAAATCAAAAGATGGTAACATGAAAAGTTAATCTGTGAGATAAGTGTTGGTTTCAAGCTTGGTTGTCATGAATCACTAATGATATCATGAAATTGACAATTGGATCTCTTACTGATTGTAAGTCGAGATTATACTTTACACTCGTGGAACTCAATGTTTAGCAATGCTCTAATTGATGGATTAATATTTTGAACTTGATTATGAAGTTTACTGTAAGCTTGATTCCAAGAGAAAAATTCCACACACCAATCATGAATCTTAGAATTTTCACATCTCAGCTATCTGTTCACAAGTTATTTGAGTTTACAGGAATTGTCTTTTATTTCTGAAATTATTTTTCGCATGTTTTGCTTGGGACTAGCAAAATGCTGAGTATAGGGTTGTGATGTAGTAATAAACTCGGTAAGATCGAGGTCGAATCCCACGAGGACTGGTCGTCACAATTCAAATTTATGACTCTCCTTAACTAATTCAACAAATAATGGTATGAACTACTAAGCACAATTCTAAGAAAAAAAAAAACAATTAAGAACATGGAAGAAAATTCAATCAGAGAGAGAGCACTAAGACTTTCGAATCCACCCCTAATTATCCTAACCCTTGTTTTGTCTGTTGATTCACCTTGATCTAGATTGATACCACTTAAATAGAGAAAGCACAATCTGTGTCCTTAATCGGGCATACAGACTGTCTAATTCCTTTAAGCAATGCCATGAACAATACATCCCATGTCCTTGGTCGGGCACATGGTATGTACAATTCATTAAAGCATCCTGTTTCTTCCTCTATAGGAAACCTGTTCTCGATCAGACACAAGCACCTGTAATAAGCATCCAAACAACGTCCATATATATACTTTGGTCAAGTTAATAGATGGAGAAGTATGGAATTTAAACCCATAAAGCCCACTCAGAGAAAAAAAACAAATTAATTAAAATTCAAAGTAAATCAACCAATACAAGAGCTAATCAAATTAGGGGCTTCATCTCAGCCATAGCTGAGAGATTAGTGACCCATAAAATCCATAAAAAATATTAAATAAAATTCATAAAATAAAACACCAAACCAATCGATCTCTCTCTCTTTTCTTCCTTCTCTTTCTTCTCTTTCTTCTCTCCCTGGCTCTGGATCTCGAATTCCCTAGTTCTGAATGCCTTCCCCATGTCTAAAACTCCCCTTTTATAGCTGCTGGATGGCTGGAATCGGTGGCAAAGTCGTAGAGGGACTCGAAGTGTAATTTTTCGCAGCCGTGATCGGTGGGCCCCACAGAGGTGTTTTCTGAAAAATCCACCCCGTCCATTGGATTCAGGATGAAATTTCAATTAAGAATGGGTGGTTTTGAAGGTCCATTAACGTGGCCCATAGAAGAAAATACGATAAACTCAGTTTTGAATGTCACAAGACCGCCTGTTTGTGGCCTCTGTACCGCGCACGTGTGTACGCATGGGAGTGGAAGATCAGCATGGTTTTGTAGTTCTCGAACTCATCTACACGATGGACGGCTCGGATCGGTCAGAAAGATGACGTACGGGGCCCACTAAATTCTGAAAAAACGGCAGCGTCCGTGCGTTACGCGGACAGCGGAAACGGCGCTGCGATGATGGTGGGTCCCATTCCATTGATCACAAGGAAAATCTGAAACGTACATTAGATTCCTCTCGGAAAACCGTTCGGGAAGGGACAGTTTTGAGTGAAATCAGTGCGGCCCATTTGATCTGCTATTCCACCGTCCATCCTGCGATTTTCATCCATCAACGTCCGTACACGTACATGGGACAAAACGGAAATCTAGGCGAGGGTAACACCCACCCTAGCGATGCAATGGACGGTTCAGATCATCTGAATCGATGACGAGTGGGACCCACAGCACCAATCGACGATCGGCAGCGGAAGACGCTGCCGCTTTCGACGAAGAAGCACAGGTCAGCGGTTCGCTGACCCGTCTGGCGGTGCGGTGCACAGCCAGTGCACGGTGCACTCGGTGTACACTCCCCATACACAGCGCCCACCGAGATGTTTACGAAAGATCTGCTCTGTCCATACTCTTTCTCATATTATTTCCACCGTCAGGACCAAATTTGAGGCAGTTCCAAATATCAGGCGGGTCCCAAATTGTAGATTAACAGGCTGATCTGTCCGTTGGAGCACTTTCCGAGATCAACAATGGCTGAAATTTAACCTGTACGGTTAATTTATGGCCCCCATCATATGTATGAAGTTTCGAGTTGATCGGATGGCGGGAAATACGTGATCTTGCATTCTGGACCCTTTTCGGGTCCCTTTGGCTTGCTTTCCTCAAATCCCAGGCGTGTACATTCTTCACCATTGGTTCTCTGGAGTCCATCCCGTGCTCTGGTAATTTTGGAGCGTCAAATCCATGTTTTTAACATCATCTTTCAATACACACTCCTAATTTCCTCCTGTAATAAAAACACGATTAAAATCTGATGTTAGGCTTTATCATGTGTGTAAAATCAGGTAATTACTGGGTCTGATATGCAATATTCGACCCTGATCATTTGGCGAAAGGATTTGCCCTAATACATGTTTTTTCTAATATACACTATGTATGTTGCAATAGTGTATTCTAAGTGTTTGTGAAAATAACTGAATGAGTATAGAATTCTCATTCGTGCTCGCCATGACAAATTGTCATGGATATATGATTGTTGTATTGGCGATACCCTTTTGACGAAAGGATTTGGCCTAATGCCTATGTGATCAACATATGTCATGTATGTTGATGTATGTAGTTTAAAGTGTTTGTTGAAATGTCTGAATGAGTAGTAGTTAGTAAATTGTAGTGTATAAGGGTGTTGAGATATGATTCTCAACTTCTTTAACTATGTGTATGATTTCTTTAGATATCTGTGTGATTAGGAATTGAATATGTACAAACTCATGCTTATGTTATACTTCATAACATGCTCAACTGATTGTATGATTTTATCTGTGTAATGCATATGTTTAAATTCATGTTTATGTTGTATTCCATAAGACCTGTGAAGGGTGATGGGGGAGTGGTGTAACGAGTGCGTGCAATAGCCCTGGCAGTCGTAAGCGGATATTATCAGACTTTGATTGTATGATTTGAATCTTGATCCATTACTACTTTAACTATCTGCAATTGAATGTGATTGGGGCTATTGTATAGTCCAGACAATCGGCAACAAAACTGAATTCGTGGTTGAGATTCATTCGTCACATGAGATGTGTTCGACGAACCCAAGTCGTACTTCGGTTGACGATAGTGGTTGGCCACACGAAGTGCTTATGCGCTTCATATCGTTCAACTTATTGTGCGCTCGAGCTAGCCAAGCTCGTCAAGTAAACCGATCTGCCTAATATATGTTCACCATGTTTGGACGCCTTTGCTTGAACCTAGGGTACTAAACTTACCAGTAAAATTTCGTTAACCATGGTACCTCGATCCGCTAAGACTCATGAGCCAGGCATAGTGGTATGGGACAACGTGGTCGAGCTGTCGGCCTACGCTGGGGCCACGCACCTCCCCGTAGTGTCCATTGAGCAACCAGACTCGTGAGCCGATTATGGTGGTATGGGACATTATATTCGTACTGTCGGCCTACATTGATAAGGTGATGGGGGAGTGGTGCAACGAATGCGTGTAACAGCCCTGACAGCCCTTTGTAGTGACCTCGAGCATACTCTGAATTTGCGGTAAGGCGACGAGTTTTGCCGCAGTGAATAGAGTATGAACTAGGCCTGTATCAAATTTAGTGATGAACCGTTAAAAGGGTGATGGGGGAGTGGTTTAACGGTTTCATGTAACAGCCTTGGCAGCCCTTGCAGCAACCTAGAAACACACCATCGTATGAGATTAACTAGGACTGACGACCCTAGAATGGATCATGTTTGAGAATGATACAAGGGAGGTACCTTAGTTTTCCAATACTGCTGTTTGAAATGGACTAATAACAACTCGGTAATCATGCTCATCATCGCATGGCATGTGCCTGGAAGATGTGGAGCACTGAGGGATGAAAGCATGCCACGAACGTAAGATGGTGTTGCATGAGGGTGGTTTGGCAAGGGCATACATCATGACTGCATTCATACTTGCATTAATAAGAGTATTTAGAATTGTTTGATTTTACTGCTTTATCATTACTGCTTGACTGAATTGATAACATGTTGACCTATGCTTTATTGTTCCACTGAGTTGATCACTCACTCCCACGTTATGGGATGGTATTGTACACACCAACCAGATTTATTTGGGTTTCAGATGATGGCGATGCTGTGAAGCGGAGCCGAACTTTTATGAGGATGAGGAGGATTCCTCCTTTATGCAGTTTCAGGCGGGTTCCTATGAGTCGTGTCCTGATCGACGGGACTTTCTGGGATATTGATTTGATGACCTTACACATTTGGTATATTTTAGAATTGTACTTATAATTATTTAACCTGGTAACATTATCACACTCTGGAGACTCACCACTGTTTTTATATTTTATATATCTATCATAGTCTTCCGCTTGCAAATTTAACTGTCTTTGGAGTATGATATGTTGTTTTGGTATAATCTCATTCATGTTTTAATGCTCTCATCATAATCATCATTATCTGTATTGCATAAGTGATACGTTAGAACTCGAGAGTTGAGTTGCTACTCGACCCTCGATTTTTAGGGCATTACAGCTTTAGGTTATAGGTTTTGGGATTTGAGAATGGGTTCGGGTTTAGGTTAAAGGTTTTGGTTTTAGTTTAGGTTATAGGTTTTGGTTTAGGTTACAGGTTATAGGTTTAGGTTAAGGCTTAGGTTTAGGTTTAGGTTATAGGTTTTGGATTTGAGAATGGGTTCGTGTTTAGGTTATAGGTTTTGGTTTTGGTTATAGGTTTTGATTTAGGTTATAAGTTATAGGTTTAGGTTATATGTTTAGATTTAGGTTATAGGTTTTGGATTTGAGAATGGGTTTGGGTTTAGGTTATAGGTTTTGGTTTTGGTTTAGGTTATAGGTTTTAGGATTTGGGAATGGGTTCGAGTTTAGGTTATAGGTTTTGGTTTTAGTTTGGGTTTCGATTTAGGTTTATGTTTAGGTTATAGATTTTTGGATTTGAGAATGGGTTCGGGTTTAGGTTATAGGTTTTGGTTTTGGTTTTGGTTATAGGTTTTGGGATTTGAGAATGGGTTCGGGTATAGGTTATAGGTTTTGGTTTTGGTTTACGTTATAGGTTATAGGTTTAGGTTATAGGTCATAGGTTTTGGTTTAGGTTAAGGTTTAGGTTTTGGGATTTGAGAATGGGTTTGGGTTTAGGTTATAGGTTTTGGTTTTGGTTTTGGTTATAGGTATTGATTTAGGTTATAGGTTATAGGTTTAGGTTATATGTTTAGGTTTAGGTTATAAGTTTTGGATTTGAGAAACGAGTTCGGGTTTAGGTTATAGGTTTTGGTTTTGGTTTAGGTTATAGGTTTTGGATTTGAGAATAGGTTCGGGTTTAGGTTATAGGTTTTAGTTTTGATTTAGGTTATAGGTTTTGGAATTTGAGAATGGGTTCGGGTTTAGGTTATAGGTTTTATTTATAGGTGTTGGTTTAGGTTTAGGTTTAGGTTATAGGTTTTTAGATTTTACAATGGGTTCAGGTTTTGGTTATAGGTTTTGGTTTAGGTTTAGGTTAGAGGCTTTAGGATTTGAGAATGGGTTCGGATTTAGGTTATAGGCTTTGGTCTTGGTTTAGGTCATAGGTTATTGGTTTTAGTTTACATTATAGGTTTTGGGATTTGAGAATGTGTTCGGGTTTATGTTATAGATTTTGGTTTTGGTTTTGGTTGTAGGTATTGACTTAGGTTATAGGTTATAGGTTTAGGTTATATGTTTAGGTTTAGGTTATAGGTTTTGGATTTGAGAATGGGTTCGGGTTTATGTTATAGGTTTTGGTTTTGCTTTAGGTTATAGGTTTTGGGATTTGAGAATGGGTTTGGGTTTAGGTTATAGGTTTTGGTTTTGGTTAAGGTTAAGGTTTAGGTTTAGGTTTTAGGTTTTGGGATTTGAGAATGGGTTCGGGTTTAGGTTAAAGGTTTTGGTTTTGGTTTAGGATAAGGTTTAAGTTTAGGTTATAGGTTTTTAGATTTGAGAATGGGTTCGGGTTCAAGTTATAGGTTTTGGTTTTGGTTTATGTTATAGGTTTTGGGACTTGAGAATGGGTTCGGGTTTAGGTTATAGGTTATGGTTTTGGTTTTGGTTTAGGTTATAGGTTTTTGGATTTGAGAATGGGTTATGGTTTAGGTTTAAGAAATGGGGTTCATGTTCGGGATTGGGTTTAATTTTAGTTTTCAAGTTTAGGTTTAGGTTTAGGTTAGGGATTTGAAATTAGGATTAGGTGTAGGTTTAGCTTTAGGGAATTGAGTTAAGGTTATAGGTTTAGGGAAAGGTTAGGTTTAGGTTATAGGTTTTGGGATTTGGGAATAGTTTTAGGTTATAAGTATAGGTTTAGGTTAGGTTATAGGTTAAGATTTGGGGATTTGAGTTTAGGTTACGGGTTTTGGTTTAGGTTATAGGTTTTGGATTTAAGAATGGTTTCGGGTATAGGTTATAGGTTTTGGTTTTGGTTTTGGTTATAGGTTTTGGGATTTCACAATGGGTTCGGGTTTAGGTTATAGGTTTTGGTATTGGTTTAGGTTAAGGTTAAGGTTAAGGTTTAAGTTTAGGTTTTAGGTTTTGGATTTGAGAATGGGTTCGGGTTTAGGTTTTAGGTTTTGGTTTTGGTTTAGGTTATAGGTTATAGGTTTAGGTTATAGGTTATAGGTTTTGGTTTAGGTTAAGGTTTAGGTTTAGGTTATAGGTTTTGGGATTTGAGAATGGGTTCGGCTTTAGGTTATAGGTTTTGGTTTTGGTTTAGGTTAAAGGTTTTGGTTTAGGTTATAGGTTATAGGTTTTGGGATTTGGGAATGGGTTCGGGTTTAGGTTATAGGTTTTGGTTATAAGTTTCGGTTTTGGTTTAGGTTTAGGTTTAGGTTTAGGTTTAGGTTATAGGTTTTTTATTTGAGAATGGGTTCGGGTTTAGGTTATAGGTTTTGGTTTTGGTTTATGTTATAGGTTTTGAGATTTGAGAATGGGTTCGGGTTTAGGTTATAGGTTTTGGTTTTGGTTTAGGTTATAGGTTATAGGTTTAGGTTATAGGTTATAGGTTTTGGTTTAGGTTAAGGTTTAGGTTTAGGTTATAGGTTTTGGGATTTGAGAATGGGTTTGGGTTTAGGTTATAGGTTTTGGTTTTGTTTTTTGTTATAGGTATTGATTTAGGTTATAGGTTATATGTTTAGGTTTAGGTTATAGGTTTTGGATTTGAGAATGGGTTCGAGTTTAGGTTATAGGTTTTGGTTTTGGTTTAGGTTATAGGTTTTGGATTTAAGAATGGGTTCGGGTTTAGGCTATAGGTTTTGGTTTTGGTTTAGGTTTTAGGTTTTGAGATTTGAGAATGGGTTCGGGTTTAGGTTATAGGTTTTACTTATAGGTTTGGGTTTAGGTTTAGGTTTAGGTTATAGGTTTTTAGATTTGAGAATGGGTTCGGGTTTAGGTTATAGGTTTTGATTTTGGTTTTGGTTAGAGGTTTTGGGATTTGAGAATGGGTTCGGGTTTAAGTTATAGGCTTTGGTTTTGGTTTAGGTTATTGGTTATTGGTTTTGGTTTAGGTTATAGGTTTTGGGATTTGAGAATAGGTTCGGGTTTAGGTTATAGGTTTTGGTTATAGGTTATAGGTTTAGGTTATATGTTTAGGTTTAGGTTATATGTTTTTGGATTTGAGAATGGGTTCGGGTTTAGGTTATAGGTTTTGGTTTTGCTTTAGGTTATAGGTTTTGGGATTTGAAAACGGGTTCGGGTTTAGGCTATAGGTTTTGGTTTTGGTTAAGGTTAAGGTTTTGGTTTAAGTTTTAGGTTTTGGGATTTGAGAATGGGTTCGAGTTTAGGTTATAGGTTTTGGTTTTGGTGTAGGATAAGGTTTAGGTTTAGGTTATAGGTTTTGGATTTGAGAATGGGTTCGAGTTTAGGTTATAGGTTTTGGTTTTGGTTTAGGTTATATGTTTTGGGACTTGAGAATGGATTCGGGTTTAGGTTATAGGTTATGGGTTTGGTTTAAGTTTAGGTTACTGAGTTTTTAGATTTGAGAATAGGTTATGGTTTAGGTTTAAGAAATTGGGTTCATGTTCGGGATTGGGTTTAAGTTTTGGTTTTCAAGTTTAGGTTTTGGTTTAGGTTAAGGATTTGAGATTAGGATTAGGTGTAGGTTTAACTTTAGGGAATTGAGTTTAGGTTATCGGTTTAGGGAAAGGTTAGGTTTAGGTTATAGGTTTTGGGATTTGGGAATAGTTTTAGGTTATAAGTATAGGTTTAGGTTAGGTTATAGGTTAAGGTTTAGGGATTTGAGTTTAGGTTAAAGGTTTTGGTTTAGCTTATAGATTTTGGATTTGAGAATGGGTTTGGGTATATGTTATAGGTTTTGGTTTTGGTTTTGGTTATAGGTTTTGGGATTTGACAATGGGTTTGGGTTTAGGGTATAGGTATAGGTTTTGGTTTTGGTTTAGGTTACGGTTAAGGTTAAGGTTTAGGTTTAGGTTATATGTTTTTAGATTTAAGAATGGGTTTGGGTTTAGGTTATAGGTTTTGGTTTTGATTTAGGTTATAGGTTTTGGGATTTGAGAATGGGTTCGGGTTTAGGTTATAGCTTTTGGTTTTGGTTTAGGTTATAGGTTATAGGTTTAGGTTTAGGTTTAGGTTTAGGTTTAGGTTATAGGTTTTGGAGTTTGAGAATGGGGTCGGGTTTAGGTTATAGGTTTTAGGATTTAAGAATGGGTTCGGGTTTCGGTTATAGGTTTTGGTTTTAGTTTAGGTTATAGGTTTTGGTTTAGGTTACTGAGTTATAGGTTTAGGTTAAGGTTTAGGTTTTGGTTATAGGTTTTGGATTTGAGAATGGGTTCGGGTTTAGGTTATAGGTTTTGGTTTTGGTTTAGGTTATAGGTTATAGGTTTGGTTAAGCTTTAGGTTATAGGTTTTGGGATTTGAGAATGGGTTTGAGTTTAAGTTATAGGTTTTGGTTTTAGTTATAGGTATTGATTTAGGTTGTAGGTTATAGGTTTAGGTTGTATGTTTTGGTTTGGTTATTAGTTTTGGATTTGAGAATGGGTTCGTGTTTAGGTTATAGGTTTTGGTTTTGGTTTAGGTTATAGGTTTTGGGATTTGAGAATGGGTTCGGGTTTAGGTTATAGGTTTTGGTTATAGGTTTTGGTTTTGGTTTAGGTTTAGGTTTAGGTTTAGGTTTAGGTTAAAGTTATAAGTTTTGGTTATGGTTTAGGTTAAGGTTTAGGTTTAGGTTATAGGTTTTGGGATTTGAGAATGGGTTTGGGTTTAGGTTATAGGTTATGGTTTTGGTTTATTTTTAGGTTATAGGTTTTGGATTTGAGAATGGGTTATAGTTTAGGTTTAGAAAATAGGGTTCGGAGTTTCGAGAAAATAGGGTTCGGAGTTCATTATTGGGTTTAAGTTTGGGTTTTCAAGTTTAGGTTTAGGTTTAGGTTTGGAAGTTGAGATTAGGATCGAGGTGTAGGTTTTGCTTTAGGGAATTGAGTTTAGGTTATAGGTTTAGGGAAAGGTTAGGTTTAGGTTATAGGTTTTGGGATTTAGGAATAGTTTTATGTTATAAGCATACGTTTAGTTAGGTTATAGGTTAAGGTTTAGGGATTTGAGTTTAGGTTATAGGTTTAGGTTTAGGTTTAGGTCTACGTTTAGGTTTAAGGATTTAAGTTTATGTTATAGGTTTAGGTTATATGTTTAGGTTTAGGTCAAGGTTTAGGTTTAGAGATTTGAGTTTAGGTTATAGGTTTAGGTTTAGGTTTTATGCTTAGGTTTAGGTTTAGGTTTGGGTTTTGAGATTTGATAATGGGTTAGGGTTTAGGTTATAGGTTTTGGTTTACATTTCGGTTATGGGTTTTGAGATTTGATAATGGTTTTGTGTTTAGGTTATAGGTTTTGGTTTTGGTTTAGGTTATGAGTTAACGGTTTAGGTTTAGGTTATAGGTTTTTGGATTTGAGAATGGGTTCGAGTTTAGGCTATAGGTTTTGGTTTTGGTTTTTGAAAAGGCCAAGCTATATGTCCTAGAGGGGGGGTGAATAGGACTATGCCAAATTTAAAAATAAATCAGCGGAACTAAAGTAAATCAATACTCTTACAATAATGAATCAATTCACAATGCTAAATATAAATCACCTTGATAAATAATTATTGAGAGATTGATACAAATTCAGTTCTAAGGACAACCTTACACCATAATAAACAAGGGCTTATGGTAGGACAACCTTATTTCTAGAACCTCTTTTGAATCAA
Source organism: Magnolia changhungtana (assembly GCA_030180095.1). Taxonomy (NCBI): domain Eukaryota; kingdom Viridiplantae; phylum Streptophyta; class Magnoliopsida; order Magnoliales; family Magnoliaceae; genus Magnolia; species Magnolia changhungtana. Next base: position 2,454,385 of record JASAUF010000473.1, on the reverse strand, counting down.
GAACTCAATGTTAATATAAGTAAATGAAATAGCAAGGAATTGAAAATAAATGCAGAATAAAGATCTAAATTATTACAACAATCCCCACACTTGCTTGAAAATGTAAATAGTTACAACATTCACATCCACTTGTACATTCCACACAATCGAATGATAAAAGATATGAAAATTAGGCAAGCATTCAATCCACAAGACAAAGAGTTATAGTGGTTACTTTGTGTGTACACCAAGCTGTTTTACAACGACCACACAGAATGCTACTCCACTCCTAATATCCTCACACGGGGGATATTAGCGTTCACTATCAAATAGGTTTTCTCGGGTTCACCAAAAACCTTTACAATTGTGTCTTTTTCACTTGGGCTTACACAATTCAAAAACCCCTTTTACGAGTTTTCTGGTTTTCCTCGGACAACCAATACAATGAGATTTTTTCGCTCAATCTCAAACAAAACCAATACAATGAGATTTTTCTCTCGGCTTAACCTCAAACAAAACCAATAACAAATGAATTTTGCTGGTTGTAAAATACCGGATTTTCCTTTAGCAGCCCGGTAGAACCAATCGGAGTAGATGATTGAATATCAAAGTTCAAATTCCAATACTCACATTCATAGGGTTCTAAATTCTAATAGATTTTAGATTTTGACTTGTTGGGCGTAGCTATATTTGATTTTGATTCCAAGAAGAAGGAATAATATAATTCCTCTTTTCAAATAAGATTGGAATAGAGAAACAAAATCAAATTAAATAAGCTAGCAAAAAGGAATATTAAATAAGCACAATTTAGCTTAAAATAAACACATGACTTATCTCGGAGTGATTACTTGAAAATTCTTGAAAGGAATGGAGTTACGAATGTAAAAACTCTGAAATTAGTGTTCAATTTATAGAAGAAAAAATCGTTCCTACGACTGGTCTTAGAAACCTAGGAGTGGTCGTAGCTCTCAACAGATTTTTGAAAATTTGAGCGCGATCTTTGAAAACCGTTCCACGACTGGTCGTGTGTACCCTACGACTGGTCTGGGACACCTACGACTGGTCGTAGGACCATGAAATAGGTTGCTGGATTTTCAGTCGTAGCTCCACGACTGATCGTGGACGAGTCGAAGCCAACCTACGACCGGTCGAAGGACCTCCGGGACTCGGTCGTGGGCGTTCAAAAATTCGAAAAAATCTTCAACAAATTAGGACTGGTCGTGGAATTTCTTGGACTAGTCGAACCAATGCTAGGACTGGTCGAACAAGGGCTAGGACTGGTCTTGGAGCAGACCAAGCTCATGTAGAATAAACATTTGTTTTATGTATCCAAAATGACCTACTTAAAGGGTCAACCTAAGGTCATTCAAACCTGAAATATGTCGTATGGACATTGAACTTCAACCATTCAACGAATGTAGATTGTTTGAACCAATATCAGGCTTGAAGTCTTGAACAATATCAGGCTTGAAGTCTTGAACAATATCAGGCTTGAAGTCTTGAACAATATCAGCTTGAGCTTTGACATCTTGAGCTTCATCTTGTAGCTTTTTGAACTTTAACATCTTGAGCTTCAACTTGTAGCTTTTTGAATTATTTAAGCAGTGTCTTGAATAAAAATCATCATACCAGCACAAGACACAAATAGATGTTTTGACATAACAAAATTTGACAACCAAAGGAGTATGAGACCATAACCCTTACAGTTTTGATTATAGGTTATAGGTTATATGTTTAGGTTTAGGTTTATGTTGTAGGTTATAGGATTTGAGAATGGGTTCGGGTTTAGGTTATAGGTTTTGGTTTTGGTTTAGGTCGTAGGTTTTTATTTAGGTTATAGGTTTAGGTTTTGGTTTTGATTTAGGTTATAGGTTATAGGTTTAGGTTAAGGTTTAAGGAAAGGTTATAGGTTTTAATTTAGGTTATAGGTTGTAGGTTTAGGTTTAGGTTTTGATTTAGGTTATGGGTTATAGGTTTAGGTTAAGTTTTAGGTTATAGGTTTTGGGATTTGAGAATGGGTTCGGGTTTAGGTTATAAGTTTTGGTATAGGTTTTGGGATTTGAGAATGGGTTCGGGTTTAGGTTATAGGTTTTGGTTTTAGTTTAGGTTATAGGTTTTGGATTTGAGAGTAGGTTATGGTTTAGGTTTAGAATATCGGGTTCGGGTTCGAGATTGGGTTTAAGTTTGGGTTTTCAAGTTTAGGTTTAGGTTTAGGTTAGGGAGTTGAGATTAGGTTGGGTTTTCAAGTTTAGGTTTAAGTTGGGTTTTCAAGTTTAGGTTAAGGTTTAAGTTTAGGTTATAAGTGTTTAGATTTAAGAATGGGTTCGGGTTTAGGTTATAGGTTTTGGTTTTGGTTTAGGTTATAGGTTTTGGTTTAGGTTATAGGTTTTGGGATTTGGGAATGGGTTCGGGTTTAGGTTATAGGTTTAGGTTTAGGTTTAGGTTATAGGTTTTGGATTTGAGAATGGGTTCGGGTTTAGGTTATAGGTTTTGGTTTTGGTTTAGGTTATAGGTTTTGAGATTTGAGAATCGGTTCGGGTTTAGGTTATAGGTTTTGGTTTTGGTTTAGGTTATAGGTTATAGGTTATAGGTTTAGGTTTAGGTTATAGGTTTTAGGATTTGAGAATGGGTTTGGGTTTAGGTTATAGGTTTGGTTTTGTTTTTGGTTATATGTATTGATTTTGGTTATAGGTTATATGTTTAGGTTTAGGTTATAGGTTTTGGATTTGAGAATGGGTTCGGGTTTAGGTTATAGGTTTTGGTTTTGGTTTAGGTTATAGGTTTTGGATTTGAGAATGGGTTCGGGTTTAGGTTATAGGTTTTGGTTTTGGTTTAGGTTATAGGTTTTGGGATTTGAGAATGGGTTCGGGTTTAGGTTATAGGTTTTATTTATAGGTTTGGGTTTAGGTTTAGGTTTAGGTTATAGCTTTTGGATTTGAGAATGGGTTTGGGTTTAGGTTATAGGTTTTGGTTTTGGTTTTGGTTAGAGGTTTTGGGATTTGAGAATGGGTTCGGGTTTAATTTATAGGCTTTGGTTTTGGTTTAGGTTATAGGTTATAGGTTTTGGTTTAGGTTATAGGTTTTGGGATTTGAGAATAGGTTCGGGTTTAGGTTATAGGTTTTGGTTTTGGTTTTGGTTATAGGTTATAGGTTTAGGTTTAGGTTATATGTTTTTAGATTTGAGAATGGGTTCGGGTTTAGGTTATAGGTTTTGGTTTTGCTTTAGGTTATAGGTTTTGGGATTTGAGAACGGGTTCGGGTCTAGGTTATAGGTTTTAGTTTTGGTTAAGGTTAAGGTTTGGTTTAGGTTTTAGGTTTTGGGATTTGAGAATGGGTTCGAGTTTAGGTTATAGGTTTTGGTTTTGGTTTAGGATAAGGTTTAGGTTTAGGTTATAGGTTTTGGATTTGAGAATGGGTTCGGGTTTAGGTTATAGGTTTTGGTTTTGGTTTAGGTTATAGGTTTTGGGACTTGAGAATGGGTTCGGGTTTAGGTTATTGGTTATGGTTTTGGTTTAGGGTTATAGGTTTTTGGATTTGAGAATGGTTGTGGTTTAGGTTTAAGCGGGTTCATGTTCGGGATTGGGTTTAAGTTTTGGTTTTCAAGTTTAGGTTTTGGTTTAGGTTAGGGATTTGAGATTAGGATTAGGTGTAGGTTTAGCTTTTAGGGAATTGAGTTTAGGTTATAGGTTTAGGGAAAGGTTAGGTTTAGGTTATAGGTTTTGGGATTTGGGAATAGTTTTAGGTTATAAGTATAGGTTTAGGTTAGGTTATAGGTTAAGGTTTAGGGATTTAAGTTTAGGTTACGAGGTTTTGGTTTAGCTTTTAAATTTTTGGATTTGAGAATGGGTTCGGGTATAGGTTATAGGTTTTTGTTTTGGTTTTGGTTATAAGTTTTGGGATTTTACAATGGGTTTGGGTTTAGGGTATAGGTTTTGGTTTTGGTTTAGGTTAAGGTTAAGGTTAAGGTTTAGGTTTAGGTTATAGGTTTTTAGATTTATGAATGGGTTTGGGTTTAGGTTATAGGTTTTGGTTTTGATTTAGGTTATAGGTTTTAGGATTTGAGAATGGGTTCGGGTTTAGGTTATAGCTTTTGGTTTTGGTTTAGGTTATAGGTTTTGGTTTTTGTTATAGGTTATAGGTTTAGGTTAAGGTTTAGGTTTAGGTTTAGGTTATAGGTTTTAAGGTTTGAGAATGGGTTCGGGTTTAGGTTATAGGTTTTGGGATTTGAGAATGGGTTCGGGTTTAGGTTATAGGTTTTGGTTTTAGTTTAGGTTATAGGTTTTGGTTTAGGTTACTGAGTTATAGGTTTAGGTTAAGGTTTAGGTTTTGGTTATAGTTTTTGGATTTGAGAATGGGTTCGAGTTTAGGTTATAGGTATTGGTTTAGGTTTAGGTTATAGGTTATAGGTTTTGGTTAAGGTTTAGGTTATAGGTTTGGGATTTGAGAATGCGTTTGGGTTTAAGTTATAGGTTTTGGTTTTGGTTGTAGTTATTGATTTAGGTTGTAGGTTATAGGTTTAGGTTGTATGTTTAGGTTTAGGTTATAGGTTTTGGATTTGAGAATGGGTTCGGGTTTAGGTTATAGGTTTTGGTTTTGGTTTAGGTTATAGGTTTTAGGATTTGAGAATGGGTTCGGGTTTAGGTTATAGGTTTTGGTTTTAGTTTAGGTTTAGGTTTAGGTTTAGGTTATAGGTTTTGGTTAAGGTTTAGGTTAAGGTTTAGGTTTAGGTTATAGGTTTTGGGATTTGAGATTGGGTTCGGGTTTTAGGTTATAGGTTATGGTTTTAGTTTAGGTTTACGTTATAGGTTTTGGATTTGAGAATGGGTTATAGTTTAGGTTTAGAAAATAGGGTTCAGGTTCGGGATTGGGTTTAAGTTTGGGTTTTCAAGTTTAGGTTTTGGTTTAGATTTAGAAGTTGAGATTAGGATCAGGTGTAGGTTTTACTTTAGGGAATTGAGTCTAGGTTATAGGTTTAGGGAAAGGTTAGGTTTAGGTTATAGGTTTTGGGATTTGGGAATAGTTTTATGTTATAAGCTGTAACGCCCCGGATTTTTGCCAACCTGGGATTAGATGTCCTTAGGCAATGGGTCGATCCTAATACCTCATTAACTTGTCAGAACTGAATCCCAAAGTCTAAAGCCGCCTTTGAACTCATTTCCTTCACAAACCTCACCCATTCATCACCTTGATCTTCCAATTTTTCTAAGAACTTTAACCCTAGACACTATCTTAAACTAGCTAAGTAATATAACTTGGATCACTTTATATACAAACTACAAAGGCACAGTACCACCTCGACCAAAATCACTTAGGACTAAATCCTTTAGAAATGAGACAAAGTAACTAGGTGTGAAACCGCATTAGCTACGAAATCCGTTCGAATCGCTTTAAATACGTTCTGCAAGACCCAAAACTTGTAGAATCATGACGCTAGGTTACTCCAAAATCTAGGATCAATCTCATTTCCCGGCTGCTCTCGGGAATGAAACGAAACTTCGTATTAGGTCTAGATCGCACATCGGAAGTCCGATTAACACGAAGCTAAGGAACTAGGACCGCCTCACTGGACTTGACAATCATCTCAAAAATCAGGTCCAGCCGATGTCCCACGGCCATTCGTTTCGATTCGGACCGAGGGAGTGTGAAAAACACTATTCCCATGCCAAAATAAATATCTGGAATAGTGATCTGGCATCATTCGTTGACGCGTCAGTATTAAGCAATCTGACCGTCAGAATCAGACCAAATTACACCCTCGGATTAAGAAAAATTTCAGGAACATTTACATGTACTTGGAATTTCTGATCGTGGCCCACTGACCGTTGAACTAAAAGTGGTCCGCCACGTGCGATCTGGGAATCCGATCGAGTCGAAAATGTACTCCCACATAGATCCATAGGTGGTGAGCTTAAGTCTGACATTTGGCTCAAGGAGGGCCACCAGAACCTCTCTTTTGAGCTGGAAAAGTGACGAATATCCTATATTAGCAGTAACCCTTGAACCTGAGTCTATTTCGGGGAATTTTGAGACTATATAAGGACCTTAAACCCTCTCCCATTTCAGCCATATGAATTTGGTTTTGAGAGAGGGAAAGGAGAGAGAAAGTGAGGGAGATGTGGGAGAAATTCCCTGGCTTCTTCCTTCCTAGCTATTCGGCCTACACCGCCCTGTTCTAGCGCTTTCCGGCGGTATCCATCCCATTTGAAGGTAAGAAACCCTAACCCTAGGTCTGATTTGAGGTGGGATCGATGTGGGTTGTGTAACAACTAACCGATTCCGCTCTTTAGGCTAGAAAACTCCCGTATACGGAAGTTCTTCCACCCTTGCTGATTCGTTGCGTTTCCAAAGGCAAAGGTGAGGACTTTAAGTGTATAAGTTGCGGTTTTCAATGCTTTCAATGTCAGATAATGGTAGATTCATGATCTGCATGCAATTGCACATGTACAAAGTGCTTTCCGTTTTCTGTTTCGATTAGAATTGTAGAATTTAGAATTTCACATACTCTAGGTATTCGTATAAAATACCGTATACGTATTTTTTATGGAAATGTGTTTGACATGTTTATTTGTCGTATGGATATACGATATATGGATAAAAGACTTATTTGGCGAAAGGATTCGCCGAAATACATATTTTACTAATATACACTATGTATGTAGAAATACTGTATTGTATGGAGTGCTGTATACATGTATATTTTGGAAATGTGTTTGCCATGATTATGTGTCGTATGATTATATGACATATGGATAAATTACTTATTTGGCGAAAAGAATCGCCGTAATACATGTTTGTTTGTATACACTATGTATGTTGAAAATGCGTATTCTAGAAAATACTGTATACGTATAAATTTTGGAGATATAGTTATCATGATTATTTGCTGTAGTAATATATTATACATGGATAAAATACTCACTTGGCTAAAGGATAGCCCTAATACATGTTTTGCTAACATACACCATGTATGTTGTAATAGTGTATTCTAAGTGTTGTGAAAATGACTGAATGAGTATAGAATTCTCATTCGTGCTCTCGCATCATGACTAATTGTCATGGATAATTGATTGTTGTATTGGCAATACCCTTTGACGAAAGGATTTACCTAAATCACGCCACGGCCAATACACACTATATATGCTAAAATGTGTGGCCCAAGTGTTTGTGGAAATGATGAATGAATATGGAACTTGGTTTCACCTTGCCATGACTATCCGTCATGGGTGTATGCGTGTTATGATTGGGGTAACTCCCTAGTGAAAGGATTTGGCCTTATACCTCTGTGATCAACATATGTCATGTATGTTGATTCTTATATTTTAAAGTGTTTGTTGAAATGTCTGAATGAGTAGTAGTTAGTAAATTGTAATGTTTAAGGGTGTTGAGATTGGATTCTCAACTATCCTAGCGACGTGTATGATTACCTCCATGAGGTTGATCACTTAAAACACTTACTTACAATACATGTGTTTGTATTCTATTAATGTAGTGTTTTACAACATGCTTTATATCATACTTTATAATATGCTTTTAACATGCCTACTAGCATGTTTGAATTACTTTAATTATCATGCTTGAATTACTTTGTCTATCATGCTTTACTCCACATGCTATGGATGACAATTGATTGTGCTTGGGGCTATGATTATAGTCCAGACAATCGGTACTAGATTGGAGATCGTGGTTGAGTTTCATGTCGCCACGTGAGATGTGTTCGACGAACTCGAGTCGTACTTCGGTTGGCGATAGTGGTTGGCCACGCGAAGTGCTTATGCACTTCATGTCGTTCAACTTGTTGTGCGCTCGAGCTAGCCGAGATCGTCATGTAACCCGATTTGTCTAATGTATGTTCACTATGTTTGGTCGCTAATGCTTGAACCTAGGGTAGCAAACTTACGAGTGAAAACCCTTTTAACCATGGTACCTCGATCCGCTAAGACTCATGAGCCGGGCATGGTGGTATCGGACACCGTGGTCGAGCTGTCGGCCTACGCTGGGGCTACGTGCCTCCCGTAGTGACCAAGTGAGCAACTTAACTCGTGAGCCGATTATGGTGGTATGGGACACTATATTCGCGTTATCGGCCTACATTGATAAGGTGATGGGGAGTGGTGCAACCTTTGTGCGTAATGCCACAGCGACCCTTTGTAGTGACCGCGAGCATATTCTCGAAGTCGCGGTGCGCCTTAGGGTTCGCCGCGATATATAGAGTATGAACTAGGCTGTTTCGTATAGTGATGAATCGTTTAAGGGGTGATGGGGAGTGGTGCAACCTTTTGTGCGTAACGTACCACAGCGGACCTCTGCGGTGACCTAGAAAATACACCATCGTCGATATTAACTAGGATGACGACCACTAGAATGGATCATGTTTGGGAATGATACAAGGAGGTACCTTAGTTTCCCAATCCTGCTTGTTTGAAATGGACTAATTAAAAACTCGGTAATCATGCTCATCATGCATCGCATGTGCCCGAAAGATGTGGAGCACTTGTGGGATGTAAGCATGCCGCGAACGTGAGATGGTGTCGCATGAGGGAGTATGTCGGTGAGGGCATCCATCATACTCCGCATTCATATTTGCATTAATCGAGTAACTAGGAGTGTTTGATTTTGCTTTATCATTCTTGCTTCTGATTTGTATTGATAACATGATAACTTATGCCTTATTGTTCCACCGAGTTAGCTACTCACTCCCACGTTACGGGACGGTGTTGTACACACCAAACAGATTTGTTGAATTTCAGATGATGGCGATGCTTATGAAGCGAGCGGACTACTCTATGGTGATGAGGAGGAGTTCTCCTATCATGTAACCCTCGACGGGTCTCTCGAAGACCAGTACTTGTATTGTCGAGTGTTTGTGGTGCTGGGGATAGAAGACAGTAAACTTACACATTTGGTATATTTTAGAACTGTACTTGTATTTATTTAACCTGGTAATGTTATCACACTCTGGAGACTCATCATAGTTTATATATTTTATCTATCTATCTATCATAGTCTTCCGCTTGTAAAATTAACTGTCTCTGGAGTATGATATGCTGTTTTGGCTTAATCTCACTCATGTTCAATGCACGAATACAGTCAACATTCAATCATCATTCATTTTGTTGCATAAGTGATGTTCTGGAACTCGGGAGTTGAGTTTATGCTCGACCCCCGATTTTCAGGGCGTTACAAGATGGTATCAGAGCATGATTTGGATTAAACCGGACCTGGGTTATGGTCACACGATGCACACTGACGCACTCTGACTTAGGAGGGAGCGACGGAATGTAGAAACAGTCTTAGACATCCCTGTTCCGTCTAACGGCTAGTTCACTGAAAACGAACGCCGAAATCGAGTCTGTATTCAACCATGGTCGCACGGGTCGACCCTAAAATGTTCCTAGGCCGTCTATAGAGAATTCTAGATTACAACCCACCTCATCCCAACAGTTGAAAATCGGTAGAATAAGGGATGAACGTGATAAGGATAACTACTCCGAATCCCTGGAGCTTCTCTGGACTCCTTACAGAGACTTCCCGAATTCATGAGGAAAGAAAAGCAGAAAGTAGAAATAAATTCTAATAAATTCGAATTAATTAATGAATGATTAAAAATAAAAAATAAAAAATTGAGTTCACAACCCTTTAAATGGGAATACCAAGTAATAGGAAGGAAATCAGAAACAAACTACAACTAAAACTCCTAGGTTGTGATGTCTACTAGTGCACAAGGCTTTCAGCCAAAAATAGTAAGTGTCCTATTTGACTTCACCAAACCATTCTCCTAATTATTCTAAGCTCTTTACGCGATGAGCGCAACTCCTAAAGCCCAACAGATGAAGAGTAATCAAACAAAAATTACTATTTTGGTAAAACAAAATTAAAACAGGAAAATGGCCACCAATTGGAGGGTTTTCTCGCAATTCCGGGCTGCGCAACCCGGCATAACAGGGTTAGTTGGCTTCATTAGCTCGTTCTACCCCAAATTCATATATTTTACATCAGATAACTCATTTCGGATTGTAAGTTACATCCGATTACCCCGAAACTACCCGAAATGGACCGAATCGGATTCGTTGGCCCGTCCATGTTAATACGCTAAGCCTATGGATCGAACCAGGGTGCATTTGGCACCCTGGGCATGTGGGAAACAGGTCCCCACCGCGATGGCGCGGTTCCGGCCAAGTCCGACCGCGGCGGAGCCGCGGCTCCGGCGGCGGACCGCGGTCCGGTGGCCCATCTGGTGTGGGGCCAGGGCTGGGGTTGGTCGGCTCGACCTCCCCTACTCCCTGGCACGTGCCATTTTGGCAAATATTTGAGATTTTGAGGGCTGAAGCCCCCCTCTCTCTCACATCTTTCCTTTCAAACGCCCTTCCCTTCTACTTTCGAATTTCCCTCTCAACCCTTTCCCCAAATATGTCAATCCATCATTTTCGCCTATGATCTACCCACTCCCATCGATCACAAAAACCCTAACCTCCTACCTTTCCCTTTCTTCCACATTTAAGCTCCCACCCCCTCACTTGGAGCTCAAATTTGTGCAACCTTCAAACCTATCTCATTTCTCCCTTTTACCTTCTTCATTCCCTACCTTTTTGGCCTTTACAATCCCTGTCGAGGCTCAAGTCCATGGAGAACCAAAAACTCCAGCCCCCATTTCCCTTATCCTCATTTTCCATGGCTCTATCCGAGCTCATCCATATGTTGTCTTGTAGTTTGCATGGGCTACTATCTTAGGGTGGTTATGTTTTCCTGTTGATAGGTGTAGTAGTTGGTAGAATGTTTTAGGTATTTGAGAACGTTTAGTGTCCGTTCGGCCAAATTCCATTAGGTAAGTTTACGGTGGATAGAATTATAAGAGTAATAATAAATGTGTATGTAGGGTATGGCCCCTAGATTGGGTGTATCCTATGTCTTCCGACACCATGTTTAGAATATACGCAATTAAGAGTAAATTCCGAGAATTCCCTTCCAATAACACTTAGAAATTTCTCCATCGTGGGATATGGAAAATCCTATCTCACGTTTTTTCCAACACCAGGCTCATTTTCCAAGGCCTATAAAATTGATCCCCTCCCACCCTCCTACCAACCATGTCACACCCAATCCCAAGGTAGGATTAGTAATGCAGTCCCATTTAATACAATTTAGGGCCACTGGCCAAATTGTGTTGAAGTGATAAAGTCCCTTGATATACATTAACCCACTACACTCTGATAGCTTAAGCTTTTGGAGTAAATGGTTGTTTGATAGATAGGCCTTACAGTTTTGGACCTAGAGCGATACTCTTAGTTTTCGACAGACCTGATCATATAGGAAATCCAACAAATTAATAATACAAACCCCAAGATCTTCTTAGCTGGTGTGAGCATGTGTGAAATGCTCGAGCGTCAAGTACAGACAACTCAATTCCACTTAGACAACGTTTGACCCTACACGATGAATAATTTCTTGTATTAGAAATGATCTGAAATCATCTAGTGTGTAAGCATAGACTAATAGATTACCACTATTCATAAATTGAGACTAGGCTACTTGGTTCTACTACTAACGTAAAAGACCGATTATGCTAAGATAATTGCGAGATAGTTGAAAGATGGACTTAATTAATGGGTTTGGATTAGGTTGGAGTGAGACCTCACTCCTTCGTCGGACCCTTAATACTCATAGGCTCCTTTAATAATTCTTAGAAAAGTTGTTTGATTAGTAACTATACACACTCATATCCCTTTGATTTAATGTTAGGTCAAATCAATACACCCCTTAGAATCGCCTTCTCAAGGACTTAGTACAATGGGAACAGGAGTAGAGAAACTACACATTAGCGAGGTATTCGCGGTTTGGATCGAATTCTCAATCCTGGTTGTGACCAATGAACCCTATGCTCTGATCAAGCAGAAGGTCGGGATCAGCTAGGATTAAGAAATGATATGACAATTTTCTGCCCTAGCTAGGCAGAAGATCCATGTATCCGACTCAGACCCACTACACAACATTCTTTCTGTGTTGGCCCGACATTTACAACTAAAAGTTTATAATTTTGTCCTTGAAAAGTGTTAGGAGTATATAGCTGGTAGAGACTATGTCTTTTAGGCCTAAGGAATTGCCCAAATGGGCAACAGACAGTTAGGAATTAGGTCCCAAATCGCATGCCATGTCGGCATACGTATTGTGCTTATGAACGTAAAAAGATAGCCTGCCTATTAAATAGGATAAGTCTGGACTGCGACAAATTCCTTGGTAGAATTAGGCATCTCGCCACAAACTCACACCTGACCCCGAATCAACCACAATACCCTTCATCTTTATCTCCTTTCTATGACCATAGGTATCAATGGCATAATACACAACATTGATGAAAAGAAGACCAATGTAGTGGGAGATCGCATCCCATTTCATGTCAAGGATAGGTTGTAAATTACTCCTTGTTTCGATGTACGGAGCAGGACATAAATCTTAAGCCTTGAGGGTGAAAATAAGTTTTAAGGGGGGTAGAACGTTATGAGCCCAATCTAGTTAGGTTACCTATTGCATCTCTTGATCTAGGTGGCGCAGCGAACGCATGGTGGACCCTACTCCACTGGCCCAGGATCGAAACAGTGCTCGATAAATACGAACATTATAGAAGCCCTAGTAAGTTCTACTATGAGAAACCGTTTTAAGATGATTTAGTAAGATTTGATTCACCCTTTCCTTGGACATAGATAATATCTAGGACTCTCTTAGACTAAGACCTAAAGGGCAACCTTAGAATAAACCATTTGAGCCTTTCAATGATGGACATTCCCTACTCTTAGAGAGTGATCGGACTACGGAGTTACTGACATCTACAACTGTGAAGTTTTCGCGGCTTGACCCAATTCCCAATCCTGGGTGACTACCGATGGACTCTCTGCTGACGAGCGGACGACCAGGATCCACCAGGATTTGGAAGGGATACGATGAGCTTCCTACCCTGGCCCGGTAGATGATCGATGTATCGGGATCGAGCCCACTATTACCGTCTCTCCGTGTTGGTCAAACAATGAAAACAGCTATCTTACTCTAAATTGTTGGGAGTTGTCGTCAAGACTCCAAATAAGTAAAGAAATAAATTGTAGCAAACCAACAGGGTATAAGCAACAGATAAAGAAATAAGTTTTAAGGGGGGTAGACTAAAATGAACCAGCTAGTACATACCCTACCACGCGTAGAAACTTGGAACCAATAAAAACTTAGGCAAGAGAAATAATTCACTCTTTCCTTATTACCCTTAGCCAATTTCGGGGACGAAATTTTGTTTTAACGGGGGTAGGTTGTAACGCCCCAAATTTTTGCCAACCTGGGATTAGATGTCCTTAGGCAATGGGTCGATCCTAATACCTCATTAACTTGTCAGAACTGAATCCCAAAGTCTAAAGCCGCCTTTGAACTCATTTCCTTCACAAACCTCACCCATTCATCACCTTGATCTTCCAATTTTTCTAAGAACTTTCACCCTAGACACTATCTTAAACTAGCTAAGTAATATAACTTGGATCACTTTATATACAAACTACAAAGGCCTGAGTACCACCTCGACCAGAAATCACTTAGGACTAAATCCTTTAGAAATGAGACAAAGTAACTAGGTGTGAAACCAGATTAGCTACGAAATTCATTCGAATCGCTTTAAATACGTTCTGCAAGACCCAAAACTTGTAGAATCATTGACGCTAGGTTACTCCAAAATCTAGGATCAATCTCATTTCCCGGCTGCTCTCGGGAATGAAACGAAACTTCGTATTAGGTCTAGATCGCACATCGGAAGTCCGATTAACACGAAGCTAAGGAACTAGGACCGCCTCACTGGACTTGACAATCATCTCAAAATTTAGGTCCATCCGATGTTCCACGGCCATTCGTTTCGATTCGGACCGAGGGAGTGGGAAAAACACTATTCACATGCCAAAATAAATATCTGGAATAGTGATCTGGCATCATTCGTTGACGCGTCAGTATTAAGCAATCTGACCGTCAGAATCAGACCAAATTACACCCTCGGATTAAGAAAAATTTCAGGAACATTTACATGTACTTGGAATTTCTGATCGTGGCCCACTGACCGTTGAACTGAAAGTGGTCCGCCACGTGCGATCTGGGAATCCGATCGAGTCGAAAACGTACTCCCACATAGATCCATAGGTGGTGAGCTTAAGTCTGACGTTTGGCTCAAGGAGGGCCACCAGAACGTCTCTTTTGAGATGGAAAAGTGACGAATATCCTATATTAGCAGTAACCCTTGAACCTGAGTCTATTTCGGAGAATTTTGAGACTATATAAGGACCTTAAACCCCTCCCATTTCAACCATACGAATTTGGTTTTGAGAGAGGGAAAGGAGAGAGAGAGTGAGGGAGATGTGGGAGGAATTCCCTGCTGCTGTTCCCTGCCGCTATTCGGCCTACACCGCCCTGTTCTAGGCGCTTTCCGGCGGTATCCATCCCATTTGAAGGTAAGAAACCCTAACCCTAGGTCGATTTGAGGTGGGATCGATGTGGGTTGTGTAACAACTAACCGATTCCGCTCTTTGGCTAGAAAACTCCCGTATACGGAAGTTCTTCCACCCTTCTTGATTCGTTGCGTTTCCAAAGGCAAAGGTGAGGACTTTAAGTGTATAAGTTGCGGTTTTCAATGCTTTCAATGTCAGATAATGGTAGATTCATGATCTGCATGCAATTGCACATGTACAAAGTGCTTTCCGTTTTACTGTTTCGATTAGAATTGTAGAATTTGGAATTTCACATACTCTAGGTATTCGTATAAAATACCGTATACGTATTTTTATGGAAATGTGTTTGACATGTTTATTTGTCGTATGGATATACGACATATGGATAAAAGACTTATTTGGCGAAAGGATTCGCCGAAATACATGTTTTACCAATATACACTATGTATGTAGAAATACTGTATTGTAAGGAGTGCCGTATACATGTATATTTTGGAAATGTGTTTGCCATGATTATGTGTCGTATGATTATATGACATATGGATAAATTACTGATTTGGCGAAAAGAATCGCCGTAATACATGTTTGTTTGTATACACCATGTATGTTGAAAATGCGTATTCTAGAAAATACTGTATACGTATAAATTTTGGAGATATAGTTATCATGATTATTTGCTGTAGTAATATATTATACATGGATAAAATACTCACTTGGCTAAAGGATAGCCCTAATACATGTTTTGCTAACATAGACCATGTATGTTGTAATAGTGTATTCTAAGTGTTGTGAAAATGACTGAATGAGTATAGAATTCTCATTCGTGCTCGCCATGACTAATTGTCATGGATAATTGATTGTTGTATTGGCAATACCCCTTTGTGAAAGGATTTGCCATAAATCACGCCACGGCCAATACACACTATATATGCTAAAATGTGTGGCCCAAGTGTTTGTGGAAATGATTGAATGAATATGGAACTTGGTTTCTTGCCATGACTATCCGTCATGGGTGTATGCGTGTTATGATTGGGGTAACTCCTAGTGAAAGGATTTGGCCTTATACCTCTGTGATCAACATATGTCATGTATGTTGATTCATGTATTTTAAAGTGTTTGTTGAAATGTCTGAATGAGTAGTAGTTAGTAAATTGTAATGTTTAAGGATGTTGAGATTGGATTCTCAACTACCCTAGCGACGTGTATGATTACCTCCATGAGGTTGATCACTTAAACACTTACTTACAATACATGTGTTTGTATTACTATTAATGTAGTGTTTTACAACATGCTTTTATCATGCTTTATAATATGCTTTTAACGTGCCTACTAGCATGTTTGAATTACTTTATTTATCATGCTTGAATTACTTTGTTTATCATGCTTTACTCCACATGCTATGGATGATAATTGATTATGCTTGGGGCTATGATTATAGTCCAGACAATCGGTACTAGATTGGAGATCGTGGTTGAGTTTCATGTCGCCATGTGAGATGTGTTCGACGAACTCGAGTCGTACTTCGGTTGGCGATAGTGGTTGGCCACGCGAAGTGCTTATGCACTTCATGTCGTTTAACTTGTTGTGCGCTCGGGCTAGCTGAGCTCGTCAGGCAACCCGATCTGTCTTATGTATGTTCACCATGTTTGGTCACTAATGCTTGAACCTAGGGTACCAAACTTACCAGTGAAAACCCTTTTAACCATGGTACCTCGATCCGCTAAGACTCATGAGCCGGGCATGGTGGTATGGGACGCCGTGGTCGAGCTGGTCGGCCTCGGCGGGGGCTACATGCCTCCCGTAGTGACCGGTGAGCAACTTAACTCGTGAGCCGATTATGGTGGTATGGGACACTATATTCGCTACCGTATTGTCGGCCTACATTGATAAGGTGATGGGAGAGTGGTGTAACCTTTGTGCGTAACGACCACAGCGACCCTTTGTAGTGACCGTGAGCATATTCTGAAGTCGCGGTGCGCCTTAGGGTTCGCCGCGATATATAGAGTATGAACTAGGCTGTTTACGTATAGTGATGAATCGTTTAAGGGGTGATGGGGAGTGGTGCAACCTTTGTGCGTAATGACCACAGCGACCTCTGCGGTGACCTAGAAAATACACCATCGTCGATATTAACTAGGGTGACGACCTAGAATGGATCATGTTTGGGAATGATACAAGGGAGGTACCTTAGTTTCCCAATCCTGCTTGTTTGAAATGGACTAATTAAAAACTCGGTAATCATGCTCATCATGCATCGCATGTGCACTGGAAGATGTGGAGCAACGTGGGATGTAAGCATGCCGCGAACGTGAGATGGTGTCGCATGAGGGAGTATGTCGGTGAGGGCATCCATCATACCTGCATTCATATTTGCATTAATCGAGTAACTAGGAGTGTTTGATTCTTGCTTTATCATTATTGCTTGGTTGTATTGATAACATGATAACTTATGCCTTATTGTTCCACTGAGTTAGCTACTCACTCCCACGTTACGGGACGGTGTTGTACACACCAAACAGATTTGTTGAATTTCAGATGATGGCGATGCTTATGAAGCAGAGCCGGACTAGTCTATGGTGATGAGGAGGAGTTCTCCTATCATGTAACTCTCTGACGGGTCTCCGAAGACACAGTCTTGTATTGTCGGGCATACGTAGTGCGGGGATAGAAGACATTAAACTTACACATTTGGTATTTTTTTGAACTGTACTTGTATTTATTTAACCTGGTAATGTTATCACACTCTGGAGACTTATCATAGTTTATATATTTTATCTATCTATCATAGTCTTCCGCTTGCAAAATTAACTGTCTCTGGAGTATGATATGCTGTTTTGGCTTAATCTCACTCATGTTCAATGCACGAATACAGTCAACATTCAATCATCATTCATTTTGTTGCATAAGTGATGTTCTGGAACTCGGGAGTTGAGTTTATGCTCGACCCCCGATTTTCAGGGCGTTACATAAGCATAGGTTTAGGTTAGGTTATAGGTTAAGGTTTAGGGATTTGAGTTTAGGTAATAGGTTTAGGTTTAGGTTTAGGTCTAGGTTTAGGTTTAGGGATTTGAGTTTAGGTTATAGGTTTAGGTTTAGGTTTAGGTATTGGTTTAGGTTTAGAGATTTGAGTTTAGGTTATAGGTTTAGGTTTAGGTTTTATGTTTAGGTTTAGGTTTAGGTTTGGGTTTTGAGATTTGATAATGGGTTCGGGTTTAGGTTATAGGTTTTGGTTTCCGCTTAGGTTATAGGTTTTGAGATTTGATAATGGTTTCGGGTTTAGGTTATAGGTTTTTTTAGATTTAAGAATGGGTTCGGTTATAGGTTTTTAGTTTAGGCTATAGGTTTTGGTTTTGGTTTTGGTTATAGGTTTTAGGTTATAGGTTTAAGTTTATGTTTAGGTTTATGTTTAGGTTATAGGTTATAGGATTTGAGAATGGGTTCGGGTTTAGGTTATAAGTTTTGGTTTTGGTTTTGGTTGTAGGTTTTTATTTAGGTTATAGGTTTAGGTTTTAGGTTTAGGTTTTGGTTTTGATTTAGGTTATAGGTTATAGGTTTAGGTTAAGGTTTAAGGAAAGGTTATAGGTTTTGATTTAGGTTATAGGTTGTAGGTTTAGGTTTTAGGTTTAGGTTTTGGTTTTGATTTAGGTTATGGGTTATAGGTTTAGGTTAAGTTTTAAGTTATAGGTTTTGGGATTTGAGAATGGGTTCGGATTTAGGTTATAAGTTTTGGGATTTGAGAATGGGTTCGGGTTTAGGTTATAGGTTTTGGTTTTGGTTTAGGTTATAGGTTTTGGATTTGAGAATGGGTTATGGTTTAGGTTTAGGAAATCGGGTTCAAGTTCGGGATTGGGTTTAAGTTTGGATTTTAAGTTTAGGTTTAGGTTAGGGAGTTGAGATTAGGTTGGGTTTTCAAGTTTAGGTTTAAGTTGGGTTTTCAAGTTTAGTTTAAGGTTTAAGTTTAGGTTATAGGTTTTTGGATTTGAGAATGGGTTCGGGTTTAGGCTATAAGTTTTGGTTTTGGTTTAGATTTTAGGTTTTAGGTTTAGGTTTAGGTTTTGATTTAGGTTATAGGTTATAGGTTTAGGTTAAGGTTTAGGTTTAAGTTATAGGTTTTGATTTAGGTTTAGGTTATAGGTTTAAGTTTTGGTTTTGGTTTTGATTTAGGTTGTAGGTTATAGGTTTAGGTTAAGGTTTATGTTTATGTTATAGGTTTTTGTATTTGAGAATGGGTTCAGGTTTAAGTTAAGGGTGTGGTCCCTGCAAATATAAATATAAACATGGCCCTATCCAAATGGCCAGGCCCTTACAATGTCGTTCATAGGAAATGCACAGCTTCATCATGGTCATAACAGCGGTTCCCACCTTCCAGGGACCCAAGCTCATCCGTATAGCTCCAATGCACATCCAGGTCTACTCCATTAATTTCGAGCAAATACATAAACAAGCCCAGTCCAAATGGTCAGGCCCCTCCAATGTCGTCCATAGAAAATGGATAGCTTCATCATGGTCATAACAGCGGTTTCCACCTTCCAGAGACCCCCGCTCTTTCGGATAGCTCCGACGAACATCCTGGTCTGCTTCATCAATTTTGAGCAAATACATAAATATGGGCTGTCCAAATGGCCGGGCCACTCCAATCATGTGCATTCTTGACAAGAAACGTACCAGATGCTTGAATCTGAAATATGCATTTACACATAAAATGCCATTAAGAATCGCTTCTCAAAACTGCAGACTGTTTTGTTTTGAAACTCGTTCATCTCACCTGAAAACCTGTCATATAATGAATAACTGTAACCACAATGATAACTACACATGTGCATTCTTGACAAGAGACATACTAGATGCTTGAACAAAACATTGAATGTGCACTAAAGAGTATCCAATATCTGAAACATGATTTTTAAGAAAAGTACAATGCATTTTACGATTACCCTATAAAAGAAATCCATGCATAAGCATTATTTGATAACTTTGCTTGCTTCTTCTTTTTAATTAATGTTAGTTTGCCACTAACATATATGAATAAATGTCTCTGTTGTATAGCCTCTCTATTTGAGCATTGGACCTGTTGAAATAGTAGTACCATAAATCAATGTTTTCATAAGTCCTCATAATTATATGAGAAGTAGCACAAAATGATTTCTTTTAACAATTTGAAAAATGTCTTAACCAGGAGAAATAATTTAAAATATTAATTGAAATCCGACATTCACCCTGTTTTGAGTGAGGCACTTACGTTCAAGTGAACCTTAAATTGTAATTTAAGGTGTGTTTGGTTGATCCAAATATCATGATATTTTTGTGTAACTAGACACTGTTAATAACTGATTCTTGTTGGTTATGGGAAGAGCTGATGAAGGGTGTCTAGATCAGCTTAAGTTATAAACAAGCAAATTTTTTTGGATAATTTCATGAAAGCATAGGGGAATTTTGGACACATTTCCAATTAAGAATTCAACAACCTTCTGAATGCATCATACACACACATACATGCATGCATAAAACATACATAGATACATATAAATACATACATGATCTGCATTAGGACATCTCAGCTGTATATAAAGTTGGACTGATTATATGGATAATCAGGTCCAAAGCACCAGGTTGATCAAACCTTGATAACACCACACCTGATTAAAATGATCAGCTGGTTTAAAACAACAATTATTACCATAAATACAACAAGAACCTGATAGTTAACAATCCAATCTAGGGTCCAAGTCATCTACATGGTAGATCCAAACTGACGCATAACTCTGATGTTTAAAAAAAAAACCTTTTTCACCTTCCATCTAGCAGGACGCAAACAACATCAAAACTAATACACACAGGAGGATTCGAGCCGGGACACAGCTCAAATATCCTATAGTTGCATTTAAGAGTGCATGTAGAGAGAGCAATGGTTGGTCTAGCAAATAATTATATATGTACACACACACACAGTTTACCAAATGCTGAGTGTCAGATGGTATCATTCTACAACACCAACCAAATGCAGACCTATGGAAATATAATCCAGAAATAGGCCTCCAAAAAGCAAACTTTTCTTAAAACAAGAAAATGTGTAGTGAAAAATCACTGCTAGAGGACCAGTTGAAAAGTGCCACCAGCTGACTAATTATATCATGGAAAGGAATGGACGACACGAAACTTATATAGTGGCATGAAAACATAGACAATCATGGGCAACAAGACAAGCCAAGAACAACATAACTAAGAGCGATCATCAAGTATTCCATACATCTACAAGCATAACCAATAGTAAATGTATGATTGAATAAATAGTGAAATAATAAAATCCAACAAGCCTGACTTGTAGCACCAAAGTTATAGTTGAAAAGGCCAAGCTATATGTCCTAGAGGGGGGGGGGGTGAATAGGACTATGCCAAATTTAAAATAAAATTAGCAAAATAAATTAAACCAATAGCCTTACAATATAAATCAATTCACAATGCTAAATTTTAAATCACCTTGATAAATAAGTATTGAGAGATTGATACAAATTTAGTTCTAAGGACAACCTTACACCATAATAAACAAGGGCTTATGGTAGGACAACCTTATTTCTAGAACCTCTTTTGGATCAAGGACTCAATTTTAATATAAGTAAATGAAATAGCAAGGAATTGAAATTAAATGCAGAAGTATAGATCTAAATTATTACAACAATCCCCACACTTGCTTGAAATGTAAATAATTACAACATTCACATCCACTTGTACATTCCACACAATCGAATGATAAAAGATATGAAAATTAAGCAAGCATTCAATCCACAAGACAAAGAGTTATAGTGGTTCGCCTATGTGTACACCAACCGCTTTTTTCAACATGACCACACGTAAAAGTTACTCCACTCTAATATCCTCACACGGGGGATATTAGCGTTCACTATCAAATAGGTTTTCACGGGTTCACCAAAAACCTTTACAATTGTGTCTTTTCACTTGGGCTTACACAATTCAAAAACCCTCTTTTCGAGTTTTCGGTTTTCCTCGGACAACCAATACAATGAGATTTTTCTCGCTCAACCTCAAACAAAACCAAGTATAATGAGATTTTTCCGGCTTAACCTCAAACAAAACCAAAAGTAAATAAATTTTACTGAATTGTAAAATACCGGATTTCTCCTTTTCTTAGCGGCCGGTAGAACCAATCGGAGTAGATGATTGAATGTCAAAGTTCAATATCCAATACTCACATTCATAAGGTTCTAAATTCTAATAGATTTTAGATTTAACTTGTTGGGTGTAGCTATATTTGATTTTGATTCCAAGAAAAAGGAATAAGATAATTCCTCTTTTCAAATATGATTGGAATATAGAAACAAAATCAAATTAAATAAGCTAGCAAAAAGGAATATTAAATAAGCACAATGTAGCTTAAAATAAACACAGACTTATCTCAGAGTGATCACTTGAAAATTCTTGAATAGAATAGAGTTGAAGTGTGAAAACTCTGAATTTCGTGTTCAATTTATAGAAGAAAAAATCGTTCCTATGACTGGTCTTAGAAACCTTCGACTGGTCGTAGCTCTAATAGATTTTTAAAATATTGAGCGCGATCTTTGAAAGTCGTTCCACGACTGGTCGTGAGTACCCTACGACTAGTCGTGGGTCACCTACGACTGGTCGTAGATCCCTACGACTGGTCGTAGGACCATAGATAAAGTTGCTGGACTTTGAGTCGTAGATCCACGGCCCAGTTGTGGACGAGTCGAAGCCACACCTACGACCGGTCGAAGGACCTCCAGGGGCTGTCGTGGGCGTACCAAAAATTCGAAAAATCTTCAACAACTTAGGGTGGTCATGGAATTTCTTGGACTAGTCGAACCAATGCCAGGACTGTCGAACAAGAGCTAGGGCTGGTCGTAGAATAGACCAAACTTATGTAAAATAAATATTTGATTTATGTATCCAAAGTGACCTACTTAAAGGGTCAACCTAAGGTCATTCAAACCTGAATCATGTCATATGGACATTGAACTTCAACCATTCAACGAATGTAGATGTTTGAACCATATCAGGCTTGAGATCTTGAACTTGTTATAGCTTCAAACTTGAGATCTTCATCAGCATAACAACTACTTCATGCATTGCTTATTAGTCTTGAAGTCATGAGTTGTTTCTTAAGACTTGAACATCAACATTGTAGCTTCTTGAGACTTCAACATGTAGCTTCTTGAAAAGTTCAACTTGTAGCTTCTTGAAGTATTTATGTAGTGTCTTGAATTCATATAAATCATCATACAAGCACAGGACATAGATAGATGTTTTGACACATCACAAATTTGTCAACCAAAGAAGCATGAGACCATAACACTTACAATAGTCCCCCCAAGCCTTCCCTGCAAAGCCTTGATAAGTGATCGTGCCCCTTTGCAGCTCCTCATCCACTCGTTACTAAACATGTAATATTAAAACCACAGACTCCAAAGCATCTACAGCTCTAACATTCAAAGGCCATGGTCATGGATGAGGTAGCAAACTGCTATAGTAAATTGCCAATCTCATTTCTTTCAGCATCCAGTTCTTCAAAACATCACAAGTACCATAAGCTAAACTCCAACCAACCACCATCTCACAAGATATCCAAAATAGTGAGTTCACTCTCTCTTCTAATCCCCACAACACAGTAAATGTGGGAGCCCAAAAGATTTAAAAAAAATGCCCACGTAAAAACAAGAAACTGGGGAAAAACCCATAACCTGATTATGAAGGTACCTGAGATGTATTAGGAAAAACATTCATCACTCTAAAAACCACAAAATCATCACAAAGCTCAAAATTTTAAAGGAATAATAACCAAAATGAGGAAAAGTCACATATAACACACACATACATATACGCATATCTTTCATGTTAACTATTTATGATATGGACCCAAAGTTATATTTTTGATTGGTTATGGTAAGTGAATAAGGTAATCTTTTAGATTAAGACATTTTTTTTCTTTTTCTTTTCTTTTTTTTTTTTAAAAAAATAAAAATAAAAATTGTATCTCTTAACTAATCTCCAAAAATTTCTCCCTAGGCATCCCATCTCTCTATGTATAATTTCCCCGTTGTTAGTGGAATATACATACATATATGTAATCTTATGGTTTAACATGACTCATTGGTAATCACATGGAAAAAGTTAGCTGTCTGTGAGCAATTATTTTAAGGTGCTTGTGGACTTGGTGTTATTGACATACACTAAAGAAAATTTTGAGGTGAAGAAACTTCCATTCCTTGTGATATAATCATAAGTAGAATATAATATAGATATTATGAGCAGCAATGATCTATTCAGATATTGCACAAGAGAGGAAGAAAGCTTTCTCTAGAGACATATTCAGCACCACACACTATTAAATTTAGCCAATGCATTCAGAAAATTCTGGCATAATCATTAAATGATAAATTTCATACTATCTAATAAGCTTCCAGATGTCAAAATGCTAAACTTTTCCCATGGTACAACAATTAGGAGGATATATCCAACTTACATCAACGTCTCTTACTTTCAAATTCTTTAATTTTACCAAATAAGGATTTTCGATCTCAATAACACCCTGCATGCCTTTCTTTTTCTACCAAACATCAGGCGCAGTTACATAAAAGAAAGAAGTGAGTACAGATAATGACAACTAAGTGGTGCAAAATGAAATTGTCAGGATGTAACATAAGATTCCCAAAGTAAGAAGAGAAAGAAAAGCACAAAAGAAGCAATAATCAGAGAGACATTCCACTGACCTCAGTTTCTTCTTCAGATTCTTCTTCATATTCCTCTTCTTCTTTATCTTTAACTTCTTCCTGATGGTATAAAAGTTTTTGCTTAAAACCCAAATGGATAAAACAGAAGTGCAGGCAAGACAATAACAACAAAATGAAAAACTATGTAGCTAGTTTTATAATTTCACAATCATTCAACCTCAAAAAGGCTATGATTGGCTCTTAGCATATGTACATGCCTTTTCCTATATAGCTACTGTTAGTGATATCAACTTGGTCTATACAAGAGAATCTGTATGCAAGTTGGGTCTTACCAGAATTGTCTATTGAAGCACTAGGCTCTCCCAGCGTGGAAGTAGCTCCTGATGAAAACATCACAAGCAAGGGTTAATAAAGGGATCAATCTAAACATACATGAGCAGAAATACCAAAAGGGAAATGCACATCAGGTGGGCCACCCATGCATCGAGCATTCTTCACTTGTCTGCTTTTAAATTTAGTTAATTCTTCTCATACTCATGCACTAGCCTACCTAACAAGTGGACTGGCCTTAGCAAGAATCATACAAAAGACAGCTCGGGAGGGGATTATCCATTATAGCTGCTCACACCCGAATCACAAAACAAAGGAGTCAGGTGGGGCAGACTACTCCTTACTAGTTAATTCTTCACATGATGTTTGTTTGCAAAACTGGTAAAGGGTCCAAAGTGGGTTTATGTACATCACAAGCCTAGTGTCTAGAGATGGACTTTGGCCCGTAAGATATCAATGATTGATGCACTTACATGTATGTATAATGCCAAAAATAAATAAAAAATCCATACAACCAATCATGCCACAACCAAAACAAACAACCCATGACAAGCAAGTAATCAATGCGCTAATAGCAAATACAAAGCTGTCAAAAACAATATATGCATTGCTACCCAACAACATCAAGCACTGGAATCGTTATCGATTACAGACAGCGATTGAGGGCTGACGGTGAACAATAATAAAAGGTGGTTAGAACCAGTGTATCTAACGTACAGGGACCAGCAACCATACATTGATTAACAGCTTGGTTACCAAAAACAGAGTATGGATTCCACTGAAAATAGGGTATTGATTGCAGCTATTTGTAGCTATAAAATACTGAAAGTGAAGCATGCCACAATCCTTAGATCGATGATCCGATTCCAGGTGAAGATAAAGGCATGAGATCAATCAAAACATCATAATAAATGTGGCAGAATACCCTTGGTTTAAAAAAGAAAAAAAATGGTGTCCGATTGTCTAGGGTTTTCGGTCAGGAACTGCAAAAATGAAATGGAAGAGAGAGAAATAGGAGATTTAGGGGTTTTATTTTTTAGAGTTTTTGGGGGTTCTAGGGTTTGGCGGAAGGAAGCTTACAGGGAGGATCCGATCGGTGTGGAAATCCCAAGAATCAGAGAGGAGATTGAGAGATCCGATGAGCGGGAGATAGGACCGAAGAACTACCGTTCGTCCTCCCCGCTGCCGCTTTAAGCGAATTTGGAGATATGGCCACGGAGAGAGAGAGAGAGAGAGAGAGAGAGAGAGAGAGAGAGAGAGAGAGAGAGAGAGAGAGATTAGGGAAGAGAGAGAGTGAGAGGATTAGGGAAGGGAGAGAGAGAGAGGGAGGAAGATGAAAGAAGGGGGTAGGGAGCAGAGTGAGAGAGAGAGAAAGAGAGAGAGAAATGGGGGGAGTTTTGGGCGCGGCTATGTTTCAAGCGTGCCCATTTTTCCAAGTTGGACCCATGGACGGTCCTAGAAGGGGCTCCGTATGGCCCACCATGATGTATTTTCTTTATCCATTCCATCCATTAATTTTAGTAAATAATCTTAAAAATAAAGTAGATAGAAGGCCTAAGTGGACCACACCATAGGATGCACATGTGATTTAATCTCCATGTTTCCTTCCGTGTGGTCCACTTTGGCCTTCGATCTAACTAATTTTTTTTTCATGTCCTATAATAGTATTTTAAAATAGATGAATGGCTTAGATAGAGCACATATAGTTTTTTATACCCCATAGATCCCCTTACACCATCGTTAATTATTAATGGTGTGGCACCTTTTTAGCTATGGATTAAAACCATAGCAAATATAGCCATGGTTTAAGTCCGTAGAAAAAAACTAACGTGGTCTGTAGCCTTTACCCCTTTATTTGGTAGTGATTACCTATGATTGTTCAGATCTTCTCTGACAAGTAAGGCATTCTGATGGTATTCTAGTTTGGCTCTAGGATCGATACACACTTAGGAACAAATGCAGGATGCTTTCATGTCGAATTTCTTCTCATCAGAACGCGATGTTAGCATTACAGAGTTAGCTTCTGTATGGTAGAGAGAAGGGGAACCTATGGAGAAATTTATAGATAGATGGAAAACATTGGGAGCCTCTTCCAGACAGTTGCTAGAAGAAAAGGAGCAGGTCAAGATGTGCTTGAATTCCATGGAGACGGGAATCGCATTTGGGCTCGCCAGCGTCGATATTAAGACTTTCCGTGACCTGGCCACTAAAGCTCACTTATTAGAGCTGATGACTGGAAAAATGCCAGCATTTCACTATGAAGCGGCTAGGAGAGGACCCAGTAGGTTGATCATGAACATTGTGGATCATGAGAAAAGAAGTCAGGAGATAAGAGATTCAGGAGAAAAAAGGACATAACGGAAAGAAGAACCAAGCCGTCCTAGGAGCAGATTCAACGGAAAGAGGCCCAGATCACTTAATTCTCACAAAGGGTTCACATTCGATAGGGAAGATGTCATTCCCATGATGAACCAACTGTTAAAGACCAGTACAATAGAATTACCTGCATCCAAACTTCCCAAAGATGTAACGAGAATGAGAGAAAGGGATTTATGCATCTATCATCGTCTAGTGGGGCACCAGACAGAAAATTGTACACATTTAAATGCATAATACAAAGAATGATAAACAAGGGAGAGATAGTGATTGGAAAAGAGAAAGAAGGAGAAGCAAAGGTGACAGTGAAAGTACTAACAGTTCGGGAAAGTATTCATGAAAGAACAAGGAAAGAAAATCATAAGATGGCAGGAAAGGGCGCAGTAATCACACTACGATCATGGAAAAAATGGCAAGTTCCCCAAGGCAAGAGAACCAGAGTCGTAAGAAAAGAGATCGTCGACGATCAGCATAATAGTGGTGAAAAGGAAGAAAAGAATGAGGCAGCAAAAGTGACTTATGATGTAGTAAGTCACTGGAAAGGCATACCGGCTCAATTCAGCATTTATGACGCATTAAAGTTATCAGAGGACTTTAAGCAAAGTCTGATTCAAGTGTTATCTGACCATAATGTTAGAGAAACGTTACTTGTGATAATGGAAAATGAAGAACGTAAAGAATGAGAGGACTGCATGCCAGTAGTTTACTTCTCTGATGATGATCTAGCCTGTGATACAGGGCACAATAGGCCACTAATGATAGTAGGCCACATTTGCAACAAGGAAGTAAAGAGGATTATGCTCAACAACAGGTATGTAGTGAATCTGCTACCATTAACAATGTTGAATAAAATGGGATATGGTTGTTCTGATCTACACCCTAGTGGAATGATGATACAGGGCTTTAATCAAGATGGGCGACACGCGCTCGGTAAAATTATAATGACATTAGAAATAGGAGAATTAACTACTAATGTAGTTTGCTATGTAATTAATGCAGTCATGACATACAATCTTCTCTTGGGGAGACCATGGATACATCAGTACGGTATTATACCTTCTACCCTACATCAATGTTTCAAGTACTGTAAGAATGGAATACAGTATAAAGTGATGGTCGATGTGAAGCCATATACAGAAGCCGGAGCCTTCTTTGCAGATGCCAATTATTACAATGGATTTACTAGAGAAGAAGAGAGAAAGAGTGATGAAAACAAAGCCCTAAAAAATGTTCATGCGAAAGTAATGAAAGAGGAATCTGAAAGGGCAGGATCGTCTAGAACTTTAGAAGCAAAGAAGAAGTTCTATTTTGTGTCGAAACATCTAAGACAGCCAGGACAACCGCTATTAACGTTATTATCTCCTAAGCAGTTCAAAATCTTGCAGTCAAATTATATAGTACCATTGCCATATGCTGAAAAAAAGAAGCCATTCCCGGCTATTCCGGAAAGGTTTCATGTCAAAGCCAGTGTAAAGTATCTGGAGCTAATTAAATTTTATGCCCCTTCGGAAGTAAAGATAGAAGAAAGAGCTGAGAATAATGTATATCACGGAAAGCTGATATCTCGCGGTCTTAAGAAATACAGTCCAACAAGTAAGAAAATTATGAAAAGCATGGGTTTTGATTACTAAGAACCAATTGGTTTAAATCACGGGAAAGGAATTCAAATCCCTATTGGAGTCGGTCAGAAGAGACGAGAAAATATTTAAGGATTGGAGGCAAAATATTCGGTGAATATGGTCACAACCGAGCAGCTATCAGAAACAGATCTTGAAATAGCCAAGCATCCTGAGACATCTCCGAAGCAGATGGAATATGGGGGGCAGCCGATGATCGATAGTTTGCGAGAAGTAAATCTGGGCACAGAAGAAGAGCCCAGAAATACATTCATAAGCATTGGTCTTCTTGAGCAAGAAGCCAAAAAATATGTCCAACTGCTGAAAGAAAATGAAGATGTCTTCAGATAGACATATGCGAAAATGCTAGGTTTGGAACCCTCAGTGGCAATGCATCGATTAAATATTTCTATGATTAAGCAAGCATAGAGGCAATTTCACTCAGACTTAGTTCCTCTAATAGAAGAAGAAGTGAACAAGCTGATAAAAGTCGATTTTATCAAAGAGGTCAAATATCCTAAGTGGATATCGAACATTGTCTCGTAAAGAAGAAAAACAGATAGATTAGGGTGTGCATTGATTTCAGAGACCTGAACGAAGCCTGCCTGACGGATGACTTTCCTCTCCCAATGACAGAACTGCTGGTTGACAGTACGACACAATATGGTGTCATGTCTTTCATGGATGGCTATGCTGGTTATAGTCAAATTAGAATGGTTCCTGAAGACGAAGAAGCAACAGCGTTCAGAACTTCATTAGGAATTTACTGATAAAAGGTCATGTCATTCAGTCTCAAGAATGTTGGGGCGATGTCATGCCCCAAACTCGGAAACCGGGCTCACAAAATTTCCGATCACCGAATCTGACTCCAACAGCCTTCGTAGTACCCCATTCTCGGCTCTTGACAGTCATTTACCAGATTCTGATGTTAAGATCCTACAAGGAGGATTTTCAAAATCGGTTTGATTCGTAATAAGTATAACCAAAGGCATAACCCACAAACAATAACCAAAAACTCCATCACATTTCCATTATGATTAAAAACTTAAAGTATAGTGCACGTAAAGGGAAGTACAATGGTGATAGACAAAAGCTCCAAGATGATCTACTATGCGCTGCTGCGGTCCAACGTCACCTGCATGCAACGGTCGTGAATAAGCTTATGGAAAGCTTAGAGGGGGGTGAAAGTGTGTGCACAATATAGTAATACAATTGTGTGATATCAGAGTAATGTGAAAAATGCTGATGAATACATGAATACTATTGGCCGTACCAAGGCTATGCGATGCAAGGCATGAATGATGTTGGCCATACTAAGGCCATGCGATGCGAGATGCAACTCAAGCATACCAATCCTCATCTGAGTCCACATATTAATACAGCTCAACTCTAGAATATCATCGGGGTCTAGTATACTCCAAACCAGATTACTACCCCATTGCGTGCAATAAGGTGATTGGAAGAGACCTCACTATCCACCTGCCCATATTGGGCTCGGCTCGTAGATAGTAGACCCATTCCTTGAGCTGGTCAAACTCAACCTAGCTTTACCTCCTCCTCTCGGGCGGGTAAGGTAGCATCCCCTTCCAAGTGACCACGACATAGTGGAAAGCGTGGCCTTTTGGTAATAGGCATTCGGCGCTCATGCATCCACTCAGTCTAGACGTTGGAGCAACCTCCTACTACCATAAGGGTTTAGAGAATTTCACTGATGGACATCTATAGCACCCCATGTAGAACAAGATTTTCGGTATTCAATCCTGCCAACCACAATACGCTTGTGAAGGCTACGGCCCTGATGTCGTTAGGGCATACAGTAGTCATGTCACACAATGCGAGATGCATGAATCACACTATCTAGTCATGCAGCAATCCAGCGCGTATCTCGCCCTCATGTGGGTAACTTCTCCTATCAGGGAATACCATAATAATCTGCCCAAAGGCATGTGCTATGATCAATCACTCGTCATACCAAGCATACATATGATGCGTATGGCCATGGATCGTGGATCTATACTAAGCATATTATATGATGATAACGTACTCCCTCTTATATCTAGGTTGGGCCTAAGCAGCCTACCGACAATCCTAGGGATCTAGAAAGGGTTCCTTCACCATACTATTGCATGACCAGCTAAATGCCCTAAGGGGCCCAAATGAGTCCTAGATGGACTCCAAAAATAAAAGAAGTAATCCCACTAATAACTAATGGGGGCCTAACATCTTGGGATAGCCTAATGAGAATAGATAAAGCATGTAAATGGGGCCCAATAATTAGGGTCAACCCACTTAGAGAATGATGCGAATGGGCCTAACAAGGCCTAAGGGAATGTCAGAATGAGGATATCGAACCATCATTGCCCATCAATGTGGACATCTAACCAACATTGTTCCCAAGAAGTGGCCCACATAAGGGATTCATACACAACGTAATAGCCACACATACATTACCTTGGGCCTCCCTTATAGGCCTCACATACATAGCATTGGGCTTCATACAAGGGCCTCAAATGTATCATAATGGGCCACGCCCATGGACCTTGAATACATCACAATGGGCCTCGTCCATGGGCCTTGAATACATCATATTGGGCCTCTCCCATGGGCCTCAGATACATATCAATGGGCCGCACCCATGGGCCCCGGATACATCACAATAGGCCTCGTTCATGGGCCTTAAATACATCATATTGGTCTCAGATACATTTCAATTGGCCTCGCCCGTGAGCCTTCAACCTATCGTAATGGGTCCAATCAAATGGGCCGTAAATGCATCACCATAGGCCTCATACGTGGGCCTCATGTACAACAAGTGGGGTACACTGCTTGGGCCTCATATACATCAAATGGGCCACGTGACATGGGCCAACAATACAAATAGGTGGGCCCCTCCCATGGGCCAAAATACATCATGATGGGCCTCATGGATGTGCCACACCAATGGTCCTCAAGTGGGCTTGGACCACAACAAAATCATTTCAATAGTTGTAGGTGTAACATGTGTATCACTGTATACTATCATTGCATGGGGCACATGGCCCATTAATGATGATTAGCACTGTCCAAACATTGTCCAGGTACATCAGCACCAAACATTGTCCAGGTGCATCAGCACCATCCAAACATTGCCTAACAGTGGGTCCCACCATCAGGACGGCTGGGATGTACATATACATCACGTGGGACCCAGAGAACTTGCTGACGTCAGAGGGGCAGCGTCCTGCTGCTGGCCGTCCAACAGATGGATGACCTAGATGAAAACAGATGGATGACATACACATGCATCATGGTTGGGACCCACTATCCATGGGCTGGACAGTGGATGGATGCAACGCATCATCAAGGTGGGTGTCAGGTGGTGGCCCACCACAATTACAGCAGCCGTATGGCTGGCTGCTGATCAACGCACGCCAGCCATCCAAATCCCAAAAGAGGTGGGTCCCACATGGGGCCCACATGTACAAATGTACATCTGTATGTATATATAAATACCATATATATAATATTTTAATATATACATACCACATATATACATATATTTATATAATATATATATCCAGCGTATAGCCACTGTCCAGCAAGATGGACGGTGCTGGATGATGCACATACATCATGATGGTCCCACCTAGTGAGCCACTAGATTTAGATCAAACTGATATTTATCTTTTCCTTTCATTTGAGCCTGTGTAACCATCCGGTCATGCAGGCCCCAAATCAGGATCAAGGTGTCCCACTTGTTGGATGGCATGGATAAAATACACACATCATAAGTGGGCCATCGATCATAGGGAAAGAGAGAGAGAGAGAGAGAGAGAGAGAGAGAGAGAGAGAAAGAGAGATCGGTGATGACGGAGGGGCCTCACTACAATGGGCCCCTCTTGGATACAAGCATACATCAAGGTGGGTCCCACCATATGTGAGCCCTTAAATCACAATAAAAATGAAAATGTGGGTCCAAGATCGCCCACCGTCCTCTTCTTCTTGGTCCAATGGAACGCCAAACTCCTTGGCTTTGATCACAATGGAAGATGATGAAGAATAAAGGGTTAATATGGAAGATGAGAGGGTTAGGAAGTGGACCACACACAAAACTCTCTCATGGAGGCTTGAAGAGCTTGGACGCGGGATTTTTTGGTTGCTTGGAAAATGGGTTTGAGAAATGAGAGAGAGTGGGTTGTAAGGAGAGAGAGAGAGAGAGAGAGAGAGAGAGAGAGAGAGAGAGAGAGAGATGGGTGATGGAGTGATGGATGGGAGAGAGGGATGGGTTGTGTAAGAGATTGTTGACTTTTGGGATTGTTGTGTAAGAGGGGTATGGGTTGTGATGGGTTAAGTAATAGGTTGAGTAATGTGTTGAGTGATGGGTGTACTTGACATGTACTTGCCCATTGATGGGATTGATGTAACATTTGGATAGAGATTCTCTTTAGTTTTGCAACGCATGGCGTTTTCCTCGAACTGATCGCGGGCCCACATCTTCTGGCCTGGGTATCGCCTTGGCGTGCGAGACGCGACATCGGAACCGCGACGACGACGCGGTCGCTTAGGTATAAGTCTCAGGTTGAGTCAATTTAGATTGACAGGGTGTGACTCAGAGTCGTGCACAAATTCCTATTATAGGTCGTGGGTCACCGAAATTCGACAGGGAGGATCGCGGGGATCATCAGAATGGTACGGACTATGATACGGGTCTTACAGACGACATACCAAAGGGCAATGCAAAGTATCTTTCAAGACATGATGCACAAGCATGTTGAATGTTATGTAGATGATCTGGTGGTTAGGTCAGGTAATCATCAGGAACATAACGAACATTTGGCATTAGTCTTCCTACGGTTCATAAAGAAGCAGCTAAAGATAAATCCAGCTAAATGTGCTTTCAGAGTGTTGTCAGGAAAATTTCTCGATTTTGTTATCAGGCACAGGGGTATCGAGCTTGATCCAAGGAAAGTTAAGGCCATTCAAGATATGCCGCCTCCGAAAACATTGAAGGAATTGAAAAGCTTGCAAGGAAAACTGGTGTATATTCACCGTTTTATTTCAAATCTAGCAGGGAGATGTCAGCCATTTTCTCATCTGATGAAGAAAGGAACAGAATTCGTATGGGACAAAGTCTGTCAGAATGTGTTCGATTCAATAAAGGAACTGTTAAGATAGCTTCTAGCATTGATAGCTCCTATAAGGGGTAAGCCACTTATCTTGTACATATCTGCGGCCGAGAATTTGCTGGGAGACTTATTAGAGCAGGTAAATGAAGATGGAAAGGAAACAACTCTTTATTATTTGAGTCAAACTCTGATAGGTGCAGAATGCAATTATTCTCCGATTGAGAAAGAATGCCTAGCGTTGATATTTGTGGTGTAGAAATTGAGACATTATTGCCTCTCTCATGATATAATTTTAATCTCAAGGGCAGATCTGATAAAGTTTCTAATAACAAGGCGATGTTATCTAGAAGATTGGCCAAATGGATGTTGTTGCTTTCAGAATATATGATTACATAGGAGCCTGCGAAAGCAGTAAAGGGACAAGCAGTCACAGATTTCTTGGCAGTGGATCCCGTAACAGAAAGTGAGACCATCAGTGATGATTTTCCCGATGAGTAGGTTATGATGACGGAGTCGCAAGATCCATGGCAGATGTATTTCGATGGTGCTTCGTGAGCATCAGGAGCGGGGCCAGGAGTAATATTCGTCACTCCTCAGGGTGATCTATTACCCTACTATTTCACATTAGGTACTGAGTGCACAAACAATGAAGCTGAATATCGAGCTCTCATCATCGGAATGGAAATTGCCCAAGAAATGAAGATAAAAACACTGCAGATTTACGGAGATTCTAAGTTGATTATAAACCAACTAAAGATTGAATTTGAAATAAGAAAGCTAGAACTCTTGCCATATTATCGAAAAGCATAGCAGTTACAGGAGCAATTCTGCCATGTTGAAATTAAGCATGTACTGCGGTCTGCAAATATAAAGGTGGACGCTATGGCTTGTCTAGCAACAGCCCTGTCCTGCCCGAACCGAAGTCCACTCCAAGTAACTAGAGAAGAAAGGAGGTTCTTGCCCTCTTCAGGAGTTATCGATGAAGTCATCGAGGCACTCCCCATATCATGCTTGGAAGTGACGACAAATGATTGGCCCCAGCCTTTCATAGATTATCTCAAATATCACATCTTACCGGAAGATCCAGCATAAAGACAGCAAATCAAGTAGAGAGCAAGCAAATTTATCATATGTAGCGAGGCATTGTACAGAAAATCTTACAATGGGATGCTGTTGCATTGTCTTGATGAACAAGAAGCATGTCAAATGTTACGAGAAGCTCACTCTGGGGAGTGTGGGGTACATCAAGCTGGCTGAAATTTATTTCATCGGATACATCGAATGGGGTATTACTGGCCTACAATGTTCAAAGATGTAATAGATTACGCAAAGCAATGCCATGAGTGTCAGATCCACGAAGATGTCATACATATTCCCCCTGAAGATCTCCATCTGACGGTCGCTTCTTGGCCTTTTGCCACTTGGTGACTTAATGTTATTGGGCCCATAAATCTGCCTTCATCCAAAGGAAAATAATATATTATGGCAGCAACATACTACTTCTCCAAGTGGAAAGAAGTGATCGCGTTGCACAATGTCAAAGAGAAAGATGTGGTTTGTTTCATCCGACACGTGATAATATATCGCCACGGCATCTTGAAGAAAATCATAACTGATAATGGTACCCCTTTTAAAAATAGAGGCATGGAAAAGCTGTGTTAGAAGTTTAGTATTCACCACTCGTTTTCAACACCTTACTATCCACCGGCCAATGGATTAGTAGAGGCATTCAATAAGACGATAGTGAAGATACTGAAGAAGACAGTATTGGAAACAAGCGTGATTGGGACGAAAAGTTGCAAGAAGCATTGTGGGCATACAGGACTACCCACCAAACAGCAACAAGAGCAATGCCATATTCATTAGATTATCGCGTGGAGATAGGTATCCCGATTGAAATACAAGTTGCGTCACTCAGAGTGGCAGTGCATCAGTCAATTACAAATGATGAAAATGCAAAAATAAGGCTAAAAGAATTAGACCTGCTCGATGATAAACACCTGGCAGCTCAGCAGCGATTACAGTTGTATCAGGCAAGAATATCAGCTGCCTTTAATAAACGAGTCAAATATCTCTCTTTCAAGAAGAGGGACATGGTTCTAATGTTGAAGTGACCAATAGTGGTGACCCGCATAATAGGGGGGAAATTCGAGCCTAAATGGGATGGGCCATACATAATAAAAGAAGTATATTCCAATGGAGCATACAAAGTTGTAGATCAAGATGGACGGGGTATCAATATACCAGTCAATGTACGCTTCATCAAGAAGTATCGTCCCTGAAAATAGTCACAATTTTGATCCAGAAGATTAATAGCATAATGCTTTTATATCAAAGGGGGGCAAGAACAAGTGAAGCCATGTATTCTTTTTTCAGATGAATGAATATAGAAGAAATTTGCAAGCATATCAAGATTGCACTTCAGTGATTATTATAAAGAAAAGAAATCATCACTGTCATCACCAAACAAGCTTTGCTGAACCTTATAGAAATCAGTATCATCACCAAGCCATTATGCTATTATAAACGTTTTATCAAAGATATTATCAACAGTGGTGATGTGTCAAGCAAGATATCTATTATTCTCATGACAGCAGTGGCAGCTTATCATCATTTAAGGCAGCCTAGCCAAGCCAATACGGCCAACTACACACAGTACCTATCACCATTCGGGCAACAGTGAGAAGCCAGTGGCCCTAAAAAGCCCGTGAAGGCCATCATATGTATATCCATGCGGACAGCGGATGGAGCCAGTGACTGAAAGCCTTAAAAGGCTAAAAAGTCCTCAACGGTTAGCCACGCGTAACACCAATGCCATCTATATATGTAACGCCCTGAAAATCGGGGGTCAAGTAACAACTCAACTCCCGAGTTCCAAAACATCACTTATACAATATATATGCTTATGATTCCATGTTGTCTGTGTTAGTGCATTAATCATGAGTGGGATTATACCAAGACAGTAATTCATACTCTAGATCAGTTATAAAACACAGGCAGAAGACTAAAAGATATAATTAAATGTATATAAGTTAAAAGATCACAATCGGTCTCCAGAGTATGAATATAACACTGAGTCACTGTGTACATGAAATATTACATGTAATATTACAAAAGTCAAAGTCTCAAAAATGGTTCAACTGTAATAAAACCCTGTAGTCCCACCGAACAGGAGAGCCTAAGTGAAGTCATCAGAGAATTGCATATAAGAATACTCATCCTGATCGTCGTAATAATCAGGCTCCGCCTCAAGAGTCACACCATCATTTGAAATCAAGACAGAGTCTGGTTGGTGTTTAAAACACCATCTCGTAACGTGGGAGTGAGTGATCAACTCAGTGGAACAATAAAGCATAGGTTAACATGTTATCAATTCAGTCAAGCAGTAATGATGAAGCAATAAATCACACATCCCTAAGTACTATTGTTAATGCAATAATGGTATGAATATATGATGCATGCCCTCACCTACGCTCCTTCGGCGACTTCATCTCACGTTCGCGCATGACAACACTGCCTCAGTGCTTGACCTGCTACGCCTGACTGCACGCGTAATGCGATGCATGCATATGATTACCAAGTTCTTATTAGTCCTTTTCATACAATAGGATTGGAAAACTAAGGTACCTCCCTTATTTTATTTCCCAAACAATGATCCATTCTAGTGTCGTCAGTCCTAGTATTCTCATATGATGTTGCTGTTTTAGGTCGCTGCAATGGGCTCATCGCCAAATCATTACAGGCCTAGTTTATACTCTAGATGCTACAGAAGGGTTGTCGCCTCCATGTAGACTCAGAGTATGCTCGAGGTCACTACAAAGAGCACGACTAGGGCTGCCAGGGCTATTGCACGGAATCATTACACCACTCCCCCATCACCCATCATGGATTCGTTATTAAAACATTGTAGGCCGACAGCTCGAATACAGTGTCCCATACCACCGTATTCGGCTCATGAGTCTGGGTTGCTCAGTGGTCACTACGGGGAGGCTCGTCGCCCCAGCGTAGGCCGATAACTCGACCACGGTGTCCCATACAACCATGTCTGGCTCACGAGTCTTAGCGGATCGAGGTACCAAGGTTAATGGGATTCCACTGGTGACTTTGGTATCTTAGGTTCAAACAGTAGCGTCCATACATGGTGCACATACATCGGCATATCGGGTTACTTGGCGAGCTCGACTAATACGAGCGCACATTGCATCGATCGACATGAAGTGCATAAGTACTTCATATGGCCTAACCACTGCCGACGACCAACACACGACTCAGGTTCGTCAAACATGTCCTATGTAAAGAATGAATCTCAACCACGACTTCAAGCCTGTTACCGATTGCCTGGACTATAACTTAGCCCCAATCACATTCAATCCATAACTAGAAAGCATGTATAGTAGTCAAAGCATAATTAACAAGTAATTCAAACATGTTAGAAAGCACAATGTAAGCAGGAAATACAACACATATATTTCATAAGTAAGCGATTAAATTAAACAACTTGCATGGAGGAAATCATACACATCTCTAAGGTATTTGAGAATCCTATCTCAACACCTACCTAAAGCACTATCTCCTAAGAACTTATACAAGCATTTTCACAAACACTTAGGCTACACTTATTTAACATACATAACGTATATTAGCCAAAACATGTATTAGGGCGAATCCTTTCACCGAGAAAGTGTTACACACATATATAGCATATACACATAGTAATTAATTATGACAAACACACTTTAATATATTGTACGTGTACGGTATTTTCTACAAATATACCGAATACACTAAACGCCATAATTTGCATACGTAATTGAATCGCAAAATGAACAACGCATGTTGCATATGAAATAACATCCAGATCATGAATCTATCATTATCTGACATTGGAAGCTTTGAAAACCATAACCTATACGTCTATAGTCCGCACCATACACCGTAGAAACGAGTAACGGACTCAGTTTAAACACGAAGTCTTTTCCAACGGTAGAACGGCAAGCTATGACATGAAATTGGTTAACTATTTCATCACTTACTATAGTTGAATCTCTATAACTGATTAGGGTTAGGATTTCTTACCTGAAAACGAAATCATAATCGCTGGAAAAGCGATACGGTAGTGATGATAAGCAGGTAGAATAGTAGGGATAGAGCAACAGGAATCTCTTCCCACTTCTCTCACACTTTCTCTCTCTTTACTCTCTTCTCTCTCCTAGGGTTTTCTCAAATTCGTATAGAGGGAGTGAGAGAGGGTTTAAGGTCCTTATATAGGCCTAAAACTGATGCAAATGGCCCTAGGGCCAAGGTATACTTAGGTTATGCCCAAAGTGCATGTGTTTCAGCTCAACATAGCTCTTCCGGAGCCCCCCTTGAGCCAAAGGTCGGATTTAAGCTCACTGACCTTGGATCTAGGCCGAGTTAAGTTTTTGTTCTAGTCGGGTTTCCAGATCACACGTGGCGGACCAGTTTCAGTTCAACGGTCACTGTAACTCGATCAGGGCTACAAGTACATTGTCATGTATATGAAATTTCTCCTGATCCGAGGGTGTATTTGGGTCAAATTCTCACAGTCTGATTGCTTATATCAGGCCCATAAGTGACAAGTCTCAGATTACTTAAATGAGATTTGATTTCTAAAGAAAACTACATTTTCTCACACTCTTCACTCCGGGCTCAAGCGAATAGCCCCGGGACATTATCTGGATTTGATTTCCGAGATGGTTATCAAGCCCAGCAAGGCGGTCCTAAATGCTTAATCTCGTGGTCATCGAACTTTCGACGTACGGTCCAGATCCAATACGGAGTTTCAATGTCCTCCCGAGAGCAACTGGGTAATGAGATTGATCCTAGATTTTAGGGTAACCTAGCGTCACTGATTCCACAAGTTTTGGGTCTTGCAGATCGTATTTAAAGTGGATCTAGCGGATTCATAGCTGATCTAGTTTAGCACTTAGTTAACTTTGTCTAATTTCTAAAGGATTTGATCCTAAGTGATTTCTGCCTGAGGTGGTACTCAGATCTTTGTATGGAAATTTTCGAGACGTTACAATCTACCCCCCTTAAAGAAAAATTTCATCATCGAAATTAGTACCTTTTCGTACTCCTCGAGAATTTTAGGGTAGTTCTTTTTGCCTATTTAATGAGAGCTTGCCTTTGGTTGTTTATAGAAAAAATAGATAGAGCTTTTAAGTGTTTAAATCCATATCATATACCCTAAGCCTTTTCTCTCATGGGAGTTCATCCTCCAATCCACCCTCATCATTAATATTCAATAGAGTGGATTAGGGAATCAACTTCCGCATTTAAGGATCCTACAGCTACCATCTTAATGGTAAATCATTAAGTTGTGATACCTTGAATGCACAAATGATTGGAATCGCTCTGTTTCTAATATAGGAAAACATTTAAGAGAGTAGGATTCCATCATAACCTTGACCCAACCCATTGCCTTACATTTGAGCATCATCTGAGTTACAGTTCAAGGGAGTTGAAGATTCTTCATCATCAAAGGAGGAGATCTTCATCAACGTGCTTAATGGGGCTCATCTACTTATCTGTAAGTCATTAGAGTCCAAAGAACTCTTGTGATCATTCCTTTTGTAGGATTGGATCAAAGGTGCTTCTCACCCCTTTCAAGTCCTCATAGGAGGTCTCCGACGGGAGTGTATGTGGGGGTGCTGTGTGTTGACCCTTGCTCTGTAGAGAGCATAAACTTATGTCCTTATGTAGGTCCTTAACCTGTTTGGTATAAAACCTGGGTACTGTGTGTTGACCCTTGCTCATGGTAGCATATACTAGTAGGTTCCTTGTGTGGATCCTTGGCCTGTATATCCTAAAATTTGGGTGATGTGTGTTGACCCTTGCTCCCGTGTGGGGCATAAACTTGTGTCGTGGAGACACGTTAGTATCAGCCTAGTGTAGGTTATACTGGTTTGAGGTGAACCTGATTTGAAACCTCCATTAGTGAGATCCGGTACACTCAAGGGTTGAGTGCGTCCACCGGAAGTGGAGTAGACACGTAGTCGAACCACTATAAAAATGACTGTGTTTGAGATTGTCATTTACTTTTACTGTTTGTGTGATTTCTCTGATTGTTCTCATATTGCATATGCACATGATTATTTGGAACTAAGTAGAATCACACCTCACACACAGTCACATCCATCATGAACTATGTTATGCATCTTATTTATGTTTTGAATAGTTTTGTGATTGGATCCTCTATTTGGCTTGGAAGCCATTAGAGTTATTTTGAAGAAATCCTGATACTTGCATATTTATTCAGGATAGGGTTAATAGGTTTTTAAATTATCATAAAATACTAACAAGTCATATTCACCCCCCTCTAGGACATCTTGGCATATTCCCACTTCGATTAAAGTGGTCATTACCGCAATTTCAATTGGTATCAAAGACAGGTCTCTCTTAAGGTCTTCACTGCCTAGAGAGTGATCTTAACTGAAGTTGGTAATATGGCCAAAGGAGAGGGCTCATCGGTAACTAGAACTCCAGTATTTGATGGATCAAATTATGCGTACTGGAAGGCGAGGATGCACTACTTTTTGAGATCTTTAGATCATGATGTTTGGGATATTGTTGAAAAAGGATATGTGCCACCAACCGAACAAATAGTACTTGAAAATGGCATAACTATCACCAAACTGAAATATAAAGAAATGTGAACAACATTTGATAAAGAAAAACAAACGTTTGAAGCTAAAACAATGAATGTTATGTACTGTGTTGTGTCCCAAGAAGTTTTTAATCAAATCAGCATGTGTGGAATAGTTAAAGAAGCATGGGACTTGTTGGATACAACCCATGAGGGAACCGGCACAGTGAAAAGATCCAAGCTGCAACTCCTAACATCAAAGTTTGAAAGTCTCAGAATGGAAGAGCTTGAGACCTTTGAGTTTTTCACAAAAATGAATATCATTTGTAACTCCATAGGTGGATTAAGAGAAAAGTTCTGGTCCCAAAAATCTATAGGAAAATTTTGAGATCATTACCAGAATGATTCAATTCAAAACTCACGACTATTGAAGAATGTAAAAACATGGATGAGATGAAAGTAGAAGAACTTGTAGGTTCCCTATAAACATTTGAACTACACTTCAAGCAAACTCCTAAAACTAAAAATATTATCCTCGAAACTTCAAAGAATACTCTAAATGAGGAAGATGAAAGTGAAAGGGAGAATGAAGATGATAAAGTGGCATTATTGGCTCAACGGTTCAGAAAATTCTTTCATAAAAATCGTGGCCGACCATCTAAAGGAAGACAAATGGACAACAAATATTTTATAGGTAAATCTGGTAAAAAGTCTAAGGAATAACAATGCTACACTTGTCAAAAGTTTGGACATCTGTCCACTGAATGCCCAAATAGGAAAACCAAAGGAAAGGCAATGGCAGCCACATGGGATGATACTAATGAGTCAAAATCAGAATATAGTGACTCAGAGAGTGATGGAGACCTAAAATCCCTAAAAATTCGTATGGTCTCTACAGCCTCAATCATTCCCACAGAAATTGGGAAAATCCAAGAACCTCAAGCCACTGAATAATTTCCATCTGATGATGAGGAAACAGAGAAAGAAGAAGAAGAAAAGGATAAACTGCAGGATGCCTATAATCAACTTTATACTCATAGCATCAATATCCTTAAAAGACTAGGGATAAATGAAAACAAAAATAAATTGTTGCAAATAGATTTAGACAAAACATTGGAAATCAATACACATTTGATTAATGATCTACGACAATACCACTCAGAAAATGATAGGCTCGAAAGAATCAATACTTTTCTCAAATATGAGTCTGAAAAATTGAACAAACAGATTGAACTATTGAAAGATAAAAACATGCATCTTCAGAATGAAAATATCACACTCAGGTTTGCTGTAGAGGAATCCAGAAATCTGTTGAATTGAATTATAAATTTTCCCAGAGTAGTGATGTAACGCCCTAAAAATCGGGGGTCGAGCATAAACTCAATTCTCGAGTTCCAACGCATCACTTATGCAAAAAAATGAATGATGATTGAATGTTGTCAGTATTAGAGTAGTGAACATGAGTGAGATTAAGCCAAACAACATATCATACTCTAGAGATAGTTAAATTTGCAAGAGGAAGACTAAGATAGCTATATGTAATATATAAACTATGGTGAGTCTCCAGAGTGTGATAACAATACTAGGTTAAATAATTATAAGTACATTTCAAAATATACCTAAGGTGTAGTGTCATCTAGTCAACATCCCTGTAATCCCTTCGATCAAGACACGGCTCAAATGAAGCCACCATAAACAACATATACGAGAAAGCACCCTCGTCGTTACAAAAGTCTGGCTCCGCCTCAAGAATAGCGTCGCCATCTGCAATCAGACAAAGTCTGGTGGGTGTTCGGAACACCGTCCCGTAACGTGGGAGTAAGTAGCTAACTCAGTGGAACAATAAAGCATAGGTTAACATGTTAACAGGTTAAAAATCTGCAAGCAGTAATGATAAAGCAGTATAATCAAACATTCCTAACTATTATTAATGCAAGTATGAATGAAGTCATGATGTATGCCCTCACCACACACACCCTCGTGCGACACCATCTTACGTTCGCGACATGCTTTCATCCCTCAGTGCTCCACATCTTCCAGGCACATGCAATGCATGATGAGCATGATTGCCGAGTTGTTATTAGTCCATTTCAAACAGCAGGATTGGGAAACTAAGGTACCTCCCTTATATCATTCCCAAACATGATCCATTCTAAGGTCGTCAGTCCTGGTTAATCTCATACGATGGTGTGTTTTCTAGGTCACTGCAAAGGCTGCCAGGGTTGTTACGCACAAAGGTTACACCACTCCCTCATCACCTTTTTAACGATTCATTACTATACAGATACAGGCCTAGTTTCATACTCTATACACTGCGGCAAAACTCATCGCCTCACCGCAAATTCAGAGTATGCTCGAGGTCACTACAAAGGGCTCGTCACCAATCAGTGTAGGCCGACAGCACGAATATAGTGTCCCATACTACCATAATCGGCTCACGAGTCTGGTTGCTCACTAGTCACTACGGGGAGGCACGTGGCCCCAGCATAGGCCGACAGCTCGACCACGGTGTCCCATTCGACCATGCCCGACTCATGAGTCTTAACGGATCGAGGTACCTGGTTAAAAGGGATTTCACTGGTAAGTTTGGTACCCTAGGTTCAAGCAGTAGCCTCCAAACATGGTGAACATACATAAGACAGATCGGGTTGCTTAACGAGATCGGCTAGCTCGAGCGCACAACAAGTTGAACGATATGCAGGGCATAAGCACTTCGTGTGGCCAATCACTATCGCCAACTGAAGTACGACTCGGGTTCGTCGAACACATCTCACGTGGCAAATGAAACTCAGCCACAAATTTGATCCCGTTACCGACTGCCTGGACTATACAATAGCCCCAATCACATTCAATTTTAGATATTTAAAGCAGTAATGGATCAAAATTCAAATCATACAATCAAAGATTGATATTATCCGTTTAGGGCTGCCCGGGCTATTGCATGCACTCATTGCTCCACTCCCCCATCACCCATGACGGATCATACAATGTAAACATGAATTTAAATATACGCATTACATAGATACAATCATACATTCAATTGAGCATGTTATGAAGTACAACATAAGCATGAGTTTGTACATATTCAATTCTTAATCACACAGATATCTAAAGAAATCATACACATAGTTAAAGAAGTTGAGAACCATATCTCAACACCCTTAAACATTACAATTTACTAACTACTACTCATTCAGACATTTCAACAAATACTTTAAAATACATACATTA
This sequence comes from Magnolia changhungtana, assembly GCA_030180095.1. NCBI lineage: Eukaryota > Viridiplantae > Streptophyta > Magnoliopsida > Magnoliales > Magnoliaceae > Magnolia > Magnolia changhungtana. The sequence goes on along the minus strand of JASAUF010000473.1, from coordinate 2,409,976 downwards.
ACATACATGACATATGTTAATCACATAGGCATTAGGCCAAATCCTTTCACTAGGGAGTTGCCCCAATCATAACACGCATACACCCACGACGGATAGTCATGGAAAGTAGGAATTCAAGTTCCATATTCATTTGAACATTTTCACAAACACTTGGGCTACACATTTCAACTCATTCAGACATTTCAACAAATATAGCGTATAGTGGCTGTGGCGTGATTTAGGGCAAATCTTTTCGTCAAAGGGGTATCACCAATACAACAATCATGACAATTAGTCATGGCGAGCACGAATGAGAATTCTATACTCATTCAGTCATTTTCACAAACACTTAGAATACACTATTTCAATATACATAGTGTATATTAGCAAAACATGTATTAGGGCGAGCCCTTTCGCCAAACAAGTATTTTATCCATATATAATATATTCATACAGCAAATAATCATGGCAAACACATTCCTAAAATTTATACGTATACAGTACTTTCTAGAATACACTATTTCTACATACATAGTGTATATTAGCAAAACATGTATTATGGCGAGTCCTCTCGCCAAACAAGTATTTTATCCATGTATAATACATTCATACAACAAATAATCATGTCAAACATATTTCCAAAATTTATACATATAAGGTACTTTCTACAAATACCTAGAATATGTAAAATTTCATATTCTTCACCTTTAATCGGAACGGAAAACAGACAGCACTTGTACATGTGCAATTGCATGCAGATCACGAATCTATCATTATCTGACATTGAAAGCATTAAAAACCATAACATATACACCTAAAGTCCGCACATTTTGTCGTAGAATCATAACGAATACGATAGGTTTGCCAAGTTTCCGTATTCGGCAGTTTGGCCACCTATAGATCGAAATAGGTTAGTTATTTCATAACCTACAGCCTATACAACCCCAAAACTGATTAGGGTTAGGGTTACTTAGAAACGAAGTCGGAATCGCAGGAAAAGCGATGAGAATGGGGTGGTGCAGCTTGTGTAGTGGCAGGGAATAGTAGTTGGGAGATTCTCCCACTTCTCTCACTCTCTCTCTCTTTTCTCTCTTCTCTCTCTAGGGTTTCTCTCAAATTCGTATGGTTGTGAGAGAGAGGTTTCTAAGGTCCCTATATAGCCTAAAAACACTCTAAAATAGACTCCAGGTCAAGGTATACTTAGGTTATAACCAAAGCTGACCTGTTTCAGCTTAACGGAGGACTTCTGGCGGGCCTCCTTGAGCTAAAGGTCGGGCTTAAGCTCACAGACTATGGATCTAGGTTCCATTAAGTTTTCGTTCCAGTAGGGTTCTCAGATCACGCGTGGTGGACCAGTTTCAGTCAACGGTCAGCGGATCTCGATCGGAGATTCCGAGTACATGGATATGTGTATAAAATTTCTTCTGATCCGAGGGTGTAATTTGGTCTGATTCTGACGGTCTGGTTGCTTAAAACTGATTCACAAGTGAGAGGTGCCAGATTACTATTTGAGATATTTATTTGAAAAGAAATTCAAGTGTTTTCACACTCCTCACTCCGGACTCAAGCGAATTACACTGGGACACTATATGGATTTGATTTCTGAGATGGTTGTCAAGCCCAGCAAGGCGGTCCTAATTCCTTAACTTCGTGTTAATCGGACTTTTGACGTGCGGTCCAGATCTGATACGGAGTTTTGAGATGCTCCCGAGAGCAGCCGGGTAATGAGATTGATCCTAGACTTTAAAGTAACCTAGCGTCAATGATTCTACAAGTTTTGGGTCTTGCAGATCGTATTTAAAGTGATTGGTGCTAATTTCATAGGTACTCTAGTTTAACACTGGCTAATTCTCGCCTAATTTCTAAAGGATTTAGTCCTGGGTGATTTTGGTCTGAGGTGGTACTTAGTCCTTTGTCGTAATGTTTAGTTTAAGTATTGTTCTTCATTACCTAAACTTTAAGATAGTGTCTAATGTGAAAGTACTTAGAAAATTTAAAGAACAAGGTAGTGAAAGGTGGGATTTGTGAAGGAAATCGGTTCAAAAGCGATTTTAGATTGTGGGATTGAGTTCTAACAAGTTAATAAGGTGTTAGGAGCAACCCATTGCCTAAGGACGTCTAATCCCATGTTGGCAAAAATCCGGGATGTTACAAGTGAAAAATTAGAAAAACTCTTAGGAGTGGGAAGACCTAGGAAAGATAAGAGTGGATTAGGATATGAAAAATTCAAAACAAAATTCAAAATCGCAACGTCAATGTTTGAAAAATTAGCTACAACTGTTTGTCATTCATGTGGAGATTCTGGTCATTATAAATTTGAATGCATGTCTCCTAGGAGGACTCAACTCAATTCTAGTTAAAAGCTTACTGGTAAAAATAGACCAACCAAAAGAACAATACAAAATGTCAAGAGTCCACCTAGGAATATGGCTAGAGGTAATATACATCCATCACCACTCAGAATGACCGAGAGAATGAAGGAACTATTGAATTAGGAGGCTAAACTAAATTAAAAAACAAATGAATTTATGAAACAAGGAAACATGATTCAGTCACCCAACATGATTAATGAAGCACAAACTACCAAAGTAAGAAATCCTATCATAAAATGGGTAGTGAAAGAAAAGAAAAATTGCCTTGTTACTCACCCAAATCATATAATAGGCAATGATGCTAAGTGGTACCTAGATAGCGGATGCTCTAGACATGTCATGGGTGACAAATCTCTCCTCGCAGACTATTCAAATCTTGATGGCGAGATTGTCACCTATGGAGATAGAAGCACTGCTAAGGTAATAGGACAGGGAACTATTAAAGGAATGAATATGCTCAAAAATGAGAATGCCTTTTGCGTAAAAGGATTGACACATAATCTTCTAAGCATTTCTCAAATATGTGACAACAAGCATGTGGTTACAGTCAACAAGCAAGAATGCAAGATCCTAGACCTATTAAGTAACCCAGTGATGAAGGGTTGTCACACAAGTGACCACTCCTATGTCATTAAAGGCAATGGAAAGGTTGATCCATATGCTTAGTAACATTTGAGCATGGAAAACATGTCCAGGTCATGTATCTAGATCTGAATGGTTGTTGAAATGATGCAATTTTGACGATTTTCATGATATATCTGAGGTCCCTCACCTCAACTTCTTTTATATAAACATTCTGATGTTTATAATTTTGGATGGTATAACTTTTGTACAAAATTTGATGTGTATACAGACTGATATGAAAATATAAGATCATCGAAGTACTGGAACAAATGTCATACATCCCCTCTTCGATAAGTCTATCGATGAATCGTATGAATCCTCGATGATATCGAACAAATGTCGATATCATCAACGCTCCTTTGGAATCAGAAGCGCCACATGTTCTAAGTATGTCATCGAGGACATCTTCAATAACGTCGAATGGGGTATATCGATATCATCGAAACCATGTTCAATGATATCAAAGTTTACCGCCCGATAAAAGGCGGATGAGCGGGAAAATTTTTATTTCATTCATCGGAGCTTGTTTTCTCTCTGCTGCTCATCTTCCTCACCCGTTTTACATGATTCTTCATCTGTGAGTCCTCCAAGATCACCAAAATCCGGTAATACCTCATCTATTTCCTTAATCCTCAAGATTGCATCCTGTGTCTTTTGGTATTTCTAGATTATTGAGAGAAGTTATGTCTAAAAGATCATCAATTCGTCAGATCTCACTCTCAGTGGTTACCGTTCAATGGGAAAGGATAAAGGAAAAACTTCTGGTCCTGGAGAATCCTCAAGATCCTCCAGACACAAAGTCCTTGCACCAAAGGAAAGGGCAAGGGTGTAACATCCTGGATTTTTGCCAACCTGGGATTAGACGTCCTTAGGTAATGGATCACTTCTAACACCTTATTAACTTAGCAGAACTCAATCCCACAGTCTAGAATCGCTTCTGAACCCATTTCCTTTACAAATCTCACCTTTCACTACCATGTTCTTTACACCTCTCACTACCTTGTTCTTTAAACGTTTCTAAGTACTTTCACATTAGACACTATCTTAAAGTATAGGTGATGAAGAACAATACTTAAACTAAACATTTCTACAAAAGACCCTAGTGCCACCTCAGACAGAAATTACTTAAGACTAAATCCTTTAGAAATGAGACAAAGTAACTAGGTACGAAACTAGATTAGCTACGAAATACGCTTGATCCATTTTAAATATGATCTGCAAGACCCAAAACTTGTAGAATCATTGACGCTAGGTTACCCTAAAATCTAGGATCAATCTCATTACCTGGCTGCTCTCAGGAGCATCCCGAAACTCCGTATTAGATCTGAACCGCACGTCGGAAGTCCGATTAACACGAAGTTAAGGAATTAGGACCGCCTTGCTGGGCTTGACAATCATCTCGGAAATCAAATCCAGATAGTATCCCAGCGCTATTCGCTTGAGCTCGGAGCTGGGAGTGTGAGAAATGTGAAATTAATTCAAAATAAAATAGAAATTTATGAAATCTGGAACCTCTCGCTTCCGTATCAGTATTAAGCAACCAGACCGTCAGAATCTGACCCAAATACACCTCGAATAAGGAAAATTTTCATAAACATATCCATGTACTTGGAATCTCCGATCGAGATACTGAAACTGGTTCGCCACACGTGATCTGGGAATCCAACTGAAATGAAAACTTAACTCCACCTAGATCCAAGGTTGGTGAGCTTAAGTCCGACCTTTGGCTCAAGGAGGCCCACCAGAAGTCCTCCATTGAGCTGAAACAGATGCCCTTTGGACAAAACCCAATTATACCCTGTTCCCAAGTCTATTTTGGTGAGGTTTTAGGGTATATAAGGACCTTAGAACCCTCTCTCTCATAGCCATACGAATTTGAAAGAAACCCTAGAGAGAGAAGAGAGAAAAGAGAGAGAAAGTGTGGGAGATGTGGGAGAGTCTTCCTCCCCTTCTTCCCTGCTGCTATCCATGCTCCACCACTCCATTCTAATCGCTTTCTCGGTGATTCCGACTTTGTTTCTAGGTAAGAAACCCTAACCCTAACATGTTTTGGGATTTTGATAGTTGTAGGTTATGAAATAGCTAACCTATTTCGTTCTATAGGTTGCCAAACTGCCATAGATGAAAGCTTAGCAAATCTATCAGATTCGTTACGATTCTACGATAAAAGGTGTGGACTTTAGGTGTATAGGTTATGGTTTTCAACGCTTTCAATGTCAGATAATGATAGATTCATGATCTGCATATAATTGCACATGTACAAAGTGCTGTCTGTTTTTCGTTTTGATTAAAGATGTAGAATATGGAATTTTACATATTCTAGGTATTTGTAGAAAATACCGTATATGTATAAATTTTGGAAATGTATTTACCATGATTATTTGTTGTATGAATATGTTATATATGGATAAAATACTTATTTGGCAAAAGGTCTCGCCCTAATACATGTTTTTACTAATATACACTATGTATGTTGAAATTGTGTATTCTATAAAGTACCGTATACGTATAAATTTTGGAGATGTGTTTGCCATGATTATTTGCTATATGAATATATTATATATGGATAAAATACTTATTTAGTGAAAGGACTCACCCTAATACATGTTTGCTAACATACACTATGTATGTTGAAATAGTGTATTCTAAGTGTTTGTGAAAATGCTTGTGAGAGTAAGTGTTTGGATGATGGTGCCTTAGGTGGGTGTTGAGATGAGATTCTCAACTACCTTAGAGACATATATGATTTCTTTCATGTGGTTGTTTACTTTAACTTCTTACTTATGAAATATATGTGTTTGTAATCTTGTTTATATAGTGCTTTATAACATGCTTTATAACATGCTTTATGATATGCTTATTAACATGCTTGAATTACTTTGTTTATTTTGCTTTACTCTACATGTTCTAAATAAGGATTGATTGAGTTTGGGACTATGTTTATAGTCCAGACAATCGGTACCAGACTTGAGATCGTGGTTGAGATTCATTTCACCATGTGAGATGTGTTCGATGAACCCAAGTCGTACTTCGGTTGGCGATAGTGGCTGGCCACAAGAAGTGCTTATGCGCTTCATATTGTTTAACTTGTTGTGTGTTCGAGCTAGCTGAGCTCGTCAAGTAACCCGATCTGTCTTATATATGTTCACCATGTTTGGATGCTACTGCTTGAACCTAGGGTACCAAACTTACCAGTGAAATCCCTTTAACCATGGTACCTCGATCCGCTAAGACTCATGAGCCGGGCATGGTGGTATGGGACACCGTGGTCAAGCTGTCGGCCTACGCTGGAGCCATGTGCCTCCCCGTAGTGACCAGTGAGCAACCAGACTCATGAGCCGATTATGGTGGTATGGGACACTATATTCGTGTTGTCGGCTTACATTGATAAGGTGATGGGGGAGCGGTGCAACGAATGCATGTAACAGCCCTGACAGCCCTTTGTAGTGACCTCGAGCATACTCTAAATTTGCGGTGAGGCGACGAGTTTTGCCGCAATGTATAGAGTATGAACTAGGCCTGTTTCAATTTAGTGATGAACCATTAAAGAAGTGATGGGGGAGTGGTGTAACCATTGTGCGTAATAGCCCTGGCAGCCTTTGTAGTGACCTAGAAACACACCATCGTATGAGATTAACTAGGACTAATGACCCTAGAATGGATCATGTTTGGGAATGATACAAGGGAGGTACCTTAATTTCCCAATACGGCTGTTTGAAATAGACTAATAACAACTCGGTAATCATGCTCATCATCGCATTGTATGTGCCTGGAAGATGTGGAGCACTGAGGGGTGAAAGCATGCCGCGAACGTAAGATGGTGTCGCATGAGGGTGGTTTGGCAAGGGCATACATCATGATTACATCCATACTTGCATTAATAAGAGTATTTAGAATTGTTTGATTGTACTGCTTTATTATTACTGCTTGACTGAGTTGATAACATATTAACCTATGCTTTACTGTTCCACTGAGTTGATCACTCACTCCCACGTTACGGGACGGTGTTCCGAACACCCACCAGACTTTGTCTGTTTGCAGATGGCGACGCTACTTTTGAGGTGGAGCTAAACGTTTGTGACGACGAGAATGCCTTCCCGTATATGTTATTTTCTGGCAGCTTCAAGTGAGCCGTGACTTGATCGTCGGGATTACAGGGACGTTGACTACAGGATCTCACACATTTGGTATATTTTAGAATTGTAGTTGTAAGTAGTTAACTTGGTAACATTATCACACTCTGGAGACTCACCATAGTTTATATCTTTTATATATTTATCATAGTCTTCCGCTTGCAAATTTGACTGTCTCTAGAGTATGATATGTTGTTTGGCTTAATCTCACTCATGTTCAATGCACTAAAACAGACAACATTCAATCATCATTCATTTTGTTGCATAAGTGATGCGTTGGAACTCGAGAGTTGAGTTTATGCTCGGCCCCCGATTTTCAGGGCGTTACAAAGGGCGTCTGACCAAGGGACTCCTACACGCCAGCGAACTAGACAAACATCGCATGGTGGGTCTCAACATGACACACTTGTCCCTCCTCTTGCTAGGGTAGATCCTATTCTGAAAAAATATACTGGAAGGAAGTTGGTCCATGAACGGAAAATTAACAGGGATTGTCTAAAACCCTACAATTGGAACCTCTGTTGGCTGCCATTGATTGGCTGCCTCTTCTCGATTTTGGTGGCCCATGTCATTATGAAAGAACCTATAGCTTCTTTGCTTCCAACCATTCTCCTATCGTAGAACCTCCTTCAATCACTATCTCGGTTGGGGATACCGACGTAGAAATTACCCCTGAATCTATTGCAAGCATCTTTGGCCTCACTCTGTCTCCAGTTAGTCTCTCTGATCTGGATCTCGAAAATGCTGAGACTCGATCTAAGATCACAAGATTTCTTTGCCATGGTAGGGATATTCCTTAGCACCAAGATAATGTATTAAAGGCAAAATTCATGGAACCTAAGTATTGAGTTCTGCATGGCATCTTCGCCTCAAACGTGTACCCTCGGGGTACAAATCGAGCAGACCTTACAGGATTTATGGCCATGATAGTGTATTGTGTGACAACTGGGATCAAGATATGCCTTCTCACTCTGATAGTTCACCAGTTGGTGTATGTAATTCACACTTCTAGAGACATCCATCTACCCTTCCCTCGGATTATTCACATGCTATGTGATATGATCGGTCTTCCATTAACAAACGATCAGGAACTACCTCTCCAACACTTTAACAAAAAATAACATTAGAAAGATGGTTTTGAAGTTTCATCGATATCCAAAAGATCAACCTGAGGAAGGGATTCATGAAGAAGGTGAAATGGGTGAAGGAGTTGCACAAGCAGAAGGAGCAGGACTGGCCGAAGGATATCCACTCAAATCGCAGCAAGCTCCGTCTCTATCTGACCCTGTGCAGGCTAAAAGATTCAAACTACATCAAGATCAGATCAAAACAACGTTGCGAGAAGTCACTCAGATGAAGGAGACAATGAATCCAAGGTTCACTGTTCTGGAAAGATTGGTGGCTAGGGTGCAACAGTCGGTGTAGCAACTGGTTGATTTGATAACTTGTCGACGAGACATTATAACATCATCATCATCAGCCCCTCCACTGTAGTATCTGAAATGGCGGTAAAGGCCGCACTAGTAGAAGTCAGAATATGCCAATATGTCCTAAAGGGGGTGAATAGGACTTTTAAAGGTTTTATGGTTTATTTAAAATCCTATTACACTAATGCTTTTAAATATGCAATTATCAGGATTACTCAAATGTAACTCTGCTGGCTTCCAAGCCTGGTAGAGGATCCAATCACAAACTGTTTAAGAAGTAAACAATATGAAACATAGTTCATGATGGATATGACTGTGTAGGTGTGTGAGGTGTGATCAGATATTCAGATATGGAAGTATTAAAGAAAATCACACAATCAAAACAACAAACTCAAACACAGTGATTTTTATAGTGGTTCGACAATAAGTCTACACCACTCCCGGTAACTGAACTCAACCCTTAAATGTACCGGATTTCACAAAGGAGGTTTCACAGCGGTTCACCTCAAACCTAAGGTTTTAAATCAGGTTCACCTTCAACCTTTACAACCTACACTGAGGCTGACCGTTTACGCTCTCATGAGCAAAGGTCAATACAATGCACCCACTTTTAGGCACACTGGCCAAGGATCTTCCATAAGACCCTACTGGAGGTTTATACATGGTTGACCTCAAACCCGAGGTTTGCTCGATTCACCTCAAACCCAAGGTTTTACATGGTTCACATCAAACCCAAAGTTTTGCTAGTTCACTCCTAACCAGATGTTTATGCTCTCCACACAACAAGGGCCCACACAATGCACCCACCACGTACACTCCCGCCGGAGGCCTCCTTGAGGACTTCAAATGGTGAGAACCACTTAAGACCCAATCCTAGAAAGGAATGATCACAAGTGTCATCTTGGACTCTGGATACTTACAAATAAGCCGATGAGTCCCGTTTAGCACAATGCCGAAGATCTCCTCCTCCTCATTGGTAAAGAGTCTTCTGCTCCCTTGAACCGCAACACAAAATAATGTACCAATACTCGGCTTCGGGTTGGGTCAAGGTTAAGATGGAATCCTACTCCCAAAATATTTTCCTATTAGGAAGATAGAGCGACTCCAATCTTATGCATTCAAGTCATCCCAGCTTAATGATTTGCCATTAAGGTAGTAGCTGGATAATCCTTGAATGCAGAAGTTCATTCCCCAATCTACTCTATTGAATGTCAATGATGAGGGTGGATTAGAGGATGAACTCCCTTGAGAGAAAGGGCTTTGGATATAAGATATAAGTTGAAACACACAAAAGCTCTCTCTATTTTCTCTCACAGCAACAAAAGACAAGTCCTCTGTATATAGGCAAAAAGTTCCAACATATATAAAATGGTCACATTTATGACAGAGTTCAATATCATCGAGCAGGTTCGATATCATCGAGCATATACCCTCGATAGCATCGATGGTCTGCTCGATGACTCGGACTCAATGTCATACGCTTTTGAAACTTTTTGCCAATTGGTCGATGAATCGAAACTATTGTCGATGTCATCAGATTTTGAACTCTGATTCCATCAATGACAGGTTCGATCCATCGACATTTGAAAATGAGAGAGACCTGACTTTGAAATATTTCAGGATTTCCTGAATGATCGGGGAACCATCGAGATCATCGGAATTTGAATTCGATGATATCGAGATCAGAGTCGAGGCATTGATAATTCCAGCGGATTTTTCTTTAAGCTTGTTGGACGGTTTATGACCTTGTTCGATACAATCGACCTGGTGCCAATATCATCGATATTTGAATATCGATTCTATCAAAGGGTCGTCGATCATAGTTAAAATGAACCTGAAATATCTGCTGTAAGATATGCGCGCCTTCGATTGATATCAACGATGGACTTTCGATTTATCGATATTTGATTTCAGATCATATCGGAAGAGCATCGATATATTGAAGAATTTTGAGATTTTCATTAAAAAACAGGGGCGCCAAAAATCTACCTGTCGATCTTATCGAGTCACCATCGATGAGCTCGAGATTTGAATATCGATGATATCGGTAGGTGTATCGATACATCGATAATTCGTCCAGATATGTTGTAAAGTTATTGGACATATTTGGTCCTCTCTTCGATGGTATCAATGAAGCATCGAGGACATCGACAGCGTAGGTCGATCATATCGAGGGTGTTTCGATAAAATTGATAAGGCAAGAAAACTTAGAGATTTTCCTATTTTAAAAAAAGTTTTCTCACCATAAAACCCTATGGTTTCTAACTTGTTAAGGGTTTTCTTTACCTGGTGTTTTGGGTCATGGGATGTGAGGTTTATATTTACCTGTGACGAGCTTGCACACATCCGGTTGAGGCTGACGCTTGAATCGATCTTCCTATCAGGTTCTGTAGACAATCTGACTCAATGCTCACATAACTTGACAAACCAGGGCACTTTCAATCTCCCCCTTTGTCGATTGCATGACAAAAAACTCCCAAAACACTCTAGAACACTCTAGACAAACACACCCTAAATTGTGTGTACATGCTTTTACACAATTTTATAATTTCTATCCCATGTACACAACCAGTAGCTGCTCCCTCTAATACCTGCAACAACATCTAACAGATACACAATTTTCCACACGGGGTGTTTGTAAATGTTCTCCCCCTTTTTGTCAGTCATTGACAAAGATAGATCAAGTGATATTGACTGAAGCTTGAAATACTTGGGAGAACTAATCAGGTAGAGGCAAATCAAGTGATGTATAATAGTTAACGCAATTTAAGCAAACATCAATTTCAGAATCTATGGATGCATTTTAGAGCAGTTATATAGCAGTTTTCAATCACATGAAATCCATAACTTGATAAACCTGGGGAGCTCAAAACAGAAATATGGCATTAAAGATATGAATTATATTCAGCCATAATCTAAAACATCTAAACATATACTGCCATAGATAGCAGTAGATTAACAGTATATCCACCTGATCAAAGTTTTTAAAAAAAAATGTCAGTCCAACCATGGACATGTACAATGACCAAAAAGAAAAAGGAAAAGAAATCAGATTCTCCAGATTAGTTAGTTTTCACATACACTCATGAAGGCATAGAACACTCAAAAAGATACTAATGTTCGTACGTAGAGATACGAGTGAGGTATATGTGATAGTAAGTAGTGATCATTATCATGGAGCGGAGTGGGATGGTGCTTTGTCGTCCTGGCGGCAAGTCATCACATCCACCAACTATTGGATGGTTTGTTGCACACTTAGCACCATCCGTTCCAGGACAGTAAATCTCTCACTCATTGACTCCCTGAGCTGAGAGACATTATGCTGAATGGTTCGAAGCTTGTCTTGATGGAGCTTAAACCTCTTTGCATGCTCGGGTGTTGATGTTGATGGAGCATGTTGAGGTCCAGAAGCATCTTCGTTGGTCACCTCGGTCCTTCCCATAGGAGCGTCACCAGCCCTATCTTCTCCTTCAACCTGGATTCCTTCCTCCAAAGGCTCCTCAGGGTATTTGTGAAACACCAGATCCATCCTTCGGATGTTGCTTATTGAAGGTTTGGAGAGGAAGTTCAGGATCATTTATAGTTGGGGATCTTATGGAATTACAGATTGTATTGATGATCCAGGGATATGGTATGAGAATGTCCCTAGCCCTATGAAAAGCATACACCAATTGATACACAATCAGGGTAGGTAGACAGATCTTGACCATAGAGGTGATTGAATAGATTATCATAGTCATGAAGCTAGTGAGGTCAGCTCTGTTGGAGCCTCTAGAGTAAATATTCGAAGCAAGAATATCATGCAGGACTCGATAACGTGGTTCTATGAACTTGACTTTCAGAGCATTTACTTGGTACCACTCGACATCACGATTATGGCAAAGAAATTTAGAGACCATGGACCGAACTTCAGGATCTTCCATGTCCATATCAAGGATTCCTACAGGAGATAGGATAAGATTGAATATTCCTGCAACAGACCCTGGAGTGATCAACACATCATCACCATCTACCGTTACGGAGGGAGGATCAAATGTCGGAGAATGGCAAGCAGCAAAGAATTGGTAAGTTCGTTCAAGCTGATATGATCCTCCAAAGTTGAGAACTGGCAACCAATTTATAGCGGCAAATAGAGGTTCCATATTATTGGAATCAAGCAGCTTCTGTCGACTTTCCTTTCAGGAATAGCCTTTCTCCCTGTAAATTTTTCTAAGACCAAATTAGCCTGCACAAGTGGAGGAGCCTGCGCCTCAGACTGAGACTCACCACGTCTCGAGCGTTGCCTTGTGGGGGTCTCACGGTCCGGATCCCTTGCCCTTGCTCTTGAAGCAAGCACCTTTTGTTGGATGGATCTCGAAGATTCCCCCTATCTGGATGCTTTTCCTTTGTCTTTACCCATCCGGACAAAACAAAATTTGAAGGCTTGGGAAAAGAAGACAAAGTCCTTCAATAAGGAGTGTCGGACCAAAAAGGCAAGATTTGGAAAGGAAGAGATGAAAAGATAGTACCAGTTTCTAAGTACCTCCTGGGACCCACCACGAACCTTCCAGTCGAGAGTTTGAAGAAAAAAATGGAAAACTCTTTTTCGGACAAAATGAAAGTCTTTTCACTCGACCGTCTTTTTATCAGGCGGTGGTCATCGATTTTATCGAACTTTCTTTCGATTATATCGATGATCCTCATTCGATGTTATCGATAATAGCTTCAATCATAATTTCGATCAAGTGACTTTTCAAATTCAGAAGAGATGTCAATAATATCGACTCTTTATCGATTTGATCGAGAATGCTCATGACAACTCGGCAGACATATCAGATGTAAACGTTTTTCAATTTTCAGCATCCAGACAACCATTCATGTATACATTTAGTATGTAAATTTTTCAATAGTATACATAGCAAAATTTTGTAAAATTAATGCACACGTCAAAATTTATAAACATTTGAATGTTTTAATACAAAAGATGGAGGTGAAGAACCTCAGATATATCATTTTTAGCTCAGAAAAAAATCTTATTTTAGCACAGGTTCAAATTCTACTACATGATCTAAACTAATTTTTCCTTATCCATTTCATTTTGTTGACCGATTTGAGTGATGGTGCTAGGTCATTTCTTCTATCCATATCCTTAAGAAGACTTTTGAAGTTCCGTATTTCTCTGGTTGATAATTCGTTAACATGATTCTGACCAGAGTTAGATTTAGTCCTCCTAGGTGTTATGCATTCATCCTTTTAATGACCTGAATCACCACACAAATGACATACTGGAGTTGCTCTGGTTTATCTCCCAGAGGCAGCAAATTTTTCAGTTCTAGGTGCTGCATTTCTAACCTTTAACTTAAAATTTTCATATCCTAGGCCACTTTTATCTTTTCCAGGTCTTCCCATTCTCAACAGTTTTTCTAGCTTTTCACCACTGTGGGAAAACTTGTAGTTTATCTTAACCATCTTCTTGTATTCTTCCAGATCAAATAGGAGTGTATGATTTTCATTTTGAAGAAGCATATTTTTGTCTTTTAATTGCTCAACCTATTTGTTCAGTTTTTCAGACTCATTTTTAAGAAGGGTGTTGACTTGTTCAAGTCTATCATTATCTGAGTGATATTGCTGTAAATCATTGATTATATGTGTATTGATTTTTAGAGTTTTATCCAAATCTTTTTACAGCAATTCCTTTTTGTTCTCAGATATACCAAGTCTTTTAAGAATGTTGATGCTATGAATATAAAGTTGATTATACGCATCTTGCAGTTTATTCTTTTCAATTTCTTCTTCTTCTCCATTGTCGGATGAAGATGATTCCATGGCTAGTTGTTCTTTCTTGTTCTCTGATTTGGTGGGAATGATTGAAGCAATGGAGACCATGAGTATTTTCAATGATTTCTGATCTCCATTGCTTTCTGAGTCACTGGATTCTGAATTTGACTCATCTGTATCATCCCACGTGGCTCCCATTTCCTTGCCCTTGGTTTTTCTGTTTAGGCATTCGGTTGATAGGTGTCCATACTCCTGATAGGCATAACATTGTGATTCTTTGGTTCTTCTACCAAATTTGCCTGCAGGAAGTTTGTTGTTCACCTTTCTCCCTCTAGAGGGACGACCGCGATTCTTTTGAAAGAATCTTCTGAATCTTTGGGCCAACAAAGCCACTTCATCATCATCATCTTCCTTTTCACTTATACTGTCCTCATGAATTGTTTTCTTTGAGGTTTTTAGGACAGTATGTTTAGATTTTTGGGATTAGGTGAAGTGTAGTTCAAAAGTTTGTAGTGAACCTACCAGTTCTTCTACTTTCATTTCATCTATGTTCCTACACTCCTCAATTATTGTTACCTTGGGATTAAATCGCTCCGGTAGGGATCTTAGAATTTTCCTACAAATTTTCGGTACAGAACTTTCACCCCAATCCACCCATGGAGTTGCAAATAATGTTTAACTTGGTGAAAAACTCCATAAATGTCTCATGCTCTTCCATTCTGAGACTTTCAAACTGTGAAGTCAAAAGTTGAAGTTTGGATCGCTTAACAGTGCTTGCGCTTTCATGGGTTGTTTCCAATAAATTCCATGCTTCCTTGGATGTCCCACACATACTTATCTGATTGAATATATCTTGGGACACGGCACAGTAGATAGCATCATAGCCTTGGCTTTATATGTTTGCCTTTCTTTATCGAATGTTGTCCACTTTTCTTTGGGTTTGGGCTTTGTGATTGTTGTGCCACTATCGAGTATGATTTATTCAGTTGGTGGCACGTATCGCTTTCAACTATGTCTCAAATGTCATGAACGAAAGATCTCAGAAAGTAGTGCATCATAGCCTTCCAGTATGCATGGTTTGAGCCATCAAATACTGGAGGTCTAGTGACTGATGAGCACTCTCCTTTGGCCATACTCCCAACTTCAGTCAAGATCACTCTCTAGGCAGTGAAGCCCTTAAAGAGAGACCTGCTTTGATACCAATTGAAATGGCAGTAAAGACCGCACTAGTAGAAGTCGGAATATGCCAATATGTCCTAGAGGGGGGTGAATAGGACTTTTAAAGGTTTAATTATTTATTTAAAATCCTATTTCACTAATCCTTTTAAATATGCAATTATCAGGATTACTCAAATGTAACTCTACTACCTTCCAAGCCTGGTAAAGGATCCAATCACAAACTGTTTAAGAAGTAAACAATATGCAACCTAGTTCATGATGGATATGACTGTGTAGGTGTGTGCAGTGTGATCAGATATTCAAATATGCAAGTATTAAATCCAATCACACAATCAAAATAACAATTCAAACACAGTGATTTTTATAGTGGTTCGACGATAAGTCTACTCCATTCCCGGTAACCGCACTCAACCCTTGAGTGTACCGGATTTCACTAAGGAGGTTTCACAACGGTTCACCTCAAACCTAAGGTTTTAAATCAGGTTCACCTTCAACCTTTACAACCTACACTGAGGCTGACTATTTATTCTCTTACGATCAAGGGTCAACACAACGCACCCACTTTTAGGCACACTGGCCAAGGATCTTCCATAAGACCCTACTGGAGGTTTCTACACGGTTGACCTCAAACCCGAGGTTTTGCTCGGTTCACCTCAAACCCAAGGTTTTACATGGTTCACCTCAAACCTAGAGTTTTGCTGGTTCACTCCTAACCAGATGTTTATGCTCTCCACAGAACAAGGGTCCACACAACGCACCCACCACGTACACTCCCGCCGGAGGCCTCCTTGCGGACTTCAAATGGTGAGAACCACTTAAGACCCAATCCTAGAAAGGAATGATCACAAGTGTTATCTTAGACTCTGGATACTTACAAATAAGCTGATGAGTCCCGTTTAGCACAATGCCGAAGATCTCCTCCTCCTCGTTGATAAAGAGTCTTCTGCTCCCTTGAACCGCAACACAAAATAATGTACTAATACTCGGCTTCGGGTTGGGTCAAGGTTAAGATGGAATCCTACTCCCAAAATATTTTCCTATTAGGAAGATAGAGCGACTCCAATCTTATGCATTCAAGTCATCCCAGCTTAATGATTTGTCATTAAGGTAGTAGCTGGAGGATCCTTGAATGTGGAAGTTCATTCCCCAATCCACTCTATTGAATGTTAATGATGAGGGTGGATTGGAGGATGAACTCCCTTGAGAGAAAGGGCTTTGGATATAAGATATAAGTTGAAACACACAAAAGCTCTCTCTATTTTCTCTCACAGCAACAAAAAACAAGTCCTCTGTATATAGGCAAAAAGTTCCAACATATATAAAATGGTCACATTTATGACAGAGTTCAATATCATCGAGCGTATACCCTCGATAACGTCGATGGTTTGCTCGATGACTCGGACTCAATGTCATACGCTTTTGAAACTTTTTGCCAATTGGTCGATGAATCGAAACTATTGTCGATGTATCAGATTTTGAACTCTGATTCCATCGATGACAGGTTTGATCCATCAACATTTGAAAATGAGAGAGACTTGACTTTTAAATATTTCAGGATTTCATGAATGATCGGGGAACCATCGAGATCATCGGAATTTGAATGTCGATGATATCGAGATCAGAGTCGAGGCATCGATAATTCCAGCGGATTTTTCTTTAAGCTTGAAGGACAATTTATGACCTTGTTCGATGCATTCGACTTGGTATCGATATCATCAATATTTGAATATCGATTCTATCGAAGGGCCCCCGATCATAGTTAAAACCAATCTGAAATATTTGTTATAAGATATGCACGCCATCGATCGATATCATCAATGGACTTCTGATGTTATCGATATTTGGTTTCAGATCATATCGGAAGAGCATCGATATATCGAAGAATTTTGAGATTTTCACTAAAAAACAGGGGCACCGAAAATCTGCCTGTCGATCTTATCGAGTCACCTTCGATGAGCTCGAGATTTGAATATCGATGATATCGGTAAGTGTATCGATAGATCGATAATTCGTCTAGATATATTGTGAAGTTGTTGGACATATTTGGTCCTCTCTTCGATGGTATCGATGAAGCATCGAGGACATTGACAGCGCAGGTCGATCATATCGAGGGTGTTTCGATAAAATCGACAAGGCAAGAAAACTTAGAGATTTTCCTATTTTGAAAGAAGTTTTCTCACCATAAAACCCTATGGTTTCTAACTTATTTTTAAGGGTTTTCTTCACCTGGTTTTTTGGGTCATGGGATGTGAGGCTTTTTATTTACCTGTGACGAGCTTGCACACATTCGGTTGAGGCAGACGCTTGAATCGATCTTCCTATCAGGTTCCATAGACAATCTGACTCACCGCTCACGTAACTTGACAAACCGGGCACTTTCAGTATCGACCGTCTTCATGCCATCACAGCAAGCTTATAGGAAAATTCAGGTAAAATATTTCAAGTATCGAGGATCTCTCGATAAAATCGATATTCAAATACCTATCATATCAAGACAGGGTTGATGTCATCGAAATTGGACACAATCTGTCCAGCATGCTTATAGGAAAATTCCTCAAAAAATATCGATAAATCAACACTGTCATCGATATCATCGATATTGAAATTTTGATGATATCGAGGGATGCTCGATCATATCAAATACCTATTTATTTTCAAAGGCACTTGCTCTCACATTTTCAAATGTCGAGGAATCAAACCTCATTTCGATGAAATTGAAGTTCAAAATCCGATGACATCGAAGCGTGTTTGATTCCCTCGACCAGTTGGCAAAAATATTTCAAAAGCATTTGACAGATCGAGTTCGTGTCATCGAGCGACCATTCGATGCTATTGAGAGTATACGCTCGATGATATCGAACCTGCTTGATGATTTCAAACTCTATAAAAAATATGACTGTTTTATATTCGTTGGAACTTTTTGCCTATTTAATGAGAGCTTGCCTTTGGTTATTTGTAGAGAAAATAGATAGAGCTTTTGAGTGTTTAAATCCAGATCATATACCCTATGCCTTTTCTCTCATGGGAGTTCATCCTCCAATCCACCCTCATCATTGATATTTAATATAGTGGATTGGGGAATCAACTTCCGCATTCAAGGATCCTACAGATACCATCTTAATGGTAAATCATGAAGTTGTGGTACCTTGAATGCACAGATGATTGGAATCGCTCTGTTTCTAATATAGGAAAACATTTAAGAGAGTAGGATTCCATCATAACCTTAGCCCAACCCGTTGCCTTACATTTGAGCATCATCTGAGTTGCAGTTCAAGGGAGCTGAAGATTCTTCATCATCAAAGGAGGAGATCATCATCGACGTGCTTAATGGGGCTCATCTACTTATCTGTAAGTCATTAAAGTCCAGAGAACCCTTGTGATCATTCCTTTTGTAGGATTGGGTCAAAGGTGCTTCTCACCCCTTTCAAGTTCTCATAGGAGGCCTCCGACGGGAGTGTACGTGTGGGTGCAGTGTGTTGACCCTTACTCTGTGGATAGCATAAACATAGGTCCTTATATAGGTCCTTGACCTGTACGGTCTAAAACCTAGGTGTTGTGTGTTGACCCTTGCTCATGGGAGCATAAACTGGTAGGTTTTTTGTGTGGATCCTTAGCCTGTGCGGCCTAAAATTTGGGTGTTGTGTGTTGACCCTTGCTTCTATGTGGGGCATAAACTTATGTCGTGGAGACACGTTAGAGTCAGCCTAGTGTAGGTTTAACTGTTTTGAGGTGAACCTGATTTGAAACCTTCGTTAGTGAGATCCGATACACTCAAGGGTTGAGTGCGTCCGCCGAAAGTGGAGTAGACACGTAGTCGAACCACTATAAAAATGACCGTGTTTGAGATTGCCATTTACTTCTACTGTTTGTGTGATTTCTCTGATTGTTCTCATATTGCATATGCACATGATTATCTGGAACTAAGTAGAATCACACTTCACACACAGTCACATCCATCATGAACTATGTTATGCATCTTATTTATCTTTTGAATAGTTTTGTTATTAGATCCTCTATTTGGCTTGGAAGCCATTAGAGTTATTTTGAAGAAATCCTGATACTTTCATATTTATTCGGGATAGGGTTAATAGGTTTTTAAATTATCGTAAAATACTAAAAAGTCCTATTCACCCCCCTTTAGGACATCTTGGCATATTCCTACATCGATTAAGTGGTCATTACTGCAATTTCAAGAAACACCTCATCACGCGACAAGCTTCACCTCTTAACCCTAACAAGAGGTTTACCTCATCATAAACATGATGATCTAGAATCTCTTAAGAACATTAAAGGAAAAATGAAAAACTAAAGAATAAGAAAGAGAAACTCTTGGCCGTCTCCACACTATCTCTCTCGCTCTCTCTTGCCTTTGGTCCACGTCCAGATCTGATTTTCTCTCTCTCTCTCTCTTCACCTTTTATACAACATAAAGGGCAGTCGGTTGGGAGTCGGTGGAGTAGCTTTACACAGTCCCTTTTATTTCGCAACAAAACATAACGTGTGCATTGCGCTCGACCTGCATCTGTCATAAAGGAGATCCAATCAGATGATTTATTCCATTTGGACTCCTTAATCTTGATCGGTTGTCCCATGAGAGAGTTTTGAACGATCCAGATTGTGGATTCGACTGTGATCATGATCACATAATCGGCCCACAGCGTCTGAATGCGCGAACTGTGTATTAACGCGAAATTTGGATTTTGCGTAACCGATTGGGCCCCTGATCGATAATGACAGAAAAATCCACTTCGTTCATTGAATTCTCCTCGAAAAACTAGTTAAAATGGATGTTTTTGCTCGGATTTAGTGCGGCCCATTAAATCTTTGCTTCTACCATCCATCCTGCGTTTAAACATACTCCTCTTGTGATCGAGTGCATGGCGGTATAAAGACTCCATGGTTGTGGTCAGCCCCACCGTCTAGACACATTTGACGGTTTAGATCGTTCATCTGATCGATGATGGTGGGCCACCACACATCCCAGCAGACGTCAGTCCACTAGCTGCGTAAGACGTCGAGTCAACTCGACTTTGACCAGGCATCCTGGTCCGGTGCGGAGTTGAGTGATTCTTCTTCTTCCTTCTCAGTTTCCTCATTATCTGATGGAAATGATTTTGTTGCTTGCGGTTCTTCAACCTTCTTGGTTTCGATGGGAATAATTGAGGCAGTGGAGACCATAAGAATTTTCAGAGATTTTTGGTCTTCATCGCTCTCTGAGTCGCTACATTCTGAGTTTGACTCATCTGTGTCATCCTATGTGGCAGCCATAACCTTTCCTTTGGTTTTTCTATTTGGGCATTTAGTAGACAGGTGTCCAAACTTTCGATAGGTATAACATTGTGGTTCCTTAGACCTTTTACCAGATTTACCTGTGAAGTGTTTGTTGTCCACCTATCTTCCTTTAAATGGACGACCACGATTTCTCTGAAAGAATTTCTTAAACCGTTGTGCCAACAGAGCCACTTCCTCATCTTCATTTTCTCTTTCACTTTCAATGTCCTCATTTGTTGTATTCTTTGAAGTTTTGAGGACAGTAGTTTTAGATTTAGGGGTTTGTTTGAAGTGTAGATCAAATGTTTGTAGGGAACCTACTAGCTCTTCTACTTTCATTTCATTTATGTTTCTACATTCTTCAATGGTTGTTACTTTGGAATTAAATTGTTCCAGTAATGATCTTAGTATTTTCCTACAGATTTTCGGGACCGGAACTTTCTCACCTGATCCACCCATGGAATTACAAATGATATTCGGTTTCGTGAAAAACTCCATGAAGGTCTCACGCTCTTCCATTCTGAGACTTTCATATTGTGATGTTAGGAGTTGCAGTTTGGATCTCTTCACAGTGCTTATTCATTCACGGGTTGTTTCCAACAAATCACATGCTTCTTTGGCTGTCCCACACATACTGATTTGATTGAGAACTTCCTGGGACACAGCACAATAAATTGCATTCATTACTTTTACTTCAGCAGTTTGTTTTTCTTTATCGAATGCTGTCCATTTTTCTTTAGGTTTCGATTTAGATATGGTTGTGCTATTGTTAAGTATGATTTGTTCAGTTGGCGGCACATATCTAGTTTCAACAATATCCCAAACATCATGATCTAAAGATCTTAAAAAGTAGTGCATCCTAGCCTTCCAGTATGCATAATTTAATCCATCAAATACTAGAGGTCTAGTGACCGATGAGTCCTCTCCTTTGACCATATTACCAATTTAGTCAAGATCACTCTCTAGGCGGTGAAGCCCTTAAGAGAGACCCGCTCTAATACCAATTGAAATTAAGGTAATGACCGCTTTAGTTGAAGTGGGAATATGCCAATATGTCCTAGAGGGGGGTGAATAGGACCTTTTAATATTTTATGGTTATTTAAAACCCTATCAATCTAATCCTGAGTAAATATGCATGTATCAAGAATCCTTCAGAGTAACTATAATGGCTTCTAAGCCAAATACAAGATCCAATCATAAAACTACTTGAAAGATAAACAAGATGTAAATCATAGTTTATGATAGATGTGACTGTGTGTGGATGTGATCTCAGATAATCAAATATAAAAGCATTTTAAAGAAATCACATAAGCAATGAAAGACAATAACAATCCCAAACACAGTCATTTTTATAGTGGTTCGACTACTTGTCTACTCCACTTCCGGCAGACGCACTCAACCCTTGAGTGTACCGGATCTCACTAAAGGAGGTTTCACAACAGGTTCACCTCAAGCCGGAGGTTTTAAATCAGGTTCACCTCTAACCAGTGCAACCTACACTTAGGCTGACACACCGTGTCTACACGAAACACTTTATGCTCACATGAGCATGGGTTAACACACACCACTCGAGTTTATGCTCCTGTGAGCAAGGGTCAACACAAAGCACCCGAGTTTTAGGCCACACAGGCCAAGGACCTACACAAGGACCTAAGAGTTTATGCTCTCCACGGAGTAAGGGTCAACACAAAGCATCCACCACGTACACTCCCGCCAGAGGCCTCCTGTGAGAATTTGCAAGGGGTGAGAAACACCTTAGACCTAATCCTACATAAGGAATGATCACATGGGTCCTCTAGACTCTAATGACTTATAGATGAGCAGATGAGCCCCATTCAGCGTGTTGTCGAAGATCTCCTCCTTTGATGAAGAAGACTCTTCAGCTTCCTTGATCCGCAACTCAGAAGATGTACCAATACATGGCAACGGGTTGGGTCAAGGTTATGATGGAATCCTACTCTATTAAATGTTTTCCTATAAGGGAGATAAAGAGATTCCAATCATCTATGCATTCAAGGCATCATAGCTTAATGATTTGCCATTAAGGTAGTAGCTGTAGGATCCTTGAATGCGGAAGTTCATTCCCTAATCCACTCTATTGAATGTCGATGATGAGGGTGGATTGGAGGATGAACTCCCATGAGAGAAAAGGCTTTGGGTATATGATGTAAGGTTAAACACTCAAAATCACTCTCTATTTTCTCTACCAACAACCAAGGTTAAGCTCTCATTAAATAGGTAAAAGGTTTCAATAGATATCAAACGATCACATTTACGACAGAGTTCGATGTAATCGAGCAGGGTCGATATCATTGAGCATATACTCTCAATCGCATCGACTAGCCACTCAATGACACGAACATAACTGTCAAACGCTTTTGAAAACTTTTGCCAACTAGTCGAGGAGATCGAACATGCGTCGATGTCATCGGATTTTGAACTCCGATTTCATCGACACGAGGTTCGATTCTTCGACATTTGAAAATGTGAGAGCGCTTGCCTTTGAAATATTTCAATATCGATGATATTGAGGTCAGTGTCGATTCATCGATAATTCCAAGGAATTTTCCTATGAACTTGCTGGACAGCTTTTGTCCAATTTCGATGACATCGACCATTCCTCGATATGATCGATATTTGAATATCGATTTTATTGATTGACTCTTGATCAAAGAGAAAATAACCTGAAAACTTGCTGGATAGATTTGTGTCCCAGTCCGATCTCATCGAAGGTCTTCCAACATCATCGAGATGTGAATTCCAATGATATCGAGGAGTACTTCGATATATCAAGGATTACATGATTTGCCTTAATAGCATTTTGGAAACAACTGACCTGATGTCGATTTTATCGAGTTAACTTGATGGCTCGAGATTCAAACTTCGATGATATCGATGAGTCCATCGATTCATCGATAATTCAGTCCAGATATCTTTATGGTTGTTGGACATCTTAGGTCCTCATTTCGATAAGATCGATTGAGCTTCGAGGACATCGATAACAAGGTTCGATTTCATCGAATCACTTGTCGATAAATCCATAAAGGTAGAAAACTTAAAGATTTTCCTGTTCTGTTTGAGAAGTTTTCTAATTAAAAAACCTAGAGTTGTTCTATTCAATTTAAAGGGATTTAATTACCTGGTGTTTTGGGATATGGGATGTGAGGCTAAGTTTTACCTATTGCGAGTTCACACACACATCCAGTTGAGGTAGATGCTTGATCAGTCTTCCTATAGGGCTCCTCTATCTAACTGACTCAACACTCACGCTAATTGGCAAAACAGGGCACTTTCAAGTGGGTGAAAGTCCCCAAACCTCAGTGGTCAGGAGATGCTCCAAGGTCTAAACCGAGTGGATATACATGAGCGCTCGAGTGCCAAATACCAGTAGGTCACGTCTCCCACTGTGTCGTGGTCGGTTGGAAGGGGGTGTGACCTTATCCGCCCGAGTGACAAGGCTGTAAGCTAGGTTGAGTTTTACCAGATCCCAAATGGGTCTGCTATCGACGAGCCGAGTCGGCATTGGTATACCGCTGGCAGGTACGTAGTGAGGTCTTTTCCACATGCATGGTTGTACGGCTAAGGAGGTGGCAGCCAGTGTGGAGTGTATTAGACCCTGGTAATGATCCTAGAGATGCACAATACTGATATGTGGACTTATTGAGTAGGAGTTGTATACTCAGCATTTTACTCATTCATTCACTATCCACTTGGGCTGGTGGTGCGCAACTAATTATTATGTATACCTTTGTAATGGTCAAGATTTCAGTTAGGGCGCGCGATCAACCTAAGATTAGGAGTTTACCACATTAAATCTGACTATCTAAATTCAGGTATGGGACTATTTTGGATACAAGTCCCTTATGATGGACCCCATAGCCTGCGGTACTACGTATTATCATCCCCACTTCACACTCCACCTTAGTCATTTCATTTGCACCGTATATTGCATTACATCTGCGGCATATGGCATTTTAGGTTGCTATGTTTCTGCATTTATATGGCCTGGATGAGGTCGACCATATTCGTGGACTCGTCAGGATTTGCATATTGCATTGTATCTCCAATATATGATGTTTGACTTACTATGTCTTCGCATTACGTAGTTGATCTATATTGCTTCCTCAACATATGACTCTGCCTTATTATGTTTTTACATAGCATAGCCTAAATAGGGCTTATGGTATTTATGGACTTACTAGCATGTTTCTACATTGCTCTGATATTACATACTTGGCACTTACCTTATGCACACACTTACACCACCCACTGAGCTTTTTACAAGCTTATGCACGATAGATGCGTGCAGGCGGCATTAGGTCATAGCAGTGTTGAGCTTGGAGCGTATAACAATCTTTTGGTGCTTTGATTTTCGATATATGTATATTTTCCCTTTTAGCACTGTATTCAACCGTTTATATTAGTAGATATGTGATGATGATGTTGCCTTTATGATTTGGATAAACTCGTGGTTATGCTTCTTACGAGATAAATGTATGTTGGAAAATCCTCCTTATAGGATCCCAAGATCGAAATCTGGCGTATGGACGCTGCGAACCGAGAATGGGGTACTACGGAGGTTGTCAGCACCGGATTGGGCGATCAGGAATTTTGTGAGCCCAATTTTTAAGTTTAGGGCGTGACAAATTTGGACCACACTTTGGTCTCATATAACTACGAGGTTATACAAAATTTTGACCATAATCTATGATTGTACACCATTGAATGTTGAAGCCTGTTCCTTTTTTTTTTTATGCAAAAGGTGAAATTTTAAATTTAGGCTTTTCCACCATTGACTAACCACTAAATTTTATCCAACCGTTTACCTATCCTGACTATACATTTCTCCCAAAATTAGGCCCTGATCATTATGTGTGGACTGTTAATTGAGATCAAGTTCGTTTTGTCACCCATTAGGAGAATTTTCAAGATAGGCCAATCTAAATTTCGGATCACCAAGAAAATCATATACCCCGATCCTATTCGACGACCCCGACACACTAGATGAATTAGATTTAAAGAAAAATCGATAGAAAATGTCAAATTGGAGAAACCCAATATAATGGGAATGTGAAACACACCCTCTTTCACACGCCCAATCCTTTATAAAAGGAGGAGTGCATCCCCTTCTCTCACATGCTCATGATCCCACATCCAAGAAAGAGAAAGAGAAAGAGAAAGAGAAAGAGAAAGGAAAAGGGAAAGAGAAAGCCTAGTCGCCTATCATCCTCATCCTCCACACGTGTGGTGTCTCCCTCTTGTTCAAGCGTGTCATGATTCATGTAGAAGCTTTCCTACATCGAGATCTACATAAGATTTAGATTTAAGGCTAAGGTGAGGGAATTCTTTAAGCTTACACTAATTTGAGTTGATATGATTTATCTTATTTTTGCATACTTTCATGTTACTGTGACTTTTCATGCAATTGATTGATTTACCACTATCAATTATTTATCATTTTGGAAATTATAGTTAATGTATGATTTTAATTATGCGTGATTTTTATGAATTTGTGGGGTGATGGATACAAGCCTTGCCCTTTGCCAATTTTGAGAGCAACTCGTACTTCCACTCTATACTGAGTTGGCCTTTTACTCATCCCCCTTATTTTTGTTGAGTTAGCCTATTTGCTACTCTTCTCTTTTATTGAATTAGCTTATTGCTACTCTTCTCTTTTATTAGGTCAGCCTTGTGCTACCTCCCTTTATGGCTTGGGCATGTGTCTTGAAATTTCAAAACCCTCATGGTTTGATTTATTTTTCTATTGATGCAAGTGATGTGTTATAGGCCTCATATATAGTGGTTCATATATATTATCGTGAACATAAAGCGTTTCGGGTAGCAGCCCTCTTAGTTGGCACGTAATCCCATGAGTTGGCGAGTGGTGCACAATCGATGTAAATAAATCATCATGTGTGTTACATCACTTCTTAGGATTGGATGTCGCAAATAGTCGCTCCATGAACACATCGTGTCATGTAAATCCCACAATCACGTTATTGTGTCGCCTTGAGATGTTCGCATAAATCCACGTTAACGTTGGACACGCCGGCGAATCTCCATAATGTGAAAATACGAGGCGAGGCGAATTTTCTATGAATTATATTCCACATTTTGATGATCACTACATATGATGGACTGCACACACTTTGCTAGGCATGCATTCATATATATATTGGTTGCGCATACTGATACCACTCGTGATGGTGGAGTATGACATGTATCAAAACCCTCACATTATTCCTATGAATCTCTTGAATTATTGTTAATCTTAAAGGATAACCATACTATGAGTAGGGCATTGACCCTCTCCAACCATATAGATATTGTAGGTGAATTACAAGTTGACGATACGGCCGATAATCATTCTATGGAAGATTCTTTCAAAAAGAAAAGAAGAAGGATAACACCACAAATTGTTTTATTTATTTTTCGTTGAAAACTTTGATAATGTAATAAACTCCTATTGAGAGGGCATTAAAGAATTATTTATACATTTTTTATTCTAATGGAATAATAAATATAGTCGATTTTATTCTCATGAATAGTTACTTTCGTGAATGTAATTGGATGTGATTTATCAAAAAAAAAACAAGGTGCGATTTTGAAGCATCCAATTTTTACATTCTTAACAAACGAAACTCTCGGGCATGAGTATGTACTCGAGCCATGAAAATTTGGGATGTTACATTACCAGAGTTATGACCCTTCCTCTCTAACCCTCTTTCCCATAAGAGTTCATCATTCAATCCATGGCTTATAGGCATTTATTGGTATATTCATAGCTTTGATTGAAGAATGAACTTCGGCCTTCATTGATCATCCAACAACAGTCTTTAATGGCAAATCATTATGTTGGGATCTTTAGAGGTTTAGCTCATGGGAATCTTAAATGCATATCGTTAACTAGAGTAGATCTTAAATGCATATTGTTAACTAGAGTAGATCAAACTATACCCTAACCCAACAACCTTGTACTTGATTAGAGCATCTATAAGTGGTTATGGTTCAAGGGAGATGAAGACTCTTCACCACTAGGAAGATCTTCAACAACATGTGCTAAAATGGGGCTCACTCACTTACAAGTAAGTTTTAAAGTCCATTGTATCTAAAGTCATTTGTGTAGGATTGGAATTCATAGTTTGAGTTGTCAAACTCACTAAAACCTTTCGTAGGCCTCCGACGGGAGCATACGTGTAGTGTCCTTGTGTAGGACCTACTGCCCTGTGTAGGCATATAGGTTGCCTTGTGTGGGACCTAAAAGTATCCTTATGTAGGACCTATTGACTTGTGCAAGCATTGTCCTTATGTAAGATATATTGCCTTGTGTAGGCATAAAATTACCTTGTTTAAGCACCTAAGGTTGCCTTGTTTAGGCTCCTTAGTTTAATCTTGTATAGGTTGTAAAGGTTTATGGTTAACCTGATTTAAAACCTTAGATAGTCAAATCCGGTACACTCATGGGTTGAGTGTGTCCACCGAGAGTGAACTAGGAACGTAGCCGAACCACTATATATGATCGTGTTTGGGTTGTCTTTGTACATGTGTTAAATTATGCTTATGTGGTTTTATAATGCATGATTAGATGAATCTTTAGGATTGATAGCATTGTTGTCATGTGCGATCGCATATGCGCATATGCGCATATCCATATGTAGATCGCATATGCGATCATGGCATATGTGATCTGGCACATATGTGATCGCATATGTTGCATATGAGAAATTACGCGATTGCATATGCGATGTATGCGATCGCATATTGGCCATGGCATATTGAATTTTTTATTTTTTTTACAAAAAAAATAACATTTTGCCTATAAAAAGGCTTCCAAATCTCATCCATTTGCAACATTCTCACTCCAAAACTCTCTTACTCTATTTTTGTAACGCCCTGAAAATCGGGGGTCGAGTATGAACTCAACTCCCGAGTTCCAACGCATCACTTATGCAACATACACAATGATGGTTAAATGTTGTCTGAGTTAGCGCAATAAACATGAATGAGATTATACCAAAACAGTAATTCATACTCCAGTTCAATTGTATAAAGGCAAGCGGAAGACTAAAATTTTATATTCAACATATGTAAAGTATCAAAATTTTGTGAACTCCAGAGTATGAGTACTAACTGAGTACCAATATACATGTAATGTCTCTAAGTAAAAAAAAATCAAAATACAATCCTCAAAGAGGCCCTAGAAATCCCGCGATGCAACCGGCCTAAGCGTAGCCGTCGAGTCTTGCATAAAGGAGAACTCCTCCCGATCCTCCTCATAGTCTAGCTCTGGCTCTGAGAGAGGCGCCATCTACACTGTGACAGAGTCCGGGTGGGTGTTGCAAACACCGTCCCGTAACGTGGGAGTGAGTAGCTAACTCGGTGGAACAATAAAGCATAGGTTAACATGTTATCAAATCAATCAAGCGAATGATAACGCAAAGACAAATCAAACATTTCTAATTACTCTTGTTAAATGCAAAAATGATATGACATGATCTTTGTATGCCCTTGCCAAACCACCCTCAAGCGACATCATCTTACGTTCGCGAATGCTACTCCCTTAGTGCGCCACATCTACAAAGCACATGCGGTGCATGATGATCATGATTACCAAGTTTTATTAATCCATTTCAACCAAGCGGTATTGGGAAACTAAGGTACCTCCCTTGTATAATTCCCAAACATGATCCATTCTAGGGTCGTCAATCCTAGTTAATCTCATACGATGTTATGGTTTGAGAAGCGTAGTGAAGGCATCGCAAAGGGCTCACACCCGTCGGCGCGGATACAGATCTCACCGTATGCGGCTCAATTGTCGGGGCCGTCACCAGGGTACATATCTCACCATACCCGGCTCAATCACTAGCCGTCACTCAAGTACAGTCTCACCGTATTTGGCTCAACTCATACTCTAGTTATTCTTGTAAAGACTCGTCGCCAATCACGCAGACACTTGGAGTACTCGAAGATACTACGGAGGACTCGTCGCCGTCGGCACGAGCACATGTCTCACCGTGCTCGGCTCTCGCCGTAAGTATCGACACTCGAATATAGTGTCCCATACCACCATAATCGGCTCACGAGGTTGGTTGCGCAATGGTCACTACGGGGAGGCACATGACCCCGGCCAGTAGCGACGGCTTTCGACCACGGTGTCCCATACCACCATGTCCGGCTCATGCGTCTTAGCGGATCGAGGTACCATGGTTAACGGATCGCCACCGGTAAGTTTGGTACCCTAGGTTCAAGCGATACCAAACATGGTGAACATACACATACACATATCGGTTTGCTTGACGAGCCTGACTAGCTCGAGCGCACCACAAGTTGAGCGATATGGAGCGCAAAAGCACTCCGTGTGGCCAACCACTATCGCCAACCGAAGTACGACTCGGGATCGCCGTCCATCGTGGCGATATGAATCTCGGCCACAACAAGTAAGTCTGGTACCGAATGTGTGGACTATAGGCATAGTCCCAAACTCAATTAGTGGTAGAGCGTAAAGTAAAGCATGAAGTAGAGCATGTATTATAAAGCATGAAGTATAGCATGTTATAAGGCATGTTGTAAAGCATGTTGTAAGGCATGTTATAAAGCACTAAACACATAGGGATACAAATACTTAGCATTCATAGGTGAGTGGTTAGAGTGAACAACCACGTGGAGAGTGTCATATGTGACTCTAAGGTAACGGAGAATCCCATCTCAAGCACCTAACTAAGGTTCTAACACTTAAACACTTACACTCATAGTGATTTCACCAACACTTGGAATACACTACTTCAACATACATGACGTATGCTAGAGAAGGGTGTACTAGGGTTGTCCCTTTACCGAGCTAGTATTTTATACATATACATCCTATTCATACAGCAAATAAACATAGCAAACACATCAGCAAATTTTATACGTATAGGGTACTTTCACGTATACCCAATTTTAACATACATAGTGTTTACAAAGGAACATCGGTTTCGGCGATTCCTTTCGCCAAGCTAGTATTTTAATCATGTATTGTATAATCATACATTAAATACATATGTCAAACATTATTCCAAAAGAAATACGTATACGGTATTTCTACAATACGTATTTTCAACATACGGCACATTTACAAAGGAACATATATTTTGGCGATCTCTTTCGCCAAACTAGTATTTTATTCATATGTTATATAATTAAACATTAAATAAACATGTCAAGCAATTATCCAAAAAAATACGTATACGGTATTTCTACATATACCTAGAATATGTGAAATTCCATATTTCACACCGCTAATCAAAACAAGAAACGGAAAGCACTTTGTACATGTGCAATTGCAAGCATCATGAATCTACCATTATCGACATTGAAAGCGTTGAAAACCTTAACTTATACACTTAAAGTCCTCACCTTTGCCTTTGGAAACGGAATAAATCAAGAAGGGTGATGGATCTTCCGTCTCGGCCGATTTCTAGCCTAAAGAGCGGAATCGGTTAGTCGGTATACACCCTACCTCAATTCCAACTCAAATCAGACCTAGGGTTAGGGTTTCTTACCTTCAAATGAGGTGGAAAACACCGAGAAAATGCCGAGAACAAGGCGGTGTAGGCCGTGTAGCAATCCAAAGTGGAGGAAGATCGACAACGATCTCCAAGTCCTTCTCTCTCTTTCTCTCTCTCTCTCTAGGGTTTACACCAAAATTCGTATGGCTGTGAGAGGGGCTGCTCTAAGCCCCTTTTATAGCCTCAAACATTACTTAAAACGGACTTATGTTCATAGAAGTAATCTTGCTATATAGGTTTTTCGCCGCTTTTCCTAAAGCTCACCACCAATGGATCTACGTGGGATTACGTTTTGACTCATTCGGATACGCAGATCGCACGTGGCGGACCACTTTCGGTTCGACGGTTACGTTATTTCCAAGTACATGTAAATGTTCTGAAATTTTTCTTAATCCGAGGGTGTAATTTGGTCTCGATTCTCGACGGTCAGGTTGCCTAATCTTGACGCGTCAACGAACGATGCCGATCACTATTCCGGATATTTATTTCGGCTTGTGAATAGTGTTTTTCACACTACCTCGCTCCGATTTAAACGAATGGCCGTGGAATATCGGATAAGGCCGATTTTTGAGATGATTGTTAAGCCCGGTGGGGCGGTCCTAGTTCCTTAACTTCAAGTTAATCGGAATCCCGATGTGCGATCTAGACCTAATCTGAAGTTTCGTTTCATTCAGAGAAGCGGACGGAAATGAGTTTGGTTCTAAACTTTAGGGTAACCTAACGTCAATGATTCTGCAAGTTTTGGGTCTTGCGGATCATTTAAAGCGATCCTAACGGATTTCATAGCTAACTGAGTTTAATACTTAGTTAACTTTGTTAAATTTCTAAAGGATTTAATCTCTTACCCAATGTACGAATTTTTCGATAATTTTTCTCTTACATTTATTAATTATAATTGGTCTTCATCTCCCTCTCTCTTGTATTTCCTATTTCCAAGTGATCTTAATCTCTCTCTCTCTCTCTCTCTCTCTCTCTCTCTCTCTCTTACATTCCCTCTCTCTTGGAAGTTGGAAGATCAAGATTCAAGTACTTTTAAGCTTCAAGGAAGATAGGTTGTTGATTTTCTACGATAATAAATAAATAGCTTGTTGAATTTGTTGTTACTTTTTCGCTAACTATATTGTTAAATGTGGATGACTTGATGTTTAATTCATTGTTTAATTGATTTTATCTCTCTCAAATGTATTTTAAATATGTAAAATTATTTATCTATTAACTTAGAAAAGTTCTCCTCAGTTTCCTATATTTTTTTACATTTTTTTGAATTTTTCTCATATATATATATATATATAAATTAAAAAAAAATATGCGATCGCATATGTGCATAGGCATATGCGATTCAATAACATTGATTGATAGGAATCACATCTCACACACTCATATACATTGTTTTATACGCTAGTTGCTTGACTTTCAAATCATGTGTAGCCTATCTGATTGGACCATCTATTACGTTGGAAGCCTTAGAGTTTAATTGGCTTGCTTAATTAGTTTGATTAGAAAATAGTTTAAGTTAGGCAATTCAAGTTTTTAACAACTATATTTAAAAAAAAAAAAAAAAAACTCTTATTCACCCCCCTCTAGGACACTTGGGCATAATTTCGTACTTCAATTAGCAATTTAGCCGCAATTTCAAAATTAACTACAAGCTTCATTCCTTATCTTTAGCTAAGAGATTAGCAAACCAAAGACATGGTTAAACTAAAACTCTTATACAAAACATGAAAAACTAACTAGAAGAAGAAGATTAGGGAAGAAGGAGTCATTGAAGTTCTCCAATACCTTGCTCCACTCTTTCAACCCTCATTCGTACTTAGAAGCAAATAAGAGACCCATATTTATAAGGTTTGATCGCACCGACTTTGAAACTGCCTCAAATTTTGGTAAAAAGTGACGCTTCGTTTGGAGTGAAGTCACCTTCGGTCCCACCGAAGTCGCATCTAAAATTTTTATGCAGAATCTGTCAAATTTTGGTGGGACCAAAGTTGGCTCGGGCAAACCAAATTAAGCCTAAAAATTCTGATTTCTTGCTGGATTGTTTTGTGCGATTTTGGTCGGACCGAACTGACCTTAGGTGGGATAGAACAATCTGTTTTTTCTTCTGTTTGACTTGTGATTTTTTCAGTCTTTTCTCTATCTTTGAGCTTGGTTTTCTTGGATCTTTGGCATGTGAATTCTTCATTAAACACCTCTAAATCTCCAAATCTTCATTTGTAATCTTTCGAGCATTAAATCTTCCTTTTAGCATCAATTTCACCTTAAGCTCTCAAAATCACCTCGGACATGAAAACATGCATAATTAGATCGATTAATACTATCATGTTCATAAAACTAAGGAATAAATAGGAAGAAATATGCAATATTTCACACTCAACACACTCCCTAAACATCATTTTACTAGTCCCGAGCAAAAAAAAAATACGTTAAGCAATCTTCCAAAACTTTCAAACTTCAAACCTTTTCTCATAAAAACAACATTCTGTACAATCTATCAAGTATGACTAAAATCCCGATATATAAGAATGTAATAATGCCAATCCAGAGTTTAAGATGACTAGTAAATAAATGAATTAAGTCTCATCTCATTAATTAATCAATAGAATATCTTTAATCATCGAGTTCCTAGTGTGTTTAGTGCATCCCAACTCATATTCCACAGAAATTAACTTTCATTTCATAATGTTAGTCATGTTTATCACTTCAAAGCAAGCATATCAACACAAGTAACTAATTTCGAACTTATCTCCTCATCACTTATTTTTCATCTTTTTGATTTTATATCGACGACTTTTACTTTGTTCATTTTTTTCTTTCTTTTCATTGAACTACATATACGTATAGCCTTTTTGTCTATATCACTATTTTCTAGCTTGTTCTTTCTTTCTTTTTTATTATTTTAAGTAGATAAAGATCTCCAAACCTGGTTCCTAATCACTCTAAAGTAATAATCAAGCTAAAACCATGAATTCTAGCTATTTTTAAGAAACATGAGTTACATGTGATTTGTGAGCTAGACTTAATTGACGTTTAAACTTTATATTAATCAACTATTAGAAGGACTTATTCACAAATCTACCAACTAATTAGGCTCTAGATTTTCAAAAGTTATTCTACATCTCATAATGATACTCACCATACATTAAAATAACACAAAATTTTACTTTCCAGAGAAGTTTTGAAATAGAAAATTTTAGAAATTTAAAATTTTCAACTCAAAGACTAAAAAAGAATATTGATTAGATCCATCTAATCTCACCCCCAACCTAAAATGTACATTGTCCTCAATGTAAAAGATATGGGCAAGAAATTTAACATGAGACATCAGGAATAAAAGAGGAGTGAGTAAGAAGGATATTACCTGAAGAAGGAGAATTGAACAATTTCGAAGTCTTCAATATGTAAAGGGATTAGCACGAAATTAAAACTAAATTGAAAGAAAACTATTCCAGTCCTAAATCTTAAAAAAAGGAAATCTACTCATTCTAAACAGTTAGGTTCCTCCTCTAGAAAGTATCTCAACAGATTTCTCAGCAGGCTTTTTAACAAGATAATCCAAAAAGCTACTTTGGAGTAAGTTTGGATGTCTTGGACTGTCATCGTCCAGAGAAATCTGTACACCTCATCAAAGAATTTATTCTTTATGTCATGAGGTGTCTAAAGAGTGTATGTTTTACCTATAGCCAAAAAAAAAAAAAAAAAAATCAAAATTAGTGGGTTGTGGTGAATAAGAGACTAAATAATTACATATCAGAGATTTTGTTCAACATAGCCTCTCTAAAATCTAAACTATCGGAATTCAGTTCAAAATTCAACTCCTCCACCTGTAATGGTGAACCTTCGGTATTGGTGGAGGGTTAGTTTTCAGCACAATTATCTTCCCAGTCAGTTTCAGGCACTGGGACACTCTTTCACAAGGCACTCACTATATCTCTAATCATAGGATCATTTGAATCCTCCAGGTTTGACAAGAAGACTTCTAGAGGTTCAGGAGTTTCAGTTGAAAAGGCTCATCATCTTCAAATGTGTCTATCAAGTTTATCTCATGGGTTACGTCCTCAAGCTCTTGTAGTTTGTGCACATTAAACACATTCAGTTTGACAGTCATATTCTTAAAAGAAATCTTCATAATCCCATTCCAGAAATTGATGATGGCATTAGCAGTGGTCAGGAATGGTTGGTCTAATATGATAGGGATTTGAGTGTTCTCTTTTATGACTGGGTGTGTTTCCAAGACGATGAAATCTACTAGGTAGAAGAATCCATTGCTTGGACCAACACATCTTCTACCACACCTCTAGGTATCCTAGTTGATCGGTCAGCCAATTGTAACATTGTTTTGTTGGGTTTCAACTCACTAAGGCCCAATTGCTCGTATACCGAGTATGGTATTAGATTGACACTTGCCCTAATGTCTAAAAGTTCTTTATTGACATGGAAGTTTCCTATTATAAATGAGATCGTAAGACTTCTAGGATCCTTGTATTTTAGGGGAGTGTTTTGATTTATGATGGCACTCACCTGTTCAGTCAAAAATACTTTCTTATGTACGTTCAACTATCGCTTTACCGCACAAAGATTTTCAGGAATTGGGTGTAAGATGGGAACTGCTTAATTGCATCCAGCAAGGGAATGTTAATTTTGACTTGTTGAAAAACCTTTAAAATATCTTGATTCTCACTCGGCCTTTTTGATGTGATGAGACATTAGGGAAATGGGGTCATAGGTTTATATCCCTGTGATGGCTCTTTGTTATATGGAGCATTGCTAGATTCACCACCATCCTTTGAATTTTTGGACTTCTTAGGTTTCTCAACCTTCATCGAAATCTCTTTGTTTATTTTGTTTCCACTACTCAAGGTGGTGATGGCTTTAACATGTTCCACATGTTGAGTTGAAGAGTTAAGATCACTTATCTCAAATTATCCTTTTAGGTTAGGTTGAGACTAGGCCAGAAAGGTCCCAGTCTCCCTAACATTTAGTCGTGTCTCAAGTCTTGCAACTGAAGTTCTAAGTTCATTCATAGCCTGCAGTTGCTCCTGCATGAATGCATCTAATGTATCGTTAAGGGTTTTCCTGGGTGGGGGTCCACTAGATGGCCCTTGTGGATAATTAGTTACATTCGCAGTTGGTCCATTTCTCCAATCAAAGTTCCGCCAATCAGGAGTGTGCATGTTGGAATTAGGTGCACTTAAGGGTCGTTGGTACGCATTTTTAGTGTTTGCTTGAACGTGCAACACCTCTTGAAAAGCTGGGATTGTAGGACAATCTTTGGTTAGGTGTATATCGCTCTCACAAATTCCACATATGGTTTCAACGATTGTTTTGGGTCGAGTCGATTCCTTAATAGATTCCAAGTCCTCAATTTTCCGTGTGAGGTTAGCCAACAATGCTCTAATGTCATCCTTCTCCTTGAGTACATGTACTCCTCTCTCTCTCTCTCTCTATCTCTCTCTTAGCACTTCCTTGGGATTACTAGCTCGGTTTGATGTGTCCCAGATTGGGCATTTTCAGCTAGCATGTCAAAGTAATCTCAAGCTTCCTCTGGTTCCTTATTCATGAACTTGCCATTACACATCATATGTATGAATTGACGCATATTCAGACTAAGACCGTCATTAAAAAAAAAAAAAAGATCGATTGTTCGCCAAGTTTCGTAACCATGGTGTGGGCAAGCAAGAAGAAAGTCTCTGAACCACTCCTAACACTCGAAGAAAGTCTCATCTCTTTTCTAGGAAAAGTTCATTGTGTTTTGTTTATGAGTGTTGGTTTTATGAGTTGGGAAGAACTTTTTAAGGAACTCCTAGTTCATCTCGATCCATGTGCCAATGGATCTAGGCCTTAACGAATGAAACCATGATTTAGCCTTCTCCTTTAGAGAGAATGGAAATAACTTGAGTTTGATGGTGTCAAGATGAACATTATTAAAGTGCAATGTTGTAACGACCTCTTCAAATTCTTTGATATGTAGGAATGGACTTTCTGAATCGAGTCCATAGAATTTAGGAAGTAATTGAATTATCTCTTGTTTAAAGTCCACACTTCCTGCATTGGTTGGGAAAATCATGCAAGAAGGTGTATTTGTTCTCACTAGTTGTAAATAATCATGTAGGGTCCAAGCTAGTGGAACCCAATGCACTTCATTCTCATCATGCACTGTCCTAACCAGTGGCGTGTGATGCATAAGATTCTCATCAAAATATTCTTATTCTGCCATAGTTCTGGATGATAATTCAAGGGTACGTAGATGTTTTCGAACTAGTCGGTGGATCGAGAGTCCGTCAACTAAACCTCCTTTGCTTAAAAGTCGCAGTGTATGGTCCCGCATCCACTTGGACATAAACCACACAAAATTCTGCTTTTAATATCTAATTCCTATAGCAATTATGAAAGCAAAATTAAGAAGGGAATGGTATTACCAGATGGGATGGACTAAATTGAAGATCCTATAACAGAAACACCTAATGTTAGTACTGATAGAAAAATAAGACAAAAGCGAAAAACAAAATTCTAAAAATCCTAAGATCCTAAATTGGAAAATTCAAAAATGCTATAAAAATCTATCCTAAAAATAAAACCTAGAAAAACTAAACCTAAACGTGTTCGCGCCAGTCCCCGACAACTGCGCCAAAAACTTATTGGCAACCCCAAGTGCAAGGTTGTGAAGTAGTAATAACTCGGTGAGACTGAAGTCCAATCCACAGGGAATGAGGTACACGATCTAGTGCTAATCTAAGTCTAACTGGGTTGGTTAGATTTTAATTGACCAATTTTAAGAAAATGTGAATAACAAAAAGATAAAAGGACTAAGGATCTGGGAATCCACTTGTAGCAATCAACATATTTATTTAATCGATTCAGCAGTTATAGCTTAATTAGAATAGAAGTCCTAATATATCCAATCGAAAGATTGAGCAGTTAAATCAATTAGAAACAATGTTTAGAATATGAATTTGATTGAACCATTCTCTTATGAAGCACTTAGACATCAATCACAGGGAATCAAAAGCGTCTATATCACCCTTAGGCAACCATAGATCAATCGATTATACATATCAACAAATAATTGTTAAATCAAGCATTCATCACACCCAACATGCACAACAAATCAAGAAATAAACAACTCGTAGACTTTAAAGTAAAATCAAATCTATTCAATCCAATACCATAATTCCAACCATTACTTGTTGAATTATATAAACTAAATAATGTAATTAACTACAAGCTTCATCCCTTAGCCTTAGCTAAGGGATTAGCCAACCAAAGACATGGTTAAACTAAAATTCTTAAACAAAATATGAAAAACTAACTAGAAGAAGAAGATTAGGAACGAAGGAAGGACTCTTTAAAGTTTTAAAATACCATGCTCCACTCTTCCAACCCTCATTCGTGCT
This sequence comes from Magnolia changhungtana, assembly GCA_030180095.1. Classification (NCBI taxonomy): domain Eukaryota; kingdom Viridiplantae; phylum Streptophyta; class Magnoliopsida; order Magnoliales; family Magnoliaceae; genus Magnolia; species Magnolia changhungtana. The sequence goes on along the minus strand of JASAUF010000473.1, from coordinate 2,371,296 downwards.
TAGAAGCAAATAAGTGACCCATATTTATAAGGTTTGATCACACTGACTTTGAAACCGCCTCAAATTTTTACAAAAAGTTATGCTTCAAAGTCACATTCGGTCGTATTGAAGTCACATCAGAAATTTGTGCAGAATCTGTCAAATGTAGGTGGGACCGACGTTGGCTTAGGTCAGACCGAATTAAGCCTGAAAATCTTGATTTCTTGCTGGACTTTTGTACGATTTCGGTTGGACCGAACCAACCTTAGGTGGGACCAAACAATCTGCTTTTTCTTCTATTTGACTTGTGAGTTTGCCAGTATTTTCTTTATCCTTTGTACTTAGTTTTATTGAATCTTTGGCATGTGAATTCTTCATTAAACACCTCCAAATCTTTATTTGATAATCTTTTGAGCATTAAATCTTCCTTTTAACATCAAATTTACCTTAAGCTCTCAAAATCACATCGCACATGAAAACATGCATAATTAGATCGATTAAGCACTATCATGTTCATAAAACTAAGGAATAAATAGGAGAAAATATGCAATATTTCACACTCAACACCAATCCCCTGTTCGGGTACGATCTTTCTCTACTATGTGGCCATTCCCCTGTTTGGGCATGATCTTTCTCCACTATGTAGCCAATCCCCTGTTCGGGCATGATCCTTCTCCATTATGTAGCCAGTCCCGTGTTCCGGTATGACCCTTCTCCATTATGTAGCCAACCCCCAGTTCAAGCATAATCCTTCTCCATTATATAGTCAATCCCCTGCTCAGGCATGTGGCTCCTCAGCCTTGGTAGAGTAATCCAAACTGGGTAGTTTATTGAGTAACAATGACGTACTAAAAGAAAAAACCAATGTACTCACCATCGCATCCAGCAGTAAGAAGCTCAAACTGAATGTTGATAACCCAAAAGTAGAAAGATAAATGATTAAAGTGAAGGGAGGCCAGCTTATAAACAGCAAGACCCGATTCTGCTGCGTGGACCCAATCATGCAATGAATATTGAGAAGATTTTTTGCACAGGCAAAAGTTCAATCATCCATTTGATTTCATAAAAATTAAAGAAGGATTGAGGGGGCATCTGTTAGAGCACAAAAATAAAGTAATCGTGAAAAGATAGTATTGTTGCACGGTCGCGTAACGAAGGTAAGTTGTGTGGCCGAGGCAATGAAGAATGATGTTAGGAATGAATTGCATTATGCAGTTTGGCCACATTGAATAGAAGCCTTATTGTACATCTGCGCAATGGACTTGCCACTTGAATTTAGTGGTTCACATGTGTAGATGCCTATAAATACCACCCTCCCCATTTATTTAGATCATTAAAAAGGTCCAATAAACATTCAGGAGCTCTTAAAATTTATAGTTGCAGGGTTCAGGTATCCTGTGGGAAGCAACACAGGAGAAACCAAGCATGTTCAAGTAGTGCAGGATGATGGCCTATTGTGCGATTGCGTAATAGGGCCCGTTTGCACGACCGCACAACAGGGGCCCCAATGGCCCATATGCTATGCAATTTTTATAGATTCGTTCAGGATTCGTCCTCTTATGCATATATTCTTTGTATATTAGTGTAAAACAAAGGTTTCAAACCCGCACAACTCTTCTGTCATTACGACGGATGCCATACAAGTCGAGATGCTGCCAAAATTATTATTAAACTATTATCCATTACATCGATTAAATGTACTTTATTTCAGAATCAAGGGAAACATAAGGGATGTAATAAGAATTCAGATTAATGAAATATAATAATAATGATTGTTCTTTGATTTTCCTTTGTTATTATTGAATGTAGATATTCCAATCTCCGATACTTGTTTCTAGTTGAAACAGTTACCATGAAAACCTAACTTAGTATATACATGAATCTAACTTATTCGAACGCTCGCCTTCCCCCTAGTTCAAATCTGACTGTTGAATCACAAGATCTACCATCAAAATTGGAAAGTGACCTCTTATCAGTGTCTAATCTTGGATAATTAACCTAACAACCAACCTTTAATTAATCTAAACCACTGAAAAGTTGGGCCATTGAAGGCCTTAATTGTCACACCACGGCTCTGGAAACCTAAGTTCGCTTGACTTAGTCACCGAGTCAAGGGTGTGACTTGATGGGGAGGGGATAATATTATACATATAAATATAATAATCATCACAGATAGTAAACTTAATTAATCATCATGCATTCAGTCAAAAGTATCAATTATCTACTGACTGATATCCAGCAAAAGTTCATACATCATTATTTAAAAGAAATAAATATAAAATGAGAAATTATTTATTCTTGCAGCAAATTTCCAAGAGAACGCCTTTCAAAGCCATCATTCCACATGCAAAGACTCCAGTTCATTTCCCTGTCCTGGATGGTTTTCCAATCAACAGAATGAGCTAACTTCCTAGCAAGTAGTTATACGCATGATTCACAACATAGGAATGATACAGATGCATATACAAGAATCTTATTATGTCACATTACCACAAAGACAGTTTCTTTAGTAAACAACCAGGGCCATAACTGCACATAGCGTCCGGCCTGCTAACACCCATCCGACCGAGATCCTATGAGCCCAACACGTGTAGGAGTTTACTCACATCCTACGCGAATGCTGACTTGAGGTATCTCATGTACCGTGTGTAACTGTATAGTCTGGCAATGAGTGGCCCACTCTAAAGATGGTCAAACTTCTTCCCCAGCCTCAGCCGTAGTCCAAGGAGGCCCTATTGGTACCAACTCGAGTTTCATTGGGAACTCTGCCCAAGAATTTAAGGGATTAGTCAATCCCCGAGTTATCTGGTGTTATCAAATATCAAATACAAGGCAGTTGCATACTTAAAAAGATATTAACATATTATAAAAGTTAAGTAAAAGTAAGCATGTAATGTTATGCAATGTATGTGGAAAAACTCATCCGAGATAGTGACTACTTACTCCAAACGTCCATTCTTTATTTGACCATTTTGACCTTTTGATCATTTCCTCATAGATCTGGTGATTGCACTCGGGTCTACGATTTATAAAAAGTTTCCATTTTTAGTCATGGTTAGAATACAAGCATCAAGTTAATTTATTCTTTAATGTCCATTTTCTTAAAACACTTGCAAAAATGAGTAAGATCATAAGATTGTTACACTAGTCCATTAAATCGGTCAATCATGTCCCTAATTTCTTAAATCTGAGTCGTAGATAGTCAATTTACCATGTTTTTAACCATCGATCAAAGGTATTAATTTTTATTAAGTTTGACTTAGGATCAAAATCAACCTTAAAAATAATTGGATGTTTAGATCCATCCGATCCGATCATTTATTTCTTTATTTTTTACGATTTTGGTCTAATGGTCCTGATTGATCTTTAATCAAATGATCCGATCTAACATTAGATCAAGTAGATTTTATATTTTCTTAAATCTGATCCCTAAATTGGTTTATTAAACCTTTGATCAACAGTTGGATTGGACCCGATCGACAAATTAATGGTCCAGATCATTATTATGATCTTTCTCTTAATTTTGACAATCTAAATTCTAGATTTATAAGGTCTTCAATCCATATTTATATATAATGAATAAGATTTCTAAAGGTACAGTTAATTTTATGTGGGGCCCACTTCACACTAAATGTCTATAATGGATTTTCCACTTACAGGATTATAACACTATATAAGATATGAAAAATACAAATAATTTAATATGATATACATGATCTTATGGTGGGGCCCACTTTTATTTGATCTAAAATATCTACGATATATAGTATTAGAACACTTACTTGATAAAGGGTTTACATCAGAACGTAAGCTTACGGAACTTCTCTTTTAATCTCCTTCTCTCTCCCTCTCTCTCTCTCTCTAAGTGCTTACAAGAAGTGGTTTGACATGCCTTATATAGAGGAGCTAAAGCCCTCTTACATTAATGCACATACACATGTAACATGTGATAAACCCATGTTAAGTGCATGTAACTCTTATCTTAATGGTGAGAGGTTTTACGGTGGATGAGGGTACAATCAATGTATGCGTACATGCCATGGAGATGTGGGTCCCACAAGTACATTCTTCTTGACTTAAGCGCATGATTAGATTGTTTATACATTATGCCATCTTGTAAAAATGATTTCTTGCTCAGAATGATCATGTTTACCTATAAGGAAATCACAAGTGTTCGTAGAGGCGGCAGTGCATCAAAGATTGTACACATGCGTTCATGTGAAGTAGGGTGTATAAATTGAATGTATATGACACAATCATGTGGGATATAATCTAAGCATTATATCAAAATGAAGCTGTTATTATAAAGATCATGGGAAAAGTAATTTCAAGGTTAAAAAAATAAGTGTATGATATTATGGGCCATGCTCAAATATATAGTTATAATACGGTGGATGAGGGCCATGCTCAAATAAGTACCATTATAAACACTTACTTGAAGATTTACTAGAGTCATTAAATAAGAAGCTAGTATACTCTGCTAAAGTCTACAAAATATGCTAAAATTAACAATTAAAGAATTATTAGTCTTATATCTTAGCTTTTTATCCTTATTTAAGTCAATATTTTGATATGGCATTGTTGATATTGTGTTTAAGAGCATATTAAACAGTTGTCTATAGAAAGATCAAGTGGTACAATGAGCAATTCTCAAACTCTCGATGATACATCTATTAGATGATAATTTTAACGATAGATTTGAAAATTAATCAGTTACTATTAATTTGGATGATTTGGATCGATGCTTCATGGTTTGCATTGGTAATCCAACGGACAGATTATCACAGATCTTAGTTTAAATGGTTAAAATGACCCACTTGATGATTGGTTATGATTAAATAATCAGAAAGAAAAAAAAGCCCCCAAATTTTCCAGTATATTACATTAATCTTTGATCCAATTAAAGCTGAATCCTCGGCCTATTAGGATGAATCAAGACATCCATCAAGATGGACCTCATGAAGATTTCCATGGTAAAATTTTCTCCACTGTTCTCGAGTCATGGCCCACTTGAGTTTTTTATCATCATATAAACTCAATCCTATATCAATCCAAACATTAGGAATCCAGTCGATCTAACTGTCTGTAAGACCCCTATCCTGGACCGTACCATTCCGTAGACTTCTGGGATTCTCCCTGTCAAATTCTGGTAAAATGTGCCCTATACCGGCATTTGCACGCGACCTTGAGTCACATCTTGTATATCTGAGTCGACTTGACCCAGGACTTGTACCATTGCGACTACGTCGTAGCTGCAGTTCCAACGTCGCATCTTGCGCACCGATGCGATACCCAGGCCAGGAGTTGTGGGCCTGCATTTATGTTGAGGAAAACGCTGCGCGTTGCGAATTCTGAGAAAATCTCTTCAACCCATCACATCAATCCATCAATCAATCAAGTCAAGTACAACAAGTACACAACCCATCCCTCTCCCTTTCCCAAAGTTAACTCTCTTTCACTCTCTCTCTCTCTCTCCACCCATCCCTTCCTTACACCCATCAACTATCACTCCACCCATCACCCATCACTCCTCTCTCTCATTCCTCACTCTTTCCAAGCAACCCAAAGGAGGGAAACGTCCAAACTCCCTAAGGAGAGAAGAGCTTTTTGTGTGACCCACTTCCTACCCCAAGATCCTCACCATCCAACCCATCAAAGGGGATACTTAGGAGCTCGAGAGATCAAGGAGCCTAGAAGATTTACAATCGGTGGGTGTTCATAGCTTTAAATCATGATTTTGATTTAGGGCTCACTTATGATGGGACCCACTTTGATGTATGTGTTGTGATCTAAGAGGGGCCAATAGTGGCGGGGTCCCTTAACACACTCTCTCTCTCTCTCTCTCTCTCTCTCTCTCTCTTTCTCTCTCTCTCCCTCTGTTTCATTTTCTTTTATGGTGTTGATGTGTGTGGCCCACCCTGATGGACCCGTGATGTGTGTATTCCATATCCATGGCATCCCCCGCGGAGCCCACCTTATTGGACTGTCCGTCTGGACATGCCCAGGTAAAGAGAAAACACAAGTATCAGCTTCATCCAAAGCTGGTGGGTCCCACGCGACCCACATTAATGTATGTGATTGAATCTAGGTCGTCCATCTACTGGACAGCCAGCAGCTACAGCTGCTTTGATATCAGCAAGGTTCCATGGGTCTGACCGTGCGGATGTGTTAAATCCAGACCGTCCATCAGGGTGCTGCTGAACGTGGGACATGGACCCCACACCTGATGTATTTGTCCATTCAGGCCATCTGTCCAAAGGACGTCCAGCACACCTGGACGGTAGAGACCACACAAATATTCAGCTTGATGCGATGTGGGGCCCACCTTGGTGACGTGTGCACCCTACACGTGGGGTCCTCTTTGATATATATGTTTCATCCCTGCCGTCTAGATGTCCTGGACGGTAGGGCCTGCCATGATATATGTGTTTTATACACACCATCCATCTATTTGGACGTGGGGCCCATCCCACATGTGTGGCACGTGTGGGGATGGGACCCACCTTGGTGTATATATTCTACTTCCACTGTCCGTCTATCTGATCTGGACGGTGGACCCTACTTGATGCATGTGTTATATATACACTCTATCTGTCCATTTTTGGACGCGTGGGGCCATCCCACACGTTTGACACGTGTGCGGTGGGACCCACCTTGATGTATGCATCTTGTATCCACACCGTCCATCTGGACGGTGCTGTATGGGGTTTATCCCCACCGTCTGTCCATCTGCGTACGCCCACCATGCTGGATGTGTTTATCTAGACTGTCCGTCTAACTGGGACGTGGACCCCACTTGTAATGTATGTATTCCATCCCTGCATGTAATGCCCACCATGTGTATATTTTATATCTGCACCACCCATTTGGATGGTGCTGTACAGCATACACCATCATGAATGTATTGCGTGGGCCCTCCCCGATGTATGTCCTGTGTATGCACACCGTCGATCTAAACGGCACTGCATGGGCCACCCTATGATGTATTTGTGGTCCATTCATGAGGCCCACCTTGATGTATCTGTAGCCCATCCATGAGGCTCACCTTAATGTATTTGTGGCCCATTCATAAGGCCGAATGTGATGTACTTATGGCCCATTCGTTGAGGCCTAATGTGACATATTTGTGGCCCATCCTTGAGGCCCACCTTGATGTATTTGTGGCCCATTCATGAGATGTGATGTTCTTATGGCCCATTCGTTGAGGCCCAATGTGACGTATTTGTGGCCCATCCATTAAGGCCCACCTTAATGTGATGCATATTGGACCCGTATGAGAGGCCCATTGCGATATGTTTGGGGCCCATGGGTTGTGGCACATTGTGATGTATTCGGGGCCCATGGGACGTGGGTCATTTGATGTATATGTAAGTGTTATGTTTTCTTGCTCCTATGATTGTCAAATTTTGTAGTGTCAAAACCTCTTGGATTTTCTATCTTGTGTAGCTCATCTTCATGTCAAATACAATTCTTGTACAAGCTCAAGATGCTCCATTACAAGGTGTTCCATTTTGAGATTCAAGCATCAGAATTCAAGTATAACATCATCTGATAGTTCATACTTTCAAAGATTCAATAGTCATTACTTTGGTACTTAAAGCTCATGGTGAAATACAACTCAAGTACTACAAGCTCAAGATTCAAAATATTTCAAGTTCAAGCTTCTTAAGGTTACAAATTCAAGTTTCAAAGTACTTCAAGTTGAAGCTTCAAGATGTTTCAAATTCAAGCTTCATATTCGTCAACATAACAGGCTTCGTGATCTTCAAAGAACAACAATCAATCGAAGCAAAAGATGTTTCAATGTTCAAACATCACTTATAAAGTATGAATGACCCTAGATTGACAATAGGATAGATCATTCTGAATGCATAATTTAATTGGGTCACTTTATAAGTGCATAGTCTATTTTTTAACTAGTCTTAGAATATGTTCGACTAGTCCTAACACTGGCTCGACCAGTCCAAGAAATTCCTCAATTAGTCCTAAGTTTGTTAATGATTTCAAAATTTTTTGTTAAAGCCTCGACCAGTCTTGGAGACTACTCGACCGGTCGAGTGAACAGTGCTCGACCTGTGCTCGACCAGTCCTGCAGGCTCGACTCAAAGTCCAGCAACTAAAATAAGTCCCACACGACCAGTCCTAGACAGGACTCGATCGGTCGAGCAGGTCCTACGACCAGTCGTGGAACGGTCTGATCTTATCGCGCTCAAAATTTCAAATGTCTGTTGGTCCTACGACCAGTCAAGCTGACCTCTAGGCTAGTCGAGTGGACGATTTATGCACTTATAAATAGAGCACGATTTTCAAAGTTTAGTATCCAATTCAAGCAAAATCAAGATATCACTCTGAGAGATAAGTTTTTGTTATTCTTTAGATATTTTGTGCTCATTTAATATTCACTTTAATTAACTTTTTGCATTTGATTTTGTATTCTATATTCCAATCTAATTTGAAGAAGGGATTGAAATTTTCCCATTTCTTAGAATCAAAATCAAATCAAGCTAGCTTAAGGTAATTTAATCTAAAATCTATTTAAAACTTAGAACCATTTCAATAGTGAGTGTGAACATTGAACATCTATGATTGAACTTCTGCTCCGAATTGGTTCTACCGAGCTGCAACAAAGGAGAATATCCAGATAAGTATTTTACTATTTTGTAAATCTTATTCTTTTGGTTTCTTTGAGATTGCGTTAGAAAAATCTCTTTCTTTTGGTTTATCTTAGGTGATCCAAAAAAATCAGAGTGTGGGGTTTTTGAATTGTGTAAGCCCACTTGAAAGACACAATTGTGAGGGTTTTAGGTGAACCTTGAAAAACATATTTCATAGTGACTGCTAATATCCACTGTGTGAGGATATTAGGAGTGGAGTAGTTATGTGGCTGTTGTTTAACAGTTGGTGTACAAACAAGCAAACCACTATAATTCTTTGTGTTTGGTGGATGTGTGGTTTATTTCTTTATCTTTTATGATTTAAGTTTGTGGGATGTATTTGTGGATGTAAATGTTGTAATCTTTACATTTCAGCATTGTGTGGTGAATGTTGTAATAGATTAGTTTCTATTTCTTTCATATCCTCTTCAGTTTGAGTTTTTGATACTCACCCACGATCTAGTAAGGTTGTCCTTTCATAAACCATTGGTTTTTTGTGTCGGTTGTCCTTAGAACCAAGTTTGTATCAACCTCTCAATACTAGATTTTTTAGGTTATTACTTCCTTTGGTTATTTACAATTCATTTGGCTATCTTATTGTTTATATTCCGCTTATTAATTTTTATTTGGCATAGTCCTATTCAACCCCCTCTATGACATATAGCTTGACCTTTTCAATATATGAGGCCCATGTATTACGATCCATTTGATGTATATTAAGCCCATGAGTGAGGCCCATCACTACTAAAAAAGGAGCAATGGCTACAAAGCACGTTAGTTTTTAGCTACGGATATAAACCAAGCTATTTTTACTACAGTTTTTAGTCGTAGTTAAAAAGGTGTCACACCATTAATAATTAATGGTGGTGTAAGGGGATCTATAGGGCCTACAAAAATATATGTGTTATATCTAAGCCATCCATCTATTTTGAAATATTATTATAGGTAATGAAACCAAAAATCAGCTATATTAAATGTTAAAGTGGACCACACGGTAGGAAATATGGAGATTAAATCACATGTGCTTCGTATGGTGTGGTCCACTTGGGCATTCAATCTACTTTATTTTTGGGATAATGTACTAAAATTATTTATTAAAATTAATGTACGGAATGGATAAACAAAATACATCATGGTGGGCCCCACGGAGCCCCTAACAGGACCGTCCATGGTCCGTCTTACCCCATCCACACCTAAAAATAGGCGCGCACTCAAAACAGAGTCGCGCCTAAAAATTCACTCTATTTCTCTCTCTCTCTCTCTCTCTCTCTCTCTCTCTCTCTCTCTCTCTCTCTCTCGTTCCCTAACCCTATCTCTCTCTGTCTCTTGCTCCATCTCCCTCTGTCTCGTGCTACCTCTCCCTCTCCCTGTCTCGTGCTACCTCTCCCTCTCCATCTCCCTCTCCATGTCTCGTGCTACCTCTCCCTCTCCCTCTCTCTCTCGGTGCATCGTCTCCATTGCCACCATCATTGTCTCCAGATCTGGTGTGGCCAGCAGCTCCCGCCCTTCACATCTTTCCCGACAGGTACTCATTTCTCTCAAATGGAGATTTAGGTTTTTTTTTGTATATAGATCTACAAATCCACAGATTATAGAGAAACAATATTGGAATTAGGGGTTTCCTAAAATCTGCAATGGGAAAAGGATTAGGGCTTTCCCTAAAAAAAATTGTTGGAGAGCTTATGTTAATTATCTTTATTATGACATGGTAAAAAGTTCTATTTGTAAATAAACCTTAACGGTAGTTTTTTGTTTATGTGAATTTGTTTTGTTTTTTGTTTTTCATTTTTTATCCTCATATTAAGAGAGAATTGTATTGCTTGGAAATAGCCATTTTTTCCTACTGTAGTTTGATGATACATCATGAAAATAGGATAATATGTTTAGAAAGTAAATTTTCTTTTCTCATTGGATTCCAATGATGTTATGTTAAATGATTTACTTCTTCTGATTGATGCAATAGATTCGTATGAAGTGGTTTTGTGATTTTTTTTCTGCTAATTAATGAGAATTGAATGGTTTTAGTCTTTTTTCCAATTTTTATAATATCTATCTTGATGTATTCTAACCTAAAGAGGGTGATGTGTAGCAACTTTGGTATTTTGGAGAATGATGAATTTATGATGTTGATACTTAAGCTATTCTTATAGATACGGTGCTGTTAATTTTCTTGCACTTGTCAATTGTTTCGACATCAAAAGGTTTATTTGTGGTTTTTATTTTCTTTTTCATTCAGTGGAGGGAGGTGGGTTTTGTTTTTGCACTGTAGGTTTTAACTTCATTGAATAGTCTGATGTCCAGAGGCTTATTTATAGGACTCCAATTCTATCAATGAATTTGACTATGAGAATTGTTTATATTGCTTTCTATCAATTATTTTCAGCATAAACATCATATTTTCAAGAATTTATGTTTTACGGATAGTTTGGTTTCCAGCTAATTATCTGATTTATTATGGGCTTTATCTTTCATGTATGTACTTATTCATTCCATGATTTAATCTCCAAATGGGTTTAATATGAAAAGGGATGGTTTGTAGGAAACTTTTTTTCCAATTTTGAGAAAGGGTTATTTTCTTTTTTGTGGCATTAGCACTCTGCTGAGATCAGCTATTTCGCTGTTAATTATCCATCTTGTGTTCTCCTAACTACTTAGCAGAATGCTGACCTTTAGGAACACATGATTGTAGGGAAGCTAGTTTTTTGAGAAATGAAGGGTGATCAGAGTGATGGAGAGGAAACTTCCTCCCGTGGGAATGATTGGGAAGTTGTGTCACTGACTGCATCAACATATGCTGCTGCACCTGGGCCAAAAAGATCCTAGCCGTTCTATGATTATAAGAATGAGGTAGTCACCAATGATGAGGAGAAATCCTCTCCTACAATGTTCATGTCCAGTCACTTTGTATATCCACCACAATAGCATGAAAATTTTCCAGTGGAGCCTGATAACAATGAAATTCATAATGGACTTGGAGGAGAAGGTTTGCAGTAATAGCTGTCACAAATGGTTGTACAGGTGCCTAATTAGAGTTCTTATGCTTAGATAACCTCTACTAGGGGAGCCACTAATTTGGAGTGGCTCAACAAAAGTGCAGAAGAGGGCTCTAAAAAACCATGCATATGGTTTTGTGGGCCCCAGATGATGTCTGAATGACAAAAAATTGGGCCCATTTGAAAGCCTATTGATATTGCCCTCAAACAATCAAATATCATGGACTCTTTATGTCATTTTTCTTACATGTGCCATTGATATCATTTAAATGAAATATGATGGAATTATGTAAGAGTTGTATGATGGAATTTAGATAATTTGTCATTTTTTAAATATTTTGTTAAATGGATGATCCTAATTAGAATAAACAATGTTTAATACTAAATCAGGGTTTGCTTGGGAAAAAAGTATATATGCATGTAATGACTCTTTTATGACTAAATGATGAATGGAATTTTAGTTTACTTCTCCCAACTCATTTTGTTTCTATTTCATTTTATTCTACTGACTTGTTTTGTTACTAGATGACAAGACAACTATGGTTGTACTTCAATCTTGAAATCTGATTCACTAGTCTTAGAATGTATTTACACAATTTCCAGAACAATGCCTTTTGGAAATCTAAACTCGACATACCATAACATAAATGCTTGCTATCAAAAGCATAAATGGCCTATGTGATAAATTGTAGAAATTATTATGATAAAAAAGTAGCATTTTGACCGAACCCAAACTATTACAAATTAAAGAATAAGAGTATGATTAGAATAAAGCCTTTTTTTTCACCTTTAGAGTGTTTGTCCAAGCAAATGGATCATGGATTTTTGAACGGTTCAATAAGTTCTGCAAGCTCTGCAACTGGAAACATCTGAATTTAAGAAAAAATAAAATAAAATTATATCATAACAACGCTGAAAATGATATAACTAGTAAAAGGTATGAATCTAAAAATTATAAGCAGTAAAGAATCCGGTAACATTTAGTTAAAGGTATCAATCAAAAAAATCAAATTGATAAAGAATCCGGTGAAAATCAGGTCACATATTATCAATCTCATGTCTCACATAATTGTTTCATGTGTCCATCAATCTAGACCAATCAATTCATAGGCCGCCTCAAGGATGGGTTGCTACACAAGAATTGCAATGACGTGATGATTCTAAGCATTTTAACCATGGACATTTTTGAACTTTTGCTCTGAAATACTTTTGGGCATCCAAGCATGTATATGAATCAAATAATTATGAATTTCAAATCATGAATGCACTAGTCAACAATTTGTAGAGTTTTCTTCTATTGACTAAATGGTACCTAATGTAATCAATTCCTAGCTAAATTATAATAAATAAATAAATAAAAACATAGTATGTTGACCCTTGGTGAGTTTTTTTAGTCTACAGCTGACATTACTTACACCCACATAGGAGAAATATTGTATGATCCTCAAGTGAAATAGCTATGATATGAACTTGGTTGACCTGTCTGGCTTCAATGTGGATAGATGGCTCTTCAGGATAGAGTCATGGAAGAAACAAATGATAAGAAAAATGTTGTGGAGACATATGTTTATGACATGAGAAAAAAGGTAAAGCAAGCCTTTTATTAGTATATGCTTGGTGGATGGCACACTGACCTTGTTATATCTGAACTCATGATTCTTGTTGTTATTTTTTTTTCATTCAGCTCCACGACAAGTATCAGGATTTCATAACTAATTCCAAGAGGGAGGCATTCTCTGCAAAACTTTAGGAAACAGAGGATTGGTTGTATGAAGATGGTGAAGACGAAACCAAGGGTGTTTACATTGCCAAGCTGGAGGAGCTCAAGAAGGTATTGCATTTTTAATTTTCTGTATATTAATTTGAGAAGATCTTTATGTAGATGACACTAGCATTCGTCTTGCAGCAAGGTGACCCCATTGAGGAGAGTGACAAGGAGTCCACAGAATGGGGAGCTATTTTTTATCAGCTTGTCTATTGCATTAATAGCTACAGAGAGGCAGCTATGTCACAAGATCCTAAATTCTATCACATAGACATAGCAGAAAAGCAGAAGGTATTGTACATTTTGTATCTTCCGAGCTTCTATTTGTCGGTGTGTTAACAGTTCTACATTCTAATCAGGCAGCCTCACATATCACAAATATTCACAGTCAAATTAAGCCAAATGCAAAGGGAAGGGAATTGTATGCAACTGCATTAGGGAAGGTAACAGTGGTCTTGAATAGGGCATCATCATCTATAGGTCTTATACCAACTAATTGGATCAACTAGGGAATTCACCCATGTCCTTTTAGGCCTTTCCCCTTGCCCTTTAGAGCCTTCAACTTGAACCAACTTGCTCCTCCTAACCGATGTAGTTCCTGGTCTCGGTTGCACATGGTTAAACCATCTCTGTTTACTTTCCCCCATCTTTTTACCTATTGGTGCTACTCCTAAGTTCCATTGAATGATTCATTTCTAATTTTGTCCTTCCTCATTCATCCATCTCAACATCCTTATTTCGGCTACGCCCATCCTATGAAAATGTGTTTGTTGATTGTCCAACATTTTATCCCATAAAGCAGGGCTAGTCTTATTGCTATCCTATAAAACTTCCCCTTCAGTTTCATTGGTATGCGGCAATGGCATAATCTTCAGAGGCACATTTCCAATTCATCCTCCTAGCTCTAATTTTGTGATCAACATCCTTCTCAGTCTCTTCACTCTCCTGAATTATCGATGATGGCCTTGGATAGGTACATTGTTTAAAAGTTCAATCTTGTCTTTGAAATTATTGTTTTGGCTGATGAGTTCAAGTTCCTTATGTTGTGGGTGACTCTCATCTGGGTAGATTCTGGATGGCTTGACCAACTGCAATTATTTTTATGAAGTCCTAGTTGGATCCTAGTTTGGAGTCTATTCATCCTATGTGGTTTCCTGGTGAACTGATCGGTTTGTGAACAATGAAATAATGAAATGGAGTAAATATAAGATGATAGATAATTGGGGAACTAATGTAAATATATCATCTAAGGTCCTTATCTGATATTGGTTGCATTATTTGGTAGGTTGTACATGAGTGTGGGGAGGTAGAGGCGTGGCTGAGAGAGAAAAAGCAGCAGCAGGATGCTTTGCCCAAGTATGCTAGTCCTGTTCTCTTGACAGCTGATGTGAAGCGGAAGGCTGAGGCACTTTGATGAGGACATCGTGCACACGCACGGCCCCACACCACCACCCCTACACACGTATATATGTACGTAGAATGAGGATTCTATCATCGATCTAGCTCGATGACGACGTCCAGGGAGGGCCTCCTAGCTAGAAGACAAGTTTTGGTTCAGAAAAGTGGGCCCCGATAATCAAGAAAAGCTCATCATGGGATCTTATGATTGTAGCCCACTCGTCGAATTGATTTCATTTTTTAGGTTTTGCTTATTATTATTATTTAGAACATCGTGAATGCTTTAGATTTCTGTGTTTGGTTTTTATTTTAGTTTACTTCATCGCCAAGTAATAGGTTGTGCACATGGTGAGAGTTTTTGGGGTATAGGGTTTTCCCTATAAATAAGCACCCATTGTAGTTCTTTTATTCATTGAAGTTTAATAAAAATTTATAATGCCCTGAAAATCGGGGGTCGAGTATGAACTCAACTCCCGAGTTCCAACGCATCACTTATGCAACATACACAATGATGGTTAAATGTTGTCTGAGTTAGAGCAATAAACATGAATGAGATTATACCAAAACAGTAATCATACTCCAGTTCAATTGTATAAAGGCAAGCGGAAGACTAAAATTTTATATTCAAAATATGTAAAGTAACAAAATTTTATGAACTCCAGAGTATGAGTATTAACTGAGTACCAATATACATGTATTGTTTCTAAGTCAAAAATCAAAATACAACTCCCAAGAGAAGCCCTGAAATCCTCATGCAAAGGCCTAAGCAAAGCCGTCAGAGTACTGCATAAAGGAGAACTCCTCTTGATCATCATCGAAGTCGGGCTCCGGCTCCTGAACCGAGGCGCCATCTATACCTGCGACAGAGTCTGGTGGGTGTTGCAAACACCGTCCCGTAACGTGGGAGTGAGTAGTTAACTCAGTGGAACAATAAAGCATAGGTTAACATGTTATCAATTCAATTAAGTAGTAATGATAAAGCAGTACAAATCAAACAATTCTAACTATTCTTATTAAGTACGAGAATGAAATGACATGATGCTGTATGTCCATGCCAAACCACCCTCATACGACATCATCTTGCATTCGTAAGGCCGAACGACATCACCAGGAACTCATAATGCCCAATGCACGTCCTGAAGGCTGTCTTCTGCACGTCCTCATCTCTCACGCGCAACTGGTGGTACCCCGACTGAAGATCAATCTTTGAGAAATACTTCGCCCCCCTCAACTGATCAAACAGATCATCTATCCTGGGCAAAGGATACTTGTTCTTCACTGTAACCTGGTTCAACCTACGGTAGTCAATACATAACCGTAGCGACCCGTCCTTCTTCTTCACAAATAGCACAGGTGCTCCCCAAGGAGATACACTAGGTCGTATAAAACCCTTGTCTACCAGATCGTCAATCTGTTTCCGCAGCTCCTCCATCTCACATGGAGGCATACGATAAGTCGGCAGTGAGATGGGTGTCGCACCCGGCGTGAGATCAATTGTAAAATCGATCTCTCGTCGAGGAGGTAAACCAGGAATAGTGTCAAACACGCCTGCAAATTCTCGAACCACCGGCGTATTCCTCAACGTCGGACCATCAATCGGTGCCAACAAAGCAGTATAATAATCAACACGGCAGGGCCAACTGACCTGTACTGGAAATGTGAAAGCTGTGCCATCAGGTCCATAGGCAGTCACGATCCGAGTATCGCAATCTATCTCCGCCCTCATCTTGGCGAGCCAATCCATACCAAGGATAATATCGTAGTGCCATAGTGGAGCAATAATGAGGTCGACGAGCACTATGCTGCTACCCAAAACTATCGAACAACCCTCGCATAACCGTGTGACATCCGAACAGGTCCCAGTAGCCGTAGTGAGTCTCATTCCCTTTGTGGGAATCGTAGGCAAAGATAGACGTTTAACCGCCCCACAAGAAATAATAGAAGTAGTGGACCCAGTGTCCACCAATAAAGAAATGGGAGTACCATGAATATAAGTCGTACCCTCGAAAGCCGTCGGAGCCGAGATCGACATCTCAGGTGCCTCAGCCACAAGCGTATGAACACGCGCCTGCTGCTGACGGTTCGGCTGAGGAGCCAAGGGTCGCTGTGGTGGCCTGAAGCGCGACACAGGAGGTCGGAAGGAAGGATGTGCGAGGAGCAAACACAGTAGCGGTGGAGCTGA
Organism: Magnolia changhungtana; assembly: GCA_030180095.1. NCBI lineage: Eukaryota > Viridiplantae > Streptophyta > Magnoliopsida > Magnoliales > Magnoliaceae > Magnolia > Magnolia changhungtana. Next base: position 2,354,325 of record JASAUF010000473.1, on the reverse strand, counting down.
TATGGCCTGTGGATAAGGGCGATCCAATCTCTGCGGTGGTGCAAATCCACTAGCCCTCATACGCGAGAAGCAACTCTCAGCAGGGTGTCCTGGTTTCCCGCAATACGTGCAGGTCACCAACGGGCGTCTCACAGGAACAACTGGTGCCGCGGCCCTGGGGGGCGAATCAGCACGAGGCCTCTTGCCTAAGATAGGCCTGCTCTGTAAATCCTGGCGTGGCCTCGCAACCATAACACCACGCGATCTGGCCAATCGATCCACATCTTGCTCGGCCGTCATAGACATGTGGACCAGTGCTACGTAGGTAGGTATACTGAGGCAGATATCTTCGACCGTATCTCCGATCGCAAACCCAAGAAAAAATGACTCATTCGCATCTGCTCATCCACCAGTATAGTTGGGACAAAGCGGCCCAACTCTGTGAAGTGGTGCTCGTACTCTGTGATCGTCATGCCTCCCTGCCTGAGGCGTAGGAACTCATCCTCCTGCTGGTGCCGATAAGTCTGCGGATAGTATTTCTCATGGAAGCGAAACTCAAAGGCCTCCCAGGTCCACACGTAATCCACTGCGACCGTCCGCAGCACACTGTCCCACCATAAACTGGCCTCCCTCTCAAACATGAAGGAAGCCAGCTCGACCTGCTCTGCCTCTGAACAGTGAAGCATCCGTAGCATCTTGGAGATGCGGTCTAACCAGAACTCCACCTCCTCGGGTCTGTGAGAACCCATAAATGAGGGAGGCCTCAAGTGCTGAAATCGCTCGAGTAAACCACGAGTACTGACCTCTCCAGTAGGAGGTGCGACGGATGTGGGCAGAGGCACATCCTCAACCCGAGCAGGAGGCTCAGAATGCTCATCAGGATGTGCAAATGTCGTAAGTGGAGTCGCACTACCACCATGGGACAAGGCCTCAGCGATAGTGGCCATAAGCTGCTGATGCTGCTGCTGGCCAGACTGCCACTGCTTCTTCTGATGCATCTGCTTCCGTCGCATCCGTTGTTGATGCATCATCATCATCAGCTGCTCAAACCTATCAGTCGGCGGAGCAGCCTGAGAGTCATGCTGCGCAGAAGGTGACGGTCGGTCCGCTCACGGACCGGGGCGTATAAGGTGGTCGTCCACCCAGTAGGACCAACAGAGGGCGATCGTATCCCAACCCTCGGTCCGCAGACCGCTACTACCAGAAGGAGTCTGGTCCATAGAGCCGGTCAGAAGAAGATGTGCCGTGCTCCGTGTGTACTGCCGCGGCATGCCCTATACAACATAGGGTAGATCATTTGTGAGATAAGGCACAATACACTTCATAAAGCACTTTAAGCATTCCACACATCATCAAAACAAAAGGGGCTACATGCCTTTCATTTACCCAAAATTGTCATAATATATGGAATACAGAGTTACATGAATCATGATGGAAATCACATGATAGCCAATACATCCACAACATTAAACACTTAGAACACGCTACTATCTCTTACATCAACTACATGAAAATATAAACCGCCTATCGTGGCAACCAAAAACAAACAACAACCACAACAACGTGGATGACTAAGCATCTGAAACAGCCGGTGGAGGAGGAGCATTCTTGTCTTGCGCACAGCACAGAATGGCCTTCAATGTACAGGACATCTTCTTAAAACTCTTCTTCATGTAGGCTTCATTCTCTTCAAGCTTGGCTCGAACTTGACCAATCTCTTGCTGCAGGGCGGCTTGACCCTCCTCGAGACGGGCCAAACGTGCATCAAAAGCATCCCGATTCACACCCTGTTCCTGAGCCGCAGGAGGTGAACTCTCCTCAGTGTCCTGAGCCTCAGGTTCTTCTTCCTGTATGTCATCACCACGCTCCTCATCACTCTCTGCCTGGAGGTCAACACTCTCCTCACCGGCGCTATCCGACTCATCTCCAGACTCGTCGAGTCGTGCTTGCCGCTGTTGAGGGCCGATCTTCATATTCTTGAGTGTCGCCTCGCTTATGACTCGGACTGGTGCAAGGTCCTCCATGTTCAACCTGTAGCCGACATCACGAGCCATCCTGCAGATCAGACGGCCAAATGGGAGCGAAAGATCGTTCCTGGCAGAACGAACAACCTGAACTATCTGGGATAGGATGAATGTGGGTAGGCATATGTTGTCCCCATGTCCCATCTTGTACAAAAAGTCCACCATCAACCGAGTACACTCCGTGCGGTTATCCCACCGTGGGTATACATTGTATGTGAAAATGTGATGGAGTAAATGGAAGTCTTCGGCCATCTTTGTCGCTGCAATACAATTTCCTCGCTTCCAAGTAACTCGGCGACCACAAAGGTATCGCGTGCGGCGATCCCTTTCTCGCGCACTCCTGGAGAAGTCGTCACTATGAAGCACTTGACCACGTGGAATCTTCGTGATTCGAACCACCTCATCCACAGTGATTGTGCGTGCCCCTCACAGAGATAGTGAACTGAAGAGGCTCCAACGATGAATCTATGATATGAGCGTAGAAGGCGCGAACCGTGTTCTCACATGCGGGAGACTCGCCTTCAAATATAGAATTCCATCCGATATCCACCAAGTGGTCCATCATCGGGTGTAGGCCAAACATTCTTTCATTCACATGAGCTTCAAACACAACCTTGCGGCCCGCGAAGCGCCCATATTCGACACCTATCAGATAAGCATTTCTGACGGGATGGTCAGGATCCATGTCTCGCTTCGACCTAAACTCCCGAACGGTGCTAGTGCCGGCCCCAACGTCGATCTTCTTCGGGAATGGGTGGCCTACTTGGGCCGTCATCGTCACCACGCTGTCTTCCTCTTTCCCATGAGAGATATGATGGAGGAAATGGAGAAAATAGTCGCCACCACACCAAAGAGGGCCATGGAAAAATGCCAAAATGGAGGAAAAGGGGCTGATCTCTTTGATCCACCACAAACAACAATACAATAGGTGTGGAAGGGGCAATAGAGGTAGGAAATGAAGGACAAACAAAAAGAAAATGGAATGGGTTAGGAGATTACCCGATTTTGAGCTCCAAATGAGGGGTATGAGAGCTCCAACATGAGAAAATGGGGAAAGGAGGAGGCTAGGGCTGTTGTGGAAGGTTGGGGTGTGTGAGTTATGGAAGAAAATGGAAGATTGCAAGGTTTGGAGGGATGGGTTTAGAGAAAAATCGAAAATGGGGTTTGGAGGTGCTTGGAAAGGAAGAAATGAGGGAGAAGGGTGCTCCAGCCCCTTAAAACCTAAACCTATGGGAATTTCGCACTTGCCAGGGGGTAGAGGAGGTCGGGCCGACCAACCCTAGCCCTGGCCCCACTCGAGATGGCCCACCGAACCGCGGTCCACCGCCGGAGCCGTGGCTCCGCCGCGGTCGGACTTGGCCGGAACCGCACCGCCGCGGTGGGGACCTGTTTCCCACATGCCCAGGGTGCCAAATGCACCCTGGTTCGATCTGGAGTCTTAGTGTATTAACGTGGAGGGGCCCCCGACTCAGTTTAGCTCCCAAACGGTTGGTTCCGAGAAATTTCTGTACTAAACAGATTTTTCCTGATTTTTAACGACTGGTTTTGGGTGGATTGTGACCTGGACACGTCAATAGACGGTCTAGAAGTGATTTAGAATCCGTATGTACGGTCAGGATCGAGTACAAACTCGATCAACGCGTCCCTTTTTTTTAAAATTTCGATGAACGGTGAAATCGGGAGACCCTAAGACTGTTTCTATATTTTTGCGCACCCTCCTAGGTTGTAACACGTCAGCGTATGTAGTGGGGACATAACTCAGGTCCGGTTTAATCAAAATCATGCTCTGATACCAACTTGTAACGCCCTGAAAATTGGGGGTCGAGTATGAACTCAACTCTCGAGTTCTAACGCATCACTTATGCAACATATACAATGATGGTTAAATGTTGTCTGAGTTAGAGCAATAAACATGAATGAGATTATACCAAAACAGTAATCATACTCCAGTTCAATTGTTTAAAGGCAAGCAGAAGACTGAAATTTTATATTCAAAATATGTAAAGTAACAAAATTTTATGAACTCCAGAGTATGAGTATTAACTGAGTACAATATACATGTATTGTTTCTAAGTCAAAAATCAAAATACAACTCCCAAGAGAAGCCCTGAAATCCCCGCGATGCAACCGGCCTAAGCAAAGCCGTCAGAGTACTGTATAAAGGAGAACTCCTCCTGATCATCATCGAAGTCGGGCTCCGGTTCCTGAACCGAGGCGCCATCTATACCTGCGACAGAGTCTGATGGGTGTTGCAAACACTGTCCCGTAACGTGGGAGTGAGTAGCTAACTCAGTGGAACAATAAAGCATAGGTTAACATGTTATCAATTCAATCAAGCAGTAATGATAAAGCAGTACAAATCAAACAATTCTAACTACTCTTATTAAGTGCGAGAATGAAATGACATGATGCTGTATGCCCTTGCCAAACCACCCTCATGCGACATCATCTTACGTTCGCGAATGCTTAACTCCCTCAGTGCGCCACATCTACTAAGCACATGCGGTGCGATGATGATCATGATTCCCGAGTTATTATTAGTCCATTTCAAACAGCAGTATTGGGAAACTAAGGTACCTCCCTTGTATCATTCCCAAACATGATCCATTCTAGGGTCGTCAATCCTAGCTAATCTCATACGATATTATGGTTTGAGAAGCGTAGTGAAGGCATCGCAAAGGGCTCATCACCCGTCAGCGCGGATATAGATCTCACCGTATGCGACTCAATTGCTGGTCGTCAGCTCAAGTACAGGTCTCACCGTACTTGGCTCAATCACTAGCCGTCAGCTCGAGTACAGGTCTCACCGTACTCGGCTCAACTCATACTCTAGTTGTTGTGAAAGACTCGTCGCTAATCACAGACACTTGGAGTATACTCGAAGATACTACGGAGGACTCGTCGCCCGTCAGCACGAGTACAGGTCTCACCGTACTCGACTCTCGCCGTAAGTATCGACAGCTCGAATACAGTGTCCCATACCACCGTATTCGGCTCATGAGTTTGGTTGCGCAATGGTCACTAAGGGGAGGCACATGGCCCCAGCGTAGGCCGACAGCTCGACCACGGTGTCCCATACCACCATGCCCGGCTCATGCGTCTTAGCGGATCGAGGTACCATGGTTAACGGGATCGCCACTGGTAAGTTTGGTACCCTAGGTTCAAGCAGTAGTGACCAAACATGGTGAACACACATACACATATCGGTTTACTTGACGAGCCTGACTAGCTCGAGTGCACCACAAGTTGGGCGATATGGAGCGCAAAAGCACTCCGTGTGGCCAACCACTATCGCCAACCGAAGTACGGCTCGGGTTCGCCAGACACATCCTTTGTGGTGACATGAGTCTCAGCCACAATCTCAAGTCTGGTACCGAATGTTTGGACTATAGACTTAGTCCCAAACTCAAACAGATCTCATCAATAGCATGTGGAGTAAAGCATGATAACGAAGTAATACAAGCATGTTAGCAGGCATGTTATAAAGTATGAAATAAGGCATGAAGTAAAGCATGTTGTAAAGCATGTTATAAAGCACTATACAAGTAGGGATACAATTACATACACATCACAAGTGAGTGGTTATAGCGAACCATCACATGGAGGGGATCCTACATGTCTCTAAGGTAGTCGGGAATTCCATATCAGCACCTATCTAAGGCACTAACACTTAAACATTTACACTCACAAGCGTTTACACAAACACTTAGAGTACACCATTCCAACATACATGACGTATGTTAGCAAAATACGTATTAGGGCTATCCTTTCACCAAGCGGTTGTTTTATCCATGTATACCATAATCATACAGCAAATAATCACGACAAATGCATTTCCAAAATTTACACATATACGGTATTTCTAGAATACACAATTTCTACATACGTAGTATTTACAAGCGAGCATGTATTACGGCGATTCCTTTCGCCAAACTAGTATTTTATCCATATGTTGTATAATCATACATTAACTAAACATGTCAAACATTTTTCTTAAAAAAATACGTATACGGTATTTCTACGTATGCCAAGAGTATGTGAAATTCCATATTCTACAGCGTTAATCGAAACAGAAAACGGAAAGCACTTTGTACATGTGCATTTGCATGCAGATCATGAATCTATCATTATCTGACATTGAAAGCGTTGAAAACCGTAACCTATACACCTAAAGTCCTCACCTTTGCCCTTGGAATCACAACAAATCAGCAAGGGTTGTTGAGCTTCCGTATACGGGAGTTTTCTAGCCTAAAGAGCGAAATCGGTTAGTCTTTACACAACCTACAACCTTCCAACTTCAAATCGACCTAGGGTTAGGGTTTCTCACCTTCAAACGAGTGGATACCGCCGGAAAAATGCCCGGAAGGAAGCGGTGTAGGCCGTGTGATGAATGAAAGCAAGTAGGAGGAAGATCTCCCACAAATCCCAAGCTCTTCTCTCTTTTTCTCTCTCTCTCTCTAGGGTTTTATCCCAAATTCGTATGGCTATGAGAGGGGCTGTTTAAGCTCCTTTTATAGCCAAAACCCTTCCCAAAATAGGCTCAGTTCAAGGGTTATTGCTTATATAGGTATTTCGTCACTTTTCCAAATTTCTCAAATGAGTGTTTCTGGTGGCCCCCCTTGAGCCAAACGTCAGACTTAAGCTCACCACACATGGATCTATGTGGGATTACGTTTTTGACTCGATCGGATTCCCAGATCACACGTGGTGGACCACTTTCAATTCAACGGTCAAGGGCCACGATCCGAAATTCCAAGTACATGTAAATGTTCCTAAATTTTTCTTAATCGAGGGTGTAATTTGGTCTGATTCGACGGTCAGGTTGCTTATTACTGACGCGTAAACGAATGGTGCCAGATCACTATTCCTGATATTTATTTTGGAATGGGAATAGTATTTTTCACACACCCTCGCTCCGAATCGAAACGAATGGCCGTGGGACATCGGCTGGACCTGATTTTAGAGATGATTGTCAAGCCCAGTGAGGCGGTCCTAGTTCCTTAGCTTTGTGTTAATCGGACTTCCGATGTGCGATCTAGACCTAATACGAAGTTTCGTTTCATTCCCGAGAGCAGCCGGGAAATGAGTTTGGTTCTAAACTTTAGGGTAACCTAGAGTCACTTGTTTTGCAAGTTTTGGGTCTTGCAGATCATATTTAAAGTGATCCCAATGGATTTCATGGCTAATCGAGTTTAGTACTTAGTTAACTTTGTTAAATTTCTAAAGGATTTAATCCTAATTGATTTCTGGTCGAGGTGGTACTCGAGCCAACGTTCGGAAATTTACGGGTCGTTACAAAATTCCTGTTTTATTTTTTTGCTCTCTTCGTGAGTTGTGGAAGAATTCAAAAGTGGGTGCGAAGCCCTCCCTTTTCAAAGGGCTAACTACCGTGGTGCGAAGCCACATCGACCCCGATTCATCCCCATCCTCCATCATCTCTTTTCTTCTATCTTTCACCACCATCCATACTTCACGTTTATCGTTGGTTGCATCAGTTTCCTTTCATTACAGCAGGTTCTCAGATCGGCCCGCAGGGGGGCTGAAACTTCAACAGAGCGCCCCAAGCCAGCTATCCATACGCGGAATCGTCTTTTGGCTCAGGTTTTTATCCTCTTTTATCCTCTCATCGCCATTTTTTTATGAATCCTAGCCCTAGACTACATTTTTCCTAAGTTATTTGCCAATTTCTTACCTTAGGGTTCCCCGAATTGGAATTTCTAAATCCCTTAGATTAGGGACTGATTACTATGCATGTGTGGATGATTATTTCTTATCTTTGAGTATTGTTTGGTTCATAATTTTTATTGATCCAACCCTATCATGTGTAGGCCTGGACCCGCATAGATTCCCCTTAATTGAATGTTTGGACTTTCATGTGGGATATGAAATTTATGTAATTGTTTCTGAACTAACGTGATCTAAGCCTTAGATCTTGCATATCATATTTAAATTCATGTCTTGCATCAAATTTGGTATCAAAGCCTAGGGTTCTTGTAGGGGAATTCACCACATATTTAGGGTTTAGTTTATTTGAGTCCGTCATGCATTCAGTCCATCATATATAGCTGAATTTTAGTAACAGTGTGTAATCGCCTTCATATAGTCTCATAGGGTCATTTAGTTTTTTATTTTTGATACATATAGTTGTCATAGTAGGTCCTTAAGTTGAGTTAGCCTGTGTGTGCTCACATGTACGGGTCGCGGTTTTGGTTTGCACCCTACTCTAAACATGGAGCAACTACAGGAATCAATGGCCAAGTTAACCCAGTAGTTTGAGTCTATGTCTAAGCGCTTGGAACAACGCATGGATCAATGCCTTAACCAATTTGATGATCGTGTTACTCAAATAGAGGCCTCCCTTTGGGCAAACCCTACCATTGGGGAAGATGCCCATTCTCAAGTAGGTGGTCAGGAGATTAGACCAAGGAATGGAGGCGGCCAAGGAGTTGGTCATGGGCGTGCACCTGTACACCCACCCCGTGATGGACATCATGACCAATATGACCCAGATGCACAACTCCTCAAGGGAGTTAGAGTAGATGCCCCTACTTTTGATGGCCACTTAGACCCTAAAGCTTTTTTAGATTGGTTGGCGGATATGGACCACTATTTTGAGTGGTATGATATGTCAGATGCTCGATGAGTCCGATTCGCCAAGACGAAGCTTGTGGGTCAAGCAAAGAGGACGGTTGAGCGAAAGAAAGAAAAAGCGAGGGAACTCCTAATAGTCCATTGGGGCGAAATGAAAGAAACACTTAAAGAGAAGTACTTCCCTTTCTCTTATCGTCTGCGGTTGATTGAGGAGTGGCAGTCTCTTCGACAGGGTTCCATGAGTGTTGCTAACTATATTGAGAAATTCGAAGAGTACTTGACTCGCTGTGAGGTTGATGAAGACCCCGTACTCACCCTTGCAAGTTTTAAAATGGGCATCCATCCTGACATTAGGAGAGAATTGCTCGCCAAAGACATAGACACTATCGAACAGTTGTACCAAGTAGTGTTAGATGTCGAGCAATACCTTAAAGCATCTGTGGGAAGGCGGTTTGACTTTCGCGAATTCGGTGCTAAGGCCAACTCCTCTGGGGCTAGACCTAATACGGGATTCCAAAACAAACCTTCCCCTAATGTTTAGCCCAGACCTAAGGATGATAAGGGTAAAGAGATTGTCGGGTCTAGTTCACGTGGAAGTGGGGCCACTAGGTGTTTTAGGTGTCAGGGATTTGGTCATTTTCCTCACCAGTGCAACACGAGAGAGGGCAACAAAGTACTCCTTATTGATGGGCAAGTAGAAGTAGTGCCCACAGAGAGTGATAGTGAGGAGGAGGAATATGAGCCAGTCGGAACTCCTAGTGATGAGGAAGAGGGAACACAAGAGTCTGTGACCCTCGCAATTGTGTGTTGCGCCCTGGCTCAAGTCAAGAACATTGATGACTGGCGCCGCAACACGATCTTCTACACTTATGCAAAATATGGGGAAAGGAACTGTAAGATGATCGTAGATAGTGGTAGTTGTGCCAACGTGGCATCGACTAGCACTGTGAGTCGTTTGAGCTTGAAGCTAGAAGCCTATCCTCAGCCCTATAGAGTCTCTTGGGTTGATGAGACATCCATTCCAGTCTCACACCGCTGTCTTGTCCCTATTCAGTTCGGATCTTATAAAGACACAATTTGGTGTGATGTTGTTCCTATGGATGTGGGTCATATCATTCTGGGTAGGCCGTGGCTCTATGACAGGGATGTTACCATATTTGGTCATTCAAATGTGTGTATATTCTGGTTTGAAGGCAAGAAGGTCAAGTTAAATCTTCTACCACCCAAGAATACAACTGGAAAAGAGCTCACCACATAGAGTAGTGTAAGCGACCCAAAAGAAGTGAAGGAGTCGAAGTCCAAGTCCAAACTGCTCCATATTTTGAATGCCAAAGACTTTGAGCGTGAAACGGAGGCGGACTCGATGATATACGCCCTTGTGGCTAGGGAGAGTGTACCAGAGACTAGCGCAGAGTTACCCACTAAGGCCATTCAAGTAGTACATGAGTTTCGTGATGTCTTTCCTGATGATTTATCAAATGAGCTTCCCCCTATGAGGGATATACAACATGCCATTGATTTAATCCCTGGGGCAACTCTACCAAACCTCCCGCATTACAGAATGAACCCAAAGGAGCACGCTGAGTTGAAGAGGCAGATTGATGAACTCCTAGAGAAGGGTTTCATTCGAGAGAGCATGAGTCTGTGTGTTGTGCCCTCCCTTCTTACACCTAAGAAGGATGGCACATGGAAGATGTGTGTTGATAGTAGGACCATCAACAAAATCACAATCAAGTATCGGTTTCCCATACCGTATCTTGATGACATGCTAGATATGATGGCCAATGCTGCTATCTTCTCAAAAATTGACCTCAAAAGTGGGTATCATCAAATCCGTATACGCCCTATTGATGAGTGGAAAACGACTTTCAAGATGAAGGATGGGCTATATGAGTGGCTAGTTATGCCTTTTGGGTTAACTAATGCCCCAAGCACTTTCATGCGTGTGATGACCCAAGTGTTGAGACCCTTCATGGGGAAGTTCCTAGTCGTATACTTTGATGATATCTTGATTTATAGCATGACTAAGGAGCAACACCTCAACCATTTGAGGCAAGTTTGTGGGATCCTTAGGGCCGAGAAGTTGTACGCCAACCTAAAGAAGTGCGCGTTCTTGTCTAGTAGTGTGATCTTCTTAAGTTTTATTGTGTCAGCTGAGGGCGTATCGGCAGATCCCGAGAAGGTCAAGGCCATCGTTAATTGGCCTGAACCCCGCAATATTCATGAGGTGCGCAACTTTCATGGCTTAGCCACTTTTTATAGGCGGTTCATTCGAGGCTTCAGTTCCATTGTGGCTCCCATCACAGACTGCATAAAAAAGGGAGAGTTTCAATGGACAAATGTAACGCCCCGGATTTTTGCCAACCTGGGATTAGATGTCCTTAGGCAATGGGTCAATCCTAACACAGGTTTGACTTCTTAAACGCTCAATTAAAGTCTCAAATCGCTCCTTAAACCATTTTCTTCACAAATCCCACCCTTCACTACCTTGTGCTTTCAATTTTTTCAAAGCACCTTCGCCCTAGACACTATCTTAAACTAGCTAAGTAGTATAACTTGGATCACTTTATATACAAACTATAATGGACTAAGTTCCACCTCAGACGAAAATCACTTAGGATTAAATCCTTTAGAAATTTGACAAAGTGAACTAGGTGCTAAACTAGATTAGCCATGAAATCCATTTGAATCGCTTTAAATACGATCTGCAAGACCCAAAACTTGCGTAGATCATTGACGCTTAGGTTATCCTAAAATCTAGGATCAATCTCATTACCCTTGCTCTCGGAGCACATCGAAACTTCAGATATTAGGTCTAGACCGCACATCGAAATTCGATTAACACGAAGTTAAGGAACTAGGACCGCCTTCTTGGACTTGACAATCATCTCAAAAATCAGGTTCATCCGATGTCCCACGGCCATTCGTTTTGATTCGGAGCGAGGGTGTGTGAAAAACACTATTCCTATTCCAAAATAAATATCGGAATAGTGATCTGGCACCTTTCGCTTGCGTGTCGAAGATAAGCAACCCGACCGTCAGAATCCGACCAAATTACACCCTCGGATTAAGAAAAATTTCAGGAACATTTACATGTACTTAGAATTTCTGATCGTGGCCCACTGACCGTTGAACTGAAAGTGGTCCGCCACGTGCGATCTGGGAATCCGATCGAGTCGAGAACGTAATCCCACATAGATCCATAGGTGGTGAGTTTAAGTGTGACGTTTGGCTCAAGGAGGGCTACCAGAACCTCTCTTTTGAGCTGGAAAAGTGACGAATATCCTATATTAGCAGTAACCCTTGAACCTGAGTCTATTTTGGGAATGTTTTAGGCTATATAAGGGCCTTAGAGCACCCTCTCTCACAGCCATACGAATTTGAGTTTTGGGAGAGAGAAAAGAGAGAGAAAGTGAGGGAGAAGTGGGAGGATCTTCCTCCTACTGTTACAAATCACCCCACGGGCTGCACCGCCTCTTTCCAGGCGCTTTCCCGCCGATATCAACTCCGTTTTAAGGTAGGAAACCCTAACCCTAATCTGATTTGGGGCTTGGGTGGTTGTAGGTTATGAAATAGCTAACCTATTTCGTTCTATAGGTTGTCAAACTGCCGAATACGGAAGAGTAGCAAACCTATCAACTCCGTTACGATTCTACGACTAAAGGTGAGGACTTTAGGTGTATAGGTTGCGGTTTTCAATGCTTTCAATGTCAGATAATGGTAGATTCATGATCTGCATGCAATTGCACATGTACAAAGTGCTTTCCGTTTTCTGTTTCGATTAGAATTGTAGAATTTGAAATTTCACATACTCTAGGTATTCGTATAAAATACCGTATACGTATTTTTATGGAAATATATTTGACATGTTTATTTGTCGTATGGATATACGATATATGGATATAAGACTTATTTGGCGAAAGGATTCGCCGAAATACATGTTTTACTAATATACACTATGTATGTAGAAATACTGTATTGTAAGGAGTGCCGTATACATGTATATTTTGGAAATGTGTTTGCCATGATTATGTGTCGTATGATTATATGACATATGGATAAATTACTTATTTGGCGAAAAGAATCACCGTAATACATGTTTGTTTGTATACACTATGTATGTTGAAAATGCGTATTCTAGAAAATACTGTATACGTATAAATTTTGGAGATGTATTTATCATGATTATTTGCTGTAGTAATATATTATACATGGATAAAATACTCACTTGGCTAAAGGATAGCCCTAATACATGTTTTGCTAACATACACCATGTATGTTGTAATAGTGTATTCTAAGTGTTGTGAAAATGACTGAATGAGTATAGAATTCTCATTCGTGCTCGCCACGACTAATTGTCATGGATAATTGATTGTTGTATTGGCAATACCCTTTGACGAAAGGATTTGCCTAAATCACGCCACGGCCAATACACACTATATATGCTAAAATGTGTGCCCAAGTGTTTGTGGAAATGACCGAATGAATATGGAATTTGGTTTCACCTTTGCCATGACTATCCGTCATGGGTGTGTGCGTGTTATGATTGGGGTAACTCCCTAGTGAAAGGATTTGGCCTTATACCTCTGTGATCAACATATGTCATGTATGTTGATTCCTGTATTTTAAAGTGTTTGTTGAAATGTCTGAATGAGTAGTAGTTAGTAAATTGTAATGTTTAAGGGTGTTGAGATATGATTCTCAACTCCTTTAACTATGTGTATGATTTCCTTGAATAGCTATGTGATTAGGAATTGAATATATACAAACTCATGCTTGTGTTGTTCTTTACAACATGCTTTATATCATGCTCTATAATATGCTTATAACATGCCTACTAGCATGTTTGAATTACTTTATTTATCATGCTTGAATTACTTTGTCTATCATGCTTTACTCCACATGCTAAGGATGACAAGTGATTGTGCTTGGGGCTATGATTATAGTCCAGACAATCGGTACTAGATTGGAGATTGTGGTTGAGTTTCATGTCACCACGTGAGATGTGTTCGACGAACTCGAGTCGTACTTCGGTTGGCGATAGTGGTTGGCCACGCGAAGTGCTTATGCACTTCATGTCGTTTAACTTGTTGTGCGCTCGGGCTAGCTGAACTCGTCAGGCAACCCGATCTGTCTTATGTATGTTCACCATGTTTGGTCACTAATGCTTGAACCTAGGGTACCAAACTTACCAGTGAAAATCCCGTTAACCATGGTACCTCGATCCGCTAAGACTCATGAGCCGGGCATGGTGGTATGGGACACCGTGGTCGAGCCGTCGCCGGCCACGCCGGGGCTACGTGCCTCCCCGTAGTGACCATTGAGCAACTAGACTCGTGAGCCGATTATGGTGGTATGGGACATTATATTCGTACTGTCGGCTTACATTGATAAGGTGGTGGGGGAGTGGTATAACCATTGTGTGTAACCACAGCGACCCTTTGTAGTGACCGCGAGCATATTTTGAAGTCGCAAAGTGCGCCTTAGGGTTCGTCGCGATATATAGAGTATGAACTAGGCTGTTTACGTATAGTGATGAATCGTTTAAGGGGTGATGGGGAGTGGTGCAACCTTTGTGCGTAATGACCACTGGCGCCTCTCCGAAAGACCTAAAAAACACACCATCGTTTGATATTAACTAGGATCGACGACCCTAGAATGGATCATGTTTGGGAATGATACAGGGAGGTACCTTAGTTTCCCAATCTGCTTTGTTTGAAATGGACTAATTAAAAACTCGGTAATCATGCTCATCATGCATCGCATGTGCCTGGAAGATGTGGAGCACTGTGGGATGTAAGCATGCCGCGAACGTGAGATGGTGTCGCATGAGGGAGTATGTCGGTGAGGGCATCCATCATACCTGCATTCATACTTGCATTAATCAGAGTAACTAGGAGTGTTTGATTTACTACTTTATCATTACTGCTTGGCTGTATTGATAACATGATAACTTATGCCTTATTGTTCCACTGAGTTAGCTACTCACTCCCACATTATGGGACGGTGTTGTACACACCAAACAGATTTGTTGAATTTCAGATGATGGCGATGCTTATGAAGCAGAGACGGACTACTTCTATGGTGATGAGGAGGAGTTCTCCTATCATGTAACCCTCTGACAGGTCTTTGAAGACCCGGTACTGTATTGACGAGGCTGTGATACTGGGAATAGAAGACATTAAACTTACACATTTGGTATATTTTAGAACTGTACTTCTATTTATTTAACCTGGTAATGTTATCACACTCGGAGACTCATCATAGTTTATATATTTTATCTATTTAACATAGTCTTCCGCTTGCAAAATTAACTGCCTCTCGGAGTATGATATGTTTGTTTTGGCTTAATCTCACTCATGTTCAATGCACGAATACAGTCAACATTCAATCATCATTCATTTTGTTGCATAAGTGATGTTCTGGAACTCGGGAGTTGAGTTTATGCTCGACCCCCGATTTTCAGGGCGTTACAACAAAGGCCGCCTCGAAGGCCTTCAAGGAGATAAAGGTCAAGATGACCGAAGCTCCAGTCACGCGACTTCCAGATTTTTCAAAAGCTTTTGAAGTCGCATGTGACGCGTCAGGAGTCGGTATAGGAGGAGTACTTAGCCAAGAAGGGCACTCTGTCACCTTTTTTAGTGAGAAACTGAACGAGGCGAAGCAAAGATATTCCACCTATGACAAGGATTTCTATGCGGTAGTGCAATCACTGCGCCATTGGCGACATTACCTATTACCGCAAGAATTCGTCTTGTTCTCAAATCACGAGGCCTTAAAATACTTGAACTCTCAGAAGAAATTAAGCCCCAAGCACGCCAAGTGGGTTCAATTCCTTTAAGAGTACACTTTTGTACTTAAGCACAAGGCCGGTGTAGAGAATAAGCCTGCCGACGCGTTGAGTCGTCGAGTCGCATTACTCAATTCCATGAGCGTTGAAGTTACGGGCCTTGAGCGCATCAAAGAAGAGTATTCTGAGTGTCCACATTTTGGGGTTGTGTATATGTCTTTATTAGAGAGTCCTTCAGGAGCTAACAGTGAGTATTTGATTTCGGACGGATATTTGTTTAGGAGTGACCACTTGTGCAGACCACTCACCTCCCTTCGCGATTTTCTTGTCTGGGAGTTACATTCTGGGGGGGTCGCGGGTCATTTCGGTCGTGACAAGACTATTGCCCTAGTGGAGGATAGATTTCATTGGCCAAGCCTCAAACGGGACGTGGCCAAAATTATAGGGCAATGTCGTACTTGTCAATTGGCAAAGCAAAGGAAACAGAATACAGGATTATATACACCTTTGCCAGTCTCATTCATCCCTTGGCAAAACATCAGTGTGGACTTCCCAAAACTATTCGAAAGCATGACTCCATATTTGTTGTCGTGGACCGTTTCTCTAAAATGGCCCACTTCATTCCTTGTTCTAAGACCTCTGACGCCTCTTATGTTGCTAAGCTGTTCTTTTGTGAGGTCGTCAAACTGCATGGGTTACCAAAAACTATAGTGTCTGACCGTGATGTGAGATTCATGAGTTACTTTTGGAAGACACTATGGCACATGATGAATACTAGGCTCCAATTTTCTTCTGCCTACCACCCTCAGACCGATGGCCGAACTGAGGTGGTTAATAGAAGCCTAGGGAGTTTATTTCAATGTTTAGTAGGAGAGCATACCAGGACGTGGGACGCCGTACTACCCATAGCCGAGTTTGCATACAATAGTTCTATCAATAGGTCCACAGGTCTAAGTCATTTTGAAGTCGTTACTGGTTACAAGCCTAGGAAGCTTATTGATCTTATCCCCATGTCATTATCCCATAGGCCATCAGAGTCTGCAGAGTCTTTTGTGCATCACATACATTCATTGCATCAAGAAATCAGGCGAAAGATCACTACTAGTAATGAGCAGTATAAATTTTCTGCAGACCAACATAAACGTTTTAAAGAGTTCAATATTGGGGACTCTGTGATGGTCCGCATCAGGCCCGAGCGGTACCCTCCAGGGGCCGTTCGTAAGTTACACGCGCGTAGCGCTGGGCCCTTCAAAATTATAAAGCGAAATGGTCTCAATGCGTATGAGGTAGATCTTCCACCTTCCATGGAAATTATTTCCACATTCAATGTGGAGGATCTAGTTGCTTTTCTGGGACCCACTGATACTTTGTCCGGCCCTTCTTCCACCCATCCTGATTTTCCAGACTTACCCTTTGATCCATGACCTCTTCCTGACCTTTCATCCCAGCCTCTACCTCCTATACCTAACCTTCACACCTCAAGAGAGGAAATAGAGGATATCCTGAACCATGAAATAATTTCCACATCGGATGGCGGGTTTCAGAAGTACCTCGTTAAATGGAAGTCACGTCCAGCTTCAGACAGCACATGTCTCACTGAGGAGGAGCTCCAGCGACTTAATCCTGACATCTTAGAGTGGTTCAGGAGTTTTATTTCACCAGTGGCGAAATCTTTGCAGCCGGAGAGAGTTGATGAGGACATCGTGCACACGCACGGCCACACACCACCCCCCCTATGCAAGTACGTACACAGAAGGAGGATCCCATCATTGATCTGGCTCGATGACGACGTTCAGGGAAGGCCTCCTAGTTAGAAGACAAGTTTTGGTTCAGAAAAGTGGGCCCGATAGTCAAGAAAAGCTCATCGTGGGATCTCATGATCGTGGCCCACTCGTCGGATTGATTTCATTTTTTAGGTTTTAGTTATTGTTATTATTTAAAATATCGTGAACGCTTTAGATTTTTGTGTTTAGTTTTTATTTTAGTTTACTTCATCGCCAAGTAATAGGTTGCGCACATGGTGCGAGTTTTTGGGGTATAGGGTTTTCCCTATAAATAGGCACCCCTTGTAGTTCTTTTATTCATTGAAGTTTAATAAAAATTCTTGCTTTATTTTTCTGCTCTCTTCGTGAGTTGTGGAAGAATTCAAAAGTGGGTGCGAAGCCCTCCCTTTTCGAAGGGCTAACTACCGTGGTGCGAAGCCACATCGACCCCGATTCATCCCCATCCTCCATCATCTCTTTTCTTCTATCTTCCACCACCATCCATACTTCACGTTCATCCTTGGTTGCATCAGTTTCCTTTCATTACAGCAGGTTCTCAGATCGGCCCGCAGGGAGGCTGAAACTTCGACGGAGCGCCCCAAGCCCGCTATCCATACGCGGAATCATCTTTTGGCTCAGGTTTTTATCCTCTTTTATCCTCTCATAGCCCTTTTTTTTATGAATCCTAGCCTTAGACTACATTTTTCCTAAGTTATTTGCCAATTTCTTACCTTAGGGTTCCCCGAATTGGAATTTCTGAATCCCTTGGATTAGGGACTGATTACTATGCATGTGTGAATGATTTTTTCTTATCTTTGAGTATCGTTTGGTTCATAATTTTTATTGATCCAACCCTATCATGTGTAGGCCAGGACCCGCATAGATTCCCCTTAATTGAATGTTAGGACTTTCATGTGGGATATAGAATTTGTGTAATTGTTTCTGAACTAACGTGATCTAAGCCTAAAATCTTGCATATCATATTTAAATTCATGTCCTGCATCACACTTGACATGTATAAACAGTAAATGCACCATTTACTCTAGAGACCTCTACTTTTAGGGCATTGTCTGGCTCTGTCTTTCAGTGTGTTGCGCCCTATCATGAATGCGAGAATTTCATGTTGGTGAGATCTTGGTCATGACTTAGAGAAGAAAATAGGTTCGGAGAGGTCATTGTTCTTGATTTAGACTTTTGTTTCTCAGATTCTAATCCAAGAAGGGGCAAAGGGAAATTATGTTCCTGATATGCTATTTGCCCAACAGGCCCCCTAATTACCATTTCTTGTCCGTTAGATCAACTTCTTTTTTAATAACAATGCCATATGCTAGAAATCAGAACCTTCTCTTTTACAGTTGTTGCTGGCTCGACTTTTGGATCTATTGGTAATAGATGGAATGTTAGGGTATGGACGAATGCAAGTTGTCGAGCATAACTAATATCCAGTGGCAACTGGCAAGTTTGATTTCCCTGGACTGATCACCTACAACTGGGTAAATGTTAATTTAACCTACAAACCAATTATGAAAGTGGGACCAACCAATTCATAGGCCGCCTCAAGGATGGGTTGCTACACAAGAATTACAATGACCTGATGATTCTAAGCATTTCAACCATGGGCATTTTTGAACTTTTGCTCTGAAATATTTTTGGGCATCCAAGCATGTATATGAATCAAATCATTATGAATTTCAAATCATGAATGCACTAGTCAACAATTTGCAGTGTTTTCTTCTATTGACTAAATGGTACCTAATGTAATCAATTCCTAGCTAAATTATAATAAATAAATAAATAAAAACATAGTATGTGCACCCCTGGTGATTTTTTTTAGTCTACAACTGACATTACTTACACCCACACAAGAGAAATATTGCATGATCCTCACGTGAAATAGCTATGATATGGACTTGGTTGACCTATTTAGCTTCAATGTGGATAGATGATGCCCCTAAAATCTCCTAGATTAGAAGTTATATCAAATCTTTCATCCCTTCTCTTATACTTGAATATGGTCCATTTCTGGATTTGATTCTTATCAATCTATTGTATGGAGAATGTTAGAATGGTCTTATAAGTTTGATTGGGAAGATGTTTTAAGGAATCTCTAGTCAACAGCGGGGTCCATCTGTTCATGTCTGGATCATACAGGTCCCACTTCTCAAACTTAAAGACTTGAGGATGATGCAATTCTTCCCTGAACGAGGGAACATTACACCCCACTTGTATGGAATGGGTATATTTTGATACTACTCCACCCAAGAAAAGGTTGTCTCGTATCTCATGGTCTCAAAAGCAAATGGACTATGCCTCAACCACTTTTCTTGATTGGAAGATTCAAGTTATCCAATCTTTAACAATGTTTGGTGTTGAATATGAAGTTAAGAACTGCTATTTTCTTTTCTTAACCATAAGTTTGATCTATTCTCCATCAGATGGCCAAGGTTCCACGGATGGCCTACGTTCTATGCATACGAAGAGAAGCTTGCATTCAATGGTCACACTAGTCACTGTTATAGGGAGTTTTTGCTTGGGCCTATCCATCTATTCTCTGTGGAGAGCAGTCAAGGAAAAAGGTCAGTGGGAGGTCCTCAACACAAAAATCAGAAACCAATTTACTGATATTATTTATAAGAGAATTCTATTTCTTTTAATTAATAATTAGGAAACAAGGAAAAAAAAGTTGACAATGTCACTGTCGAGTTTCAATGCAATTGGGTCATCTACAAAAGACTTCCTCAATTCTAGTATCTTTCAAAAAGAGGGGAATAAAGGTCTATATATACCATTTTTCGATTTTAGAAGTATAGCAGCTGCGACATCAAATTTCTCAGATTCAATACACGGCTCACTTGAAGCCGTCAGCATACAGCTTACACGAACAAGCAGCATTGTCATCATAAAGGTCCGGCTCCGCCTCAGGAGTAGCGTCACCATCTGCAATTAGACAAAGTCTGGTGGGTGTTCGGAACACCATCCCGTAGCGTGGGAGTGAGTGATTAACTCAGTGGAACAATAAAGCACAGGTTAACATGTTATCAATACAGTCAAGCAGTAATGATAAAGCAGTAAAATCAAACACTCCTAACTACTCTTATTAATGCAAGTATGAATGTAGTCATGATGTATGCCCTCACCGACATACTCCCTCATGCGACACCATCTTCGTTTGCGGCATGTTTTCATCCCTTAGTGCTCCACATCTTCCAGGCACATGCAATGCATGATGAACATGATTACCGAGTTGTTATTAGTCCATTTCAAACAGCAGGATTGGGAAACTAAGGTACCTTCCTTGTATCATTCCCAAACATGATCCATTCTAGGGTCGTCAGTCCTAGATAATCTCATACGATGGTGTGTTTCTAGGTCACTGCAAGGGCTGCCAGGGCTGTTACGCGGAATCGTTGCACCACTCCCCCATTACCTTATCAATACAGGCCTAGCTTATACTCTGTTACTACGGGAAGGCTCGGCGCCTCACCGTAGGTTTAGAGTATGCTCGAGGTCACTACACCAGATACGGTCAGGGCTGCCAGGGCTGTTACACGAAATCGTTGCACCACTCCCCCATCACGCATCAAGTAGTGTAGGCCGACAGCTCGAATATAGTGTCCCATACCACCATAATTGGCTCACGAGTTTGGTTGCTCACTGTTCACTACGGGGAGGCACGTGGCCCTAGCGTAGGCCGACAACTCGACCACGGTGTCCCATACCCCCATGCCCGGCTCATGAGCCTTAGCGGATCGAGGTACCATGGTTAAAAGGAATTTCACTGGTAAGTTTGGTACCCTAGGTTCAAGCAGTAGCGTCCAAACATGGTGAACATACATTAGACAGATCGGGTTACTTGACGAGCTTGTCTAGTTCGAGCGCACAACAAGTTGAACGACATGAAGTGCATAAGCACTTCGCGTGGCCAACCACTATCGCCAACCGAAGTACTACTCGAGTTCGTCGAGCACATCTCACGTGTCAAATGAATCACAGCCACAAATTCAATTCTGGTACCGATTGTCTGGACTATAATCATAGCCCCAAACACAATCAATTGCAGATAGATAAAGCAGTAGTGGACAAAGATTCAAATCATACAATCAAAGTCTGGTATTATCCGTTTAGAAATTTGTCGAGTCATTACACGCATTCGTTACACCACTCCCCCATCACCCATGACGGATCATACAACATAAACATGAATTTAAACATATGCCTTACATAAATAAAATCATACAATCAATTGAGCATGTTAACAAGCATATCATAAAGCATATTATAAAGCATGTTATAAAGCATGTTATGAAGCACTATATAAACAGGAATACAAACACATATATTTCATAAATAAGTGGTTAAGGTGAACAACCCACATGGGGGAAATCATACATGTTTCTAAGGTAGTTGAGAATCCCATCTCAACACCTACCTAAGGCACCATCATCCACACACTTACTCTCATAAGCATTTTCACAAACACTTAGAGTACACTATTACAACATACATAGTGTATAATAGCAAACATGTATTAGGGCGAGTCCTTTCGCCAAGCAAGTATTTTACACATATATAATATATTCATACAGCAAATAATCATGGCAAACACATCTCCAAAATTTATACGTATACGGTACTTTCTAGAATACACTATTTCTACATACATAGTGTATATTAGCAAATCATGTGTTATGGCGAGTCCTTTCGCCAACTAAGTATTTTATCCATATATATTATATGAATACAGCAAATAATCATGGCATACACATTTCAAATATTTATACGTCTACGGTACTTTCTACAAATACCTAGAGTATGTAAAATTCCATATTCTTCATCTTTAATCGAAATAGAAAATAGACAGCACTTTGTACATGTGCAATTGCATGCAGATCATGAATCTATCATTATCTGACATCGAAAGCGCTGAAAACCATAACCTATACACCTAAAGTCCACACCTTTTATCGTAGAATCGAAACGGAGTCGATAGAATTGCTAAGTTTCTGTATATGGCAGTTTGGTAACCTATAGAATGAAATAGGTTAGCTATTTCATAACTTACAACCTATACAACCCCAAAACAGATTAGGGTTAGGGTTTCTTACCTAGAAACGGAGCTGGAATCGCCGAGAAAGCGATTAGAAATGCGTGGTATAGCTTGTGCAGCGGCAAGGTAAAGTGGCAGGGAGATTCCCCCACTTCTCTCACACTTTCTCTCTCTTTTCTCTCTTCTCTCTCTAGAGTTTCTCTCAAATTCATATGGCTGTGAGAGAGAGGATTTTAAGGTCCTTATATAGTCTAAAATCTCTTTGAAATAGACTTATGGACAAGGTATACTTAGGTTATAACCAAAGCGGCTTTGTTTCAGCTCAACGAAGGATTTCTGGCGGGCCTCCTTGAGCCAAAGGTAGGACTTAAGCTCACTAACACCGGATCTACGTTTAGTTAAGTTTTCGTTTCAGTCGGATTTCCAGATCACGTGTGGCGGACCAGTTTCAGTTCGATGGTCAGTGGGTCTCGATCGGAGATTCCGAGTACATGTAAATGTTTATGAAATTTTTCCTGATCCGAGGGTGTATTTGGGTAAGATTCTGACGGCCTGGTTGCTTAATACTGACCCGCAAGCGACAAGTCTCAGATTACTATTCAAGATATTTATTTTGAAAAGAAAATAAGTGTTTTCATACTCTCTCGCTCCGGACTCAAGCGAACAGCCGTGGGACACTGGCTGGATTTGATTTCCGAGATGGTTGTCAAGCCCAGTGAGGCGGTCCTAAGTCCTTAACCTCGTATTATTCGGACTCCCTATGTGCGGTCCAGATCTAATACGGAGTTTCAACGTGCTCCCGAGAGCACTCGGGTAATGAGTTTGATCCGAGATTTTAGGGTAACCTAGCGTCAATGATTCTACAAGTTTTAGGTCTTACAGATCGTATTTAAAGTGATTCTAGCGGATTTCGTAGCTAATCTAGTTTTGCACTTAGTTACTTTGTTTCATTTCTAAAGGATTTAGTCCTATAAGATTTCTGTCTGAGGTGGTACTTAGTCCTTTGTAGTTTGTATATAAGGTGATCCAAGTTATAACACTTAGTTTAAGATAGTGTCTAGGGTGAAAGTACTTAGAAAATTTAAAGAACAAGGTAGTGAAATGTGAGATTTGTGAAGGAAAATGGTAAAAATGATTTTTGACTTAGGGAAAGAGTTTTGACAAGTTAATAAGGCGTTAGGAATGACCCATTGCCTAAGGACGTCTAATTCAAGGTTGGGAAAAATTCGGGCTGTTTCAAGAAGATTCAAGAATGAAGTTATATTGATTGTAAAACTTCAACACAGGAATCTAGTCAAGCTCTTAGGTTATCGCATTCAAGGGGATGAAAAGATGCTTCTCTATGAGTACATGCCCAACAAAAGCTTGGACTCCATTCTATTTGGTCTGCTTTCACAGCCCAAATCCCTTTTCTGCGTGCTTCATGTTCCATTAGAAACAAATTATTTAATATTTAATATTTAATATTTTATGATGACATTTTCTTTGTATTTTCAGCATTATTATAATTGTAATTGTAATTAATTGAATGAATGAATGATTATGCAGGTGGTAATTGAATGAATGATTAGAAAAAATTTTAATGTAGTAAATAGCTACGGATATTGACCGTAGCTATTATTAAATTAGGCATATTGCTACGGATACAGCACTACTTGTAGCTACAAATACTATCCGTGGCTGTAGGTACTTTTCACTACAGAAATAATTGCTACAGATTATATTTGTAGCTATTGTAATCTATAGCTACGGATTAAATCCGTAGCTATAGAGTTTAGACCTATTGTTACAGCATCTACGACTACGATCGTGCTACAGACTAAAACCGTGGCCATAGGACTTTAGCTACGACTTTTATCCATAGCTTTTGCCAAGTTTTTTGGTAGTGCATGGTGATGTATATTGGGCCCTTGTGTGAGACCATGGGCCCACTATGCGTGTGGCTCTATGTGGACCCGTCCTTGGGAGAAATGTTGGTTAAATGTCCACATTAATGGGCGATGATGGTTAAATGTCCACATTATGACCTTCCCTTAGGCCATTTGTTAGGCCGATTATCGAGGCTGGATATCAAGGCTGACTATAGACGCCGATTGTCGAGGTCGATTATCAAGGACGGATATCGAGGCCGATTATCGAGGCCAATTATCAAGCGAATGCTGATCATCGAGGCTGATTATCGATGTTGATTATCGAACCTAGTTATCGACATCAATTATGAGCATGTGACAACATAACATCATGATATATGCCCATAAGCATCATTTGCATGTTTGTTATGAGATGTGGTTGACCATTGCATATGTCATAGGGCAGGTTGTTCATAGGACTCTTTGATAGGCGAAGTCGTCCCACATAAGTGCACGGTATGCGTAGGATTGATGCATGATTGGACTATGTGACTCATGCATCTTGCATTTTGTGATATGACTACTGTACGCTCTAGCAATATCAGGGTCGTGGCTTCCACAGGCATATCGTGGATGGCCAGATGGGACACTAAAAATCTTTTTCTTCATGGGGTGTCATAGATGTCCTTAGGTGAAAGTCCCTAAACCTCTGTGGCCAGGAGATGCTCTAACGTCTAGACTGAGTGGATACATGAGCGCTCGAGTGCTGAATACTAGTAGGCCGCATCTCCCACTGTATCTTTATCGATTGAAAGGGGGTGTGGCCTTACCTGCTCGATGGAGTAGGCATGGCTAAGTTGAGTTTTACCAGCTCATAAATGGGTCCGCTATCGATGTGCCAGGTAGTATTGGCTAACTACTAGCTAGGTGAATAGTGAGGTCTCTTCCACTTACCCAATTGTGCACTTGATGGGGCAATAGGTGGCGTTGAGTGTATTAGACCCCAGTGATGATCCTAGAGATGTACAATACTGATATGTGTACTTATATACTCAACATTTTGCTAATGCATTCATTCATTCAATATCCACTCGGGCTGGTGGTGCGCAACTAATTGTTGTGTACTTTCGCAATGACTAGGATTTCTGTTGGGGCGCGTGACTAATATAAGATCAGGAGTTTATCACATTAAGTCTGGCTATCTAAATTTAAGTATGGGACTAGTTTGGATAAAAGTCCCTTATGATGGATCCTATAGCCTGCGATACTACGTACTATCATCCCGACTTCACACACCAACTTGGTCATTACATTTGCACCGCATATTGCATTCGCAGCATATGACATTTTGGGTTGCTATGTTTCTACATTTATATGGCCTAGATGAGGTTGACGGTATTCATGGACTCGTTAGGATTTGTATATTGCATTGCATCTTCAGTATATGATATTTGGCCTACTATGTCTCCGCATTGCATAGTTAATCTTCATTGCTTCCTCAGTATATGATATTGCCTTATTATGCTTTTGTATCGCATAGCTTGGATAAGCTAATAGTATTCATGGATTCACCAACATGCTTCTGTATTACTCTGATATTGCATTCTGAGCACGCTTATATTGCGCACACACTTACACCACCCTCTAAGCTTTCTATAAGCTTATGCACGATAGATGCGTGCAGGTGGCGTTAGGTCACATCAGTGTTGAGCTTGGAGTGCGCAGCTGTCTTCTGGAGCTTTAATTTTTCGATATATGTATTTCCCTTTCAGTACTGTATTCAACTGTTTATATTAGTGGATATGTGATGATGATGTTGCCTTTGTGATTTGGGTAAACTTGTGGTTATGCTTCTTATGAGATAAATGTACGTTGAAAATCTTCCTCGTAGGATCCCAGGATCGGAATCTGGTGTATGGGCACTAGAAGCCGAGAATGGGGTATTATGGAGGCTGTTGGCACCAGATTCGGCGATCGAGAATTTTGTGAGCCCGGTTTTTTAG
The DNA here is from genome assembly GCA_030180095.1 of Magnolia changhungtana. NCBI lineage: Eukaryota > Viridiplantae > Streptophyta > Magnoliopsida > Magnoliales > Magnoliaceae > Magnolia > Magnolia changhungtana. The sequence continues at coordinate 2,328,278 of JASAUF010000473.1, read as the reverse complement.
CTTGGGGCATGACACCATCCATCCTAAATTTTAAGATGTAGATCATTACATCCACCGTTCATCGGGTCTATAACTTCCTGTTGGATGAATTGACACTTAATCACACAACATAGCCACCAAATCTCGAAAGTAACAATTAAGGTATATCTAGGGTAGTTATGGGAATTTTATAAACATTGTGATCATATTGGAAAGTGGTTCGACCATTTCATTGTCAGTAATCATTAGTTAGACTCACCAAATCAAGAATTATGGTCAACCTGATCTTTGAATTCACCTCATCTCTTTCCAGATGTCCTAATGGGGCCAGCAGAACTTGATAGATGGTGTAGATCTCTTGATAAGACACCATAGTGGATGTAAGACCCGTATCCTAGCCCGTACTATTCCATAAGTTTTCGCGGTCATCCCTGTCGAATTTTGGCGACCCTCAATTGGTTATCGGCGTTTACGCGCGACCCTGAGATGTGTCCCTTATATCTAAGTCGGCTCGACCCGAGACTTGTACCAGTGCGACGGCGCCGTCGCCGTGGTTCCGATGCCGCGTCTTGCACGCCGATGTGGTACCCTGGCCACGAGATGTGGGCCCACATTCAGTTCGAGGAAAATGCCGTTAGTTGCAAATCCCGAGAGAATCCATCACATCAATCACCTCACTTGTCAAAAGTACACCCATCACTCAACCCATTACTCTCCCCATTGCCAAGTACAAAAGCAATCTCAAAAGTCAACTTTCCCATCACCTCACCATCTCTCCCATCACTTCTCTTACACCTCTCTCTCTCTCATCTCTCTCTCATTTTTCAAACTCCATCTCTCTCCAAGCAACCCACGACCATGGCTTCCAAGGGGAGAAGCTAGTGTGGTCCACCTTCCTAACTTTCATCTCCACCATCCATGATTCATCTCAACCGTTGAATTCTGTCCATTGGGGTTCTAGCATGCATTGCCGGAAGAAGGGGAAGATCTAACGGTGGGTGCTTCTCTCTCTCTCTCTTTATCATTTTTGTGTGATGTGTGGCCTACTCGGATGGACCCCACCTTGATGTATGTCTTATCCAACTGTCCAAATCATGTGCACCCTACCTTATGGTGGTGGAAAAACACAAGTACTAGATTGATTCAAATCAGGTGGGTCACGTTCATGTGAGACCCACCTTAATGAAATGTGGGCCACATCCATGTGGGACTCACCACGAAGCCTGAGTTTATCCACGCCGTCCAGCGTCCCTGGACGCTGGACGTGAGGCGGCTAACATGGAGTGCGTGTATTGACATGGGTGTGTACTAACAAGCTAACAAAATAAAATAAAAAAACTTAGATTTTTAAGCTTTTTGGGTAGGCTATTCAAGTAAGCCCCATGTAACGCCCTGAAAATCGGGGGTCGAGCATAAACTCAACTCCCGAGTTCCAACGCATCACTTATGCAACAAAATGAATGATGATTGAATGTTGTCTGTATTAGTGTAGTGAACATGAGTGAGATTAAGCTAAAAATCATATCATACTCCAGAGACAGTTAAATTGCAATCGGAAGACTGTGATAGATATATAAAATATAAAAATAGTGGTGAGTCTCCAGAGTGTGATAATGTTACCAGGTTAAAGAATTTCAAGTACAATTCAAAATTATACCAAATGTGTTGTGTCATCTAGTCAACAACCCTGTAATCCCGTCGATCGAAACACAGCTCACTTGAAGCCGTCAGCATACAGCATATACGAACAAGCATCACTGTCATCATAAAGGTCCGGCTTCGCCTCAGGAGTAGCGTCACCATCTGCAATCAGACAAAGTCTGGTGGGTGTTCGGAACACTGTCCCGTAACGTGGGAGTGAGTAGCTAACTCAGTGGAACAATAAAGCATAGGTTAACATGTTATCGACTCAGTCAAGCAGTAATGATAAAGTAGTACAATCAAACACTCCTAACTACTCTTATTAATGCAAGTATGAATGCAGTCATGATGGATGCCCTCACCAACATACTCCCTCATACGACACCATCTCACGTTCGCAGCATGCTTACCTTCCTCAGTGCTCCACATCTTCCAGGCACATGCAATGCATGATGAGCATGATTACCGAGTTGTTATTAGTCCATTTCAAACAGCATGATTGGGAAACTAAGGTACCTCCCTTGTATCATTCCCAAACATGATCCATTATAGGGTCGTCAGTCCTAGACAATCTCATACGATGGTGTGTTTCTAGGTCACTGCAAGGGCTGCCAGGGCTATTACACGGAATCGTTGCACCACTCCCCCATCACCTTATTAATACAGGCCTAGTTTATACTCTATTACTACGGGAAAGCTCATCGCCTCACCGCAGATTTAGAGTATGCTCGAGGTCACTACATCAGGTATGGTCAGGGCTACTAGGGCTGTTACATGGAATCGTTGCACTACTCCCCCATCACCCATCAAGCAGTGTAGGCCGACAGCTCGAATATAGTGTCCCATACCACCATAATTGGCTCACGAGCATGGTTGCTCACTGGTCACTACGAGGAGGCACGTGGCCCCAGCATAGGCCGACAGCTCGACCACGGTGTCCCATACCATCATGCCCGACTCATGAGTCTTAGCAGATCGAGGTACCATGGTTAATGGGATTCCACTGGTAAGTTTGGTACCCTAGGTTTAAGCAGTTGTGACCAAATATGGTGAACATACATTAGACATATCGGGTTATTTGATGGGCCTGACTAGCTCGAGCGCACAATCAACTGAACGACATGAAGTGCGTAAGCACTTTATGTGGCCTAACCACTGTCGTCAACTGAAGTACGACTCGGGTTCGTCAAACACATCCTACGTGGCGAAATGCATCTCAACCACGATCTCAAGTTTTGGTACCGATTGTCTGGACTATAAACATAGTCTCAATCGCAATTTGTCCATGTTCGAAGCATGTGGAGTAAAGTATAATAAACAAAGTAATTCAAGCATGCTAACAAACATGTCTAAGCATGTATAAAGCATGTTATAAAGCATATCATAAAGCATCATATGAATAAGAATACAAACACATATATTTCACAGGTAAGCGGTTTAAGTAAACAACCTCATGGAGGAAATCATACATGTCTCTAAGGTAGTTGAGAATCCCATCTCAACACCTAGCTAAGGCATCATCATCCAAACACTTACTTTCACAAGCATTTTTATAAACACTTAGCATACACTATTTTAACATACATAGTGTATATTAGCAAACATGTATTAGGGCGAGTCCTTTCGCCAAGCAGGTATTTTACACACATAGGATATATTTATACAGCAAATAATCATGTCAAACATACTTCCAAAATATATACGTATACGGTACTTTCTACAATACACTATTTCTACATACATGGTGTATATTAGCATAACATGTATTAGGGCAAATCCTTTCGCAAAATAAGTATTTTATCCATATGTCATATATTCACACAACAAATAATCATGTCAAACGCTTTTCCAAAATATATGCGTATATGGTATTTTCTACGAATACCTAGAATATGTAAAATTCCATATTCTACAACTTTAATCGAAACAGAAAACAGAAAGCACTTTGTACATGTGCAATTGTATGCAGATCATGAATCTATCATTATCTCACATTGAAAGCGTTGAAAACCGTAACCTATACACCTAAAGTCCTCACCTTTTTCAGTAGAATCGTAACGAATACGATAGGTTTGCTAAGCTTTCATCTACAGCAGTTTTGGCAACCTATAGAACGAAATAGGTTAGCTATTACTTAACCTACAACTATCAAAACCTCAAAACAGGTTAGGGTTAGGGTTTCTTACCTAGAAATGACGCCGAAATTGCTGGGAAAGTGATTAGATCGGAGTGGTTGAACACGTATAGCAGCAGGGAAGAGTGGCAGGGAGATTCTCCCACTGCTCCCACGCATTCTCTCTTTTTTCTCTCTTCTCTCTCTAGGGTTTCTCTCAAATTCGTATGGCTATGAGAGAGAGGGTTCTTAGGTCCTTATATAGCCTACAATCTCACTAAAATAGACTTGGGAACAATGTATACTTCGGTTTTGTCTAAAGGGCATCTGTTTCAGCTCAACGGAGGACTTCTAGTGGGCTCCTTGAGCCAAAGGTCAGACTTAAGCTCACAGACACCGGATCTAGGTGGAGTTATGTTTTCATTTCAGTGGGATTTCCAGTTCACGCATGGCGGACCAGTTTCAATTCAACGGTCAGTGGATCTTGATCAGAGATTCCGAGTACATGGATATGTTTGTGAATTTTTTTTCGATCCGAGGGTGTAATTTGGTATGATTCTGATGGTCTGGTTACTTACAAATTGACCGCAAGTAACAAGTCTCAGATTACTATTCAAGATATTTTTTTTTGTAAAGAAAACAAGGGTTCTCACACTATCTCGCTCAAGACTCAAGCGAACAGCCGTGGGACACTGTCTGGATTTGATTTCCGAGATGGTTGTCAAGCCCAGCGAGGCGGTCCAAAGTCCTTAACTTCGTATTATCGGATTCCTGTTGTGTAGTCTAGACTTGATACGGAGTTTCAATGTGTTCCCGAGAGCAGCCGAGTAATGAGATTGATCCTAGATTTTAGGGTAACCTAGCGTCAATGATTCTACAAGTTTTGGGTCTTGCAGATCGTATTTAAAGTGATTTAAATAGATTTCATGGCTAATCTAGTTTAGCACTTAGTTAACTTTGTCAAATTTCTAAAGGATTTGATCCTAAGCAATTTCTGTCTGAGGTGGTACCTAGGCCTTTGTAGTTTGTATATAAGGTGATCCAAGTTATAATACTTACTAAAGCATGCCCTAATTACAACAGAAGGAAATCCTAGGGCAGGAGAGGCGGATGTTCTAAATAACCTATTCGTTTTGTGAAATTCCATAAGGGTATTGGTTAAAAGCCCATTTTATTTATGTATTTACTAATTACAGTGATTTATAGTTTAAGTATTATTCTTCATCACCTAAACCTTAAGATTAGTGTCTAATGTAAAAGTACATAGGTACTTTGTGAAGGATAAGGTAGTGAAAGTGAGAGTTGTGAAGGAAATGGGTTAAGAAGCGATTTTAGAATGTGGGATTCAGTTCTGACAAGTTAATAAGGTGTTAGGAGTGACCCATTGCCTAAGGACGTCTAATTCCAGATTGGCAAAAATTTGGGATGTTACACCCCACCTTGATGTATAAATCAAATCCAAGCCATCCATCCTATTCCCCAGCTCATTTTAGGCGTTGAGCCAAAAAATGAAGCCAATTCGATTATCTAGCGGGCCATAGTATAGAAAAAAGTAGTTTTTACCGTTAAAATGCACTTTGAAGTCTTCTATACGCCAAAATACCTTGGACATTGGGCTCATTTGGCTTGTAATGAGCCGTAGGATCCAATGGATGGAGTGGATCTACTTGATGAGGGCCCCACCTAGGAGATTCTTCAGAAAAAATATTTAAAAAAAAAAACTACGACGGACGAGACCAGCCGCTGTGCCGACGTTAGCATGTGCCGTCCTCTGCCGTGGACGTTGAATGGGCAGGACCAAGGGTCCCATTTGTGGGCCCCACTGTGAGGTGTGATGTATATCCACACCGTACATTAGGTGGCCCTCCTTCTGACTGTGGGACACCCCTAAAATCAACCGTATTCAGATCTCAGGTGGCCCACACGCAGGAAACAGTGTTGAATTGGACGTCTGCCAGTGAAACCCCTTCAGGGTCACAGAAGTTTTGTATCAAATGAAATTTGTTTTTCCGCTTCACCTGGGTCCGTGTGACCGCGTGAACAGATTGGGTGGAGATTAAACATTATGGTGGGCCCCACGTGGAACCCACTTGCGTGGAAACGGATTGGATTGGGTAGTGTACAGCACACAACTATATATAGTTGTTGTATTCACGTTAGCACCCATGTGGGTCCTTATGATGTATGTATCTTAAGTCCATGCCATCCATCGGTGGATTAGACCGTTCATCTAGTAAGACCCACTGATGTTTGTTTCATCCACACTGTCCGTCCAGACATGGGTCTGGGTGGTGAACCATCTCATTCAAATTAATAATAATAATAATAATAATAATAAATATAAATATAAAATGACATTATTATATATTATTATATTTATAATATATATATAGACAAATATCTGATGGGCCCCTGTAACGCCCTGAAAATCGGGGGTCGAGTATAACTCAACTCCCGAGTTCCAACGCATCACTTATGCAACATGTTTAATGATGTTTGAATGTTGTCTGTGTTAGAAGCGAGAAACATGAATGAGATTATACCAAAGCAGTAATTCATACTCCAGATCAATTGTATAAAAGCAAGCGGAAGACTGAACTGTATATATATGTATGTAAAGAAACAAAATAAACGATTCATTCTCCAGAGTATGAATCCAACTGAGTCCATATACATTTCTGTTTATAATAAAAAAAAAGTCAAAATAACTAGGTACAATCCCTGTGGAACCCATCGATCCTGGCAACCTAGTCGAAGCCGCCAGAGAACTGCATATACGAGAACTCCTCCTGGTCCTCGTCATAATCAGGCTCCACCTCCAGAGTAGTCGGATCGCCTAAACCTGAGACAGAGTCTGGTTGGTGTGCGCAACACCGTCCCATAACGTGGGAGTGAGTAGCTAACTCAGTGGAACGATAAGGCATAAGTTATCATATTATCAATACGGTCGCAATAATGATAAAGCAAAGAAATCAAACACTCCTAGTTACTCGATTAATGCAAGTATGAATGCGGGTATGATGGATGCCCTCGCCGACATACTCCCTCATGCGACACCATCTCACGTTCGCGGCATGCTTACATCCCACGGTGCTCCACATCTTTCGTGCACATGCGATGCATGATGAGTATGATTACCGAGTTTTTAATTAGTCCATTTCAAACGGCCAGGATTGGGAAACTAAGGTACCTCCCTTGTATCATTTCCAAACATGATCCAATCTAGGGTCTTCACCCTAGTTAATATCGACGATGGTGTATTTTCTAGGTCACTGCAGAGGTGCCAGTGGTCATTACGCACAAAGGTTGCACCACTCCCCATCACCCCTTAAACGATTCATCACTATACGAAAACAGCCTAGTTCATACTCTATATATCGCGGCGAACCCTAAGGCGCACCGAACTTCGAGAATATGCTCGCGGTCACTACAAAGGCTGCCGCTGTGGCATTACGCACAAAGGTTGCACCACTCCCCATCACCTTATCAATGTAGGCCGACAGGCGAATATAGTGTCCCATACCACCATAATCGGCTCACGAGTTAAGTTGCTCACTTGGTCACTATGGGGAGGCACGTAGCCCAGCGTAGGCCGACAACGACCACGGTGTCCCATACCACCATGCCCCGCTCATGAGTCTTAGCGGATCGAGGTACCATGGTTAACGGGATTATCACCGGTAAGTTTGGTACCCTAGGTTCAAGCATTAGCGACCAAACATGGTGAACATACATAAGACACACGGTTTACTTGACGTGTTCGGGCATTGCTCGAGCGCACAACAAGTTGGGCGATATAAAGCGCAGAAGCACCTCGTGTGGCCAACCACTATCGCCAACCGAAGTACGACACGGGTTCGCCAACACATCATGCGTGGCGGAACGAATCCCAACCACATCTTCAAGTCGATACCGGGATGCCCGGACTATGAACATAGTCCCAAGCTCAGTCAAGTCCTAACCATAGCATATGAAATACGGCATGATAACATGGTAATTCAAGGACACTAGTAATCATGTTACAAAGCATATCATGAAGCATGGTAATAAACAAATTACAAAGCATGTTCAAAAGCATGTTATAAAGCATTATACAAATAGGGATACAAATACATATATTTCATAGGTAAGTGGTTAGAGTGAATAACCACATGGAGGATGTCATAGGTGACTCTAAGGTAGCTAAGAATCCCATCTCAGCACCTACCTAAGATTCTAACACTAAAGCACTTACACTCACAAGTGATTTCACCAACACTTGGAATGCACTATTTCAACATACATGACGTATGCTAGAGAAATGTGTACTAGGGTTGTCCCTTTGCCAAACTAATATTTTATACATACACATCATATTCATACAGCAAATAAACCTGACGATCATGTCAGCAAAATTTATACGTATAGGGTACTTCCTAGTGTACCCAGTTTCGACATACATCGTGTTTACAAGGGAGCTTGTAATACGGCGATTCCTTTCGCCAAGCTAGTATTTTATTCATATATTGTATAATCATATATTAAATAAATATGTCAAACATTATTCCAAAAGAAATACGTATACGGTATTTCTAACATACACAAATTCAACATACGTCGCATTTACAAGTGAACATGTATTTTGGCGATTCCCTTCGCCAAACTAGTATTTTATTCATATATTATATAATCATACATTAAATAAACATGTCAAACATTTATCCAAAAAAAAATACGTATACGGTATTTCTACGTATACCTAGAATATGTGAAATTCCATATTTCACAACGTTAATCAAAATAAGAAACGGAAAGCACTTTGTACATGTGCAATTGCAAGCAGATCATGAATCTACCATTATCTGACATTGAAAGCGTTGAAAACCGTAACTTATACAGTTAAAGTCCTCACCTTTGCCTTTGGAAACGAAACGAATCAGCAAGGGTAGTAGAACTTCCGTATACGGGAGTTTTCTAGCCTAAAGAGCGGAATCGGTTAGTTGTTACACAACCCACATCGATCCCACCTCAAATCAGACCTAGGGTTAGGGTTTCTTACCTTCAAATGGGACGGAAACCGCCGGGAAAACACCTGGAATGAAGCGGTGTAGGCCGTGTAACAGTCCAAAGCAGTAGGAGGAAGATCGGCAACAAAACCCAAGCTCTTCTCTCTCTTTTCTCTCTCTCCCTCTAGGGTTTTTCTCCAAAATTCGTATGGCTGTGAGAGGGGCTGTTCTAAGCCCCTTTTATAGCCAAAAACATTCCGAAATTAGACTCAGGTTCAAGGGGTACTGCTTATATAGGCATTTCGCCACTTTTCCAGCTCAAAAGGGAGGTTCTGGTGGCCCTCCTTGAACCAAACGTCAGACTTAAGCTCTCCATCTATGGATCTACGTGGGATTACGTTTTTGACTCGATCGGATTCCCAGATCGCACGTGGCGGACCACTTTCAGTTCGACGGTCAGTGGGCCACGATCAGAAATTCTAAGTACATGTAAATGTTCCTGAAATTTTACTTAATCCGAGGGTATAATTTGGTCTGATTCTGACGGTCAGGTTGCTTAATACTGACGCGTCAACGAATGATGCCAGATCACTATTCCAGATATTTATTTTGGCATGGGAATAGTGTTTTTCACACTCCCTCGCTCCGTATCGAAACGAATGGCCGTGGAACATCGGATGGAGCTGATTTTTGAGATGATTGTTAAGTCCAGTGAGGCGGTCCTAGTTCCTTAGCTTCGTGTTAATCGGACTTCCGATGTGCGATCTAGACCTATACGAAGTTTCGTTTCATTCCCGAGAGCAGACGAGAAATGAGTTTGGTTCTAAACTTTAGGGTAACCTAGCGTCAATGATTCTCAAGCAACTTTTGGGTCTTGCAGATCATATTTAAAGCGATCTATCGGATTTCATGACTAATCGAGTTTAGTACTTAGTTAACTTTGTTAAATTTCTAAAGTAGTTAATCTACGTGATTTCTCGTCGAGGTGGTACTCGACCCAATGTACGGAAATTTTCGGGTCGTTACAATCTACCCCCTTAAACAAAAAAATTTCGTCCTCGAAATTTATACCTTTTCGTACTCCTCGAGAAGAGAGGGTAGTTCTTCCCGACCTTGGCCTCGGTCTCCCGGTAGCTTCCTCCTCGGAATGATGTGTCCAAAGCACCTTCACAAGTGGGATGACCTTGCTACGTAGTACTGCTCCTTCCTATCAAGGATTCGCGTCGGGCGCGGCTCGTACGTAGCATCCTCACTCAACCGTGTGCTGCTCCCATCGATGATATGTGAAGGATCGAGAACGTGCTTCTTCAAAGCATAGATACATGAAATACGTTGTGTACGGAAGCAAGTGGTGTGAGGCAAGGCGAGACGATACGCCACATCACCCACTCGATCCAAGATCTCGAAATGGACCGATAAACCTCGGTGTGAGCTTCCCTTCTTCCCAAACCGAAGGACTCCTTCATAGGGGGAAACCCGAAGGAACACATGATCACCGACCTCGAACTCCAGCGGTCGCCGCCTCGTATCAGCGTAACTCTTCTGCCTGCTCTGTACTGTGAGTAATCGACGCCTGATAATGTCTACCTTCTCTGTAGTCGCCTGCACCAACTCTGGGCCAATCAGACTACGCTCTCTAACCTCTGCCCAACAGTGCGGTGCCCTACAAGGTCGACCATATAGAGCCTCATATGGGGCCATGCCAATAGTCGCCTGGAAGCTGTTGTTGTAGGCGAACTCTGCGTACGGAAGATAGTCATCCCCGCTGTCCTTGAAGTCCAACACACATGCTCGCAACATATCCTCCAGAATCTGATTCACCCGCTCTGTCTACCCATCAGTCTGAGGATGAAACGCTGTACTGAACTTCAACTTCACACCCATCGCCTCCTGGATACGAGTCCAGAAGATAGATGTGAACCGCGTGTCTCTGTCCGACACGATCTCCAAAGGAACCCCGTGCAGACGGACGATCTCCCTGATGTACAATCTGGCCAGCTCGTCTGCAGAGTTCGCAACTCTGATATGGAGGAAATGGGCCGATTTGGTCAACCGGTCCACAATCACCCAAATGGAATCGTGCCCCTTCCTCGTCTTCGGTAACCCTGATATGAAGTCCATGGAGATGAAGTCCCACTTCCACTCCGCTATAGGCATGGTGAAGGGCGATCCAGAGGTCGGCGATGTTCTGCCTTGACCTGCTGGCACGTCGACATCGAGACACATACTCAGCAATGTGGGCCTTCATGTTATCCCACCAATACGTCCGTCTCATATCCTGGTACATCTTTGTGCTACCAGGATGCATCGCAAACTTCGAGTTATGGGCAGACTCGAGAAGCTCGCGTCTCAAGTCAGGCACATCTGGAACACATAAGCGGCCACGGAATCGTAAACCCCCATCAGAACCAACTCTCCACTCGGAGTCCACGGCGTCGCTTAGCTTTGCTCTCGAAGCTCGGGCAGGCAGTATGTATGTCGCCCTCCTGGGCCTCAACAATCCTGTCGTCAATAAGTGGTCGCACCCGAACGTGCGCAACACACTCAAATGGCTCCTCGACAGTGAGTCTCTGCTCGAAGTCCCGCACAAACTCCATCATGTCCCACTCGGCTATCATCATCGGTGCCGCAAATGCAATCACCTTCTTGCGGCTCAACGCGTCTGCCACAAGGTTCGCCTTGCCAGGATGGTAGGAAACCTCGAACTTGAAGTCCTTCAAGGTCTCCATCCATCGGCGCTGTCTCATATTCAAATCCCGCTGTGTGAATATGTATTTAAGGCTCTTGTGGTCGCAGAAAAGCTCGAACTCCTCACCGTAGAAGTAATGTCTCCAGAGCTTCAATGCAAAGATGACAGCTGCCAACTCCAGGTCATGTGTAGGGTAATTCTCCTCGTTCTTCCTTAATTGTCTCGAGGCATACGAAATCACCCTATCCTTCGCATCGGACACAACCCAAACCAACGCGAGACGCGTCAGGTATACACCGTGTATTTCACCCCTTGCTCTGGCAATACTAGCACAGGGGCGGACGTTAACTTGTCCTTCAGCTCCTTAAAAGCTGCTTCCGCCTTCTCATTCCAGGTGAACTTCAGGTCCTTCCGAGTCAGCTGAGACAATGGCCTGGCGATCTTCGAGAAATTCCGAATGAAACGTCTGTAGTACCCAGCCAGACCAAGGAAACTCCTCACCTCAGTAACCGATTCAGGCTGCTGCCAATCCTGAACCGCAACTACCTTAGCAAGGTCCACTGCTATCCCATCCTTGGACACTACATGTCCCAGGAACCTGACTTCCTCCTGCCAGAAGTTGCACTTCTTGTATTGCAACTGGTTCTTCTTCAGTGTATCCAATACTGCTCGCAAGTGCTCCTCGTGCTCCTCCCGACTCGTGGAGTATATCAAGATGTCATCGATAAAGACGATGACGAATCGGTAAAGGAAGGGCCGAAATACCCGGTTCATCAGATCCATGAACACGGCTGGTGCGTTCGTCAGACCGAACGACATCACCAAGAACTCATAGTGCCCAAAGCACGTCCTGAAGGCTATCTTTTGCACGTCCTCCTCTCTCACGCGCAGCTGGTGGTACCCTGACTGAAGGTCAATCTTCGAGAAATACTTCGCCCCCCTCAACTGATCGAACAGATCGTCAATCCTGGGCAAAGGATACTTGTTCTTCACCGTGACCTGGTTCAACCTACGGTAATCAATACACAACCGTGGCGACCCGTCCTTCTTCTTCACGAACAACACAGGTGCTCCCCAAGGAGACACGTTAGGTCGAATAAAACCTTTCTCTACAAGTCCGTCAATTTGTTTCCGCAGCTCCTCCATCTCACATGGAGGCATACGATAAGTCGGCAACGAGATGGGCGTCGCACCAGGCGTAAGGTCAATCGTAAAATCAATCTCACGCCGAGGAGGTAAACCAGGGATAGTCTCAAACACGCCTGCAAATTCTCGAACCACCGGCGTACCATCTACTGTCGGACCATCAATCGACACAAGTAAACCAGCATAACAATCAACACGGCAGGGCCAACTGACCTGCACTGGGAACGTGAAAGTTGTGCCGTCAGGTCCATAGGCAGTCACGATCCGAGTATCGCAATCTATCTCCGCCCTCATCCTGGTGAGCCAATCCATACCAAGGATAACGTCGTAGTGTCATAGTGGAGCAACAATGAGGTCGACGAGCACTGTGCCTTTACTACCAAAACTACCGAGCAACCCTCGCATAATCGTGTGACATCCGAACGGTCCCGAGGCGTAGTGAGTCTCATTCCCTTAGTGGGAATCGTATGCAAAATAGGCGTTTCACCGCCCCACAAGAAACAATAGAAGTGGTGGACCCGGTGATCTACCAATAAAGAAACAGAGTGCCATGAATAAAAGTCGTACCCTCGAAAGCCGTCGGAGCCGAAAGCCGACGTCTCAGTGCCTCGGCCACAAGCGTATGAACGCGAGCCTGGCTGTGCGGTTCGGTGAGGAGCCAAGGGTCGGCTGTGGCGGCTTTGAAGCGCGGCACGGGAGGTCGGAAGGAAGGATGTGCGGGGAGCGGTCTGTGCGGTGGAGCTGATATGGCCTGTGGGCGAGAACGGCCCAACATCCGTGGCGGAGAGAAACCACTATCCTTCATCCGCGCGAAACAACTCCCAATAAGATGACCCTGCTTCCCACAGTACGTGCAGGTCACAACAGGGTGCCTCACCTGAGCCCCTGGCGCTGCGATCCTGGGAGGCGAGTCAACACGAGGCCTCTTGCCAGGATAGGCCTCTCTTCAGTATCTCTGTCGTGGCCTCGCAACCATAGCACCACGAGATCGGGCCAACCGGTCCACATCCTGCTCTGCCGTCATAGACATGTGAACCAGTGCTGCATAGGTAGGTATACTGAGGCAGCATATCTTCGACCGTATCTCCGGTCGCAAGACCAAAGAAAAACGACGCATCCGCATCTGCTCGTCCACCAGTATAGTCGGGACAAAGCGGCTCAACTCTGTGAAGCGGTGCTCGTACTCCGTAATCGTCATGCCTCCCTGCCTGAGGCGTAGAAACTCATCCTCCCGCTCATGTCGATAAGTCTGCGGGTAGTATTTCTCATGGAACCGGAACTCGAAAGCCTCCCAGGTCCACACGTAATCTGCTGCGACAGACCGCAACACACTATTCCACCATAAACTGGCCTCCCTCTCAAACATGAAAGCGGCCAGCTCTACCTGCTCTGCCTCTGAGTAATGCAGCATCCGAAGCATCTTAGAGATGCGATCAAGCCAAAACTCTACCTCCTCGGGTTTATGAGTGCCCATAAATGAAGGAGGCCTCAAGCGCTGAAATCGCTCGAGTAGACCGCGTGTACTGACATCTCCAGTAGGAGGCACCACGGGTGAGGGCAGAGGCACATCCTCACACTGAGCAGGAGGCTCTGGGTGCCCGGTAGGACAAGCAGATGTCGTAGGTGGAGTCGCACTACCACCATGGGACAAGGCCTCAGCGATAGTGGCCATAAGCTGCTGGTGCTGCTTGCTTCTTGATGCATCATCAACATCAGCTGCTCAAATCTATCGATCGGCGGAGCGACACAGGGAGTCATCTTTAACGAAGATGACGGCCGTCATCGCTCACGGACCGGGCGTGTAAGGTGGCAATCCACCGGCGGGACCGGGGGCGATCGAACCTAACCCACGGTCCGCATGACCGCTACTACCAGAAGGAGTCTGGTCCATAGAGCCAGTCAGACGGAGATGTGCCGTGCTCGCGATATCTTTGTCGCGGCATGCCCTATACAACACAGTGCATTAGTGAGATACAGCATGACACACATCATAAAGCACTTTAAGCATTCCACACATAATCAAAACAAAAGGGACTACATGCCTTTCATTTACCCAAAATTAGTCATAATACATGGATTACAGAGTTTACATGAATCATGACGGAAATCACATGATAGCCAATACATCCACTACATCAAACACCTAAACATGCTACTACCTAATACAACATCTGTACGAAAACACAAACCACCTATCGCGGTAACCAAAGCAAACACAACATACAACAACATGGATGACTAAGCATCCGAAGTAGGCGGTGGAGAAGGAGCATTCTTATCCTGCGCACAGCACAGGATGGCCTTCAACGTACGGGACATCTTCTTGAAACTCTTCTTCATGTAGGCTTCATTTTCTTCAAGCTTGGTTCGAACTTGACCAATCTCAGCCCGAACTTGTCCAACCTCTTGCTGCAGGGAGGCTTGCCCCTCCTCAAGACGGGCCAATCGCGCATCAAAAGCATCTCGATCCACACCCTGCTCCTGAGCCGCAGGGGGTGAACTCTCCTCAGTGTCCTGAGCCTCAGGTTCTTCTTCCTGTATGTCATCACTGCGCTCCTCATCGCTCTCAGCCTGGAGGTCAACACTCTCCTCGCCGGCGCTATCCGACTCATCTCCGGACTCGTCGAGTCGGGCTTGCCGCTGTTGAGGGCCGATCTTCATATTCCTGAGTGTCGCTTCACTTATGACTCGGACTGGTGCAAGATCCTCCATATTCAATCTGTAGCCTACATCACGAGCCATCCTGCAAATCAGGCGGCCAAATGGAAGCGAAAGATCGTTCCTGGCAGAACGAACAACATGAACTATCTGGGATAGGATGAATGTGGGCAGGCATATGTTGTCCCCGCGTCCCATCTTGTACAGAAAGTCCACCATCACCCTAGTACATTCCGTGCGGTTACCCCACCGTGGGTATACATTGTATGTGAAAATGTGATGGAGTAAATGGAAGTCTTCGGTCATCTTTGTCGCCGCAATACAATTTCCTCGCTTCCACGTAACCCGGCGACCACAAAGAAATTACGTGCGACGATCCCTTTCCCGCGCACTTCTAGAGAAGTCATCACTAGGATGCACTTGACCAAGCGGGATCTTCGTGATTCGAACCACCTCATCCACAGTGATTGTGCGCCTTATGCCCCTCACGAGACGATGGCCCAAGAGGCTCTGCGATGAGTCCACGATGTGTGCGTAGAAAGCGCGAACCGTGTTCTCGCATGCGGGAGACTCGCCTTCAAATACAGAATTCCATCCGATATCCACCAAGTGGTCCATCATCAGGTGTAGGCCAAACATTCTTTCATCCACATGAGCTTCAAACACGACTTTACGGCCCGCGAAGCGCCCGTATTCGATGCCTATCGGATAAGCATTTTTGGCGGGATGGTCAGGATCCAGGTCTCGCTTCGACCTAAATTCCCGCACGGTGCTTGGGTCGGCCACAACGTCGGATCTTCTTCGGGAATGGGCTGGCCTACTTGGGCCGGCGTCATCGGCCGCGGTTTTCCTCTTTCCCATGAAAGATAGGATGGAGGAAATGGAGAAAATGGTAGCCACCACACCAAGGAGGGCCATGAAAAATTTCCAAAATGGGGGAACAAGGGGCTGATCTCCTTTATCTTCCACAATCAACAATCCAACAGGTGTGGAAGGAGCTCTAGAGGTAGGAAATGAAGAAGGAACAAAAGAAAATGGAATGGGTTAGGAGATTACCCGATTTTGAGCTCCAAGGAGGGGTACGAGAGCTCTAACTTGTGAAAATGGGGAAAGGAGGAAGCTAGGGCTGTTGTGGAAGGTAGGTGTAACGCCCTGAAAATCGGGGGTCGAGTGTAACTCAACTCCCGAGTTCCAACGCATCACTTATGCAACATGTTTAATGATATTTGAATGTTGTCTGTGTTAGAGCAGTAAACATGAATGAGATTATATCAAAGCAGTAATTCATACTCCAGATCAGTTGTATAAAAGCAAGCGAAAGACTGAACTGTATATATATGTATGTAAAAAAAACAAAATAAACGATTCATTATCCAGAGTATGAATCCTTCTGAGTCACAATATACATGTCTGTTTATATAAACAAAATGTCAAAATGAACTAGGTACAATCCCTGTAAATCCCATCAGTCTCGTGACCTAGTCGAAGCCGCCCGTGGCCATATACGAGAACTCCTCCCGGTCCTCGTCATAATCGGCTCCGCCTCCCGAGAATAGTCGGATCGCCTAAACACTCCGAGACAGTCGGTTGGTGTGCGCAACACCGTCCCGTAACGTGGGAGTGAGTAGCTAACTCGGTGGAACGATAAGGCATAAGTTATCATGTTATCAATACGGTCAAGCAAGAATGATAAAGCGGTAGAATCAAACACTCCTAGTTACTCGATTAATGCAAGTATGAATGCGGTATGATGGATGCCCTCTCCGACATACTCCTCAAGCGACACCATCTCACGTTCGCGCATGCTTACATCCCACAAAGTGCTCCACATCTTCCCGGGCACATGCGATGCATGATGAGTATGATTACCGAGTTTTTAATTAGTTCGTTTCAAACAATGAGGATTGGGAAACTAAGGTACCTCCCTTGTATCATTTCCAAACATGATCCAATCTAGGGTCGTCGAGTCCTAGTTAATATCGACGATGGTGTGTTTTCTAGGTCACTGCGGCAGAGGCTTTGCCAGAGGTCATTACGCACAAAGGTTGCACCACTCCCCCATCACCCCTTAAACGATTCATCATGATACAACTATATAGAAACAGACCTAGTTCATACTCTATATATCGCGGCGAACCCTAAGGCACGCTGCAACTTCAGAATATGCTCGCGGTCACTACAAAGGGTGCTGCCGAGGTGTACGCACAAAGGTTGCACCACTCCCCCATCACCTTATCAATGTAGGCCGACAGCGCGAATATAGTGTCCCATACCACCATAATCGGCTCACGAAGTTGAGTTGCTCACTGGTCACTACGGGGAGGCACGTAGCCCCAGCGTAGGCCGACGGCAGGCTCGACCACGGTGTCCCATACCACCATGCCCGGCTTATGAGTCTTAGCGGATCGAGTACCATGGTTAACGGGATTTTCACCGGTAAGTTTGGTACCCTAGGTTCAAGCATTAGCGACCAAACATGGTGAACATACATAAGACACACGGTTTACTTGACGTGTTCAGCTAGCTCGAGCGCACAACAAGTTGGGCGATATGAGGCGCAGAAGTACCTCGTGTGGCCAACCACTATCGTCAACCGAAGTACGACACGGGTTCGCCAACACATCATGCGTGGCGGAATGAATCCCAACCACATCTTCAAGTCTGATACCGGATGCCTGGACTATGAACATAGTCCCGAGCTCAGTCAAATCCTAACCATAGCATGTGAAATACGGCATGATAACATGGTAATTCAAGAACACTAGCAAGCATATTATAAAGCATAACATGAAGCATGTTAATAAGCAAGTCACAAAGCATGTTCAAAAGCATGTTATAAAGCATTATGTAAATAGGGATACAAATACTTAAATTTCGTAGGCGAGTGGTTAGAGTGAACAACCACATGGAGAGTGTCATATGTGACTCTAAGGTAGCCGAGAATCCCATCTCAGCACCTACCTAGGATTCTAACACTTAAGCACTTACACTCACAAATGAATTCACCAACACTTGGAATGCAATATTTCAACATACATGACGTATGCTAGGGAAGTGTGTACTAGGGTTGTCCCTTTACCAAAATAGTATTTTATACATATACATCATATTCATACAGCAATTAAACATGGCAATCACATCAGCAAATTTTATACGTATAGGGTACTTCCACGTATACCCAATTTCGACATACATAGTGTTTACAAAGGAACATAGATTTCGGCGATTCCTTTCGCCAAGCTAGTATTTTAATCATGTATTGTATAATCATACATTAAATACATATGTCAAATATTATTCCAAAAGAAATACGTATACGGTATTTCTACAATACGTAATTTCAACATACGGCGCATTTACAAGTAAACATATATTTTGGCGATTCCTTTCGCCAAACTAGTATTTTATTCATATGTTATATAATTATACATTAAATAAACATATCAAGCATTTATCCAAAAAATATACGTATACGGTATTTCTACGTATACCTAGAATATGTGAAATTCCATATTTCACACCGTTAATCAAAACAGGAAACGGAAAGCACTTTGTACATGTGCAATTGCAAGCAGATCATGAATCTACCATTATCTGACATTGAAAGCGTTGAAAACCGTAACTTATAAGCTTAAAGTCCTCACCTTTGCCTTTGGAAACGGAACAATCAAGAAGGGTAATGGAACTTCCGTCTACGGCGATTTCTAGCCTAAAGAGCGGAATCGGTTAGTCGGTACACATCCTACATCGATCCCACCTCAAATCAGACCTAGGGTTAGGTTTTCTTACCTTCAAATGAGATGGATACCGCCGGGAAAGCGTCTAGAATAGGGCGGTGTAGGCCGTGTAACAAGCCAAAGCGGCAGAGGAGGAAGATCTCAACAATCTCCAAGACTTTCTCTCTCTTTTCTCTCTCTCCCTCTAGGGTTTTCTTCAAAATTCGTATGGCTATGGGAGGGGCTGTTCTAAGCTCCTTTTATAGCCACAAACATTACGAATTTAGACTTAGGTTCATGGGGTACTGCTTATATAGGATATTCGCCGCTTTTCCAGCTCAAAAGGGAAGTTCTGGTGGCCCTCCTTGAGCCAAACGTCAGACTTAAGCTCACCATCGATGGATCTACGTGGGATTACATTTTTGACTCGATCGGATTCCCAGATCGCACGTGGCGGACCACTTTCGCCCGACGGTCAATGTAGCCACGATCGAAATTCCAAGTACATGTAAATGTTCTGAAATTTTTCTTAATCCGAGGGTGTAATTTGGTCCGATTCTCGACGGTCGGTTGTTTAATACTTGACGCGTCAACAAACGATGCGATCACTATTCCGTATATTTATTTTGGCATGGGAATAGTGTTTTTCACACTCCCTCGCTCTGTATCGAAACGAATGGCCGTGGAACATCGGATGGAGCTGATTTTTGAGATGATTGTTAAGCCCAGTGGGGCGGTCCTAGTTCCTTAGCTTCGGGTTAATCGGACTCCCGATGTGCGATCTAGACCTAATACGATGTTTCGTTTCATTCCCGAGAGCAGATGGGAAATGAGTTTGATTCTAAACTTTAGGGTAACCTAACGTCAATGATTCTGCAACTTTTGGGTCTTGCAGATCGTATTTAAAGCGATCCTAACGGATTTCATAGCTAATTGAGTTTAGTACTTAGTTAACTTTGTTAAATTTCTAAAGGATTTAATCCTACGCGATTTCTGGTCGAGGTGGTACTCGACCCAATGTACGGAAATTTTCAGGTCGTTACAGTAGGGGTGTGTGAGTTATAGAAGGAAATGGAAGGTTTGAAGGTTTGGAGGGATGGGTTTTTGAGAAAAATCAGAAATGGGGGTGGAGGTGCTTGAAAAGAGGGTGAAATGAGAGAAAAGGGTGCTCCAGCCCCTTAAATCCCAACCTATTTGCAATTTGGCACGTGCCAGGGGTTAGAGGGGGTCAGGCCGACCGATCCCACGCTTGGAGTTTCGCTGGAAAAACGACCGGATCGCGATCCGCTGCCGGTGCCGCGGCGCCGCCGCGGTCGGACTTGGCCGGAACCGCGCCGCCGCGGTGGGGCTCTGTTTGCCACATGTCCGGGTGCCAAATGCACCCTGGTTCAGTCTGGGGGTTAGTGGATTAACGTGGAGGGGCCCCCGACTCAGTTTAGTGCCAGAACGGTTAGTTCCGGTAAATTTCTGATCTAATCTGATTTTTCCTGATTTTTAACGACTAATGTTTAGTGGATTGTGACCTGGACACGTCAATAGACTGTCTAGGAGTGACTTGGGGTCCATAAGTGCGGTCGGGATCGAGTACGAACTCGATCAAACTGTCCATTTGCAATGAACTTCGCCGAACGGCGAAATCGGGAGACCCTAAGATCTGTTGCTAAGTTTTGCGCACCCTCCTAAGTATAATGCGCGGCACGCGTAGTGGGGACATAACTCAGGTCCGGTTTAATCAAAATCATGCTCTGATACCAACTTGTAACGCCCTGAAAATCGGGGGTCGAGTATAACTCAACTCCCGAGTTCCAACGCATCACTTATGCAACATGTTTAATGATGTTTGAATGTTGTCTGTGTTAGAGCAGTAAACATGAATGAGATTATACCAAAGCAGTAATTCATACTCCAGATCAATTGTATAAAAGCAAGCGGAAAACTGAACTGTATATATATGTATGTAAAGAAACAAAATAAACGATTCATTCTCCAGAGTATGAATCCAACTGAGTCCATATACATTTCTGTTTATAATAAAAAAAAGTCAAAATAACTAGGTACAATCCCTGTGGAACCCATCGATCCTGGCAACCTAGTCGAAGCCGCCAGAGAACTGCATATACGAGAACTCCTCCTGGTCCTCGTCATAATCAGGCTCCGCCTCCAGAGTAGTCGGATCGCCTAAACCTGAGACAGAGTCTGGTTGGTGTGCGCAACACCGTCCCGTAACGTGGGAGTGAGTAGCTAACTCAGTGGAACGATAAGGCATAAGTTATCATATTATCAATACAGTCAAGCAGTAATGATAAAGCAGTAAATCAAACACTCCTAGTTACTCTGATTAATGCAAGTATGAATGCAGGTATGATGGATGCCCTCGCCGACATACTCCCTCATGCGACACCATCTCACGTTCGCGGCATGCTTACATCCCACAGTGCTCCACATCTTTCAGGCACATGCGATGCATGATGAGTATGATTACCGAGTTTTTAATTAGTCCATTTCAAACAAAGCAGGATTGGGAAACTAAGGTACCTCCTCTTGTATCATTTCCAAACATGATCCAATCTAGGGTCTTCATCCTAGTTAATATCGACGATGGTGTATTTTCTAGGTCATCGCAGAGAGGCCGCTGTGGTCAGCATTACGCACAAAGGTTGCACCACTCCCCATCACCCCTTAAACGATTCATCACTATACGTAAATTGTGGCCTAGTTCATACTCTATATATCGCGGCGAACCCTAAGGCGCACACAACTTCGAATATGCTCGCGGTCACTACAAAGGGTCGCTGGTACATGTTACGCACAAAAGGTTGCACCACTCCCCCATCACCTTATCAATGTAGGCCGACAGCGCGAATATAGTGTCCCATACCACCATAATCGGCTCACGAGTTAAGTTGCTCACTGGTCACTACGGGGAGGCACGTAGCCCCAGCGTAGGCCGACAGCTCGACCACGG
This sequence comes from Magnolia changhungtana, assembly GCA_030180095.1. Taxonomy (NCBI): domain Eukaryota; kingdom Viridiplantae; phylum Streptophyta; class Magnoliopsida; order Magnoliales; family Magnoliaceae; genus Magnolia; species Magnolia changhungtana. Next base: position 2,306,386 of record JASAUF010000473.1, on the reverse strand, counting down.
TGTCCCATACCACCATGCCCGGCTCATGAGTCTTAGCAGATCGAGGTACCATGGTTAACGGGATTATCACTGTTAAGTTTGGTACCCTAGGTTCAAGCATTAGCGACCAAACATGGTGAACATACATAAGACACACGATTTACTTGACGTGTTCGGCTGGCTCGAGCGCACAACAAGTTGGGCGATATGAAGCGCAGAAGCACCTCGTGTGGCCAACCACTATCGCCAACCGAAGTACGACACGGGTTCGCCAACACATCATGCGTGGCGGAACGAATCCCAACCACATCTTCAAGTCTGATACCGGATGCCTGGACTATGAACATAGTCCCAAGCTCAGTCAAGTCCTAACCATAGCATATGAAATACGGCATGATAACATGGTAATTCAAGGACACTAGTAATCATGTTACAAAGCATATCATGAAGCATGGTAATAAACAAATTACAAAGCATGTTCAAAAGCATGTTATAAAGCATTATACAAATAGGGATACAAATACATATATTTCATAGGTAAGTGGTTAGAGTGAATAACCACATGGAGGATGTCATAGGTGACTCTAAGGTAGCTAAGAATCCCATCTCAAAGACCTACCTAAGATTCTAACACTAAAGCACTTACACTCACAAGTGATTTCACCAACACTTGAATGCACTATTTCAACATACATGACGTATGCTAGAGAAATGTGTACTAGGGTTGTCCCTTTGCCAAACTAATATTTTATACATACACATCATATTCATACAAAAAATAAACCTGACGATCATGTCAGGAAAATTTATACGTATAGGGTACTTCCTAGTGTACCCAGTTCGACATACATCGTGTTTACAAGGGAGCTTGTAATACGGCGATTCCTTTCATAAAGCTAGTATTTTATTCATATATTGTATAATCATATATTAAATAAATATGTCAAACATTATTCCAAAAGAAATACGTATACGGTATTTCTAACATACACAAATTCAACATACGTCGCATTTACAAGTGAACATGTATTTTGGCGATTCCTTCGCCAAACTAGTATTTTATTCATATATTATATAATCATACATTAAATAAACATGTCAAACATTTATCCAAAAAAAATACGTATACGGTATTTCTACGTATACCTAGAATATGTGAAATTCCATATTTCACAACGTTAATCAAAATAAGAAACTAAAGCACTTTGTACATGTGCAATTGCAAGCAGATCATGAATCTACCATTATCGACATTGAAAGCGTTGAAAACCGTAACTTATACAGCTTAAAGTCCTCACCTTTGCCTTTGGAAACTTGAAACGAATCGCCAAGGGTAGTAGAACTTCCGTATACGAGTTTTCTAGCCTAAAGAGCGGAATCGGTTAGTTGTTACACAACCCACATCGATCCCACCTCAAATCGACCTAGGGTTAGGGTTTCTTACCTTCAAATGGGACGAAAACGCTGAAAACACCTGGAATGAAGCGGTGTAGGCCGTGTAACAGTCCAAAGCAGTAGGAGGAAGATCGGCAACAAAACCCAAGCTCTTCTCTCTCTTTTCTCTCTCTCCCTCTAGGGTTTTTCTCCAAAATTCGTATGACTGTGAGAGGGGCTGTTCTAAGCCCCTTTTATAGCGAAAAACATTCCGAAATTAGACTCAGGTTCAAGGGGTACTGCTTATATAGACATTTCGCCACTTTTCCAGCTCAAAAGGGAGGTTCTGGTGGCCCTCCTTGAATCAAACGTCAGACTTAAGCTCTCCATCTATGGATCTACGTGGGATTACGTTTTTGACTCGATCGGATTCCTAGATCGCACGTGGCGGACCACTTTCAGTTCGACGGTCAGTGGGCCACGATCAGAAATTCTAAGTACATGTAAATGTTCCTGAAATTTTTCTTAATCCGAGGGTGTAATTTGGTCTGATTCTGACGGTCAGGTTGCTTAACTTGACGCGTCAACAGATCGATGAGATCACTATTCCAGATATTTATTTTGGCATGGGAATAGTGTTTTTCACACTCCCTCGCTCCGAATCGAAACGAATGGCCGTGGAACATCGGATGGAGCTGATTTTTGAGATGATTGTTAAGTCCAGTGAGGCGGTCCTAGTTCCTTAGCTTCGTGTTAATCGGACTTCCGATGTGCGATCTAGACCTAATACGAAGTTTCGTTTCATTCCCGAGAGCAGACGGGAAATGAGTTTGGTTCTAAACTTTAGGGTAACCTAGCGTCAATGATTCTGCAACTTTTGGGTCTTGCAGATCATATTTAAAGCGATCCTATCGGATTTCATGACTAATCGAGTTTAGTACTTAGTTAACTTTGTTAAATTTCTAAAGTAGTTAATCCTACGTGATTTCTGGTCGAGGTGGTACTCGACCCAATGTACGGAAATTTTCGGGTCGTTACAGCCCCCCATGTGGGACCCACCTGTTGAATGGAAGCAGACTCACACCAGCAGGCAACTGGTGTGATTGACCACAGCAAGTTCTGGTGGGCCACACCTTGATGTACGTGATGCAATTGCACCGTCCAACAGGTCTGGACGGTGGGACCACCTTGATATATGTTTTGATCCACGTCGTCCGTACATGGGACGTGTGGACCCACCTTGATTGAGTGTATTTTATCTTCGCACCGTCCAGCACAGCAGATGGACGCACCTTGATGTATGAGGTCTGCCTTGATGAATGTGTTGTATTCACATCGTCTGTCCATTTTGACGGACGTATGGCCCACCTTGATGCATGCATTCTATATTCACACCATCCAACAGCTACTGGATGGTGAGACCCTCCCTATTATACGTTTATTATATGTGTTGTGCAAGCATACCGTCCATATGCAGTATGGGCCAGCATGATGTATTTATTTATCCACACCGCCCAATCTTTGGACGTGGGATGTGGAACCCGTGTGACATATGTATTTCACTCCATGCAATCCAACTGTGTAAGGCCCACCTTGATGCATCCGTTGTACATATGGATCCTTCATGATATATAAGTTTTATATCCATACTGTCCAACTATTTGGATGGGATGCACCAAGATGTATTTTTATCCATGTAGTCCAAGGCAGGCAGCTCATTATGATATATATCAGGGCCCATGGGTTGAGGCCCATTGAGATGTATTCAAGGCCCATGGGTTAAGGCCCATCGAAATGTATTCGAGGCCCGTGAGTAGAGCCCACCTCATATGTTCCATCCTAACCGTCCAGATCATATAGGGCCAGCCTTGATGTATGTTTTATCCACACCATCTGTGGGACGTGTGACCCACTAGATGTACGCATGTTATATCCACACTAACCATCTAGTGGAGCCCATCTGTTGCATGTACAGGGCCTACCTATTATGCATTAGTGCAGCCCATTTGATGCAACCCACTTGATGTGTACGAGGCCCATTAATGCAGCCCATTTGATGCAACCCACTTAATGTGTACGAGGCCCATTAGTGCAGCCCATTGATGCAAGGCCCATTGTGACATGTATTGAACCCATGACACATGGCCCATTTGATGCGTATAAGACCCATGTGTAGGGCCCACATGTTATGTATTTGAAGCCCATGAGCAGGGCCACCTGAGGTGTATATATGGGGCCTATTGATGTGGCCTACTTGTATTTGAGGCCCACGGGTTGCGACCCATTATGATGTACGGGGGCCCATGGGTCATGACCCATTATGATGTATACTCGGCCCATACGTCTAGGCCATTAAGATGTGTTTCCGACCCATTTAGTGAGCCCATTATGATATTCTTACTCATATGATGAGGCCCATCAAGATGTATTTCTGGCTCATATGATGCGGCCCATAGCGATGTGCATTAGGCCTATGTGATGCAACCCACTTGATTTATGAGACCATTGTGTGAGGCCATGGGCTCACTATATGTTTGGCCCTATGTGGGCCACTTGTTGGGGGTAATATTGATTAGATGTCCACATTGATGGGTAATGACGGTTAGATGTCCACATTGTGACCTTCCCTTAGGCCTTGATCGACCGATTGCCGATTATTGATCAAGGCCGTTTACTGATTCTAATTCGTCGTGGCCGATTGCCAATTATCAATCGAGGCCGAATATCGATTCTGATTTGTTGTGGTCGATTGCCGATTATCGATCGAGGCCATTTGCCGATTCTAATTCGTCGTGGCTAATTGCCGATTATCGATCGAGGCTGAATATCGATTCTGATTGTCGTGGTCGACTGCTAATTATCGATCGAGGCCGTTTATTGATTCTAATTCGTTGTGGCCGATTGCCGAATATCGATCGAGGCCGATTACCGATTCTTATTTGTCGTGGCCGATTGTCGATTGTCGATCAAGGCCGATTACCGATTTTGATTTGTCGTGACCGATTGCTGATTATCGATCGAGGCTGACTATCGATTCTGATTTGTCGTGGCCAATTGCCAATTCTGATCATCGGGGCCTAATGTGATGTATATGTGATCCATATTTGAGGCCCGATGTAATGACTATTCAGCCCATGTTTAAGGCCCGATGTGATGTATATTGAGGCCTAGGTGATGAGTCCCATTATGATGCATTTTGAGGGCCAGGCGAAGGAGCCCATTGTGATGTATGTTAGGCCCATGTGAAAGGCCCATCGTGGTGTGTATTAAGCTCTTAAGTGGGACCCATGGTGTTGTATGTTTGGCCCTTGTATGAGGTCATGGGTCCACTATATGTTAGGATCTATGTGGGCCATTCCTTGGGGACAATGTTGGTTAAATGTCCACATTGTCTAAGTCGATTGTCGATGCCGGTTATTGATACCGATTATGACTATGTGAAGCATAGCATCATGATACATGCCCATATGCATCATCTGCATATTTATTATGAGATGTAGTTGATCATTGCATATGTCATTGAGTATGTTGTTATGAGACACCCTGATAGGCGAGGTTATCTCACATGAGCTCATGGTATGCGCCGGATTGATGCATGACTGGATTGTATGACTTATGCATCTTGCATTATGATTACTGTACGCCCTAACGACATTAGGGCCGTAGCCTCCACAGGCATATCATGGATGGCCAAACAGGGCACCGAAAATTTGTTTTAGCATTAGGATGCCATAGATGGCCCTCGGTGAAAATCCCTAAAACCTTCTTGGTACTAGAGGACGCCCTAACGTCGAGATCGAGTGGATACATGAGCGCCCGAGTGCCAAATACCAGGAGGCCGCGTCTCCCACTGTGTCGTGGTTGGTTGGGAGGGGGTGTAGCCTTACCCGCCCGAGCGTAGGGAGCATAGCTAGGCTGAGTTTAACCAGCTCATTAATGGGTCCACTATCGACGTGCCGGATAGGTATTGGCAGACTATTGGCCAGGTGGATAGTGAGGTTTCTTACGATCACTTGGACCATGCTGCTGGGAGAGGGGCAGTGCTATTTGGAGTGTACTAAACCCCAGTGATGATCCCAGAGATGAACAGTACTGATATGTGGACTTATTAAGCAGGAGTTGCATACTCATTCATTCATTCACTATCCACTCGGGTTGGTGGTGCACAACTATTTGTTACGTGTATACGTGATTAACCTGAGATCAGGAGTTTACCACATTAAGTCTGACTATCCAAATTTAGGTATGGGACTAGTTTGGATAGAAGTCCCTTGTGATGGACCCCATAGCCTGCGATACTACGTACTATCATCCCGACTTCACACTCTAGCATGGTCATTCCATTCGCACTGCATATTGCATTACATTCGCGACATATGACATTTTAGAATACCTGTGTTTCTGCATTTATATGATTTAGATACGACATCTGATATTTGACTCTTTATGACTCCTCATTTGTATAGTTGAACTGTATCGCGTATTCTAATATTGTTCCTCATTTATATAGTTGATATGTATTACGTATTTTGATATTGCTTGACTTATGGACTTGTCAGTAGTTTCGCTTACTCTGATAGCATATGATTCATGACTTTGCGCCTATTTTGACATTGTATGATTATGAAATTATATTGAATACTTGACACTTACCTTGTGCACACACTTACACTGCCCTCTAAGCTTTCTATAAGCTTATGCACGATAGATGCGTGTAGTTGATGTTAGGTTGCAGCAGTGTTGAGTTTGGAGTGTGCAGCGGTCTTTTGGAGCTTGATTTTCATTTTATGTATTTCCCTTTTAGCATTGTACTCAAATGATTATATTAGTGGATATGTGATGATGACATTGCCTTTGTGAATTGGGTAATCTTGTGGTTATGCTTATTACGAGTTAAATGTATATATAAAATAATAAAAAAAAAATCCTCCTTATATGATCCCAGGATTGGAATCTAACGTATGGACATTGGAAGCCGAGAATGAGGTACTACGGAGGCTGTCGGCACCGGATTCGGCAATCGGGATTCCTGTGAATCCAATTTTCAGGTTTGGAGGGTGACAGTGGACCCCACATTAAGTCATATGTACACCATCTAGTGTGCTCCCGTAAAGCACCGTACCTAAAACCAGGTCAAACCCGAGTTTGACCCAATAAAAACCTGAAGAAGGAAAACTTCTTCGCTCCTTTTCCTTTCCCGCTAGTTGCGGTTTGAACAAACAATGTCCGTGTTTCTGATCCGTGCCCCACCATCATGTAACACTCCGAACTTTTCAATACTCGAGTATTAAAAGTTCTCAAGTGTTACCATGGAATTTAATTTAGTATATGCATGTGTATGTCACCAATTTAGCCTATCATAACCTTACATCTATTCTTTAACCTGATTATGATCGTTGGGAATAATCTTCATCCATAAATCAAGTCATCCAACCGTTGATTTTTAAGACAAGATTATCATATATCCAATTATTCTCACTTGTCCATCATAACCAACCATTCAGTCAACTATTCACCACTAGGTAAAGATATGTGACCGGTCAGTTTGAGTTTGGACCACCTGATCATAATAAACAAACTACCCGATCTTTATATCCACTCATGCACGTACCGAATCGAGATGTTAATCTATTCATCTTGTTCACCACCTATAAATATTCTTAACCCACCATCAAAACTACAATTTGAAGAGCTTATATATATGAACAAGTCACTTAAATCTAACGGTATACATGTTCTACCTCCTGATCACTCCAAAAACCCAATTTGTGTTCATCCATTTATGAAGCTGACCGTACATCTACCTGCATACATGGTCAGAGTTATAAAGGCCGAGCTATATGTCCTAGGGGGGTGAATAGGACTATGCCAAATAAAAAATAATAAGTGAAATATAAACAATAGATAGCCAAATGAAATGTAAATAACCAAAGGAAATAACAACCTTAAAAATCAAGTATTGAGAGGTTGATACAAACTTGGTTCTAAGGATAACCTAACACCAAAAACCAATGGTTTATGGTAGGACAACCTTACTAGAATGTGGGTGAATATCAAAAACTCAAACTGAAGAGGATATGAAAGAAATAGAAACTAATCTATTACAACATTCACTACACAATGCTGAAATGTAAAGATTACAACATTCACATCCACAAATACATCCTACAATCTTAAATCATAAAAGATAAAGAAATAAACTATGCATCCACCAAACATAAAGAATTATAGTGGTTCGCTTGTGTGTACACCAACTGTTAAACAATAGCGACATAACTACTTTACTCCTAATATTCACTCCCTCGGGATATTAACGTTCACTAAACAAAATAGGTTTTTCAAGGTTCACTGAAAACCTTCACAATCGTGTCTTTCAAGTGGGCTTACACAATTCAAAAACCCCACGCTCTGAGTTTTCTGGATCACCTCAGACAAAACTAAAATAGAGATTTTCTGGAACAATCTCACAAACCAAAAAGGAATTGAATTATAGAAAAAGCAAAACCTTATCTGTATGACTATTCTGAAGTAGACCGGTAGAACCAACTTGATGACGACGTACATGTTTAACGTTCAGTCTCACAAGTATATAAGGTTCAAAGTCTAGATGATTTTTAATTAAATCAGCAAGGGCTTTGTATTGATTTTGATCTCAAGGAAGGGTAAATCGGATATCCCTTTTTAATATAAGAATGGAATAAAGATTCAAAATCAAATTACAAGAACTACTTTAAAGAATATTAAATATGCACAAAATAGCTTAGAATGTACTCAAAATAAACTCAGAGTGATTGCTTAAGAATGATAAAAATTGAACAGAAAACTCTGAAAAATCGGTTCGCACGACTGGCCTTTGGATAGCTACAACTGGACTTATCCAAATAGATTTTCAAAAATTCTTGCGTGATAACATTTTTCAGTTGCACGACTAGCCTTGTGGGTCCCACGACTAGTCGAGTGGCCTACTCGACTGGTCGTGGACACCACATGACTAGTCGTGTGAGTCCAGATTACATGCTGGAAAATGAGTCGAGCACTGCACGACTGGTCGAGCACATTCACACGACTAGTCGAGCAGTTTCCAGGACTGGTCATAGACTAACAGAAAATTTCCAAAAATTCATAACAAATCCTAGACTGGTTGAAGAAATACTAGGATTGGTCGAGCCAGTGCTGGGGCTAGTTGAAAGAATAAAATTTTATACTTATAAAATGACCAAAATGACCAACCGAAAGTATGAAATGATCTATGATCAATCTGGGTCAATCATTCCTTACTTGTGAGATAGAACATATGAACACTTAATATATCGGTCACTTCAGTAGCTTTAATTCTTGCAATCTTCAAAGTTTGAACTCAACATACCAAACATGATCTTCAACTAGGTCTTGAGTTCTTGAACTTTTCTAGTTCCAGACCTTGAACAGCAATGTTCTTGAAAACTCTGTCTTCACTCAATATATGAAAGTCTTCACTTTCTTCCAGTTTAAAGATCTCGGTAAGTTTGTCATAGATATAGGCAAGATAGATTCAGCGCGAACAGAACGAACGTCGAAGATTCAATGTGAACAGATGCACAAGCTTGATCAAATCAAGATATAAACTTGAATTGGTTTGGCACACCAAAATTTGACAATACTTAGGGTTTATCAACATATCACTTTCAAGAGCACTAACCATCGAGTTTTGCTATTTTGGCATGTCGTCTGACCATCCATCATGTTGTTTGACATATGTATCTCGCCTTAATTAATGATAATTTTAACTTATTTGGTGGATCACTTTTTATTTATAATGATTTATATATGAGTTCTTTTATAAAAATTGCTTAAAGATGTGCCTATTACCATGTAAATCATTAGATTTCCCAAAACTCTCAAATTAGCAATAATTATGAAAATGTCATTAACCTAAATCATTGAATTCTAGATCACATAGTTTTCATGATCTGTTTTATGTAAAATTTTGTCACATGCATATCTATAATAAATTAACCATATTCTTCCAATTTTAGCCATTAAATTATTGTAAAATTGGCGTGATTAACAAATCAACCCCTTAACTGTTGATTGTGGTGTCCATCGAGTGAGGAAAGCTCGTGAGTAATCATAATAGGCTATTTCCCTCCATATGAACGAATTGAATTGCCCATTATATGGACCGAGTGTGAAATGTGAGAACCCCACCTTAGTAGGCTTTTCCTTAGGCGTGAAGTTAGATATTTTGGGCTTAACAACTGTTTCTAAATTTGGACCTTCTAATTGACCCACTTTATACCGTCAACTGCAACTCAAATTTGGACCACACTTTTGTCTCATAGAACTACGAGATCATACAAAATTTAGACTCCCAATTTATGATCTTACACCATTGAATGATGACCACCTTAAGGCCAATTTTGTCCTTTTGGCGCAACAAGTAAAATTTTAAATTTAGGCATTTTCACCATTGATTAACTACCAAATTTTATCTAATCGTTTGCCTATCTTGACTAAATATTTCTCCCAAAATTGGGCCCTGATCATTAAGCATGGACTGTTAATTAAGATCAAGTTTGTTTTGGCACCCATTGGGAGACTTTTCAAGATAGACCAATCTAATTTTCAAATCACCAAAAAAATCATGTATCTTGGCTCTATTCGATGACCTCGACACCATGAACAAATTAGATTGAAATAAAGATCGCTAGAAAAGATGAGTTTGAGAAACTTGATTCAAGTGGGATGTGACACACCCCTCTCTCGCGCCCACTCCTTTAAAAGGGGATTGTGTGCCCCTTCTTAACTCAAAAACCCATGCACGCCCACCTTCCCAAACGTCCAAGGAAGAGAGAGAGGGAGGGTGTAACGCCCTGAAAATTGGGGGTTGAGCAAAGCTCAGCTCCCGAGTTCCAACGCATCACTTATGCAACACAGATAATGATGATTATGATGAGAGCATTAAAACATGAATGAGATTATACCAAAATAGCATATCATACTCCAAAGACAGCTAAATTGCAAGCGGAAGATTGTGATAGATGTATAAAATATATAAACTATGGTAAGTCTCTAGAGTGTGATAATGTTACCAGGTTAATTAATTACAAGTACAGTTCCAAAATATACTAAATTGTGTAAGGTCATCTAGTCGACATCCCTGTAACCCCGTCGATCAAGACATGGCTCACATGGAGCCGCCAGTATATAGCATATACGAACAAGCATCATCGTCATCGCAAAGGTCCGGCTCCGCCTCATAAGCAGCGCCAGCACCTGCAGCTACAACAGGGTCTGGTTGGTGTGTGCAACACCGTCCCGTAACGTGGGAGTGAGTGATCAACTCAGTGGAACAGTAAAGCATAGGTTAACATGTTATCAATTCATTCAAGTAATAATAATAAAGTAATACAATCAAATAATCCTAAATACTCTTGTTAATGCAAGGATGAAATGTATACATGATGCATGCCCTCGCCAAACCACCCTCGTGCGACACCATCTTACGTCCGGGCATGCGTTCATCCCTCAGTGCTCCACAACGCCAGGCACATGCAGTGCTATGTTATAAGCATGATTACCGAGTTGTTATTAGTCCTTTTCATACAGCAGTATTGGGAAACTAAGGTACCTCCCTTATATCATTCCCAATGATCCATTCTAGGGTCGTCAGTCCTAGATAATCTCATACGATGATGCGGTTCTAGGTCATTGTAAAGGGCTGTCAGGGCTGTTACACGCACTCGTTGCACTGCTCCCCCATCACCTTATCATATAGGCCTAGTTTATACTCTGTTTACTACGGGAAGGCTCGTCGCCTCACCGCAGATTTAGAGTATGCTTGAGGTCACTACACCGGGCAGGATTATGGCTGTCAGGGCTGTTACACGCACTCGTGACACCACTCCCCCATCACCCATCAAAATAGTGTAGGCCGACAGCTCAAATACAGTGTCTCATACCACCGTATTCGGCTCATGAGTCTGGGTTGCTCACTGGTCACTATGGGGAGGCACATCACCTCAGCATAGGCCAACAGCTCGACCACGGTGTCCCATACGGCTCATGAGTCTTAGCGGATCAAGGTACCAAGGTTAACGGGATTCTACTGGTGAGTTCAGTACCTTAGGTTCAAGCAGTAGCGTCCAAACATGGTGAACATACAATGACCAATCGGGTTACTTAACGAGCTCGACTAGCACGAGCGCACATCAAGGGATCGACGTGAAGTGCGTAAGCACTATGTGTGGCCTAACCACTGCCGACAACCGACGTACGGCTCGGGTTCGTCAAACACGTCCTTCGTGGTGAATGAATCTCAGCCACGAACTCAAGGCCTGTTACCGATTGCCTGGACTATACAATAGCCCTAATCACATTCAAGTATAGATAGTTAAAACAATAATGGATCAAGATTTCAAATCACACAAGTCTGATATTGTCCGCTTAGGGCTGCCAGGGCTGTTGCACGGAATCGTTACACCACTCCCCCATCACCCATAACGGATTTTATGGAATACAACTTAAACATGGATTTAAACATACGCATTGCATAGAGAAACAGACATTATAATAGAAACAGACATTATAATAGATGGTACATTGAGTAAAACATACACATAGTTAAAGGAGTTAAGAATCATATCTCAACACCCTTATACATTATAATTTACTAACTACTACTCATTTAGACATTCCAACAAACACTTTAGACTACATACATCAACATACATGACGTATGTTGATCACATAGGTATTAGGCCAAATCCTTTCACTAGGGAATTGCCCCATGTATAACACGCATGCACCCACGGCGGATAATCATGGCAAGTATGAATCCAAGTTCCATATTAATTTGAACATTTTCACAAACACTTGGGCTACACATTTTAACATATATAGCGTATATTGGCCGTGGGGGCAAGTCCTTTCGCTAGGGAGTTATCGCATACGTACAAGCATATAATCACGACATATAATCATGTTAAGCACAAATCCGTATTTCATACGTATACGGTATTTTCTACAAATACAAGGAATACAATATATTCAACATAGTTAACGTATAACCGAAAAATGAAACAGACAGCACTTTGTACATGTGCAATAGCATCCACGTCAGTAATATATCATTAACTGACATTGAAAGCCTTGAAAACCATAACCTATACGTTTAAAGTCCGCACTTTACGCCGTAGAAGCGTAACGAATTTGATAAAAATGCTAAGTCTTCTTCAACGATGCTATATCAACCTATAGCAAAAAATTAAGTCAGCTATTTCACAACTTACAACCTTAGAAACCCTATAATAAGTTAGGGTTAGAGTTTCCTTACCTAAGAATGATGTCAGGATCGCTAGAAGAGCGATTAGAAGGTGATGGCTAAGCACGTATAGCAGTGGGATAGAGTATCAGGAAGATGCTCCCACTACTCTCACACTTTCTCTCTCTTTTCTCTCTTCTCTCTCCTAGGTTTTCACAAATTCGTATGGAATGAGAGAGTGAGGGTTTAAGGTCCTTATATAGGCTCAAAACACTCCAAATTAGACCCAAGGCCATGGTATACCTAGGTTATGTCCAAATACGGACTGTTCCGTCTCAACGGAGCACTTCTGAAGCCCCCCCTTGAGCCAAAGGTCGGACTTAAGCTCACTAACCTTGGATCTAGGTCGAGTTAAGTTTTCGTTCCAGTCGGGTTCCCAGATCACACGTGGCGGACCAGTTTCAGTTCAACGGTCACTGAAACTTGATTAAGGTTACAAGTACACGGACATGTATGGAAAATGTTCCCTGATCTGAGGGTGTATTTGAGTCAGATTTCGATGATCTGATTGCTTATATTTGGCCCGCAAGTGACAAGTCTTTGATTACTTAAATTAGATTTAATTTCTAAAGAAAACCACGTTTTCTCACACTCCTCACTCCGGGCTCAAGCGAATAGTCCGGGGACACTATCTGGTTTTGATTTTCGAGATGATTGTCAAGCCCAGCAAGGCGGTCCTAATTATATAATTTCGTAGTCATCGGACTTCCGATGTGCGGTCCAGATCTGATACGGAGCTTTGTGATGCTCCTGAGAGCAACCAGGTAATGGGATTGATCCTAGATCATAGGGTAATGTAGCGTCAATGATTCTACAAGTTTTGGGTCTTGTAGATCGTATTTAAAGTGATTAGTGCTAATTTCACAGGTACTCTAGTTTAACACTAGCTAATTCTCGCCTAGTTTCTAAAGGATTTGGTCCTGAGTGATTTCTGCCTGAGGTGATACTCGGGTCTTTGTACGGATTTTGAAAGTATTGTTCTTCACTACCTAAACTATAGGATTCATGCCTAATATGAAAGTACTTAGAAACATCTGAGAACAAGGTGGTGAAAGGTGAGGTTTGTGAATGAAGGGGTTAAAAGCGATTTTAGACTTTAGGATTGAGTTTTGACAAGTTAAAAAGGTGTTAAGATCGACCCATTGCCTAAGGACATCTAATTCCAGGTTGGCAAAAATCTGGGGTGTTACAGAGAGAGAGAGAGAGAGAGAGAGAGAGAGAGAGAGAGAGCGAGAGAGAAAGAGAGAGAGAAAGAGAGAGAGAGAGAAACATCCAAGCTTAGATGCTCATCCATTGTCTTCCTTCTCTACACGTGTGGTTTCTCCCTCTTGCTAGAGCAACGTCATGGTTCATATAAAAGCTTTCCTAAATCGAGATATACCTAGGGTTTATATCTAAGGCTAAGGTGAAGGATTACTTTAAGCTTACACTAAATTGAGTTGATTTATACATGATTTGTCTTATTTTTTTCATACATTCATTTTACTGTTATTTCCATGCAATTGATTGATAGATGTTGAGGGTCAAATATTGCATATCAGACCCCATTTATTACCTGGATTTATGAGCATGACTCTGTTTAACGGCTTGGTTTAACTGTGTATGTGATGCAAGGTGGAATTACGAACGTAGACTGAAGAAAGGATGCTAAAAGCATAGATTTGACGCTCTAGCATCACCAAGGCATGAGACGGACCCCAGGGGACCAGTAACGATGAATTTAAATGCAAGAGATATGAGGAAATCAAGTCGTTCATGTTAAAGGGTCCTGAAAAACATCCATAATGCAAGATCACAATGTTCCAACCATTCATTTGACTCGAAACTTCATACATGGGATGAGGGCAATAAATTAACTGTACATATCAAATTTCAGCACTCGGATCATTGTGGAAGCAGCCCCAATGACGGATCAGTCCTCATATCCCTGATTTGCGGCCCGCTTGAAATCTAGATATACTTCAGTTTTAGTCCCAATGCCTTAAATGAGGTGATAAAATGAATGGACGGGGCAGATTTCGGATACAACTATCAGTGGTACCCAAAAGTACAGTGAATGTGCATTGTGCACAAGTGCACTGGGCATGCACCTAACGTCCGAAAGTGTCGTTCGCTGTTCGCAACGGAGACCGTCAGTTTCTATTGTGGGCCCCATTCATTGTCCAAACAGACAATCCAAACCGTTCATTCGTTCCTTGGGGCAGCTATAATCCACGCCTAAGTGACAAAATTTAAAGAGTACAGCTTGATCGATCTTCAACCGTTCAAACACAGGGTGGATGGTATAATAGAAAATCATGTGGGCCGCATCAACAGACCTTAAAAACTGTGTATTCTTAACCGATTTTTCGTGACTAAGCAAATGGACGGAGTGGATTTCTTGTCCGATATTGATCATGTGCCCCACCACCCATCAGCGTAAGAGGAATTGCGCAGCCTGCGCAAGCCATGAAAACCGGCGCTAGGAGGTCATTCTGTGATCGAGATCAAGGTCAGATGCATGATCCGGACCGTTCAGAAGTTGCACGAAGGGGTCTTAAGCTCCACCATGAAGTCAGATAGCAAAATTAGTTGGCCAATCCACGCCAAAGACGGGTCGAACGCAAGAACACCATGCATACAACAGGGTAACAGCATTCGATTTTTGCTGTGTAACTGGAGTCAGTTCTCCACCGACTTCAGTCACCGCCTCTTGTGCATAGATGCCATTCGACAGACTTCCAGCAGCTACAAAAGGGAGAATGTGAGGAGAGAAGGATCATTCTCGGTGGGATGTTTGCAAAAGAGAGAGAGATAGAAAGTAGTTTTTGTTTTCTATTTTCTTATATTTTTGGAGAGTTCTAATCGTATCATGTCAGGCTAAACCTCTTAGCTAGGGCTAAGAGGTGAAGCTTATGGCGTGATGGGAAGATCTCTACGGCGTTGATTCATGTTTGAACTGATTTTGATGCTAGTTGATTTTATGGGATGCTTTCAGTTTTTAATGATGTGTTGTGACTTAAATTACAATTTATCTGCGATGGCTTTAAGTATATCCATTCCCTTATCATGATTATGCAATTAGGAAGCCCTGTTGTTCGCCATTGCCCCTTGGACATGGTTGGATGACAGAATCCTTCCTAACATTCATATATCTTCAGATTCTAATTCTCATACCTTTCATCTCTCTGAAGACTAGATCAAGGGAAGTTCAGATCGAGTTTTAGCGACATATCTTCCAACTGGATGAAGATGGGACTCGAAGTCCAGTTGTGTTCATGAATCAACCGTAGATCTCCTTGATCTATACAAGTGGATCCTCTGAATCCCTAGTTTCCTACCTTTGAATTTTCTAAAGTTTTAGAGTAATATTTCACCATTATCCCTCAAATCACAATTGGTTTAGATTTCATCTTAGCCTAGTTCTAAATCTGGTTATTTTCAGATAACGTACGGGTTTCAATCCCTGTGGATTCGACCTCGGTCTTACCGAGTTTATTACTACATCATAACCCTATACTTGGGGAGTGAACAATAGACCGTTATGAATTATTTATCCTTGTGAGAATTATGGTTAAGATATGATTTGATCATACTTGATTTTTATGAATTCGTGTGGAGTGATGGATACAAGCCTTGCCCTTCGCCGATTTCGAGAAAGACACGTGTACCACTCTATATTGAGTTGGCTTTTGCTCATCTGTGTTATTTTGTTGAGTTAATCTATTGTTGCTCTTCTCTTTTGTTGAGTTTGCATATTGCTACTATTCTCTTTTATTAAGTTAACTTATGTAACGCCCTAGATTTCGAGGGTCAAGCAAAGCTCAACTCCCGAGATCCAATGCATCACTTATGCAACATGGATAATGATGTTTAAATGTTGTCCATATTAATGTATTAAACATGAGTGGGGTTATACCAAAACAACATACTATACTCTGGATGCGATTAGTCTAAGTGAGCGGAAGACTGAAACATGCATGATTGAATGACTAAGTGATTTACAAACTCCAGAGTGTAAGTATGTAACTGGGCTGAATATTTACAAGTATTATTCCAAAATTTACAAAATATTAAAATATAAAGTGTTCATCTATTCCATAACCCTGTAATCCTGGCGGCGCAGCTCTAGGTCTACATAAACTGGCCTGAGAGCTGTATGTAGGAGAATTCCTCCTCGTATATGAAATCCTGCTCTACCACATAGGCCTCATCATCATCTGCATTTAAACCAGTGTCTGGTTGGTGTTTTAAAATACCATCCCAGAGTGGGAGTGAGTGATCAACTCAGTGGTACTATAAGACAAAGGTTAACATGTCATCAATTCAGTTAAGCAGTAATGATAAAGCAACATAACAATCACTTCCTAACTACTCTTGTTAATGCAGGAATGGAAGAAAGTAATGATGCATGCCCTCACATCCAAAGATCCCTCAACAAGCGAAGTCGACACCGTATTGCATATGACAATCACCCTCAAAGTGCACCTTTCACGCCAAAAGCACAATCCTAACTAATGCAATGCGATGCATGACTATGTTAGCCAAGTATTTAATTAAACTTATTCATACAACGGGTTGGGGAAGCCAGGGTACCTCCCTTTATATCACTAACCCTAACAAAAGATCCATCTAGGGTTATCAATCCTAGTTAAACACATATGATAGGCAAGTTGTAGGGTCATCACTCCCCATGAAAATCAGAGGATAGGCAAATTCAAAGTTTATACTCGCGGTCACTACGAGGTGACTAATCACCTCGGCGTAGGCCGACAACTCGAACACGGTGTCCCATACCACCATGCTCGGCTCACGAGTCTGTGTTTCTCACTGGTCACTACGGGGTGGGTGATCACCTCGGAGTAGGCCGACAGATCGAACACGGTGTCCCGTACCACCATGCTCGACTCATGAGACTTGGTGGATCGTGGTATCATGGTTGAAGTGTCTTTACAATGGTAGGTGGTATGTTAAATTCAAGCAGTGATGTTCATACATGGTAAACATACAAAAGGCCAATCAGTTTATCTGGCAAATTCGATTGGTATAAGCACACGTTGACTTAATTGACATGAAGTGCATAAACACCCCTTGTGGCTTAACCAATGTCAACAGTCATCATGCAACTCGGATTCGTCAAGTTTACCTAATGTGGCGAGACTAATTCTACCACCGGTACATGAACTGTTACCGATCACCTGGACTACGGTGTAGCCTCAAACATACTCAAATGTAATATACAAATACATGTGATAATCATATCAGTATTTGAACAAACACTTCAAGTGCATTTCTCATTTGAGCATTTTATCTGTAAATTGTGTAAACGTAAGTACAAGTTCATCAAAGAAACTAAGCATACGAATAAGGAAATTAAGGATCCCAACTCAATACCCTTAAATAATGCAATTCACCATCAATTTTTCATTCAAACCATTTATCAAGCGCTTAGACTACACATTTCCAAATACATAGACTAGATTAGTTACAACATGTAATTTAACAATTCCTTATGCAGAGACGCAAGCATGCATATGACGACGATGAATCCTAGATGACATGCCACTGATCATGTGCACAAACTCATTCAAACATTTCAACAAACACCTAGAATACATCTTTGTCTAACATAGTTAATGCATGTGTAATATAGTGAAAACAGCGTATCTAACTCAACATGGTAGTAATCAAGTCAGACATAAATCATTAACTGACATTGAAATCTTTGAAAACCATAACCTAAGTGCTTATAGTCCGCGCCTTCCATCGGAATACTCATTTCGAACTCAGTTCGAATCCTACGTTCCCAATACAGAACAACGGGTACCTAAATCACGAAATAGGTTAACTATTTCGTCGATTACAAAATATGGCTTTCTAAACCAAGATTAGGGTTAGGATTTCTTACCCAAGTTGTAGTTGAAATGGATTGGTTAGCTAGATGTAAAGGCGATTCAGTGCGTGGAGTAGCAGGAAAGAATCACTGCAGTAAACTCCAAGGATCTCTCTTCCTTCCCTCACACTTTTCTCCTCCTTTCTCTCTTCTCTCTCCTAGGGTTAGAGAAATTCGTATGGAATGGGAATGGGGTGGTTTAAGGCCTTTAAATAGGCCCAGAACTGATGTCAATGGCCTCACGGCCATGGTATACTTAGGTTATAGCCAAAGGGCATCTGTTTCAGGCAAACGGAGCTCATCTAGAGGTCTAGTACTCACCTATGACATGGAGTAAGTTCCCTGACCATGGATCTAAGACAGGTTATGATTTCGGTACGATCGGATTAACGGATCAACTATGGAGGACCTGTATCAGATCAACAGTCGTTGTCACTCGATCAGGGCCACAAGTTTACAGATATGTGCAAGGAAATTTTCCTGATCCATGGGTGAAGTTCGGTCCGAAACTGATAGTCTGAAACCTTCAATTTCGCCCGCAAGCCAATGGCCCAATTCACTTAAGTTTCAATGCATTTTCCAAAGGTATTCACGTTTTTCACACACTTAGCTCAAGGCTCAAGTTGTGTGTTTCTGGGTACTATTTGGGCTCAATTCCTGCGATAGTTATCAAGCCCAATAAGACGGTCATAACCTTATAGTTTTGCGGTCATCGGACTTTCGATGTGCGGTCCAGATCTGATACGGAGTTTCAATGTGCTCCCAAGAGCAACCGGTTTTTGAGATTTCTCTTAGGTTTTAAAGTAGTGTTGAGTCAGTGATTTTGATGGTTTTGGGTCTTGTCATTTGTATAAATAGTGGTTCAGCTAAATTCACCGATTAATTTAGTTTAGTACTTAATTAAATTTCATCGAAATTTTTACAGAGTACAGTCCTTAGGGACTTCTGCCTGAGGTGGTACTCAGGTCTTTGTATGGATTTTTCTGAGACGTTATAACTTATTACTAATTTTTCTCCTATATTAGGTTAGCCTTGTATTACCTCCCTTATTTTATGGCTTGGGATCATGTCTTGGAATTCTAAAACTCTCATGGTTTAATATATTTCTTTATTGATGCAAGTGGTGTGTTAAAGGTCTCACAACTAGTGACTTGTATGTATTTATCATAGACGTAATACACTCTGGGTGGTGACCCTCTTGGTAGACGCATAAATTCATGGATTTGGGTAGTAGTACATAAATCTATGCAAGTAATCTGCAATGCGTGTTACATCACTTCTGGAATTGGATGTTGCAAATAGTCGTTCCATGAACAAATCGTGTTACGTAATTCATCCAATCCATGTGTCGTGCCATCTCAAGGTATTCACATAAATCCACGGTAGTGTTGGACACGCCGATGAATTTCCATAGTTATGGGATATGGAACGAGCTGAATTTCTATGAATTATATCCTACAATGTAATAGTCACTATGTATGATGAGCTGCACATACTATGCTAGGCATGCATTCATGTAGATTGGTTGCACATATCGATACTACTCGTAATGGTGGGGTACGAGGTGTATTGGGAACCTTACATTTTTATTATGATGAATTACTTGAATTATTGTTATTCTTAAATGATAACCATCACTATGAGTAGGGCGTTGACCCTCTCCAACCATATAGATGATACAGTTGATGCACAGGTTAATGATATGAGAGATGATCTTCCTATAGAAGACTACGAGTGACGTCAGATGATGTTGCCATTGGTTTCACCTTAATTTAGCTCCAGTTACATTTTATGGTTCGAATTTAGATATTTGTAATAAGATCCCACCTAGGTGAGCATTAAGTGATTGGTTCTTTTACGTTTAAATGAAATAAGATCTATAGTATGGTTAGTTTTATTCTCGTGAATAGTTGCCTTCGTGAATGTAATTGTATGTGAAAAATGTGATTTTAAAACATCCGATTATTACTTTATTAACACCTAGAATTCTTGGGCACGAGTATGTACTTGGGTCGCAAAAACTCGGGGTGTTACACATCAAGGCCCACTTCATTGATATAAATCGTTCATCATGTCCAAACGATGATTCTAAACAAACTCTAGTTATTTTCACCCATTTGTACGCACATGTGTGCACATAAACAACAACATAATTTGAGTTGTGCGCACGACTTATTTCCAAAAATATAAATTCATTTATTTATAATGTGGCCCACCAGCAGGGATTAAATTAATGATCAGAGCCGTCTGTCATGTTCAGAGCATAGCTCCGACCAAAACCCTATTAGTTTTATATGTTGGCATATACGTGCGTATGCATGATCTTTGGAACAAATAGGGTGTGTGCGTGTGAGGTTGTTTATGAAAATAAAAATTCATATCAGCTCAGTGAGCTGGCAATCTGCATGAGAGAGGCTCTTGTAATCTTGACCTTCCAATTGGTGGAATCACAACCCTTCGAGCTAGGACTCCATTGCCAACTGTGCAAATAAATAATTGAGTCGGTTTGCGGAGAGAGAGCGCACAAGTAGGAAACCCTAGGCTGAATCCTGACCATTTAATCTTAATCCAACGGTGTTGAGAGACTTTAGGACACAATATAAGATAAGAGGAATCGAACAACAACGCCTCTTCTCATGTTATTGCGACACCCTAAAAAACATGTTGTCACCTTCAAAGCTTGAACCCACTAGGAAAACCATCACACATTTTCAATTTTTGGATTCCACAATCTTCATAAGATTCATTCTCACTATCCAGCAGCTTCAGTTCGGAGAAATCTCCCTTGGATTGTAATATGCCACTACACCAAAATCTCTCTTCAAGAACGGTTGAAAATCGTTCCTAGATGATTCAGGAACAGTTTTCAACTGTGGTTAAAAAAGGCGTCGCAAAAAATTTGGAACAGTTGAAAACCGTCGCAAATTTTCAATTTCGGAATGGTTCTTAATCGTTCCTCAAAAAGGGTGTCGCAAAATATTAGAGACGATTAAAAACCGTCGCAAATTCCATGCAGTTTCAACTAGCATTCCACATTTGTTTTAGCTAAGTCTCACATAAGGATAAAAAAGATTGCCAAAGATAATAGAAAACAAAATAGAAGTAGTTCCAGCCAACTATGTATATGTCCATATTAAATGACGTAACAGCAAGGCTCGATCATGCAAAAGGCAGCCTACAAAGAAAGAATGATTAATGTGTTTTATTATCTTTACCTCGTCAACTTGAAGGCCTTATGCTTTTACAATTTATAACCTCTTTTTTCCATATGCCAGGCAAACACCAAAGTTCTATAGTTAGCAGTTACAAATTACAACTACTAGTACGGAAACAAAATCCTACTTTCTTATGTAACGAACATGAAACTAATTTTAAAATTATGACAGGGCGAGTGCATGGGCTCCAACCATAAACATTACTAGAGACAAACTCAAATCTCCCAAGATACCAATTGGGTTACAATTAGATAATGTGGCTAAAAGACAAACACAAATCATAGTTTAAAAAAACAGAAAATGAAATTGACACTGATTGAATGTAACCATTTGTCGGGAGCATCTCCTTAATAATCTTAAACATGGTTGCTGAAAAAAAAAGTTTTCATGAATAACAATGTTACCAAACAAAAAAATCAAGAATGTACACTACCAATTTCATCTATCATGTCTAAAAACAGTTTAATGTCACATCACATAGTAGTCAAAATAATATGAAACAGTTTAATATCACCTCACAAAGTAGTCAAAATAATTTGACAAACATTTTATGTTGCAAATAACTCCATGAAGAAGAAGAAGAAGAAGAAGAAGAAGAATTATGCTTCTTCGTCATGAAAGAATAGATGAACAGAAAAACTGGAATGTTACTCACATATGAACTACTTCCTATCTCCATTCGCTTAAGAAAGAAAGGATTCCATTTGGTTGAATAGATCTTTGGTGTTGCCAGGAATTCCAACACCAAGGAAGAAGTATGCCAAACCGAAGATTTTATCTCTGAAATCTGCAAAGTCAAACATGAGCTTTGAAGAAGAATATAAGAAACATGAACAATATATGATAACATATGCCTTGCATTTCAGTGCATTTGCTAAACTTACATGTAAACTCCTGGAAGTAACTGTTGCAAATGCTGTGATCCCATGTACTACTGACGATGTGGTTGAAAGAGGGCTTTCATGTTCACTGGCATCAACAACTTTCATGGGGGAAAAAGAAAAACAAGACGCCTTATGGTTTTTCATCTCACGAATTGAAGGTTGGAATGCTACTAACTACAAAAATAAAGGCATTACCAATCAAAATGAAATGAAACCATCATGTCTACATTAATCCCAATCCAAAACCCATAAAATCCAACCTTCAACAGTGATCTTTGCAACTCGTCAAAAACTTTTCTCATTCAACCTAGAATTCAAACAGAAAACACTCTAAAATCCATCAACTAATGATAATTATAAATAGAACATGTTATTCTCATGCATCCAACAAAAGTAAAACACAACCCATGTAACATACACTATAAGGGACACAAATACTTAAACATGTAATGAGTGGACTTTATTTAGCATGCATTCACATGTATTATACGGACTACTGAAGTTGAGACTTAAGTCAAAAACTCAGAGTTTCTAGCCTCTCCATGTGGATGACCCTGCCTTCCAGCCCATGTATAATTGGGTTGATGAGAAACTACTTTTAAGAGAGAGAGAATTCATATGAAAAATATAAATGTAAAACGAAGGACTTAAGATGTCATACCATCTCCGAAAGAAACAAAAAATAGTCCAACGTGTGTAAAAGAAACAAAAAGATCCAAGAAACCAACGAATAAATAGAGAGGCTGAGAGTTCCAGAGCTAAGGAAGAGCTCTGGTTTTAATGGAATAGAAGACAATAGCCCCCGCCCTCCCCTAAGAAAATTTAAAGAGTTACTTTAAGCAGTTTAGGTAAAGAGTCAAAAGGCCTTAGGAGGCCAAGAGAGCACTTGGATTCTTAAAATCTTCTTAATAGAAGAATGGGAAGAATCCATAAATTCACTCCTGAACTGGAAAAATAATGTCATATAATATTCTCGTAATGAGCAGCACCAGAGTCACAAGGGTGGGTATTTGGACTATTAGAACTTACATTAGACCCATTTTTTAGCAAATGTGATGCACTTCTAAATTAAAATGTAATGGCTATTTAATAAAAACCCAATATCATAATTTTAAACACAACACCTGATCCACTTATTTTCCAGCTAAGGTAGCCGAAGAAGTAGCAACAGAATCTGTTGCAGCCACTGTTTTCTCAGATGATTTTTTCTTCCATGGCCAACTCCTGCGATCCATCTTGGACTGTATAGCCTGCAAAAAAAATTAAAGTTTATAGTGATTATAGGATTCAGCTGCAAGATAGTATTAACTAGATGAAAATGAGATGTTAATGAAATAGAAATAATGAACAGAATACAGTACAAGAGACTAGTGAGTGACATAACAAAGGCAATTATAATTATATATACACTTAAAATTTATTAATGCCTAATAATTCTACAATCTAAACAATGAGATAGTTCTCAATATATATATATATATATATATATATATATATATATATATATATATACTGTAAGACTTGTATCTTAGTCCGTACTGTTCCGTCGACTCTGGCGATCCTTCCCGTCGAATTCCAGCAACCTACGACCTATAATCGACGTTTGTTTGCGACCCTAATTCATATCCTATAGATTTGAGTCAGCTTAATCTGAGACTTGTACCATTGCGACCGCACAGTCACCGTGGTTCCGACGACGTGTCTTGCACACCGATTCGATACCCTGGCCAGGAGATGTGGGCTCGCATTTATCTCAAAGAAATGTTGCGCTTTTACGAACCCAAGAGAATCTCTACAACCCATCCCATCAATCAATCAATCAATCAAAGTACACACCCATGCTTTCTTTCTACCCAAGTCAAGCAACCACCCTAAGTCAACTCTTAAGTCAAGTACGTCTATTAACTCACATCCATCACTCACATCCATCACCTCTCTCTTACAACCACCCTTTCTCTCTCTTTTTCAACATAAATTCCTAGCAAAAGAGTGGTGGACGTCCAAGCATTTCTAAGGAGAGAAAGTGTGTTATGTGGCCCACTTCCCACCCCAAAATCCTTCATCCTAGCCCTTTATTTTTCATCATCTTCCATTAAAGAGAGGCACAAGGAGATCGGCGTTCTATCTGACTAAGAAGATCCAATGGTGGGTGTTTCTATAGGCCTAGATTTTAATTTTTTTATGATTGGCCAAGTGAGGCCTACCAATTGATGGTATGGATCTCACTTTGGACCCTAGATGTGGCCGATGGCCCACCTTGATTTTCATGATCATTCCATGATGGGGCCATTCTCCATGGACCTCATCATGATGTTTATTTTTCTTCCATGGATAAGGTCATCTAGACCCTGCATTTCGATGGAGAAAGGATCTCCACCGTTGATTTTGATCGGTGGGCCCATATGTAATGGGACCCACTTGATGTATGATTGAATGGATGGAAGGGAGGGCCCATAGTGTCGGGGTCCCTCCATCGCACGTCTCTCTCTCTCTCTCTCTCTCTCTCTCTCTCTCTCTCTCCTTCCTTTATTTTGTGGCCCACATGATGAGTGTATGTGGTATCTAGACTGTCCATCAAATGGACCCTATGGCCATCTAAACCACGTGGGCCCTACCTTATGGATGTTGGGAAAACACAAATATTAGATTGATCTAATCAAGTGGGACCACGTCCATGTGGGATCCACCTTAACAGACTTTCACACCATCCAGTGTCCCTGGACGCTGGATGTGGTCCAGTGAAGGGTGAACCGGCAGTGAGGTGTACTCATAACAAAAAAAAGGGAGATTTAGCAGTTTGCCTTTTAAGGCTTTTGGGTGGGCCACTCATACAGGCACCACCTTGATGTATGAACCTTATCCACGCCATTCATTCCATTCCCCAGCTCATTTTAGGTGTTGAGCCGAAAAATGAGGCCAATTCGATTATCTGGTGGGCCATAGCACAGAAAACAGTGTTTTTACCATTGAAATCCACCCAGATGTTTCTATACACCAAAACACATCGAATATTGGGCTTGTTTAGCTTGTCTTGAGCCATAGGAGCTAGTGGACGGGGTGGATTCTCTTGATGCAGGCCCCACCTACGAAAATCCTGAAGAAAACCCCTAAAAAAACTAAATGAGGCAACAGTGACCGTCAGCACCGCCGTTCGAGGACGCCGTATGCAGCGGCGTCGTCTTCGCGTTAAGCGATGGGCGAGGGTCCTAGTCAGGGCCCCACCATGATGTGCGTTCACTACGTCAAAATGGCCAATTTGCGACGGACTTGGTCCGTCGCAAAAATCTCTTGGTTTAACAACGGATTTAATCCGTCGCTAACGGAAAAAGTCCGTCGCTAAGATCATCTTTCTCGAATATCCTTAGTCCGAACGTCGCGGAATTTAGCGACGGACCCAAATCCGTCGCTAAAATCTGATTTACGACGGATTTTTGTTCGTCGTAACTAGGCGACGGACGAAATCCGTCGCAAATTTTGATTTGGCAACGGAAAATAAACAGTTGCAAATTCCCACCCAAAATACCAAATGGCGCGCTTTTCAGTTGCTTTTGCGACGGATCAGGTCCGTCGTACATTATTTTTTTTCATTTTTTTTAGAATATGGTGGAAAAATAAGTTTTTTAGAAGTTTAATAATTATTTTTTAATAAAATTTCAGTGGTTTAATTGTACATATTTTTATCTAAGATTATTTTTTAACAATTGATTGAATGCAAAATGAAAATTTATTTTATTTTTATATCAAATGAGTGGAATTTTTATTTTTATTTTTAAATTTAAAACTAATATTTAAGTGATTTCTAATATCGCATGAAAAAGAATATTGAGAAGTTTAAAAAATTTAACAATATTTGAGGAAAAAAATAGATTTTGAAAAAAAAAAATGGTGATTTAATAAAAAATCTATTTTGTGGGAACAAAAAAGAATATTTAATAAAGTTGATAATTTTGAAAAAAAAAAAGCATTTGATTTTGAGAAAAAATAATATCCTGAAAAAAAAATTTAAAAATATGTAAAAAAAATGTGAAAATTTTCACAATGTTGAAAAATGAAAATATTTTTAAAAAGAAAATGAGAATTTGCAATTTGAAAAAAAAAATTTGTGAAGTTCAATAAAAATTGACAAGTTCGAATAAAATGCTTTTTTAAAAAATGGAGAAGTGAAAAAGAATTGAAATTTTTTAAAATAAAACGATATAAAAAAATCGATACTTTATCAAAAAACAAACATTTTGAAACGAAAAATAAATAAGTTGAAAATTTTTGTGATTTTGAAAAATAATTGAAAATGTTCAAAATTCAAAATTTAAAAAAGTTATTTATAAAAACACTAAGATTTTGAAAAAATATATATAATTTTTTTTTAAAAATGAAAGGTTGAAAACAACATGATGCTTTTGAAGAAAAAAATTGGCATTTTGGAATTTTTGGGAAAAAAATTAAAAATTGTGAAAATTTAAGATATTTTGAAAATAAAAATTCAGAATTTGTATTTTAATTTATTTTTTGAAATATTTTACAAAAAAAAATGAAATTTTGTTAAAAGTTTTCAATGAAAAATTAAGAGTAAAAAAATATACATTTTGAAAAAAAAATTAATTTTTAAATGGAAATTGAAATTTATCTGTGAAAAAAATTGCGAATTTGCGATGTATTTATTTTCAAAAAAAAAAAAAAAAAAAAACATTTGATTTCGAGTAAAAAAATAATATCCTGAAAAAGAAATTTAAAAAGATTTCAAAAAATGTGAAAATTTTGACGATGTTGAAAAATGAAAATATTTTGAAAAAGAAAATGAGAGTTTTTATTTGAAAAATAAAATAAAATTGAGAAATTTGAAAATAAATGCTTTAAAAAAATTTTGGAGTTAGAAAGAATTGAAAATTTTAAAATTAAACAATATTTAAGAATCGATACTTTAACAAAAAACAAAGATTTTTTAACAAAAAATAAAGAAGTTGAAATTTTTTGTGATTTTAAAAAATAATTGAAATGTTAAATTTTGAAATTAAAAGAAAAAGTTATTTATATAAACACTGAGATTTTGAAAGAAAAAAATATCGTTTTAAAAAGGAAAATTAAAAAGTTAAAAACAAAATGATATGCTTTTGAAGAAAAAAAATCGGCATTTTGGAATTTTTGAGAAAAAACTAAATTTTGAGAATTTTTTTAAGATTTTGAAAATAAAAATTCAGAATTTGTATTTTATTTTTTTAAATTTTATAATAAAATTGATATTTTGTTAAAAGTTTTTAAAGAAAAATTAAGCGTAAAAAATATACATTTTGAAAAAAAATGTTATTTTTAAATGAAAATTAAAATTTATCTGTGAAAAAAAATGTAGCCTGATCAGGGTGAGTAACTAGTCAAATTGAAGGTATTGTTCAGCAAAATAGATTGAATGGACCAAACATATAAAATGGGCCAAATATTTTGGTTAAAATTGTGACCCAACTTATTGACCTCGCGGGAACCTAAGAATTAATGTTAGTACGTTTTGTGGGGCCCATCATGATGTATGTCGAACATCAACACCGTGCATTTGATGTGTCCCCTTTAGGTTATTAAATATATAAAAAATCATCCGTATACGAAACTCAGGTGGGCCATACCATTTAAAACTATGTGAAGACATCCTAAAAAAATATAAAAGCACTTGGTGGGGCCCACATGAGTTTTGGATGCGGCTAAAACTTGGTCTGACCCCTCGTCCAAGTGGGACACACATAATTAGTGGGTTGGATATGTGAATCACATTTACGCGAGCCCAATATATGATTATAAATGTTTTAAGGAAACCCTTCTCTACTCCATTTAGGTGAGTTACTAATAACCCTTAACATATGGAGTAAACTTTGTGGGGTCCACCATTATTTATTTATTTTATCCACTCCGTTCATCCTTGTTAACAGATAATTTGAGGTCTAAAGAACAAAAGGAAGCATATCTAAAGCTCAAGTGGACTACACCACAGGAAATAGTGTGATTGAACCTCTACCATTGAAAAATTCTTGGAGGCCATAAAAGTACTTTTAGATCAAGCTGATGTTTGTATTTTCTCTTCATTCATATCTTTTTGATATTATGAACAAGTTGGATGACAAATAAACATTACTGTGGGCCCAAGGTAGGTATAACGATGGAAATCATTATTCCACACTGTTTTGTGTGGCATGATCCACTTGAGTTTTGGATTTACTAAAAATTTGGGATCAACCCACACCATTCATCCATTTTTCAAGATAATTTTAGAGATTTATCCAAAAAATGAATTATATCCAAAGATTAAATGGACCACACCATAAATAAGGAGAACGGATTGGCTACTCCCCCTAATGCCAGCCAATGGCTGGCGGTCGGTGCTCTGTGGGTCCCACCATGTTGTATGTGTTTCATCCATGTCGTGCATCTATTTTTAAAGATCATCTTACAGCATGAGACCAAAAATGAAGTATATCCCAATCTGAAATGGACCACATTATAGGAAACAGTGTTGAATGAGCGTCAACCATTAAAAACATTTTGGGGTTCAGAAAAGTTTTGGATCGAGATGATTTTTGTTTTCCCCATTCATCTAGGCCTATATGACCTAATAAACAGATTGGATGTCAAATAAACAGTACAGTGGGCCTCAGGAGGATTTTAATGATGGATATCCAATCACTATTGTTTTCATGTGGTGTTGTCCGCCTGAGATTTATATACCTCTCATTTCTGGAATAAATCCCTAAAATGATCTTTAAAAATGAATGAACATAATGGATAAAATACATACATCATGGTAGGGCCCACATAGCACCGACCACCCGCCACGGGGCTGGTGTTAGGGGGAGTAGCCAGACTAGCTACAGAAGTGACATCAGCAAGTTCCATGGGACCCACCATGATGTATGTTTTGTATCCACACCTTCCATCCATTTGGAGAGAGCATTTTAGGGCAATATCTAAAAAATGAGTTAAATCCAAAGCTCCAGTGGACCCTAACACATTAAAACCATGGGACAGTGACGCCCACCATTAAAAACTTCTAAAGGCCTCAAAAGTTTTAGATGAAGCTAATATTTGTGTTTTCCCTTATGTCATGTCTTTTTTTCTTCTTTAAAAAAACAAAAAAAAAACATTTGAACAGGTCGGATTTTCAATAAACATTATGATGGGCCTTAGGATAGTTTCAACGGTGGGAATCACTCTCACCGCTGTTTTCTATGGTGGGGTCCACTGCAGATTTTTATCTGCCTAATTCTTTAGCTCATGAGTTAAAATGATATCTCAGACTGGATGGATGGTGTAGATATAACACAGATTTACATGGAGCTCATTTTCTGGTGGACGTAGCCAAAGGTATGGCTTTTAATGGTGGACGTTCAATCTCAACTGTTTTCCCGTGGTGTGGTCCACTTGAGATTTATGTCGATCTCATTTTTTTGGATTAACCCTAAAATGATATGGAGAAATGGATGGATGGTTTGGATTAAAACATATAAATCATGGTGGGCCCGTAGAGCACTATCTGATGGAAAGTGCAAGTGACGTTACATATTTACTGAGACAATATGTGAGTTTTTTGTTTGATGTAAAATAGTGGTGACTCATTCATATTAATAGTGGTAATGCTATAGAATTATCCAGACCATCTAAATAATAGGTCTAGTTGTTAACGATTAATATTTATACTTTTTCCTATATAAAACTATCTTAATCATTCAGTAAACGGTCCCTTAAATGTATGGGTATTAATGTAATTGATGTGTTAAATTATAGAAAACTCACAATTTATGGATTTGAAGCTAATATCTCATTTCAGAAGAGGGATTTCCAAATCCCTCTTTCGAACTTCACCCGAGCTCTGCTTTAGTTTTTCTCATTTTCTTCTTCCGCCGGTTGGTGAGCTCCAAATCTTTGAAGGATTTCAGGCATATCTCTCCTGCCGTGGGTGAGCTTATCTCAAAATCCCTGTTTTTATTCTAAAATCCATTCCATCTGTCATTGCGTTCTCTTTTCTTCTCGTTGGGCCATGGTTCCGGTTGGCATTGATTGTAACAATGTCGAGATTCGACAATGTGGAATGGATGCAACTTGGGGAGGGTGAATTGAATTTGTCTTTCGTAGGAATAAATGTGATGTAGCTGTGATTAAGACCAACAGGCATTTGGAAGAACTAGCTTTCTTTCCTAGAGAGTGGATCTCATGGATTCGCATTCATTCACAAAATTGGATTAGAATATTTTTCTATTGTCTTTTGGATGTGCATTTCATTCACAACGTTTCTACTTTTACAACATTTGATTTTGGTAACAGACTAAGAGGAATTCACAAAACACTAACCACTAATTCCTTTTCATTTTTTATAACACCTACGAAAATCGGGGTGCGTGCATAAACTCAACTCCCGAGTTCTAACGCATCACTTATGTAACAAAATGAATGATGATTGAATGTTGTGCTTAAACTTCTTCTATTAAAGTAGTGAACATGAGTGAGATTAAGCCAAAAAACACATATCATACTCCGAGAGATAGTTAAATTTGCAAGCGGAAGACCGTTTTGATAGATATGTAAAATATATAAACCGTGGTGAGTCTCCCGATGAGTGATAACATTAAATCTAGGTTAAATAATTACAAGTACAATTTTAAATTATACCAAGTTGTATATAGTGTGATCTAGTCAACATCCTCAGTCATGAACCCACAATCAAGGCACGACTTCTCACGGCCGCCGAACATATATGAGGAAGCATTCTCATCGTCATAAAGTCCCGACTCGCCTCAGGTAAAGCGTTTCGCCATCGCAATCTTCAAAGTTTGGTGGGTGTTCGAAACACCGTCTCATCGTGGGAGTGAGTGATCAACTCGGTGAAACAATAAAGCATAGGTTAACATGTTATCAATTCAATCAAGCAAGATGAACCACGATTCTAGCCTGATCAAGCGATGACGATCAAACAATTCTAACTACTCTTATTTAATATAAGTATGAAATGACATGATGTATGCCCTTGCCAAACCACCCTCATGCGACATCATCTTACGTTCGCGAATCGTCCATCCTCGGTGCTCCACATCTACCGGGCACATGCAAGTGCGATGATGAGCATGATTAACCGAGTAATTATTAGTTCATTTCAAATCAAATTCTAGTATTGGGAAACTAAGGTACCTCCCTTTATCATTCCCAAACATGATCCATTTTAGGTCGTCGATCCTAATTAATCTCATACGATATTATGGTTTGAGAGGCGTAGCGAAGGCATCATAAAGGGCTCTTCACCCGTCAAACCACGGATACAGATCTCATGGTATGCGGCTCAATTGGCATAAGGTGAGTCTTCAATCGCTCGAGTACAGTCTCATTTACTCGGCTCGAATCACTAGCCGTCGGCTCGAGTACAGTCTCACCGTATTCTCGGCTCAACTCATACTACTAATTGTTGCCTAAGCATGTAAAATCTATAAGTGAAAGACTCGTCGCCGCCAATCACGCCTTAGAGTATACTCAAAGATACTACGGAGGACTCGTTGTGTCAACACGAGTACAGTGTCTCACCGTACTCGGCTCTCGCCGCTGTATGTATCTCTTTACTCGAATACGATCCCATACCACCGTATTCGGCTCACTAGTTTGGGTTGCTCAATGGTCACTACGGGGAGGCACATGGCCCCAAAGCTTATAAACCGACGTGCTCGCCACTTCTGTCCCATACCACCATGTCCGGCTCATGAGTCTTAGCGGATCGAGGTACCATGGTTAACGGGATTGTCACTGGTAAGTTTGGTACCCTAGGTTCAAACAGTAGCGTCCAAGCATGGTGAACATACATAAGACAGATCGGGTTGCTTAACGAGCTTGGCTAGCTCGAGTGCACAACAAGTTGAACGATATGAAGCGCATAAGCACTTCGTGTGGCCAACCACTATCGTTAACTCAATGTCTTCGACTCCTCGGGTTCGTCGAACACATCTCACGTGGCAAATGGATCATAGCCACAAATCCAATTCTGGTACCGATTGTCTGGACTATAATCATAGCCCCAAACACAATCATTTGCAGATAGATAAAACGGTAAAGGATCAAACTTCAAATCATACAACCAAAGTCTGGTATTTTCCGTTTAGGGCTGCCAGGGCCGTTGCACGCACTCGTTGCTCCACTCCCCCATCACCCATGACGGATCATACAATGTAAATATAAATTTAAACATATGCATTACATAGTTAAAATCATAAAGTAGTTGAGCATGTTATGAAGCACAACACGAGCATGAATTTGTACATGTTCAATTCCTAATCACACAATTATCCAAGGAGATCATACACATAGTTAAAAGAGGTTGAGAATCATATCTCAACACCCTTATACATTACAATTTGCTAACTACTACTCATTCGACATTTCAGAAACACTTAAACAAACATACATCAACATATATGACATATATGTCGATCACATAGGCATTAGGCCAAATCCTTTCACTAGGGAGTTGCCCCAATCATAACACATGGTACACCCACGATGGATAGTCATGGCAAGTCATGAGAATCCAAGTTCCATATTCATTCATCATTTCCACAAACACTTGGGCCATACATTTTAGCATATATGGTGTATATTGGCCGTGGCGTGATTTAGGGCAAATCCTTTCGTCAAAGGGGTATCGCCAATACAACAATCATGAATCCATGACAATTAGTCATGGCGAGCACGAATGAGAATTCTATACTCATTCAATCATTTTCACAAACACTTAGAATACACTATTACAACATACATGGTGTATGTTAGCAAAACATGTATTAGGGCTATCCTTTAGCCAAGTGAGTATCTTTTCCATGTATAATATATTACCACAGCAAATAATCATGATAAATACATCTCCCAATATTCATACGTATACAGTATTTTCTAAAATACGTATTTTCAACATACATAGTGTATACAAGCAAACATGTATTACGGCGATTCCTTTCGCCAAATAAGTAATTTATCCATATATTATATAATCATACGACAAATAATCATGGCAAATACATTTCCAAAATATACATGTATACGACACTCCTTACAATACAGTATTTCTACATACATAGTGTATATTAGTAAAACATGTATTTAGGCGAATCCTTTCGCTAAATAAGTATTTTATCCATATATCGTATGTCCATACGACAAATAAACATGTCAAACACATTTCCAAAAAAAATACGTATACGGTATTTTATACGAATACCTAGAATATGTGAAATTCCATATTCTACAATTTTAATCGAAACAGAAAACGGAAAGCACTTTGTATATGTATGGTTGCATGCATATTATTCAATCATGAATCTATCATTATCGACATTAAAAGCGTTAAAACCGTAACCTATACACCTAAAGTCCGCACCTTTTGTCGTAGAATCACTCGAATAGCAGTTGTCGATAGGTTCGCTAAGCTTCCGATACCCCTTACACGGGAGTTTGGCAACCTGAGAGAACGAAACAGTTAGCTATTTCATAACCTCATCCTATACAACCCTAAAACAGGTTAGGGTTAGGGTTTCTTACATGGAAAACGACAACATTCGAAAATGCAGGGAAAGAGATAAGAATCGGGCGGTGGAGCCCGAATAGCGAGGGGAATAATCAGAGCGGGAGTTCCTCCCACATCTCCCACACTTTCTCTCTCTTTTCTCTCTCTCAAATCCAAATTCATATGGCTGAAATGGGAGAGGGTTTAAGGTCCTTATATAGTCTAAAACTTCACCAAAATAGACTTATAGACAAGGTTCACCTAGATTATAACCAAAGCGGGACTTTTTCAGCTCAACGGAGGACTTCTGGCGGGCCTCCTTGAGCCAAAGGTCGGACTTAAGCTCACTAACGCTGGATCTACGTTCTATTAAGTTTTCGTTTCGGTCGGGATTCTAGACCACGTGTGGCGGACCGATTTCGATTCGACGGTCCTGATTCATAGGTCTCGATCGGAGATTAGTTACATGTAAATGTATATGAAATTTTCCTAATCACTTTAGGGTGTAATTTGGTCGGATTCGACGGTGCAGCTCGACTTAAAAGCGATCCACAAGTTGACGAGTCTCGATTATTATTCAAGATATTTATTTTTAAAGAAAACAAGTGTTTTCACACTCTCTCGCTCCGGACTCGAAACGAATGTCTGCGGGACATCTTTGGGATTTTGATTTCGAGATGGTTGTCAAAACCCATTAGCGAGGCGGTCCTAAGTCCTTAACCTCGTATTGTTCGGACTCCCATGACGTGCGGTTCAAAGATCGAGATACGGAGTTTCAACGTGCTCACCACAGAGAGCAATCGGGTAATGAGTTTGATCCTAGATTTTAGGGTAACCTAGCGTCAATGATTCTACAAGTTTTAGGTCTTGCAGATCATATTTAAAGCGATTCAAACGGATTTCGTAGCTAATCTAGTTTAGCACTTAGTTACTTTCTCTCATTTCTAAAGGATTTAATCCTAAGTGATTTTCGTCTGAGGTGGTACTTAGTCCTTCGTAGTTTGTATATAGAGTGATCCAAGTTTTACTACTTAGCTAGTTTAAGATAGTGCCTAGGGCGAAAGTGCTTTGAGAAATTGAAAGCACAAGGTAGTGAAGGGTGGGATTTGTGAAGAAAATGGTTTGAAAAGGGATTTGAGGCTTTAATTGAGCGTTTAAGAAGTTAAACCTGTGTTAGGATTGATCCATTACCTAAGGACGTCTAATCCCAGGTTGGCAAAAATCCGGAGTGTTACACTTTTAGAAGGTGCATCATAAGGATCTTGTCAATGTTAACTAGTAGTGATAATATTATAGTTCTACATTTGGCATTGTTGTAAGTCTGTTGGAGTAGACAAGGTCCAGTTGTATTTCAAACAGTTCCTCTCCTTCGTTTAGATAATGTTTCATACATTCTCCTCACACCATAGAGGCTGAGGGTATGAGGAATCAATACACTGGCACCTCCACATCACATGTTTAATTTGTGATCGATATTTATTAAATCTCTAGCTCTTCCATGTTTTGTTTGATGGTATTTGCTCATCGGCTTACGAAGTCTCATATAGAGTTAACAGTTTGTTTACTCTTAGGCAGAAGCAACAGGTTGCAATCCCTCTCTGTATTTGGGGAAGATCCTCCTTTTTAATAGGTCTTCTTGTTCCTTTAATCTGGCCTATATTTTCAATCTTTGGACCTTTTTTTTTTCAATAAAATTTACTATTACTGATCCAAAAAAAAAAAAGAGAAAAAGAAAGAAAGAGAGAGAGAGAGAGTTGGCAATTAGCTCATCTTTTTTCCTTTTTATTTTTATTTTTCTAAATTTATTTACTGAAACCCTTTGTGACCCATTAGAGGGAAGATAGTTTAAGGTTGACTAATGAATCAGATGAAACAGTAGTGATAATTGTGAATGCTGAAAAAAAAGAAGAAGAAGAAAAGAAAACCCCTCGTATTGTATGGTTCTAGCATATAACAACCTAGCCTAAAAAGCCCATTTGGATTTCTTCTTCTTGTTCTTGTTCTTGTTCTTCTTTTATTTATTTATTTATTTGACGGGTCCTTTGAATTTTCTGTCTTGAGAAATGGGTTCTTGGCATTTTGGTTTTTGGGTTTGTTTTTTGTGTGATTTTTTAGGAAGATCCAGTCTATTCCTTTCATTTTACTGCATACATGGCATGTGTTTGATGATCCAAACCGTTGGTTTATCATGGATAAATGTGAATGAATCATAGGCTGAAAATTACACTGACCACACAATTCTAACCATGTGAAAAAGTAGTGTACAAAATCACTTGTTATCATAGGCTGAAAATTACTCTTATCATCTATTTAGAATTGAACACTTGTTTTCATTTATCATGAACATGGTTAGTATTATTCACTTCGTGTTTCTTATGAGGCTTTTCTGAGCAGTTTTGTTTGAAGAGTGAGGCTAGGCTATTTGGGTTGCTTGATGAGTGCTTCATGAGTTGATGCTTATCTGCTCTTACTTTATTTTATTTCAACTCTGCTTATGGAGCTCAAAGATTGGAGCAACAAAAATTATCTTCCTTGTTTAGCCTGAAAATCTTCTTATTGATTCCCAAGGCAAAATTTCAGATTTTGGCCTTAGTACATTGCCCCAGCAAGTAAGTTGACAGTCTGTTGCATCCATGAAGGTGCTCCAGCCATTTGTTATTCTGCATGTCTAATTGCCGTTTGTTTCTCTCTCCATGTGCAGGTTGTTGGACTTCTTCAAGAGGGACATGTGGAACCGAAAACACTTGGGACCGAAAACTCAGCCCAATCCAAACTAAGTTGGTCTACAGCAAAGTGAATGATCTAGGTCAGATGAACTCGACCCAATCCTTTAGAAACTGTGTTAGATACTCTCTATAGCTGATGTCTTTATTTTGATGCACTTTTTGATTTGCATGTTGGATCTTAGGTTTTTGAAAGTTATTTGCAAGGTGGACTATTAATGTAATCCAACATGTTAGACTTGGGACCTCCTTTATGAGTTTTTATTTAGTGGCTACGACCTTTTGAAATGCCAGGTGTCCACTTTGCATTTTTGGGCTGATAGTGTTTGTAGTTTCATGGGATTTCTGAGGATGGACATGTGCTTTGACGAAAGACACCGTCGTTGCATAGGCCGAAAGCGATCTGCTAAAAACAGATTAATCGAAAGTAAGAAATGTTAATTCAAATGGTGCAGGACTGGTTTTTCTTCTGAAGGACCGCTTACAGATATTTTCTGCATATTTGGAAGAATTATGTTGAAGGACAGGAAGTTGCAAATGGTTCATCTGTTGTCGAAAATACTTTAGGTGCTTTGTCACATTTGTTTATCTGTCATATTTCTTATTTCTTTTCTTAAATCATATAATTTATGTATCTTCCTGGCCTTTGCTTTCAGTTGGTGGTAACTGAAGTACTTGGAGGTGGCAAGTTCTACATCCAAACAGATACGACCAGAAAGTGGCAGCTATTCAAAAGCAGCTAGCTTCGTTCAACCTTCCAGAAGCCCCTGTTATTAGTGCTTTTAATCCTAAGAAGGAAGATATTGTCCTTGCTCAGTTTAATGCAGATAATTCTTGGAACAGAGCCATGGTAAGATTGACACTCAAGCATCCTTATTTCAACTTGGAATACATTTATAATTGTCAAAAAAAAAAAAGCAGAAGAAAAAGAAAAAAAGCCTGCCAAAACCATAGTTCATCTTATATGCAGTTGAAAATTGGTGGTAGTCACATTCGATAATTTGTATTTCTTAGATCGTTTATCTGCTACTTGTCCCAGCAACTTGGCTAAACTCTTCTATTTTAGCTAAACCCTTTTCTGAGTAAAATTACAATCTACCTTAACTCTGTGAAGATAATTGTTATATTATTCTTGTTTTAGATCTTTAGACTCGGGACCTCCTTTATGAGTTTTATTTAGTGGCTACAACCTTTTGAAATGCCAGGTGTCGGCTTTGTAGTTTTGGGCTGATAGTGTTTGTAGTTTCATGGGATTTCTAAGGACGTGTGCTTTGACAAAAGACATAGTCGTTGGGAGTCACGGATTAAGTGAGGCAAGGTAATAGTTTAACAGGTTAGTGAGTGAGGCCCTGAATGTGTGGCCCACCTCGATGTATGTGTTGTAGATGCACACCGTACATTAGTTTTTTCATTTTTCTTTTCAGCTCATTTGAGGGCATTATATCAAAGTTGAGGTAGATACAAAATCTCAGGTGAATCATAGTAGGGATTTCTGGGGGCCACAAAAGTTTTGGATCAAAATATTATTCCGTGTTTTCCCTTCATTCACGTTTTTGTGACCTTATCAACAGATTGGATGATAAATAAACATTACAGAGGGCCTTAAGAAATTTTTAATGATAAACTTATTGTCCAACTGTATGGTCCAATTTTTAATCGTTCATCTCCGTAGTTTTTCTTTTCCTTCACAAGACAAGGATGCTAATGTTCATTTCATTTTCCATGTTAATAAAGATAATGGCAATTATATTTTGAAATCTATGTATCTTCTACTAATAGAACAATTTACAGGTATATTGTTGTTGGAGAATATGAAAGTAGCGTGCGATAGTAACCAAATTAGAGAAGTTTGTTGCAAATGACGCAGAAGTATCACAGATCATGCATAATAATACAGACCCATTGCCATTGTCATCCTGGTGCACATGGAATAAAACCATTCAATGCCAAGCAGATTAAGATGCTGAAATGCATTTCATATTCCAAACTGAAAATTCCATTCGAAATGCTGAAATAATATCATAACTCCATTTAGAAAGCCCATTTTGAAATGCTGAAATGCATTCCATATTCCCACTCATCATATTTAGGGTAGTTATTTGATATTCAGATTGTGTACAACTCTTGAAACATAGGTACTCAGAAATTGTATGCCTTTAAACTATTAACTTAAACTGAATCGATTAAATTATGAAATGGTCACTAAGCTACATTCTAAAAATCAGAATGGTTGAACAATTATAACCTCTGATCCATGAAATTATAGAAATGAATTGTACATGACATTTAAACTTGTAATATACTTTGTGGACGGTTTCTTTTGGATATATATATATATATATATATATATATATATATATATATATATATATATATATATATATATATATTAAAGATATAATGAGATGGATTTTTTTTCTTAAAAAGTTATAATGCGAAGGTTTTTCAATCAAAAGGAAATGCAAAACTATTCCTTTTATCAACAAATCTCAATAGATCTCAGGTATTTTATTTTTAAAAAGAAAAATCTAACTCCCCTTCTATGGAAAATCAAGAAAAAACAGATGATTACACAGAAAACAACCAATAGATTTTTTATTTTTTTAAAGATATAATATGACAATTATTTATTTATTTATTTATTTTTTGTCAATTTCATGATATCTCTCAAAATATGATTGTTTATGAATTGTTTTTTTTTTCCACATTACAGAAATCAAAATATGAAAGCTCTCAAAATCTGATTGTTTATGAAATGGTTCTTTTTTTATTTTTTCACATTACAGAAATCAGAACATGAAAACTCTCAAAATCTGATTGTTTATAAATTGGGGTTTTTTTTTTCCACATTACAGAAATCAGAATATGAAAACTCTCAAAATTTGCTTGTTTATGAATTGGGTTTTTTTTCGCATTACAGAAATCAGAATATAAAAACTCTTGACTAGATTTGGCTTGTTGTTTTTGTTGTTGTGGTTAGCAATATCAATGCCATTTTGTTGTCGGGAGAATCCATATTCTGCTCCCACTTCATGGAAACCATGTGCTGAGTGCCGAAATGGTGGAACTTCAGGTAAGCTGGAATTGCATTCACCTGGTATTGTCCTCACCAATTTGCAAATGTTTACAAGTAGCTTTATTTTGTTGTATGTATATATAGAGAGTTTTTATGCCCTTGTTTGCTAGACTTAGTGAACATTTCAAGGTTTAAGGTTTAATGCATTTTGATTATTTTCAGCCAGTTAAGACATTTCATGGTTTTACTTGGTTAAAATCCCTCAATCCTCTATAAAATCATATTTCAGACAGCAACAGTCTGGTAAGAGGGAGCTGCAGATACCAGAAGACCCTGTGGCCAGGCAATCTCACAGGTGGCCTATTGGGTTTGTCAAGACAGGATTTGTTCGTGGAAGGTTTGCATTTCCTTCTACTGCCATTCCTTCCGAATTCCTTATTCTGAACTCGAGTTAATGGAAATGATTTTTGTATTCTTGTTTAAACATCTTAATATTGTGCCATGTGCATCTGTTGTATGTGGCCGCAGCACCAAGCCAGTGGCGAAGCCTTCTGTGAGGCGGCATTGCTTGCTCGGCTGAGAGGAGAGCAGTGGAGAGAGATGCAAGAGAAGGGGAGGCCTGAGATTTTTGTGCTGGTAAGGAATCTGAGGTCTGCCACCTATCGGCTTGCCCTTGCAACCATTGTAGTGGAACAGCAGGTGGAAGACATGGAGTTTACGTAAGCTGTTGCATCTTTATTTATCCAAGTCCCTATTTCATCTCCTAATTTAGAGAACATTCTTATACCATTTAGATGGGAAAAGTAGCTTAAAATCACATGATGGGTTCGCATGATTGAGTAGTTTATGCAGTTGAAGCATGTTACTATTGTGAGTTCTAAACATGCAACATTTGTTCTGAAAAGATAAGTCAGCATATTTTCTCCATGAAGAGAAAATGAAGGAACAGTTGACTGCATTAAAGAAAACAATGCACAAGAAAGTAGTTAACTTCTAGTTCTTTACAAGATAAAAAAATAAAGTCATTCATACACTGTTACAAAAAAAGAAAAGAAAAAAGAGAACACTATAAGCAACTTATAAAAGAGTACTGACAGTCACACCTTATTGAAGAGAAGCCTTCCCATGCTTGCAATGAAAAGACCGATGGAATAACACAGATAAATCTTAGTCAAAATGATTGAATCTTTACAATGCATGCTATCCTGATTTGTAGATGTTGGAAACACTGAGAACCCAACAGAATTCCAGCATAAATTAGAGCCTTTCAACTAGAAAAAAAAAACTGCTTTTTGTGATTTATAGCTTAGCTACGAATGGGACCATGCCATGTGCTTATAGAGACCATGAAACTTTAAGCAACTTCTTTCATGTCAACTACGAATGGGACCATGCCATGTCCTGCCAAAATATTTTGAGCAAAACCATGTATGGTAAGGTCTGCAAGAGTGCACTTCTTTTATTGATATGGTGAATAGTTGGATGCTTGTGTCATGTTTTACATGTCTGAATTTTCTTGTGACTTATAAAGTTTTCATCCTTTCATTGAAGTAGCACATCATACATGTATAGTTTAGAAGGGACATATGCATCTATCTAGCAACCAAAAGGCACATGCCTAATATCAATCGTCTTGCCTTCCAAACAAACAAACACCGTGCATTTAAATTTAGCAACAGATGTTCTTACTACAAAGGCCTTTGGAAAACATTAATCCATGGTTGAATATTTGTTACGTAGATCCCATTTGTTATTACTTGAGAGGTCATATGCAATTCACAAAGGTTATTCTACTCTTCTATTAGGCGGAAGCTCTTGATTTGGAGAAAATTGTGCTTCAAACGGTAGCAGAAGTTATAGAGGGACTGGAGAATAGATGATATAAGTGAGCTCTTGGGTCATCGTAATTTTAAAGCCAACATGCTTGACAGAAAAGTCTCACTTTTGAGTGGTGATAAGGTATATGAAATGTCTTCTACCATGTTATTTTTTATTTTGCCTGTTTGGCTATATTAGGCTATGTGGCTACATGGAAAGTTGTATTGCTATAAACAATTGTAGCATGGAAAATGGACATTCATGTGCATTTGTAGTCTGAAACATTAAATAGACCGTTAACTGTTTCATTGGTATTGTGCTGATTATTGTCTTGATGAATGTTAAATGGGTGAAACAGGCACGCACATATTTAATCATTGATTGATTATCATGTGAATTATTTTTTGAATGACTATCAGGTGTAAGAATAAAAAAATATATATATAAACAAATCTGACAATTATTTTTAAAAATCGCAGATATTTTAGCGACGGACCAAATCTGTCGCTAATGTCTGAACAACACCGGAAGACAGATTTGAGGTCCGTCACTCTTCTCATATTAGCGACAGACCTTATCCGTCGCTAATATTTTAAATGACGACTAATTCCGGTTGTTTTTCCTATTCTAGCGACGGATTTTTATTTTTTTAAGACGGATCTTATCCGTCGATAATATACGACAGACCTTATCCGTCGCAAATTCAACGATGGATTTTATCCGTCAAAAAACAAAATACGACCCAGTAAACAGCAACGGACCGAGCGACGGACGAAATCCATCATTTTTTTGGTTTTACGACGGATTTGGTCCATCGCAAATTGGCAATTTTGGCGTAGTGGTTGATCATCAACACCATGCATTTGTTGGGTCCCCTCTGACCAGCGGTCACCCCAAAAAAAATCAGCCGTAGGTGGAACTCAGGTGGTCCACACTACAGGAAAGAGTGTTGATTGAGAGTGCCAATGAAACCCTTTTTAGGTTGTCACTGAAGTTTTAGATCGATATGAAATTTGTTTTTCCTCTTCATCCGGGTCTGTGTGACCTTATTAATAGATTGGATGGCAGATAAACATTATGGTGGGCCCTAAGTGGGATCCACTGATGTATGTATTGTATTCCACACGTGTGGACCGCACGCACGAGGTATGTGCTATATCTATACCGTCCACCCATGTGGACCCTACCATGATGTATATTTTAGCCACACCATCCAGACCTTGGACGGTGGGACCCACGATGATGTATGTGTTGTATCCATACCACCCAACCTTTTTGGAAGATCATTTTATGGCATGAGAAAAATGAGACAGATCTATAGTTCAAGTAGATCCCACCATTGAAAATAGTGGGGACAGTGACATTCATCGTTCAAAACTTCTCAAGGGCCATGGTAGTTCTGATCAAGTTGATGTTTTTGTTTTCACTTCACCTATCTCTATGTTAAC
This sequence comes from Magnolia changhungtana, assembly GCA_030180095.1. Taxonomy (NCBI): domain Eukaryota; kingdom Viridiplantae; phylum Streptophyta; class Magnoliopsida; order Magnoliales; family Magnoliaceae; genus Magnolia; species Magnolia changhungtana. The sequence continues at coordinate 2,263,243 of JASAUF010000473.1, read as the reverse complement.
TTATAAAATGGTTGGATCTCAAATACATCACGGAGGGCCACACCGTGATGCGTCCAGCCTAGGATCACGTGGACCACACTATAGAAATAATGGGTTTGAACGTCCACCATTAAAACCCTTGGGCTACAGGGTATGGACCAATATGATATTTGTTTTCCCTTCTTAATCTAGGTCTTTATGACCTTATGATTAGATTGGTTGGAAAATAAATTTATAGTGGGCCCTGTGATTTATTTAACCTTGAAAATTATTATCTCCATTACTATTTGTGGTATGGTCCAAATGATCCTTCAATATGACTCATTTTTTAAAATTTATGAGGCCCATTATTGAGGCCCTTCTTCATTGTATTTGAGGCCTATCCATTGAGGCCCACCTCGATATATATGAGGCCCATGTGATACGGCCCACTTGATGTATTGGAGGCCCATGGGTCGAGGCCTAATGGGAAGTACATAAGGCCCATTGTAATGTGATTCCACCGTGGTTTATGTGATGATCTTGATGGCGGGCTATGCCTTGGGAGCAATGGTGGTTTGGCGCCCACATTGTAAGAATAATGTTGGTTAAATGTCCACATTATAACTCTCCCTAGGGCCCAATGATAGGTTTATACTTATTGTGTGTTGGCCGTCAGGCCCATCTTCGTTGTGAGGACAGTTCATCACTATATAACATGCTTACTATAACTTCATGATTCATGTCCATACGCATCATATGTATGCTTGATATGAGTAGTGACTGATCATAGCATATGCCATTGGACAAATTATTTATGGGACTCACTGATAGGAGTTACCCACATGAGCGCGTGGTATGCACAGGATTGTTGCATGATTGGATAGTGTGATTCATGCATCTCATATTTGTGCGTCATGATCATTGTACACCCTAGCGACATTAGGGTCGTGGCTCCCCAGGCACATCATGGATGGCCGTATCGAATACCGAAAATACTTGGTTCTAGCACTGTGGGCACTTAGGATGTCCTTGCGTGAAAGTCCCAGAACCTTTTTGGTACCAGGAGATGCTCCAACATGTAGACTGAGTGGATACACAAGCGCAGGAGTGCCGAATACCAGTAGGTCGCATCTCCCACTGTGTCGTGGTCGGTTGGAAGGGGGTGGGCCTTATTCGCCAGAGTGAGGGGATTGTAAAGTAGGCTGAGTTTGACTAGCTTGTAAATGAGTTCGATATCGACGAGCCGGGTAGGTATTGGCAGACTACTGATCAAGCAGATAGTGTAGTTTATTCCACTTACTGGGCTGTGCGGCTAGGGAGGCAGCAATCAGTGTGAAGTGTATTAGACCCTGGTGATATCCCAGAGAGAAACTGTACTGATATGTGTACTTAATGAGGACTGGCATGCTTGCTTTGCATCTTGTATATAACATTTGGCTATATAGGCCTCGCATCGCATGGCCTTTGTATGGCCGATAGCATTCATGCCTTGCATCGCATAGCCTTGGTACGACTAATAGTATTCATGGACTTATCAAATATTTCTGCATTACTCTGATATTGTACACTTGGCACTTGCCTTGCGTACTATAACATCCCAGATTTTTCTCAACTTGCCAATGGACGCCCTTGGACGTAGAACTGCCCTAGGACCTTATTCTGTTGTAATTAGGGCATAATTTAGTTAAGTATTAATAACTTGGATCACTTTATATACAAACTACAAAGGCCCAAGTACCACCTCAGGCAAAAAAAAATAAATCAAATAGGATCAAATCCTTTAGAAATTAGACAAGGAGTAACTAGTGAAAAACTAGATTACATATGAAATCCGCACTAATCACTTTAAATACGATCTGCAAGACCCAAAACTTGTGGAATTGTTGACGTTATATTACCAAAAAATCTAGGATCAATCTCATTACCCAGTTGCTCTCGGGAGCACATTGAAACTCCGTATCGGATCTTGATCACACATCGAAAGTCTGATTAACGCGAAGTTAAGCATTTAGGACCGCCTTGCTGGGCTTGATAACCATCTCAGAAATCAAAACCAAATAGTGTCCCTGGGCTATTCGCTTGAGCCCGGAGCTAAGAGTGAGAAAATGTGGATTCCTTTAGAAATTAAATCTAATTTAAGTAATCTGAGACTTGTCACTTGTGGGCCTGATATAAGCAATCAGACTGTCAGAATCTGACCCAAATACACCCTCGGATCAGGAGAAATTTCATATACATGGTAGTGTACTTGTAACCCTGATAGAGTTGCGGTGACCGTTGAACTGAAACTAGTCCGCCACGTGTGATCTGGGAACCCGACTGGAATGAAAAGATCCAAAGTCAGTGAGCTTAAGTCTGACCTTTGGCTCAAGGGGGGGCTCCAGAAGTGCTCCGTTGAGACGAAACAGTCTCTCTTTGGACATAACCTAAGTATACTATGGTCCTGAGTCTAGCTATTTTCATGAGTTTTGGGCCTATAAAAGGACCTTAAACCCTCAATCTCTCATTCCATACGAATTTGAGAAAACTTAGGAGAGTGAAGAGAGAAAAGAGAGAGAAACTGTGATGGATTGTTGGAGTTTCTTCCTAGGAATCAAACCCACGTATCTACATGCCTAACCATCGCTACCAGATCGTTATTCCGGCGATTCTGACTTCGTTCTTAGATAAGAAAAACCTAACCCTAACCTATTTTAGAGTTCTAGGTAGTGTGAGTTGTGAAATAACTAATCTGAGTTATGTTATAAGTTGCCAAATCACCGTAGACAAAGGCTTATCGATTCTATCGAGTTCTTTACGCTTCTACGACATAAGGTGCGGACTTTAAATGTATAGGTTATGGTTTTCAAGGCTTTCAATGTCAGTTAATGATATATTACTGACGTGGATGCTATTGCACATGTACAAAGTGATGTCCATTTCATTTTTCGGTTATACGTTAACTATGTTGAACATACTGTATTCCTCGTATTTGTAGAAAATACTGTATACGTATGAAATACGGATTTGTGCTTAACATGATTATCTGTCATGATTATATGCTTGTACGTATGCAACAACTCCCTAGCGAAAGGACTTGCCCTAAATCACACCACGGCCAATATACGCTATATATGTTAAAATGTGTAGCCCAAGTGTTTGTGAAAATATTCAAATGAATATGAAACTTGGATTCAAGCTTGCCATGATTATCCGCCGTGGGTGCATGCGTGTTATACATGGGGGTAGCTCCCTACTGAAAGGATTTGGCCTAATACCTATGTGATAAACATACATCATGTATGTTGATATATGTAGTCTAAAGTGTTTGTTGGAATGTCTGAATGAGTAGTAGTTAATAAATTCTAATGTATAAGGGTGTTGAGATATGATTCTTAACTCCTTTAACTATGTGTACGTTTTCCTCCATGTACCATCTATTATAATGTCTGTTTCTCTATGTAATGCATATGTTTAAATCCATGTTTAAGTTGTATTCCATAAAATTCGTTATGGGTGATGGGGGAGTGGTGTAACGATTCCGTGCAACAGCCCCGACAGCCCTAAGCGGACAATATTAGACTTTGATTGTGTGATTTGAAATCTTGATCCATTATTACTTTAACTATCTATACTTGAATGTGATTGGGGCTATTGTATAGTCCAGACAATCGGTAACAGGCCTTGAGTTCGTGGTTGAGATTCATTCACCACGAAGGACGTGTTTGACGAATCCGAGCCGTACATTAGTTGTCGGTAGTGGTTAGGCCAAACAGAGTGCTTATGCACTTCATGTCGATCCACTTGATGTGCGCTCGTGCTAGTCGAGCTCGTCAAGTAACCCGATTGGTCATTGTATGTTCACCATGTTTGAACGCTACTCCTTGAACCAAGGTACTGAACTCATCAGTGGAATCCCGTTAACCTTGGTACCTTGATCCGCTAAGACTCATGAGCCGGACATGGTAGTATGGGACACCATGGTGGAGCTGTCGGCCTACGCTGGGGCGATGAGCCTCCCCGTAGTGACCAGTGAGCAACCCAGACTCGTGAGCCGAATACGGTGGTATGAGGCACTGTATTCGAGCTGTCGGCCTACACTGTTTTGATGGGTGACGGGGGAGTGGTGTAACGAGTGCATGTAACAGCCCTAGTAGCCCCTAACTGTGCTCGGTGTAGTGACCTCGAGCATATTCTGAATTTGCGGTGAGGCGACGAGTCTTCCCGTAGTAACAAAGTATAAACTAGGCCTATATTGATAAGTTGATGGGGAAGCGGTGCAACGAGTGTGTGTAACAGCCCTGACAGCCCTTTACAGTGACCTAGAACCGCAGCATTGTATGAGATTATCTAGGATTGACGAACCTAGAATAGATCATTGTTTGGGAATGATATAAGGGAGGTACCTTAGTTTTCCAATACTGTTGTATGAAAAGGACTAATGACAACTCAGTAATCATGCTCATAACATGGCACTGCATGTACCTGGCGTTGTGGAGCACAGAGGGATGAACGCATGCAGCGGACGTGAGATGGTGTCGCACGAGGGTGGTTTGGCGAGGACATGCATCATGTATACATTTCATCCTTACATTAATAAGAGTTTTAGGATTGTTTGATTGTACTGTTTTATTATTACTACTTGACTGAATTGATAACATGTTAACCTATGCTTTACTATTCCACTGAGTTTATCACTCACTCCCACATTATGGGACAATGTTGTACACACCAACCAGACCCTGTTGTAGCTGCAGATGATGGCAATGCTTATGAGGCGGAGTCGAACCTTTGTGATGACGATGATGCTTGTTCGTATATGATGTATTCTGGCAGCTTCATGTAAGCCTTGTCTTGATTGACGGGGTTACAGGGATGTCGACTAGATGACCTTACACAATTTGGTATATTTTAGAATTGTACTTGTAATGAATTAACCTGGTAACATTATCACACTCCGGAGACTCACCACAGTTTATATATTTTATATATCTATCACAGTCTTCCGCTTGCAATTTCACTTGTCTCTGGAGTATGATATGCTGTTTTGGTATAATCCCATTCATGTTTCAATGCTCTCATCATGATCATCGTTATCTATGTTACATAAGTGATGCGTTGGAACTCGGGAGCTGAGCTTTGCTCGACCCCCGATTTTCAGGGCATTACAAGATGGTATTAGAGCATGATTTGGATTAAACCGGACCTGGGTTACGGTCACACGATGTACGCTGATGCATTTCGACATAGGAGGGTGTGAGAAAATGTAGAAACAGTCGTAGGTGTCCCAGTTTCGCCAATCGGCGAAGTTCACTGAAATCGGTCATTTTGTTTGAGTCTGTACTCGACCGTGATCGCAGGAGTCAACCCCAAAACACTTCTAGACCGTCAAACGATGGGTCTAGACCACAAATTACCCCATCCCAGCCATTAGAAATTGGTAAATACAAATATGTATCCGGAACTTCCCGAAACGACTCAAAACGGAGTCGTGGGCCTACTCACGCAAATCCTGAGGGACCCAGGGTGGGACCCAACCTTTTTGGGGCCTACGGGGCACGAGGAACTCGTCCAAGTGGTGAGGCATCGCCACTTTCTCCAAAGGATGGCGAGGCCCTCGACAGGTCGGTGAGGCCTTGCTGGTCAGCGGGCTCGGCCGGGCGAGCCGCTCGGGCCGATGGTGTTTGGGGGCTACGGTAACCCCCTGGTGTGTGGGCTGTCGACTAAAACCCTCCCAAACTAGTACCTCCTTCACAAACTACCCCTCCAAGCTCTCCTTTTTTCCAAAAGTTTCTGTTTTCTCTCTCAAACCTTCCCTCCATTCACCTATTTCATCATTTTCTGTCAAAACACACATACCTCCATCGTTTACAACAATACCTACTCCCCTACCCTCTTCATTCTCTCTCATTTGAGCTCTTACACCCCCCATTTATAGCTTAAACTCGTGTAAACCCACTAGCCATCTCATCTCTTCATTTTCCTTCTTTAATTCCTATCATTTGAGCCTTTACACACCCCTTGGAGGCTCAAATCCATGGAGGCCTAAAGACCCCAGCCCTTTCCTCCCTTTCTTCACTTTTCCATGGCTCTATTCGAGCTTAGTACAACCATTTTCTCAATTTCTGCCTAGTTATCCATGACCATTGTCTCATGGTTTGTTTATTGTTGCGTTAGGATCTTTGTGTTTTCATGTTAATAGGCCTAGTGGTGTAATCGTTGGTAGTATGCTCTAGTGTTTGACGCCTTTATTGTATTAGCTCACATGCATCTTCTGTCATGATCCACGTAAGGCTACATCCCATGTATTGTGACGATTTTGGGTTAAATGAAATGTATGAAGCTCCTTTTGTTATCAAAGGTGTAGACTTCTTGACAAGTTGGAGTTGTACTTGACAATTATGAACTCCTTCCACCCCTCCACTATTACTCCTCTAAACCCATCTCTTACTCTTCTTGGCCTCACCATTTCACACCCATATGAGTACAAAACCCACATATTTGTGTCTCATAACCTTCGCAACCTCCAAATGTTAGGATGTTTAGGGCACGTTCGGCCAACTGCATTAGGTGAGCTTACGGTGGATGGAATTGTCAAAGTAACAATAAAGGTAGGTGTAAGGTATTGTCCCTAGATTGGGTGTATCCCATGGCTTCCAACACCATGTTTGGAATGTATGCAATTAAAAGTACATTCTGAATTTTCTTTCAAATTACACTTAGAAATTATTTTTATCCCACCCCACCCTCCTACCCCGAAGTGGGATTAGCAATGCAGTCCCAATTAATACAATAGGCCCTTAGAGTTTTGGACTTAGAGTTAGTACTCCTAGATTTTACAAACAAATCTGGCAGTATAGGAAATCTAACAAATTAATAATGTGAACCCTAGGACCTCTTCGTTGGTATGAGCATATGTGAAATGCTCGAGCGTAGTTAAATTCAAGTGCAAGCAACTCAATTCCAATCAGACAACGTTTCACCCTAAGTGATAAACAATTTCTTGTATTAGAAAGGGTATGAAATCACCTAGCGTATAAGCATAGGCTTTGGATTACAACTATTGGTTAGTTATACTAAGGAATGTAAAACACTGATTATGCTAAGACAATTGAAAGATAGATTTAGTTAGTTAACTTGATTAGGTTGGAGCGAGACCCCATTCCTTCGTTAAATCCCCTTAGTACTCACGGGCTCCTTTAATAACTCTTAGGAAGGCTGTTTAACGTAGAAACTATTCACGCTCATAGAAAACTTATATATCCCTCGGATTGAACATTAGGTCAAGTCAACACACCCCTTAGAATTGCCTTCCCAAAGACTTATTACAATCGGGAACACGGACTAGAGGAACTATATATATAAGCGAGGTATTCGCGGTTTGAATTGAATTCTCAATCCTGGTAGTTACCAATGAACTCTATGCTCTGATCAAGCAGAATGTCAGGATCAACTAGGATTAAGAGCCGATACGACAATTTTCTGTCCTAACTAGGCAGAAGGTCCATGTATCCGACTCAGACCCACTACACAACTTTCCTTCCGTGTTGGCCCGACCACTTACAACCAAAAGTTTATAACTTCGTCTTTGAGAAGTGTTAGGAGTATATAACCGATAGAGACTTTTTCTTTTTAGGCCTAAGAAATTTCTCAAATGGGTAACTTTATAAATAAGAAACTCGAGCCTTTCAATGATGGATATTCCCTAAGTTTTTAGAGTGATCAGACTACGGAGTTACCGACATATACAACTGCGAAGCATTCGCGGCTTGACCCAATTCTCAATCCTAGGCGATTACCAATGGACTCACTGCTTTGACCAAGCAGAAGACCAGGATCTACCAGGACTAGGAAGGGATATGATGAGCCTTCTACCCTGGTCAGGTAGATGATCGATGTATCGGGATCAAGCCCATTACAACTGTCTTTCCGTGTTGGTCGACTATTGAAAATAAATATCTTACTCTAAATAGTTGGGAATCACCGTCAAGACTTCAAATAAATGAAGAAATAACTTGTAGCAAACCATTAGGATATAAGTAAGCGATAAGGAAAAAAGTTTTTAAGGGGGGTAGAGATTAAAATGTACCAGACTAACATAGATAGTATGCGTCGTACCACGCATATACACTTGAAATCAATAAAACTTAGGCAAGAGGAATACTAAAATCTTTACTTACTACCCTCAGGCAATTTCGGGGATAAAATTGGTTTTTAAGGGGGGTAGATTGTAACATCCCGAATTTTTCCTAACTTGGCAATGGACGCCCTTAGATGTAGAACAGCCCTAGGACCTTATTCTGTTGTAATTAGGGCGTGATTTAGTTAAGTATTAATAACTTGGATCACTTTATATACAAATTACAAAGGCCCAAGTACTACCTCAGGCAAAAAAAATCAAATAGGACCAAATCCTTTAGAAATTAAACAAGGAGTAACTAGTGGAAAACTAGATTATATACGAAATCCGCACTAATCACTTTAAATACGATCTGCAAGACCCAAAACTTGTGGAATTGTTGACGCTACATTACCAAAAAATCTAGGATCAATCTCATTACCCAGTTGCTCTCGGGAGCACATTGAAACTCCATATCGGATCTGGATCACACATCGAAAGTCCGATTAACGCGAAGTTAAGCGTTTAGGACCGCCTTGCTGGGCTTGATAACCATCTCTGAAATTAAAACCAGATAGTGTCCCTGGGCTATTCGCTTGAGCACAGAGCGAAGAGTGTGAGAAAATGTGGATTCCTTTAGAAATTAAATCTAATTTAAGTAATCTGAGACTTGTCCCTTGTGGGCCTGATATAAGCAATCAGACTGTCAGAATCTAACCCAAATACACCCTCAGATCAGGAGAAATTTCAGATACATGGCAGTGTACTTGTAACCCTAATCGAGTTGCGGTGACCGTTAAACTGAAACTGGTCCGCCGCGTGTAATCTGTGAACCCGACCGGAACGAAAACTTAACTCGACCTAGATCCCAGGTCAATGAGCTTAAGTCCGACCTTTGGCTCATGGGGGGGCTCCAGAAGTGCTCCGCTGAGACGAAACAGTCTCTCTTTGGACATAACCTAAGTATACTATGGCCCCGAGTCTAATTATGTGAGTTTTGGGCCTATATAAGGACCTTAAACCCTCACTCTCTCATTCCATACGAATTTGAGAAAACCTAGGAGAGTGAAGAGAGAAAAGAGAGAGAAAGTGTGAGGGATTGTTGGAGTTTCTTCCTAGGAATCAAACCCACGTATCTACATGCCTAACCATCGCCACCAGATCGTTATTCCGGCGATTCTGACTTCGTTCTTAGATAAGAAAAACCTAACCCTAACCTATTTTAGAGTTCCAGGTAGTGTGAGTTATGAAATAACTAATCTGAGTTATGTTGTAGGTTGCCAAATCACCGTAGACAAAGGCTTATCGATTCTATCGAGTTCTTTACGCTTCTACGGCGTAAGGTGCGGACTTTAAATGTATAGGTTATGGTTTTCAAGGCTTTCAATATCAGTTAATGATATATTATTGACGTGGATGCTATTACACATGTATAAAGTGCTGTCCGTTTCATTTTTCGGTTATACGTTAACTATGTTGAACATATTATATTCCTTGTATTTGTAGAAAATACTGTATACATATGAAATACAGATTTGTACTTAACATGATGATCTGTTGTAATTATATGCTTGTACGTATGTGACAACTCCCTAGCGAAAGGACTTGCCCTAAATCACGCCACGGCCAATATACGCTATATATGTTAAAATGTGTAGCCCAAGTGTTTGTGAAAATGTTCAAATGAATATGGAACTTGGATTCATGCTTGCCATGATTATCTGCCGTGGTGCACTCATGTTATACATGGGGTAGCTCCCTAGTGAAAGGATTTGGCCTAATACCTATGTGATCAACATAGGTCATGTATGTTGATGTATGTAGTCTAAAGTGTTTGTTGGAATGTCTGAATGAGTAGTAGTTAGTAAATTATAATGTATAAGGGTGTTGAGATATGATTCTTAACTCCTTTAACTATGTGTACGTTTTCCTCCATGTACCGTCTATTATAATGTCTGTTTCTCTATGTAATGCATATGTTTAAATCCATGTTTAAGTTGTATTCCATAAAATCTGTAATGGGTGATGGGGGAGTAGTGTAACGATTTCGTGCAACAGCCCTGGCAGCCCTAAGCGGACAATATTAGACTTTGATGGTGTGATTTGAAATCTTGATCCATTATTGCTTTAATTATCTATACTTGAATGTGATTGAGGCTATTGTATAGTCCAGGCAATCGGTAACAGGCCTTGAGTTCGTGGCTGAGATTTATTCGCCACGAAGGACGTGTTAGATGAACCCAAGCCGTACGTCAGTTGTCGGCAGTGGTTAGGCCACACGGAGTGCTTACGCACTTCATGTCGATCCACTTGATGTGTGCTTGTGCTAGTCTAGCTCGTCAAGTAACCTGATTGGTCATTGTATGTTCACCATGTTTGGACGCTACTGCTTGAACCTAAGGTACTGAACTCATCAGTGGAATCCTGTTAACCTTGGTACCTTGATCCGCTAAGACTCATGACTCGGACATAGTGGTATGAGACACCGTGGTCGAGCTGTCGGCCTACGCTGGGGCGATGTGCCTCCCCGTAGTGACCAGTGAGCAACCCAGACTCGTGAGCCGAATACGGTGGTATGAGACACTGCATTCGAGCTGTCGGCCTACACTGTTTTGATGGATGATGGGGGAGTGGTGTAACAAGTGCGTGTAACATCCCTGACAGCCCTAACCATACCCGGTGTAGTGACCTCGAGCATACTCTAAATTTGCGGTGAGGCGACGAGTCTTCTCGTAGTAACAAAGTATAAATTAGGCCTGTATTGATAAGGTGATGGGGGAGCAGTGCAACGAGTCCGTGTAACAGCCCTGTCGTCCCTTTACAACCACCTAAAACTGCAACATCGTATGAGATTATCTAGGACTGACAACCTTAGAATGGATCATTGTTTGGGAATGATATAAGGGAGGTACCTTAGTTTTCCAATACTGCTGTATGAAAAGGACTAATAACAACTCGGTAATCATGCTCATAACATAGCACTGCATGTGCCTGGCGTTGTGGAGCACTAAGGGATGAACGCATGCCGCGGACATGAGATGGTGTCGCACGAGGGTGGTTTGGCGAGGGCATGCATCATGTATACATTTCATCCTTGCATTAAAAAGAGTATTTAGGATTGTTTAATTGTACTGCTTTATCATTACTACTTGACTGAATTGATAACATGTTAACCTCTGCTTTACTGTTCCACTGAGTTGATCACTCACTCGCACGTTACGGGATGGTGTTGTACACACCAACCAGACCCTATTGTAGCTGCAGGTGATGGTGATGCTTATGAGGCGGAGTCGGACCTTTGTGATGACAATGATGATTGTTCGTATATGTTGTATTCTGGCGGCTTCATGTGAGTCGTGTCTTGATTGATGGGGTTACAGGGATGTCGACTAGATGACCTTACACAATTTGGTATATTTTAGAATTGTACTTATAATGAATTAACCTGGTAACATTATCACACTCTGGAGACTCACCACAGTTTATATATTTTATATATCTATCACAGTCTTCCGCTTGCAATTTCACTTGTCTCTGGAGTATGATATGCTGTTTTGGTATAATCTCATTCATGTTTCAATGCTCTCATCATGATCATCATTATCTATGTTGCATAAGTGATGCGTTGGAACTTGGGAGCTGAGCTTTGCTCGACCCCCGATTTTCAGGGCGTTACACGTACACACTTACACCACCCTCTAAGATTTTGTAAGCTTATGCATGACCGTTGTGTGCAGGTGATATTGGTTCACAGCGGCACTGAGGCAGGAGTGCGTACCAGATTATTTTGGAGCTTTTTTAACATCCTGTATTTCCCTTTTCGCACTGTACTTAAATTTTTTGATATAGTGGATATGTGGTGATGTTGTTTTGTGACTTGGTTATGCTTGTGGTTATGCTCCATTACAAGAATAAAAAATAAAAAATTGATACTGAAAATCCTCCTTGTAGGATCCCAGGATCGGAATCTAGCATATGAGTGCCGGGATCCGAGAATGGGGCACTACGAAGGCTTTCGGCGCCAGATTCGGTGATCGAGAATTTTGTGAGCCTGTTTATTGAGTTTGGGGCTTGACATATACAATCAAGTGATCTAAAGTCCTTCCCTATCTCTTTTCTTCATGTTTTCTATAAAGCAAGCATTATTCCAAATTTAGCTAAAGGAGTTACTCTGGTTGCACTTCCAAATTGAAATCTTTTTTGAACTATAAGTTTTTGAGTGCCTTCGTAGAAAAATACACTATTAAGAGAAAAGTTTCCGACACTATCACTTTTATAAAACCTATTATCAAGCACTATATGCATTGGTGGTCAATCTCATTCCATTTAAGTGATCAATCAGTAGTTAGGATCACTTGACCATTTCAATACTTGCAGTATGACACATCCATGGCATAACCCAACAAATGAACAATATATATTCTGTTGCATGCACGTGATAACTAAGATAACCGCTTAGAACAAAATTGTAAGACCTGTATCCTAATCCGTACTGTTCCGTCGACTGCCGCGATCCTTCCCGACAAATTCCGGCAACCTGCGACAGATAATCGATGTTTGCCCGCGATCCTAAGTCATACCATTTAGATTTGAGTCTGCTCAATCCGAGACTTGTACCATCACGACCGCACCATCATCGTGGTTCCAACGCCGCATCTTACGCACCGACCCGATACCCTGGCCGAGAGATGTGGGCCGACATTTATTTCAAAGAAAATGCTGCGCATTTGCAATCCCAAGGGAATCTCTACAACAAGTCTCATCAATCAAATCAATCAATCAATGCTTTCTTTCTCCCCAAGTCAAGCAACCACCAAGTCAACTCTTTCTCACCCTCTCTCTTACACACCCATACATGTCAAGTACAACATCACCTCACCCATCACTCACATCCATCACTCTCTCTCCTTACAACCCTCTCTCTCTCCCTTATTTCTCAACACAAATTTCAACCTAGCAAGAGAAGTGCACATCCATGTATTTCAAGAGAGAAAAGTGATTTTGGTGGCCCACCTTCCCATCCCAAAATCTCTCATCCTAGCCATTCATTTCTCATCTTCCACCATCAAAGCGAAACACAAGGAGACCGACGTTCCAACGGACCGAGAAGATCGAATGGTGGGTGCTCTATTAGGGCCAAGTGAGGCCTACCGATTGATGGTATGGATCTCACTTCGGACCCTAGGTGTGACCGATGGCCCACCTTGATCCACATGATCATTCCATGATGGGGCCATTCTCCATGGACCCCATCATAATATTTATTTTCCATGCATAGATAGAGGTCATCTAGACCTTTCATTTTGGTGGAGAAGGAATGTAACGACTCGAAAAATTCTGTACATTGGCCCGAGCACCACCTCGACCAGAAATCACTTAGGATTAAATCCTTTAGAAATTTGACAAAGTTAACTAAGTGCTAAACTATAGTAGCCATGAAATCCGTTTGAATCGCTTTAAATACGATCTACAAGACCCAAAACTTGTAGAATCATTGAGGCTAGGTTACCCTAAAATCTAGGATCAAACTCATTACCCGGCTGCTCTCGGGAGTACGTTAAAACTCCGTATCAGGTCTGGACCGCACATCGTTAGTCCGAATAATACGAAGTTAAGGACTTAGGACCGCCTCGTTGGGCTTGACAACCATCTCGGAAATCAAAGCTAAACAGTGTCCCACGACTGTTCGCTTGAGTCCGGAACGAGGAGTGTGAAAATACTTGATTTTCTTTATAAATAAATATCTCAAATAGTAATCTAGCATGTGTCGCTTGCGGACATTTTGTAAGCAACCAGACCATCAGAATCTGACCCAAATATACCCTCGGATCAGGAAAAATTTCATAAACATATCCATGTACTTAGAATTTCGGATCGAGATCCGCTGACCGTTGAACTGAAACTGGTCTGCCACGCATGATGTGGGAATCCGACTAAAAAGAAAACTTAACTCCACCTGGATCCAAGATTGGTGAGCTTAAGTCCGACCTTTGGCTCAAGGAGGCCCGCCAGAAGTCCTCCGTTGAGCTGAAACAGTGTCACTTTGGTTATAACCTAAGTATACCTTGTCCACAAGTCTATTCCAGTATATTTTTAGGTTATATAAGGACCTTAGAACCCACTCTCTCACAGCCATACGAATTTGAGAGAAACCCTAGAGAGAGAAGAGAGAAAAGAGGGAGAAAGAGTGAGAGAAGTGGGAGAAGCTCCCTACTACTTTTCCCTGCCATTCTACAAGCCATTCTCATCACTTTCCTGGTGATCCCGACTTCGTTTCTAGGTAAGAAACCCTAACCCTAACCTGTTTTAGAGTTGTGAGGGTTGTAGGTTAAGAAATAGCTAACCTATTTCATTCTATAGGTTACCAAATCGCCGAATACGGAAGCTTAGCAAACCTACCTGATTCGTTACGATTCTACAGTAAAAGGTGAGGACTTTAGGTGTATAGGTTATGATTTTTAACGCCTTCATTGTCAAATAATGATAAATCCATCATCTGCATGCAATTGCACATGTACAAAGTGTTGTCTGTATTTCGTTTCGATTAAAGACGTAGAATATGGAAATTTACATACTCTAGGTATTCGTAGAAAATACCGTATACGTATAAATTTTGAAAATGTGTTTGCCATGATTATTTGTTGCATGAATATAATATATATGGATAAAATACTTAGTTGGCAAAAGGGCTCGCCCTAATACATGATTTGCTTATATACACTATGTATGTAGAATTAGTGTATTCTAGAAAGTACGTATACGTATAAATTTTGGAGATGTGTTTGCCATGATTATTTGCTGTATGAATATATTATATATGCGTAAAATACTTGCTTGGCGAAAGGACTCGCCCTAATACATGTTTTGCTAACATACACTATGTATGTTGAAATAGTGTATTCTAAGTGTTTATGAAAATGCTTGTGAGAGTAAGTGTTTGGATGATGGTGTCTTAGGTAGGTGTTGAGATGGGATTCTCAACTACCTTAGAGACATGTATGATTTCCTCCATGTGGTTGTTTACTTTAACCGCTTACTTATGAAATCTATGTGTTTGTATTCTTGTTTATATAGTGCTTTATAACATGCTTTATAACATGCTTTACAAACATGCTTGATGATATGCTTGTTAACATGCTTAAATTACTTTGTTTATTATGTTTTACTCTACATGTTCTAAATAAGGATTGATTGAGTTTGGGACTAAGTTTATAGTCCAGACAATCGGTACCAGACTTGAGATCGTGGTTGAGATTCATTTCGCCATGTAGGATGTGTTTAACGAACCCGAGTCGTACTTCAGTTGGAGACAGTGGTTAGGCCATGCGAAGTGCTTATGCACTTCATGTTATTCAATTGATTGAGCGGTCGAGCTAGTCAGGCTCGTCAAGTAATCCGATATATCTAATGTATGTTCACCATGTTTGGACACTACTGCTTGAACCTAGGGTACCAAACTTGCCAGTGAAATCCCCTTAACCATGGTACCTCGATCCGCTAAGACTCATGAGCCGGACATGGTGGTATGGGACACCGTGGTCAAGCTGTTGGCCTACGTTGGGGCCACATGCCTCCCCATAGTGACCATTGAGCAAACAGACTCCTGAGCCGAATACGGTGGTATAGGACACTGTATTCAAGCTGTCGACACCTACAACGAGAGCCGAGTACGGTGAGACCTGTATTCGTGCTGATGGGCAACGAGCCCTTCGTAGTGACTTCAAGTATACTCTAAGGTCTGTGATTGGCGATGAGCCCTTCGCAGCAACTAGAGCATGAGTTAAGCCGAGTACGGTGAGACCTATATTCGAGCTGACGGCCAGCAATTGAGTCGAGTATGGTGAGATCTGTATTCGAGCTGACGGCCAGCAATTGAACTGCATACAGTGAGATCGATATTTGTACTGACGGGTGACGAGCCCTTTGCGATGCCTTCGCAATGCCTCTCGAACCATAATATCGTATGAGATTATTTAGGTTTGACGACCCTAGAACGGATTATGTTTCGGAATGATACAAGGTAGGTACCTTAGTTTCCCAATACTGCTGTTTGAAATGGACTAATAACAACTCGGTAATCATGCTCATCATACATTGCATGTGCCTGGAAGATGTGGAGCACTGAGGAAAGCAAGCATGCCGCGAACGTAAGATGGTGTCGTACGAGGGAGTGTGTGGTGAGGGCATACATCATGACTACATTCATACTTACATTAATAAGAGTAGTTAGGAGTGTTTGATTGTACTGCTTTATTATTAGTTTGACTGAGTTGATAACATGTTAACCTATGCTTTATTGTCCCACTGAGTTAGCTACTCACTCCCACATTACGGGACGGTGTTGTACACACCAACCAGACCCTGTCTTAGGTACAGATGAGATGACGACTCAGGAGGCTGAGCCGGACTATGACGAGGACTAGGACGAGTTCTCCTTTATGCAGATTCTGGTGGCTTCGACTAGACTGCCAGGATCGACGGGATTTATAGGAATTATTTCTTCAGTTGTACTTTTGATCTTTTTTATTATAAAACAAATATATGTATATGGTGACTCAGATGTGTTCATACTCTGGAGAATGAAATGGTTTTATTTCTTTTACATACATATATATACAATTTCAGTCTTCCGCTTGCCTTTATACAATTGATCTGGAGTATGAATTACTGTTTTAGTATAATCTCACTCATGTTTATTGCACTAACAAAGACAACATTTAATCATCAGTATCTATGTTGCATAAGTGATGTTTTGGAACTCGAGAGTTGAGTTGCTACTCGACCCTCGAATTTCAGGGCGTTACAAGTTGGTATCAGAGCATAATTTTGATTAAACCAGACCTGAGTTATGTTCCCATGATGTACACTGACGCTTTAACTTAGGAGGGTGCGAGAATAATATAGAAACAGTCCTAGGTTTCCCCGATTTCGTCATTTGGTGAAGTTTATTAAAAACGAGCGTTTTGATCGAGTTCCTACTCGATCCTGATCGCACGAGTCGATCCCAAATCACTTCTAGACCGTCTATTGACGTGTTTAGATCACAATACACCTCATCCCAGCAGTCAAAGATCTGTAAATGTAAGTATGTGTCTGAAATTACCCGAAACTACTCGAAATTGAGCGAATCGGGGTCGGGGGGCCTACCCGCATTAATCTAGGGGTACCTAGGGTGGGACCCAGGGTTTTTTGGGGCCTAGGGGGCAGGAGGGTCTCGCCCATGGGGCAGGCCCTCGTGATCTGGACAGTTGGTCAGTGAGGCCCTCGCCCGGTCGACGAGGCATCGCCAGATTTTGGACTAGGCCGGGCCCGCGGCTCGGGCCGATCCACTTTGGAGGTCTAATAAACCCCCTAATATAGGTCCTATCCTTTTCCTCCCTCCCAAACCCCTACTTCCTTCACAAACCTTCCCTCCTAGCCATTTTTCTCTCTACACTTGTTGTTTTCTCTTCAAAATCGCCACTCCAATCGTCCCATTTCCCATTTTCGGTCATCACCCACTCCCTTCCATCGTTCACAGCCCTTCCTACCTCCCTACTCTCTCCATTTTCTCTCATTTGGACTCCTACACGCCCCCTTTGAAGCTCTAAAACGTGTAAGCTCCCTAAGCCATCCTACCTCTCCATTTTCCTCCTCCATTCACTGTCCTTTGGGCCTTTACAATACCTGTTGAGCCTCCTATCCGTGAAGAACTCACATTTCCAGCCCTTTTTCTCTTTTTCCTTCATTTTCCATGGCCCTTTTTGAAGTTATTACAGCCATTTTCTCCATATCCTCTATCTTTTCTCTCATGGCAAAGAGAAAGAGTGCCGCTGATGAGGCTAGGCCTAGTCGCCCTACACGTTCAAGGCGGCCGAGAGGCACCGCCGCTAGCTCAAGCTTTACCTGGAAATTTTGAACGAAGTGGGATCTTGATCCACGGATCCCTGCTAAATGAGCTCAGTTTGCGGCACTACCTCATGGAGTTTATGAGGATCACAAGGTTCTCTTTGAAGCCCAGGTGGATGGATGGCTCTTCGATGAATACTACTTATTCGAGCAAGTGGAGGCGGCCCACTGGGGTCCGCTATTTGAGGCTAGAGGTCACGCCAATCCTAGTACTGTCCGAGCCTTCTACGCCAACATTCGTGAGCCTACACTAGAACCTTTGCAGTTCCGGCTCTTAGTTGGGGTAGATCTGTTTGCCACTGTTGATGTGAGAGTGATTGCACGGCTTATGAATATGCCCCTTGGTGATATACATGTTAGCGAACAAAATCTAGGGACTGCTCATGAAAAGGATCGTCGCACACATTACCTTTGTGGTGGCCGACTGATTGAGTGGTAGCCGAACAAAAGCCTGCTGGCGTCCTACATGTCAGACGACTTCCGCCTACTGCATCACATCTTCACATACAACCTCTACCCCAGACACAGTAATCACAGCGAGTGCACGCGACTCATGGTAGACTTCTGTACCAAGTGGGGCAGAGGGTGAACTTGTGCGTGCCTACATTCGTGTTGCGACAGATTGTGAGTACTACACACTCCACCAGGAGCTCTGATTCGCTTCCCTTCAGCTGACTCATATGCAGGATTGCACGGGAGTTTGGCTACAGTCTGGGGGTGGAAAGGCCAGCACCGATTCACCAAACCGACGAGAGTACTCTCCATCAGATAGAACTTGGGGCGCGGCGACAACGGGCCCGACATGAGGATACAGAGGATGAGTTTGTGAGCAAAGAAGAAGAGGGTGAAGATGGGAGTGGTGATGAAATAGAAGAAGAAGAAGAGGAACCTGAGGCTCAGGATACTGAGGAGGGCTCTCCTCTTGGAGCACTTGAGCCGGACGCTGCTCAGGCAGCGAGGGACGCTCGCCCCGACTTGAGGAGGGTCAGGCTGCCCTACGACAAGATGTTGTCGATCTTCAGGCCTTTGTGAATAATAAGTTCAAGAAAGTAACTCGCACGTTGAAGACTATCATGTGCTGTGTACAGGACAAGAATGCTCCTCCTCCATCGCCTGATTTGGATGCCTAGTCATCCAAGTTATTGTTTATAGTTTGCTTTGTTTACCACTTTAGGCAGATTATGTTTCATGTTGATGGATATAGTAGTTAGTAGTATGTTTTTGTAGTTGTTGAAGCTTGGTTGTATTAGCTCCCCTGCATCTTCTGTCATGATTCATGTAACTCTGTATTCCATGTATTATGACAATTTTGGTAATGAAAAGCATGCAGCCTCTTTTGCTTTGAGATGTGTGGAATGCTTAAAGTGCTTGTATAATGTGTTGTTATGTTTTATCTCACATACGTTGTACCCTATGTTGTATAGGGCATGCCGCGGTAGTATACACGGAGCACGGTACACCTCCTTCTCACTGACTCGATGGACCAGACTCCTTCCCACAGGGGTGGTCCTACGGGCCTGGGTTCTAGCTCTGATCAGCCTTTTGCTGGTCCTATTGGTGGTTTGCCACCTTATACACCCCCGATTCGCGAACAGAACCGGGCATCCTCTTCTACGCCATATGAGCCGTAGGCTGCTCCACCTACTGATAGGTTTGAGCAGTTGTTGTTGATGATGCATCAGTAGCAGATGCAGCAGCACCAGCAGCTTATGGCCACCATTTCTGAGGCCTTGTCCCAGGGTGGGAGTGCTACTCCACCTCCGACATCCACACGTCCTGCTGAGCCTACAGAGCCACCTTCTCAGTTTGAGGATGTGCCTCTGCCCACACCTGTTGCGTACCCTACGGGAGACGTGGGTACTCATAATTTACTCGAGCGATTCCAGCGCTTGAGGCCTCCGACTTTTACGGGTTCTCACAGACCCGAGGAGGCTGAGTACTGGTTGGATCACGTCTCGAAGATATTGAAGATGCTGCATTGTTCTGAGGCTGAACAGGTTGAGTTGGCTGCCTTCATGTTCGAGAAGGAGGCTAGCTTGTGGTGGGACAGTATACTGCGGATAGTCGTAGTGGGTTACGTGTGGACCTGGGCGGCGTTTGAGTTCCGCTTCCATGAGAAATATTACCCTCAGGCCTACCGACATGAGAGGGAGAATGAGTTTTTGCGCCTCAGGCAGGGAGGCATGACAGTTATAGAGTATGAGCATCACTTCACCGAGTTGGGCTGCTTTGTCCCGACTATACTTTTTAATGAGCCGATGCGGATTCGACGCTTCACTGAGTGATTACAACCTGACATCCGGTCGAAGATGTGCTGTGTCCACATACCATCTTATGCGGAGTTGATTCATATGTCCATCCAGGCAGAGCAGGATGTGGACCGCTTGGCATGCTCCCGTGGTGCTGTGGTTACGAGACGACGACCTGATGTTCAGGGCAGGCCTTTCCTAGGCAAGAGGCCTCGTGCTGACTCACCTCCCAGGATCGCAGCGCCAGTGGCTCCGATGAGGCGCCCTATTGTGACCTGTACATACTGCGGGAAGCAGGGTCATCCTGTTGGGAGCTGTTTTGTGTGGATGAGAGACAGCGGCTTCTCTCCGCCGCAGATGATTGGTCGTTCTCGCCCACTGGCTCTATCGGCTCCACCTCTACGGACTGCCCCTGCTCATCCTTCCTTCCGACATCCTGCATCTCATTTCAGGCTTCCTCAACGGCCCGTGGTTCCACAGCCGAACCGATCACAGCAGGCTCGAGTGCATGCGCTTGTAGCTGAGGCTCCTGAGACATCGATTACGGCCCCGATGACTTTTGAGGGTATGGCCCACATTCAAGGTGCATCCGTCTCCATGTTGGTGGACACTGGGTCCACTACTTCTATCATTTCATGTGGGGCAGTTAAGCATCTAGCTTTACATACTACTCCCACGAAGGGAATGATACTCACTATGGCTATTGGGACTTTTTCGGATGTCACACGGGTGTGTGAGGGTTGCCCCGTGGATTTGGGTAGCAGAATAGTGCTCGTCGACCTCATTATTGCTCCACTATGGCACTACGACATTATCCTCGGTATGGACTGGCTCACCGAGATGAAGGCAGAGATTGATTGCGATACTCGGATTGTGACAGCCAACGGACCCGATGGCACAGTCTTTGCTTTTCCAGTGCAGGTTAGTTAGCCATGTCGCCTTGGATGTTACGCTACCCTTTTAGAGCATATTGATGGTCCGACATTGGAAAATACGCCTGTGGTTCAGGATTTTGCACGTGTATTTGCACCAATTCCTGAGTTGCCACCTCGGCCCGAGATTGACTTCACCATTGATCTTATGCCCGGTGCGACACCCATCTCCTTACCGACTTATTATATGCCTCCGTGTGAGATGGAGGAACTGCGGAAACAGATTGACGAGCTAGTAGAGAAGGGCTTTATACGACCTAGTGTGTCTCCCTGGGGAGCACTTGTACTGTTTGTGAAGAAGAAAGATGGCTCACTATGGTTGTGTATTGATTACCGTAGGTTGAACCAGGTCACCGTGAAGAACAAGTATCCTTTGCCCAGGATAGATGATCTATTTGATCAGTTGAAGGGGGTGAAGTATTTTTTGAATATCATCAGCTGCGCGTTAGAGATGAGGACGTGCAGAAGATGGCTTTCAGGACATGCTTTGGGCACTACGAGTTTCTAGTGATGTCGTTCGGTCTTATGAACGCACCAACCGTGTTAATGGACCTGATAAACTAGGTATTTCGGCCATACTTATACTGATTCATCATTGTATTCATTGATGGCATCCTGATATATTCCACGAGTCGGGAAGAGCACGGGGTGCACCTGAGAGCGGTGTTGGATGCCTTGAGGAAGAACCAGTTGTTTGCGCAGTATAAGAAGTGCGACTTCTGGCAGGAGAAAGTCAAGTTCCTGGGACATGTGGTGTCCAAGGATGGGATAGCTGTGGACCTTGCTAAGGTAGCCGCGGTTCAGGATTGGAAGCAGCCTGACTCAGTTATCGAGGTGAGGAGTTTTCATGGCCTGACAGGGTATTATCGTCGCTTCATTCGGGACTTTTTGAAGATTGCTAAGCCGTTGTCACAATTGACACGTAAGGATTTGAGGTTCGCCTGGAATGAGGAGGCAGAAGCAACTTTTCAGGAGCTGAAGGATAGATTGACGTCTGCCCTTGTGCTAGTATTGCCAGAGCAAGGGGTTAAGTACACGATATACACTGACGCATCTCGCGTTGGTTTGGGTTGTGTCCTTATGTAGAAGGACAGGGTGATTGCGTATGCCTCGAGACAATTAAGGAAGCACGAGAAGAATTACCCTACACACGACCTTAAGTTGGCAGCTGTCATCTTTGCATTGAATCTCTGGAGACATTACCTCTACGGAGAAGAGTTCGAACTTTTCTACGACCACAAGAGCCTTATGTATATATTTACATAGCGAGACTTGAATATGAGGCAGCGCAGATGGATGGAAACCTTGAAGGACTTCAAGTTCGAGGTCTCCTACCATCCTGGCAAGGCCAACCTTGTGGCGGATGCGTTGAGTCGCAAGAAGGCTATTGCATTTGCAGCTCCGCTGATGATAGCTGAGTGGGATATGTTGGAGTTCATGCGGGACTTCGAGTAGAAACTCACAGTGGAAGAGCCATTTGAGTGTGTCGCGCACGTTCAGGTGTGGCCATTTATTAATGATAGGATCATCAAGGCCCAGAAGGGCGATGAGCAGTTTTCTGAGCTTCGAGAGTAAGCTAGCAAAACCGAGGACTCTGAGTGAAGAGTTGGCACAGATGGGGGTTTACGATACCATGGCCGCTTATGTGTTCCTGATATTCATTACTTGCTACAGGAGCTCCTCGAGATTGCCTACAAATCGAAGCCTGCGATGCACCCTGGTACCACGAAGATGTACTAGGATATGAGACGGTCTTATTGGTGGGACGACATGAAGACCCACATAGCAGAGTATGTTTCTCGTTGTCTGACGTACCAACAGGTCAAGGCAGAACATCGCCGACCTCCTAGACTGCTTCAACCCATGCCCATAGCTGAATGGAAGTGGGACTTCATTTCCATAGATTTTATATCGGGGCTACCGAAGACAAGGAAAGGACATGATTCCATTTGGGTGATTGTGGACCGGTTGACCAAATCGGCCCATTTTCTCCCTATCAGAGTTACAAACTCTGTAGACGAGCTGGCTAGGCTGTACATCAAAGAGATTGTGCGTCTACATGGAGTTCCCCTAGAGATTGTGTCGGATAGAGACGCGCGGTTCACGTTTATCTTCTGGACTCGTATCCAGGAAGCGATGGGCGTGAAATTGAAGTTCAGTACCACATTTCATCCTCAGACTGACGGGCAGACAGAACGGGTGAACCAGATTTTGGAGGATATGTTGCGGGCTTGTGTATTGGACTTCAAGGACAGTTGGGATGACTATCTTCCTTATGTAGAGTTCGCGTACAACAACAACTTCTAGGTGAGTATTGGTATGGCTCCATATGAGGCCTTGTATGGTCGTCCTTGCAGAGCACCGCATTCTTTGGCCGAGGTTGGCTGGCCGTTAGCTTTGATTGGGCCGGAGTTAGTACAGGCGACCTCGGAGAAGATCGACATTATCAGGCATCGACTTCTTACAGTGTAGAGCAGGCAGAAGAGTTACGCCGATACGAGGCGGCGATCGCTTGAGTTCGAGGTCGAAGATCATGTATTCCTCCGAGTTTTCCCCATGAAGGGAGTTCTTCGGTTTGGGAAGAAGGGGAAGCTCACACCGAGATTTATTGGCCCATTTTAGATCATTGATTGAGTGGGTGTTGTGGCATATCGTCTCGCTTTGCCCACACCACTTGCGGCTATACATAACGTATTTCATGTATTTATGCTGAAGAAGTACATTCCTGATCCTTCACACATTATCAGCTGGGAGCAGGTACAGTTGAGCGAGGATACTACATATGAGCTGCGCCCGACACGTATCCTTGACAGGAAGGAGTAGGCACTGCGTAGCAAGGTGATTCCACTCGTGAAGGTACTCTGGACACATCATACAGAGGAAGAAGCTACGTAGGAGACAAGCCGAGATCCGAAGGAACTACCCTCAGCTCCTCGAGGACTACGAAAAGGTACTAATTTCGAGGATGAAATTTTTCATTAAGGGGGGTAGATTGTAACGACTCGAAAAATTTTGTACATTGGCCCGAGTACCACCTCAACCAGAAATTACTTAGGATTAAATCCTTTAGAAATTTGACAAAGTTAACTAAGTGCTAAACTAGAGTAGCCATGAAATCCGTTTGAATCGCTTTAAATACGATCTACAAGACCCAAAACTTGTAGAATCATTGAGGCTAGGTTACCCTAAAATCTAGGATCAAACTCATTACCCGGCTGCTCTCGGGAGCACGTTGAAACTCCGTATCAGGTCTGGACCACACATCGTGAGTCTGAATAATATGAAGTTAAGGACTTAGGACCGCCTCGCTGGGCTTGACAACCATCTCGGAAATCAAAGTCAGATAGTGTCCCACGGCTGTTCGCTTGAGTCCGGAATGAGGAGTGTGAAAATACTTGATCTTCTTTACAAATAAATATCTTAAATAGTAATCCGCATGTGTCGTCATGACATTTTGTAAGCAACTGCACATTTAATCCGACCCAAATACACCCTCGGATCAGGAAAAATTTCATAAACATATGTAACGCCCTGAAAATCGGGGGTCGAGTGTAACTCAACTCCCGAGTTCCAACGCATCACTTATGCAACATGTTTAATGATATTTGAATGTTGTCTGTGTTAGAGCAAAAACATGAATGAGATTATACCAAAGCAAAGATAATTCATACTCCAGATCAATCAGTATAAAAGCAAGCTAAGACCGAATCAGATATATATGTATGTAAAGAAACAAAATAAACGATTCATTCTCCAGGAGTATGAATCCATCCGAGTCCATATACATTTCTCGCTTATAATCAAAAGTCAAAAAAAATAACTAGGTACAATCCTCGTGGAACCCATCGATCCTGGCAACCTAGTCGAAGCCGCCAGAGAACTGCATATACGAGAACTCCTCCTGGTCCTCGTCATAATCAGGCTCCGCCTCCAGAGTAGTCGGATCGTCTAAACCTGAGACAGAGTCTAGTTGGTGTGCGCAACACCGTCCCGTAACGTGGGAGTGAGTAGCTAACTCAGTGGAACGATAAGGCATAAGTTATCATGTTATCAATACAGTCAAGCAGTAATGATAATGTAACGCCCCGAATTTTTGCCAACCTGGGATTAGATGTCCTTAGGCAATGGGTTGATCCTAATACCTCATTAACTTGTCAGAACTGAATCCCAAAGTCTAAAGCCGCCTTTGAACTCATTTCCTTCACAAACCTCACCCTTCATCACCTTGATCTTCCAATTTTTCTAATAACTTTCACCCTAGACACTATCTTAAACTAGCTAAGTAGTATAACTTGGATCACTTTATATACAAACTCCAAAGGCCCGAGTACCACCTCGACTGAATTCACTTAGGACTAAATCCTTTAGAAATGAGACAAAGTAACTAGGTGTGAAACCGCATTAGCTACGAAACTCCGTCGATCGCTTTAAATACGTTCTCGCAAGACCCAAAACTTGTAGAATCATTGGCGCTAGGTTACCCTAAAGTTTAGAACCAAACTCATTTCCCGTCACCGCTCTCGAATGAAACGAAATCAGTATTAGGTCTAGATCGCACATCGGGAGTCCGATTAAACCGAAGCTAAGGAACTAGGACCGCCCACCGGGCTTAACAATCATCTCAAAATCGCTCCATCCGATGTTCCACGGTCATTCGTTTCGATTCGGAGCGAGGAGTGTGAAAACACTATTCCCATGCCAAAATAAATATCTCGGAATAGTGATCTCGCATCATTCGTTGACGCGGATAAGCAACCCGACCGTCAAATCGGACCAAATTACACCCTCGATTAAGAAAATTTCAGAACATTTACATGTACTTGGAATTTCTGGATCGTGGCCCACTGACCGTCCGAATCCGAAAGTGGTCCGCCACGTGCGATCTGGGAATCCGATCGAGTCAAAAACGTAATCCCACGTAGATCCATAGATGGAGAGCTTAAGTCTGACGTTTGGTTCAAGGAGGGCCACCAGAACCTCTCTTTTGAGCTGGAAAAGTGACGAATATCCTATATTAGCAGTAATCCTTGAACCTGAGTCTATTTTGGGAATGTTTTAGGCTATATAAGGGCCTTAGAGCACCCTCTCTCACAGCCATACGAATTTGAGTTTTGGGAGAGAGAAAAGAGAGAGAAAGTGAGGGAGAAGTGGGAGGATCTTCCTCCTACTGTTGCAAATCACCCCACGGGCTGCACCGCCTCTTTCCAGGCGCTTTTCCGCCGATATCAACCCCGTTTTAAGGTAGGAAACCCTAACCCTAATCTGATTTGGGGCTTGGGTGGTTGTAGGTTGTGTAATGACTAATCGATTCCACTCTTTAGGCTAGAAATCTCCCGTATACGGAAGTTCTTCTACCCTTGCTGATTCGTTTCGTTTCCAAAGGCAAAGGTGAGGACTTTAAGTGTATAAGTTACGGTTTTCAACGCTTTCAATGTTAGATAATGGTAGATTCATGATCTGCATGCAATTGCACATGTACAAAGTGCTTTCCGTTTCCTGTTTCGATTAACGTTGTGAAATATGGAATTTCACATATTCTAGGTATACGTAGAAATACCGTATACGTATTTTTTTTGGATAAATGTTTGACATGTTTATTTAATGTATGATTATATAATATATGAATAAAATACTAGTTTGGCGAAAGGAATCGCCAAAATACATGTTCACTTGTAAATGCGACGTA
The DNA here is from genome assembly GCA_030180095.1 of Magnolia changhungtana. NCBI lineage: Eukaryota > Viridiplantae > Streptophyta > Magnoliopsida > Magnoliales > Magnoliaceae > Magnolia > Magnolia changhungtana. The sequence continues at coordinate 2,236,429 of JASAUF010000473.1, read as the reverse complement.
TGTTGAAATTGTGTATGTTAGAAATACCGTATACGTATTTCTTTTGGAATAATGTTTGACATACTTATTTAATATATGATTATACAATATATGAATAAAATACTAGTTTGGCGAAAGGAACCGCCAAAATACATGTTCACTTGTAAATGCGACGTATGTTGAAATTGTGTATGTTAGAAATACCGTATACGTATTTCTTTCGGATTAATGTTTGACATACTTATTTAATATATGATTATACAATATATGAATAAAATACTAGCTTGGCGAAAGGAATCGCCAGATTACAAGCTCCTCAGTAAACACCATGTATGTCGTAATAGTGTATTCTAAGTGTTGTGAAAATGACCTAATGAGTATAGAATTCTATTCGGTGCTCGCCATGACTAATTGTCATGGATAATTGATTGTTGTATCGACGGCAATACCCCTTTAACGAAAGGATTTGCCTAAATCACGCCATGCGGCCAATACACACTATATATGCTAAAGTGTGTGGCCCAAGTGTTTGTGGAAATGACTGAATGATTATGGAACTTGGTTTCCTGCTTGCCATGACTATCCGTCATGGGTGTATGCGTGTTAAGATTGGGGTAACTCCCTAGTGAAAGGATTTGGCCTTATACCTCTCTCGATCAACATATGTCATGTATGTTGATTCCTCGTATTTTTAAAGTGTTTGTTGAAATGTCTAATAAGTAGTAGTTAGTAAATTGTAATGTTTAAGGGTGTTGAGATATGATTCTCAACTCCTTTAACTATGTGTATGATTTCCTTGAATAGCTATGTGATTAGAAACTGAATATATACAAACTCATGCTTGTGTTGTGCTTTACAACATGCTCTATATCATGCTCTATAATATGCTTATAACATGCCTACTAGCATGTTTGAATTACTTTATTTATCATGCTTGAGTTACTTTGTTTATCATGCTTTACTCCACATGCTATGGATGACAATTGATTGTGCTTGGGGCTATGATCATAGTCCAGACAATCGAGTACTAGATTGGAGATCGTGGTTGAGTTTCATGTCGCCACGTGAGATGTGTTCGACGAACTCAAGTCGTACTTGCATTGGCGATAGTGGTTGGCCACGCGGTGCTTATGCACTTCATGTCGTTCAACTTGTTGTGCGCTCGAGCCAGCCGAGTCTCGTCATGTAACCCGATTTGTCTAATGTATGTTCACCATGTTTGGTCGCATTCTTGCTTGAACCTAGGGTACCAAACTTACCGTTGAAAACCCTTTTTAACCATGGTACCTCGATCCGCTAAGACTCATGAGCCGCATGGTGGTATGGGACACCGTGGTCGAGCCATCGGCCCTGTTGGGGCTACGTGCCTCCCCGTAGTGACCAAAGAGCAACTCAACTCGTGAGCCGATTATGGTGGTATGGGACACTATATTCGCGGCCTGTCGGCCTACATTGATAAGGTGATGGGGAGTGGTGCAACCTTTATGCGCAATGGCCATGTCAATTTGTAGTGACCGCGAGCATATTTTGAAGTTGCACGTGCCTTAGGGTTCGCCGCGATATATAGAGTATGAACTAGGCCTGTTTTTACAGATAGTTGTATAGTGATGAATCGTTTAAGGGGTGATGGGGAGTGGTGCAACCTTTTTGTGCGTAACGTACCAAGCACCTCTGGAAGACCTAGAAAATACACCATCGTCGATATTAACTAGGATCGACGACCCTAGATTGGATCATGTTTGGGAATGATACAAGGGAGGTACCTTAGTTTCCCAATCCTGCCGTGCTTGAAATGGACTAATTAAAAACTCGGTAATCATGCTCATCATGCATCGCATGTGCCCGAAGATGTGGAGCACCGTGGATGTAAGCATGCGCGAACGTGAGATGGTGTCGCATGAGGGAGTATGTCGAGAGGGCATCCATCATACCCGCATTCATACTTGCATTAATCGAGTAACTAGGAGTGTTTGATTTACTCGCTTTATCATTATTGCTTGACCGTATTGATAACATGATAACTTATGCTTTATTGTTCCACTGAGTTAGCTACTCACTCCCACGTTACGGGACGGTGTTGTACACATCAAACAGATTTATTGAATTTCAGATGATGGCGATGCTTATGAAGCAGAGCCGGACTACTTCTATGGTGATGAGGAGGAGTTCTCCTATCTCAGATCTCTCCGACAGTCTATGAAGACCTGGTATTGTACTGACGGGGTTATGGTATTTGGGATAGGAGACATTACACGTCATCACATTAGGTATATTTTAGAACTGTCCTTATAATTATTTAACCTGGTAATGTTATCACATTCTGGAGACTCATCATAGTTTATATATTTTATCTATCTATCATAGTCTTCCGCTTGCAAGTTTAACTGTCTCTGGAGTATGATATGTTGTTTTGGCTTAATCTCACTCATATTCAATGCACGAATACAGTCAACATTCAATCATCATTCATTTTGTTGCATAAGTGATGTTCTGGAACTCGAGAGTTGAGTTTATGCTCGACCCCCAATTTTCAGGGCGTTACAGATAAAGCAGTAAATCAAACACTCCTAGTTACTCTGATTAATGAAAGTATGAATGCAGGTATGATGGATGCCCTCGCCGACATACTCCCTCATGCGACACCATCTCACGTTCGCGGCATGCTTACATCCCACAAAGGCTCCACATCTTCCGTGCACATGCGATGCATGATGAGTATGATTACTGAGTTTTTAATTAGTCCATTTCAAACAAATAGGATTGGGAAACTAAGGTACCTCCCTTGTATCATTTCCAAACATGATCCAATCTAGGGTCGTCAGTCCTAGTTAATATTAGACGATGGTGTGTTTTCTAGGTCACTACAGAGGCTGCCAGGGCTGTTACGCACAAAGGTTGCACCACTCCCCCATCACCCCTTAAACGATTCATCACTTTACAGAAACAGGCCTAGTTCATACTCTATATATCGCGGCGAACCCTAAGGCACGCCTCTGCAACTTCGAATATGCTCGCGGTCACTACAAAGGGCTGTCAGGGCTGTTACGCACAAAGGTTGCACCACTCCCCCATCACCTTATCAATGTAGGCCGACGCGCGAATATAGTGTCCCATACCACCATAATCGGCTCACGAGTTAAGTTGCTCACTGGTCACTACGGGGAGGCACGTAGCCCGGCGTAGAGCCGACAATTTCGACCACGGTGTCTCATACCACCATGCCGGCTCATGAGTCTTAGCGGATCGAGGTACCATGGTTAACGGATTTTCACCGTAAGTTTGGTACCCTAGTTCAAGCATTAGCGACCAAACATGGTGAACATACATAAGACACACGGGTTGCTTGACGTGTTCGGCTGGCTCGAGCGCACAACAAGTTGGGCGATATGAAGCGCAGAAGCACCTCGTGTGGCCAACCACTACCGCCAACCGAAGTACGACACGGGTTCGCCAACACATCATGTGTGGCGGAACGAATCCCAACCACAATTTCAAGTCTGATACCGGATGCCTGGACTATGGACATAGTCCCAAGCTCAGTCAAGTCCTAACTATAACACATGAAATACGGCATGATAACGTGGTAATTCAAGAACACTAGCAATCATAATATAAAGCATATCATGAAGCATGTTAATAAACAAGTCACAAAGCATGTTCAAAAGTATGTTATAAAGCATTATGCAAATAGGGATACAAATACTTATATTTCATAGGTGAGCGGTTAGAGTGAACAACCACATGGAGGATGTCATAGGTGACTCTAAGGTAGCTAAGAATCCCATCTCAGCACCTACTTAAGGTTCTAACACTTAAACACTTACACTCACAAGTGATTTCACCAACACTTGGAATGCACTATATCAACATACATGACGTATGCTAGGGAATGTGTACTAGGATTGTCCCCTTACCAAACTAATAATTTATACATATACATCATATTCATTCCAACAATTAAACATGGCAATCACATCAGCAAATTTTATACGTATAGGGTACTTCCTCGTATACCCAATTTCGACATACATAGTGTTTACAAAGGAACATAGATTGCGGCGATTCCTTTCGCCAAACTAGTATTTTAATCATGTATTGTATAATCATACATTAAATAAATATGTCAAACATTATTCCAAAAAAAATACGTATATGGTATTTCTAAAATACGTAATTTCAACATACGTCGCATTTACAAGTGAACATATATTTTGGCGATTCCTTTCGCCAAACTAGTATTTTATTCATATATTATATAATCATACATTAAATAAACATGTCAAACATTTATCCAAAAAAATACGTATACGGTATTTCTACGTATACCTAGAATATGTGAAATTCCATATTTCACAACGTTAATCGAAACAGGAAACGGAAAGCACTTTGTACAAGTGCAATTGCATGCAGATCATGAATCTATCATTATCTGACATTGAAAGCGTTGAAAACCGTAACTTATACACTTAAAGTCCTCACCTTTGCCTTTGGAAACGAAACGAATCAGCAAGGGTAGTAGAACTTCCGTATACGGGAGATTTCTAGCCTAAAGAGCGGAATCGGTTAGTCGGTACACATCCCACATCGATCTCACTTCAAATCAGACCTAGGGTTAGGGTTTCTTACCTTCGAATGGGATGGATACCGCCGGGAAAGCGCCTAGAACAGGCGGTGTGTAGGCCGTGTAACAAATGAACGCAAGAAGAGGAAGATCGGCAACAAAACCCAAGCTTTTCTCTCTCTTTTCTCTCTCTCCCTCTAGGGTTTTCTCCAAAATTCGTATGGCTGTGAGAGGGGTTGTTCTAAGCCCCTTTTATAGCCAAAAACATTCCGAAATTAGACTTAGGTTCATGGGGTACTGCTTATATAGGATATTCGCCGCTTTTCCAGCTCAAAAGGGAAGTTCTGGTGGCCCTCCTTGAACCAAACGTCAGACTTAAGCTCACCATCTATGGATCTACGTGGGATTACGTTTTTGACTCGATCGGATACCCAGATCGCACGTGGCGGACCACTTTCAGTTCGACGGTCAGTAGGCCACGATCAGAAATTCTAAGTACATGTAAATGTTCCTGAAATTTTTCTTAATCCGAGGGTGTAATTTGGTCGACTCGACGGTCAGGGTTGCTTATCTTGGCGACGCGAAGCGTGAAAGCGATCACTATTCCCGATATTTATTTTGGAATAGGAATAGTGTTTTTCACACCCCTCGCTCCGAATCGAAACGAATGGCCGTGGAACATCGGATGGACCGATTTTTGAGATGATTGTCGAGCCCAACGAGGAGATCCTAAGTCCTTAACTTTGCGTTAATCGGATTTCCGATGTGCGGTCTAGACCTAATACTGAAGTTTCGTTTCATTCCCCGAGAGCAAATAGGAAATGAGATTGATCCTAGATTTTGGGGTAACCTAGCGCCAATGATTCTACAAGTTTTGGGTCTTGCGAGAACGTGTTTAAAGCGATTCAACGGATTTCGTAGTTAATCTGGTTTCACACTTAGTTACTTTGTCTCATTTCTAAAGGATTTAGTCCTAAGTGATTTCTGGTCGAGGTGGTACTCAGGCCTTTGTAGTTTGTATATAAAGTGATCCAAGTTATATTACTTAGCTAGTTTAAGATAGTGTCTAGGGTGAAAGTTCTTAGAAAAATTGGAAGATCAAGGTGATGAATGGGTGAGGTTTGTGAAGGAAATGAGTTCAAAGCTGCTTTAGACTTTGGGATTCAGTTCGACAAGTTAATGAGGTATTAGGATCGACCCATTGCTTAAGGACATCTAATCCTAGGTTGGCAAAAATCCGGGGCGTTACAATCTACCCCCCTTAAAACAAAATTTCGTCCCCGAAATTGCCTAAGGGGTAATAAGGAAAGATTTCTATTATTTCATTTGCCTAAGACTTATTGATTTCGAGTTTCTACGCGTGGTAGGGTATGTACTAGTCTGGTTCCTTTTAGTCTACCCCCCTTAAAACATGTTTCTTTATTCATTTCTCGTACCCTGATAGTTTGCTACAATTTATTTCTTTACCTATTTGGAGTCTCGACGATAATTCCCACAATTTAGAGTAAGATAATTGTTTTCATTGTTTAACCAACACGGAGAGACGGTAATAGTGGGCTCGATCCCGATACATCGATCATCTACCGGGCCAGGGTAGGAAGCTCATCGTATCCCTTCCGAATCCTGGTGGATCCTGGTCATCCGCTCGTCAGCAGAGAGTCCATCGGTAGTCACCCAGGATTGGGAATTGGGTCAAGCCGCGAAAACTTCGCAGTTGTAGATGTCAGTAACTCCGTAGTCCGATCACTCTCTAAGAGTAGGGAATGTCCATCATTGAAAGGCTCAAATGGTTTATTCTAAGGTTGCCCTTTAGGTCTTAGTCTAAGAGAGTCCTCGATATTATCTATATCCAAGGAAAGGGTGAATCAAATCTTACTAAATCATCTTAAAACGGTTTCTCATAGTAGAACTTACTAGGGCTTCTATAATGTTCGTATTTATCGAGCACCATTTCGATCCTGGGCCAATGGGGTAGGGTCCACCATGCTTTCGCTGTGCCACCCAGATCAAGAGATGCAATAGATAACCTAACTAGATTGGGCTCATAATGTTCTACCCCCCTTAAAACTTTAGTTTCACCCTCAAGGCTCAAGAGTTATGCCCTGATCCGTATGTCGGATCAAGGTGTAATTTATAACCTATTCTTGACATAAAATGGGAAATACATTGGTCTGCCTTTCATCGACGATGTATACGATGGCATTGATACCTATGGGGATCGAGAGGAGTTAAAAATGACGGGTAATGTGGTTGATGTCAGGGGCAAGATGCCTAATCCTACCAAGGAATTTTGTCGTGGTCCAGACTTCTCCTATTTAATCATGTCTAGCTTAATAGGCAGGCTATCTTTTTACGTTCATAAGCACAATACGTATGCCGACATGGCATGCGATTTGGGACCTAATTCCTAACTGTCTGTTGCCCATTTGGGCAATTCCTTAGGCCTAAAAGACAAAGTCTCTATCAGCTATATACTCCTAACACTTTTCAAGGATAAAATTATAAACTTTTAGTTGTAAATGTCGGGCCAACACGGAAAGAATGTTGTGTAGTGGGTCTGAGTCGGATACATGGATCTTCTGCCTAGCTAGGACAGAAAATTGTCATATCATTTCTTAATCCCAGTTTATCCCGACCTTCTGTTTGATCAGAGCATAAGGTTCATTGGTCACTACCAGGATTGAGAATTCGATTCAAACCGCGAATACCTCGCTTAAATGTAGTTTCTCTACTCTGTGTTCCCATTGTACTAAGTCCTTGAGAAGGTGATTCTAAGGGGTGTATTGATTTGACCTAACATTAAATCAATGGGATACTGAGCGTGTATAGTTACTAATCAAACAACTTTTCTAAGAATTATTAAAGGAGCCTATGAGTATTAAGGGGTCCGACGAAGGAGTGAGGTCTCACTCCAACCTAATCCAGCCTATTAACTAAGTCCATCTTTCAACTATCTCGCAATTATCTTAGCATAATCAGTCTTTTACGTTCCGTAGTAGAACCAGTAGCCTAGTCTCAATTTATGAATAGTGGTCATCTATTAGTCTATGCTTATACACTAGATGATTTCAGATCATTTCTAATACAAGAAATTATTCATCGTGTAGGGTCAAACGTTGTCTAAGTGGAATTGAGTTGTCTATACTTGACGCTCGAGCTTTTCACACATGCTCACACCAGCTAAGAAGATCCTGGAGTTTGTATTAATAATTTGTTGGATTTCCTATATGGTCAGGTCTGTCGAAACTAGGAGTATCGCTCTAGGTCCAAACTCTATGGGCCTATCTATCAAACAACCATTTACTCCAAAAGCTTAAGCTATCAGAGTGCGGTGGGTTAATGTATATCAAGGGACTTTATCACTTCAACACAATTTGGCCAGTGGCCTTAAGTTGTATTAAATGGGACCGCATTACTAATCCTACCTTGGGATTGGGTGTGACATGGTTGGTAGGAGGGTGGGAGGGGATTAATTTTATAGGTCTTGAAAAATGAGCCTGGTGTTGGAAAAAAAAATGTGAGATGGGATTCTCCATACCCCACGATGGGAAAATTTCTAAGTGTTATTGGAAAAGAATTCTCAGAATTTACTCTTAATTGCGTACATTTTAAACATGGTGTCGGAAGACATAGGATACACCCAATCTAGGGGCCATACCCTACATATACATTTATTATTACTTTTACAATTCTATCCACCGTAAACTTATCTAATGTAATTTGGCCGAACGGACCCTAAACGTTCTCAAATACTTAAAACATTCTACCAACTACTACACCTATCAACAGGAAAACATAACCACCCTAAGATAGTAGCCCATGCAAACTACAAGACAACATATGGATGAGCTCGAATAGAGCCATGGAAAATGAGGATAAGGGAAATGGGGGGCTGGAGTTTTTGGTTCTCCATGGACTTGAGCCTCAACAGGGATTGTAAAGGCCAAAAAGGTAGGGAATGAAGAAGGTAAAAGGGAGAAATGAGATAGGTTTGAAGGTTGCACGAATTTGAGCTCCAAGTGAGGGGGGTGGGAGCTCACATGTGAAAGAGAGGGGAAGGATAGGAGGTTAGGGCTGCTGTGATGGATGGGAGTGCGTGAATCATGGCCGAATATGGTGGAACGAAAGATTGGAGAAAAGGTTTGAGGGAGAAAATCGGAAATAGAAGGGGAGGGCGTTTGGAAGGGAAGATGTGAGAGAGAGGGGGGCTCTAACCCTAAAAATCCTAAATCCCAGCACAAACCGCACCCACCACGCGCTAGGGGACGTCGGGCCGACCAGTTCTAGGCCCGGCCCCACGTCCGAATCCCCACCTGACCGCGGTTCCGCCGCGGTCCGCCTTGGCCGGAACCGCGCCGCCGCGGTGGAGCCGTGTCCTCTGTGGTCCCAAGGTGCCAAATGCACCCTGGTTCGACCCTGGGTCCCATCGGATCTAAGCGGGGAGGCTCCCGAATCCGATTCGCTCCATTTCGGGTAGTTTTCGGGATAATCGGACGTAACTTGCAATCCGGAATGAGTTATCTGATGTAAAATATATGAATTTGGGGTAGAACGAGCTAATGAAGCCAACCAACAGGTCAAGGCAGAACATCGCCGACCTCCTGGACTGCTTCAGCCCATGCCCATAGCTGAATGGAAGTGGGACTTCATTTCCATAGATTTTATATCGGGGCTACCGAAGACAAGGAAAGGACATGATTCCATTTGGGTGATTGTGGACCGGTTGACCAAATCAGCCCATTTTCTCCCTATCAGAGTTATAAACTCTGTAGACGAGCTGGCTAGGCTGTACATCAAAGAGATTGTGCGTCTACATGGAGTTCCCCTAGAGATTGTGTCGGATAGAGACGCGCGGTTCACGTTTATCTTCTGGACTCGTATCCAGGAAGCGATGGGCGTGAAATTGAAGTTCAGTACCACATTTCATCCTCAGACTGACGGGCAGACAGAACGGGTGAACCAGATTTTGGAGGATATGTTGCGGGCTTGTGTCTTGGACTTCAAGGACAGTTGGGATGACTGTCTTCCTTATGTAGAGTTCGCGTACAACAACAACTTCTAGGTGAGTATTGGTATGGCTCCATATGAGGCCTTGTATGGTCGTCCTTGCAGAGCACCGCATTGCTGGGCTGAGGTTGGCCAGCGCAGTTTGATTGGGCCGGAGTTAGTACAGGCGACCTCGGAGAAGATCGACATTATCAGGCGTCGACTTCTTACAGTGTAGAGCAGGCAGAAGAGTTACGCCGATACGAGGCGGCGATCGCTTGAGTTCGAGGTCGGAGATCATGTATTCCTCCGAGTTTTCCCCATGAAGGGAGTCCTTCGGTTTGGGAAGAAGGGGAAGCTCACACCGAGGTTTATTGGCCCATTTTAGATCCTTGATTGAGTGGGTGTTGTGGCATATCGTCTCGCTTTGACCACACCACTTGCGGCTATACATAACGTATTTCATGTATCTATGCTGAAGAAGTACATTCCTGATCCTTCACACATTATCGGTGGGAGCAGTGTTATGGCTTGAGCGAGGATACTACATATGAGTCGCGCCCGACACGTATCCTTGACAGGAAGGAGTAGGCACTGCGTAGCAAGGTGATTCCACTCGTGAAGGTACTCTGGACACATCATACAGAGGAAGAAGCTACGTAGGAGACAAGCCTAGATCCGAAGGAACTACCCTCAGCTCCTCGAGGACTACGAAAAGGTACTAATTTCGACAATGAAATTTTTCATTAAGGGGGGTAGATTGTAACGACTCGAAAAATTTTGTACATTGGCCCGAGTACCACCTCAACCAGAAATCACTTAGGATTAAATCCTTTAGAAATTTGACAAAGTTAACTAAGTGCTAAACTAGAGTAGCCATGAAATCCGTTTGAATCGCTTTAAATACGATCTACAAGACCCAAAACTTGTAGAATCATTGAGGCTAGGTTACCCTAAAATCTAGGATCAAACTCATTACCCGGCTGCTCTCGGGAGCACGTTGAAACTCCGTATCAGGTCTGGACCACACATCGTGAGTCTGAATAATATGAAGTTAAGGACTTAGGACCGCCTCGCTGGGCTTGACAACCATCTCGGAAATCAAAGTCAGATAGTGTCCCACGGCTGTTCGCTTGAGTCCGGAATGAGGAGTGTGAAAATACTTGATCTTCTTTACAAATAAATATCTTAAATAGTAATCTGGCATGTGTCGCTTGCGGACATTTTGTAAGCAACCAGACCGTCAGAATCTGACCCAAATACACCCTCGGATCAGGAAAAATTTCATAAACATATGTAACGCCCTGAAAATTGGGGGTCGAGTGTAACTCAACTCCCGAGTTCCAACGCATCACTTATGCAACGTGTTTAATGATATTTGAATGTTGTCTGTGTTAGAGCAGTAAACATGAATGAGATTATACCAAAGCAGTAATTCATACTCCCGGATCAATCAGATAAAAGCAAGCGGAAGACCGAATCATATATATATGTATAAAGAAACAAAATAAACGATTCATTCTCCAGAGTATGAATCCATCTGAGTCCATATACATTTCTGTTTATAATCAAAAAGTCAAAAAAATAACTAGGTACAATCCCTGTGGAACCCATCGATCCTGGCAACCTAGTCGAAGCCGCCAGAGAACTGCATATACGAGAACTCCTCCTGGTCCTCGTCATAATCAGGCTCCGCCTCCAGAGTAGTCGGATCGCCTAAACCTGAGACAGAGTCTGGTTGGTGTGCGCAACACCGTCCCGTAACGTGGGAGTGAGTAGCTAACTCAGTGGAACGATAAGGCATAAGTTATCATGTTATCAATACAAGATCAAGCAGTAATGATAAAGCAAAGAATCAAACACTCCTAGTTACTATGATTAATGAAAGTATGAATGCAGGTATGATGGATGCCCTCGCCGACATACTCCCTCATGCGACACCATCTCACGTTCGCGGCATGCTTACATCCCACAGTGCTCCACATCTTCCAGGCACATGCGATGCATGATGAGTATGATTACCGAGTTTTTAATTAGTCCATTTCAAACAGCAGGATTGGGAAACTAAGGTACCTCCCTTGTATCATTTCCAAACATGATCCAATCTAGGGTCATCAGTCCTAGTTAATATCGACGATGGTGTGTTTTCTAGGTCACTTCAGAGGCCGAGTACATTGGTCAAGCACGCACAAAGGTTGCACCACTCCCCCATCACCCCTTAAACGATTCATCACTTTACGTAAACAGGCCTAGTTCATACTCTATATATCGCGGCGAACCCTAAGGCACGCCGCAACTTCGAATATGCTCGCGGTCACTACAAAGGGACGCTGTGGCTTACGCACAAAGGTTGCACCACTCCCCATCACCTTATCAATGTAGGCCGACAAAGCGCGAATATAGTGTCCCATACCACCATAATCGGCTCACGAGTTAAGTTGCTCACCGGGTCACTACGGGAGGCACGTAGCCCCAGCGTAGGCCGACAGCTCGACCACGGTGTCCCATACCACCATGCCCGGCTCATGAGTCTTAGCGGATCGAGGTACCATGGTTAACGGGATTTTCACTGGTAAGTTTGGTACCCTAGGTTCAAGCATTAGCGACCAAACATGGTGAACATACATAAGACACACGGGTTGCTTGACGTGTTCGGCTGGCTCGAGCGCACAACAAGTTGGGCGATATGAAGCGCAGAAGCACCTCGTGTGGCCAACCACTACCGCCAACCGAAGTACGACACGGGTTCGCCAACACATCATGTGTGGCGGAACGAATCCCAACCACAATTTCAAGTCTGATACCGGATGCCTGGACTATGGACATAGTCCCAAGCTCAGTCAAGTCCTAACTATAACACATGAAATACGGCATGATAACATGGTAATTCAAGAACACTAGCAATCATAATATAAAGCATATCATGAAGCATGTTAATAAACAAGTCACAAAGCATGTTCAAAAGCATGTTCAAAAGCATGTTATAAAGCATTATGCAAATAGGGATACAAATACTTATATTTCATAGGTGAGCGGTTAGAGTGAACAACCATATGGAGGATGTCATAGGTGACTCTAAGGTAGCTAAGAATCCCATCTCAGCACCTACTTAAGGTTCTAACACTTAAACACTTACACTCACAAGTGATTTCACCAACACTTGGAATGCACTATATCAACATACATGACGTATGCTAGAGAAATGTGTACTAGGATTGTCCCTTTACCAAACTAGTATTTTATACATATACATCATATTCATACAGCAATAAAACATGGCAATCACATCAGCAAATTTTATACGTATAGGGTACTTCCTCGTATACCCAATTTCGACATACATAGTGTTTACAAAGGAACATAGATTGCGGCGATTCCTTTCGCCAAACTAGTATTTTAATCATGTATTGTATAATCATACATTAAATAAATATGTCAAACATTATTCCAAAAGAAATACGTATATGGTATTTCTAAAATACGAAATTTCAACATACGTCGCATTTACAAGTGAACATATATTTTGGCGGTTCCTTTCGCCAAACTAGTATTTTATTCATATATTATATAATCATACATTAAATAAACATGTCAAACATTTATCCAAAAAACGTATACGGTATTTCTACGTATACCTAGAATATGTGAAATTCCATATTTCACAACGTTAATCGAAACAGAAACGGAAAGCACTTTGTACATGTGCACTGCATGCGAGATCATGAATCTACCATTATCCGACATTGAAAGCGTTGAAAACCGTAACTTATACACTTAAAGTCCTCACCTTTGCCTTTGGAAACGAAACGAATCGGCAAGGGTAGTAGAACTTCCGTATACGGGAGATTTCTAGCCTAAAGAGCGGAATCGGTTAGTCGACACATCCCACATCGATCCCACTTCAAATCGGACCTAGGGTTAGGGTTTCTTACCTTCAAATGGGATGGATACCGGCGGGAAAGCGCCTAGAACAGGGCGTGTAGGCCGTGTAGCAGTCCAACGCAGTAGGAGGAAGATCGGCAACAAAACTCAAGCTCTTCTCTCTCTTTTCTCTCTCTCCCTCTAGGGTTTTCTCCAAAATTCGTATGGCTGTGAGAGGGGCTGTTCTAAGCCCCTTTTATAGCCAAAAACATTCCGAAATTAGACTTAGGTTCATGGGGTACTGCTTATATAGGATATTCGCCGCTTTTCCAGCTCAAAAGGGAAGTTCTGGTGGCCCTCCTTGAACCAAACGTCAGACTTAAGCTCACCATCTATGGATCTACGTGGGATTACGTTTTTTACTCGATCGGATACCCAGATCGCACGTGGCGGACCACTTTCAGTTCGACGGTCAGTGGGTCACGATCAGAAATTCTAAGTACATGTAAATGTTCCTGAAATTTTTCTTAATCCGAGGGTGTGATTTGGTCGGATTCTGACGGTCAGGTTGCTTAATATCTTGGCCATGGCCAAAGAGTGCGATCACTATTCCTGATATTTATTTTGGAATAGGAATAGTGTTTTTCACACACCCTCGCTCCGAATCGAAACGAATGGCCGTGGGACATCGGATGGACCTGATTTTTGAGATGATTGTCAAGCCCAACGAGGCGATCCTAAGTCCTTAACTTTGCGTTAATCGGATTTCCGATGTGCGGTCTAGACCTAATACGAAGTTTCGTTTCATTCCCGAGAGCAGCCGGGAAATGAGATTGATCCTAGATTTTGGGGTAACCTAGCGCCAATGATTCTACAAGTTTTGGGTCTTGCAGAACGTGTTTAAAGCGATTCGAACGGATTTCGTAGTTAATCTGGTTTCACACTTAGTTACTTTGTCTCATTTCTAAAGGATTTAGTCCTAAGTGATTTCTGGTCGAGGTGGTACTCAGGCCTTTGTAGTTTGTATATAAAGTGATCCAAGTTATATTACTTAGCTAGTTTAAGATAGTGTCTAGGGTGAAAGTTCTTAGAAAAATTGGAAGATCAAGGTGATGAATGGGTGAGGTTTGTGAAGGAAATGAGTTCAAAGGCGGCTTTAGACTTTGGGATTCAGTTCTGACAAGTTAATGAGGTATTAGGATCGACCCATTGCCTAAGGACATCTAATCCTAGGTTGGCAAAAATCCGGGGTGTTACAACATATCCGTATACTTGGAATTTCGGATCGAGATTTGCTGACCATTGAACTGAAACTGGTCCGCCACGTATGATCTGGGAATCCGACTGAAACGAAAACTTAACTCCACCTGGATCTAAGGTTGGTGAGCTTAAGTCCGACCTTTGGCTCAAGGAGGCTCGCCAGAAGTCCTCCGTTGAGCTGAAACAGTGTCGCTCTGGTTATAACCTAAGTATACCTTGTCCACAAGTCTATTTCAGTGTGTTTTTAGGCTATATAAGGACCTTAGAACCCTCTCTCTCACAGCCATACGAATTTGAGAGAAACCCTAGAGAGAAGAGAGAAAAGAGGGAGAAAGAGTGAGAGAAGTGGGAGAAGCTCCCTACTACTTTTCCCTGCTGTTCTACAAACCATTCTCATCGCTTTCCCAGTGATCCCAACTACTTTTCTAGGTAAGAAACCCTAACCCTAACCTATTTCAGAGTTGTAAGGGTTGCAGGTTAAGAAATAGCTAACCTATTTCATTCTATAGGTTACCAAATCGCCGAATATGGAAGCTTAGCAAACCTACCTGATTCGTTACGATTCTACGGCAAAATGTGAAGACTTTAGGTGTATAGGTTATGGTTTTTAACGCCTTCATTGTCAGATAATGATAAATTCATGATCTGCATGCAATTGCACATGTACAAAGTGTTGTCTGTATTTTTTTTCGATTAAAGACGTAGAATATGGAAATTTACATATTCTAGGTATTCATAGAAAATACCGTATATGTATAAATTTTGGAAATGTGTTTGCCATGATTATTTATTGTATGAATATAATATATATGGATAAAATACTTAGTTGGCGAAAGGGCTCGCCCTAATACATGATTTGCTTATATACACTATGTATGTAGAATTAGTGTATTCTAGAAAGTACCATATATGTATAAATTTTGGAGATGTGTTTGCCATGATTATTTACTGTATGAATATATTATATATGCGTAAAATACTTGCTTGGCTAAAGGACTCACCCTAATACATGTTTTGCTAACATACACTATGTATGTTGAAATAGTGTATTCTAAGTGTTTGTGAAAATGCTTGTGAGAGTAAGTGTTTGGATGATGGTGTCTTAGGTAGGTGTTAAGATGGGATTCTCAACTACCTTAGAGACATGTATGATATACTTTATAACATGCTTTATGATATGCTTGTTAACATGCTTGAATTACTTTGTTTATTATGTTTTACTCTACATGTTCTAAATAAGGATTGATTGAGTTTGGGACTATGTTTATAGTCCAGACAATCGGTACCAGACTTGAGATCGTGGTTGAGATTCATTTCGCCATGTAGGATGTGTTTGACAAACCCGAGTCGTACTTTAGTTGGCGACAGTGGTTAGGCCACGCAAAGTGCTTATGCACTTCATGTTGTTCAGTTGATTGTGTGCTTGAGCTAGTCAGGCTCGTCAAGTAACCCGATATGTCTAATGTATGTTAACCATGTTTGGACGCTACTGCTTGAACCTAGGGTACCAAACTTAACAGTGAAATCCCTTTAACCATGGTTCCTCGATCCGCTAAGACTCATGAGCTGGACATGGTGGTATGGGACACTGTGGTCGAGCTGTCAGCCTACGCTGGGGCCACGTGCCCCCCCTTAGTGACCATTGAGCAACCAGACTCCTGAGCCGAATACGGTGGTATGGGACACTGTATTCGAGCTGTCAACACCTACGGCGAGAGCCGAGTATAGTGAGACCTGTATTTGTGCTGACGGGCGACGAGCTCTTCGTAATGACTTCGAGTATACTCTAAGGTCTGTGATTGGTGATGTGCCCTTCGCAGCAACTAAAGCATGAGTTGAGCCGAGTACGGTGAGACCTGTATTCGAGCTGACGGCCAGTGATTGAGCTAAGTACGGTGAGATCTGTATTCGATCTGACGGCTAACAATTGAGCTGCATACGGTGAGATCTGTATCCGTGCTGACGGGTGACGAGCCCTTTGCGATGCCTTCGCGATTCCTCTCGAACCATAATATCGTATGAGATTATCTAGGTTTGACGACCCTATAATGGATCATGTTTGGGAATGATACAAGGGAGGTACCTTAGTTTCCCAATACTGCTGTTTGAAATGGACTAATAACAACTCGGTAATCATGCTCATCATGCATTGCATGTGCCTGAAAGATGTGGAGCACTGAGGAAAGCAAGCATGTCGCGAACGTAAGATGGTGTCGCACGAGGGAGTGTGTGGTGAGGGCATACATCATGACTGCATTCATACTTGCATTAATTATAGTTAGGAGTGTTTGATTGTACTGCTTTATCATTACTATTTGACTGAGTTGATAACATGTTAACCTATGCTTTATTGTCCCACTGAGTTAGCTACTCACTCCCACGTTATGGGACGGTGTTATACACACCAACCAGACTCTGTCTTAGGTACAGATGAGATGACGACTCGGGAGGCTGAGCCGGACTATGACGAGGACCAAGACGAGTTCTCCTTTATGCAGTATTCTGGTGGCTTCGACTAGACTGCCAGGATCGATGGGATTTGCAGGAATTATTTCTTCAGTTGTACTTTTGATCTTTTTTATTATAAAACAAATATATGTATATGGTGACTCAGATGGGTTCATACTCTGGAGAATGAAATGGTTTTGTTTCTTTTACATACATATATATATATATATATATATATATAGTTTCAGTCTTCCGCTTGCCTTTATACAATTGATCTGGAGTATGAATTACTATTTTAGTATAATCTCACTCATGTTTATTGCACTAACACAGACAACATTTAATCATCATTATCTATGTTGCATAAGTGATGTTTTGGAACTCGAGAGTTGAGTTGCTACTCGACCCTCGAATTTCACGGCATTACAAGGAATCTCCACCGTTGGGTTTTGATTTGGTGGGCCCACATGTATTGGGACCCACTTGATGTATGTTATAGATCATGCAAGGGAGGGCCTATAGTGTCGGGGTCCCTCCATCATCACTTGTCTCTCTTTCTCTCTCTCTCTCTCTCTCTCTCTCTCTCTCTCTCTCCTCTCTCTTTCATTTTTTTGGTATGATGATGTGGCCGTGTGGCCCACTCGGATGGACCCCACCATAAGGCATGTATTTTTTATCCAAGTCATCTGTAGGTGGGGCCCACTTTATATATGTGTTGTATCCACACCACCCACCATTTGGAGGCCCACCTAAGCAGGGCCCACCTTAATGCATGTGTTATGTCCAGACGTCTAGGGACGTCCCTGGACAGTGAACTAGGAAAAAAATATGAGCTTGATTCGTAAGCTTTGGAGGGGGGGTTGTTATGTAGGCCCCACCATGATGTATAAATTCAATCCACGCCATCCATCCTTTTCCCCATATCATTTTAGGCGTTGAGCCGAGAAATGAAGTTAATCTGATTTTCTGGTGGGCCATAGCATAGCAAATTGTGATTCGTACCATTGAAAAACCACCTAATGTTTCTACACGCCAAAACTCCTCGAATATTGGGCTTGTTTGGCTTGTCTTGAGCTATGGGAACTAATGGGCGGGGTGGATTCACCTAATGCGGGCCTCACATAGGAAAAACCTTTGAAAAATGAGTTTTTCAAAAAAAAAGAAATTAGATGTCAGGACGCAGCAGCGTCCTGTGTTTGACGCTGGAGGCAGGGAAGTGGTCCCATACGTGGACCCCACCGTGATGTGTTTTGCACATCTACGCTGTGCATAAGGTAGGCCCCTTAGGGCAGTGGGCCCCACCCCAAAAATCAGCCTCATCCGGAACTTAGGTGGCCCACTCAGCAGGAAACAGTGGTGATTGATGTCTGTCATTGAAACCCTCTTTTTGGGTCCCAGCAGTTTTGGATCCATATGAAATTTGTTTTCCCTCTTCATCTAGGTCCACGTGACCTCATCAATGGATTGGATGGCATATAAACATTATGGTGGGCCCCATGTGGGACCCACAGCGAAGTAGGTGTTTTATTCACACCGTCCAGGTGGATGGTGGAACCCCCCTGTGACGTATGTCTTTTATCTATGCCGTCCAGCCACTTTGGCTTGGCTACTGGACAGCAGGGGACCCACCATGGGGTATGATTTGTCCATGTCGTCTACCCCTATGGGACCCACCATGATGCATGTGTTGGATCCAAGCCGTCCAACCATTTTGAAAGTGCATTTTAGGGCTTGAGACTAAGAAAGAATCAGACCTAAGGTTCAAGTGGGCCCTACCATTAAAAATAGTGGAGGCAGTGACATTCACCGTTCAAACCTCTTAGGAGCCACATTAGCTTCCAATTAAGATTATATTTTACTTTCACTTCATCTAGCTCTATGTTAACTTATGAATTTGGTTGGATCTCAAACACATCACGACGGACCACTCCGTGATATGATCATCCATTGAGGCCCACTTTGATGTGTTTTGTGGCCATCTGTGAGGCCCACCTTGATGTACTTTGTGGCCCATCCGTCAGGCCCACTTTGATGTATTTTGTGGCCCAATCGAGAGGCCCACTTTGATATACATGTGACTCATCAAGATGTATCTTTGACCCATGAGCAGGGCCCACCTGTTGCGTGTTTTGAGGCCCAGGTGCAGGGCCCACATGTTATGTATTTGAGGCCCGTGTCTTAAAGCCCATTTGATGTATTTGGGGCCCATGGGTCGAGGCCCATTGTGATGTATTGGGGCCCATGGGTTGAGGCCCATTGTGATGTATAAGGGCCCATGGGTTGAGGCCCATTGTGCTGTATTTTGGAGCCATGGGTTAAGGCCCATTGTGATGTATTAGGGCTCATGGGTTGAGGCCCATTGTGATGTATAAGGGCCCATGGGTTGAGGCCCATTGTGCTGTATTTTGGAGTCATGGGTTAAGGCCCATTGTGATGTATTAGGGCCCGTGGGTTGAGGCCCATTTGACGTATTTGAGGCCCATGGGTCGAGGCCCAATGGAATGTATACAAGGTCTATTGCATTGTGTGATTCCACCATGGGTTATGACATTTATGGCGGGCCATGCCTTGGGAGCAATGTTGGTTTGACGTCCACATTGTAAGAATAATGTTGGTTAAATGTCCGCATTATAACTCTCCCTAGGGCCCATTGATAGGCTCATACTTGTTGTGTGTAGGCCTTCAAGGCCCATCTTCATTGTGAGGATAGTTCATCTAACATGCTTAGTATAACTCCATGATTCATGGCCATAGGCATCATATGTATGCCTGATATAAGGAATGTTTGATCATAGCATACGCCATTGGGCAGACAATTTACGGGACTCCATATGAGATAGAGTGCCCCACATTATCGCGCAATACGCGCAGGATTACTACATGACTGGATAGTGTGACTCATGCATCTCGCATATGTGTGACTTGATCATTGCATGCCCTAGCGACAACAGGGTTGTGGCCTCCACAGGCACATCATGGATGGCTAGGTGGGACACCAAAAATATTTAGTTCTAGCACTATGGGCACTTAGGATGTCCTTGGGTGAAAATCCCAGAACCTCCAAGACCAGGAGTAGCCCCAACGTCTAGATCGAGTGGAACATGAGCGCCCGAGTGCTGAATACCAGTAGGCCGTGTCTCCTACTGTGTCGTGGTTGGTTGGGAGGGGGGTGGCCTTATCTGCCCGAGTGAGGGGGCTATAAGCTAGGCTGAGTATGACCAGCTCGTAAATGGGTCCGTTATCGACGAGCCGGGTAGGTATTGGCAGACTACTGGTCAGTCGGATAGTGAGATCTATTCCGCTCACTGGGTTATGCAGCTAGGGAGGAGGCAGTCGGTGTCGAGTGTAATAGACCTCGGTGATTCCCCAACAAGCAACCGTACTGATATGTGGACTTATTGAGCAGGAATTGTATATCCATTCATTCATTCATTCACTATCCACTCAGGCTGGAGGTGCATAACTATTTGTTACATGTACCTTTGCATAGCCAGGATTTCAGTTAGGTGTATGACTAACCTAAGATCAGGTGTTTACCACATTGAGTCGGACTATCCAAATTTAGGTATGGGATTGGTTTGGATAGAAGTCCCTTGTGGTGGACCCCGTAGCCTGCAATACTATGTACTATCATCTCGACTTCACATTCCAGCATGGTCATTTCATTCGCACTACATATTACATTGCATCCGTAGTACTTAGCGTTTTAGGTTACTATGTTTTGGCACTTATATGGCTTAGATGAGGTTGATGGTATTCGTGGCTCGTCAGGATTTACATATTACATTGCATAATCAGCATCTGTTATTTTTTTATTATGTTTTGCATCGCATAGCCTTGGTACGACTGATAGCACTCATGGACTTACCAGTATATTTTCGCTTACTCTAATATTGTATGATTCCTGATCTTGTCAGTATTTCTGCTTATCTCGATGATGTATGCCTTATGGGATTTATTGTATACTCAACACTTATCTTACACACACTTTCACCACCCTCTAAGCTTTCTATAAGCTTATACACGATAGATGCGTGCAGGTGGCGTTAGGTTGCAGCAGCGTTGAGCTCGGAGCATGCAACTGTCTTTTGGAGCTTTGATATATGTATTTCCCTTTCAGCATTGTATTCAATTGATTTTATTAGTGGATATGTGATGATGATGTTGCCTTTGTGAATTGGGTATACTTGTGGTTATGCTCCATTACAAAAAAAAATCATACTAAAAATCCTCCTTGTAGGATCCAAGGATCGGAATCTGGCGTATGGGCGCTGAGAGCCGAGAATGGGGTACTGCGGAGGCTATCGGCACCGGATTCGGAGCTCAGAAATTTTGTGAGCCCGTTTTCCAAGTTTGGGGCGTGACACAAATCCTTTCCCACATAATAATATCATGAGCATCTTAGCCTTTTCATTGGAAATTTGGAGTCAGATTTTAAATGGTGGATTGGAAAATGAAAACCCAAAAGTATCTGTAGATAGAGTTCACAATAGAGGGTAAATAAAATGCAAACTCCTAAAGCTTCAGTTAATTTGGAAATTCAGGCTATTAACATTTCAAAGATGTGCTAAATAGAAATTTGTTAAATGTTGTACTCGATAGAAGCTGATCTACATGATTTGATACTAACCCAAACCAATGTCATCAGTTTTTAGATATGTAGGACCAAAAACCAGCACCAGATAATACAAATACTCAAACGAAGAAGAAGAAGAAGAACAAAGAAAGAAAGAAAGTGTTCCTGTGATTTGATTTTAAATGATGATGATCATGAAGTTTATTGTGGTGGTGGTGGTAGAGAACATCAAGTGGTTGTTGCTACATTTATCATCTTGCAATCTCCTCTCTGCAGCCATTGCAGCAACTTGAATGGGGCTAAGTGCAGCCATTATATTGCTATCACCACCAAGGCATTTTGGTCCAAATGGGAGTAGAGTTCCCAGGTGGGCCAAATCTCATAATATTTTTGCAGAAAATTCACCATATCAAAATCTCACAAGAACTCTCAAAATCTTGGCAGTTCTAATTTTCTACAATTTTATCGTAAAATTAGAGCAATTTTAGCATATAAATATTTAAAAGTTTAAATTAATTCATGTTTACCCATATTTTACAATTTTAAAGTTATTTATCTGTTATAATATATTTTTTTAGCATTTTATGTTTAGAGAGATTTTCCTAATACTAACAAGAGAAAAACATCAAAATCTAAAATTACGATACTGATAAGTTGTCAAATCACAATCGACACAATTGATGGCATGCAAGAAAAAAGTGCTAACTGGCCCCTCAAGAAGTCACTACACCAATATAGTTGTTTTGGAACGACCATGGTTTTGGTTCTGGAACGTCTTAAGCCATTTTAGATTTGGAATCGCACCAGAACAAAAGAAATAAAATAAAACCTAATTCCTAACTATACCTGAACCAAACTCTCTCACCCACACCCTCACCCCTCCATCCCTCACTCTCTCTCTCCCGCTCCCTCCCTCTGAATCTTTCTCTCCTTCTCTCTATCCCGCTCCATCACTGTCGATCTCTCTCCCTCTCCATCACTTTGCCCGATCTCTCTCCCTCTCACTCCCGATCTCCCTCCCTCTCAATCTCTCTCCCTCTCTCTCTCGCTCCCTCACGCCTGATTTTCCCCCCTCTCCATCTCTCTCCCTCTCTCTCTCTCTCTCTCTCACGCCCTCACTCCAGATCTTCCTCCCTCTCGATCTCTCTCCTTCACCACAAGACAACACAACATAGCCGACATAGATCTATATAAATTCAAAACAAAAAAACCCTGCGTGCTCGGCATTAGATGTTGGATCTGGCGTGGCATCGACATTGAGAAGTGAAACATCTCTCTATCTCTATCTCTATCTCTGTAGCAGATCTAGAAAGGTAATCATTATTCTATCTTTTTCGGCCCTAATTTCTCCAATCTCTATTTGCAATGATTTGAGGAGAGGATTTCGTTCTAATTTGGGAAATCTAACATGGATTTTGTTTATTTTCTGATGACTTTGTTTCTTGCTTGGGATTTCTGAGTGTTTTTATTAGAGGTTATTTTCAAATCAGTAGATTTGGATGTTACTGTCTATATTTTTTGCTTAGGTTCTTTTCAAATCTCCATGGGCTTGACTTAAGCCTGTTTGTACAGACCAGGTTGTTGAATTTTTATTTGAAATACAAAGAGATTTTGTTTCGACAAGAAAACAAATGCGTTTGATTTGGGGGATTTATTCAATGATAACAAAGAAAGAATGAGAGAACATTGATCACATTTATTCTGAGTTCATTTACATCCTCGGATTTCCTTGATTCTGAAAACAAAGTACAATCAATCAAATCAGATAAGATGATCCAATGGAAATTTCGACAGCATTCCGACGCCTATTTCAGTTATCTCCTAGGACTTAGGAGGAATTACTGATCTGATCAACTAATCTTAGCAGCATTCCGGCGCTTGCTTTGGTCATCCCCTAGGACTTAGGAAGAATTGACGAATCGATCAACAATCTTCAAGGAGAGAGAAATTTCGGCAGCATTCAAGCGCTATTTTGATTATCTCTTAAGACTTAGGAGGAATATGCATCTTTGTCGATGATTCTCCCTTTCACTTGGACAGGAAGAACTTAAAGACTTGGGGGCTTTAAGCACTTTGACAGCATGACAACCCTTTATTGTTGCAGACTGCAGAGCAGTCTAATTGCGCGGTCCCACGCAAAGCTTATATGCTGCGCGGGTCCGCGCAACCTGCAGGAGCCCTTTGTTTCTACCATCGATCTTCTTCTTCGCTCTACTTTCGCTCCGAAATCTTCTACCCTCCCCTAATGAAGGAATGAAGGGGTATTTATAGGCACTCGCACGTGTGAACCTTAATCTTAGCGATGTGGGACACATCTTGAAAAATCACTTGGAACTCTTACTACGCAATCAATTTTGCAGGGATCCGCATAATCAATATACTTTGTGGAGACCCGCGCAATTGATATACATTGTGGGGACCCGCGCAATCGACATACTTTACGGGGACCTGTGCAAAGTGTCCTTGAGTTATTACAATTTTCCTTTCTTTCAACTCTTTTTCCTCAATCTTTTAATCTTCCTTTGCTTCAATTCTTCTCTTATTTTTATGCCTCAACAGATGCCCCCTCGATCCTTCTTTGATTGATTCCTAAAATCAAATGGAGGATCGATCTTCCTCTGCCCGAAGGACTTGAATAAACTGCAACTAAAGGATGACTGAATGATCATACTTGTATGGAAGACTGGATGATCATTCTTGACCAGAAGATCGAATGAACGTGTACGATCAGAAGACTGGAATGATTACGCTCAAACGGAAGACTTGAATGATCGCGTTCAAATGGAAAACTTGATTGATTGCGCTCGAACGGAAGACTTTGAATGCCCCTGCTAGTAGTATCGAGCGGATGCTTCACTAGAGAAGGTGAAATTCTCTTTTCATCGAAACTTGCCACTGTAACAGCTATGACGACTTTGTCTTTAAGCAACTTGATTAGAGAACTATCTTTCAACACTGGTGCTGCTGCAACGATCTCTTTGATCAATTCCAGCAACTTTTTCCTTCAATTTCTACAATGGTCTCTTTGATCAACTCCAGCGACTTTTTCCTTCAATTCTACAATGGTCTCTTTGATCAACTCCAGCGACTGTTTCCTTTAATTCTGTGTCTAGAGAGTACTTCTTTAATGCTGCTCCTGCCACGACAACTTTTCGATTATTTCCTTTATTCATTATCTGCATAATCCAAGCTTTTTTTATGATAATCTTTCCTGCCAAATTAATTGAAATTAGTATCTCAAGACATTATAATTCTTTCAATTTAGCTTTATGAAGTATTGATAATTTTGAAATATATATTAAAAGCTTCTTCTCCCTTTTAAGCTGATTGTAACATTTGCTTTATCATTGTGCTTTGCATTGTATTCTCTTGCTCGTTATATCGCGCTTTTGGAGATATCTTTTCCAACTCAAAAGGTTCAACTGCTGAGTCTTTTTGCTGAATCTTTTCTAACTTGTGCTCCTTAACATTTCTTCATAGACTTTTCCTTGGATCTTTACTAATTCTGGAAAAATAGACAAGACGGTGATGATTCCGTTTGCTCCTTGTCTCTCTCGAATCTGATACTTGGAGTCTCGTGATATCATTATTAGGATAGCGAAGAGTTTACGTCATTGGCATATAATTGAGCTTTAATATAGAAACAACCTTTGAACGTTCACGTTGAGCCATGCTTCATGATTCTTGGTATATAAATTCCTTTGCCGCATATAAGAAATTATCAGAAAAACCAAGGCATAGATAGAATACATAGATCCTGCCCCCTTTCCTGGTCAATGTCGCATAAAGATTTCTTCAGAAGATAATACTTCCGGAGTAAAGCCTGCCGATACCTTTGAAGGATGGATAATCTTTGTTGCTCCTTTAACGAATATCTCTTGTCATCAGAACAAATATATTACAATTGAAGGCTAATAATTGACCTTGAAGACTTGAACTTTTGAGTAGATAATTGCCAATATCTTAAATGCATTTTCTGTTGGTATAATTTAAATCTGAATCAAGAGAAACGCATTTTTGCATATTGTTTACTCAATACTTAAGATTTTCATCAGGCAATTGTATACTTGAGCATATCTAATTTGAAATGTGTATCTGCAGCATTTTGAATGCTAAACTTAATTTATGCTTTTTGAGCAGTGGTGCTAGCGCACTTTAACTAGTCATACTTTAACTGGACAAGACTGACCCTGACCTGACTGAACTTGACTCGACTAGACTTGACTGAACTGGACTTTACTAGTCTAGATTGAACTAGACTGGACTGACACCTACACACATAGTTTAGGCTCTTGAGTAGTGGAGCACACACACAGTTTAAGCTCTTGAGTAGTTGGATCAATCACTAGTGAAAGAACACACAGTTTAAGCTCTTGAGTAGTTGGAGCGATCACGGCCGTGAACTTAATGGGTTTTACGCACAGGAATGGCCACAGTAACTCTCTAGAGTTCGCAGGGCTTTACCAGGCTACCTTTGACCAAACCCCAGGCTGCCAGTCCATCAATGAGAGGTCATCTTGCTTCAGAGACTTTTCTCATGAGTTACTACCAGAAACAAGCCTGGGATCTGGATTTTCAACGAGTACCAAATCCAAGGTCGTCAGTCCATCAATGAGAGGTCATCTTGCTTCAGAGACTTTTCTCATGAGTTATTACTGAAATCAAACCAGGGATCTGGGTAGTCATCCTACTTCAGAGACTCACTTTTTCTTCACCTGCAAGGTCGGACCCATTCACAGGAGGGCATTTTTCTTCATTCCCCGTGACGCTTTCGGAAGCTATACAGACGGCATGGGTCTTACGTGACTGCTTCGTCAACTGCCTTAAATGATCATAGAGATAGGCCTTATGTGATTGCTTCGTCAACTGCCTTAAATGATCATAGAGATTATGCGTAGCTGGTCGTATAGACTTGGCTAGGCTGCCTTAAATGTTAAGCTACCATCGCTATCGTCAACTTTATATATGGTTGGCTATATAGTTTATTCCATTGCCAAAAGATGGTGAATCAATAATTGATATTTCGTCGCCGCTGATAATGTTCTGGGAACATTTTATTATGTTTGAAATGGTGTATCAGCTTGGCGATGATAGCGATTTTGATAAGCGATTGATGACGACAACGATGGTTGCTAATTTTGCGATAATCATTAGTACTTACTAACGGAATTTTCTTCGGCGTTGACGATAATTGTCAATGCTTAACAGCAATCTTCAACACTTGGTAGCGATCATCAACGCTTGATAGCGATCATTAACGCTTGGCAGTGATTATCAACACTTGATAGCGATCATTGACGCTTGATAGCAATCTTTAACACTTGATAGCGATCATTGACGCTTGATAGCGATTATCAATGCTTGATAGCGATCATTGACGCTTGATAGCGATCTTCAACACTTTTCACTTGGCGATTCATTGGTGCTTCGCATTCGGCAATAACTTGATATACTTGAAGGCCCGCATTTTATTCAAAGACACAAAAGAAATACATTCTATGCTAAGAAATATACTTCTCAGTTCCTTACTCACCATTTTACTCACTTGTCTTTCATCGACGCTTTTCATTTGGCGATGACTTAATATGTTTGAAAGCCTTTTATTCACTTGTCTTGCCCCTTTTTTATTAGGAAGCATTGCTCTAGGAATCTTCGTAATCAAAATTACGATGTCGCGACCTTTAATAAATATACTGAGGTCGTATTACTTCATACTGTTTGTTCAAGGTTGGCATTGCTTCCGGTCTTAAGCTGATCAGGCCCGTGTACTTCTTTTATTTCATACACTTTCCTAATAGAGATTTCACCTTTATCAAACTTCTTTTGTAACTTGTTCTTCAAACTGAAACAGTTCTCTGTCTGATGTCTGAGGGAACGGTGATAGTCACAATAATCACCTTCTCCTATTTTCTTCATTTCCCTTGGATGTTTCAGCCGTGGCAATCTGATCCTTTCGGCTACTAACAATTTGTTCAACATAAGGAGTATATCATTTTTTCCAAATGAATACTTCTTTCAATCCCTAGGCTGTGCAAATCCTTTCTTCATTTTCTCAGTCGCAGGCTTAATCATATTTCTTGTATCTGAACTTCCTGGCTCATTCTTCGCTTTTCTTTCTTCCTAAGTCATATCAATTGAATTTCTTCTAAGGTTTAGAACCAACTGGCTTGTATAAAAGTCGGACACTTTTGCATTAATCCTTTTTAAACTGCAAGCCTCTTTAATCAAATCTTGAAATGTCTGTATGTTCGAATTCGCGAGCCTTAATGCAATACTTAGTTTCATGCATTCCATGCATAACTTAACTTGTTCCTGTTCCTCTTTCACCAATTGCAAGCGTAATACTCCCAGAACCCTCCATCGATTAATGAATTCACTGACCAGTTCATCCTCTCTTTGGCGAATGGAAGCTAATCCATAACTGACTTCTTTAGAGGATAATTCAACAAATTCTAAATTATAACGAGAGTTTCTGAGTAAATTTATTATTGTCGGCCATTCTCTTTTCGCAACAACCTTTCCTTTATCTTTCCAGTTCTTTGTCGGATCTCTTGTAGATATCAGGTTTACAGTGACTTTCTTGTCCCGTCTTTCATTCTTGTTCGTCACTATCTCACCTTGTTTTACCAACCGCTTTAATATGTTTTTTAATGTAAAACAATCTTCTGTACGATGCCTTAAACAACGATGGTAATGATAATATTTTTCTTCTTTAGTCATTTCGACTTCTTCTGGATATTTCGTAGATGGTAAACTGATAGTTCCAACGACAAGCAATTGTTCCATCATTCGCAACATGTCTTCTTTACTAAATGCATATTCCTTGTAGGAGTCATATGGTTGCGGCCGCTTACCATTTACCTGATCTGAATCCTCTCTCTTCTTTGTTTCTCGTTTATTGTAAAAAATATTCTTTTTCTTTTCTTGATTAACATTATTTACCATTAATCTATTCGGTTCTCTTCTTTTTGTCTTGATCTGAAAGACTGACATCTTTGTAGCCATCACTTCCAATGCATGCTCTTTTGTTGCAAGATCTTGGAAAGTATTTATATCAGCACTCATGAGCCCGGAAGCAATTCTTGGTTCCATAGAATTCAAGCACATGTTCACTTGTTCTTTCTCTTTTGGTAACTGTCTGCATGAAGCCCCCAAGGTCCTCCATCTATCAATAAATTTCTCCAAAGGTTCATTTTCTCTTTGTCTGACAGAGGCCAATTCTACAATACTGACGTCGCATTCTGACGAGAAGAAATTGGATATAAACATGTCTTACATTTGTTCCCACGTTCTTATTGACTTGGGCATCAAATTAAAATACCATCGAAATGCTTTGCCTGTTAAAGAAGATCCAAATAACCACAAACAATATTGAGGTGTCGTAGAGAAATTTCCCATGCTGGTGATGAAGTGCAAGAGATGCTCTTCTGGAGACCCATTTCCTTTAAATTTTTGAAAATCTGGCTGTTTGAAGTTGGTTGGGAATGGAACATATTCTATCTCTCTTGGATATGGCGTCCGGTACCTGAAGCGGCCAGTGTTTGCGTGCTCTTTTTCTAATCTAACAGCTTCTTCGACGACTTATCTTACATCATCCTACGTTACGGTCCTTGCGACTGGAACAGATCTTCTTGATCCTGCCCCCTGTGGATGAGAGTGTTCAGGATGGCTTTCATGTCCGTTTACTACACCCGTTGCTGGTGGAGCCGTAGTTTGGGCCACATTATGCGCAAGGGTTGCTAGTGCTTCCCTGAGATTTCTACATTCATCTATTAGTGTTCTTTGTACTTCATCCATCTCATTAATATGATCTTCAGTGGATGGAAAGTTTTCCTGATTCATTTCGGCCATATGCACCGTGGCTCCTTTACTTTTTGATGAAGTCGTAGTTGGAGTAGAGCGATAGGGTGGAGTATTGTCTGATTCCTGCGTATTCCCTACGCTACCGATTGGTTAGGGCGATATGAGCATCGACGAATTTTTCTGAGGCGACACTAACATTGGCGAATCCATCACTATTGCTTTACCCTTTTGTTCTTTCGTCTAATTGACCCTTGAGGCGATTAGAGTCGGAAAGTCGCGCGTTGTTATTGAGAGACTGCTTGCTCGAGATAAATTGCAGGAGGAGCGATTTCAAATTCTTCTTCGCTGCATTACGCATTATCGGCCTTCTGAATCTTGGTGAAAGCAGGTATACTCTAGAGCTTCTTGCATTCTGTGCTCTTGTTTTACGAGACATTACGGCAGTCCAGCCTTTATCTCCTTTCAGCAGTTGAGGTGAAGCAGATACGACATCAGATGTTGTTCGAGTCGGGTTGTTTTTGCATATAGAAAGTTGAGTCATGCACTCTTGAGGTTGATTCGGTGCATATTCTATCATAAACACAGTCGGAGTGAAACGGAAGCCCACTGTCCCTTCAGAAATTGTCATTGGTCGTAACTTGTAGTTGGATTAAGAAACCTTCGATCATGAAACACGATTGCAGTTAGTGATTGAAGGATTAAACTGTACCATCTCGGATTTTTGCCAACTTGGAATTAGATGTCCTTAGGCAATGGGTCTCTCCGAACACCTTATTAACTTGTCAAAACTCAATTCCAAAGTTTAAAATCGCTTCTTAACCCATTTCATTCACAAATCTCACCTTTCACTACCTTGTTCTTTAAATGTCTCTAAGTACTTTCACATTAGACACTATCTTAAAGTTTAAGTGATGAAGAACAATACTTAAACTAAACATTACTGAAAATAGTAAATACATAAATAAAACGGGCTTTTAACCATTAACCTTATGGAATCATCAACGAATAGGTTATTTAGAAACATCAGCCTCTCCTACCCTAGGACCTTCCCTTATTGTAATTAGGGCATGAATTAGTTAAGTATTAATTACTTGGATCACTTTATATACAAACTTCAAAGGTCCAAGTACCACCTCAGACAGAAATCTTACAGGACTAAATCCTTTAGAAACTAGACAAAGTTAACTAAGTGTTACACTAGATCACATACGAAATCCGTACTAATCACTTTAAATCCGATCTGCAAGACCCAAAACTTGTAGAATCAGTGATGCTAGGTTACCCTGAAATCTAGGATCAATCTCATTACCCGGCTGCTCTCAGGAGCATCACGAAACTCCGTATCAGATCTGGACCGCATGTCAGAAATCCGATTAACGCGAAGTTAAATGGTTAGGACCGCCTTGCTGGGCTTGACAACTATCTCAGAAATTAAATCCAAATAGTGTCCCACGGCTATTCGCTTGAGCCCGGAGTGAAGAGTGTGAGAAAATGTAGATTTCTTTAGAAATTGGGTCTCATTTAAGTAATCTGAGACTTGATGTTAGCAGGCCTGATATAAGCAATCAAACTGTCAGAATCTGACCCAAATACACCCTCGGATCAGGAGAAATTTCATACACATGTCTGTGTACTTATAACCCCGATCGAGTTTCACTGACCGTTGAACTGAAACTGGTCCGCCACGCATGATCTGGGAATCCGACCGAAACGAAAGCTTAACTCGACCTAGATGCAAGGTCAGTGAGCTTAAGTCCAACCTTTGGCTCAAGGGGGGCCTCCAGAAGTGCTCCGTTGAGCTGGAACAGACTCGCTTTGGTTATAACCTAAGTATACCTTGACCTAGAGTCTATTTTAGTGATGTTTTAGGCTATATAAGGACCTTAAACCCTCTCTCATTCAGCCCATACGAATTTGAGAGAAACCATAGGAGAGAGAAGAGAGAAAAGAGAGAAAGTGTGAGAGTTGTGGGAGCATCTCCCTGCCACTCTACCCTGCTGCTATCCGTGCTTAACCACACCATTCTAATCGCTTTCTCGGCGATTCCGACTTCATTTCTAGGTAAGAAACCCTAACCCTAATCTGTTTAAGGGTTTTGATAGTTGTAGGTTATGAAATAACTAACCTAAAGCATGTTATAGGTTGCCACATCGCCGTATACTAAATCTTAGAGTTCCTACCAAGTTCATTACACTTCTACGGCGTAAGGTGTAGACTTTAGACGTATAGGTTATGGTTTTCAACGCTTTCAATGTCAGATAATGATAGATTCATGATCTGTATGTTATTACACATGTACAAAGTACTGTCCATTTCATTTTTCGGTTATACGTTAGCTGTGTTGAATATACTGTATTCTTCATATTTGTAGAAAGTACCGTATACATATAAATTTTGAAAGTGTATTTGTCATGATTAATTACTGTATGGACATTCTATATATGTGTATAATACTTACTTGGCGAAAGGGTTCGCCCTAATACATGTTTTTGCTAGTATACGCTATGTATGTTGAAAGTGTGTATCCTAAGTGTTTGTGAAAATGCTTGTAAGAGTAAGTACTTAGAGGATTGTGCTTTAGGTAGGTGTTGAGATAGGATTCCCAGCTACCTTAGAGATGTATATGATTTCCTCCATGTTGTTTATTTCATTTAACCACTTATGAAATATATCTGTTTGTATTTCTTGTTGATATTGTGCTTTATAACATGCTTTATAACATGCTTGAATTACTTTGTTTATTCTGCTTTACTCTACATACTTCTGAACAAGGATTGAATGTGATTGGGGCTATTGTATAGTCCAGGCAATCGGTAACGGGATTGAATTTGTGGCTGAGATTCACTCGCTATGCGAGATGTGTTCGACGAACCCAAGTCATACTTCGGCTGATGATGGTGGTTGGCCACACGAAGTGCTTATGCGCTTCATATCGTTTAACTTGTTATGCACTCGAGCTAGCTGAGCTCGTCAAGTAATCCGATCTGTCTTGTGTATGTTCACCATGTTTGGACGCCTTTGTTTGAACCTAAGGTACCGAACTTACCAGTGAAACCCCGTTAACCTTGGTACCTCCATCCGCTAAGACTCATGAGCTGGGCATGGTGCTATGGGACACCGTGGTCGTGCTGTCGGCCTACGCTGGGGCCATGTGCCTCCCCGTAGTGACCAGTGAGCAACCAGACTTGTGAGCCGGCTACAGTGGTATGGGACACTGTATTCGAGCTGTCGGCCTACATTGCTTTGATGGGTGACGGGGGAGTGGTGCAACGATTTCGTGTAACAGCCCTGGTAACCCTAACCATACCCGGTGTAGTGACCTCGAGCATACTCTGAATCTGTAGAGAGGTGACGAGCCTTCCCGTAGTAAACAGAGTATAAACTAGGCCTGTATTGATAAGGTGATGGGGGAGTGGTGCAACGATTCCGTGTGTATTGACCAATTTTACAAATACCTAGAACCACACTATCATATGAGATTATCAAGGATTGATGACCCTAGAATGGATCATTGTTTGGGAATGATAAAAGGAAGGTACCTTAGTTTCCCAATACTGCTATTTGAAATGGGCTAATAACAACTCGGTAATCATGCTCATCATCACATTGCATGTGCCTGGAAGATGTGGAGCACTGAGGGTGACAGCATGCCGCGGACATAAGATGGTGCCGCACGAGAGAGTATGTTGGCGATGGCATGCATCATAATCGCATCTCATCCTTGCATTAATTACAGTACTTAGGAATGTTGATTGTACTACTTTATCATTACTGCTTGACTGAATTGATAACATGTTAACCTATGCTCTATTGTTCCACTGAGTTAATCACTCACTCCCACGTTATGGGACGGTGTTTCGAACACCCACCAAACTTTGTCTGATTGCAGATGGCGACGCTACTCCTGAGGCGGAGTCAGACTTTTGTGACGACGAGAATGCCTTCTCGTATATGTTATTTTCTGGTGGCTTCGAGTGAGTCGTGCCTTGATCGACGGGGTTACAGGGATGTTGACTAGATGACACTACACCTTTGGGTATATTTTAAAATTTTACTTATAATTCATTAACCTGGTAACATTATTACACTCTGGTGACTCACCACAGTTCATATATTTTATATATCTATCACAGTCTTCTGCTTGCAAATTTAACTGTCTCTAGAGTATGATATGATGTTTTAGTATAATCTCATTTATGTTTCAATGCTCTCATCATAATCATCATTATCTATGTGCATAAGTGATGCGTTGGAACTCAGGAGCTGAGCTTTGCTCGACCCTCGATTTTTAGGGCATTACAAGATGGTATCAGAGCATGATTTGGATTAAACTGGACTTGGGTTATGGTCACACGACGCACTCTGACTTAGGAGGGAGCGATGGAACTTAGAAACAGTCATAGGTATCCCGATTTCGCCAATTGGAGAAGTTCACTGAAAACGGTCGTCGAGATCGAGTCCATACTAATCCACGATTGCATGAGTCGACCCCAAACTACTCCTAGGCCGTCTATTGACAGGTTTAGATCACAATCCACCCAATCCCAACTGTTGAAAATCAGTAAAATGCCATTATGTATCAGAACATACTCGGAATGACTCGAAACAGAGTCGGGGGCCAAGGGATGCATTCCGGGGGGACCCACGGTGGACCCGGGGTACATTTGGCACCCTGGGAGGGGGGTGGCCACCACCCTACGGTGGCGGCACCGTGCCCTATCCAGAGGACGGCGGCGACGCCGCGCTCACCGCGGTCGACCGCGGCCTCCTTTGTTAGGGCCTATCGGGCCGATGTGGGCCGGCGTCAGGCTGACCTCCCAAACAGTGTGGGGCCCACAAAATTTTGTGGGGACCCCTCTTTCTTGTCCGTTTGGCCCCCTCCCTCTCAAAGCACCCCTCCAAGCTTTTCTTTCTTCAAGAAAACCCAAAACAAAACAAAATCCTCACTCAAATCTCCCTCCAATCGCCCATTCCGTCATTTTCTGTCACAACCCATTCACCTCCATCATTTACAACAAGTCCTACTCCCCTACCCTCTCCATTCTCTCTCATTTGAGCCTGTACATCCCCCATTTGAGGCTCAAAATCGTGTAAGCTCTCTAATCTATCCTATCTTTCCATTTTCCCTCTTTATTTCATTTCATTTGAGCTTATGTAGGCTCATGATTCCGAAACCCAACAACCCCTCTCCTATCGTCTTCATTTCCTTTCATTTGAGCACCAAATCCACAGTTTTGTGTCCCATAACTTTCACAACCTCCAAATGTTGGGACGTTTAGGGCCCGTTCGGCCAACTGCATTAGGTGAGTTTAAGGTGGATAGAATTGTAAAAGTAATAATAAATGTATGTGTAAGGTATGGTCCCTATATTGGGTGTATCCCATGTTTTCTAATGCCATGTTTGGAATGTATGTAATGAAAAGTATATGCCGAGTTTTCCTTTCCAATTTACACTTAGAAATTCCTCATCATGGGATATGGAAATCCCATCTCACACTCTCCCAGACAAGACTCATTTTCCAAAGCCTATAAAATTAATCCCCACCCACCCTCCTACCAACCATGCCACTCCCAATCCCGAGGAGGGATTAGCAATGCAAGCCCATTAAATACAACTTAAGACTACTGGCCAAATAGGCCCTTGGAGTTTCAGACCTGGAGCGATGCTCCTAGATTTCGACATACCTGACCATATAGGAAATCCAACAAATTAATAATGCGAACCTTAGGATCTCCTTAGTTGGTGTGGTCATGTGTGTAGTGCTCGAGCGTAGTTACATTCAAGTTCGGGAAACTCAATTTCAATCAGACAACTTTGACCCTAAGAGATAAAACAATTTCTTATATTAGAAAGGGTATAAAATCATCAAGTGTATAAGCATAGACTTTGGATTACAACCAGTGGATTACCGCTACTCCTAAATTAAGACTAGACTACTGGTTTGGCTAAGGAAGGTAAAGGACTAATTAGTTATGTTAAGCCAATTGAATAATAGACTTAGTTATTCGGCTTAACTGACTCATACCCACTACACAACTTTCCTTCCGTGTTAGCCCGACCACTTACAACTAAAAGTTTCTTAATTCGTCTTTGAGGAGTGTTAAGGACATATAACCAATAGATTTTTTCTTTTTAGGCCCAAGGAATTGCCCAAATGGGCAACAGACAGTTAGGAATTAGGTCCCAAATCACATGCCATGTCGGCATACATATTGTGCATATGAACGTAGAAAGATAGACTGCCTGTTAATCTAGACATGATTAGATAGGGTAAGTCTGGACCGTGGAAAAACTCCTTGGTAGAATTAGGCATCTTGACACAAACTCACACCTGCCCCTGAAATTAACCACAGTACCCATCATCTTTAGCTTCTTTCTATAATCATAGGTACCGATGCCATAATACGCATCATCGATGAAAAGAAGACCAATGTATTGCTAAATCACTTCCCATGTCATACTAAAGATAGGTCTCAAATTTCAACTCGTTCTGACATACAGATCGATATATAAATTCTTGAACCCTGAGAATAGAAACAATTTTAGGGAGAGGAGGTAGACAAGTTATGAACCCAGTTGAGTTAAGTAGGTATATACGTCTACCCGTTCATGGGCGAGTTATAAACCCAGTTGAGTTAAGTAGGTAAACACGTCTACCCGTTCATGGGCGCAGTAGAAGCATGGTTGGCCCTTGCCCCACTGGCCCAGGATCGAAAGAAATTACTCCCAATTATATGCAAGGTTAGGTTATTAAATAGGATCTGAATCTTCCTTAGAATGTAAAGAAATTAGGGTTCAAGTGTTAAACAAACTCATAGTACAGAATAGGCGAGGTGCGAACTAAATTGCAATAGCCAAGGTCAACGCATCTACAACTGTGCTCATAATACGAACATAATAGAAGCCCTAGCAAGTTCTACTATGAGAAACCTTTTTAGGATGATCTAGTAAGATTTGACTCACCATTTCCTTGGACATAGATAATATCGAGGACTCTCTTAGACCAAGACCTAAAAAGGTAACCCGAGAAATAGGACATTTGAACCTTTCAATGATGGACATTCCCTACGTTTTTCGAGTGATCGAACTACGGAGTTACTGACATATACAACTACGAAGTATTCACGACTTGACCCAATTCTCAATCCTGGGCGACTACCAATGGACTCACTGCTTAGCCGAGCAGAAGACTAGGAGCCACCAGGACTAAGAAGGGATACGATGAGCTTTCTACCCTGGCCAGGTAGATGATCGATGTATCGGGATCAAGCCCATTATAACCGTCTCTCCATGTTGGTCAAACATTGAAAATAACTATCTTACTCTAACTAGTTAGGAATCGAAGTCAAGACTCCAAATAGGGAAAGCAATCCATTGTAGCAAACCATCAGGATAAAAGCAAGGGATAAAGAAATAAATTTTTAAGGGGGGGTAGCCTAAAATGTACTAGACTAGTATGCACAAGATACACCTTACCACGCATAGAGACATGAAATTAATAAGTCTTAGGCAAATGAAATAACAGAATCCTTACTTATTGCCTTTAACCAATTTCGGGGACGAAATTATTTTTAAGGGGGGTAGATTGTAACATCCCAGATTTTTGCCAACCTGGAATTAGACGTCTTTAGGCAATGGGTCGCACCAAACACCTTATTAACTTGTCAAAACTCAATCCCAAAGTTTAAAATCGCTTCTTAACCCATTTCCTTCACAAATCTCACCTTTCACTACTTTGTTCTTTAAATGTCTCTAAGTACTTTCACATTAGACACTATCTTAAAGTTTAGGTGATGAAGAATAATACTTAAACTAAACATTACTGAAAATAGTAAATACATAAATAAAACGGGCTTTTAACCATTAACCTTATGGAATTATCGACGAATAGGTTATTTAGAAACATCAGCCTCTCCTGCCCTAGGACCTTCCTCTGTCGTAATTGGGCATGAATTAGTTAAGTATTAATTACTTGGATTACTTTATATAAAAACTACAAAGGTCCAAGTACCACCTCAGACAGAAATCTTACAAGACTAAATCCTTTATAAACTAGAAAAAGTTAACTAAGTGTTACACTAGATCACATACGAAATCTGCACTAATCACTTTAAATCCGATCTATAAGACCCAAAACTTGTAGAGTCAGTGGCACTTGGTTACCCTGAAATTTAGGATCAATCTCATTACCCGGCTGCTCTCGGGAGCATCACGAAACTCCGTATCAGATCTGGACTGAACGTCGAAAGTCCGATTAACGTGAAGTTAAACGGTTAGGACCGCCTTGCTGGGCTTGACAACCATCTCAGAAATCAAATCCAAATAGTGTCCCACGGCTATTCGCATGAGCTCGGAGTGAAGAGTGTTAGAAAACGTAGATTTCTTTAGAAATTAGGTCTCATTTAAGTAATCTGAGACTTGATGTTTGCGGGCCTGATATAAACAATTAGACCATCAGAATCTGACCCAAATACACCCTCGGATCAGGAGAAATTTCATACATAAGTCTGTGTACTTATAACCCCGATCGAGTTTCACTGACCGTTGACCTGAAACTGGTCCGCCACGCATTATCTGGGAATCCAACCGAAACGAAAACTTAACTCGACCTAGATCCAAGGTCAGTGAGCTTAAGTCTGACCTTTGGCTCAAGGGGGGCCTCCAGAAGTGCTTCGTTGAGCTGGAACAGACTCGCTTTGGTTATAACCTAAGTATACCTTGACCTGGAGTTTATTTTAGTAATGTTTTAGGCTATATAAGGACCTTAAACCCTCTCTCATTCAGCCCATATGAATTTGAGAGAAACCCTAGGAGAGAGAAGAGAGAAAAGAGAGAGAAAGTGTGAGAGTTGTGGGAGCATCTCCCTGCCACTCTACCCTGCTGCTATCCGTGCTTAACCACACCATTCTAATCACTTTTCCGACGATTCCGACTTCATTTCTAAGTAAGAAACCCTAGCCCTAATATGTTTTGGGGTTTTGATAGTTGTAGATTATGAAATAACTAACCTAAAGCATGTTATAGGTTGCCACATTGTTGTACTAAAGCGTAGCGTTCCTACCAAGTTCATTACACTTTTACGGCGTAAAGTGCGGACTTTAGACGTATAGGTTATGGTTTTCAACGCTTTCAATGTCAGATAATGATAGATTCATGATCTGTATGTTATTGTACATGTACAAAGTGCCGTCCATTTCATTTTTCGGTTATACGTTAGCTATGTTAAATATATTGTATTCTTCGTATTTGTAGAAAGTACCGCATATGTATAAATTTTAAAAGTGTGTTTGCCATGATTAATTACTGTATGAACATGCTATATATGTGTATAATACTTACTTGGCGAAAGGGTTTGCCCTAATACATGTTTTTGCTAGTATACGCTATGTGTGTTGAAAAAGTGTATCCTAAGTGTTTGTGAAAATGCTTATAAGAGTAAGTACTTAGAGGATTGTGCTTTAGGTAGGTGTTGAGATAGGATTCTTAGCTACCTTAGAGATGTATATGATTTCCTCCATGTTATTTGTTTAATTTAACCGCTTACTTATAAAATATATGTGTTTGTATTTCCTGTTGATATTGTGCTTTATAACATGCTTAAATTACTTTGTTTATTTTGATTTAGTCTACATATTTCTGAACAAGGATTGAATGTGATTGGGGCTATTGTATAGTCCAGGCAATCGGTAATGGGATTGAATTCGTAGTTGAGATTCACTCGCCATACGAGATGTGTTCGACGAACCTGAGTCGTACTTCGGCTGTCGATAGTGGCTGGCCACACAAAGTGCTTATATGCTTCATATCGTTCAACTTGTTGTGCACTCGAGCTAGCCGAGCTCATCAAGTAACCCGATCTGTCTTGTGTATGTTCACCATGTTTGGATGCCTTTGTTTGAACTTAAGGTACCGAACTTACCAGTGAAACCCCGTTAACCTTGGTACCTCAATTCACTAAGACTCATGAGCTGGACATGGTGGTATGGGATACCGTGGTCATGCTGTCGGCCTACGCTGGGGCCATGTGCCTCCCCGTAGTAACCAGTGAGCAACCAGACTTGTGAGCCGAATACGGTGGTATGGGACACTTTATTCGAGCTGTCAGCCTACATGCTTTGATTGGTGATGGGGAAGTGGTGCAACGATTCCGTGTAACAGCCCTGGCAGCCCTGCCGTACCCGGTGTAGTGACCTCGAGCATACTCTGAATCTGTAGAGAGGCGACGAGCCTTTCCGTAGTAAACATAGTA
This sequence comes from Magnolia changhungtana, assembly GCA_030180095.1. Lineage (NCBI taxonomy): Eukaryota > Viridiplantae > Streptophyta > Magnoliopsida > Magnoliales > Magnoliaceae > Magnolia > Magnolia changhungtana. The sequence goes on along the minus strand of JASAUF010000473.1, from coordinate 2,196,705 downwards.
TAAACTAGGCCTGTATTGATAAGGTGATGGGGGAGTGGTGCAATGATTCCGTGTAACAGCGCTGACAGCCCTTGCAGCGACCTAGAACCACACTATCGTATGAGATTATCTAGGATTGAGGACCCTAGAATGGATCATTGTTTGGGAATGATAAAAGGAAGGTAACTTAGTTTTCCAATACTACTGTTTGAAATGGACTAATAACAACTCGGTAATCATGCTCATCATTGCATTGCATGTGCCTGAAAGATGTGGAGCAATGAGGGTGACAGCATGCCGCGGACGTAAGATGGTGCCGCACGAGGGAGTATGTTGGCGAGGGCATGCATCATAATCGCATCTCATCCTTGCATTAATTACAGTACTTAGGAATATTGATTGTACTGCTTTATCATTACTGCTTGACTGAATTGATAACATGTTAACCTATGCTCTGTTATTCCACTGAGTTGATCACTCACTCCCATGTTATGGGACAGAGTTCCGAACACCCACCAGACTTTGTCTGATTGCAGATGGCGACGTAACTCCTGAGGAGGAGCCGAACTTTTGTGACGACGAGAATGCCTTCTCGTATATGTTGTTTTCTGGTGGCTTCGAGTGAGTCGTGCCTTGATCGACGGGGTTACAGGGATGTTGACTAGATGACACTACACCTTTGGGTATATTTTGAAATTGTACTTATAATTCATTAACCTGGTAACATTATCACGCTCTGGAGACTCACCACTGTTCATATATTTTATATATCTATCACAGACTTTCGCTTGCAAATTTAACTGTCTCTGGAGTATGATATGCTGTTTTGGTATAATCCCATTCATGTTTCAATGCTCTCATCAAAATCATCATTATCTATGTGCATAAGTGATGCATTGGAACTCGGGAGCTGAGCTTTGCTCGACCCCCGATTTTCATGGTGTTACATAAATGATCTATCTTAGAGATGAAGGGGAGGATGTTCCAGCTAATAGTCGCCATTTTGGTGTCTGAGAGTTGCCAAACAGTGATGAATGTTCTCTTGAATATTTTCTAAGTTACCATCAAATGATAGTCCCCAGCAAAGTCGCCATTTTGTTTCGACAAGAAAACAAATGCATTTGATTTGGGGGATTTATTCAATGATAACAAAGAAAGAATGAGAGAACATTGATCACATTTATTCTGAGTTCATTTACATCCTCGGATTCCCTTGATTCTGAAAATAAAGTACAATCAGTCAAATCAGATAAGATGATCATTGGAAATTTCGACAGCATTCCGACGCCTGTTTCAGTTATCTCCTAGGACTTAGGAGGAATTGCTGATCTGATCAACTAATCTTGGCAGCATTCCGGCGCTTTCTTTGGTCATCCCCTGGGACTTAGGAGGAATTGACGAATTAATCACAATCTTTAAGGAGATAGAAATTCTGGCAGCATTCCGGTGCTATTTTTATAATCTCCTAAGACTTAGGAGGAATATACATCTCTGTCGATGATTTTCCCTTTCACTTGGACAGGAAGAACTTAAAGACTTAGGGGCTTCAAGTATTTTAACAGCATGACAGCCCTTTGTTGTTGCCGACTGTAGAGCAGTCTGATTGCGCGGTCCCGCGCAAAGCTTATATGTTGTGCGGGTCCGTGCAAAGCATATAGGTTGTGCGGGTCCGCGCAACCTGCAGGAGCACTTTCTCCTACCTTCGGTCTTCTTCTTCGCTATGCTTTCACTTCAAAATCTTCTATCCTCCCCTAATGAAGGAATGAAGGGGTATTTATAGGCACTCGCACGTGTGAACCTTAATCTTAGCGATGTGGGACACATCTTGAAAACTCACTTGGAACTCTTACTGCACAATCGATTTTGCGGGGACCCGCGCAATCAATATACTTTGCGGAGACCCGCGCAATCAATATACTTTGCGGGGACCCACGTAATCGACATACTTTGCGAGGACTCACGCAAAGTGTCCTTGAGTTATTGCATTTTTCCTTTCTTTCAACTCTTTTTCCTCAATCTTTTAATCTTCCTTTACTTCAATTCTTCTCTTATTTTTATGCCTCAACAAATTGCATGTGCACGTGGGGTGTTTGTTGAAATTCCTGAGAGGATATTTATTGTAATTTTATATATTTTACCTTATTGTAAATATTTATTTCAGAGTGGATAACTACTACAGATTTGACTATGGGGCCCACCTGAGCGTTAAAGCAATCCAAGCCATCCAGACAATTCACCTAGCCTGGATAAAGGGTCAAGCAAAAAATCAGGTTGTTTTGAAACTCATGTGGGCCTTGGTGCAAATCAAGGGAGGGTGTTCCTACCCAATTTCATTCCTTATGTTGTTGTCCCACCATAGTGTTCAGCTCACACATCTGATGCATGGATTAGGATGTTACATCACACAGGCCCCACATTTGCCTAGTACCACCATAAGCTAGAGCACACTTCATAATACAAAGCTAATGTGATACTATTCATGGTTACAACTACTTCCTAACCAAATCAAGGTCATTAAGATAAAAAAAAAAAAAAAAACTCCATATTTTGAGTAGGAAAAAAAAGATAAGATCAGCAAAAAAAAAAAAAAAAAGGCAATTACCCTGATTTTAATCAGCAAAAAAAGCTAATGGATCTAGCTTGGCCCACTTCCAATCTTGGGTCTACCTCATTTTTGGAGTCATATTCTAACATGATATGTTGAAATGGATGGATGGAGTGGATGTTGCACGGTCATCGTGGATAGGCTTGATTTTCTTAGGTTGCTCATAGTTGGCCATTATTTTCTACAATGTGCAGGGGGGTGGGCTCATCTGTTCTACATTTTTCAACTAAGATACATCATTTGTTCTCCTTCTTACAGTTAGGATACAAAGATATACTCCAAATAGTTAACATATTTGCATTATATCTCATCCTATACTTCAATTTCAAGTGTAAAAGTGAAACCATGGCATATCAATGTTGCAAGTGGTACAATAGACTAGCCAGTGCTGTATGTGAGGTTCCAAAGGTAGCTACAAGGTTGTTTAATGACTGATGTTATGCATTTCAGTTGTTGGCAGTTACTTTGCAGCTGGCAACCAATCACTTCCAGAAAGCACTTAAATTTTTAATTGATTGTTTTGTTTGTTTCTCCAACTTGTACCATGATTTTTCCTTGATGCATTCAACAAAAACAAATGATTGTATGAAGTAGCAGAGCATACCTTAAACCTATGAATTAGATGATGAAGCTTGATGGTGATGAACAATTAAATGATCTCAATAGTCTAAATCTTCACTTTACATCACTTTTAGCTTGATTAACATTTGAGATTAGTTGTGTTTGATTTTCTCTCTACTCAACTCGTAATATGCATGAATATATACAATATTTGGTTGGAAAGAGGGACCAAGAGCTTTGAAATACATATTTCATTTTGTTCTAACTCTATCGAAGGAACTTATCAATTATGTGATTTTTTTTAAATCTCCTTCAATTAATTAAAAAATTCAATGTAATTACATAATTTTAAGAATTATTAACTAAAAATTAATTATTTTGGAATTGAAAGGGAAAACACATAAAGGACATCTTAGAAGACACTCTTACAATGTAAAAGGTCAGAATAGGAAAAGGCAGAAATGAAAGACTAAAAGGTGTGGCCATGTAGGCCACTCATATATAATTTCAACAATTTTTTCCGTTTAAACAAATTACAGCTGAAATATGATGAAGTTATTGGAGTGTTGGAAGGCAGAAATATATGGTGTTAGAAAGGTGGGGCAATTTTGAAATTTTGAAAAGGAGCAGCAAGAGGTAAGGCTGTCAATGGGTTAGATCCGGTATTGGTTTCAGCCCATCTTTTGAACTGGTAGTGTCAGGACTCTCAAGCAGGCCAGGCCCTATTCAAAATTTTCATTTTGATAGCCCAGCTCTAGCCTGTTAAAAGCTTTGGTGAGAACTAGGGGTACAACTCTGGCAGTTTGGGGTCGAGGGTCGGCCTGAACCAAACTCGAATTTCAACATGAGGTGCATAATCCAAAAAAAAAAAAAAAAAAAAAGAAACAACCATTAAAGGCTTATAACTAGCAAATTATCTGTACGACACTTTTGCAATGGTAAACTGATTGATCCACTGGGAATTTTACGGCACTTTTGCCAAGAGAAAAAATAAAACACATGTTCCAAGAATTCATCATAAATAAAGGACTTTTTAAAAGATTTAAAAATCAGAATTTCATCATCTACAGGGTGGAGAAGTACCTCTATTCTATTAAAGGCTTACAACTAGCAAATTATCTTTGTTGGCTGTCATGGTAAACTAATTGATCCACCCTCAACAATGACTATTACTCCATCACACCATTGAGCAATTCTTGTAACCCTGGTTATTAGGATTTGCTTGTAAAATGGATGTCAATATACAGACCCAAGAAATCTTTTTGCCAAGTAAACACAGCAATTATATATCTGAAATTCCATAGATATTTATGGTGTTGAAGTATTGATACAATGATCTGTGGAAAAACCTTTAATTTTATCATTGAGTACTATTCCATTTGCTTCCACATTGTATTTATTCATTGTTTATGCTTGTAGAATGACATGATTAAGCCAGTGATCAACGGGATGTTGAACGTTCTGAAATCATCATCAAAGTAAAGACCGTGAAGCTAATTTCTTCAGTAAGATTTTATTCTTTTTCACTTCTGTTAAGAGCACTACATGCATGCCTGCCCGCCTGCCCCCCTGCTATCTCGATATATATCTGTTATTGTTTGTCACTAAGCTATCTCAATGTTCATCAGCTGCTATATCGTAAAAGTATTATTATTATCACTTTAGTCGTAAAAGTATATAGTTCTTGTATGTTATGTTAGTGTACCTATGTGTCTTAGGGACCATTGTCAGCATGAAACCTCTTACTAGTTCAAATAAATGGATAAAAGCATATTTATTTTGTAATTTATTACAATAGAGGTTGTTTTTACAAGTAAAATTAGACCACTGGATGAGTCTTACGTACAATCTCTTTCCTATATTTTTGAAATATCAACACCAAAAGAAAAAAAAAAACATATTACAGTAGCCATTAAGACATTATGTATACCGATATTTCCGGAAAAAAAAAAAAAAAAAAAAGATATTCTGTACTGGCATTTTTTTGGTATCATTTTTCCCCTTCTTTATGGAAGAAACAAATAGACAATATATGTGGATAAAAATAGTCATTGTTGTATTCAACTATTGCCCCACCCACCCGTCGACACCCAAAAGAGAGGATCTGCATGTTTTTTTTGTTGACCATGTGGCATGTCTTCCTAATTTTTACTCTTTGTTTGGGGGTTGAATGCTCTCATTTTTCCTCTGGATGGATTACATGGAGCAGTTTTTCAAGGACCAAGTGGCTGTCATTCATGAAACTTGGAAGAAAAAGAACGTGCTTTTGAGAAATTGCTCCAGGGAGAACGTGGCAAGGCAAAGTTGTCCAACAATGATTCTAGAAGCAAAGAGGAGAAGAAACTCAGGTATTGAATTTAATTGATATCTCTGTAATGAATTGTTTATCTTGTTGATGGAAGGTGATAGAGGAAAACCAAACTTTACCTCCTCCCCAAATGCATGTGTGCGTGTACACATGCACATGCTGACGCATGTATGTGCATACACCCACACACACACACACACACACACACACACACACACACACACACACATATGCATAAGTTAGATTCCTTTGCTATAATATCTAGGTTTTACACTCTTTAGAGTCCATGACTACTGAATATTTTTTTTTCTAGGTTGCTCAACTGATCAGCCAAATGAAAAAAAAAAAGCACACCCACGCGCACAAAAAAAAAGGCTTTTTCTACTAGTAACCTTTTTAGGATTTGATATTCATAATACAGCCCCATCTTGGTTTTCGTTGTGCTTCAATTTTGTTCTTTTTTCTTTTGGCCCAACATCTGGTGTGATCATAATTTCTGCTTTGATATTGATTCTATTGACACCCAACACAGCCATGTTGAAGTCTTTTAACTTCCAAGGAACACATTGATTTGGCATTTTAATGATTGAAAAAACAACCCCCAATTATTAATATTAATCGTTCATTCTTTATCCATGTCTATCTGTTTGTGCACACAAAAATCTAGGAGATTTAAGTTTTGATTGTTTGAATTTTCATGATTAGTGATGTTGAGTTTAGTTATTTAGTGGGCAGAGTTAGTCCTCTTCATTCAAATTAAATACCTACTATTAAAAACTTCCTACGCCTTTAAAATTTCGGATTGAGTTAAAATTTATGTCCTCTTCATTCAAATTTGTGTGAACTTATAAACAGATTAGAATGTCGTCATAGTAGGCATTAGGAAAGTTTCAATGGTGGGCATCATTATCACCATCATTTCCTTGGGCGTGGTCTACTCGAGCCTTAAACTTATTTCATTTTTTTGCTCAGTTTAAAATAGTATGAAAAAAATGAATGAATGACATGGATAAAACCCATATATCATGATGGGCCCATGAAAGCCCTGCCTAGATCGATTTCCATCCAAAGGGCACTTGCAATCCACTATGGTGCTGTAACATCCCGGATTTTTTCCAACTTGGAAATGGACGCCCTTGGACGTAGAACTGCCCTAAGACTTTATTCTGTTATAATTAGGGCATAATTTAGTTAAGTATTAATAACTTGGATCACTTTCTATACAAACTACAAAGGCCCGAGTACCACCTCAGGAAAAAAAATCAAATAGGACCAAATACTTTAGAAATTAGACAAGGAGTAACTAGTGGAAAACTAGATTACATATGAAATCCGCACTAATCACTTTAAATACGATTTGCAAGACCCAAAACTTGTAAAATCATTAACGCTAGGTTACCCAAAAATCTAGGATCAATCTCGTTACCCAGTTGCTCTCGGGAGCACATTGAAACTTTGTATCGGATCTGGACCGCACATCGAAAGTCTGATTAATGCAAAGTTAGGCGTTTAGGGCCACCTTGTTTGGCTTGACAATCATCTCAGAAATCAAATCCAGATAGTGTTCCGGGGCTATTCCCTTGAGCCCGGAGTAAAGAGTGTGAGAAAATGTGGTTTTCTTTAGAAATTAAATCTCATTTAAGTAATCTGAGACTTGTCAGTTGCGGGCCAAATATAAGCAATCAGACCGTCAGAATCTGACCCAAATACACCCTTGGATCAGGGAACATTTCCCATACATGTCCGTGTACTTGTAACCCTGATCGAGTTTCAGTGACCGTTGAACTGAAACTTGTCCGCCACGTGTGATCTGGGAACCGGACTGGAATGAAAACTTAACTCAACCTAGATCCAAGGTCAGTGAGCTTAAGTCCGACCTTTGGCTCAAGGGGGGCTCCAAAAGTGCTTCGTTGTGACGAAACAGTCTCTCTTTGGACATAACCTAAGTATATCATGGCCCTGAGTCTATTTTCGTGAGTTTTGGGCCTATATAAGGACCTTAAACCCTCACTCTCTCATCCCATATGAATTTGAGAGAAACCGTAGGAGAGACAAGAGAGAAAAGAGAGAGAAAGTGTGAGAGTTGTGGGAGAATCTTCCTGCTATTCTACCTTGCCGATCTACGTGCTTAACCATCACTTTCCAATCACTATCCCTGCGATTTCGACTTTGTTCTTAGGTAAGAAAAACCTAACCCTAACTTATTTTAAAGTTTCAGGTAGTGTGAGTTATGAAATAACTAATCTGAGTCATGTTGTAGGTTGCCAAATCACCGTAGACAAAGGCTTATCGATTCTATCGAGTTCTTTACGCTTCTACGGCATAAGGTGCAGACTTTAAATGTATAGGTTATGGTTTTCAAGGCTTTCAATGTCAATTAATGATATATTACTGACGTGGATGCTATTGCACATGTACAAAATGCTGTCCGTTTCATTTTTCGGTTATACGTTAACTATGTTGAATATACTGTATTCCCCATATTTGTAGAAAATACCATATACATATGAAATACAGATTTACGCTTAACATGATTATCTATCGTGATTATATGCTTGTATGTATGCGACAACTCCCTAGCGAAAGGACTTGCCCTAAATCACGCCATGGCCAATATACGCTATATATGTTAAAATGTGTAGCCCAAGTGTTTATGAAAATGTTCAAATGAATATGGAACTTGGATTCATGCTTGTCATGATTATTCACCGTGGGTGCATGCATGTTATACATGAGGCAGCTCCCTAGTGAAAGGATTTGGCTTAATACCTATGTGATCAACATACGTCATGTATGTTGATGTATGTAGTCTAAAGTATTTGTTGGAATGTCTGAATGAGTAGTAGTTAGTAAATTGTAATGTATAAGGGTGTTGAGATATGATTCTTAACTCTTTTAATTATATGCATGTTTTCCACCATGTACCATCTATTATAATGTATGTTTCTCTATGTAATGCATATGTTTAAATCCATGTTTAAGTTGTATTCCATAAAATCCGTTATGGGTGATGGGGGAGTGGTGTAACGATTTCGTGCAACAGCCCTGGTAGCCCTAAGCGGACAATATCAGACTTTAATTGTGTGATTTGAAATCTTGATCCATTTTTGCTTTAACTATCTATACTTAAATGTGATTGGGGCTATTGTATAGTCCAGGCAATCGGTAACAAGCCTTGAGTTCGTGGCTGAGATTCATTCGCCATGAAGGAAGTGTTTGACGAACCCAAGCCGTACGTCAGTTGTCGGCAGTGGTTAGGCCACACGGAGTGCTTATGCACTTCATGTTGATCCACTTGATGTGCGCTCGTGCTAGTCGAGCTCGTCAAGTAACCCGATTGGTCATTGTATGTTCACCATGTTTGGACGCTACTGCTTGAACCTAAGGTACCGAACTCACCAGTGGAATCCCGTTAACCTTGGTACCTCGATCCGCTAAGACTCATGAGCCGGACATGGTGGTATGGGACACCGTGTTCGAGCTGTCGGCCTACACTGGGGCGATGTGCCTCCCTGTAGTGACCAGTGAGCAACCTCGACTCGTGAGCCGAATACGGTGGTATGGGACACTGTATTCGAGCTGTCAGCCTACACTGTTTTGATAGGTGATGGGGGAGTGGTGTAATGAGTGCGTGTAACAGCCCTGACAGCCCTAACCGTTCCCGGTGTAGTGACCTCGAGCATACTCTGAATTTGGGGTAATGCGTCGAGTCTTCCCATAGTAACAGAATATAAACTAGGCCTGTATTGATAAGGTGATGGGGGAGCGGTGCAACGAGTACGTGTAACAGCCCTGACAGCCCTTTACGGTGACCTAGAACTGCAACATCATATGAGATTATCTAGGACTGACCCTAGAATGGATCATTATTTGGGAATAATATAAGGGAGGTACCTTAGTTTTTCAATACTGCTGTATGAAAAGGACTAATAACAACTCGGTAATCATACTCATAACATAGCACTGTATGTGCCTGACATTGTGGAGCATTGAGGGATGAACGCATGCCGTGGACGTAAGATGGTGTTGCACGAGGGTGGTTTAGAGAGGGCATACATCATGTATACATTTCATCCTTACATTAACAAGAGTATTTAGGATTGTTTGATTGTACTGCTTTATCATTACTGTTTGACTGAATTGATAACATGTTAACCTATGCTTTACTGTTCCACTGAGTTGATCACTCACTCCCACATTATGGGACGGTGTTGTACACACCAACCAGACCCTGTTGTAGCTGCAGGTGTTGGTGATGCTTATGAGGTGAAGCCGAACCTTGCGATGACGATGATGCTTGTTCGTATATGCTGTATTCTGGTGGCTCCACGTGAGCCATGTCTTGATCAACGGGGTTACAGGGATGTCGACTAGATGACCTTACACAATTTGGTATATTTTGGAATTGTACTTGTAATTAATTAACCTGGTAACATTATCACACTCTAGAGACTTACCATAGTTTATATATTTTATACATCTATCACAGTCTTCCGCTTGCAATTTAACTGTCTCTGGAGTATGATATGTTGTTTCAGTATAATCTCATTCATGTTTCAATGCTCTCATCATAATCATCATTATATGTGTTGCATAAGTGATGCGTTGGAACTCGGGAGCTGAGCTTTGCTCGACCCCCGATTTTCAGGGCGTTACAGGTGCAAATTATTTTTATGGTGTGAACTGCCCAAAGATTGGATCCACCATATTTTTTGGTCATCTGATCATCCATTAGATGCCATGTAAAACTCGAGTGGGCCACAACACAGGGAACAAGGTGGGATGCAGTACAACCTGATTTTTGTCTTGCCTTAAAAATCTCCCTCCCTTATGACCCACATGAGCTAATTTTTAGGCCCTAGGATAATGTGGGGTGGCACATTTTATGGATATGTCCACATGTTACCAGTGCCTTAAATACTAAAGTCAGGTCATTTGCCAAACAAGCCATGGGTGGCCATGGCCACATATGGGCTAGGCCTTGTCTGATGCTAAGGCCCAAACCCTGAGGTCATACCCAAACAAGGCCTGACCTAATACATCCCCTAATCAGATTGGACTTGAATGTTTGTTGGATAGAACACATACATACCAAGTGGGGCCAGGTTAAAATAACCTAAGACCAGGCCTGACCCGAGAACTGATTGGGCCATACATGACAGGTTCAAGCATGCTCTGAAGCAGGGCCACCCCTTGGATAGGCCTGGCCATGCAAGATCCAAACCATCTAGAATCACAAGCCACTTAATGTAGCATGGCTTGAAATTGATCTTAAAATCTAATTTACGGCCACCAATTTAGGCCCTTTTTAGCAATTTAAAGATAATTTCATCTTATTTTAGTTATGGGTTATCAAAGATTTTAATCATTTCAATCTCTAATACATGGTTACTATTTAAAAAATTGACCTGAGCTCATTTCAAGTGGCAACCAAACAGGGCCTAAGGATTTTGTATTCAAAGTTGTGTTTGCATCGGATTGGCGACCTTCTCCTAATAGTGCAGTAGTCATGGATTGCCAACTTGTAAAAGTCAGATGTGACCCATCCAAGCTGACTCGTACTCAGTCAAGAAGCCATGTTATTAGTTCAACAAAACTCTTTTGATCTCTAGTTTCTATTATGAATGTCTCAGGTAATGCGCCAGCTCCAGTTTTTCCTATTTTTTCTTCTACTCTTAGTGCCTATTTGAATTGTAAGTTACTTAAGATAAGCTATTTATTCCACCGGTAGCTTATCTTAGTTTCTACTTATTAAGAAGATAAGCATGTTTGGCAAACAAAATATTTACCTCGATGATAGATTATAATTCTTCTAGTTGTATCCTTAATTAGACCAAAAACTTACTAATTAGGTGCTTGGCTGTGTGATTGAGGTGTCCATATTAGCTGTGTGAGATGTAGGCCATGTATGCGGTAGAGAAGCTTTCATGGCAATTAAGTACTATTATGCTAGTGTATTGTTGTGTTACTAGAAGTAGAAAGAAAAGGGTGTGTTTAAATAGTGATTTTTAGTGTTTATATCAAATGATATTTACTTGGGCTTTTCTTTATTGATATGTTTTTATTCAATTGGAAGGAATTTGTATTGGTGGTTAACTTCAATGATGAGGATTGAATTTCTTGATCTAGGTTGCTTTAGTTTCTAATTTTGATTGTGTTGAGAGAATATAGGAATAAGGATGGATTTTATTTTAATTGAATTCTTATATGCAACCGCCATGTGTATATGCCAACATGGCCTACATGTTCAAGGTGCGAGCCCTTGTTTACACAAACAATCAGGCACATCCCTATTTTTATTTTATTTAATAATGATGATCTGAATTCCAACTTATTTAGAATCAATGTCTCGCTATATGATATTTTTTTAGCAACTGGATGTAGATGCAACTTTTTTAGCTTGCTTTCCATGTTTATGACAAGTTCATTCAGCATAATTTAGATGGGCCAACACCGTCTGAATATGAAAAACTACAAGCAGAAATGCAAGATTTGCAGTTAAAGTATGATGAGCTTTCAACAACTCACCTAGATAATTGCAGGGAGGTAAACCATTTTAACCATACAGACTGATAGAATTAAGGACTTCAATGTGGAATTCTGTGTTTATTTTCTATTGAGAATAAAATTAAATATATACAGGTGGAGAATTATCTTTAGATATAACACGAAATCACAATTTAGCTATTTCTACCATATTACCTTTGTAGTACAACTTTGCGGGCTGCCTCCTTGGTCTTAAGAGGAAACTCTCTGAAGTGAGTGGAGGCAAATACTGAATGCATTGTCTTAATCATTCAAGCATAGGAGTGAATCTAGACCCATTAAGCAAGTGGTCAAAGGTTAAAATTACCTGAAATTTCATTTATGTTTTCATTTGTTACTGCACATTGAATATAGATAAACAGTTAAGCAGATGATTTCTTTCACTTATGTTTGGCCCACTTGATCAATGACTCAGATCTCACTAATCATTGTTAATTGTGCCTACATTTATAGGAGGTGGACGACTAAACAAAGAGATAAATGCATACAGTGGTTAGCTAAGCCCAAACGTTTGTATAACTTGAGCCACCTACAAGCCATCCAATGTGCCAATGTGGCACATGTATTGCAGATCTAAGCCGTCCATTTGGTGGATCCTAAGCCTTAGAAAAAATGTTGGACCATCCACTAAACAGACTAATTATATAAAGAAGAGAATGACTTAGTAAATATGGCTAATATCTTTTCACATACCATGTATTGGTAGGATTTAACTGATCAGAGAGAAGGCATCAGATGGTAATGGACAGCTTCGATAATCTCACATACGTGGGCTTCCTCGTATGACAGAGATAATACAATCATTATAAAATGAAATTAGTAGATTTGTCTAATAAATATTGAATTTATTCTTCTTCTTTTTTCATATTGAAATTAGTAGATTTGTCTAACTGATCAGAGAGAAGGCATCAGATGGCCTTGTCCAATTTCTCATAATACATAAAAGAATTTTTAAAATTTTTTTTTAAAGTAAAAACAGATTGAAAACAAACCCGACACAAAAACCACTTAAAATGGGCAGCAGGTGGTGCTAGGCATTCCACATTGAGGTAATATAGTTTGAAATGTTGGTGAAAAATGAGTTTGAATTGTGAACAATGATCATTCTAGAAACTAGCATTATAGTCATTGGATGGGATGATTTAACATTAGATTCTTTCACTAGGCATTATTGTTATAGATGGGCTTGGGGCATAATATTCAACTTTAGTTATGGCCTAAAAATTGATGGACTGTATTAACAATTTTCTTATCTAGAATTGCTACTTACGCAAGTTTCCTACCATACCATTTGAAATTATTTGTCACTTTGAACATATTACGTGGATTTATGGCACTGTATCTTTGATGCTACAATGCTATGGTTGAGCTCAACTAGCATCAGATTACTACATTATCATTGGTCATCTCTTTGATGCTACAGTCCTATAACATCTTTTCCTGCATTTCAATTTTCATTTGCTTCAATGTTTCTAGTACTTTTTATATCATTGCTCTTCAAAATTTTTACTCTTTTTTTTTTTTTTTTTTGAAAAACAACCAGGAGCAATTTCTGGCCCCTAAGCAGAATCATCTCCCCAAAGTTAGAGCCAAACTTAATGGAAGAGGAAGAAGAGGATGAAGCGTTAAATATATGCCCCTCTTAGATCTCATGGTTCTTCGCAGCGTTAGGTCATAAGATTGCTTCTTTTCTCCTACTCTTTTGTTACTTCAAGTGACTAAGTTGTCTGAGATCTATGATTAATCTCTGGTGTTTTTTGAGAGAGTGTTTACTTTTGTATGGTGAAAATGGGCTTATTACATTTGTAGGACATTGCATTTTCATGGCGGATCTCTACATTTTTTTTCCAAAGCATTTGATTTTCTTCACTTGACTTTGTTGTATAGTTTCAAATGATTGTTCTGTGAAGATATATGATGTTGTCAACTATGATATGATGTTCATGATGCGTCTACCACTTGTTCCTGGCACACTTGAATGGGTTTACAAGCCTAGTGATGTCAAAGCTAAGCTTGCCATTAGTGACCGGAACTCGGCCTATGTTCACATATAAGATGCACGTGCTAGTTCGAATGAGCTTATTATTTCAAAAGAGGTATATCCGTTGATTTTTTTTGTTATGTTCTTAAAATTTTTAGAGCCATGCTAAGGATATTGGTACGAAGAGGACTGAGAAACCTCTTTTGAGGCACATCCATCAAGTAGGATGAATCGATTCATACTGTATATTGAGTCCATACTCATCTTTTGATTTTCAGGTTGTAAATGGATTATTGCCACTACAAAATATTTATCCAAGCAGAATATTCCAAAATCACTAGGGAATTGATTTGGGTTTGTTTTGGATTTTTGGTTTTTTAATTCCCAATTGCATAATCTAATGCAATCATTCCATTTAGGTTTTTTTTTTCACGATGATTGATTGCTTTTATTTGACTAGATGTTGAAAATGGAACTGATGATCTACAACTGGCTGGATGTTGAAAAGGCCCATGTCCACATTTCTACTGTTTTCCATGCTGACCCATTGTCCAAAGGGTTTTTAACGTCCACATTAAGGATGGATTTACCATAGTTTATAGGAATGCAATTATAGTGTTTGAGGATGCTTCCTTGTTTCCAATGCTTATCATGTTCATTGTTTTTCATGGATAAACAGAACATTCATAATTCAATTCATTAGCTGAGTTGGAAATCTGTCTTCTGGTTTACAGGCCCGACTTAGCCAAGTTTCATAGAACTCCGTGACTCAGCCTAGTGTTTGAGAAATTGGTTAAAAGCACCAATCTGATTGTAAGGAGATGCAAGGAAACCATGAAAAAAATTGAGGAAAATAGTGAAAAAAAGATGCTAGGGACATGTAGCTTCAATCTAATGATTAAATACATGTTAGGTGGGTATATGCAAACGTGATTATCATTATGCCTTTCCTTTATTATTTTTACAGGTTAGGCATGATTTCTTAGCAATCACATGCTTTGCTACTGTTTGTTTCCTTGCTCTGCTGCTTTAAGCTTGCAGGCTTTGCTGTTTGGTTTTTCAGCAATTGTGCTCTCAGGTTTGGCTAAATTTTCAATTCAAGCTAAAATTAGCCGCCTTTGTTGAATCTCTGATCACTTCCTTGTCAAAGGTTTCTCAACCCTTGGAGTGGAGAACTACAACAGGCACTTACATTCTTTTAACTTCTAGGTCCATCTATAAAATGAGATTCATAGTTGATTGATCCATTGTATGGAAATCGATTAGGTGGTGGCCTTCGATTCAAGTACATTAGACTCTGTTGCATCTGCTTTTGTAACCATTGGTGGTACCTTAACTAGAATTCTTTGCTTGCTTTACTCCTATTTTCAAGAAATGGTGAAAGTGTGGGAAGCTAATCTTCTCATTTGATGCAACAAAGAAAGCTCGCTTTGGTGTACTCCCACAATATGTAAAAGATGAGCTTCAAATTAAATGGTTTGAGCTCCCAAATTGCTTTATCTTCCATAATGGTGAGTTTTTTTTTCCTTTAACAGACCAACAACAACATCTCGGGAAACATTTCAAGCTTACTATGCTTGATGTGCATTTTGCATCATAATCCTATATGTCATATCAAGCAAGGTTAATTGGCCTGGGCACTGAGGGGTCCCAGATGTGTGTTTGTGTTTCTAGTCCTTTGTAGCATGCTCCCATTCTTCAATCTTGATCATTAGTGGGGAGACTTTTCTTTTTCAATCACTTACCTTTGGCATCTTTTTGTATCTTGCCAAAGCCGAGATCTGTTTGTTGTTTGTCTGTGATTTGAATTTAACACTATAACTGATTTACTCTATTGGTTAGCTTGCATTACCTTGACACATGTTTTTATTGGATATGCTTAATTATTGATGCACATAGATTGATGGTTTTGCACGTCTTATTCCTCTCCTTTCATTTTCATGAAACAATGCTTAGTATTTTTATTTATTTATTTATTTATATTCTTAGGTGGGAAACACCTTGTTCCTATGGGTCTAGGAGATGATGATCAATGCATTGAGGGAGCTTCACACGACATCTCCAGAAAGCTATAATTGAAAGTGCTAGCCTTTACTGTAGCTTAAATGTAAATTTGATTTTGCAATGAAACATCTTCAAGCACATTATTTTCATATGTTTTTCTATGGATTAATCTCTATTTTGATGGAATGCAATAAACTTCTGTTAATTTATTTCCCTTGACCCTAAATTTCGTGTGTTTATCAGGGTTTAAAATTGTTCCGAAAATTCTATCCTAAAATCTGACTATTGGCAACATTAAGAACGGTTTAAAACCGTTCCTAAAATTTTGTTCCTAAAATGTGACCGTTGGCACATGAACAATTTAAAACCATTCCTAAAATTCCATCTCTAAAATTTGAAACAGTACCCAAAATGGTTCTGAACCGTTCCTGTTTTTTTGTGATGCCTCATTTAGGAACAGTTTTAAACCGTTCCTAAATGACGATTTTGGTGTAATGAGTGCACTCCCTATTATCAAACCAACTCAAAAAGGGAAGTGAACAAAATGCCAACTCCCATCCAAATTTCCATTCCCATTACATTATATGTGCTATTTGGATGATAAAACAAACCATAAAGCATCATTATCTTGACTTTGATATTCTTCGTATGGCTGTTTAACATTAGATGACAGCTGTAAGTGCTATGGTTTCCTATTCCTTTGTTTGTCAAATTTTGTGGTGTCAAAAACACAATTTATGTCTTGTGTAGCATGTTGATATGTTTAAGACACTACATCTTTGCTTCAAGTCAAGAACGAAGAACTACAAATCATTTCAAGAAATGCAAGTACAAGCTACAATGAAAGAAGTGATCTTGTTCAAGACTCAAGTTAGTGTACAACTCAAGATGAAGTATAATTCAAGTTCTAGAAGATCTCAAGTTCAATGCTACATCAAGTATAGAGATCTCAAGCTTCACAATCTTCAAAAGGTCAACCATCATCTAAAGAAATGAAGTTTCAATGTCCTTACTTTACATTCAAGGTATGAATGACCTTAGATTAACCTTAAGGTAGGTCATTTTGTATACATAATTCAAATTGAATCTTTTTATAAGTATTTGGTCTGTTCTAAGCCTAGTCCTGGACTCTGTTCGACTAGTCCTAGAACTGGCTCAACTAGCTCAAGAAATTCAAAGACCAGTCTTAAGTTGTTACAAATTTTCAAAATTTTTTAGTTGAACTTCGACCAATCCTTGAGTCTGCTCGACCGGTCAAAGGAACAGTGTCGACTCATTCATGACCAGTCCTACAACTACGACTCAAACTCCAGCAACCATTCTTGGTTTCTCACGAACAGTCGTGGGTTGGTTATGACCAGTCGTGGAGGCCTTACGACTAGTCGTGGACACCCTACGACCAGTCGTGGAACGGTTTTATCAGATCACGCTTAAAATTTCAAAATGCAGTTCGACCTACGACCAGTCGTGGTGGCCACTCGACCAATCGTAGACGCGATTTCTGCATCTATAAATAGAACATGAATTTCAGAGTTTTTAAAAGAATCTGAATTCAAGTAAAATCAAGGCATCACTCTGAGATAAGTTTATATTATTTTTAAGCTACGATGTGCATATTTAATATTCTCTTTCGTTAGCTTTGTCAATTTGATTTTGTTTCTATATTCCAATCTGAATTGAATAGAGGAATTATTGTATTCCTTCTTCTTGGAATCAAAATCAAATAGAGCTAGCCTATTTGGTTTAATTTAAAATCAATTAGAACTTAGAACCATTTCAAAGTGAGTATTGGACAATTAAACTTCTATATTCGAACTTCTACTCCGATTGGTTCTTCTGGGCTGATACAAAAGGAGAAATTCAGGTATTTTACTGTATTGTAAATTTCCTTCATTTTGGTTTTTGTTTGATATTCAGCCAAAAAAATCTCAATCTAATGGCTATCTGAGGAGAGCCAGAAAACTCAGAAAATGGGGTTTTTGAATTGTGTAAGCCCATTTGAAAGACACAATTGTGAAGGTTTTAGGTGAACCTGTGAAACCTATTTTCATAGTGAACGCCGATATCCCCTGTGTGTGGATATTAGGAGTGTAGTAGCAAGCTCGGTGGCTGTTGTTTAACAGTTGGTGAACACACAAGCGAACAACTATAATTCTGTCTTATGGTTTGAATGTTTATTTAATTTCTATCTTTTATCATTCGAAGCTGTGGAATGTATGTGTGGATGTGAATGTTGTAATATTTACATTTTAAGCATTGTGGGAATGTTGTAATAGTTTAGAATTTCAATTCTTGCTATTTCCTTTATTCCTCTTCAGTTTGAGATATTGATACTTATACCGTTCTAGTAAGGTTGTCCTGCCATAAACCCTTGGTTTTTATGGTGCAAGGTTGTCCTTAGAACATCATTCGTATTAGCCTCTCAATACCAAAATATTGAGGTTGCTTTACATTTCCGTATTGTGATTTATTTAAAGTTCTATCTTTCAATTATTTATTTATAAGGCTATCTTATTGTTTAATTCCACTGTTATATTTTTAAAATTGGCATAGTCCTATTCACCCCCCCCCCCCCCTTTAGGACATATTGCTAGGCCTTTTCAATAGCCCACCAACCATTACAACTCTGAATTTTCTATGAACTGACATTGAGACATGAACCACACTGGACCTGAAGCCCATACTGTTAATAGTTTGGATAACTCCATAATAACAAAGAATGTCAATCAATCACCATGTATTTTAGAAATGTATATCATAGGGTCATAACAACATTTCTCAATGAAACTTGATGCAAATAGATGTAAAAGGAGGAAAAAAAATGATACTTACAGCCTTTCTAATCCTCTTAGAAACATGAAAAACTACATTCAAGCTGATCATGATGCAAATATTTCATAATACTCCAAGTTTTTCTTTGTAGAGCTTATGCTTCTCATTTTGGTAGCTTCCTTTCCTTTTTAATAAAATTGCTTATCTTTCAAGAAAAGATAAAAATAAAAATAAAAGATATTGAAGCAAAAAGAAAAAGAGAGAGAGAGAGAGAGAGAGAGAGAGAAGAGAAAAGATCGCCGGAAATATTAAACAGTTCATTCACCCTGCTTCTTTTGATGATAATCTCGGCTTCTGTAATAAAGTTGGCTAGGAATCTAACATTCTGTACAAAGTGAATTCATAGTAAGATTATGCCATATATAATATTTTTCATGCACCATGTTAGGAAGATACAACACATGAAAATCAAAAGAAGAAAGAACAGGGAGCATGAAACTTCCTGCATATCAAATTTGATTTGCACCTATGCATGTGAAAACACAACATGCGTAGGACCCATTGTGGACAATCTGGCCAAATCTGAGGCTGTTCAAACATCATCAGGTCGGCCACACAAGCACAGAGACTGTTTATTTAAATGTTCAATTTTTTACTAATTTGCATACCTAGTAATGTGGCATGGTTTTTACTAATTTTTAATCCTCGACCTATGTTTGAAAACACTTCCAAACAATTCAACTTGGCTAGTCAACTCAACTCAATCGAGTTTTATAAAGACTTGAAAAAGGAAAAAAAAAAAAAAAACTCGAATTGGTCTAAACTTGGTTGCCAAACGGAGGATAAATAAAGGGAGTGTTTGGGAAACATACCATTGATCCAATGTGGTTGGAAGTGGTACCCAGTTCTTAACTTCGTACTGGCTATATTAACTTTGGAAACCTCCACAGATTGGAGATTTCTGTACACCTGATGAGAATCTTCAACCCCATTCTTGCATATGCACAAAAAAATGGAGAAGACCCAAACAGAGAATACAAGCCTTGGGATTTCCATGAGAGAGAGAGAGAGAGATGTTGGAATTTGTCTCCTTAAATATATGAAAGATGGGAATGGATAATGGACCATCTTACAGGGAACAGTATAAATTATACCGAAAACATATATAAATTCATGGGGAATGGCCCACGTGGGTTTTTAAATAATGTGCTTTTTAGGTGGTTCTTTCATCCTAACTAGGAAAGTCAGAGGAATGGAATGGATGGAATATAGAAACCACGGTGGGCCCTACACGAAACTAACGGTAAGGATTTTAGAATAGTGTGCATTTTAGGTAGTTCTTTCAAAGACCTTTTGATGCAGGACATGAAAATTAGATATGTTATGTAAGAGTTCAGGCTTTAGATCATACTAGTTCAAAAACAATCACACAAAATTCCACATCCCACAAAAAAGTCAAGCATTCAACAAGGGAATCTATGTGGGTCTAGGCCTACACATGCTAGGACTAGATCAATTAAAGTTATACTGCAAACAATGCTAAAATGAGAGTAAAGTCATCCACACATGCACAGAAATATTTCCCAATTGAAGAGATTCACAAGTTTCAATTCGGGGAACCCTAGGGTTAGAAAAAATGGGCAAGAAATTGGAATTTAAGAAGATTTAAGGTTAGGGTTAAGGGAATCAGGTAAGAGAGGAGTGAAAGAGAGGAAAGAGTGCACCTGAAGATAGCCCGCTCATGTGGACAGCGGGCCAGGCCTGATGTACGTGTGTAGAGGGCCGTCTGCACGTGCGTGGAGCCCACGAACCCAAAACCCCCTCCTTGGGGCTGGTTGGCAAGGGTTGGGCTACAAATCCTCCAAGTTTCAGCTCGATCAAACGTACGGTCCGTGTGTGGTATTCCGTTGAAGTTTCAGCCCTCCTACAGGGCCTAATTTCAGAAATCTGCTGTAGAGAAGGAACGGCTGCAAAATAACGATAGATTTACAGGTGGAATAACTGTAGGAGAAGAGAAATATGGATGGTAGAAGGTGAAGGCGAATCGAGATAGGTGTAGCTCTGCACCACGGTAGTAGCCCTTCGAAGAAGGGAGAGTTTTGCACCCAATTAGGCTTTCACAACTCAGAGAGGAGTAGAAAAATGCATAAATTTTATTCATTCTTCAATGAGTAAAAAAGACTATAAGGGGTGCCTATTTATAATAAAATCTTATACATCAAAACTCGCACCATGTGCGCACCCTATTACTTGGAGACGAAGTAATAAAAAATAACAACTAATCAAGCAATCTAAACTGTCCATGATATTCCTATAACAATAATAAGAAAAACCTAAAGTACTAAATTATTTAGAATGATGGGCCACGATCATGAGAACCTATGGTGGGATTCACATGATGCTTGGGTCCACTCCAACGAACCAAAATGTAGTCCTCTAACTAGAAGGCCCTCCCTAGACGTTGTCATCAATCCAGATCAATGGTTGAGCACTCCTCCTTGCGTACGTGTATAGGGGGGCATGCGTGTACGTGTGATGTCCCCATTAACTCTCTCCAGCTGTGAAGATTTTACCACTAGTAAAACAAAACTCCTGAACCGCTCTAAAATATCAGGATCAAGTCTCTGAAGTTCCTCCTCAGTGAACCACGTACTGTCTGAAGCTGGGCGTGACTTCTACTTAACCAGGTACTTCTGAAACCCGTCATCTGATGTTGGTACTATCTGATGATCCAGAATATCCTCTATTTCCTCTCTAGGTGTGGGAAGGGTAGGTATAGAATGTAGAGGTTGGGAAGAAGGGTCGGGAAGAGGCCATGGATCAAGGGATAGGTTTGGGGAATCAGGATGGTTTGGAAGAAGGGTCGGGAAGAGGCCATGGATCAAGGGATAGGTCTAGGGAATCAGGATGGTTGGGCGAAGGGCCGGACAATGTATCAGTGATCCCTTGAAAAGCAACTATATCCTCCACATTGAATGTGGAACAAATTTCCATGGAAGGTGGAAGCTCTACTATATACATGTTGAGACCATTTCATTTTATAATTTTAAATGGTCCAGCGCTATGCGTGTGTAATTTACAAACGGTTCCCTAAGGGTACCGCTCATGCCTAATGCAGACCATTACAGAATCCCCTACAATGAATTCCTTGAAAAGTTTATGCTGGTCTGCAGAAAATTTGTAATGTTCATACTAGTAGTGATCTTTCAACTGATTTCTTGATGCAATGAATGAATGTGATGCGCAAAGGACTCTACAGACTCTGATGGCCTATGGGATAATGACATACAGACAAGATCAATTGGCTTCTTAGGCTTATACTAGTAATGACTTCAAAAGGACTTAGATTTGTGGACCTATTGATAGAACTATTAAATGCAAACTCGATTATAGGTAGTATGGTGTCTCACATCCTGGTGTGCTCCCCGACTAAACATCTGAGCAAACTTCCTAGGCTCATATTGACCACCTCAGTCTGACCATCAGTTTGAGGGTGGTAGGCAGAAGAAAATTGGAGCCTAGTATTCATCATGTGCCATAGTGTCTTCCAAAAGTAACTCATGAATCGCACGTCACAGTGAGACGCTATAGTTTTTGGTAACCCATGCAGTTTGATGATCTCACTAAAGAACAACTTGTCAACATAAGATACGTCGGAGGTCTTAGAACAAGGAATGAAGTGGGCCATTTTAGAAAAATGTTCCACCACAACAAATATGGAGTTGTGTTTCTGAATAGCCTTAAGGAGTCTAAGCACGAAGTCCGTACTGATGTTCTACCAAGGGATGAATGAAACTGGTAAAGGTGTTTATAATCCTGTATTTTGCTTCTTCTGCTTTGCCGATTAACAAGTACGACATTGCCCTATAATTTTGGCCACATCTCGCTTGAGGCTTGGCCAATGAAACCTATCCTCCATTAGGACAATGGTCTTGTCTCGACTGAAATTACCCGCGACCCCTCCTAAATGTAGCTCCCAAATAAGAAAATCATGGAGGGAGGTGCAAGGTATGCACAAGCAGTCACTCCTAAACAAATATCCGTTTAAAATCAAGTACTCGCTACTAGCTCCTGGCGAATTCCCTAATAATGATGCGTATACAACTCCAAAATCTGGATACTCAAAATAATCTTCTTTGATGCGCTCGAGGTCCATAACTTCGATACTCATGGAATTGAGTAATGTGACTTGATAACTCAATGCGTTGGCAGGCTTATTATCTACATCGGCCTTGTACTTAAGCACAAAAGTATACTCTTGAAGGAATTGAACCCACTTGGCATGTCTAGGATTTAATTTCTTCTGAAAGTTCAGATATCTCAAGGCCTCGTGATCTGAAAATAAGACGAATTCTTGTGACAATAGGTAATGACACCAGTGGCCCAGTGATTGCACTACCGCATAGAATTCTTTGTCATGGGTGGAGTATTTTTACTTCTCCTCATTCAGTTTCTTACTAAAAAAATGTGACAGGGTGCCCTTCCTGACTAAGTACTCCTCCTATGGCGAATCCTGATGTGTCACATGCGACTTTAAAAGCTTTTAAAAATTCCGTAAGTCAAGTGACTGGAGCTTCGGTCATCTTGACCTTTATCTCCTTGAAGGCTTTTGAGGATGTCTTCGTCCATTGAAACTCTCCTTTTTTTTATGCAATCCGTGATGGGATCCATAATGAAACTGAAACCTCGAACAAACCGCCTATAAAAGGTGGTCAAGACGTGAAAACTGTGCACCTTGTGAATATTGCGGGGTTCAAGTCAATTGAGAATGGCTTTGACCTTCTTGGGATCCGCCGACACACCCTCAACTAACGCAACAAAACCTAAAATGATAACACTACTAGACATAAATGCACATTTCTTTAGGTCGATATACAATTTCTCGGCTCTAAGGATCCCACAAACCTGCCTTAAATGGTTGAGGTGTCATTCCTTGGTCATGCTATAAATCAAGATATCATTAAAGTAGACAACCAGCAACTTTCCCATGAAGGGTCTCAACACTTGGGTCATCATACGCATGAAAGTACTTGGGGCATTAGTGTAAGGCCCGTATCCTAGACTGTACTATTTCGTAGGCTTCCACAGTCCTCCCGGTCGAATTCTGGCAACCCGCGACCTGTAATCAGCGTTTACGCGACCCTAAGTCGTATCCTGTATATCCATGTCGACTCAACTCGAAACTTATATCCTAGCGATCGCGCCGTCGCCGCAGTTCAAACGCCACATCTCGAGCGCCGATGCGATACCCATGTCAGGATTGTGGGCCCGCATATATTCCAAATAAATGTCACGCATTATGAATTTCGAGAGAATCTCTACACCCATCACATCAATCAATCACCTCAAGTCAAGTACACTTCCTATCACTCCCCTTACAACACCCATACCTCTCCCATTCCCAAAGTCAACTCTCTCTCTCCACACATCACCCACGCTCCATCACCTTTTCACCCATTACTCACTCTTACATCATCTTTCTCTCTTTCTCAAACCATTTCTCAAGCAATCAAGAAACCAACATCCAAGTCATTCTAAAGAACAAGGTGTGGCCCACTTCTTACCCCCCCTCCCCCTCACATCTCACTATCCTACCATCCAAACCTTATCATCCACCATCAAAGGTTGAGCATCGGAGCTAAGGAAGCCAAGGGACCAAGAAGAAGGCCAATCGGTGGGTGATCGTAGTGTAGATCTTGATTTTTACTATGTAAGGCTCATTTGTGATGGGACCCATCTTGATGTTTGTGTTGTAACAAAGAGGGGCCCATAGTGGTGGGGTCCCTCCAATATGCCAATCTCTCTCTATCTCTTTCTCTCTCTCTCTTTTGTGATAGATTATGGCCCACTTGATCTATATCATCCATCTGTTGGGCCCCTTCCTGCTGCCATGGATGAAGTAAAAACACAAATATCAATTTGATCTAACCCACGGTGGGCCATCACGCGGGATCCATCTTGATGGCGTGCCCGATCCGGGGCCGTCCGTCCCTGGACGTCCAGCGTCCTTGGATGAAGAGAAAACACAAGTATTAGCTTAATTAAAAGCTGAGGTGGGCCACACGTGTGGACCCACCTCGTGCACGTGTTGCAGCTGGATCGTCCATCTGCTAGACGACCAGCAGCACCTGGGTACTGTTAGAGCTCCATGGGCCACCAAAATATATGTGTTTTATGCTAGTCGTCCATCTGTTTAGACATGGGCCCACCCCACACGTGTGACACATGTGGCAGGTGGGACCCACCTTAATGTACGTGTTTTATCTGTGCACCGTCCATCTGGACGGTGCATGTGTAGCCCACCACGATGTACATGTGGATCCACACCGTCCATTGCTTGGATGGTGGGCCACTTCAATATATATGTATTTTATCCAGCAGTCCATCTATCTGGACACTTGGGCATTTTCATATATATATATATATATATATATATATATATATATATATATATATATATCTGGTGGGCTCACGTGGGACCCACCTTTAATGCATGTATTTTATAGGAAGCACCGTCCATCTGGATGGTACCATGTGAGGCCTTATGTATATGGTGCATCCGCACCGTCCACTACTTGGGATGGTGAGAATCCCACCTGATGTATGGGTCTTATCCACACCGTCTAGGTGGCTGGACGGTGGGACCCACCGCTGATGTATATATTATATTCACACCGTCTATCAAGTGACCACCTTGATATATGTGTTACATCCAAACCGTCCATCCAAACAGTGAGCTCGTCCTAAGGCTTGAGAATAAAAATGAGGCAGATCTGTATATCAGGTGGACCACACTGCAGAAAACAGTGGAAGATTGAACAGTTACCATTGGAAGCCTTTTTGGGACCACAACAGTTTTGGATTATTATGATATTTATTTTTCCCTCTTAATTCAGGTCTTTGTGACCTTGTGGATAGATTGTATGGAAAATAAACGTCATGGTGGCCCCTGAGAAATTTTAACAACGAAAATCATTATCTCCACTGTTATGTGTGGTATGGTCCAGGTGATCTGTCGATATGATTCATTTTTTGGGAAAGGCTGTAAAATGATCTTTAAAATAGATGAATGGTGTAGATGGCGCGACCCATTGATGCGGCCCTCTTGATGTATTTATGGCCCATGAGTGAGGCCCGATATGGTATACATGTGGCCCATGTGTGAGGCCCGACGTGAAATATATGAGGCCCATATGGTAAGGCCCAATGTGATGTATATATGGCCCATGTGGGGAGGCCCATTATGATGTAATTGTGGCCCATTCGGTGAGGCCCAATATGATGAATATGAGGCCTATGAGTGAGGCCCAACGTGATGCATATGTGGCCCATGAATGAGGTCCATTGAGATGTGTATGAGGCCCTTAAGTGAGGCCCATGTTGACTTATATTAGGCCCCTGTGTGAGGCCATGGGCCCCACTATATTTTAGGCTTTATGTGGGTCACTCCTTGGGAGCAATGTTGGTTAAATGTCCACATTGATAGGCAATGATGGTTAAATGTCCATATTGTGACATTCCTTTAGGCCTTGATAGGCACATTCTCATCATTCTCATAGTGGGTTAACCCAAATTATTGGTCCCCATTGATGTTGCATGGTTCATCCTCACCGTAGACTCCATGCTACCAGAATTGACATATCCACGGCCAAGGGTTGATCTTCATATTATGATTTAGATCGGTTATTCATCTATGGACCCCGCCTTGCATGTAGGCTGATTATCGAGGCCAATTGTTGATGCCGATTATCGACACCGATTATGAATATGTTTAGCATATCATCATGATACATGCCCATACCAATCATCTGCATGCTTGTGATGAGATGAGGTTGACCATTGCATATGCCTTCTGGTAAGTTGTTTATGGGACTCCCTGATAGGCGGTGTTGTCCCTCATGAGTGCACGGTACACGCAGGATTAATGCATGACTGGATTATATAACTCATCCATCTTACATTGTGTGATATGGTTACTATACGCCTTAGCGACATCAGGGCCGTGGCCTCTATAGGCACATCGTGGAGAGCTAGATTGGATACTGGAAATATTATTACTAGCATCGGGGCGTCATAGATGTCCCTAGGTGAAAATTCGTAAACCCGATTGTACCAGAGATGACTTCAACGTCGAGACCGAGCAGATACATGAGCGCACGAGGGCCGTATACTAGTACGCCGTGTCTCCCACTGTGTCGTGGTCGATTAGAAAGGGGTGTGACCTTACCCGCCTGAGTCAGGGGCAATATCTAGGTTGAATTTGACCAGCTTGAGGAATGGGTCCGCTATCGACAAGCCAGGCCCGATATTTGCAGGCAGATAGTGAGGTCTCTTCCACCTACCCAGTTGTGCGCTCGGATAGGAGCGGCAAGCTGACGTAGAGTATACTAGACCCCAGTGATTGTCCAGCATGAGAACTGTACTGATATTTGATGCTCTAGTGATGAGCTGCATTGATATGTGGATTCGGATGAGGACTGGTATGCTTGAGTTACACCTTGCATCGCATGGCCTTGGTATGGCCAACATCATTAACGTCTTGCATCGCATGGTCTTGATATGGCTGATAGCATTCATGCCCTGCATCGCATAGCCTTGGTATGGCTAATAGTATTCATGAATTTGCCAGCATATTCTGCATTATTCTGATATTGCAATCTGAGCACGCTTATATTGTGTACACACTCTCGCCACCCTCTAAACTTTTTGTAATCTTATAGATGACCGTTGCGTGCAGGTGAAGCTAGGACGCCACACCAGCATTGAGATTGGAGCGTACAATAGACTTCTAGAGCTTCTGATTCTGTTATTGTATTACCCTTTATGCGCATTGTACCTTAAAGTTTTCTATCATAGTGGATTTTGTGATGGTGTTCTTGTGGTTATTGTTCGTGGGTTATACTATGGTTATGCTTATTACAAAATAAATTCATGTTGAAAATCTTCCTTGTATGATCCCAGGATCGGAACCTTGTATATGGGTACCAAGATCCGAGAATGGGGTATTACGGAGGCTATTGGCGATGGACATTTTGTGAGCCCGGTTTCTGAGTTTGGGGCATGACAATTAGTCAGTCCAAACGGCATGACTAGCCACTCGCATAGCCTATCCTTCGTCTTGAAAGCCATTTTTTATTCATCACCGGGGCGTACACGGATTTAGTGATAATCACTTTTGAGGTTAATTTTTTAGAAGATAGTAGCGTTGGCCATCATGTCCAACATGTCATCAAGACACGGTATGGGAAACCGATACTTGACTGTGATTTTGTTTATGGCCCTACTATCAATACACATCCTCCGTGTGTCATCCTTCTTAGGTGTAAGAAGGGCGGGCACGACATAAGGGCTCATGCTCTCTCGAATGAAACCCTTTTATAGAAGCTCATCAATCTGTCTTTTTAGTTCTACATGCTCCTTTGGGTTCATTTTGTAATGAGAGAGGTTTGGTAGAGTCGCCCTAGAGACTAAATCAATGACATATTGTATATCCCTCATAGGGGGAAGCTCATTCGGTAGATCCTCAGGAAAGACAGCACGGAACTCATCCACTACCGACATGGCTTCAGTGGGTAACTCTATACTAGCCTCTAGTGCACTCTCCCTAGCTACAAGGGCATACACCACCGAGTCCGACACAGTCTCTCGCTCAAAGTCTTTGACATTTAGAATAGACTTGGACTTCGACTCTTTCAATTCCTTCGACCCGCTCACACCACTCTTTGTGGTGGACTCCTTTCCAGTCGTGTTCTTGGGCGAAAGTGGATTTAGCTTAATTTTTTTTGCCTTCAAACCAGAATGTGCACACATTCGAACTACCAAATATGGTGACATCCTTATCATAGAGCCAAGGCCTACCCAGAATAATGTGGCCAACATCCATGGGCACAATATCACACCAAAGTATATCTTTATATGATCTAAACTAAATAGGAACAAGACAATGGTGTGAGACTGGAATGAAAGTTTCAGTAACCCAAGACACTTTATAAGGTTGAAGATGGGCTTCAAGCTTTAAGCCTAAATGGCTCACAGTGCTAGTTGATGCCATGTTGGCACAACTACCACTATCCAGGATCATCTTATAGCACTTTTCACCACACTTTGTGTAAGTATAGAAGATCGTGTTGCGACGCCAATCATCAGTATTCTTGGCTTGTGCAAACGCGCAACGCAGAACTGCGAGGGTCGCAAACTCTCGTGCTCCCTCTTCCTCGTCACTAGGGGTTTCTGTTGGTTTATATTCTTCCCCTTTGTCATCACTCTCTGGGGGCACTATTCCGACTTGCCCATCAATAAGGAACACCTCGGTGCCCTCTTTTGTGCCACACTGGTGGGCAAAGTGACCAAACCCTTGACATTTAAAATACCTAGTTGTCTCACTTTTACCCGAACTAGACTTGACAACCTGTAACGTCCCGAAAATATTCGTACAAAGACCCGAGTACCACCTCAGGCAGAAATTACTCAGGATTAAATCATTTAGGAATTAGACAAAATTAACTAAGTTCTAAACTAGATTAGCTACGAAATCCGCTTGATCCACTTTAAATACGATTTGCAAGACCCAAAACTTGTAGAATCATTGACGCTAGGTTACCCTAAAATCTAGGATCAATCTCATTACCTAGTTGCTCTCCGGAGCACATTGAAAATCTATATCGGATCTGGACCGCACGTCGAAAGTCCGATTACTACGAAATTACATAATTAAGACCGCCTTACTGGACTTGACCACCACCTCGGAAATCAAGTCCAGATAGTATCCCGAAGCTATTCGCTTGAGCTCGGAGTAAAGAGTGTGAGAAAATGTGGTTTCCTTTAGAAATTAAATCTAATTTAAGTAATCTGAGACTGGTCGTTTGCGGGCCGAATATAAGGATTCAAACCGTTAGAATCTGACCCAAATACACCCTCAGATCAGGGAAAATTTCCTACATATGCCAGTGTACTTGTGGCCCTGATCGGTGATCGTGGACCATTGAACTGAACCAGTTCCGCCACATGCGATCTGGAAACCCGATTGGACCGAAAACTTAACTTGACCTAGATCCATTGTCAGGGAGCTTAAGTCCGACCTTTGGCTCAAGGGGGGCTCCGGAAGTGCTTCGTTGGGCTGAAACAGACGCTCTTTAGACATAACTTAAGTATAGCTTGACCCTGGGGTCATTTCCATCAGTTCTGGGCCTATATAAGGGCCTTAAGCCCTCACTCTCTCATCCCATAAGAATTTGGGAAACCCTATGAGAGAGAAGAGAGGAAAGAGAGAGAGAGAGAGAGAGAGAGAGAGAGAGAGAGAGAGAGAGAGTTAGAGTTCATCCCTGGGATTCAATACCATCACTCCACGGACTGAACCAGCTTTTCCGTATTGTTATTTCGGTGATTCCGATCCCGTTCTTAGGTAAGAAATCC
This sequence comes from Magnolia changhungtana, assembly GCA_030180095.1. NCBI lineage: Eukaryota > Viridiplantae > Streptophyta > Magnoliopsida > Magnoliales > Magnoliaceae > Magnolia > Magnolia changhungtana. The sequence goes on along the minus strand of JASAUF010000473.1, from coordinate 2,166,537 downwards.
AACCCCTAAGTTGTTTTAGGGTTTCAGATAGTGTAAGTTATGAAATAAGTAACCTAATTCATGATATAGGTCGTCAATCCACCGTTGACAAAGACTAAGTGTCTAAAATGACTCCGTTACGCGTCTACCGGCGTAAGGTGCGGACTATAGACGTATAGGTTGTGGTTGTCAAGGCTTTCAATGTCGGTTAATGATTTATTCTTGACGTGGATGCTATTTCACATGCAAAATGCGATGTCTGTTTTGCGTTTCAGTTATATACGAACTATGTGGCGTTTAGCGTATTCTTTGTATTTATAGAAAGTACTGTATACGTATGAAATTTGAAAGGGTGATTGCCATGATTAACTGTCGTCTATGTATGCTAGATGTATGTATAATAACTCCTGGGCGAAAGGATTATCCCTAATACATGTTATATCAACATAAGTTGTGTATGTTATTATGTGTAGTCTAAGTGTTTGTTGAAATGACTGAATGAATATGAAATCATGATTTGTGCCTACCGTGGCTATGGGATGCAAGTACATGATGATTGTGTATGTGAAAACTCCTTGTCGGAAGGATTTGTCCAAGTACATGTTAAAAATTGACATATGTCATGTAGGTTGATAGGTGTAGTATAAGTCTTTGATAAAATGTTTGTATTAGTAAGTATTTGGTGAATTGTACCGTATATAGGTGTTGAGATAGGATTCTCAACTACCTTAGGGATGTGTATGATTTCCGACATACAAGTTGTTTTGTTTATTCGCTTTACTTATGAAAGGCATGTGTATGGATTCTTGTTTATGTTGCATCTTATAACATGCTTGATAATATGATTGGACTACTTGGTTACTTCTGTTCTGACTACTCCACATGCTTTTTGGTTAAGGTTGAATGTGTATGGGGCTATGCTATGGTCCAGGCAATCGGTAACAGGCTTTGAGTTTGTGGCTGAGATTCATTGCCACGTTGGACGTGTTTGACGAACCCAAGCCTACTAGAGTTGTCGGCAGTGGTTAGGCCACACGCAGTGTTTACGTACTTCATGTCGATCAACTCGATGTGCGCTCGTGCTAGTCGAGCCCGTCAAGTAACCTGATTGACTCCATGTATGTTCACCATGTTTGGACGCTACTGCTTGAACCTAAGGTACCAAACTCACTAGTGAAATCCCTGTTAACGTTGGTACCTCGATCCACTAAGATTCATGAGCCGGACATGGTGGTATGGGACACCGTGATCGAGTTGTCGGCCTACGCTGGGACGACGAGCCTCCCCATAGTGACCAGTGAGCAACCCAAACTCGTGAGTCGAATATAATGGTATGTGACACTATATTCGAGCTGTCGGCCTCCATTGGTGCAGCCTGGCTGTGTTCCCTAGTCGGGTTGACGACGAGCCTTTGAAAATAGACTGCCAGTTGGTAGGGTGTTGGTGGAGTGACCTCGAGTACAAAATAAGCCTACCCCGGCACAGCCTGGCTGTGGTCCCCAGTTGGGTTGGCGACGAGCCTTCGAAAATAGACTGCCAGTTGGTAGGGTGTTGGTGGTAGTGACCTGAACTTGCCTATCGTATGTGATTAACTATGATTGATGACCTTAGATGGATCATTATTTGAGAATTGATATAAGGGAGGTACCTTAGTTTCCCAATCCTGCTGTATGAAAAGGACTAATAAGAACTTGGTAATCATATGCATGCACTGCATTACGCGTGCATTCAGGCGTAGTAAGTCAAGCACTGAGGCAGTGTTGTTCATGCGGGAACGTGAGATGAAGTCGCTGAGGGAGCGTAGGCGAGGGCATGCATCATACATTCATACCATTTTTGCATTAACAAGAGTACTTAGAGATGTGTGATTTACTGCTTTATCATTACTGCTTGATTGAACTGATAACATGCTAACCTTTGCTTTATTGTTCCACTGAGTTGATCACTCACTCCCACGTTACGGGGCGGTGTTGTACACACCAACCAGACCCTGTCTTAGTTGCAGGTGGAGACCTGACTGATGAGGCGGAGCCAGACTTCGCAGACGACGAGGATGCTTTCTTGTATATGCAGTTTTCAGGCGGGTTCATATAAACCGTTCTAATCGATGGGGCTTCAGGGTTATACTTGTAATGGACTATCACATTCTTTTTGACATTTTGTATTTTTAAAACAATACTTGTAATTATTGACCTGGCAATGCATACATACTCTGGGGACCTATACTGGTTTATACAGTTATACATTCCGTTTCAGTCTTCCACTTGCGTATTACAACTGTCCTTGGATTATGTTTTGCCGTTTTGGCTTAATCTCACTCATGTTTAATGCACTCGCACAGACAACATTTAATCATAAGCATATATGTTGCATAAGTGATGTTTTGGAACTCGGGAGTTGAGTTGCTACTAGACCCCCGATTTTTAAGGCGTTACACAACCTCTTTTGTCATGCCCCAAACTCGGAAACCGGGCTCGCAAAATTTTCAATCGCCGAATCCGGTGCCAACAGCCTCCGTAGCACCCCATTCTCGGCTCCCAGCATCCATACGCCAGATTCCGATCCTGGGACCCTACAAGGAGGATTTTCCAATGTACATTTAACTCCTAATAACCATAACCACAAGATTACCTAAATCACAAAGGCAACATCATCATCACATATCCACTAATATAAACAGTTGAATATAATGCTGAAAGGGAAATACATATGTCAAAAATCAAAACTCCATAAGTCCGCTACACGCTCCAAGCTTAATACTGTTGCAACCTGACGCCACCTGCACACATCTATCGTGCATAAGCTTATAGAAAGCTTATTGAGTGGTGAAAGTGTGTGCACAAGGTAAGTGTCAAGTAAGCAATATCAAAGTAATCAGAGTAAGTGGAAGTACTAACAAGTCCATGAGTCATATAATATCAGGGTACACGATGCAAATCAACTATGCAAATGAGGTGTCAAAGCGAGCCAAATATTAGATGCCGAGGATACAATGTCATAAATCATACAATATCGAAATAAGCAGAAATATACTGATGAGTCTATGAGCGCCATCAGCCGTACCAAGGCTATGCGATGCAAGGCATGAGTATTAACGGCCATATCAATGCAGAAACATGGCAACCCAAAATGCTAAGTACTGCAGAGGTAATGTGATATGCAGTGCGAATGAAATGACCAAGCTGGAGTGAAGTCGGGATGGAGTACGTAATATCACAGGCTATGGGGTCCATCACAAGGGACTTCTATCTAAACCAGTCTCATACCTAAATTTGGATAGTCAGACTTAATGTGATAAACTCCTGATCTCAGGTCAGTCGCGCGCCCAACCGAAATCCTGGCCATGTGAAGGTACACAACAATTAGTTATGCACCACCAGCCCGAGTGGATAGTGAATGAAACAAATGAATGAGTGTACGCTCCTACTCAATAAGTCCACATATCAGTACGGTTCCTCTCTGGGAAATCACCGGAGTCTATTACACTCCAAACCAGATTGCCGCCCCATCGCGTGCAACAAGGTGAGTAGAAGAAACCTCACTATCCGCCTGCCGATATAGAGTCCGGCTCGTCGATAGTGGACCCATTCCTCGAGCTGGTCAGACTCAGCCTAGCATTGCCCCCTCCTCTCGGGCAGGTAAGGCCGTACCCCCTTCCAACTGACCACGACATAGTGAGAGACGCGACCTAATAGTATACGGCCCTCATGCGCTCATGCATCCACTCGGTCTAGACGTTGGAGCAACCTCTGGAACCAAGAGGGTTCTGGGACTTTCACCCAAGGATATCTATAGTACCCCATGTAAAACAAATTTCCGGTATCCCATCTGGCCATCCACGGAATACCTGTGGAAGATATGGCCCTGATGTCGCTAGGGCTTATGGTGGTCATGTCACACAAATGCGAGATGCATGAGTCAATAGTCCAATCATGCATCAATCCTATGCATGTCATGCTCTCATGGGGGGGCAACTCCGCTTATCAGGGAGCCTTATGAACAACCTGTCCTATGACATATGCAATGGTCAATCACATCTCATGACAAACATGCAGATGATGCGTATGGGCATGTATTATGATGCTATGCTGTCACATACTCATAATTGGTATCAATAACCGGCATCAACAATCGACCTCGACAATGTGGACATTTAACCAACATTGCCCCCAAGGAATGGCCACATAGAGCCAAACATATAATGTGCCCACGACCTCACACAAAGGCCTAATATACAACACGATGGGCCTTACTCAAGGGCCACATATACACAACAGGTGGACCCTACTCATGGGCCTAATACATATCACAATGGGCCTTGCCCATAGGCCATGAATATATCATAATGAGCCTTACCCATGGGCCATGAACACATCACAATGGGCCTTTCCCATGGGCCTCAAATATATGACATGTGGGCCCTACACATGGGTCTTGAATACATCAAATGGGTCATGCATCATGGGCATAATATGTGTCACAATGGGCCTCAACTATAGGTCGCATGTACATCATATAGGTACGACATTCGGCCTTGGCAATCGAAATCGGCCTTGACAATCGAGGTCGGCCTCAACAATCGGAATCGACCTCGATACTCGGCCTCGACAATCGGAGTCGGGATCAACATCCGGCATCGACATCAATAATCAGCCTCGTCAATCGAAATCAGCAATTGGCCACGACAATCGGGATAGGTCAATAATCGAAATCGACAAATTGTCATGTCAATCGAAATCGGCAATCGGTCATGATAAACGGCATCGATCGCAAATCGACAATCGGCCACGACAATAGGGATCGGTCAATAATCGGAATCGGAAAATCAGTCACATCAATTGAAATCGGCAAATCGGTCACGTCAATCGGAATCGGCAATCGGTCATGATAAACGACCTCGATCACAAATCGGCAAACGGCTACGACAATCGGGATCGGTTAATAATCGGAATCAGCAAATCAGTCACGTCAATCGGAATCGGCAATTGGTCATGACAATCGGAATTGATCGATAATCAGAATCAGAAATCAGTCACGTCAATCAGAATCGGCAATCGGTCATGACAATCGGAATCAATGAGAATGGGCGGAACAAGGCCTAAGGGAAGGTCACAATGAGGACATCTAACCATCATTGCTCATCAATGTGGACATCTAACCATCATTGGTCATCAATGTGGACATCTAACCAACATTGCTCCCAAGGAGTGGCCCACATAAGGGATTCATACCCAACGTAACGGCCACACATACATCACATCGGGCCTCGCCCATGGGCCTCAAATACATCACAATGGGCCATAAGCCATGGGCCTCGAATACACAACAGGTGGGCCCTACACATGGGTCTCATATGCATCAAATGGGCCACGTATCTGGGTCTCGAATACATTAAATGGGCCACACATCATGGGCCTAATACACATCACAATGGGTTGCATTAATGGGCCACATTAATGGGCCTCATTCACATCAAGTGGGCTACATCAATGGGCCACACTAATGGGCCATGTACAGATAGTAGGTGGGCCCGGCATAGCAGGTGGGCCCTGTGTACACGTCAAGTGGGCCTTAAATATATATTAAGTGGGCCAAACGGGGTAGTCCATGGTTTAGCAAAACAGATGGATAGTATGGAATGAAACACATACATCATGGCAGGCCACCGTCCCATGCTGGACGGTGCGGTAGATACATCACCAAGGTGAGCCCCACGTCCAAGGATGGACGATGTGGATACAGTAAATACACCAAGGTGTGCCTGACGGATGGGCCACAACAAAAAAATATATCAAGGTGTGCCTCACAGATGAGAGCTTGGATTACATCTAAGATCATTTCAATAGTTGCAGGTGCGGCATGTGTATCACTGTACATATCACTCCATGGGGCACATGACCCACTAATGATGATTAGCACTATCCAAACATTGTCCATCACCGTCCAGATGGTCTGGACAGTGTGGATAAAGCAAACACATTACGTTGGCCCCGCGTCCCTTGTGGATGGCTCGTATCAGACATGAACATCATGATGGGGCCACGTTCAGCCCATCTGGTCGGACAAGATGGATAAAACCCATACATCAAGGTAGTCCCATGGGGGGGACTGTGTGTGTTCAACACATACATATAAGGTGGGCTCTACACAAGCGGCAAGTGGGCCCTGCACCTAACAAATGGTCATACAGATGGGCGGCCGAGATAAAACACATTCAAAGGTGGGGCCACGTCCCTGTACCGGACGTACGGTGTGGATATGACACATGGGCCTCACAAGGCACACCGTCTAGAATTGGACGGTGTGAATACAACATATATGTTAAGGTGTGGTCCACCGTCCAGATAGGTGGATGGACGGTGGATATGGAGACATACTTCAAGGTGGGTCCCATGCCGACAAAACGGATGGACGGCTTGCATATAACACATACATCTGATGGCCCACAGAACTTACTGACGAGATGCAGCAGGCTGGCTGGGACCCACAAAACTTGGGACGTCACACGGCAGTGGGTCCCACCTAGCGAAACAGATGGACGGTCTAGATGTAACATACCTACTAAGCGGGTCCACACATGCGGGACCCTTCAGAAATAAATGGATGGAGGGATATAACATATAGCTCGTGATATGGCCCACCGTCCTGAGTTCTGGACGGCGAGGATGAGATCACGTACATCACGGTAGTCCCCACGTGGGACAACATGGTTGAGACACATATATCAGAGGTGGTTCCCACACGTGTGGCCCACCTCAACTGGAATGAAGCTGATATTGGTGTCCTGTCTGCATCAACGGTCAGCAGGTGGACGGTCTGCTGTGATCAGCAACTAATCAGAGTTCGTGCAAGGTCTCTCATCTGGTGGGTCCCACGTGATCAGGACGGCCAGGATAAGACACGTGTATCACGTGGGTCCCATGGACGGTGTGGACCCTACACACATCAAGGTGGTCAGTCTCACGTGTGGGCTGGATGGCATGGATACAACACATGCATGGTGTGTCCCACCGTCCAAGGTCTGGACAGTGTGGATAAGACTCATACATCACATCTGGCCCCACAGCAGCAGCAGATGGATGGTGTGTACGTACATCAGGAGGTGGGGTCCACATCCATGCAATGGACGGTCGTGGATAGAACAAATATATCAGGGCCCCAGTGTCTAAACGGACAGACGGTGTGAAAGCAACAATCTCATCAGGGGGCCCCACGTCCTTAGACAGCTTGGATAAAACATACACAAAGGTGCGTCCCACCGTCCAGGCCTGCTGGACGGTGAGGATATACACATATATCATGATGGATCCCACCGTCCAGCAGCTGGACGGTGGAGGTACAATGCATGCATCAAGGTGGTGCACGTGTTGGTCAGCACTACTCTAGGTGGGTACCACCGTCCAGGGCACCTGGACTGTGTAGATAATGCACTTACAGCGGATTGGGTCCACGTGGTGGGCCACCAACTTGAATGGAAGCTGGTATTTGTGATTTCCTCATGGTCCGTGGCAATCCAAACGGACAGCAATGGTGGGCCCCGGACATGGCAGCAAGGTGGCCCCACTTGGACAGCAGTGTGTTCCCATGTAGTGGACGGCATGGATCACATTCACACATCATCGGGTGGGCCACACATTAAGAGAGAGAGAGAGAGAGAGAGAGATAGAGAGAGAGAGAGAGACGACGGTGATGGAGGGACCCCACCACTGTGGGCCCCTCAATATATGCATCAAATGGGTCCCACTACATGTGGGCCCTCAAATCATCAAATCCATACAAATCTAACCTTAGAAAAGCACCCACCTTTGATCTCCTCCTCCTTCTGCCTATGTGGTCTAGAGATCCAAGGGGACAATTTAGACAGTTGGGATGATGATCCAAGGATTGGATTGGGTGATAGGGAGTGGGCCATGCCAAGCTTCTCCTCTTAGAAGCCATGGACGTGGATTGCTTTGGGAGATAGGTTTTGAGAAATGAGAGAGAGAGAGAGAGAGAGAGAGAGAGAGAGAGAGAGAGAGAGTTGTAAGAGAGAGAGAGAGAGAGAGAGAGAGAGAGAGAGAGAGAGAGATGTGTGAGTGATGGATATGGTGAGTGATGGGTATAAGAACTTTTTGACTTTGGGGTAAATGGTATAAGAACTTTTCGACTTTTGGGGTTGCTTGGGGATGGGTGTGAGGTGATGGTGTACTTGGTTGAGGTGATTGATTGATGAATTGATGGATGTGACAAGTTGTAGAGATTCTCTCAGAATACGCACGCGCGGTGTTTTTCTAGAAAAGAACGCAGGCCCACATCTCCTGGCCTAAGTATCGCCTCGGCATCGAAACCACGGCGATGGTGCGGTCGCTAGGGTACAAGTCTTGGGTTGAGTTGGCTCGGAAATACAGGATACGACTCAAGATTATGTGCAAATGTCGGTTACAGACCGCGGGTCGCCAGAGTTTGACCGGGAGGACCGCGGAAGCCTATGAAATGGTATGGGTTGGGATACGGGTCTTACATCTTTACCTTTCGCATCCCTAGACCTAGACTGAGAACCACTAGAAGGCTTGGTTTGATATCCAGTGTTGGGCTTAGCCCCAATAGGGTTGGCCCTAACACTAGTATCACAAAATTCAAACTACCTTCCCACAGATGCTTTGAGATATTGCTCGACCTCTAATACTACTTGATATAACTGTTCAATAGTATCTATGTCCTTGGCGAGCAACTCTCCCCTAATGTCAAAACGGAGGCCCGTCTTAAATTGAGCAAGAGTGAGTATGGGTCCTCATCAACTTCACACCTGGTCAAATACTCTTCGAACATTTCAATGTATTCCGCTACACTCATAAAACCTTGTCGAAGAGATTGTCATTCATCAACTAACCTCAAGGGATAAGAGAAAGGGAGGTACTTCTCCTTAAGAGTATCTTTCATTTCTTTCCAATGGACTATTGGGGGCTCCCTCGACCTTTCTTTCTTTCACTCAACGATAGCCCAAAACCTCTTTGCTTGGCCTACAAGCTTCATCATAGCGAATTGGACCTGACGAGCATCCGACATGTCATATAACTCAAAATCGTGGTCCATATCCGTCAACCAATCTAGAAACGTTTTAGGGTCCAAGTGGCCATCAAACGTAGGAGCCTTTTATAAGACCCGTACCCTAGCCAGTACTGTTCCATAGACTTCCGCGGTCCTCCCGGTCGAATTCCGATGACCCACTATCTGTTACCGACATTTACACGTAACCTTGTGTAACGTCCTGAAAATCGGGGGTCGAGCATAAACTCAACTCCCGAGTTCTAAACTCAACTCCCGAGTTCCAGAACATCACTTATGCAACAAAATGAATGATGATTGAATGTTGACTGTATTCGTGCATTGAACATGAGTGAGATTAAGCCAAAACAGCATATCATACTCCAGAGACAGTTAAATTGCAAGCGGAAGACGATGATAGATAGATAAAATATATAAACTGTGATGAGTCTCCAGAGTGTGATAACATTACTAGGTTAAATAATTACAAGTACAGTTCTAAAATATACCAAATGTGTAAGTGTAATATATTCTATCCCAAGTACCATAACCCCGTCAATGCAGTACTAGGTCTTCAGAGACCCGACAGAGAGTTACATGATAGGAGAACTCATCCTCATCACCATAGAAGTAGTCCGGCTCTGCTTCATAAGCATCGTCATCATCTGAAATTCAACAAATCTGCTTGGTGTGTACAACACCGTCCCGTAACGTGGGAGTGAGTAATCAACTCAGTGGAACAGTAAAGCATAGGTTAACATGTTATCAATTCAATCAAGCAGTAATGATAAAGCAGTACAAATCAAACAATTCTAACTACTCTTATTAAGTGCGAGAATGAAATGACATGATGCTGTATGCCCTTGCCAAACCACCCTCATGCGACATCATCTTACGTTCGCGAATGCTTAACTCCCTCAGTGCGCCACATCTACTAAGCACATGCGGTGCGATGATGATCATGATTACCGAGTTATTATTAGTCCATTTCAAACAAAGGTATTGGGAAACTAAGGTACCTCCCTTGTATCATTCCCAAACATGATCCATTCTAGGGTCGTCGGTCTAGTTAATCTCATACGATATTATGGTTTGAGAGGCGTAGCGAAGGCATCACAAAGGGCTCGTCACCCGTCGGCACGGATATGATCTCACCGTATGCGGCTCAATTCTTCGACCGTCAACTCGAGTACGGGTCTCACCGTACTCGACTCAATCACTAGCCGTCGGCTCGAGTACGGGTCTCACCGTACTCGGCTCAACTCATACTCTAGTTCTTTGTGAAAGACTCGTCGCCAATCACAGACCCTTGGAGTATACTCGAAGATACTACGGAGGACTCGTCGCCCGTTAGCACGAGCACAGGTCTCACCGTACTCGGCTCTCGCCGTAAGTATCGACAGCTCGAATATAGTGTCCCATACCACCATAATCGGCTCACGAGTCTGGTTGCTCACTGGTCACTACGGGGAGGCACATGGCCCCAGCGTAGGCCGACAGCTCGACCACGGTGTCCCATACCACCATGCCCGGCTCATGAGTCTTAGCGGATCGAGGTACCAAGGTTAAAAGGGATTTCACTAGTAAGTTTGGTACCCTAGGTTCAAGCAGTAGCGACCAAACATGGTGAACATACATAAGACAGATCGGGTTACTTGACGAGCTCGGCTAGCTCGAGCTTACAACAAGTTGAACGACATGAAGTGCATAAGCACTTCGCCTGGCCAACCACTATCGCCAATCGAAGTACGATTCGGGTTCGTCGAACACATCTCACGTGACAAATGAATTGCAGCCACGAATTCAATTCTAGTACCAATTGTCTGGACTATAATCATAGCCCCAAACACAATAACTTGCAGATAGATAAAGCAGTAATGGATCAAGATTCAACTCATACAATCAAGGTATGGTATTATCCGTTTAGTACATGCTGTGGAGTACAGTTACACGCACTCGTTGCTCCGCTCCCCTATCACCCATGACGGATCATACAACGTAAATATAAATTTAAACATATGCATTACATAGTTATAATCATAAGCAGTTGAGCATGTTATGAATCACAACACAAGCATGAGTTTATACGTGTTCAATTCCTAATCACACAACAATCCAAGGAGATCATACAAATAGTTAAAAGAGGTTGAGAATCACATCTCAACACCCTTATACATTACAATTTGCTAACTACTACTCATTCAGACATTCCAAGAAACACTTAAACAAACATACATCAACATACATGACATATGTCGATCACATAGGCATTAGGCCAAATCCTTTCCCTAGGGAGTTGCCCCAATCATAACACGCGTACACCCACGACGGATAGTCATGGCAAGCAGGAATCCAAGTTCCATATTCATTCAGTCATTTCCACAAACACTTGGGCCACACATTTTAGCATATATGGTGTCTATCGGCCGTGGCGTGATTTAGGGCAAATCCTTTCGTCAAAAGGGTATCGCCAATACAACAATCATGAATCCATGACAATTAGTCATGGCGAGCACGAATGAGGATTCTATACTCATTCAGTCATTTTCACAAACACTTAGAATACACTAATACAACATACATGGTGTATGTTAGCAAAACATGTATTAGGGCTATCCCTTAGCCAAGTGAGTATTTTATCCATGTATAATATATTACTACAGCAAATAATCATGATAAATGCATCTCCAAAATTTATACGTATACAGTATTTTCTAGAATACGCATTTTCAACATACATACTGTATACAAGCAAAATGTATTACGGCGATTCCCTTCGCCAAGCAATTATTTTATACGCACATAATATATTTATACGACGATTAATCATGACAAACACATCGCTAAAATATACATGTATACGGTACTTCTTACAATACCGTATTTCTACATACATAGTGTTTATTAGTAAACATGTATTTAGGCGAATCCTTTCGCCAAATAAGTATTTTATCCATACGTCATATATCCATATGACAATTAAACATGTCAAACACATTTCCAAAAAAAATACGTATACAGTATTTTATACGAATACCTAGAGTATGTGAATTTCCAAATTCTACAATTCTAATCGAAACAGAAAACGAAAAGCATTTTGTACATGTGCAATCGCATGCAGATCATGAATCTATCATTATCTGACATTGAAAGCGTTGAAAACCATAACCTATACACCTAAAGTCCGCACCTTTAGTCGTAGAATCGTAACGGAGTTGATAGGTTTGCTAAGCTTCCGTATTCGGCAGTTTGGCAACCTATAGAACAAAATAGGTTAGCTATTTCACAACCTACAACAGTCTAAACCCCAAAACAGATTAGGGTTAGGGTTTCTTACTTAGAAACGACGCCAGAAACACCGGGAAAGCGGCAAGAATGAGGTGGTTAAGCACCGATAACAGCAGGGAACAGCAGCAGGGAGTTTCTCCTAGATCTCCCATACTTTCTCTCTCTTTTCTCTCTCTCAATTCCAAATTCGTATGGCTGCCATGAGAGAGGGTTTAAGGTCCTTATATAGTCTTAAACCTTCCCAAAATAGACTCAGGTTCAAGGGTTACTGCTAATATAAGTATTTCGTCACTTTTTCAGCTCAAAAGAGAGGTTCTGGTGGCCCTCCTTGAGCCAAACGTCAGACTTAAGCTCACCACACATGGATCTATGTGGGATTAGGTTTTTGACTCGATTGGATTCCCAGATCACACGGGGCGGACCACTTTCAGTTCAACGGTCAGTGGGCCACGATCCGAAATTCTAAGTACATGTAAATGCTCCTGAAATTTTTCCTGATCCGAGGGTGTAATTTGGTCTGATTCGACGGTCCTGTTGCTTATCTATCGATGCGCGAATGGTGCCAGATCACTATTCCAGATATTTATTTTGTGAAGGGAATAGTATTTTTCACACTCCCTCGCTCCGGATCCAAACGAATGGCCATGGGACATCGGCTGGACCTGATTTTTGAGATGATTGTCAAGCCCAGTGAGGCGGTCCTAGTTCCTTAACTTCGTGTTAATCGGATTTCCGATATGCGGTCTAGACCTAATACGAAGTTTCGAGATGCTCCCGTGAGCAGCCGGGTAATGAGATTGATCCTAAGTTTTAGGGTAACTTAGCGTCAATGATTCTACAAGTTTTGGGTCTTGCAGATCGTATTTAAAGCGATTCAAACGGATTTCGTAGCTAATCTGGTTTCGTACATAGTTACTTTGTCTCATTTCTAAAGGATTTAGTCCTAAGTGATTTCTGTCTGAGGTGGTACTTGGTCCTTTGCAGTTTGTATATAAAGTGATCCAAGGTATACTACTTAGCTAGTTTAAGATAGTGTCTAGGGCGAAAGTGCTTTGAAAAATTGAAAGCACAAGGTAGTGAAGGGTGGGATTTGTGAAGGAAATGGGTTAAGGAGCGATTTTAGACTGTGGGATTGAGTTTTGACAAGTTGGTAAGGTCTTAGGATCGACCCATTGCCTAAGGACGTCTAATCCCAGGTTGGCAAAAATCCGGGGCGTTACAATCTACCCCCCTTAAAACAAAATTTCGTCCCCGAAATTGCCTAAGGGTAATAAGGAAAGATTTCTATTATTTCATTTGCCTAAAACTTATTGATTTTGAGTTCCTACGCGTGGTAGGGTATATACCAGCTGGTTCATTTTAGTCTACCCCCCTTAAAACTTAATTCTTTATCCATTTCTCATACCCTGATGGTTTGCTACCATCTATTTCTTTACCTATTTGGAGTCTCGACGACAATTCCCACAATTTAGAGTAAGATAGTTGTTTTCATTGTTTGACCAACACGGAGAGACGGTAATAGTGGGCTCGATCCCGATACATCGATCATTTACCGGCCGGTAGGAAGCTCATCGTATCCCTTCCGAATCCTGGTGGATCCTGGTCGTCCGCTCGTCAGCAGAGAGTCCATCGGTAGTCACCCAGGATTGGGAATTGGGTCAAGCCGCGAAAACTTCGCAGTTGTAGATGTCAGTAACCCCGTAGTCCGATCACTCTCTAAGAGTAGGGAATGTCCATCATTGAAAGGCTCAAATTGTTTATTCTAAGGTTGCCCTTTAGGTCTTAGTCTAAGAGAGTCCTCGATATTATCTATGTCCAAGGAAAGGGTGAATCAAATCTTACTAAATCATCTTAAAACGGTTTCTCATAGTAGAACTTACTAGGGCTTCTATAATGTTCGTATTTATAGAGCACTGTTTCGATCCTGGGCCAGTGGGATAGGGTCCACCATGTTTCCGCTGCGCCACCCAGGTCAAAGAGGTGTATTAGGTGACCTAACTAGAGCGGGTTCATCATGTTCTACCCCCCCTTAAAATTTATTTTCGCCCTCAAGGCTCAAGAGCTATGTCCTGATCCGTATGTCGAAACAAGGTGTAATTTATAACCTATCTTTGACATGAAACGGGAAATACATTGGTCTGCCTTTCCTCGACGATGTGTACTATAGCATTGATACCTATGGGTATCGAGAAGCTAAAAATGATGGGTAATGTGGTTGATGTCAGGGGCAGGTGTGAGTTTGAGGCAAGATGCCTAATCCTACCAAGGGGTTTTATCGCGGCCCAGACTTATCCTATTTAATCATGTCTAGTTTAATAGGCATGCTATCTTTCTAAGGTCATAAACATAATATGTATGTCGACATGGCATGCAACTTGGGACCTAATTCCTAACTATTTGTTGCCCATTTGGGTAATTCCTTGGGCCTAAAAGACAAAGTCTCTATTGGCTATATGTTCTTAACACTTCTCGAAGACGAAGTTATAAACTTTTAGTTGTAAGTGGTCAGGCCAACACGGAAGGAATGTTGTGTAATGGGTCTGAGCCGGATACATGGACCTCCTGCCTCGCTAAAACAGAAAGTTGCCATATCATTCCTTAATCCTAGTCGATCCCGACCTTCTGCTTGATCAGAGCATAGGGTTCATTGGTCACTACTAGGATTGAGGATTCGATTCAAACCGCGAATACCTCGCTTATATGTAGTTTCTCTACTCCGTGTTCCCGATTGTAGTAAGTCCTTGAGAAGGAAATTCTAAGGGATGTATTGATTGGACCTAACATTGAATCCAAGGGATATATAGGTTTTCTCTAATCGTGAATAGTTTCTACGTCAAACAAGCTCCCTCCCTAAGAGTTACTAAGGAAGCCTAAAGTATTAAGAGGATTCAACAACGGAACGGGGTCTCGCTCCAACCTATTCAAGCCAACTAACTACGTCTATCACTCAATTATCTTAACATTGTTAGTCGTTTACATTTCTTAGTCTAATCAGCAGCCTAGGCTCAACTTATGAGTAGCGATAATCCACTAGTTGTAATATAAAATCTATGCTTATACACAAGATGATTTTATACCCTTTCTAAATAAAGAAATTATTTTATCGCCTAGGGTCAAAGTTGTCTGATTGGAATTGGGTTGCCGGAACTCGAATTTAACTACGCACGAGCATTTCACATATGTTTATACTAGCTAAGAAGATCCTAAGGGTCACATTATAAATTTGTTGGGTTTCCTATATGGTTAGGTCTGTCGAAATCCAGGAGCAATGCTCTTGGTCCAAAACTCTAAGAGTCTATTTGTCAAACAATCATTTACTCTAAAAGCTTAAGCTGTCAGAGTGTGGTGGGTTAATGTATATCAAGGGACTTTATCACTTCAACATGACTTGGCCAGTGGTCCTAAGTTGTATTGAATGGGACTGCATTGCTAATCTTACCACGGGATTGGGTGTGACATGTTTGGTAGGAGGGTGGGTGGGGATTAAAATTAATGGTATAGGCTTTGGAAAATGAGCCGGAAAGCGCGAGATGGGAGTTCCAAATCCTAGGGTAATGAACTTCTAAGTGTTGTGGAAAAGGAAAATCTCGAAATTTACTTTTAATTGCGTACATTCTAAACATGATGTCGGAACACATGGGATACACCCAATCTAGGGACCATACCTACACATAGATTTATTATTACTTTTACAATTCCATCCACCTAATGTAGTTGATTGAACGGGCCCCAAATGTCCCATCATTTGGAGATTGTAAAGGCCATATAGAAGTGAAGAAAAGGGGAGAACAAGGGCTGATTTCTCTGGTTCCCCACAGAATTCTCTAGTTCCCTACAGACTTGAGCCTCAACAGAGATTGCAAAGGCCCCAACTGACAGGGAATGGAGAAGGAAAATGGAAAAGTAGGATGGCTTAGGGAGCTTGCACAAATGTGAGCTTTGAATGGGAGGTGTGAGAGCTTAAATGTGGAAGAAAGGGGAAAGGTAGGAGGTTAGGGCTGCTTTCTTTGTGATCGATGGGAGTGGGTGGATCATAGGCGAAAATGATGGATTGACATATTTGGGGAAAGGGTTGAGAGGAAAATTCGAAAGTAGAAGGGAAGGGCGTTTGAAAGGAAATATGTGAGAGAGAGGGGGCTCCATTTAAAAATCTCAAACATTTGCCAAAATGGCACGTGCCAGGGGGTAGGGGAGGTCGAGCTGACCAACCCCAGCCCTGGCCCTACACCAGATGGGCCACCGGACCGCGGTCCGCCGCCGGAGCAGCGGCTCCGCCGCGGTCGAACTTGGCCGGAACCGCGCCGCCACGGTGGGGACCTGTTTCCCACATGCCCAGGGTGCCAAATGCACCCTGGTTCGATCTAGAGGCTTAGTGTATTAACGTGGAGGGGCCCCCGAATCCGATTCGCTCCATTTCGGGTTGTTTCGGGGTAATCGGACGTAACTTGCAATCCGAAATGAGTTATCTGATGTAAAATATATGAATTTGGGGTAGAACGAGCTAATGAAGCCAACCAACCCTGCTTGGCTGGGTTGCGAGCCCGAAATTGCGAAAAAAGCCTCCGATTGACAGTCATTTCCCCGTTTTAATTTCGTTTCACTAAAATAGTAGTTTTTAGTTTAATTACTCTTCATCCATTGGGCTTTAGGAGTTGCGCTCATCACGTAAAGACCTTAGAATAATTAGGAGAATGGTTTGGTGAAGCCAAATAGGACACTTATTATTCTTGGCTGAAAACTTTGCGCACTGGTAGACATCACCACCTTATGGTAAGTCGCGAATTCTAAGAGTTTTAGTTGTAGTTTGTTTCTGATTTCTTTACCATTGCTTGGTATTCCTATTTAAAGGGTTGTGAACTCAAATTTTTTTTTTTTTGTCATTTATTAATCAATTCGAATTAATTAGAATTTATTCCTACTTTCTGCTTTTCTTTTCTCGTGGATTTGGGAAGTCTCTGTGAGGAGTCCAGAGAAGCTCCGAGGATTCGGAGTAGTTATTCTCATCACGTTTATCCCGTATTCTATCTATTTTCAACGGTTGGGGTGAGGTGGATTGTAATCTAGACTCTTTAATAGACGGCCTAGGAGTATTATAAGGTCGACCCGTGCGACCAAGGGTTAATACGAACTTGATTTCGGTGTTCGTTTTCAGCGAACTTCGCCAATTGGTGAAGTCGGGATACCTATGACTGTTTCTACATTCTGTCGCTCCCTCCTAAGTTAGAGTGCGTCAGTGTGCATCGTGTGACCATAACCCAGGTCCGGTTTAATCCAAATCATGCTCTGATACCAACTTGTAACGCCCTGAAAATCGGGGGTCGAGCATAAACTCAACTCCCGAGTTCTAACCTCAACTCCTGAGTTCCAGAACATCACTTATGCAACAAAATGAATGATGATTGAATGTTGACTGTATTCGTGCATTGAACATGAGTGAGATTAAGCCAAAACAGCATATCATACTCCAGAGATAGTTAAATTGCAAGCGGAAGACGATGATAGATAGATAAAATATATAAACTGTGATGAGTCTCCAGAGTGTGATAACATTACTAGGTTAAATAATTACAAGTACAGTTCTAAAATATACCAAATGTGTAAGTGTAATATCTTCTATCCCAAGTACCATAACCCCACGTCAATGCGACTAGGTC
This sequence comes from Magnolia changhungtana, assembly GCA_030180095.1. Classification (NCBI taxonomy): domain Eukaryota; kingdom Viridiplantae; phylum Streptophyta; class Magnoliopsida; order Magnoliales; family Magnoliaceae; genus Magnolia; species Magnolia changhungtana. Next base: position 2,148,592 of record JASAUF010000473.1, on the reverse strand, counting down.
TTCGAGACCCGACAGAGAGTTACATGATAGGAGAACTCCTCCTCATCACCATAGAAGTAGTCCGGCTCTACTTCATAAGCATCGCCATCATCTGAAATTCAACAAATCTGGTTGGTGTGTACAACACCGTCCCGTAACGTGGGAGTGAGTGATCAACTCAGTGGAACAGTAAAGCATAGGTTAACATGTTATCAATTCAATCAAGCAGTACAAATCAAACAATTCTAACTACTCTTATTAAGTGCGAGAATGAAATGACATGATGCTGTATGCCCTTGCCAAACCACCCTCATGCGACATCATCTTACGTTCGCGAATGCTTAACTCCCTCAGTGCGCCACATCTACTAAGCACATGCGGTGCGATGATGATCATGATTACCGAGTTATTATTAGTCCATTTCAAACAACAGTATTGGGAAACTAAGGTACCTCCCTTGTATCATTCCTAAACATGATCCATTCTAGGGTCGTCAGTGCTAGTTAATCTCATACGATATTATGGTTTGAGAGGCGTAGCGAAGGCATCATAAAGGGCTCGTCACTCGTCAGCACGGATACAGATCTCACCGTATGCGGCTCAATTGCTGACCGTCAGCTCGAGTACAGGTCTCACCGTACTCGACTCAATCACTAGCCGTCAGCTCGAGTACAGGTCTCACCGTACTCGGCTCAACTCATACTCTAGTTGCTGTGAAAGACTCGTCGCCAATCACAGACCCTTGGAGTATACTCGAAGGTACTACGGAGGACTCATCGCCCGTCAGCACGAGCACAGGTCTCACCGTACTCGGCTCTCGGCGTAGTATCGACGGCTCGAATATAGTGTCCCATACCACCATAATCGGCTCATGAGTCCGGTTGCTCACCGGGTCACTACGGGAGGCACGTGGCCCAACGTAGGCCGACAAAACTCGACCACGGTGTCCCATACCACCATGCCCGGCTCATGAGTCTTAGCGGATCGAGGTACCATGGTTAAAAGGGATTTCACTTGGTAAGTTTGGTACCCTAGGTTCAAGCGAGGCGACCAAACATGGTGAACATACATAAGACAGATCGGGTTACTTGACGAGCTCGGCTAGCTCGAGCGCACAACAAGTTGAACGACATGAAGTGCATAAGCACTTCGCGTGGCCAACCACTATCGCCAATCGAAGTACGACTCGGGTTCGTCGAACACATCTCACTTGACAAATGAATTGCAGCCACGAATTCAATTCTGGTACCGATTGTCTGGACTATAATCATAGCCCCAAACACAATAACTTGCAGATAGATAAAGCAGTAATGGATCAAGATTCAACTCATACAATCAAGGTATGGTATTATCCGTTTAGGGCGCAGTGGTCAATTGCGCACTCGTTGCTCCGCTCCCCCATCACCCATGACGGATCATACAACGTAAATATAAATTTAAACATATGCATTACATAGTTATAATCATAAGCAGTTGAGCATGTTATGAATCACAACACAAGCATGAGTTTATACGTGTTCAATTCCTAATCACACAACAATCCAAGGAGATCATACAAATAGTTAAAAGAGGTTGAGAATCACATCTCAACACCCTTATACATTACAATTTGCTAACTACTACTCATTCAGACATTCCAAGAAACACTTAAACAAACATACATCAACATACATGACATATGTCGATCACATAGGCATTAGGCCAAATCCTTTCCCTAGGGAGTTGCCCCAATCATAACACGCGTACACCCACGACGGATAGTCATGGCAAGCGGGAATCAAGTTCCATATTCATTCAGGTCATTTCCACAAACACTTGGGCCACACATTTTAGCATATATGGTGTCTATCGGCCGTGGCGTGGTTTAGGGAAAATCCTTTCGTCAAAAGGGTATCGCCAATACAACAATCATGAATCCATGACAATTAGTCATGGCGAGCACGAATGAGGATTCTATACTCATTCAGTCATTTTCACAAACACTTAGAATACACTAATACAACATACATGGTGTATGTTAGCAAAACATGTATTAGGGCTATCCCTTAGCCAAGTGAGTATTTTATCCATGTATAATATATTACTACAAAGAAATAATCATGATAAATGCATCTCCAAAATTTATACGTATACAGTATTTTCTAGAATACGCATTTTCAACATACATACTGTATACAAGCAAAATGTATTACGGTGATTCCCTTCGCCAAGCAATTATTTTATACGCACATAATATATTTATACGACGATTAATCATGACAAACACATCGCTAAAATATACATGTATACGGTACTTCTTACAATACCGTATTTCTACATACATAGTGTTTATTAGTAAACATGTATTTAGGCGAATCCTTTCGCCAAATAAGTATTTTATCCATACGTCATATATCCATACGACAATTAAACATGTCAAGCACATTTCCAAAAAAAATACGTATACGGTATTTTATACGAATACCTAGAGTATGTGAATTTCCAAATTCTACAATTCTAATCGAAACAGAAAACAGAAAGCATTTTGTACATGTGCAATCGCATGCAGATCATGAATCTATCATTATCTGACATTGAAAGCGTTGAAAACCATAACCTATACACCTAAAGTCCGCACCTTTAGTCGTAGAATCGTAACGGAGTTGATAGGTTTGCTAAGCTTCCGTATTCGGCAGTTTGGCAACCTATAGAACGAAATAGGTTAGCTATTTCACAACCTACAACAGTATAAACCCCAAAACAGATTAGGGTTAGGGTTTCTTACCTAGAAACGACACCAGAAACACCGGGAAAGCGGCAAGAATGAGGTGGTTAAGCACCGATAACAGCAAGGAACAGCAGCAGGGAGTTTCTCCCAGATCTCCCACACTTTCTCTCTCTTTTCTCTCTCTCAATTCCAAATTCGTATGGCTGCCATGAGAGAGGGTTTAAGGTCCTTCTTTAGTCTTAAACCTTCCCAAAATAGACTCAGGTTCAAGGGTTACTGTTAATATAGGTATTTCGTCACTTTTTCAGCTCAAAAGAGAGGTTCTGGTGGCCCTCCTTGAGCCAAACGTCAGACTTAAGCTCACCACACATGGATCTATGTGGGATTAGGTTTTTGACTCGATCGGATTCCCAGATCACACGTGGTGGACCACTTTCAGTTCAACGGTCAGTGGGCCACGATACGAAATTCCAAGTACATGTAAATGTTCCTGAAATTTTTCCTGATCCGAGGGTGTAATTTGGTCTGATTCTGACGGTCTGGTTGCTTAATACTGATGCGCAAGCGAATGGTGCCAGATCACTATTCCAGATATTTATTTTGTAAAGGGAATAGTGTTTTTCACACTCCCTCACTCCGGATCCAAACGAATGGCCATGGGACATCGGCTGGACCTGATTTTTGAGATGATTGTCAAGCCCAGTGAGGCGGTCCTAGTTCCTTAACTTCGTGTTAATCGGATTTCCGATGTGCGGTCTAGACCTAATACGAAGTTTCGAGATGCTCCCGTGAGCAGCCGGGTAATGAGATTGATCCTAAGTTTTAGGGTAACCTAGCGTCAATGATTCTACAAGTTTTGGGTCTTGCAGATCGTATTTAAAGCGATTCAAACGGATTTCGTAGCTAATCTGGTTTCGCACATAGTTACTTTGTCTCATTTCTAAAGGATTTAGTCCTAAGTGATTTCTGTCTGAGGTGGTACTTGGTCCTTTGCAGTTTGTATATAAAGTGATCCAAGGTATACTACTTAGCTAGTTTAAGATAGTGTCTAGGGCGAAAGTGCTTTGAAAAATTGAAAGCACAAGGTAGTGAAGGGTGGGATTTGTGAAGGAAATGGGTTAAGGAGCGATTTTAGACTGTGGGATTGAGTTTTGACAAGTTGGTAAGGTCTTAGGATCGACCCATTGCCTAAGGACGTCTAATCCCAGGTTGTCAAAAATCCGGGGCGTTACAATCTACCCCCCTTAAAACAAAATTTCGTCCTCGAAATTGCCTAAGGGTAATAAGGAAAAAATTCTATTATTTCATTTGCCTAAGACTTATTGATTTCGAGTTCCTACGCGTGGTAGGGTATATACCAACTGGTTCATTTTAGTCTACCCCCCTTAAAACTTAATTCTTTATCCATTTCTCATACCCTGATGGTTTGCTACCATTTATTTCTTTACCTATTTGGAGTCTCGACGACAATTCCCACAATTTAGAGTAAGATAGTTGTTTTCATTGTTTGACCAACACGGAGAGACGGTAATAGTGGGCTCGATCCCGATACATCGATCATCTACCGGGCCAGGGTAGGAAGCTCATCGTATCCCTTCCGAATCCTGGTGGATCTTGGTCGTCCGCTCGTCAGCAGAGAGTCCATCGGTAGTCACCCAGGATTGGGAATTGGGTCAAGCCGCGAAAACTTCGCGATTGTAGATGTCGAACCCCCGTAGTCCGATCACTCTCTAAGAGTAGGGAATGTCCATCATTGAAAGGCTCAAATTGTTTATTCTAAGGTTGCCCTTTAGGTCTTAGTCTAAGAGAGTCCTCGATATTATCTATGTCCAAGGAAAGGGTGAATCAAATCTTACTAAATCATCTTAAAACGGTTTCTCATAGTAGAACTTACTAGGGCTTCTATAATGTTCGTATTTATGAGCACCTTTTTTCGATCCTGGGCCGTGGGATAGGGTCCACCATGTTTCCATTGCGCCACCGTGTCAAAGAGGTGTATTAGGTGACCTAACTAGAGCGGGTTCATCATGTTCTACCCCCCTTAAAATTTATTTTCGCCCTCAAGGCTCAAGAGCTATGTCCTGATCCGTATGTCGGAACAAGGTGTAATTTATAACCTATCTTTGACATGAAACGGGAAATACATTGGTCTGCCTTTCCTCGACGATGTGTACTATAGCATTGATACCTATGGGTATCGAGGAGCTAAAAATGACGGGTAATGTGGTTGATGTCAGGGGCAGGTGTGAGTTTGAGGCAAGATGCCTAATCCTACCAAGGGGTTTTATCGCGGCCCAGACTTATCCTATTTAATCATGTCTAGTTTAATAGGCATGCTATCTTTCTACGGTCATAAACATAATATGTATGTCGACATGGCATGCGACTTGGGACCTAATTCCTAACTATTTGTTGCCCATTTGGGTAATTCCTTGGGCCTAAAAGACAAAGTCTCTATTGGCTATATGGTCTTAACACTTCTCGAAGATGAAGTTATAAACTTTTAGTTGTAAGTGGTCAGGCCAACACGGAAGGAATGTTGTGTAGTGGGTCTGAGTCGGATACATGGACCTCCTGCCTAGCTAAAACAGAAAGTTGCCATATCATTCCTTAATCCTAGTCGATCCCGACCTTCTGCTTGATCAGAGCATAGGGTTCATTGGTCACTACCAGGATTGAGGATTCGATTCAAACCGCGAATACCTCGCTTATATGTAGTTTCTCTACTCCGTGTTCCCGATTGTAGTAAGTCCTTGAGAAGGAAATTCTAAGGGATGTATTGATTGGACCTAACATTGAATCCAAGGGATATATAGGTTTTCTCTAATCGTGAATAGTTTCTACGTCAAACAAGCTCCCTAAGAGTTACTAAGGAAGCCTAAAGTATTAAGGGGATTCAACAATGGAACGGGGTCTCGCTCCAACCTATTCAAGCCAACTAACTATGTCTATCACTCAATTATCTTAACATTGTTAGTCGTTTACATTTCTTAGTCTAATCAGCAGCCTAGGCTCAACTTATGAGTAGCGATAATCCACTAGTTGTAATCTAAAATCTATGCTTATACACCAGATGATTTTATACCCTTTCTAAATAAAGAAATTATTTTATCGCCTAGGGTCAAAGTTGTCTGATTGGAATTGGGTTTTAACTCGAATTTAACTACGCACGAGCATTTCACATATGTTCATACTAGCTAAGAAGATCCTAAGGGTCACATTATAAATTTGTTGGGTTTCCTATATGGTTAGGTCTGTCGAAATCCAGGAGCAACGCTCTTGGTCCAAAACTCTAAGAGTCTATTTGTCAAACAATCATTTACTCTAAAAGCTTAAGCTGTCAGAGTGTGGTGGGTTAATGTATATCAAGGGACTTTATCACTTTAACATGACTTGGCCAGTGGTCCTAAGTTGTATTGAATGGGACTGCATTGCTAATCTTACCACGGGATTGGGTGTGGCATGTTTGGTAGGAGGGTGGGTGGGGATTAAAATTAATGGTATAGGCATTGGAAAATGAGCCGGAAAGCGCGAGATGGGAATTCCAAATCCCAGGGTAATGAACTTCTAAGTGTTGTGGAAAAGAAAAATCTCGGAATTTACTTTTAATTGCGTACATTCTAAACATGATGTCGGAACACATGGGATACACCCAATCTTGGGACCATACCTACACATAGATTTATTATTACTTTTACAATTCCATCCACCTAATGTAGTTGATTGAACGGGCCCCAAATGTCCCATCATTTGGAGATTGTAAAGGCCATATAGAAGTGAAGAAAAGGGGAGAACAAGGGCTGATTTCTCTGGTTCCCCACAGAATTCTCTAGTTCCCTACAGACTTGAGCCTCAACAGAGATTGCAAAGGCCCCAACTGACAGGGAATGGAGAAGGAAAATGGAAAAGTAGGATGGCTTAGGGAGCTTGCACAAATGTGAGCTTTGAATGGGAGGTGTGAGAGCTTAAATGTGGAAGAAAGGGGAAAGGTAGGAGGTTAGGGCTGCTGTGATCGATGGGAGTGGGTGGATCATAGGCGAAAATGATGGATTGACATATTTGGGGAAAGGGTTGAGAGGGAAATTCGAAAGTAGAAGGGAAGGGCGTTTGAAAGGAAAGATGTGAGAGAGAGGGGGGCTCCAGCCCCCAAAATCTCAAACATTTGCCAAAATGGCACGTGCCAGGGGGTAGGGGAGGTCGAGCCGACCAACCCCAGCCCTGGCCCCACACCAGATGGGCCACCGGACCGCGGTCCGCCGCCGGAGCCGCGGCTCCGCCGCGGTCGAACTTAGCCGGAACCGCGCCGCCGCGGTGGGGACCTGTTTCCCACCTGCCCAGGGTGCCAAATGCACCCTGGTTCGATCTAGAGGCTTAGTGTATTAACGTGGAGGGGCCCCCGAATCCGATTCGCTCCATTTCGGGTTGTTTCGGGGTAATCAGATGTAACTTGCAATCCGAAATGAGTTATCTGATGTAAAATATATGAATTTGGGGTAGAACGAGCTAATGAAGCCAACCAACCCTGCTATGCTTTGGGTTGTGTGCCCAAAATTGTGAAAAAAGCCTCCGATTGACAGTCATTTCCCCGTTTTAATTTCGTTTCACTAAAATAGTAGTTTTTAGTTTAATTACTCTTCATCCATTGGGCTTTAGGAGTTGCGCTCATCACGTAAAGACCTTAGAATAATTAGGAGAATGGTTTGGTGAAGCCAAATAGGACACTTATTATTCTTGGCTGAAAACTTTGCGCACTGGTAGACATCACCACCTTATGGTAAGTCGCGAATTCTAAGAGTTTTAGTTGTAGTTTGTTTCTGATTTCTTTACCATTGCTTGGTATTCATTTTTAAAGGGTTATGAACTCAAATTTTTTTTTTGTCATTTATTAATCAATTCGAATTAATTAGAATTTATTCCTACTTTCTGCTTTTCTTTTCTCGTGGATTTGGGAAGTCTCTGTGAGGAGTCCAGAGAAGCTCCGAGGATTCGGAGTAGTTATCCTCATCACGTTTATCCCGTATTCTATCTATTTTCAACGGTTGGGGTGAGGTGGATTGTAATCTAGACTCTTTAATAGACGGCCTAGGAGTATTATAAGGTCGACCCGTGCGACTAAGGGTTAATACGGACTTGATTTTGGTGTTCGTTTTCAGCGAACTTCGCCAATTGGTGAAGTCGGGATACCTATGACTGTTTCTACATTCCGTCGCTCCCTCCTAAGTCAGAGTGCGTCAGTGTGCGTCGTGTGACCATAACCCAGGTCCGGTTTAATCACACGGGGCGGACCACTTTCAGTTCAACGGTCAGTGGGCCACGATCCGAAATTCCAAGTACATGTAAATGTTCCTGAAATTTTTCCTGATCCGAGGGTGTAATTTGGTCTGATTCTGACGGTCTGGTTGCTTAATACTGATGCGCAAGCGAATGGTGCCAGATCACTATTCCAGATATTTATTTTGTAAAGGGAATAGTATTTTTCACACTCCCTCGCTCCGGATCCAAACGAATGGCCATGGGACATCGGCTGGACCTGATTTTTGAGATGATTGTCAAGCCCAGTGAGGCGGTCCTAGTTCCTTAACTTCGTGTTAATCGGATTTCCGATGTGCGGTCTAGACCTAATACGAAGTTTCGAGATGCTCCCGTGAGCAGCCGGGTAATGAGATTGATCCTAAGTTTTAGGGTAACCTAGCGTCATGATTCTACTTTGGGTCTTGCAGATCGTATTTAAAGTGATTCAAACGGATTTCGTAGCTAATCTGGTTTCGCACATAGTTACTTTGTCTCATTTCTAAAGGATTTAGTCCTAGGTGATTTCTGTCTGAGGTGGTACTTGGTCCTTTGCAGTTTGTATATAAAGTGATCCAAGGTATACTACTTAGCTAGTTTAAGATGGTGTCTAGGGCGAAAGTGCTTTGAAAAATTGAAAGCACAAGGTAGTGAAGGGTGGGATTTGTGAAGGAAATGGGTTAAGGAGCGATTTTAGATTGTGGGATTGAGTTTTGACAAGTTGGTAAGGTCTTAGGATCGACCCATTGCCTAAGGACGTCTAATCCCAGGTTGGCAAAAATCCGGGGCATTACACCTTGAGTCGTATCATGTTTTTCAAAGTTGTCTCAATCCGAGACTTGTACCCTAGCGACCACACCATCGCTTCGGTTCTGATGCCGCGTCTCGCGCGCCAAGGTGATACTCAGGCCAGAAGATGTGGACCTGCGTTCAGTTCGAGGAAAATGTCGCGCATCGTAAATTTCGAGAGAATCTCTATGACACGTCACATCAATCAATCAATGTACAAGTTAAGTACATATCCCATCACACCCATCCCTCTCTCACCCACAAATCAACAACACCCATACCTATCCCATCTCATTCTTACCAAAAAGGCAAGGTAACCCATACATTCTCATGTCATATCCCTTACACTACTCCTCTCTCTCTCTCTCTCTCTCTCTCATTTCTCATTTTCCTCCCAAGAGCAACCCAACGTCCAAGCAAGAGCTCCATGAGAGAAGCTTTGTGTGGCCCACTCCCTATCACCCAATCTTCCATCTTAGCCATCCAATCCTCATCTTCCTCCATTAAAGTTGAAGACAAGGAGCTAAGGAGTCCATGAAGCCTAGAAGAAGCGGAATAAGTGGGTGATTGACCGTTGGATTTCTTTTTTTTAGGGACCACTTGTTGTGGGACCCATCATTGATGTATGCATTGTATAGGGAGGGCCCATAGTGGCGGGGTCCCTCCCTTTCTCACTGATCTCTCTCTCTCTTTCCTTCTCTCTCTCTTTTTGATTATTTGATGTGGCCCACCTATTAGGTGCATGCACGGTTGATTCAGACCAACCAGCCATTGGGCCAGCCCCGCTGCTCGATCTAGATGAAGGGAAATCACAAATATCAAATTGATCCAAAGCTTTGGTGAGCCACCACGTGGGACCCACCTGACAGCCGTGTATCATCTAGGTTGTTCGTCCACTGGCCTGGATGAAATGAAAACATAGATATTAGCTTGGCACAAGCTGGTGGGCCACACGTGTGGACCCACCTGATGTACGTCGTCCCTGGATGGCGTTGTGGGAACCACTGTAATGTGTTGTATCCACCGTCCAGCAGCTGGATTGTGGTACACACCCTGATGTAAGTGTTTCATTAATGTTGTCCATTCATAAGATGTGGGGACCCACCTCACACGTGGTGGCACGTGTGAGAGTGGGACCCACCAGAACTATGGATTTAATCCACACCGTTAGCAAATGTTGTGGACCCCATCAGGTGGTATGAGTTATATCAAACTGTCCATCCGTTTTTTATTTTTAGACAGCCGTGGGACCCACTCCACACGTGTTGCACGTGTGGAGGTGGGGACCAATAAATGTATCCATTCCATCCATGCAATCCACCGTCCAGATATGGACAGTGGGACCCATACAATATGTGTGTATTACCACACCGTCCACCCACCTTTCTGCATATATTATAATAATAATAATAATAAATATAAATTATTATTATATATAAGTGGTGGGCCACGTGCATGTGGGACCCACCTTCCTCCACCGTCCAGTCATAGGGGGTGCTGTGTGGGGCCGCCTAGATGTATGGGTACGATCAGCACCGTCCAGCAACACGTGTGGGACGCAGGACCCACCTCTTATCCATACCGTCCATCCCCAAAATGAGGTAGATTCAATCTATGGTGGGCCACGTGCGTGGACCCACCCATGATGAAGTATGTGTTTTATACACACTGTCTGGACACTGGACCTCTTTTTAAAATAATAAAATATAAATATATATGTATATGTGTGTGTATGTGTTGGGCCTACGTGGGACCCACCTATTGGACAGATTTGCAAATATTCCTCACGCAACTATTTGCTGATGTGAATGACGCCACCAAGCTTTGTGGATCTGCATGATGTATACTCCACGCCGGTCATCTTCCGGGCCCACCTCGATGATCATCATCCACACCGTCGGTCCACCTTTGAATATGTTGTACATCCACACCGTCTATCATGTGGACCACACTACAAAAAAAAAATCTGTGGGGATTGAACGGCTACCATTGAAACCCTTTTTGGGTCACAAAAGTTTTGGATTTGTATGAAATTTGTTTTCCTCTTTATCCAGGTCTTTATGACCATGTGAACAGATTTGGATGGAAAATAAACGTTATGGTGGGATACACCTTGATGTATGTGTTGTACATCCATGTTGTTCATCTGGTGGGCCCATTTGAGAGGTGCAGGCCCACCTGCTGGTTGTGTAGGGCCCACCTGCTGTGTGGCACAGTATGATGTATGTGAGGCCTAGATGGAGAGGCTCATTGTGATGTATTTGAGGCCCACAGGATAGGGCCCATTATGATGGAATTGCGGGCCCAGGTGGAGAGGCCCGATGTGATGTATACAAGGCCCATATGATGGGGCCCACCTACTTGAATCTGAGGCCCATGGGCAAGGCCCATTGTAATGTATTTGTGGCCTATGGGCAAGGCCCATTGTGATATGTATTAGGCTCATTAGTGCGGCCCATTGATGCACCCATTGGTGCGGCCCGTAGATGCGATCCACTTAATGTAGTTGATGGCCCATGGGTTGAGGCCCACTATAATGTATATAAGGGCCACGAGTGAGGCCCAATGAGATGTATGTGAGGCCTTTGTATGGGACTAAACGTGATGTATATGAGGTTCATTGCAATGTGTGATTACTCCATGATGTATGTAATGATGGTTATGGCGAGCCATGCCTTGGGAGCAATGATGGTTTAATGGCCACATTGATGGGCAATGATGGTTTAATGTCCACATTGTGACCTTCCCTTAGGCCCTTGTTAGGCCAATTATCGTGACTGATTGCCGATTCTGATTGACGTGGCCGATTTGCTTATTCCGATTATTGATCGAGGCCGATTATCGATCGATTTCGATTGTCATGGCTGATTACCAATTTTGATTATCGATTAGCGATTGAGGCCGATCATCGTGACTGAAATGGCCAAGCTATATGTCCTAGAGGGGGGAGGGGGGGTGAATAGGACTATGCCAAATTAAATTAAAATCAGCGGAATAAAGATAAATAGATAGCCTTACAATTATAAGTCAATTCACAGTGCTAAAATCAAATCAACCTTAATAAATAAGTATTGGGAGGTTGATACAAATTTAGTTCTAAGGACAACCTTACACCATAATAAACAAGGGCTTATGGTAGGACAACCTTATTTCTAGAACGTCTTTTGAATCAATAACTCAATCTGAATAGAAATAACTAAATAGCAAGGAATTGAAATAAATTGCAGAAATGGAGATCTAACTTATTACAACAATCCCCACACTTGCTTGAAATGTAAATTGTTACAACATTCACATCCACACTTACAATCCACAAAAATTGAATGATAAATTATATGAAATTTAAGCAAGCATTCAATCCACAAGACAAAGAGTTATAGTGGTTCGCCTGTGTGTACACCAACTGTCTTCTAACAGCCACACAGAATACTACTCCACTCCTAATATCCTCACACAGGGGATATTAGTGTTTACTATCAAATAGGTTTTCACAGGTTTACCCAAAACCTTTACAATTATATCTTTTTAACTTGGGCTTACATAAATCAAAAACCACAATTCTGAGTTTTCTGGCTCTCCTCAGATAACCATACAAATTGAGATTTTTCTGGTGAATCTCAAACAAAAACCAATATAGAATGAAATTTACAAAATTGTAAAATACCTGGATTTCTCCTTTTCGTAGTAGCCCGGTAGAACCAATCGGAGTAGATGTTCGAATATAGAAGTTCAATGTCCACTACTCACTTTAATATGGTTCTAAGTTTTAATTAATTTTAAATTTAAACCAGTTGGGTGTGCTATATTTGATTTTGATTCCAAGAAGAAGGAATAAGGCAATTCCTCTTTTCAAATGAGATTAGAATATAGGAACAAAATCAAATTAAATAAGCTAGTAAAAAGAGAAAGCAATTATGCACAAAATAGCTTAAAAACAAACACAAAACTTATCTCAGAGTGGAGCCTTGAATTCACTTGATTTTTAATGTAAAAACTCTGAAATTCGTGTGCTATTTATAGCTGAAGAAATTCGTCTTCAACTAGTCTTAGGGTCACCGCGACTGGTCCAAGAATAAACTGATTTTTGAATTTTTGAGCGCGATCGCATTAGACCGTTGTACGACTGGTCTTAGGCAGTCCATGACTGGTCGAAGGCAGTCCACGTCCGGCCGAGACCCCTCTACGACTGGTCGTGTGACACTTAATTTAGTCGTTGGAGTTTAAGTCGTAGCTTTACGACTGGTTGAAGATCGAGTTGAGACCATCCCACGACCGGTTGAGCAGACTCCAGGACTGGTCGTAGACGAACTAGAAAATCCGATTAATTGCAACAATTTTAGGACTGGTCTTGGAAATTCTTAGACTAGTTGAGACAATGCTAGGACTGGTCGAACAAGGTCTAGGACTGGTCTTAGAATAGACCAAAATCACGTAATAATATTCAAATGAATTATGTAGCCAAAGTGACCTACCCTAAGGTCAATCTAAGGTTTATCATACCTGGGACATGAGGTATGGACATTGAATACTTCATTTGTTTAGACTTTGATCATTACGAAGCTTGAGTTCTTCTTGATGTAGCTTGACTACTTCATAAGCTTTGAAATTAATGTCACTTTAAGTTGCACTTGAGTCCCGTACTTATATTTGAATCTTGAACTTCCACTTGCACTTGAATCTTAAGTCTTGATCCTGAGCTCTTCTTTAATATCTTCTACATTGTAGCTTGAACTATCATGAAGCTTGAAGAATTCTTTGAACTAAACTTCAAGTGTTGACGTGGTGTCTCGAACAGATTTATCAAGATATAAACACAAGACATACGAAGAAGTTTTGACACACAAAATTTGACAATCAAAGAGGAATCAAAATATCATAGCACTTACAATCTCCCCCTTTGTCAAATTTGTGACAAAACATCTCTCAAATTTCAATAAAATAAGCATCACATTGTATAATAACGAATCATACACCAGTTGTCATAAAATAAGCATCATCCCCTTGAGACAACGCAACTCCCCTGAGACAACGCAACTTCCCCTTGGTTAGTACACTTCAACTCCCCCTGAGTAGGCATATATCCTCATCATCACAATCATAATCCATAGAATTCACAAATTCTCCTCCTTTTTGTCAAAATATGACAAAGGAAGAATCAAAGATAGGATATGAAAGACAGAAATAGAGACAGTAACTCAGAAACATAAAAATTTCAGAGTTAAGAACAATACATAAGAGGTAATCAAAGTGAGTCAGTGTACATAAAAAAAAGTGATCAAATAAAATTTAAAACAGGCAACCCCACAACCAAAGAAGGTAAAGTAGTAAAATTATTACAGACCAAAGATTTAACATTGTCAATCTGATGCAAAAGATCGAACAGGTATGTTAGAAACACTTTGATGAAGGCTCTTCTGTAAGCGCCTAAAATATCTGCGCATACTTTTAAATTGTTGATTGTGGCCAACATTCATCTGTTCTACCTTTTCCTGTAAAGCACGTAGACTTGCATTGAAATCAGATGGTTCAAAGTCTGGATCATTTCCAGAGTCAGAATCAATTTCATTAAAAATATCATCCATGTCAATATCATCTGGCGTTAACTCATCACCTTCGACACCAATCTCAACTTCAGTAGCAGCTTCACTCGCACCAACATCAACTTGACCAAGGGCCAAACTCAACTTCATTTTATTCAAGTTGGAATTGTTAAATATGAGGTGTTGGATAGGATCCTCACTGATGGGCATAACGACTAAAATGTGAGTGGCTAATACATTCCACAGATATCCAAATGGAATATCACCATGACCAGGATGACTACGGATTTGAATGATAGATGAACAGATCAAAGAGGGTAAACAGACATTAGCACCAGTAATGATTGAGTACAAAATACGAACCATAAATAGAGTCAAATTAATCTAGTTTCTAGAGCGAGGATACAAATTAGAAGTGAAAATATGATGCAAAACACTGTATTTGGGTAACAAGTACCTGGTTTTGAGGGCATTTCCATTTACAGTCCATGGTGCATTCATGTTACATAACGCTCTAGTATAAGTACACTTTTTCAATTCTAACACTTTCTCAGTAAGTGCGCTAGGATGAATACCATCATCATTTACATGAATATCCATAAAGCCTGAAATTAAATGTCGATCAACATGAAAAGGCCCTTCTCTATTATCAATAGTAAAAGTCAGTTGCTCAGCAGAAAAGTCAGATATGCATGCAACCATGGCCTGTGCTATTGACTGGTATACCGGCCCACCCCAGCGTAAAATGTTTTCCCATCCTACAGATTGAAGGAGAGGAAGGAGACCGAAAGGAGCGATATGGTTTAAATCAACGACTTTTTCAACAATCACATTGCGCATACGCAAATCACACATATGAGGTGGATCATCTTTATGAGTCCTAAGATGGCGTCTAGTGATAACATTCGATTGAGAAGAAGAAGCACCTCTATGATTTTTCTTTTTACCTCTAGAATCCATATTCTTGAAGAAATGAAAGAAATTTCAAGAAAATAAAGATGGGTTTCTCTAGATTCCAAAACAAGGAAGAAAAACTCGAAAAGTTGAAGATCTATATAAAATAGATAACAATAATCAAGAAATCTAAAAGAAAATATTAAGATTCTTCAAGAAAGCAAGGAAAATCACTCTAACCTGAAGGAATCGACCACAAGGGTTCGACTAGTCGAAGCTCGACTCGTAGGTGAGGAAGGTTAGAATGAAGAAGAAGAGTGTTTTTCCCAAATTAAAGGGGTTAGCGCGTGCACGACTGGTCTTGAGACATACTCGACCAGTCGTAGCAAGACTGGTCGAGCACGTCCTCAACCGGTCTTAGACTAGAAAAAAATATGCAATTTCCACAGAATTTTGAAACTTAAATTAATAACATATTAACATTATATACAATATGATACAAAGATGCATGATCAATCATTTAAAATTGCACATACCAAGATCAAATTTTAATTTGTTAAACCTACTTTTATCGAGCGGTTTAGTGAAAATGCCAGCAAGCTGAGTCTCGGTAGGAATATATTCTAAAGATATTATTTTTTCTTCCACTAATTTACGAATATAATGAAATTGAATGTCAATGTGCTTAGTACGTGAATGCTGGATTGGGTTTTTTAAAATGTTTATCGCATTGGAATTATCACAGTATAAAACCATCGAGTCTTGTGCGATTCCATAATCACTCAGCATACGTTTCATCCAAACCAGCTGAGTACATGCATTTCCCGCTGCAATGTATTCGGCCTCAGCAGTTGAGAGTGATATGGAACTTTGCTTCTTGCTAAACCAAGAAACCAAACAGTTTCCAATGTAAAAACAACTACCGCTGGTTGATTTTCTATCATCTATATTTCTGCTTGTCAACATCCGAATACCCGAAATTGAACACTAGTATCATAGGGATACCAAAGACCCAGATTAACTGAACTTGCGACATATCGAATAATTCGTTTAACAGCAGTTAAGTGAGATTCTTTAGGATTAGACTGATATCTAGCACAAATTCCAACAGTTAAAGTAATATCAGGTTTACTTGCAGTTAAGTAAAGTAAGTTACCTATCATGCTACGATACAATTTAGGATTTACATCTTTACCTGTAGAGTCTTAGAGTTGTACTCATAGTAGTATCAAAATTCTTACCATTTTCAAATCCGAACCTCTTAATCAAGTTCAATACATACTTAGTTTGTGAAATAAAAATTCCATCAGATTGTTGTTTTATTTGCAACCCTAGAAAGTAATTTAATTCACCAACCATGCTCATTTCGAATTCAGATTTCATTAGATTACAAACTCAACAGTTAAGTTAGTACAAGTTAATCCATAAATTATATCATCAACATATATTTGAATCATTAAGATATCATCGTTATGTTTCTTAACAAAGAGCATCTTATCGACACTACCCATCTGAAAATTGTGACTTAGTAAAAACTTAGTCAATTTTTCATACCATGTTCTGGGAGCTTGTTTCAGACCATAGAGAGCATTTTTAAGGCGGTATACATGATTGGTAAGCTTAGGGTCTTCAAACCCAATCAGTTGTTCAACATATACCTCTTCATGTAAGTCGCCATTCAAAAAGGCACTCTTCACATCCATTTGAAAAATTCTAAACTTTCTAAAACATGCAATAGATATGAAAAGTCTAATAGATTCAAGGTAAGCAACTAGGGCAAAAGTTTCATCATAATCAATCCCTTCAATTTGCGTGTACCCTTGCACAACCAGTCTTGCCTTGTTTCGAATGATATTTCCTAATTCATCGGATTTATTTTTGAAAATCCATTTTGTTCTAATAATGTGTTTATCTTTAGGTCTAGGAACAAGATACCAGACATCGTTTCGGACAAACTGATTAAGTTCTTCTTGCATCGCTACTATGCAGTTTTCATCAGAAAGTGCTTCTTTTACGTTAACCGGTTCTATCTGGGATGTAAAGCATACGTAGTTACATATGTCTTCTAATTGTATACGCATGCGAACACCAGTGAGAGGGTTTTCAAGAATTTGATCAGTTGGATGATCTTTAACAGTCCTTAATTCAGAATTAGTTTCATTTGATGAAGTATCTGGTTTTTTAAATATAAGAGCTTCATCATTATCTGAACTAGGGGCAGGTGTATTCAAGTGATCGTCAATTACTATATTTATAGACTCTTGAATCACACCGGTCCTATTGTTCAAAACACGATATGCACGACTGTTTAAAGAGTATCCTAAAAAGATCCCTTCATCACTTTTAGTGTCGAACTTTCTCAAATTTTCACGATCACATAAAATATAGCACTTGCTGCCAAAAAATCGAAAGTATTTGACAGTAGGCTTTTTCTCAAACCACATTTCATAAGCCATTTTATTATTAGATTTGCAAATATAAACATGGTTGCTAATGTAGCAAGCGATATTCTCTGCTTCAGACCATAAATTTCTAGGGAGCTTCATGCTATTCAACATAACATTTCCCATTTCTTGGAGTACTCTATTTTTCCTTTCCACAATACCATTTTGTTGTGGAGTTTTGGGAGCAGAGAATTCATATGATATTCTCTGATCGCTACAAAGTTTCTCAAAACCGCTATTTTCAAACTCAGATCCATGATCACTTTGGATCTTACTGACTTGAGAACATTTTTCAGTTTGGATCTGTTTGATAATCTTTTTCACTTCATCAAGAGTTTCTGATTTGCCTCTTAAAAATGAAACCCAAGTGTATCTTGTATAATCATCTATGATAACCAAGATGTATTTTTTACCACCTCGACTTTTCGTTCTGGTTAGTCCTATAAGATCCATGTGGAGAAGCTCGAGTGGTCTAGATGTGGTATTGGAGTTCACCTTTTTGTGAGAGCTCCTAGTTTGTTTACCATACTGACATTCACCACATATTTTGTCTACTTTTTGCACTTTAGGTAGACCTTTAATAAGTTCTCCTTTGCTCAATCTGTATAAATTTCGATAATGTACATGTCCAAGGCGTTTATGCCATAATTCTGTCTCATTGGTATGGACCATGTAGCACATTTAATTAGATGAGCTAACATTGCTTACTATATCGCAGTTTTCAGAAGTTCTGCGACCAGTTAATATTACAGAACCCTTTTTATCTATAATTTCACAACCTTGATTAGAAAATTTAACACTATGGTTGTTGTCACATATTTGAGATATGCTTAAAAGGTTGTGTTTTAGTCCCTTAACATATAAAACATTCTTAAATAGGGGAAGATTATAAAGTTGAACCGTAACTTGGCCAATAATCTTGCAGTTGCTACCATCACCAAATGTGACTGACCCATCACTCATGTCTTTTAGATCGGTGAATAAAGCTTTGTCACCTATCATGTGCCTGGAACATCCACTGTCTAGGTACCATTTTGAATGACTTGTTGCTTTGAAAGCAGTGTGGGCAATCAAGCAGGCAACTTTAGGAACCTATTTCTGAACTGTTTTGGGTTTAGGAACATAATTGGTCTTTTTTTGTTTATAGTTGTGGAAATGACCTACAGAGTTAGATTTTAAGAGCTCCTTAAGTAAACCAACTATTTTTTCAACAAGGGAATTTTTGATCTGATTTTTAAAATAGCTAAATTTAGGTTTTTGAAAAGTTCTTGTATTTTTAGAAAAATTTTGACAAGTACCTTTTCCTTTTGAGTTAGAAGCCTCTCCTTTCACAAAGTTAGGAGAAGTATTCTTCTGTTTAGGAGATGTATATTTATCATAGCCCAACCCGGATTGATCGCCACATTTTCTTGATCCAGATAATAATTTTTATAACTTTGGATCACTTTGGGTATATCTTCATGTATCCTTCAAACTCAGAAGAGAAGATACTTCATTTTTAAGTTTCTCATTTTCAAATTTCAAATCATCAATCAGGGAGGTTTTGAATTCCAAATCACATTTTGACTTTTCGAAACAATCTGAAATTTACGATTTTTCTAAAATAAGAGTTTCAAAACATTCTTTGAGTTTAGAAAGCTTTTCTTTTTGAAGTTTAAGTTTGACAGCTATTTTACAACTTTCCTTATATAAGGCATTATAAGCATCTTGAAGATCTTCTTCATTTTCATAATCACTATTCAAATTTTCTTCACTGTTGAATCATCATGATCTGAAAAAGTAAACTTGGCTAGAGTCATGAGGGCCTTAACTTCATTGCCCGACTCGGTTTCAGAATCTTCTGAATCAGATGTAGCTTCAGACTCAGATGATTCATCCCAAGTAGGTAACATACCCTTCCTTTTGGGTTTATCCTTTTTAGGACATTTGTTTGCTAAATGCCCATATTCATGACAGTTGTAACAGTGACTGTCTTTCAAAGATTTTCGAGTTTTAGGTCTAAATTTCTTTTTATCATTTGATTGAAAATCAACTCTTTTCTTACTTTTGAAAATCTTATAAAACTTCTTTGCTAAAAGAGCCATATCATCTTCAGAATCAGAGTTTTCTTCAGACACATTTTTAGAAGATTTCAAAGCTATAGATTTACCTTTAGGAGCTTTAAAGTTTAACTCATAGGTTTGTAAAGAACCAACTAGTTCTTTTACCCTCATATTGTCCGTATCACGAAGTTCCTGGATCGCAGTAACTTTAGAGTTGAACCGTTCAGGAAGTGAGCGTAGTATGTTTGCACACACTTTACTTTCTGGGATTTTATCGCCAAGACCCCACATTGAGTTTACAATGTCATTTAATCTTGTGTAAAAGTTCATAAACATTTCATTTTCCTCCATATGAATTTTTTCAAATTTGGTTGTGAGGAGTTGGACTTTAGATTTTTTTACAATTGATGTACCCTCGTGTGTCATTTCTAAGATATCCCAGGCTTGCTTTGCAGTATCACAGGATATGATTCTTTTGAACTCATCTGATGATAGTGTACAAGTGATTGCATTTAGTGCTTTTGCATTGGCACTACTTTCACTTTTCTGAAGTGTGGACCAGGAAGTATACGGTGTTACTCTCATTGATTTTGATCCATTGATACCAGTTACTTCAATGGTAGGAGGGCTTCATTCAGTCACTGTGGCTTGTCACACACTCTCATCCATTGATTTGAGGAAGATCTTCATTCTAGCTTTCCAATAGGCATAGTTGGAACCATCAAAGGGTGGAGGCCTAGTGACTAATATGCTATCAAAATTTGACATCTTATTTGTAACGACTCGAAAAATCCCGTATAAAGGCCCGAGTACCACCTCAGGCAGAAATCACTCTGGACCAAATCCTTTAGAAATTAGACAAAGTAACTAAGTGCTAAACTAGATTAGCTACGAAATCTGCTTGAATCGCTTTAAATATGATCTGTAACACCCAAAACTTGTATAATCATTGACGCTGGGTTACCCTAAAATCTATGATCAATCTCATTACCCAATTGCTCTCAGGAGCATCATGAAACTCCGTATCAGATCTAGACCGCACATCGAAAGTCCGAATAATACGAGGTTATAGAATTAGGACCGCCTTGCTCGGCTTGATAACCATCTCGGAGATCAAATCCAGATAGTGTCCCACAGCTATTTGCTTAAGCCCGGAGCGAGGAGTGTGAGAAAACCTGGTTTTTTTTAGAAATTAAATCAAATTTAAGTAATCTGAGACTTGACGTTTTCGGGCCAAATATAAGCAATCAGACCATCAAAATCTGACCTAAATATACCCTCGGATCAGGAAACATTTCCCATACATGTCTGTGTACTTGTAACCCTGATCGAGCCTCTGTGACCGTTGAACTGAAACTAGTCCGCCATGTGTGATCTGGAAACCCGATTGGGATGAAAACTTAACTCGACCTAGATCCATAGTCCGTGAGCTTAAGTCCAACCTTTGGCTCAAGGGGAGGCTCCGGAAATGCTCCGTTGAGCTGAAACAGATTTTGGATAAAACCTAAGTATACCTTGGCCCTAGGCCTATTTATGGCAAGTTCAAGCCTATATAAGGACCTTAAATCCTGACTCTCTCATTCCATACGAATTTGAGAAAATATAGGAGAGAGAAGAGAGAAAAGGGAGAGAAAGTGTGAGAGAAGTGGGAGAATCTTCCTGTTATTCTACCTTGCTGATCTACGTGCTTAACCATCACTTTCCAATCGCTATCCTTATGATTCCAGCTTCATTTATAGGTAAGAAAACCCTCACCTTAACCTGTTTTAGGGTTTCTATTGGTACAAGTAGCGAAGTAGCTGGCTTGCCTTATGTTATAGGTCGCCATATCGACGTTGACGAAAGCGTAGAGTTTCTATTAAGTTCGTTATGCTTCTACGGCGTAAGGTGCGGACTTTAGACGTATAGGTTAAGGTTTTCAAAGCTTTCAATCACTACACCAAAACAGTGAAAAAAGGATGGTCCAAAACCGTCTCAAATGACCAAAAAGGACGGTCATGGACCATCGCATAGGCAGTCAAATTTTGACGTGTCCTATTACTTAAAGGACGGTTGAAAACCATCATTCTTATTGACGAAAAAAAGACGATCATGGACCGTCCTAAAAAAGGATGGTCATGGACCGTCCTTAAAATGGACTGTCATGGACATAAATCCATCCAAACATAAACTACATCCATCCAAACATAAACAATCTTATCCACATTACATTCATCCACGCATAATACATATAAATAAGTTTAACTCCATAAGTAAAAAAACAATCTTATCCACATTTCATCACATTCACATCCATCTAAACTCAAACTACGTAAATCCATCCAAACATAAACTACATCCATCCAAACACAAACAATCTTATCCACATTACATTCATCCACGCATAATACATATAAATAAGTTTAACTTCTCATAAGTAAAAAAAAAAAAAACGAAAAAAATCAGCAACGATTTTCTGTCTTTCATCTAATAAAAAAATATTCAACCAACAAAACATTATAATTCAAAATCATGAATTGCAGAAACTTCATCCAAAAAAGTTGGCACTTTTTTAAAATAAAACTGATCATTAAAATAAAACTAATACGAGCAAATAATGCAAAAAAGTGTTTCAATTAATAGAAACAACAACAAAAATTAAAGCTTTGTAAAAAGGGCATGTGTAACGCCCTGAAATTCGAGGGTCGAGTAACAACTCAACTCTCGAGTTTTAGAACATCACTTATGCAACATAGATGATATGATTGAATGTTGTCTGTGTCAGTGAATAAACATGAGTGAGATTATACCAAAACAGTAATTCACACTCCATATCAATTGTATAAAGGCAAGCGGAAGTCTGAAACTGTATATATAAGGTATGTAAAGAAACAAAACCATCTCGATCTCTAGAGTATGAACACTAACTGAGTAACCATGTACATGTATTGTTTCTGAATCAAAAGGTCAAAATACAACTAAAAAGATAAATCCTGAGATCCCTGCGATCCAGCGAGCCTAAGCAAAGCCGTCAGAGTACTGCATGTATGAGAACTTGTCCTGGTCCTCATCATAGTCTAGCTCCGTCTCCTGAATCGACGTATCATCTATACCTGAGACAGAGTCTGGTTGGTGTGTACAACACTGTCCCGTAACGTGGGAGTGAGTAGCTAACTCAGTGGAATAATAAAGCATAGGTTAACATGTTATCAATTCAGTCAAGCAGTAATAATAAAGCGGTACAATTAAACAATCCTAACTACTCTTATTTAATGTAAGTATGAAATGACATGATGAATGCCCTTGCCAAACCACCCTTATGCGACACCATCATACGTTCGCAATATGCATTCATCCCTCAGTGCTCCACATCTACCAGGCACATGTAGTGCGATGATGAGCATGATTACCGAGTAGTTATTAGTCCTTTCAAACAGCAGTATTGGGAAACTAAGGTACCTCCCTTGTATCATTCCCAAACATGATCCATTCTAGGGTCGTCAATCCTAGATAATCTCATACGATAGTATATTTCTAGGTCACTGCAGAGGCTGTCAGGGCTGTTACGCACAAAGGTTACACCACTCCCCCATCACCTCTTTAACGGTTCATCACTAAGCTGATACAGGCCTAGTTCATACTCTTACACTGCGGCAAAACTCGTCGCCTAACCGCAAATTCAGAGTATGCTCGAGGTCACTACAAAGGGCTGTCAGGGCTGTTACGCACAAAGGTTACACCATTCCCCCATCACCTTATCAATGTAGGCCGAGAGCACGAATATAGTGTCCCATACCACCATAATCGTCTCACGAGTCTGGTTGCTCACTGGTCACTACGGGGAGGCACGTGGCCCCAGCGTAGGCCGATAGCTCGACCACGGTGTCCCATACCACTATGCTCGGCTCATGAGTCTTAGCGGATCGAGGTACCATGGTTAACGGGATTCCACTGGTAAGTTTAGTACCCTAGGTTCAAGCAGTAGCGACCAAACATAGTGAACATACATTAGACATATCGGGTTTCTTGACGAGCCTGACTAGCTCGAGCGCACAATCAACTGAACGACATGAAGTGCATAAGCACTTCGTGTGGCCTAACCACTGTCGCCAACTGAAGTACGACTCGGGTTCGTCAAACACATCCTACGTGGCGACATGAATCCTCAACCACGATCTCAAGTCTGGTACCGATTGTCTGGACTATAGACATAGTCCCAAACTCAATCAATCCTTATTTAGAACATGTAGAGTAAAGCATAATAAACAAAGTAAATCAAGCATGTTAACAAGCATATCATAAAGCATGTTATAAAGCATGTTATAAAGCATGTTGTAAAACACTATATAAACAA
Source organism: Magnolia changhungtana (assembly GCA_030180095.1). NCBI lineage: Eukaryota > Viridiplantae > Streptophyta > Magnoliopsida > Magnoliales > Magnoliaceae > Magnolia > Magnolia changhungtana. The sequence goes on along the minus strand of JASAUF010000473.1, from coordinate 2,124,575 downwards.
GAATACAAACACATATGTTTCATAAGTAAGCGGTTAAAGTAAACAACCACATGGAGGAAATCATACAGGTCTCTAAGATAGTTGAGAATCCCATCTCAACACCTATCTAAGGCAACATTATCCAAGCACTTACTCTTACAAGCATTTTCACAAACACTTAGAATACACTATTTCAACATACATAGTGTATGTTAGCAAAACATGCATTAGGGTAAGTCCTTTCGCCAAAGAAGTATTTTATCCATATATAATATATTCATACAACAAATAATCATAGCAAACACATATCCAGAATTTATACGTATACAGTACTTTCTAAAATACACAATTTCAACATATATAGAGTATATTAGCAAAACATGTATTAAGGCGAACCCTTTCGCCAAACGAGTATTTTATCCATATATCATATATTCATACAACAAATAATCATGGCAAACACATTTCCAAAATTTATACGTATACGGTATTTCCTACGAATACTTAGAGTATGTAAAATTCCATATTCTTTATCTTTAATCGAAACGGAAAACAGAAAGCACTTTGTACATGTGCAATTGCATGCAGATCATGAATCTATCATTATCCAACATTGAAAGCATTGAAAACCATAACCTATACACCTAAAGTCCTCACCTTTCGTCTTAGAATCGTAACGAATCAGCTAGGTTTGCTAAGCTTCCGTATTCGGCAGTTTTGTAGCCTAAAGAATGAAATAGGTTAGCTATTTCATAACCTACAACCTTCACACCCCAAAATAGATTAGGGTTAGGGTTTCTTACCTCAAAACAAAGTCAGAATCGCTAGGAAAGCGATGAGAATCGGGTGGTGCAGCTTGTGTAGCGGCAGGAAACGGTAGTAGGGAGATTCTCCCACTTCTCTCACTCTTTCTCTCCCTTTTCTCACTTCTCTCTCTAGGGTTTCTCTCAAATTCGTATGGCTGTGAGAGAGAGGGTTCTAAGGTCCTTATATAGCCTAAAAATGCACTAAATTAGACTTAAGGTCAAGGTATACTTAGGTTATACCCAAAGCGGCACTTTTCCAGCTCAACAGAGGACTTCTGGCGGGCTCCTTGAGCCAAAGGTCAGACTTAAGCTCACCAACCTTGGATCCAGGTAAAGTTAAGTTTTCATTTTAGTTGGATTCCCAGATCACGTGTGGCGGACCAGTTTCAGTTCAACGGTCAGCGGATCTCGATCTAAAATTTCAAGTACATGGATATGTTTATGAAAATTTTCTTAATCCGAAGGTGTATTTGGGTCAGATTCTGATGGTCTGGTTGCTTACAAATTGACCGCAAGTAACAAGTCTCAGATTACTATTCAAGATATTTATTTAGAAAGAAAACTAAGTGTTTTCACACTCCCTCGCTCCGTACTTAAGCAAACAGCCGTGGGACACTGTCTGGATTTGATTTTCGAGATGGTTGTCAAGCCCAGCGAGGCGGTCCTAAGTCCTTAATCTCATACTATTCGGACACCCAAGGTGCGGTCCAGACCTGATACGGAGTTTTAATGTGCTCCCGAGAGCAGTCGGGTAATGAGTTTGATCCTAGACTTTAGGGTAACCTAGCGTCAATGATTCTACAAGTTTTGGGTCTTGCAGATCGTATTTAAGGCGATTCAAAAGGATTCATGGCTAATCTAGTTTAACACTTAGTTAACTTTGTCAAATTTCCAAAGGATTTGATCCTAAGCAATTTCTGCCTGAGGTGGTACTCGAGCCCTTGTACGAAAATTTATGAGTCGTTACAGCATGTGTTAAAAGGGATACATTCTTATTTGTTGCCATGTGATTGGGCTACATTATTACAGCAATCGGGTTCGGGTTTGGGTTCAGTATAGGGTTTAGGTTAGGGAGTTGAGATTAGGATTAGGTATAGGTCTAAGTTTAGGGATTTGAGAATACATTCAGGTTTTAGGTTTAGGTTTAGGTTTAGGTTTTAGGTTATAGGTTTAGGTTTAGGTTTAGGTTTTAAGTTTAGGTTAAGGTTTAGGTTTAGGGAATTGAGAATAGGTTAAGGTTTAGGTTTAGGAAATAGGGTTCGAGTTCGGGATCGGGTTTAGGTTTCCGTTTTCAAGTTTAGGTTTAGGTTAGGGAGTTGAGATTAGGATTAGGTGTAGGTTTAGGGTTAGGGATTTGAGAATACATTTAGGTTTTAGGTTTAGGTTTAGGTTTTAGGTTTAGGTTAAGGTTAGGTTATAAGTTACAAGTTTAGGTTATAGGTTATAGGTTAAGGTTTTAGGTCTTATAAGCTATAGGTTTAGGGAATTGAGAATATGTTAAGGTTTAGGTTTAGGAAATCGGGTTCGGTTCGGGATCGGGTTTAGGTTTGGGCTTTCAAGTTTATGTTTAGGTTTAGGTTAGGGAATTGAGATTAGGATTAGGTGTGGGTTTAGGTTTAGAGATTTGAGAATACATTTAGGTTTCGGTTTAGGTTTAGGTTTTAGGTTTTTGGTTAAGGTTTAGGTTTTAGGTTTAGGGATTTGAGAATACATTTAGGTTTTAGGTTTAGGTTTAGGTTTTAGGTTAGTGGTTAAGGTTTAGGTTTTAGGTAAGTTTTAGGTTATGGTTTTTTAGGTCATAGGTTTTGGTTTAAGGTTATAGGTTTAGGTTAAGGTTAGGTTTTAGGTCTTATAAGCTATAGGTTTAGGGAATTGAGAATATGTTAAGGTTTAGGTTTAGCAAATCGGGTTCGGGTTCGGGATCGGGATTTAGGTTAGGGGTTTAGGTTTGGGTTTTTTGAGAATACATTTAGGTTTAGGTTTAGGTTTTAGGGTTTTTAGGTTAGGTTATGGTTTTAGTTGAGATTAGGATTAGGTTTAGGTTTAGCTTTAGGTTTGGGAATTGAGGGAGTTGAGATTAGGATTAGGTGTAGGTTTTGGTTTAGGGATTTGAGAATACATTTAGGTTTTAGGTTTAGGTTTAGGTTTTAGGTTTTAGGTTGGTTAAGGTTTAGGTTTTTAGGTTTTAGGATTAGGTTTAGGTCAGGTTAGGGAGTTGAGATTTTAGGTTTTGGTTTAGGGATTTGAGAATACAAGTTTAGATTTAGGTTATAAGTGTAGGTTATAGGTTTAGGTTTAAGTTAGGTTATAGGTTAAGGTTTAGGTTTATTATGAGAATAGGTTAAGGTTTAGGTTTTTAGGAAATCGGGTTTGGGTTCGGGATCGGGTTTAGGTTTGGGTTTTCAAGTTAGGTTTAGGTTTAGGTTAGGGAGTTGAGATTAGGATTAGGTGTAGGTTTAGGTTTATGGATTTGAAAATAGGTTAAGGTTTAGGTTTAGGAATTCGGGTTCGGGTTCGGGATTGGGTTTAGGTTTGGGTTTTCAACTTTAGGTTTAGGTTTAGGTTAGGGAGTTTATATTAGGATTAGGTGTAGGTTTAGGTTTAGGGATTTGAGAATAGGTTAAGGTTTAGGTTTAGGAAATTGGGTTTGGGTTTGGGATCGGGTTTTAGGTTTGGGTTTTCAAGTTTAGGTTTAGGTTTAGGTTAGGGAGTTAAAATTAGGATTTGGTGTAGGTTTAGGTTTAGGAATTAGGGTTCGGGTTCGGGATTTGATTTAGGTTTGGGTTTTCAAGTTTAGGTTTAGGTTAGGGAGTTTAGATTAGGATTAGATGTAGGTTTAGGTTTAGGGATTTGAGAATAGATTAAGGTTTAGGTTTAGGAAATCGGGTTCGGGTTCGGGATCGTGTTTTAGGTTTGGGTTTTCAAGTTTAGGTTTAGGTTTAGGTTTAGGTTAGGAGTTGAGATTAGGATTAGGTGTAGGTTTAGGTTTAGGGATTTGAAAATAGGTTAAGGTTTAGGTTTAGGAATTCGGGTTCGGGTTCGGGGTTGGGTTTAGGTTTGGGTTTTCAAGTTTAGGTTTAGGTTTTGGTTAGGGAGTTTATATTAGGATTAGGTGTACGTTTAGGTTTAGGGATTTGAGAATAGGTTAAGCTTTAGGTTTAGGAAATTGGGTTTGGGTTCGGGATCCGGTTTTAGGTTTGGGTTTTCAAGTTTAGGTTTAGGTTTAGGTTAAGGAGTTGAGATTAGGATTAGGTGTAGGTTTAGGTTTAGGGATTTGAAAATAGGTTAAGGTTTAGGTTTAGGAATTCGGGTTCGGGATTGGGTTTTCAAGTTTAGGTTTAGGTTTAGGTTAGGGAGTTTAGATTAGGATTAGGTCTAGGTCTAGGTTTAGGGATTTGAGAATAGGTTAAGGTTTAGGTTTAGGTTAAGGAGTTGAGATTAGGATTAGGTATAGGTCTAAGTTTAGGGATTTGAGAATACATTCAGGTTTTAGGTTTAGGTTTAGGTTTTAGGTTTTAGGTTTAGGTTTAGGTTTAGGTTTTAAGTTTAGGTTAAAGTTTAGGTTTAGCTTAAGGTTTAGGTTTAGGGAATTGAGAATAGGTTAAGGTTTAGGCTTAGGAAATAGGGTTCGGGTTCGGGATCGGGTTTAGGTTTGGGTTTTCAAGTTTAGGTTTAGGTTAGGGAGTTGATATTAGGTTTAGGTGTAGGTTTAGGGTTAGGATTTGAGAATACATTTAGGTTTTAGGTTTAGGTTTAGGTTTTAGGTTATTAGTTAAGGTTTAGGTTGAGATTAGGTTATAAGTTACAAGTTTAGGTTATAGGTTATAGGTTAAGGTTTTAGGTCTTATAAGCTATACGTTTAGGGAATTGAGAATATGTTAAGGTTTAGGTTTAGGAAATCGGGTTCGGGTTCGGGATCGGGTTTAGATTTGGGTTTTCAAGTTTAGGTTTAGGTTTAGGGATTTGAGAATACATTTAGGTTTTATGTTTAGGTTTAGGTTTTAGGTTATTGGTTGAGGTTTAGGTTTTAGGTTTAGGGATTTGAGAATACATTTAGGTTTTAGGTTTAGGTTTAGGTTTTAGGTTATTGGTTAAGGTTTAGGTTTTAGGTTTATGTTAAGGTTAGATTATAGGTTATAAATTTAGGTTATAGGTTATAGGTTAAGGTTTTAGGTCATAGGTTTTGGTTTTAAGGTTATAAGTTTAGGTTAAGGTTAAGGTTTTTGGTCTTATAAGCCATAGGTTTAGGGAATTGAGAATATGTTAAGGTTTAGGTTTAGGAAATCGGGTTCAGGTTCGGGATCGGGTTTAGGTTTAGGTTTAGGTTTAGGTTTAGGTTAGGGAGTTGAGATTAGGATTAGGTGTAGGTTTAGGTTTAGGGATTTGAGAATACATTTAGGTTTAGGTTTAGGTTTAGGTTTAGGTTTTAGGTTGTTGATTAAGGTTTAGGTTATAGGTAATAGGTTAAGGTTTTAGGTCTTAGGTTTTAGTTTTAAGGTTATAGGTTTAGGTTAAGGTTAAGGTTTTAGGTCTTATAAGCTATAGGTTTAGGGAATTGAGAATATGTTAAGGTTTAGGTTTAGCATCGGGTTCGGGTTCGGGATCGGGTTTAGGTTTGGGTTTTCAAGTTTAGGTTTAGGTTTAGGTTAGGGAGTTGAGATTAGGTTTAGGTTTAGGTTTAGGTTTAGGTTAGGGAGTTGAGATTAGGATTAAGTGTAGGTTTAGGTTTAGGGATTTGAGAATACATTTAGGTTTTAGGTTATTGGTTAAGGTTTAGGTTTTAGGTTTAGGTTAGGTCATAGGTTTAGGTTACAGGTTTAGGTTTAGGTTATAAGTGTAGGTTATAGGTTTAGGTTTAAGTTAGGTTATAGGTTAAGGTTTAGGGAATTGAGAATAGGTTAAGGTTTAGGTTTAGGAAATTGGGTTCGGGTTCGGGTTCGGGATTGGATTTAGGTTTGGGTTTTCAAGTTAGATTTAGGTTTAGGTTAGGGAGTTGAGATTAGGATTAGGTGTAGGTTTAGGTTTAGGGATTTGAAAATAGGTTAAGGTTTAGGTTTAGGAATTCGGGTTCGAGTTCGGGATTGGGTTTAGGTTTAGGTTTGGGTTTTCAAGTTTAGGTTTAGGTTTAGGTTAAGGAGTTTAAATTAGGATTAGGTGTAGGTTTAGGTTTAGGGATTTGAGAATAGGTTAAGGTTTAGGTTTAGGTTAGGGAGTTGAGATTAGGATTAGGTATAGGTCTACGTTTAGGGATTTGAGAATACATTCAGGTTATAGGTTTAGGTTTAGGTTTAAGTTATAGTGTAACATCTCGGATTTTTGCCAACCTAGAATTAGACGTCCTTAGGCAATGGGTCACTTCTAACACCTTATTAACATGTCAGAACCCAATCTCATATTAAAAAAAATCACTTTTTAACCCATTTCCTTCACAATCTCCCATTTCACCTTTCACCACTGTGTTCTTTAAATGCTTCTAAGTATGTTCATATTAGGCATGAATCCTAAAGTTTAGGTGATGAAGAACAATACTTTATAAATCCGTACAAAGACCCGAGTGCCACCTCAGGTAGAAATCGCTCAGGATCAAAACCTTTAGAAATGAGACAAAGTAACTAAGTACTAAACTAGATTAGTTACGAAATTCACTTGAATCACTTCAAATACGATCTACAAGACCTAAAACTTGTAGAATCATCGACGCTACATTACCCTAAAATCTAGGATCAATCTCATTACCTAGTTGCTCTGGGGAGCACATTGAAACTCCGTATCAGATCTGGACCGCACGTCGGAAGTCCGATTAACGCAAAGTTAAACGGTTAGGACCACCTTACTGGGCTTGATAACCATCTCAGAAATCAAATCTAGATAGTGTCTCAGTGCTATTCACTTAAGCCCGGAGTGAAGAGTGTGAGAAAATGTAGATTTTTTAAGAAATCTAGTCTCATTTAAGTAATCTGAGACTTGTCACTTGCGGGCCTGATATAAGTAATCAGACCATCAGAATCTGACCCAAATACACCCTCGGATCATGGGAAATTTCATACACATGTCCATGTACTTGTAACCCTGATCGAGTTCCGGTGACCGTTGAACTGAAACTGGTCCGCCACGCGTGATCTGAGAATCCGACTGGAACGAAAACTTAACTCCACCTAGATCCAAGGTTGGTGAGCTCAAGTCCGACCGCACACAGAAAAGGGGCTGCCAGAAGTGCTCCGTTGGATCTAAACGGACCCGCTTTGGACATAACCCAAGTATACCTTGACCTAGAGTCTATTTTGGTGATGTTTTACCCTATATAAGGACCTTAAAACCTCTCTCATTCAGCCCATATGAATTTGGGAGAAAACCTAGGAGAGAGAAGAGAGAAAAGGGAGAGAAAGTGTGAGAGAAGCAGGAGAGTCTTCCCGCTATTCTACCCTGTTGCTATACGTTATTAATCATCACGATCTAATCACTTTTTCAGTGATTCTGGCTTCATTCTTAGGTAAGAAAACCTAACCCTAATCTGTTATAGGCTTTCTATTGTTGCAGGTAGCGAAATAGCTAATTTATTTCGTGATTCAGGTTGTTATACCATCGTTGACAAAGACCTAGAGTCTCTGTCTAGTTCGTTACGATTCTACGGCAAAAGGTGCAGACTTTAGACGTATAGGTTATGGTTTTCAATGCTTTCAATGTCAGATAATGATAGATTCATGATCTGTATGCTATTGCACTTGTACAAAGTGCTGTCTGTTTCGTTTTTCGGTTATACGTTAACTATGTTAAATATACTATATTCCCCGTATTTGTAGAAAGTACCGTATATGTATAAATTTTAAAAGTGTGTTTGCCATGATTAATGACTGTATGAACATGCTATATATGTGTATAATACTTGGCGAAAGGGTTCATCCTAATACATGTTTTTGCTAGTATACGCTATGTATGTTGAAAGAGTGTATCCTAAGTGTTTGTGAAAATGCTTGTAAGAGTAAATACTTAGAGGATTGTGCTTTAGGTAGGTGTTGAGATAGGATTCTCAGCTACCTTAGAGATGTATATGATTTCCTCCATGTTGTTTGTTTAATTTAACCGCTTACTTATGAAATATAAGTATTTGTATTTCCTATTCATATTGTGCTTTATAACATGCTTTATGACATGCTTGTTAACATGCTTGAATTACTTTGTTTATTCTGCTTTACTCTACATGCTTCTGGTCAAGGATTGATTGTGTTTGGGGCTATGATTATAGTCCGGGCAATCGGAAACGAAAATGAATGCGTGACAAGATTCATTCGCCATACGAGATGTGTTCGATGAACCTGAGTCGTACTTCGGTTGACGATAGTGGCTGGCCATACGAAGTGCTTATGCGCTTCATATCGTTCAACTTGTTGTGCACTCAAGCCAGCCGAGCTTGTCAAGTAACCCAATCTGTCTAATGTATGTTCACCATGTTTGGACACTACCACTTGAACCTAATGTACCGAACTTACTAGTGCAACCCCGTTAACCTTGGTACCTTAATCCACTAACACTCATGAGTCGGGCATGGTGGTATGGGACACCATGGTCGAGCTGTCGGCCTACGCTGGGGCCACGAGCCTCCCTGTAGTGACCATTGAGCAACCAGACTCATGAGCCGATTATGGTGGTATGGGACACTATATTCGAGCTGTCGGCCTACACTGCTTTGATGGGTGATGGGGGAGTGGTGCAACGATTCTGTGTAATAGCCCTAACAGCCCTGACCGTACCCGGTATAGTGACTTCGAGCATACTCTGAATTTGCAGAGAGGCGACGAGCCTTCCCGTAGTAAACAGAGTATAAACTAGGCTTGTATTGATAAGGTGATAGGGGAGTGGTGCAACGATTCCGTGTAATAGCCCTGGCAGCCCTTACAGTGACCTAGAACCACACTATTGTATGAGATTATCTAGGATTGATGACCCTAGAATAGATCATTGTTTGGGGATGATACAAGGAAGGTACCTTAGTTTCCCAATCCTGCTGTATGAAAAGGACTAATAAGAACTTGGTAATCATATACATGCACCGCATTATGCATGCAATCAAGCGTTGCAGGTCAAGCACTGAGGCAGTGTTGTCATTGCAAACGTAAGATGAAGTCACTGAGGGAGCGTAGGTGAGGGCATGCATCATACATCCATGCATTCTTGCATTAACAACAGTACTAGGAATGTGTGATTTACTGCTTTATCATTACTGCTTGACTGAATTGATAACATGTTAATCTATGTTTTATTGTTCCACTGAATTGATCACTCATTCCCACGTTACGGGATGGTGTTGTACACACCAACCAGACCCTGTTGTAGCCACAGGTGATGGCGATGCTTATGAGGCGGAGCTGAACTTTTACGATGACGAGGATGCCTTCTTATATGTGCTGTATTCTGGCGGCTTCATGTGAGCCGTGTCTTGATCGACGGGGTTACAGGGATGTTAACTAGAGGACCTTATGCATTTGGTATATTTTGGAATTGTACTTGTAATGAATTAACCTGGTAACCTTATCACACTCTGGAGACTCACCACAGTTTATATATTTTATATATCTATCACAGTCTTCCGCTTGCAAATTTAACTGTTTCTAGAGTATGATATGTTGTTTTGGTATAATCACATTCATGTTTCAATGCTCTCATCATAATCATCATCATCTGTGTTGCATAAGTGATGCGTTGGAACTCGGGAGCTGAGCTTTGCTTGACCCTCGATTTTCAGGGCGTTACATATAGGCTTAGGTTATAGGTTGTAGGTTATATGTTTAGGTTAAGGTTTAGGAATTCAGGTTTGGATTTGGGTTTAGGTTATAGGTTTTGGGATTTGAGAATGGTTTTAGGTTATAATATAGGTTTAGGTTAGGTTATAGGTTAAGGTTTAAGGATTTGAGAATAGTTTTGGGTTATAAGTAAGGTTTTAGGTTTAGGTATAGGCTTAAGTTATAGGTTATAGGTTATATGTTTAGGTTAAGGTTTAGGAATTCGGGTTGGGGTTGGGGTTCGGATTCAGGTTTAGGTTATAGGTTTTGGGATTTGAGAATAGTTTTAGGTTATAAGTATATGTTTAGGTTAGGTTATAGGTTAAGGTTTAAGGATTTGAGAATAGTTTTAGGTTATAAGTAAGGTTTTAGGTTTAGGTATAGAAGCTTAAGTTATAGGTTATAGGTTATATGTTTAGGTTAAGGTTTAGGAATTCGGGTTCGGGTTTGGGTTTGGGTTTAGGTTATAGGTTTTGGTTTAGGTTATAGGTTTTGGTTTAGGTTAAGGTTTAGGTTTAGGTTACTGAGTTATGGGATTTGAGAATGGGTTCGAGTTTAGGTTATAGGTTTTGGTTTTGGTTTTGGTTTAGGTTTTAGGTTTTGATTTAGGTTATAGGTTATAGGTTTAGGTTTAGGTTACGAGGTTTTGGGATTTGAGAATAGGTTTAGGTTAAGGTCATAAGTTTAAGTTTAGGAAATCGGGATCGGGTTCGGGTTTAGTTTTGGTTTTCAAGTTTAGGTTTAGGTTTAGGTTAGGGAGTTGAGATTAGGATTAGGTGTAGGTTTAGGTTTAGGGATTTGGGAATACATTAAGGTTATAGGTTTAGGTTTAGGTTAGGTTATAGGTTATGGTTTAGGGAATTGAGAATAGGTTAAGGTTTAGGTTTAGGAAATAGGGTTCGGGTTCGGGTTTGGGTTTGTGTACGGATTTAGGTTTGGGTTTTCAAGTTTAGGTTTAGGTTAAGGAGTAGATTAGGATTAGGTGTAGGTTTAGGTTTAAGGATTCTCTAGTATTATCTACTAATGGACCTAGTATTATCTACTACATACTAGTAACATACAACGAATATTGGGGCACCATACCATAAGCTACAAGAATTTCATGTCCCCCTAAACAAGGTATCCTTCATTGATAACATATATATATATATATATTATAAGTTTTTTATTTTCATTTACATTCCTAAATACATTCATAATCCATCCAAGAAAATTGAAATAAGTACTGTCAATCTATGACTAATAGTTGAAAAGGAAAATCATGCATCTTATCTTACCGACCGCCTTATGTTTCTTTTCACCTTTATAACTCTCATATTTGTTGCAGCTGCTAGTTCACCATTAGTAGTCTCCCTAACCAAATCTGTGCAGTCCCTCCATTTGAAGCAGTGGCTGAAGTTACAAGAAGTAGGACTGATTAGTCTTTCCATGTTTTGAAAAAAATCAAATTCTTTATTTTTTGGCTACAAGTCTACTTATAATTATCATTGGCTCTTAATCTATTTATAATGAAAATCTTAAATATCACCTGATAGTTCTCCTTTGATAAATGTCCTGTTTGGAACAAATAATTTGTTTTATCATAAATGTCCTGTTTGGAACAAATAATTTGTTCGGGTTCGGTTTCGGGTTCGGATCGGGTTTAGGTATTCTCTAGTATTATTTATTGTCGAACCTAGTATTATCTACTACATACTAGTAACATACAACCAATATTGGGGCACCAAACCATAAGCTACAAGAATTTCATGTCCCCCTAAACAAGGTATCCTCCATTGAAAACATATAAAGATATATTATAAGTTTTTTATTTTCATTTACATTCGCAAATACATTCATCATCCTCAAACGAGTAACTAATTATCTAACTTACAAATACGATTATCAATATTCAAGCACTAATTCAGAAAATAAAATTTCAAACTTACGTTACTTTTCACATAAGTTTCCGGATAAGCTAACCTTCTCGCTTTTAGTAACCTTCTCCAAAATCTGAGATACGTTTGTTGTTGGGCTACTTAGTTTTCCCACCTTTACTTGCACATAAGGTCTCATATGACATTCACCACAATAAATCATGTGGAAAAAAAAAACAACAAGCAAAGAAAACAAATCAGATCTAGAAAGTACAAACAAGCTCAACGAAGCCAATCTCTCTCCAAAACGTCTATGCATGTAAATATATGTATGTATGTATACACGCATTCATATGCATATGCATGCATACATGGGCAGTAGCATACACTTTCCTTTTTTATGTGGAGAAATGGTCAGATACAACATCTGTATCTGATCCAACTATTTCCTTACCACCAACATCTCACATTTATATGATGTAGACCACAACAGTACACTCATCCCTTCCATCAGCTGCCCATAGATTTTGACATTGTAGACCACCCAATGAGTGAAAGAAATGGTCGTGGAAGTTCACATTCAGCTGTTGTATCTGATCATTTCTCCTCTCTATCAGTAGCATTCACCAATTTGGAGGGAAATGAAATTTCAAATAACAGAAGTTTTGGAGGGAAATGAAATTTTAAAAAATATAAACCATGCCAACTTGTAATCATATGATGGATCTGCGGTGTTCATCATGCAATACTCATGTAAAAGTACCCGGGCATGAAAATCAAGACATGGACTCTTTATATGCAAGTTGAATATCCTACGTTGGTTATTCTTTTTTAATCACCTTCGTTTCATATCCTGTGGACCACAATTGAAGAGTGGAATGGAATTGATGTTGGGGCGAGGCCAACTTTCCCTTAAAGACCTCTAAATGAGCAGCCCTGATTTCAACGTGTGCCAATTTGGTACATATGGGGGACTTTTCTATGACATATGCAAGTTGAATATCCTCTATGCAAGAATGGCTCAGATTGATTGAACTATGGACAGAGTGACTGCTAATTCATGTATTCTGAATTTAAAACAAGTAGCGTTCTCTTACGAGGCAATATTCAGGTCCAAGATATGGAGAATCTGTATGCGTCCATTCCCATTTCCTTCATGATCTTCACATCTTCCTATATCTTTTCACAGTCAGCAGAGCATATCAAAAAAAAGAAAGAAAAAAAAGAAGAAGAAGAATTGATTCAACTACATGGAATGCACTTGTATGGCACTCATCTCTCACACTGGGTAACATGGCATATGTGAGAGAACTCTTTTTAAAAAAATCCAGCTCTTTTAAACATTGAAACTCTTTCAGGTGTTGATTCTAGACCAGTTGAATCTCAAATCTCATAAGATTTGGGCTTCCTTGAAATACCAAACATGCACAGGGAAGTAATTTAAAAATGAAAGCTATATCAACTTAACAGACGATTTCAGTAATTTAAAAATGAAAGCTATACCAACCCATTAACACCAATGGAGGTTGAATGCATTTCATCCATTTCTCTAATTTTTATCCATGCCATTCATCTATTTCTCTGATTTACATCCCTCTAATTTTTGGGATATAGCCCTAAAATGATCTGTAAAAATGGATGAATGGCATGGATAAGATATATTTAAACAACAACTGTCAGTTTGGAACAACAACTTCCATTGTTCCATTGTTCCTTAGAAAATCTGCAAAAGGATTTTCAATGGTATTTAATGTATAAAAAATCTAACACCATCATTGTGTGGAAAAGGATTTTTGAAGGAACTATGGTAGCTAACATTCGGCAAAAGGATTGTCAGCTATACAACAATGGAACAATGGAACAATCCTTTATGAAATTTCACAAACGACCAAGTGCTTCTCTCATTATACACATACAATTATAAAGTAGACATGATTACATGAGAGAATTCACAGAGGACAATGGCTACATATTAGACGTAGATTCCTTGATTTCTTCTAAGGAGATGGCCTGCATTTCAACCAAACCAATCTGTGTAAGATCCACAATCCAAACTCTGTAAAAATATGTACATCACAGTAAAGGAAAGAAACTTCAAAACTCAAATGGCAAAAGATGATTCATGCCAGTGAGATTACCAATGCATACAATAAAGATCGTTTAAAGGAGGAAAAGGTCTCCAATCAAACAGATTCTAGATTTCTAATGTGTGGATAAAGGGTATTTTATATTTCTAGTCTTGGGACACGAGCAAAATACTACCATGTACTTCCACTGCCATAGTGTGCATGAATGCTTGATTATGTACCCCTAAATTCAAGAACAAACAGGATAGAGGTCCCCTACAAAGCCCCAAATCTATACTTACATTCTGTTTGATGAAAATAAAGTATAATGGATTAATTTAAAAATGAAACATTTTATGTCAATACAAAAAAAAGGACTTTTAAGGGAAAGATATGAGCATTTCCTCAGATCATGTTACAATCACTACAGTTGGGACTTAAAGCAAGCATTATAATATGATTGGAGTTCCAGCAAATGTTTGTTGGTACAACACATAACATGCTTGGCTTCATCAATTTCCCTACACCAAATGTAAGATTTCTGATTTTCTTAAATTACCAAAAAAAAAAAAAATCTGAAAAATATATAAATGGAAAATTAAAAGCTCATCAATCATCCATTTCCCATCAACATGCACCTATAAGGTAATCTCATGTCATGATATTGGTAATTGAGAACACGAATATGGATGCAAATCATGACAGTGTTCAGGGATTCTCGTCTTTCCTTTTTGCTCTCTCAGGGTGGAAAAGCTAAATTAGCAACAAACCTGAATATTAGGAGCAAAGCCGCCTTCATCACCAACATCCATTGCATCTTGGCCATATTTTCCCTTAATCACAGCCTGAAGGAGAAGAGGGAATCAAAGTTTGTAGCTGAGACCTAAATAGACAGTTTTTGAAGCTGTCATCCATTTCTATGATTTTTCTCCATTTCTCTGATTTACAACCCTCTAATTTTTGGGATAAATACCTAAAATAATCTGTAAAAATGGATGAATGGCATGGATAAAATATATACATCATGGTGGGGCCATAGTCATACAGGGCCATAGATCATGGTGGTGGTGCAGAGGAAATCAGATTGCATACTGAGTTACTCAGTACGCTCTTATTGTTCTGAGTAAATTCAGTAGGGCCCACCTAAATCCCTAAATCCCTAAATCCCCAAATCGTTTCAATCGGTATTGAGATTGAGAGAGATTGAGCGAGAGAGAGAGAGAGAGAGAGATACCTCATGTGGATGCGAGAGAGAGAGAGAGCACTGAGAGAGAGAGACAGAGAGAAAGAGAGAGAGGGTGCGGTGGAGAGAGGACCGAGAGAGAGAGAGGATGCGCGAGAGTGAGAGAGAGCGTGAGGGAGGGTGGCGACGGAGGGCAGGGGTGAGAGAGAGAGAGAGAGAGAGAGAGAGAGAGAGAGAGAGAGAGAGAGAGAGAGAAGAGGGAGGGTACCGAGTGATTTAGGGATTTGGGGATTGGGCGCCCGCGGCTTGGTTTTGGGCGTGTGCCCAATTTTGGGCTGACTGGTGGTCGATTCTCTGTGGGCCCTACCATGATGTATGTGTTTCATCCATTCCGTTCATCCATTTTTAAAGATCATTTTAGAGCTTTATGCCAAAAATTAGAGGAATATAAATCTCAAGTGGTCCACACCACATGAGAACAATAGTGATTGAATATCCACCATTAAAATCCTCCTAAGGCCCACTGTACTGTTTATTTGACATCCAATCTGTTGATTTGGTCATTCAGGACGAGATGAAGGGAAAAAATAAAAATTAGCTTGATCCAAAACTTTTATGGCTACCAAAATGTTTTTAATGGTCGACGCTCATTCAACACTGTTTCCTATAATGTGGTCCACTTGAGATTTGGATATATCTCATTTTCGGTCTCATATCGTAAAATTATCTGTAAAAATGTATGTACGGCATGGATGAAACACATATATCATGGTGGGGGCCACAGAGCATCAACCACCAGCCATTGGATGGTGTCATGGGGAGTAGTCAATCCATTCCCAAGCGTACTAAGTAAATCCTTTGGGGCCCACATCATAGGAAATAGTATAAACTGAACGTTTACCATTGAAAAATTTTGGGATGTCACTGAAGTTTTGGATCAAGTTGATATTTTAGTTTTCCCTTCATCAATGTATTTGTAAAAATACATCATGGTTGGGCCCACACAGCACCAACCACAAGCCATTGGATGGTGTAGGAGGAGGAGCCAATTCGTTCCCCTTATTTGTGGTGTGGTCCATTTAATCTTTGGATATGATTCATTTTTTGGATAATTCTATAAAATGATCTTGAAAAATGGATGAACGGTGTGGGTTAATCCCAAATTTTTAGTAAATCCATAACTCAAGTGGACCATGCCACACAAAACAGTGTGGAATAATGATTTCCACCGTTGATACCTTCCTTGGGCCCACAGTAATGTTTATTTGTCATCCAACATGTTCATAATATCAAAAAATATATGAATGAAGGGAAAACACAAACATCAGCCTAAATGCGGGCCACACCACATAATATAATAGAGGGGTTTCCTTAGAACATTCATAATCATATATTGGGCCTGCCTAAATGTGATTCACATATCCAACCCACTCATTATGTGTGTCCCACTTGGATGAGGGGTCAGACCAATTTTCAACTGCATCCATGTCTGTATTAACTTATAAACAGGTTGGATCTCAAATAAACATCGCGGCGGGCCCTAAGAAGGTTTCAATAGTGGGTGTCACTATACCACTCTTTTCTATGGTGGGTCCACTTGAACTTTGGATCTGCCCCGTCAGTCAGATGCACCATTCCATGGTGGGCCACGACCTTAAAAATAAGTTAATACAGACCGTGGCTGGTGGTCGATGCTCTTAGGGGGGGGTGGCTGGTGGTCGATGCTCTGTGGGCCCCACCATGATGTACATGTTTCATCCATTTGGTTCATCCATTTTTACAGATCCCTTTAGTGCTTGATGCAAAAAACGATAGGGATATAAATCCTAGGTGGGCCACACCACAGGATAAAATTAATGAATGGATATTCACAATTAAAATCCTCCTAAGGCCCACTGTACTGTTTTTTTGACATCCAATTTGTTGATTTGGTCATAAAGACCCAGATGAAGGGAAAAAACAAATATTAGCTTGATCCAAAACTTTTATGGCCCCCAAAACATTTTTAATGGTCAAAATTCATTCAACACTATTTCCTTATACCCTAAGCGTCCAGTGGGGCCCACTATGATTTATTCAATTTATCTACTCCATCCATCCATTTTAACATATAATTTTATTACGTAAGGTCAAAATTGAAGCCTATAAAAATTTGAAGTGGACCACATCATAGGAAACAATATAAATTGAACGTCTACCATTGAAAAATTTTGGGAGGCCACTGAAGTTTTGGATCAAGTTAATATTTTAGTTTTCCCTTCATCCATGTATTTGTGATCTATTGAACAGGTTGGATGACAAATAAATACCATTGTAGGCCATAAGAAGATTTCAACGGTGGAAATCATTATTCCCACTGTTTCCTGTGGTATGGTCCACTTGAGCTTTGGATATACTTTAATTATGGACTCAACCACTAAGGGCCTGTTTGGATGGGTGGATTGGAAGGGGATTGAATGGTATTAGGGTGGATGGCATGGATTTCAAGGTAATGATGGCATTGTCAATGGATTGTCTTAAGATCATGAAATTGCTATATCCCCCTGGATTGCTATATCAAGTCTGTTTGGCACACTCAGCCAATCCCGGGATTAAACCTTCCCATCCCTTCCAATCCCTCGAACCAAACATGTCTCAGGCAAATTTGAACGGATTAAGGTGGATTGGATGGGATTTAAAGGTAATGATGGTGTTGTCAGTGGATTGTCTTAAGATCCATGGGATTGCTATATATCCCAGGATCAGATGACCCAGTTTGTTTGGCACGCTCGGCCAATCTAGGGATTTAACTTCCAACCCCTTCCCACCTGTCCAAATGGGCCCTAAAATGATCTGGAAAAATGGATTGACGATGTGGATATCATAAACCATGACTTTGGGCCACGAGCTTAAAAATAAAGTCAATCCATGACTTGGGTGAGCCACACCACATACTATAGTTGAGAGGGTTACCCTCCCATTAAAGCATTCATAATAATTTATTGGGCCCACTTAGATGTGGTTCATAGATCCAGCCCATTCATTATATACGTGTGTCCCACTTAGATGAGGAGTTAGCCTAAGTTTTATACACATCCAAAACTCATGTGGGCCCCACCAATTAAATGTTTTTATATGTTTTAGGGATGTCTTCACATAGTTTTAGATGATATGGCTCACCTGAGTCTTGTATACGACTGATTTTTTGACTTAAATGGGACACATCAAATGCATGGTGTTGATGTTCTACATACATCATGGTGGGGCGCACACGGATTAACCTCATAGGAAGTTCCCATGAGGTGACCTTATAGTACCATTTCACTATTTAGGTAGCTCCTTCATGGGTGTTACTCTAATCGTGTAGGGCCCACCTTGATATATTTTATGTATATCGACACCATCCATATATTTTTCTATCATATTTTAGGATGTGATATCGAATCATAAGAACTCAATAATCTCAGGTGGATCATGAAATCGCTCTTATGATGATTTTTTCACCTTTGAATTTTGCTGTTTTGATGAGGCTGTATGTTGAATTCTAGGGGTTGTAGGGTTTGATTTTGTTTTCTTGTTAAAGATTGTTCGATTCTACTAGTGGTGTTTGGAAACTAACCTCTGATATTAATTTGATTCCATTTGGGAAAAATTCTATCTGTGTCAATGTCTTGTGTTTTTGCATGTTCTAGGGTTTCTAGTGAGACTTATGTGTTGTGTTTTACTGTTTTGGAGTCTTTGGAGCTAATATGTGGGGCCCGACTGTGGATGGGTGAAGGGCTGGGAATGCCTTTCATGGAACAATCTCTGCTGCCTGATTGGTGGACTTGGTATGATTGGATGGATGTCGGTTGTCTTTTTTTTTTTTTTTGAGATTCCATTTGGCTTAAACTATATTCCAATTTCCTTTTAACAAGCAGCTTAAACTATATCTAAGTTGTGCAAGTTTACATCTCATTGCTTTGAGACAAGTTAATAGCCGAAAAATGATAACATGAGAATGACCTCCCTAAAGGTCACACTGATTGGATGATCTTAACTGTCTGAAATTACCATTGGATTAATTTAGACCATTTTCTTTTTGACTATCCTGAGGAACATTGAGTTATACTATTCTTTTTAAACATCTATATGCTTCAATCTCCTTTGGTCTGCACTTCTATTGTATTGAAGGGCACATCTATTCTGTTGGGTAGAACACTTATTTTAATATCACAATGATGGGATAATCTCAACCATCTGATATTACCGTTGAATTTAGACCATTTTCTTTTTGCCAAGGTATTGAGGAACTTTGATTTGCACTCCTCTTTCTTAAACGTGTATATTTTTTCTTAACCTCGAGTTGCACTCTTCTTCTTCTTCTTCTTCTTCTTCTTTTTTCTTTTCACGTTTACATATTTTAATCCCACCTTGTGTATTGTAGGCCACATCCATTCAATTTGGTATAGATCCTTTTTTTTTTTTTTTTTTTCAATTTTTCCTGTCAAAATACAAAATCTAGTTTTCTTTTTTAAAAAATATATATTTTTTACAATTTGTCAATTTTTCACAATTTTGTTTAATTTTTTAAATTTTCTTTTTCAAAATATCATTTTTTAAATATCACTTTTGTTATATAACTTTTTAATTTTTCTTTTCAAAATACAAAATCTAGTTTTCTTTTTTAAAAAATATTTTTTTTTATAATTTGTCAATTTTTTCACAAATTTGTTTAATTTTTTAAATTTTCTTTTTCAAAATATCATTTTTTAAATATCACTTTTGTTATGTAACTTTTTAATTTTTCTTTTCAAAATACAAAAACTAGTTTTCTTTTTTAAAATATATATATTTTTATAATTTGTCAATTTTTTCACAATTTTGTTTAATTTTTTAAATTTTCTTTTTCAAAATATCATTTTCTTATCGAAATTTTTTTTTTTCAAAATTATCAACATTATTCAAAGTTCTTAATTTTTTTTTTAATCTAGATTTTTATAAAATTAGATTTTTTTTCAAAATCTAAATTTTTTTCTTAAACATTGTTAGTTATTTTTCTAAGCTTTTTAACTTTTTTTTTTCGAAATTCAAAAATTTTTTTGTTCTTAATTTTTGACTTAAGCATTAGAGACGGTTTAGGACCGTCTCTAATGCAGATGGTCTTTGACAGTCTCAAATGACCACTATAAGATGGCTAAGGACCGTCTCTAATAGAGACGGTCTTTGACAGTCTCAAATGGAGACGGCTAAGGACCGCCCCTAATACAGACTATTTTTTACTGTCAGGTAACCAGTAAAAGACGGCCGATGACCATCTATAATTGAGACGGTTCTTAACAGTCTCAGATTACTAATAATAGATGGCCAATGACGGTCTCTAATATGGACGGTCTTTGACCGTCTCAAATGACCGCATATGAGACGGTCAAAGACCGTCTCTAATAGAGACGGTCCTTGACAGTCTCAAATGGAGACAGTTAAGGACCGTCCCTAATAGAGACTATTTTGACAGTCTTAAATTACAGGAAGAGATGGCCAATGACCGTCTCTAATTGAGATGGTCCTTGACAGTCTCAAATTACCAGTAAGAGACGGCCAATGACCGTCTCTAATACGGACGGTCTTTGACCGTCTCAAATTGCCACATATAAGACGGTCAGAGACCGTCTCTTATTCCAGATGGTCAATGGCCGTCTTTTATCTGTAGTTAATGACAGTTTTTGACCATCTTAAATGATTTGTGGATGTTCAAATTTTTGAGACTATTAATGACGGTCAAGGGCCGTCTAAAAGTTTAGAGACGGTTTACGGCCGTCTCTAAAGCGTCTTTAAACCAAGCAATTTTAGAGACGATCCAGAACTGTCTCTAAATCTGTCATTTTTTTTCATTTTTCACGTAGTGAATGTCAGATAATGATAGATTCATGATCTGGGTGTTATTGTACATGCACGATGCGATGTTCGCTTTGCGTTTCAGTTGCGTATGCAAATTATGGCATACTGTGTATTCCGTATATTTGTAGAAAATACCGTATACATACAAATTTTGAAAGTGTGTTTGTCATGATTAATTACTGTATGAACATGCTATATATGTGTATAATACTTGGCGAAAGGATTCGCCCTAATACATGTTTTTACTAATATACGCTATGTATGTTAAAAGAGTGTATTCTAAGTGTTTGTGAAAATGTTGTAAGAGTAAGTACTTAGATGATAGTGCTTTAGATAGGTGTTGAGATAGGATTCTCAACTACCTTAGAGATGTATATGATTTCCTCCATGCAAGTTATTTAATTTAATCGCTCACTTATGAAATGTATGTGTTGTATTTCCTGTTTACATTGTGCTTTATAACATGCTTGTCAACATGTTTGAATCACTTGTTAATTATGCTTTGCCACTATACATGCTTTCTGGTTATGGATTAAATGTGCTTGGGACTACGATTTTGTCCAAACGATCGGTAACAGACTTGAGTTTATGGTTGAGATTCATTTTGCCACGTAGGATGTGTTTGATGAACCCGAGTCGTACTTCGGTTGGCGACAGTGGTTAGGCCACGCGAAGTGTTTATGCACTTCATGTCATTCAGTTGATTGTGCACTCGTGTTAGTCGAGCTCATCAAGTAACCCGATCTGTCTAATGTATGTTCACCATGTTTGGACGCTACTGCTTGAACCTAAGGTACCAAACCTACCAGTGTAATCTCGTTAACCTTAGTACCTCGATCCGCTAAGACTCATGAGCCGAGCATGGTGGTATGGGACACCGTGGTCGAGCTGTCGGCCTACGCTGGGGCCACGAGCCTCCCCGTAGTGACCAGTGAGCAACCCAGACTCATGAGCAGAATATGGTAGTATGGGACACTGTATTCGAGCTGTCGGCCTACACTGATTGGTGACGAGCCCTTTGTAGTGACCTCGAGCATACTCTGAATCTGCGGAGAGGCGACGAGCCTTCCCGTAGTAAATAGAGTATAAACTAGGCCTGTATTGATAAGGTGATGGGGGAGCGGTGCAACGAGTGCGTGTAACAGCCCTGACAACCCTTTACAATGACCTAGAACCGCATCATCGTATGAGATTATCTAGGACTGACGACCCTAGAATGGATCATTGTTTGGGAATGATATAAGGAAGGTACCTTAGTTTCCCAATACGGTTGTATGAAAATGGCTAATAATAACTCGGTAATCACGCTCATAACATAGCACTGCATGTGCCTGGAAGATGTGAAGCACTGAGGGATAAACGCATACCGCGGACGTAAGATGTTGTCGCATGAGGGAGCATTGGCGAGGGCATGCATCATGACTACGTTTCATCCTTGCATTAATAAGAGTAATTTAGGAGTGTTTGATTGTACTGCTTTATCATTACTGCTTGACTGAATTGATAATATGTTAACCTATGCTCTATTATTCTACTGAGTTGATCACTCACTCCCACGTTACGGGACGGTGTTATACACACCAACCAGACCCTGTTTGAGTTTCAGATGATGGCGATGCTTGTGAAGCGAAGCCGGACTTTTATGATGATGAGGAGAATTTCTCCTGCATGCTGTTTTCAGACGGTTTCATGTGAGCCGTGTTTTGATCGACGGGGTTTCAGGGTTGCTGATTAGATGCCATTACGCTTGTTATTTAGCACGTTTGGAACACCCATGTATATTCATTTTGATCCTTTTTGGAGTATACATTAATATATTTAACCTGGTAACATGTTCACACTCTGGAGACTTACAACAGTTTATATAATTTATATATCTATCACAGTCTTCCGCTTGCGTAATTTAACTGTCTCTGGAGTATGATATGTTGTTTTGGCTTAATCCTACTCATGTTTAATGCATTAATACGAACAACATTCAATCATCATTATCTATGTTGTATAAGTGATGCGTTGGAACTCGGGAGCTGAGCTTCTGCTCGATCCCCGATTTTCAGGGCATTATAAGATGGTATGAGAGCATGATTTGGATTAAACCGGACCTAGGTTATGGTCACACGACGTGTGCTATCGCCTTTCACTTAGGTGGGTGTGAGAAAAATGTAGAAACAGTCATAGGTATCCCGATTTCGCCAATTGGCGAAGTTCACTGAAATCGGTCATTTTGTTTGAGTCTATACTCAACCGCGATCGCACGAGTCGACCCCAAAAAACTTCTAGGCCATCAAACGATGGGTTTACATCATAACTCACCCCATCCCAGCCGTTAGCAATCGGTAAATACAACTATGTATCAGAAACTTCCCGAAACGACCCGAAATGATTCAAAACAGAGTCATGGGCCTATCCACACCATTCTAGAGGAACTCAGGGTGGGACCCATACCTTTTGGGGCCTAGGGGTCACAAGGACCTCACCCAAATGGTGAGGCATTGTCGGTTTGTCCAGGGAGTGGCGAGGACCTCGCCGAGTTGGCGAGGCCTCGTCGGTCAGCGGGCTCGGTAGGGCGGGCTGCTCGGGCCGATCGCTTTTAGGGCCTAGGGTGGCCCACTGGTATGTGGGTTTTCTATTAAAACCCCTTAAAAGTCACCCCTCCTTCACAAAGCACCCATCCAAGCTCTCATTTTCCTTCAAGGTTGTTGTTTTCTCTCTCAAACCTCCTCTCCAATCGCCCATTCCGCCATTTTCTATTAAAACCCATACCCCTCCATCGTTTACAGCAACACCTACCCTCTACCCTTTCCGTTTTCTCTCATTTGAGCTCCTACACCCCCTCATTTGAATCTCAAAATCATGTAAACTCTCAACCCATCCCATCTCTTCATTTTCTTTCTTCAAACCCTGTCTTTTGGGCCTTGACAATCCCTGTTGAGGCTCAAATCCGTGGAGAATCAAAAGTTCCAGCCCCTATTCCTCCTTGTCTTTATTTTCCATGGCTTTCTTTGAGTTCATTACGGCCATATTTTCGATCTCCACCTTTCTTTCTCTCATGAGAAAGAGAAAGGGTGCCCCTCCTCCTTTGCCAGACTCGGATGCCTAGTCATCCATGCCGTTGTCTCGTAGTTGTGTGAGTTATTGCTTTAGGATATGTTTATATTTTCGTGTTGATAGACCTAGTAGTGTAGTAGTTGGTAGGATGTTAGATGTTTGAAGCCTTGGTTGTATTAGCTCACATGCATCTTCTGTCATGGTCCATGTAAGGCTACGTCCCATGTATTGTGACGATTTTGGGTTAAATGAAATGCATGAAGCTCCTTTTGTTACCGAATGTGTAGAATGCTTGACAAGTTGGAGTTGTACTTGACAGTTGTGAACTCCTTCCACCCCTCATCATTACTCCTCTAAACCCATCTCTTACTCCTCTTGGCCTCACCATTTCACGCCCATATGAGCACAAAATCCGACTTTTGTGTCTCATAACCTTCCAAACCCACTAACCCACATTTTTGTGTCCCATAACCTTCACACCCTCTAAATGTTAGAACGTTTAGGGCCAGTCCGGCCAACTGCATTCGGTGGGATTATGGTGGATGGAATTGTAAAAGTAACAATAAATGTATGTGTAAGGTATTGTCCCTAGATTGGGTGTATCCCATGTTTTCCAATACCAGGTTTGGAATGTATGCAGTTAAACGTAAATCCTGGGACTTCCCTTTCAAATCACACTTGAAAATTCATCATCATCATGGGATTTGAAAATCCCATCTCGCACTTTCCAACACAAGGCTCATTTTAAGCCTATAAAATTAATTTTAATCCCCTCCCACCCTCCTACCAAACATGCCACTCCAAATCCTGAGGTGAGATTAGCAATGCAGCCCCATTTAATACAACTTAAGACCACTGGCCAAATAGGCCCATAGAGTTTTGGACCTAGAGTGGTGCTCCTAGATTTCGAAAGACCTAACAGTATGGGAAATCCAATAAATTGATAACGTGAACCCTAGAACCTCTTAGTTGGTATGAGCATATGTGAAATGCTCAAGTGTAGTTAAATTCAAGTTCAGGCAACTCAATTCCAATCAGACAACGTTTGGCCCTAAGCGATAAATAATTTCTTGTATTAGAAATGGCATGAAATCATTTAGCGTATGAGCGTAGACTTTGGATTACATCTATTAGATCATCACTACTTTTAAATTAAGATTAGGCTACTGGTTACACTAGGGAATGTCAGAGATTGATAGACTTAGTTAGTCGGCTTGATTAGGTTGGAGTGGAAGTTCATTCTTTCATTGAATCCCCCTAATACTATAGGCTTCTTTAGTAACTCTTAGGAAGGTTGTTGATTAGTAACTATTCACACTCAGAGGAAACTTATATATCCCTAGGCTTTAACATTAGGTCAAATCAATGCACCCCTTAGAAATGCCTTCTCAAGGGCTTATTACAATCAGGAACACGGAGTAAAGAACCTACATGTAAGCGAAGTATTCGCGGTTTGAATCGAATTTTTAATCCTAGTAGTTACCAATGAACTCTATGCTCTGATCAAGCAGAAGGCGGGATCAACTAGGATTAAGAACTGATACGACAAATTTTTTGTCCTCGCGAGGTAGAAGGTTTATGTATCCGGCTCAGACCCACTACATAACTTTCCTTCCGTGTTGGCCCTACCACTTACAACCAAAAGTTTATAACTTCATCTTTGAGAAGTGTTAGGAAAGTATAGTTAATAGAGACTTTTCTTTTTAGGCCCAAGAAATTTCTCAAATGGGCAATAAACAGTTAGGAATTAGGTCCCCAGTCATAGACCATTCGGGCATCCATGTTGTGCATATGAACTTATAAAGATAGCCTATCTGTTAACCTCTTGTGTCCCAACCCCTTATGTGCTAATAATGTATAGATTATCTTACAGTATCAAACTAGACATGATTAAAGAAAGTAAGTCTAGACCTTAACAAAAAGGGTCCTCCTTGGGTAGAATTAGACATCTTGCCACAAACTCACACCGGTCCTTAAAATCAACCACAATGCCCATTATCTTTAGCTCCTTTCTATAACCATAGGTACCAATGCTGCAGTACACATCAACGATGGCTGTTTCCCATTATGTGTCGAGGATAGGTCCCAAATTACACCTTGTTCTGACATACGGATCAAGACATAAATTCTTGAGCCTTGAGGGTGAGAATAATTTTAAGGGGGGTAAAACATTAAGAGCCTAATTTAGTTAGGTCAGTTTATACATCTTTTGATTAAAGTGGCGCAGCGGAAGCATGGTTGGCCCCTGCCCCACTAGCCCAGGATCGAAGGAAACTGATCCAGACTGACGTCCACCCCTGTGCTAGTATTGTCAGAACAAGGGGTTAAGTACACTATATACACTGACGCATCTCGCGTTGGTTTGAGTTGTATCCTTATGCAGAAGGACAGGGTGATTGCGTATGCCTCGAGACAATTAAGGAAGCACGAGGAGAATTACCCTACGCACGACCTTGAGTTAGCAGCAGTCATATTCGCATTGAAGCTCTGGAGACATTACATCTATGGAAAGGAATTTAAGCTTTTTTGCGACCATAAGAGCCTTAAGTATATATTCACTCAGCGGGACTTGAATATGAGGCAGCGCCGATGGATGGAGACCTTGAAGGACTTCAAGTTCGAGGTTTCCTATGATCCTGGCAAGGCCAACCTTGTGGCAGACGCGTTGAGTCGCAAGAAAGCTATAGCATTTGCAGCTCCGCTGATGATAGCAGAGTGGGATATGTTGGAGTTCGTGCGAGACTTCGAACAGAAACTCACAGTGGAAGAGTCATTCGAGTGTGTCGCACACATTCGGGTGCAGCCACTTATTAATGACCGGATTATCGAGGCCCAGAAGGGCGACGAGCGGTTGTCTGAGCTTTAAGAGAAAGCTAGCGATGATGTGGACTCTAAGTGGAGAGTTGGCACAGATGGGGGCTTACGATACCGTGGCTGCCTATACGTCTCAAATATTCAGAACTTGAGACAGGAGCTTCTTGAGACTGCCCACAGATCAAAGCTTGTGATGCATCCTGGTAGCACGAAGATGTATCAGGATATAAAGTGGTCGTATTGGTGGGACAATATGAAGGTTCATATAGCAGAGTATGTTTCTCATTGTCTCACATGTCAGCAGGTTAAGGCAGAACATCACCGACCTCCTGGACTCCTTCAACCCATGCCCATAGCTGAATGGAAATGGGACTTCATTTCTATGGACTTCATCTCGGGACTGCCGAAGACGAGAAAGGGTTACGACTCTATTTGGGTGATTGTGGATTGGCTGACGAAATTAGCCCACTTCCTCCCGATTAAAGCCACAAACTCTGCAGACGAGTTGGCTAGAGTGTACATTAAGGAGATTGTGCATCTGCATGAAGTTTCCTTGGAGATTGTGTCAGACAAAAACACGCGATTCAAATTTATCTTCTAGACTCATATCCAGGAAGCGATGGGTGTGAAGTTGAAGTCCAGTATCGCGTTTCACCCTCAGACCGATGGGCAGACAAAGCAGGTGAATCAGATTTTGGAGGATATGTTGCGGGCCTGTGTTTTGGATTTCAAGGACAGTTGGGATGACTGACTTCTTTATGCAGAGTTCGCATACAACAACAACTTTCAGGCGAGTATTGGCATGGCTCCATATGAAGCCTTGTATGATCGCCCATGCCGAGCATCGCATTGCTGGACAGAGGTTGGCGAACACAGTTTGATTGAACCAGAGTTAGTACAGGCGACCTCAGAGAAGATTGACATTATCAGGCATCGACTTCTTATAGCACAGAGCAAACAAAAGAGTTATGCCGATACGAGGAGGCAACCACTTGAATTTGACGTTGGAGATCATGTATTCCTCAGAGTTTCCCCTATGAAGGGAGTCCTTCGGTTCGGCAAGAAAGGGAAGCTTACGCCACGGTTCATTGGCCCATTTCAGATACTTGATCGAGTGGGAGCGGTGGCATACCGTCTTGCTTTGGCCACTCCACTTGCGGGTGTGCATAACGTATTTCATGTATCCATGCTAAAGAAGTACGTTCCTGATCCTTACCATATCATCAAATGGGAGCAAGTGCAGTTGAGCGAAGACGCTATGTATGTACTGCATCCGACACGTATCCTAGACAGGAAGGAACAAGTGTTGCATAGCAAGGTCATCCCACTTGTGAAAGTACTATGGACGCATCAGACAGAGGAAGAGGCTACTTGGAAACAGAGGCCGAAGTCAGAAAGAACTACCCTCAAATTCTCGAAGAGTACGAAAAGGTATTAATTTCGAGGACAAAATTTTTCTTTTAGGGGGGTAGATTGTAACGACTCGAAAAATCCCGTACAAAGGCCCGAGTACCACCTCAGGCAGAAATCACTCAAGACCAAATCCTTTAGAAATTAGACAAAGTAACTAAGTACTAAACTAGATTAGCTACGAAATCCGCTTGAATCGCTTTAAATACAATCTATAAGACCCAAAACTTGTAAAATCATTGACGCTAGGTTACCCTAAAATCTAGGATCAATCTCATTACCCGGCTGCTCTCGGGAGCATCACGAAACTCCGTATCAGATCTGGACCGCACATCGAAAGTTCGAATAATATGAGGTTATAGAATTAGGACCGCCTTGCTGGGCTTGATAACCATCTCGGAGATCAAATCCAGATAGTGTCTCACGGCTATTCGCTTGAGCACGGAGCGAGGAGTGTGAGAAAACCTGGTTTTTTATTATAAATTAAATCAAATTTAAGTAATCTGAGACTTGACGTTTACGGGCCAAATATAAGCAATCAGACCGTCGAAATCTGACCCAAATATACCCTTGGATCAGGAAACATTTCCCATACATGTCTGTGTACTTGTAACCCTGATCGAGCCTCTGTGACCGTTGAACTGAAACTGGTCCGCCACGTATGATCTGGAAACCCGATTGGGATGAAAACTTAACTCGACCTAGATCCATAGTCCGTGAGCTTAAGTCCGACCTTTGGCTCAAGGGGGGGCTCCGGAAATGCTCCGTTGTGCTGAAAGAGATGTCCTTTGGACAAAACCTAAGTATACGTTGGCCCTGGGCCTATTTCTGGCAAGTTCAAGCCTATATAAGGACCTTAAATCCTCACTCTCTCATTCCATACGAATTTGAGAAAACCTAGGAGAGAGAAGAGAGAAAAGGGAGAGAAAGTGTGAGAGAAGTGGGAGAATCTTCCTGTTATTCTATCCTGCCGATCTACGTGCTTAACCATCACTTTCCAATCGCTATCCCGATGATTCTGGCTTCATTTCTTGGTAAGAAAACCATCACCTTAACCTGTTTTAGGTTTTCTATTGGTAAAAGTAGCGAAGTATCTGACTTACCTTGTGTTATAGGTCGACATATCGACGTTGACGAAAGCGTAGAGTTTCTATTAAGTTCATTACGCTTCTACGGCGTAAGGTGCGGAATTTAGACGTATATGTTAAGGTTTTCAAAGCTTTCAATGTTAGATAATGATAGATTCATGATCTGGGTGTTATTGTACATGCACAATGCGATGTTCGTTTTGCGTTTCAGTTGCGTATGCAAATAATGGCATATTGTGTATTCTATATATTTGTAGAAAATACCATATACGTACAAATGTTGAAAGTGTGTTTACCATTATTAATTACTGTATGAACATGCTATATATGTGTATAATACTTACTTGGCGAAAGGATTCACCCTAATACATGTTTTTGCTAATATACACTATGTGTGTTAAAAGAGTGTATCTAAGTGTTTGTGAAAATGTTGTAAGAGTAAGTACTTAGATGATAGTGCTTTAGATAGGTGTTGATATGGGATTCTCAACTACCTTAGAGATGTATATGATTTCCTCCATGCAAGTTGTTTAATTTAATCACTCACTTATGAAATGTATGTGTTGTATTTCCTGTTTACATTGTGCTTTATAACATGTTTGTCAACATGTTTGAATCACTTGTTAATTATGCTTTGCCACTATACATGCTTTCTAGTTATCGATTGAATGTGATTGAGACTATGATTTAGTCTAGGCGATCGGTAACAGACTTGAGTTCGTAGTTGAGATTCATTTCACCATGTATGATGTATTTGACGAACCCGAGTCGTACTTCGGTTGATGACAGTGGTTAGGCCGCGCGAAGTGTTTATGCACTTCATGTCGTTCAGTTGGTTGTGTGCTCGTGTTAGTCGAGCTCGTCAAGTAACCCGATTTGTTTAATGTATGTTCACCATGTTTGGACGCTACTGCTTGAACTTAAGGTACCAAACCTACCAGTGTAATCCCGTTAACCTTAGTACCTTGATCCGCTAAGACTCATGAGCCGGGCATGGTGGTATGGGACACTGTGGTCGAGCTATCGGCCTACACTGGGGCCATGATCCTCCCCGTAGTGACCAGTGAGCAACCCAGACTCATGAGCCAAATATGGTGGTATGGGACACTGTATTCGAGCAGTCGGCCTACACTGATTGGTGACAAGCCCTTTGCAGTGATCTCGAGCATTCTCTGAATCTGCGGAGAGGCGACGAGCCTTCCCGTAGTAAACAGAGTATAAACTAGGCCTGTATTGATAAGGTGATGGGGGAATGGTACAACGAGTGCGTGTAACGCCCTAGCAGCCCTTTATAGTGACCTAGAACCGCATCATCGTATGAGATTGTCTAGGACTGACGACCGTAAAATGGATCATTATTTGGAAATGATATAAGGAAAGTACCTTAGTTTCCCAATACGACTGTATGAAAAGGACTAATAATAACTCGGTAATCATGCTCATAACATAGCACTGCATGTGCTTAGAAGATGTGGAGCACTGAGGGATGAACGCATGCCGCGGACGTAAGATGTTGTCGCATGAGGGAGCATTGGCGAGGGCATGCATCATGACTACATTTCATCCTTGCATTAATAAGAGTAATTTAAGAGTGTTTGATTGTATTGCTTTATCATTACTGCTTGACTGAATTGATAACATGTTAACCTATGCTCTATTGTT
Source organism: Magnolia changhungtana (assembly GCA_030180095.1). Lineage (NCBI taxonomy): Eukaryota > Viridiplantae > Streptophyta > Magnoliopsida > Magnoliales > Magnoliaceae > Magnolia > Magnolia changhungtana. Next base: position 2,094,030 of record JASAUF010000473.1, on the reverse strand, counting down.
CCACTGAGTTAATCACTCACTCCCACGTTACAGGAAGGTGTTGTACACACCAACCAGACCCTGTTTGAGTTTCAGATGTTGGCGATGCTTGCGAAGCGGAGCCGGACTTTCATGATGATGAGGAGGATTTCTCCTGCATGCTGTTTTTAGACGGTTTCATGTGAGCCGTGTTCTGATCGATGGGGTTTCAGGGTTACTGATTAGATGTCATTACGCTTGTTATGTAGCATGTTTGGAACACCCATGTATATTCATTTTGATCATTTTTGGAGTATACATTAATATATTTAACCTGGTAACATGTTCACACTCTGGAGACTTACAACAGTTTATATAATTTATATATCTATCACAGTCTTCCGCTTGTGTAATTTAACTGTCAATGGAGTATGATATGTTGTTTTGGCTTAATCCTACTCATGTTTAATGCATTAATACGAACAACATTCAATCATCATTATCTATGTTGCATAAGTGATGCGTTAGAACTCAGGAGCTGAGCTTCTGCTCGACCCCCGATTTTCAGGGTGTTACATTATTTATATAGCTTAGACATTAGCTCAAGAAATTAATCCAAATAAAAAGCAATAAGAACGAGCTATTAGGCTCTGATACCCCTTGAAATGGCCTAGCTATATGTCCTAGAGGGGGGGGGGGGGGGTGAATAGGACTATGCCAAATTAAATTAAAATCAGCGGAATAAAGATAAACAGATAGCCTTACAATTATAAGTCAATTCACAGTGCTAAAATCAAATCAACCTTAATAAGTATTGAGAGGTTGATACAAATTCAGTTCTAAGGACAACCTTACACCATAATAAACAAGGGCTTATGGTAAGACAACATTATTCCTAAAACATCTTTTGAATCAATAACTCAATCTGAATAGAAATAACTAAATAGCAAGGAATTGAAATAAATTTCAGAAATAGAGATCTAACTTATTACAACAATCCCCACACTTGCTTAAAATGTAATTTGTTACAACATTCACATCCACACTTATAATCCACAAAAATTGAATGATAAATGATATAAAATTTAAGCAAGCATTCAATCCACAAGACAAAGAGTTATAGTGGTTCGCATGTGTGTACACCAACTGTCTTTCAACAGCCACACAGAATGCTACTCCACTCCTAATATCCTCACACAGGGGATATTAGCATTTACTATCAAATAGGTTTTCACAGGTTCACCCAAAACCTTTACAATTGTGTCTTTTTAACTTAGGCTTACATAATTCAAAAACCACACTTCTAAGTTTTCTGGCTCTCCTCAGATAACCACACAAATTGAGATTTTTCTGGCGAATCTCAAATAAAAACTAAAATAGAATGAAATTTACAAAATTGTAAAATACCTGGATTTCTCCTTTTCATAGCAGCCGGGTAGAACCAATCGAAGTAGATGTTCGAATATAGAAGTTCAATGTCCACTACTCACTTTAATATGGTTCTAAGTTCTAAATGATTTTAGATTTAAACCAGTTGAGCATAGCTATATTTGATTTTGATTCCAAGAAGAATGAATAAGGCAATTCCTCTTTTCAAATGAGGTTGGAATATAGGAACAAAATCAAATTAAATAAGCTAGCAAAAAGAGAAAGCAATTATGCACAAAAGAGCTTAAAACAAACACAAAACTTATCTCAGAGTGGAGCCTTGAATTCACTTAATTTTCAATGTAAAAACTCTGAAATTCGTGTGCTATTTATAGCTAAAGAAATTCGTCTTCGACTGGTCTTAGGGTCACCAAGACTGGTCTAAGAATAAACTGATTTTTGAATTTTTGAGAGAGATCGTATCAGACCGTTGTACGACCGGTCTTAGGCAGTCCACGACTGGTCGAAGGCAGTCCACGACCGATCGAGACCCCTCTACGACTGGTCGTGCGACACTTGATTTAGTCGCTGGAGTTTGAATCGTAGCTTTACGACTGGTTGAAGATCGAGTCAAGACCATCCCACGACTGGTCGAGCAGACTCCAGGACTAGTCGTAGCCGAACTAGAAAATCTGATAAATTGCAACAATTTTAGGACTGGTCAAGACAGTACTAAGACTGGTCGAACAAGGTCTAGGACTGGTCTTAGAATAGACCAAAATCACGTAATAATATTCAAATGAATTATGTAGACAAAGTGACCTACCCTAAGGTCAATCTAAGTTTTATCATACCTAGGACTTGAGGTATGGAAATTGAATACTTCATGTAACACCCTGAAAATCGAGGGTCGAGCATAAACTCAACTCCTGAGTTCCAACGCATCTTATGCAACAAAATGAATGATGATTGAATGTTGTCTGTATTAGTGTAGTGAAACATGAGTGAGATTAAGCCAAAACAGCATATCATACTCAGAGACAAGTGAGATAGCAAGCGGAAGACTGTGATAGAGGTCCGGTTCCGCCTCATAAGCATCGCCGACACCTGCAGCTACAGAGTCTGGTTGGTGTTGCAAACATCGTCCCGTAACGTGGGAGTGAGTGATCGACTCAATGGAACAATAAAGTATAGGTTACCATGTTATCAAAACAGTCAAGCAGTAATGATAAAACAGTACAATCAACAATTTTAAATACTCTTGTTTAATGCAAGTATGAAATGACATGATGAATGCCCTTGCCAAACCACCCTCATACGACACCATCTTACGTTCGCGACATGCATTCATCCCTCAGTGCTCCACATCTACCAGGCACATGCAGTGCGATGATGAGCATGATTACCGAGTAGTTATTAGTCCATTTCAAACAGCAGGATTAGGAAACTAAGGTACCTCCCTTGTATCATTCCCAAACATGATCCATTCTAGGGTCGTCAGTCCTAGTTAATCTCATACGATGGTGTGTTTCTAGGTCGCTGCAAAGGCTGCTAGGGCTGTTACGCACAATGGTTACACTACTCCCCCATCACCTCTTTAACGGTTCATTACTAAGTTGAAACAGGCCTAGTTCATACTTTATACACCGCAGCAAAAATCGTCACCTCACCGAAAATTTAGAGTATGCTTGAGGTCACTACAGAGGGCTGTCAGGGCTGTTACATGCATTCGTTGCACCACTCCCCCATCACCTTATCAATGTAGGCCGACAACACGAATATAATGTCCCATACCACCATAATCGGCTCACGAGTCTGGTTGCTCACTGGTCACTACGGGGAGGCACATGGCCCAAGTGTAGGCCGGCCGACAGCTTGACCACGGTGTCCCATACCACTATGCCCAGCTCATGAGACTTAGCGGATCGAGGTACCATGGTTAAAGGGATTTCACTGGTAAGTTTGGTACCCTAGGTTCAAGCAGAGGCATCCAAACATGGTGAACATACATAAGACAGATCGGGTTGCTTGACGAGCTCGGCTAGCTCGAGCGCACAACGAGTTGAACGATATGAAGCGCATAAGCACTTCGTGTGGCCAGCCACTATTGCCAACCAAAGTACGACTCGGGTTTGTCGAACACATCTCTCGTGGCGACTGAATCTCAACCACGAATTTAGTTTCGTTGCCGATTGCCTAGACTATATAATAGCCCCAATCACATTCAATTCCAGATAGTTAAAGCAATAATGGATCAAGATTCAAATCATACAATCAAAGTCTGATAATATCCCCCTTGGGCTGCCAAGGCTGTTGCACGCACTCGTTACACCACTCCCCCATCACCCTTCACGGCTCTTGTAGAATACAACATAAACATGAATTTAAACATATGCATTACACAGATAAAATCATACAATCAGTTGAGCATGTTATGAAGTACAACATAGGCATGAGTTTGTACATATTCAATTCCTAATCACATAGATATCTAAAGAAATCATACATATAGTTAAAGAAGTTGAGAGTCATATCTCAACACCCTTATACATTACAATTTACTAACTACTACTCATTCAGACATTTCAACAAATACTTTAAACTACATACATCAACATACATGACATATGTTGATCACATAGGCATTAGGCCAAATCCTTTCACTAGGGAGTTGCCCCAATTATAACACGCGTGCACCCACGACGGATAATCATGGCAAGCATGAATCCAAGTTCCATATTCATTTGAACATTTTCACAAACACTTAGAATACACTATTTTAACATACATAGTGTATATTAGCAAAACATGTATTAGGGCGAGTCCTTTCGCCAAACAAGTATTTAACACATATATAATATGTTCATACAACAAATAATCATGGTAAACACATTTCCAAAATTTATACGTATATGGTACTTTCTACAAATACCTAGAATATGTAAAATTCCATATTCCACGTCTTTAATCGAAATGGAAAACAGAAAGCACTTTGTACATGTGCAATTGCATGCAGATCATGAATCTATCATTATCTGACATTGAAAGCGTTGAAACCCATAACCTATACACCTAAAGTCCCCACCTTTTGTCGTATAATCGTAACGAATCCGATAGGTTTGCTAAGCTTTCATCTACGGCAGTTTGGCAACCTATAGAATGAAATAGGTTAGCTATTTCATAACCTACAACTATCAAAACCCCAAAACAGATTAGGGTTAGGGTTTCTTACCTAGAAAATGAAGTTGGAATCGCCAGGAAAGCGATGAGAATGGGGTGGTGCAGCTTGTGTAGTGGCAGGGGATAGTAGTAGGGAGTTTCTCCCACTTCTCTCACTCTTTCTCTCTCTTTTCTCTCTAGGGTTTTGTCAAATTTGTATGGCTATAAGAGAGAGAGTTCTAAGGTCCTTATATAGCCTAAAAACATACCGAAATAGACTTAAGGTCAAGGTATACTTGGGTTTTGTCCAAAGGGCATCTGTTTCAGCTCAATGGAGCATTTCCGAAAACCCCCTTTGAGCCAAAGGTCGGACTTAAGCTCACTGACTGTGGATCTAGGTGGAGTTACGTTTTCGTTTCAGTCGGATTCCCAGGTCACGCGTGGCGGACCAGTTTCAGTTCAACAGTCAGTGGATCTCGATCGGAGATTCCGAGTACATGAATATGTATGGCGAAATATCCCCGATCTGAGGGTGTAATTTGGCCTGATTCTGACGGTCTAGTTGCTTAATACTGACCCGCAATCGACAAGTCTCAGATTACTATTTGAGATATTTATTTATAAAGAAAACCAAGTGTTCTCACACTCTCTGCTCCGAGCTCAAGCGAATAGCGCTAGGACACTGTTTGGATTTGATTTCCGAGATGGTTGTCAAGCCCAGTGAGATGGTCCTAATTCCTTAACTTCGTGTTAATCGGACTTCCGACGTGTGGTCCAGATCTGATACGGAGTTTTGGGATGCTCCCGAGAGCAGCCGGGTAATGAGATTGATCCTAGATTTTGGGGTAACCTAGCTTCAATGATTCTACAAGTTTTGGGTCTTGCAGATCGTATTTAAAGTGGATCAAGAGGATTTTATAGCTAATCTAGTTTCACACTTAGTTACTTTGTCTCATTTCTAAAAGATTTAGTCCTGAGTAATTTCTGTCTGAGGTAGCACTAGGGTCTTTGTACGGATTTCTAAAGCATTGTTCTTCATCACCTAAACTTTAGGATAGTGCCTAATGTGAAAGTACTTAGAAGGATTTAAAGAACGAGGTGGTGAAAGGTGAGATTTGTGAAGGAAATGGGTTAAGAAGCGATTTTAGACTGTGGGATTGAGTTCTGACAAGTTAATAAGGCGTTAAGAGCGACCCATTGCCTAAGGACGTCTAATTCCAGGTAGGCAAAAATCTAGGATGTTACAATCTACCCCCCTTAAAATAAAATTTCATCCCCAAAATTGCCTAAGGGTGATAAGGAAGAATTCTATTATTTCATTTGCCTAAGACTTATTGATTTCAAGTTTCTATGCGTGGTAGGGTATATACTAGCCTGGTTCATTTTAGTCTAACCCCCTTAAAACTTATTCTTTATCCATTTCTCATACCCTGATGGTTTGCTACAATTTATTTCTTTACTTATTCGGAGTCTTGACTTCGATTCCCAACTAGTTAGAGTAAGATAGCTGTTTTCAATGTTTGACCAATACAAAGAGACGGTAATAGTGGGCTTGATCCCGATACATTGATCATCTACCGGGCCAGGGTAGAAAGCTCATCGTATCCCTTCCGAATCCTGGTGGATCCTAGTCTTCTGCTCGTCAACAGTGAGTCCATTGGTAGTCGCCCAGGATTGAGAATTGGGTCAAGCTGCGAATGTTTCGCATTTGTATATTTCAGTAACTCCGTAGTCCGATCACTCTAAAAATGTTGGGAATATCCATCATTGAAAGGTTCAAATGTCCTATTTCTTGGGTTGCCCATTGGTCTAAGAGAGTCCTTGTTATTATCTATGTCCAAGGAAATGGTGAATCAAATCTTACTAGATCATCCTAAAATAGTTTCTCATAGTAGAACTTGCTAGGGCTTCAATTATGTTCGTATTTAACGAGCACAGTTTCGATCCTGGGCTAGTAGGGGTAGGGTCCACCATGCTTTCGCTGCGCCACCTAGATCAAAGAGGTGTATTGATTTGACTTAGCTACATCTATCGGTTTCTGGCATTCTCTAATGTAACCAGTAGTCTTGTCTTAATTTAGGAGTAGCGGTAATCCACTGGTTGTAATCCAAAGTCTATGCTTATACACTAGATGATTTTATACCCTTTCTAATATAAGAAATTGTTTTATCACTTAGGGTCAAAGTTGTCTAATTGGAATTGAGTTGCCCGAACATGAATGTAACTACGCTCGAGCACTACACACATGCTCATACTAGCTAAGGAGGTCCTAGGGTTCACATTATTAATTTGGTGGATTTCCTATACTGCCAGATGTGTTTGCAACATCTAGGAGTACCAACTCTAGGTTCAACACTCTAAAGGCCTATCTAGCTAGTGGTCTTAAGTTGTAGTAAATGGGACTACATTGCTAATCCCACCACGGGATTGGAGGTGGCATGTTTGGTAGGAGGGTGGGTGGGGATTAATTTTAATGGTATAGGCTTTGAAAAATGAGCCTAGTGTTCAAAAGTGTGAGATAGGATTTCTAAGTGTAATTTGAAAGGAAAACTCGGGATATACTTTTCACTGCATACATTCCAAACATGGCATTGGAAAACATGGGATACACCAATCTAGGGACCATACCCGACACATATATTTATTATTACTTTTACAATTCTAGCCACCTTAATCTTACCTAATGCAGTTGACCGAACGGGCCTAAAACGTCCTAACACAAATGAAGATACATGTAAGCTAATACAACTAGGGCTCCAAACACTTGTATCATTCTACCAAACATTACACAACTAAGCCTATCAAGATGAAATCATGAACATATCCTAACGCAGTAACCAAAATAAGCTGCAAACATCGGCATGGATGACTAGGCATCCGAGTCTGATGACGGAGGGGCACCCTTTCTCTTTCCCATGAGAGAGAAAAAATGTGGAAACCAAGAAAAAGGCCATAATGACTCGAAAAAGGCCATGAGAAGGGAAGAAAAGATAGATGAGGGGCTAGAGTCTCTAACTCTCAATGGATTTAAGCCTCAGTAGAGATTGTACAGGCCCAAGAGACAGGGTTCGAAGAAGGAAAGTGAAGAGATGGGAGGGATTGAGAGCTTACACAATTTGAGCTTCAAACGGGGGGTGTAGGAGCTCAAATGAGAGAGAATAAAGAGGGTAGGGGGGGTGTGTATTGTTATAAACGATGGAGGTGAACGGGTTGTGACAGAAAATGACAGAATGGGTGATTGGAGGGGTGATTTTTGCCAAAAATCAGAAGTTTGAAAGAGAAAAGAGAGCTTGGAGGGGTGGTTTGTGAAGGAGTTAGGGTTTTGGGGGGTTTTCAATGGACGGGACACACATCAGGGGGTCCCACAACCCCCAAACTCGATCAGCCCGACCGGCCCGCCCGTCCGGGCCCGAAACCCGGCGAGGCCTCGCCGACCGGGCCAGGGCCTCGCCACCCACTGGACAAAGTGGCAAGGGATCGCCACTTGGGCAAGGTCCTAGTGACCCCTAGGCCCCGAAAAAGTGTGGGTCCCACCCTGGGTCCCTCTGGAATGGTGTGGATAGGCACCCGACTCCATTTTGAGTCGTACCGGGGCCAAATTGCAAACCGGAATGATTTTATGTGACGTGTAGTGTATAATTTTGGGGTAAGAGGCGCGAATCTATTCGAATAACCCATTTATTTGGTCAGATTCTAAAATTTGAATGGTCAAAAGTCTAATTTCTACATATATTTACTATTTATAGCAACTTTTTGTTTAAGTATTATTCTTCATCATTTATACATTAGGATTTATGTCTAGTATGAAAGGACTTAGAGAAAATTGAAGAATGAAGTGGTGCAAGGAGAGATTTTGAAGGAATTTAATAAAAAGGGGTTTTAGGCTTTGAGATGAAGTGTAAGGTGTTGTGGTTGACCCACAACCTAAGGGAATTCGTTTCTAGGGAATGAATCAAACCCATCGACTGACAGCCTAGAAGTGATTTAGGATCGTTTTGCGTGATCATGGGTGTGTACGAGCCTAATCTCAGCGTTCGATTTCGGTCAGTTTCGCCGTTCGGCGAATTTGAAAAATCCTAAGTCGGTTCCTATGTTCCGTCTCTCCCTCCTAAGTCAGAGTGTATGAGAGTGTGTCGTGTGACCATAACCCAGGTCTAGTTTAATCCCAATCATGCTCCGATACCATCTTGTAACACCCTGAAAATCCGGGGTCGAGCATAAACTCAACTCCCGAGTTCCAACGCATCACTTATGCAACAAAATGAATGATGATTGAATGTTGTCTGTATTAGTGTAGTGAAACATGAGTGAGATTAAGCCAAAACAGCATATCATACTCCAGAGACAAGTGAGATAGTAAGCGGAAGACTGTGATAGATAAATAAAATATATAAACTGTGGTGAGTCTCCAGAGTGTGATAATATTACTAGGTTAAACAATTACAAGTTTAATTTTAAAATATACCAAATGTGTAAGGTCCTTTAGTTAACATCCCTGTAACCCTGTCGATCAAGACACAACTCACATGAAGCCACTATAATATAGCAAATACGAGCAAGCATCATTGTCATTGCAAAGGTCCGGCTCCGCCTCATAAGCATCGCCGACACCTGCAGCTACAGAGTCTGGTTGGTGTTGCAAACACCGTCCCGTAACGTGGGAGTGAGTGATCAACTCAGTGGAATAATATAGCATAGGTTAACATGTTATCAAAACAGTCAAGCAGTAATAATAAAGCAGTACAATCAACAATTCTAAATACTCTTATTTAATACAAGTATGAAATGACATGATGAATGCCCTTGCCAAACCACCCTCATGCGACACTATCTTACGTTTGTGACATGTATTCATCCCTCAGTGCTCCACATCTACCAGGCATATGCAGTGCAATGATGAGCATGATTACCGAGTAGTTATTAGTCCATTTCAAACAGCAGGATTGAAAAACTAAGGTACCTCCCTTGTATCATTCCCAAACATGATCCATTCTAGGGTCGTCAGTCCTAGTTAATCTCATACAATGGTGTGTTTCTAGGTCGTTGCAAAGGCTGTCAGGGCTGTTATGCACAATGGTTACACCACTCCACCATCACCTCTTTAACAGTTCATCACTAAGTTGAAACATGCCTAGTTCATACTCTATACACCGTGGCAAAACTCGTCACCTCACCGCAAATTCAGAGTATGCTCAAGGTCACTACAGAGGGTTGTCAAGGCTGTTACATGCATTCGTTGCACCACTCCCCCATCACCTTATCAATGTAAGCTGACAGCACGAATATAGTGTCTCATACTACCATAATCGGCTCACGAGTCTGGTTGCTCACTGGTCACTACGGGGAGGCACATGGCCCCAGCGTAGGTCGACAGCTCGACCACGGTGTCCCATACCACCATGCCCGACTCATGAGTCTTAGCGGATTGAGGTACCATGGTTAAGGGATTTCACTGGTAAGTTTGGTACCCTAGGTTCAAGCAGAGGCATCCAAACATGGTGAACATACATAAGACAGATCAGGTTGCTTGACGAGCTAGGCTAGCTTGAGCGCACAATGAGTTGAACGAAATGAAGCGCGTAAGCACTTCGTGTGGCCAGCCACTATCGCCAACCGAAGTACGACTCAGGTTCGTAGAACACATCTCTCGTGGTGACTGAATCTCAACCACGAATTCAGTTTCGTTGCCGATTGCCTGGACTATATAATAGCCCCAATCACATTCAATTGCAGATAGTTAAAGTAGTAATGGATCAAGATTCAAATCATACAATAAAAGTCTGATAATATCCGCTTAGGGCTGTCAGGGCTGTTGCACGCACTCGTTACACCACTCTCCCATCACCCTTCACGGCTCTTATGAATACAATATAAACATGAATTTAAACATATGCATTACACAGATAAAATAATACAATCAGTTGAGCATGTTATGAAGTACCACATAAGCATGAGTTTGCAGATATTCAATTCCTAATCACACAGATATCTAAATAAATCATACACACAGTTAAAGAAGTTGAGAGTCATATCTCAACACCCTTATACATTACAATTTACTAACTACTACTCATTCAGACATTTCAATAAACACTTTAAACTACATACACCAACATACATGACATATGTTGATCACATAGGCATTAGGCCAAATCCTTTCACTAGGGAGTTGCCCCAATAATAACACGCGTTCACCCATGACAGATAATCATGGCAAGCATGAATCTAAGTTCCATATTTATTTGAACATTTTTACAAACACTTAGAATACACTATTTTAACATACATAGTGTATATTAGCAAAACATGTATTAGGGCGAGTCCTTTCGCCAAACAAGTATTTTACACATATATAATATGTTCATATAGTAAATAATCATGGCAAACACATTTCCAAAATTTATACGTATACGGTACTTTCTACAAATACCTAGAATATGTAAAATTTCATATTCCACGTCTTTAATCGAAATGGAAAATAGACAGCACTTTGTACATGTGCAATTGTATGCAGATCATGAATATATCATTATCTGACATTGAAAGCGTTGAAAACCATAACCTATACACCTAAAGTCTACACCATTTGTCGTAGAATCGTAACGAATCCGATAGATTTGCTAAGCTTTCATCTATGGCAGTTTGGCAACCTATAGAACGAATTAGGTTAGCTATTTCATAACCTACAATTATGAAAACTCTAAAACAGATTAGGGTTAGGGTTTCTTACCTAGAAACGAAGTCAGAATCACCAGAAAAGCAAAGAGAATGGGGTGGTACAGCTTGTGTAGCGGCAGGGGATAGTAGTAGGGAGTTTCTCTCATTTCTCTCACTCTTTCTCTCTCTTTTCTCTCTAGGGTTTCTCTTAAATTTGTATGGCTGTGAGAGAGAGGGTTCTAAGGTCCTTATATAGCCTAAAAACATACCAAAATAGACTTAAGGTCAAGGTATACTTGGGTTTTGTCCAAAGGGCATCTGTTTCAGCTCAACGGAGCATTTTCGGAGCCCCCCTTGAGCCAAAGGTCGGACTTAAGCTCACTGACTATGGATCTAGGTGGAGTTATATTTTCATTTCAGTCAGATTCCCTGATCACGCGTGGCGGACCAGTTTTAGTTCAACGGTCAGTGGATCTCGATTGGAGATTCCGAGTACATGGATATATATGGGGAAATATCCCTAATCCAAGGGTGTAATTTGGCCTGATTCTGATGGTCTGGTTGCTTAATACTGACCCGTAAGTGACAAGTTTTAGATTACTATTTGAGATATTTATTTATAAAGAAAACCAAGTGTTCTCACACTCTCCGCTCTGAGCTCAAGCGAATAGTGTTAGGACACTATTTGGATTTGATTTTCGAGATGGTTGTCAAGCCCAGCGAGGCTGTCCTAATTCCTTAACTTCGTGTTAATCGAACTTTCGACGTGCGGTCCAGATCTGATACAGAGTTTCGAGATGCTCCCGAGAGCAGCCGGGTAATGAGATTGATCCTAGATTTTAGGGTAACCTAGCGTCAATGATTCTACAAGTTTTGGGTCTTGCAAATCGTATTTAAAGTGGATCAAGCGGATTTCATAGCTAATCTAGTTTCGCACTTAGTTACTTTGTCTCATTTCTAAAGGATTTAGTCCTGAGTAATTTCTGTTTGAGGTGGCACTAGAGTCTTTATACGAATTTCTAAAGTATTGTTCTTCATCACCTAAACTTTAGGATAGTGTCTAATGTGAAAGTACTTAGAAGGATTTAAAGAACGAGGTGGTGAAAGGTGAGATTTGTGAAGGAAATGGGTTAAGAAGTGATTTTAGACTGTGAGATTGAGTTCTGACAAGTTAATAAGGCGTTAGGAGCGACCCATTGCCTAAGGACGTCTAATTCCAGTTGGCAAAATCCATGATGTTGCACTTCATTTGTTTAGACTTTGATCATTATGAAGCTTGAGTTCTTCTTGATATAGCTTGACTACTTCACAAGCTTTGAAATTAATGTCACTTTAAGTTGCACTTGAGTCCCGTAATTATATTTGAATCTTAAACTTCCACTTGCACTTGAATCTTGAGTCTTGACCCTAAGCTCTTCTTTAATATCTTCTACATTGTAGCTTGAAGAATTCTTTGAACTAGACTTCAAGTGTTGACGTGGTGTCTCGAACAAATTTATCAAGATATAAACACAAGACATACGAAGAAGTTTTGACACACAAAATTTGACAATCAAAGAGGAATCAAAACATCATAGCACTTACAGTGACCAATTGCCGATTCTAATTGACACGGCTGATTTGCCGATTCCGATTATCGAGGCCGATTGTCGTGGTCGATTGCCGATTAGCGATCAAGGCTGATTACCGTGACCGATTGCTGATTCCGATTATCGAGGCCAAATTGTCGAGGCCCAATGTGATGCATATGTGACTCGTATTTGAGGCCCATCGTGTCTGCATTCGGCTTGTGTTTGAGGCTCAATGTGATGTATATGCGGCCCGTATTTGAGGCCTGTTAAGATGTGTATTCAACCTCTGTTTAAGGCCCAATGTGATGTACATGAGACCTATGTGAAAGGCCCATTGCGATGCATGTGAGGGTCAGGCGATGGAGCCCATTGTAATGTATATTATGCCCATGGGAGAGGCCCATTGTGATGTGTATTAAGCCCTTGAGTGGGGCCCATGGTATTATATATTAGGCCCTTTGTGAGGTCATGGGTCCACCATACGTTAGGCTCTATGTGGGCCACTCCTTGGGGCAATGTTGGTTAAATGTCCACATTGTCGAGGCTGACTGTCGATGCCGATTATTGATGCTGGTTATTGATACCGAGTATGAGTACGTGACAACATAGCATCATGATACATGCCCATACGCATCATCTGCATGTTTGTTATGAGATGTGGTTGATCATTGCATATGTCATTGAGCATGTTGTTATAAGACTCCCTAATAGGTGGAGGTTATCTCACATGAGCGCACGGTATGCGTAGGATTGATGCATGGCTGGATTGTATGACTCATACATCTTGCATTATGATTACTATATGCCCTAGCGACATCAGGGCTATAACCTCTATAGGCATATCGTGGATGGCCAGACAGGACACCAAAAATTTATTCTAGCATTGGGCTGCCATAGATGGCCCTAGGTGAAAATCCATAAACCCTCTTTGTACCAGAGGACGCCCCAACGTCGAGACCGAGTGGATACACGAGCCCCCGAGTGCCGAATACCAAGCGGCCGCGTCTCCCACTGTGCCGTGGTCGGTTGGGAGGGGGTGTGGCCTTACCTACCCGAGTGTAGAGGGCATTGCTAGGCTGAGTTTGACCAGCTCGTGAATGGGTCCGCTATCGACATGCCGAATAGGTATTGACAGACTAATGGCTAGGTGGATAGTGAGGTTTCTTACGCTCACTTGGACTGTGCAGCTGGGAGAGCAGCAGTGTCATTGGAGTGTACTAAACCCCGGTGATGATCCCAGAGAGGAACCGTACTGATATGTGGACTTATTAAGCAGGAGTTGCATACTCATTCATTCATTCATTGATTCACTACCCACTCGGGCTGGTGGTGCACAACTATTTGTTACGTGTACGTTCGCAATGGTCAGGATTTCGGTTGGGGTGCGCAACTAACCTGAGATCAGGAGTTTACCACATTAAATCTAACTATCCAAATTTAGGTATGGGACTGGTTTAGATAGAAGTCCCTTGTGATGGGCCCCATAGCCTGTGTTACTACGTACCATCATCCCAACTTCACACTCCAGCATGGTCATTCCATTCGCACCGCATATTGCATTACATTCGCGGCATATGACATTTTGGGTTACTTGTGTTTCTGCATTTATATGGTTTAGATACGACATCTGATATTGTTCCTCATTTGTATAGTTGATCTCTATCGCGTATTCTGATATTGTTCCTCATTTGTATAGTTGATCCGTATCGCGTATTCTAATATTGTTCCTCATTTATATAGTTGATATGTATCACGTTTCTGATATTGTTCCTCATTCGTATAGTTGATCTGTATCGCGTATTCTGATATTATTCCTCATTTGTATAGTTGATCTGTACCGCGTATTTTGATATTATTCCTCATTTGTATAGTTGATTTGTATTGCGCATTCTGATATTGCTTGACTCATGGACTTGTCAGTATTTTCGCTTACTTTGATAAATATGATTCATGACCTTGCGCCTATTTTGATATTGTATGATTATGACATTGCGTTGAATACTTAACACTTACCTTGTGCACACACTTACACCACCCTCTAAGCTTTTTATAAGCTTATGCATGATAGATGCGTGGAGGTGATGGTAGGTTGCAGCAGTGTTGAGTTTAGAGAGTGCTGCGGTCTTTTGGAGCTTGATTTTTGATTTATGTATTTCCTTTTCAGCATTGTACTCAAATGATTATATTAGTGGATATATGATGATGATGTTGCCTTTGTGAATTGGGTAATCTTATGGTTATGCTTATTACGAGTTAAATGTACCAAAAAAATCTCCCTTGTAGCATCACAGGATCGGAATCTGGCGTATGGACGCTGGGAGCCGAGAATGGGGTACTACGGAGGCTATCGGCACCGGAGTCGGTGATCGGGATTCCTGTGAATCCAATCTCTGGATTTGGGGCGTGACACCTCTACTCTAACTCCCTTGAGGAGTTGCGCATCTAGGTCATAATGATCATGATGCCCCTCGCGGTGTGGGTGCACGGGTATGCACCCATGACCAATCCTTGGCCACCTCCATTCCTTGGCCTATCCACCTGACCACCTTCCTGAGATTGGGCATCTTCCCCAATGATGGGGTTTGCCCGGGCCTAAGTCTCTAATTGGGTAACACGCACAGTAAGCTGATCTAAGCGTTGGTCAATATGTTGTTCAAAGCGCCTACCCAAAGACTCAAACTGTTTAGTGAGGTCATTCACGGATTCTTGCAATTGGTCCATGTTTAGTGTAGGATGCAAACTAAAACCACGACTAGTACGCATGGGCATATAACCACGCACTTAAGACCATCTGATGCAACTATATGTACCTAGATGGGACTAAATGATCCTACTGGACTCTATATGAGGGAAACTACATGACTCTACTAAATTTCAACAACATAACTACCTAAATAGCATGTAAACAGAAAATTCACCCTTTAAAATTGGAGATTTTCTGTCAACAGAAAATTCAGCAGTCCATGTCATGAATGATGGGTCCTAAACAACCCAATATGATTAGATTTAATGCAAATTAAACGTGGGTAGACTAAACCCTAAACATGCGATGCAATCCCTTATGAAAAACCTAATCTTGATACCAAATTTGATGTAGGACATGAAAATTAGATATGTTATGCTAGAGTTCAGGCTTTAGATCATACAGGTTCAGAAACAATCACACAAAATTCCACATCCCATAAAAATGTCAAGCATTCAACAAGGGAATCTATGCGGGTCCAGGCCTACATATGTTAGGGCTAGATCAATTAAAGTTATAGACCAAACTATGCTCAAAGGAGAGTAAAGTCATCTACACATGCATAGAAATATTTCCTCAATCCAAGGGATTCACAAGTTTCAATTTGACGAACCCTAGGGTTAGAAAAAAAGGGCAAGAAATTGGAATTTAAGACGATCTAGGGTTAGGGTTAAGGGAATTAGATAAGAGAGGAGTAAAAGAGAGGAAAGAGTGCACCTGAAGAAAGCCCTCGCGTGTGGATAGTGGGCCAGGCCTGACGCATGTGCGCAGAGGGCCGTCCACACTTGCGTGGAGCCCACGAACCCAAAAACCCCTTCATTAGGGCTGGTCGGCGAAGATTGGGCTACAAACCCTCCAAGTTTCGGCTCGATCCGACGTACGGTTCGTGCGTGGTGCTCCGTCGAAGTTTCAGCCCTCCTGTAAGGCTAGATTCCAGAAATCTACTGTATAGAAAGAACGTCTGCAAAATAACGATGGATTTACAGGTGGAATGACTCTAGGAGGAGAAATATTGATGGTAGAAGGTGGGGGCGAATTGGGTTGGGTATTGCTTCGCACCACAGTAGTAGCCCTTTGAAGAAGGGAGGGTTTCGTACCCAATTAGGCTATCACAACTCAGAGAGGAACAAAAAAATACAGAATTTTATTCAATCTTCAATGAGCAAAAAAGACTATAAGGGGTGCCTATTTGTAATAAAATCCTATACCCTAAAACTTGCGCCATGTGCGCACTCTATTACTTGGAGATGAAGTAATAAAAAATAACAACTAATCAAAGCAATATAAACCGTCCATGATATTCCTAATAACAATAATAAGAAAAACTTAAAATATTAGATTATTTAGAATAGTGGGCCACGATTATGAGAACCCATGATGGAATTCACATGACGCTCGGGTCCACTCCAACGAACCAAAACGCAGTCCTCTAATTAGGAGCCCTCCTTAGACATCGTCATTGATCCAAATCGATGATGGGGCCCTCCTTGCGTACGTGCGTAGGGGGACGTGTGTGTGAGCGTGATGTCCCCCTCACCTTTGTTGATTTGCAAGCTCATGGGAGAGTGTTTTTTAAAGCCGAGGTGAATTGGTGTAACTGGGTCCACAACCTTACATCTCTTTTATACAACATGTTGTGGTAGTGCTGGATTATTATTATTTTATTTAAACTTTTGGCTGTTATATATTGTCCAAAGATTTTTTTTCAAACTATCCATGCAAGGGTCACCTCCATCCGCAATCCATCCAGGAAGAGGAGGAGAACCCAATGAGGCAAACAAGCGATTTATTGCCAAATGACAAAATCCATAAGAATTCAAGTTACATACAGCCGATCTCTTCATAAACACAATCCATTATTTTCAAACTTTTATCAAGCTCAGAAAGAAAACTGGTAATTACTAGATAACCCAAAAAAAAAAAAAAAAAAAAAAAAAAAAAAAAAAAAAAAAAAGAAGTTAAATTACCATTACGATCCTGTTCTTTCCACTATAATATTTTGATTATTTCGCAAAGAGAAAGAGAAGGAAAATGTAAGTGAAAATATTGGCAAGTAGCATAGAACTTGGCTAACTAACTCAGATTAACCAGACACAAGTACTAGGTCAAAATTTCAGTTTTAAAACTAAGCAGAATCAAATATTTTTAAAATTTTGCAAAGGTTTTCATAGGCTTAGGAGAGTTGAACTTGAAATCATTGTAATTGGTAAAAGAGAACCTGTTCATACTGATAAAGATAAAGTTGGTTAATGATGTCGAAGTCGGCTGGATAACTCGGGCTAGCCAGACCCAAGTACAGAATCAAATTTTCAGTTATAAAACTCAGCAGCATCAAATAATTTTAAAATTTGCAGCGACAGTTGGGTGGCGATTTATGCCTCTAATCTTCCTAGAGCAGCGACAGTTGTAGGCTGCTGTAACACATTGTCATTTACCTTGTTAACGCACCAATTGGTGGATTAGCAGTCTGTGCCAGAACCAAAGCCCAATACCCTTCTAGGAATAGCATGAAACAAGCCTGTGTATCCGATAGCTCGAAATAAGCCTATATCTGATAGTTCTACTATCAGCCACCAGAACAATGATGAATCCCAAGACAGAAAGCATCTCAAACCATCTTGTTGTAGCATGTACCAAGCACAAGCAGAGTTTTTATCATCTGATGCTTCAATGCACAATCAGGCATACCACCAACTGTGGCAGGCCACATGAAAAAATCCACAAAACAATAAGCTGAGGTTTTCCTAAAATGAGAACTCCATTACCATTGACAAAGCATTTAAATATGCACACAACGAGGTACTGTTTCAGTAAAGATTCAAGTAGGAAAAATTAGCAAAGTTCACCTTGTCAAGTAGGCTAATGCCAGCCTGTCCACCGTTTGTTGTCTAAAAATTCCAAACTGCACATACACATCAGACACCTAAAATAAGGATTTTTTTTTTAAAAAAAAAAAACAAGAGAAAATACATATTGGAAAATTGATATGCATGTCTAATGATTAAAGATCTACAAATATTCCATCTCTCAACCAGTGAGCAACCCATTCGAAATGGATCAGAATCCAATGAACGGCCATCCTTCACGCCACCGCCTCGTCTACTTGAAACCTCCGAACTCGAAAGTAATGATGGTGGACGAAACCACATTTCAGAAATAGCTCATGGAATTCACAGAAAGATGATTTGATGGAATATGCATGGATTTGAGGATGTCAGACATTGGGATGCAAAAGACAAGCAAGTAATCCATTTCAAATTCTAAGCATATTTTCTATTTTCCCAAAGTTCAGGCTACAAAGGGGTTTCACAGACATGGTTGGCAAGTTAGACAATACTAACCACACACCATGTCAGCTTGAAGTCGAATAAAATAGGGTAGTAGGCATTGCTGCAGGGTCGAGTTCCCAATAGCCTCTCAGCTTGCCGCTGCCTTCGTCTCTTGGCATGATGACAGGAACCCGATGGGAAAACCTCAGCAGTTCATTCCGTTGTATGACCATCCCGGCAACAGCAGCCTGTAAAACCCATCTCCACCTCCATTGCCAATCCCGTGAGCTCATCTTCTTCTTCATTGGCTTCTGTCCTTGTGCCTACATTAAATCCAGCAACCCTCTGAAATTGGTGACCCTTGCGCGTCAAGTAGACATTAAATCTGTCATCCTCTGATGTGGCTTGCTTAAACCCTAGATCTAGACCTCCAGCCACCATCTTCTACGGCCGCTCCCAGTCACGACTTCTACCCCTTTGAAAGTGCCCTAGTTTGTCAATTAGCATGAGCGTTGAGTTAGCAAGACAAATGAGCCCCATAGGAAGATCGTTCAAGCGTCTGCCTCAACTGGATGTGTGCCCGAACTCGCCAAAGGTAAACCTTAGCCTCACATCCCATGTTCCAAAACACCAGGTATATAAGACCCTTAAAATTGAAAAGAACATCCTAGGGTTTTTGGTAAGAAAACTATTTTACAAAAATAGGAAAATCTTTAAGTTTTCTACCTTCGTCAATTTATCGATACATGGCTCGATGAAATCGAACCACGTTATCGGTGTCCTCGAAGCTCACTCAATATTATCGAAATGAGGACTTAAAATGTCCAGCAACCACAAAGATCTCTGGACTGAATAATCGATGAATCAATAGATTGTTCGATATCATCGAATTTTGAATCTCGAGTCCATTGAGTCGACTCGATATAATCAACATCTGGTCTGTTGTGTCTAAAATGTTACTAAGGCAAATCATGTGATACTCGATATATTGAAGGGCTCCTCGATATCCTCAAATTTCATATCTCGATGATATTGATTGACCTTCGATGATATCGGATTAAGACACAAATCTATCCAGCAAGTTTTCAAGTTATTTTTCTTAGATCGAGGAGCACTCGATAAAATCAATATTCAAATATCAATCATATCGAGGCTAGGCCGATGTCATCGAAATAGGGCATAAACTGTCCAGCAAACTTATAGGAAATTTCCTTGAAATTATCGATGAATCGACACTACCATCGATATCATCGACATTCAAATTCCAATGATATCGAGTGATGCTCAATCATATTTATACCTGTTAAGGTTTAAAGGCAAGTACTCTCACATTTTCACATGTCAAGGAATCGAACCCAGTATCGATGAAATCGGAGTTCGAAATCCGATGACATCGATGTATGTTCGATCTCCTCGACCACTTGGCAAAAAGTTTCAAAAGCGTTTGACAGTTGAGTTCGTATCATCGAGTGGCTAGTCGATGCAATCGAGAGTATACGCTCGATGATATCGACCCTGCTTGATGATATCGAACTCTGTAAAAAATGTGACCATTTTATGTCCGTTGGAACCTTTTGCCAATTTAATGAGAGCTTGCCCTTGATTGTTGCTAGAGAAAACAAAGAGTGTTTTTGAGTGTTTAAACCCAAATCATATACCCTAAGCCTTTTCTCTCATGGGAGTTCATCCTCCAATCCATCCTAATAATTGACATTCAATAAAGTGGATTGGGGAATGAACTTCCGCATTCAAGGATCCTGCAGCTACCACTTTCATGGCAAATCATTAAGCTCAGATGCCTTGAATGCATAGATGATTAGAATCGCTCTGTCTCCTTTATAGGAAAACTTTTAATAGAGTAGGATTCTATCATAACCTTGACTCAACCCGTCGTCTTACATTGGTACATCATCTGAGTTGCGGTTCAAGGGAGCTGAAGATTCTTCATCATCAAAGGAGGAAATCTTCATCAACATTCTGAATATGGCTCATCTACTTATCTGTAAGTCATTAGAGTCCAGAGGACCCTTGTGATCATTCCTTCTTTAGGATTGCATCTAAGGTGTTTCACACCCCTTTCAAGCCCACATAGGAGGCCTCTGATGGGAGTGTAGGTGGGGGTGCTTTGTGCTGACCCTTGCTATGTGGAGAGCATAAACTCTTAGGTCCTTATGTAAGTCCTTGACCTATGTGGTCTAAAACTTGAGTGTTGTGTGTTGACCCTTGCTCATAGGAGCATAAACTGGTAGGTTCCGTGTGTGGATCCTTGGCCTGTGTAGCCTAAACGTTGGGTGTTGTGTGTTGACCCTTGCTCCTGTGTGGGGCAAAAACTTGTGTCGTGTAGACACGTTAGAGTCGGCCTAGAGTAGGTTGTACTGGTTTGAGGTGAACCTGATTTGAAACCTCCGGTTTGAGGTGAACCTGTTGTGAAACCTCCGTTAGTGAGATTCGATACACTCAAGGGTTGAGTGCGTCCGTCGAAAGTGGAGTAAACGCGTAGTCAAACCACTATAAAAATGACTGTGTTTGAGATTGTTATTTACTTCTTCTGCTTATGTGATTTCTCTGAATGTTCTTATATTGCATGAACACATGATTATCTGGAACTAAGTAGAATCACACCTCACACACAGCCACATCCATCATGAACTATGTTATGCATCTTATTTAGCCTTTGAATAGTTTTGTGATTGGATCCTCTATTTGGCTTGGAAGTCATTAGAGTTATTTTGAAGAAATCCTGATACTTGTATATTTATTCAGGATAGGGTTGATAGGATTTTAAATTATCATAAAGTATTAAACCCCCCCCCCCCCCCTCTTGGACATATTGGTGTATTCCTACTTCAACTTAAGCGGTCTTTACCATAATTTTAATTGGTATCAAAGTGAATCTCTCTTAAGGGCTTCACCGCCTAGAGAGTAATCTTGACTGAAGTTGGAATCATGTCCAAAAGTGTATTAGATGGTGTAAAATATCGGAACAATTTTCTCGTAATCCATACTGCTCTGAAAGTTGCCAATAGTTCAAAATGGTATCTTGACAGTGGATGCTCCAGACACATGACTAATGACCAAACTCATTTTTGTGATTATTCAGATTTTGATGGTGGTTAGTCACATTTGGAGATGGTAGCTCCACCAGAATTATTGGACAAGGAATGATAGCTGTACCAGGTCTTCCAAAAATAAAAAATGTTCTCTGTGTAGAAGGTCTAAAACATAATCTCCTTAGTATCTCCCAAATTTGTGACAAAGAACATTTGGTCACCTTCTCAAAGGATGTGTGTAGAATCTTAGACCATACAGGAAAATCTATCATAAAAGGGTTACATGCTAGTGATAACTGCTACGTTATCGAAAGTACGAATGAGAGTGTATTATCCACGAAATGTAATATGGCTATAAAGAGTGAATCCAAATTATGGCACCAAAGGTTGGGACATGTTCACTAACGAAATTTAGCCAAGCTAAGTTCAAAAATTTGGTTAGAGGACTTCCCAAGATTAGGAAAGAAGAAAAAGTTGTATGTGGTGATTGCCTAAAAGGTAAACAAATAAAAGTCGGTCACAAAAAGATAACCACCATAGCAACAACAAAACCTATGGATCTGTTACATATGGACCTAGTTGGTCCAACCAAAGTAGAAAGTCATGGTAAGAAAAGATACTTCCTGGTGGTAGTAGATGATTACACCAGATTTACTTGGGTTGCATTTCTTCAGGAGAAATCAGATGCCTTTGATGAATTTGTAATTTTGGCAAAGCGACTTCAAAATGAAAAAGGATATTGCATAAATCGCATCAGAAGTGATCATGGCGGTGAATTTGAAAATGAGCAATTTGAAAGGTACTGTGATGAGAAAGGAATCTGTCATAAATTCTCAGCCCCAAAAACCCCACAGCAAAATGGAGTTGTTGAAAGAAAAAATCGGGTACTGCAAGAAATGAGGTCAGTTATGTTAAATGGAAAAGATATGGCGAAAAGTTTCTGGGCTGAAGCGGTCAACACTACCTGTTACATCATAAATAGAGTATATCTTAAAGTAGATTTGAACAAAACTCCATACGAACAATGGTATGGAAAACAACCTAGTGTGAAATACTTTTGTATTTTTGGAAGTAAATGTTATATCTTGAGAGACTGAGATCACCTATGGAAATTTGTAAGTGCTATGGTTTTTAGCTCCTATATTGTCAAATTTTGGAGTGTCAAAATGTAACGGCCTCAATTTTGGGAGCCTAGTGGCAAACGTTTGTACATGTAGAAAAATAACGAATATTATCATCATCCCTAATTATACTAGAAGCACTGAATTTCGGGGAAGAAATTCTCTTTAAGGAGGGTAGATTGTAACACCCTGTACTTTCCAGTACTCGGGTGTTACCGTATAACCAAACTTAGTATAAATACAAGCTAGGCTTAAGTAAACATTTGCGTTCATTCTAGTTTAAATCCGATCTTTGAAATGGTCCCCATCCATATGTGGACCCATCCGTCCGTTGGTGTTCCAATAATATTTAATAAGTATATTATCTTATCTATTTATTATATTATAAAATGTTACACAAACATAGGAAGAAAGAAAGTATAAATGTATTTCGACAATTTACCTATCATGAAGAATGTATGAAAATGTATTGTAGTGGATTGTTGTGTATGTATTTAATGTATATGAAATATTATGAAAATAATATTATATTAAATGAATATAAGGGATGATAATTCTACAATATATAATTGGATTATATATTAATAATAGGTGATCAGTAGCACGTATATGGTAGTATGTTAGTATTTAATATTATATTTTTATATATACATACATGTATATATGTATGTATGAGATTCTAAATATACTGTAATTATAAGTAACATACAAGAGTAACAAATTATATTAATAATAGTATCGGTTAGTAATATATGGCGAAAGCCTTACGAATGGGCCATTAGGATCTTTTAACCGTTGAAGTCCAACTTAGGCATCATCCGACCACTAGGTTGACGAGAAATCATCCTACGACTGCAAATCGAGTTGTGAGCCCATCTAGACCTTAGATCAACCTAATCATTGGTCCAAAACCCTTTGGTAGAGCCCCCCTAGTGAATGAGCGGAATGGATATCCCACAAACCTCACCGTAGACCCCACCACCGACCTCGTGAGTGCACCATGCGTGTGCACTAGCTGTGCACTGAATTAAGGTACCCGGTCAAGCTGTGCTTGACCGAGAATTTCCGAAAGAGGTAATTTCACCTCTTCCTTTCTCGTTCCTTGCTCATTTCAAACGAACGGACGATCTCCGTCTACATCGATGGTGGCCCACCAGCAGGACCCATCTTGACAATCCAGGCCGTCCATCGTGTCCACGACCCGAGACTTACCAAAACCCGACCCACCTCGCATGTTGAGATGCATGCGCTTGGTCACGACCCTCGCTAGAAGTAGGCCCTACAAAACCATATTTCCAAAAAAAGAAATCACAAATGTTGCGATCCGCGTGAGGTGATCTCTCTCAATCCCAGCCTTTCATTCCGAAGGGATCACGACCGTCCGTTTTCTTAAGGCGTCCCAAGAGAAACCAGACCGGTTTTGGTTTTCTACCCACCGTTTGGTGAAAATCGCCGCTGATCGATCTAGCAATCCATTTCCCATCCAACGATGCTAGGGAATTAGGTTTTAGTATAAAGGAAGGGGAGCAACCACGCAACCAGGCCTTCCTTCCTTCTTCTTACACCAACAAAAGAAAATCGTAGTTTCCTTCCACCAGAAAAGCCACCAACCAAACCGTCCTAGAGCTTCGAAAGAACCCATCCACAAGCTTCTTAAGTCCCATACGAATCTTCTAAAAGGACCAGATTAACAGAAAAATCGGTCATTTACAATCGCCATTATCTCCCTCATTGAGGAGGAGTTGCATCTCGTTGAGTTCGGTGGGTTTGGAGAGTGTTGGACGAGCTCGTCCGAGTCCAGTAGGGGTTGCGCCTTCAGAAAGAAAACAAGATAGAGAAATGAAAAAGGAAAGGAAAAGAAGAAGGAAGAGAGAAACGAAGGGAAGAGATGAAAAGAGATCGGCGTGTGGGTGCAACTCGTTGCACTCGGGCCGAGCCCGAGTCGGGCCAGTTGGCGTTCCTTTGCTGGGCATTTCCTAGTGAGCAGAAAGAGAAGAGAAAGAAGAAGAAAGAAGAGGAGAAGGGAGAGTGGGGCTGTTGTTCGAATGCCACCATTGCCGCTGGTCATCTTCCTCGCCTGGGGTCGCACTGAGTCACAGTTCAGGTAAGGCCTAACACCTCTCCCTAATAGCTAAACAACCAAGGGAAACAGGGGCCGATCCAAGCTTCCAACGGCAGCTTCAAAACAACACACTGCAGGGTGCTGTGCACGTTGAAACCAGAGGAGGTGTGCAGGTGGGCTTCACCAAAACGCAGGTGGGCCCTGCACGATTGCGGTGGGCCGCACCGCATCGGCCCGCGCCGCACCCAGGTCCCTCTTTCAGACCAGGTGGGCCAGGCCCCACGTAACTCATAGTGGGCCCCACCCTATCAGCGTGGGCTCTAAAGACGCAGGGGGCCTCACGCATATATCATGTGGATTGCACATGATGGGCCGTCCCAAACGGACATGTAACAGATTCAACACATATATGAATGGGTCCTATTATAATAATGATATACCCATTACATGCGTGGTAGGCCCCATATAACACCCCAATATACATCAGATACATGTGGTATATATATCAGATGCATGACAATTAAATATATGCAGGGGACGTTAATATAGTACTTATATGAGATACGTGTGGCCCCACCTTTGTCGAATGCCTTCCTTCTGTGCAGTATGATGCACGTGGATTGCATCTAGACCGTCCGTCATTAGCCTCTATGGGCCTGATTTGTGGATCGCACCCAAACCATCTATTTTCAGCCCCACCTTAATATGTAATGACCGTCCATCAGTGGGCTCCAATGCTGGACGTGAACGCCTGGGTCCATAGCTCAATTAACAAACTGAGCGGAGATACCTCGTTTCAACACAGGAGGTCTTGGTATCGATCCCTTGTGGGGGTGGTTAACAGAGAAACGGATTGGCTACTCCTCGGCGTTTTATGGACCCCACCATGATGTTACCCACACCAATCGATACTTGAACAACACTAGATCATCTGAATCATATGTAGATGGTGCCGACCTGCATAGACTATATTTGAACAAGCGCTGATCTATATGAACTGATAATGTAAGGTTACACACACGTCACATTTACAACTATTAAGATGACTTCTTTTGGGTGGAACCCAAATTCGCACATTAGTTAGACCCCCTTGTTTGAATAAATACATGGTGGGCCTAGCGCAAGTTAGAGAGGCCTTGTTATTACCTTCCTTTGGACCTTCTGGTTGGTTGAACACAGCAGTTGAAATACCTGACAAACGTAAACTATAATTTTTAGGAGATTCTTTGAGTTACCCCGGGCCACAAGAAGACTCAGACCTAGTTCGTGAACACTATCACATAGGTGATGATTCTTCCCCTTGAGCTTTCCATCTTCTCATTAGCTTAAGTTATAGTTTTTATTTAAATTCATAATTGATATCTCCCTTTATAATCACATGTGTTAGCTGATGGAAATTAAATTGTTGTATTACATGCTTTACGATTATCCTGTATAATTGTTCATGCTTGTAGATTTATTTTGTGGGTTGTTTACGGAACTTGAATTGGTACATTAGTGGGAAATTCCCACATATGAATGTACACCCATACTTAGGATGTAACTTGACTAGTTGTGATCGTAATGGACCTTCGACTTGGTGGTTATTGAGTGGTGGTCTAGATGGATCATTGATGTGGGCCTACCATCCAGAGTTGTCGTGCTCAATGGTTTTTAAGGATGGTTTTCATCGTATGGTTTTGATATTCGCCCTATGTGGCATATTTTGATATTCGCCCTACGTGGTTTTATTTGATATTTTTCTTATATGGGTTTGCTGTTTTATACTGTGCAACCATGCGATGGTAAGCCCCACATACTGTAATATGATTGGCCACTAGTTGATGGGTTTCCATTAAACATCCTAAGGTGGTAGCCTCATGAGCCAGGGATGGTGGAATGGGACACTATGCCTGAGCTGTCGGCCTACGCTGGGCCATGTGCTCCCCGTAGTGACCTTTGAGCTTATTAAACCTGCTGAGTGTAATTGGATTAATAACGGATTGGTTAATCATGCATACATCGCACAGACCAGCATCTATTGCTATCGTACGTGATGTACGTATTGTTCCAACTGGTTGATGTTTCCCAAGTTCGATGATTGCATGGGCGGCGGCCCTGTCCGCACGGATGAGTATTCCCGGGGCATGAACGCATTGCATGGGCGGCGGCCCTGTCCGCACGGATGAGCATCCCCTGGGCGTGAACGCATTCCATACATCCATGCACATAATAAGATTTGCATCATGTACTGTTTTGTATGCTTTATTTTATAACTATGCTTACCTAATGCGGTGGTGTGTAATCTTGAGGGGAGTTCACACTGAGTTGGCCACTCATCCATCAAATATATAACCGTACAGGTAACACAGGTGGCTTAAGTGACTTTCAGGTTCAGGCTGGTGTGGAGCCAAGTACAAGTGCCAGGGTTCCATGGTCGTATCTACCTCGAGGAGCTGCGCGATCTTGCGGCTTATGTTTACATTCTTATGTTATTTTTCATGTACTAAATCATGTGGATTCTTGTATTTGTTATATCGAGACATTGGTTTGTATAAGTCATTATGGGCATCTTCTTGTATATTCTAAATGATAATGGAATTTTCCTTTATGCTTACTTGTCCATCCTACGCTCGTCTGCTTACTCTGATAAAAGAAGAAAAAAATATATATATATTTGACCATCCTTTAAGGTTAACACTCGGGTTTTTGGGAAACAAGTTGTGTACTCGGGTCCTGAAGATTCAGGGCGTTACAGTTGGTATCAGAGCATAGTTTGGACAAACTTGGCCTTGGGAAATGATCTTATACAAACCTTAAATGTCTCAAATTAGAATGTTTGAAATTAGAAATTGAACTTAGGATAATTTCCCGTGGATATAGAAGAATTATTGGAAATGTAGAAACCAAAACTTAAGTCCCCTTAGAAATTATTAGAACAATTATTTGAACTTAGGTGAAGTCTCTTTATAGCTAGGAGAAATTGAGGACGTGGAAACTTGATATTCTAAGACTTAGAATTGAACTCAGGATCCCTTAGAATTAGAGGATTAGTCGTTTAGATGTATGTGAAATTCCCTCAGAGTAAGAGAAGAAAAAAAAATAAAAAAATAAAAATTTCTAAAACATAGGATTTTCAAACTTTAGACTCGTTTGAGACTTTTAAGATAGACTCTTAGACCTTAGACTTATATGGAATTCCCTTGGAGTTAAGAAAAACTTGAGAACATAGATATCCAAAACCTTAGCCCTTTGAAATTCTTAAGATGAGTCATTTGAACTCAGGGAAAGGACTTTGGTTCCCATGAAAAATTGACAAAGCGACCATTTGGACTTAGAAATAAGAACTTTAGTTCCCCTATAAACTGCAACATGGTTGTTTGAATTTAGAAGTTAACCACGTGAATACCCGCTATAATGTATTTGAAATCAAATGAGAGCATTCATTGAATTTGACTCTCAATGAATAATCCTTAGAAATCCATAACGTGGACTTTTCCAAAAATTTCTCAGTTGGAAATAATATCATCATAAACAATGAATCGAACTTAGGATCATAAGAGTTTTTACCCACCATATTCCGCACATTCGAGATTGTACCCATCATAGATTAACCATACGCACTCCCTAAACCTAAGGAATCCTCCCAATGAACTGAAATTTGAATTCCTTAGCTAATGCATCTCTCTGCTTAGAAATAATATTTCTCACAATTTCCAACATGAGAAATAATTAGAAGAGTTGTATAATTTTTGGGTAAGGTTTCAACCTTAGGCTAAACACATCGAGGCTAGATTTAAAATCTTAAATAAACTTAATAAAATTTTTAGATTCAAAATTCACGTAAAAAGCTTTGGTCATGGAAAATTTTGAGTAGTGCATTAAGTAATCAGAGTGCACGACGGAAGCGTAATGGGCCGCATCGGCTTATCAGGAAAAAAAAAAAAAGATATAGGATTACATGATATTTTTCAGGAGTCCAGAATAATCGGGATCACGGATTGATGAAACCATGTTTACGCAATGTGTACGCGGTTTGACTTAAGTTCTAAGTCCTATCAAATCTCAATGATTCCAATGCTCTAATCAAGCAAAGGATCAAGATTTAACAGGGTTGTGAATTGATACCAAAATCCTCTGTCCTGCAGGCAGGAGATCAATGTATCGGGCTCAAACCTACTACAACCATCTATTAGTGATAGCCCGAACGCAGGAAACCAAAAAAAAAAAAAAGTTGTATTGTACTTTAAATATTAGGAACTATCATTCAAGGTAAAGGCAAAGCTAGGAGATTAGTGTTCGCCATCCAAATGAACTTAAAATCTTAGCAAGTACTATGAGAAATCCTGATGTTGACAAGCGTTAGTTCTAGTTAATACTGAAATGATTTCTAAAATTTAGTGGAACCTAAATACATCAGTTGAATTGCTAGGATGGAAAGTTAAGGGTTGGGGTGGATTGGAATATAGCATCGAAATTTCATAACTTAGGCATATATGAAATAGGGTACACCTGTTACTGAATCTCGGGGACGAGATTCTTCTTTAAGGGGGGTAGATTATAACGGCCTCAATTTTGGGAGCCTAGTGGCATACGTTTGTACATGTAGAAAAATAACGAATATTATCATCATCCCTAATTATACTAGAAGCACTGAATTTCGGGGACGAAATTCTCTTTAAGGAGGGTAGATTGTAACACCCCGTACTTTCCAGTACTCGGGTGTTACCGTATAACCAAACTTAGTATAAATACAAGCTAGGCTTAAGTAAACATTTGCGTTCATTCTAGTTTAAATCCGATCTTTGAAATGGTCCCCATCCATATGTGGACCCATCCGTCCGTTGGTGTTCCAATAATATTTAATAAGTATATTATCTTATCTATTTATTATATTATAAAATGTTACACAAACATAGGAAGAAAGAAAGTATAAATGTATTTCGACAATTTACCTATCACGAAGAATGTATGAAAATGTATTGTAGTGGATTGTTGTGTATGTATTTAATGTATATGAAATATTATGAAAATAATATTATATTAAATGAATATAAGGGATGATAATTCTACAATATATAATTGGATTATATATTAATGATAGGTGATCAGTAGCACGTATATGGTAGTATGTTAGTATTTAATATTATATTTTTATATATACATACATGTATATATGTATGTATGAGATTCTAAATATACTGTAATTATAAGTAACATACAAGAGTAACAAATTATATTAATAATAGTATCGGTTAGTAATATATGGTGAAAGCCTTACGAATGGGCCATTAGGATCTTTTAACAGTTGAAGTCCAACTTAGGCATCATCCGACCACTAGGTTGACGAGAAATCATCCTACGACTGCAAATCGAGTTGTGAGCCCATCTAGACCTTAGATCAACCTAATCATTGGTCCAAAACCCTTTGGTAGAGCCCCCCTAGTGAATGAGCGGAATGGATATCCCACAAACCTCACCGTAGACCCCACCACCGACCCCGTGAGTGCACCATGCGTGTGCACTAGTGCGTGCACCGAATTAAGCCGGTCAAGCTATGCGTGCTTGACCGAGAATTTCCGAAAGAGGTAATTTCTCCTCTTCCTTTCTCGTTCCTTGCTCATTTCAAACGAACGGACGATGTCCGTCTGCATCGATGGTGGCCCACCAGCAGGACCCATCTTGACAATCCAGGCCGTCCATCGTGTCCACGACCCGAGACTTACCAAAACCCGACCCACCTCGCATGTTGAGACGCGTGCGCATGGTTAAAATCCTCGTGGAAGTAGGCCCTACAAAACCATATTTTCGAAAAAGGAAACCGCCAGCTGTTACGATCCGTGTGAGGTGATCTCTCTCAATCCTAGCCTTTCATTCTGAAGAGATCACGACCGTCCGTTTTCTTAAGGCGTCCCAAGAGAAACCAGACCGGTTTTGGTTTTCTACCCACCGTTTGGTGAAAACTGCTTCTGCCAGATCAGATCTGGCCATCCATTTCCCATCCAACGATGCTAGGGAATTAGGTTTTAGTATAAAGGAAGGGGAGCAACCACGCAACCAGGCCTTCCTTCCTTCTTCTTACACCAACACAAGAAAATCGTAGTTTCCTTCCACCAGAAAACCCACCAACCAAACCGTCCTAGAGCTTCAAAGAACCCATCCACAAGCTTCTTAAGTCCCATACGAATCTTCTGAAAGGACCAGATTAACAGAAAAATTGGTCATTTACAATCTACCATTATCTCCCTCATTGAGGAGGAGTTGCATCTCGTTGAGTTCAGGTGGGTTTGGAGAGTGTTGGACGAGCTCGTCCGAGTCCAGTAGGGTTCTGCCTTCAGAAAGAAAACAAGATAGAGAAATGAAAAAGGAAAGGAAAAGAAGAAGGAAGAGAGAAACGGAAGGGAAGAGATGAAAAGAGATCGGCGTGTGGGTGCAACCGTTGCACTCGGGCCGAGCCTGAGTCAGGCCAGGTTGGCGTTCCTTGCTGGGCATTTCCGGTAGCAGGAAAGAGAAGAGAAAGAAGAAGAAAGAAGAGGAGAAGGGAGAGTGGGGCTGTTGTTCGAATGCCGCCATTGCCGCTGGTCATCTTCCTCGCCTGGGGTCGCACTGAGTCACAGTTCAGGTAAGGCCTAACACCTCTCCCTAATAGCTAAACAACCAAGGGAAACAGGGGCCGATCCAAGCTTCCAACGGCAGCTTCGAAAACAACACACTGCAGGGTGCTGTGCACGTTGAAACCAGAGGAGGTGTGCAGGTGGGCTTCACCAAAATGCAGGTGGGCCCTGCACGATTGCGGGTGGGCCGCACCTGCATCGCCCAGCGCCGCACCCAGGTCCCTCTTTCAGACCAGGTGGGCCAGGCCCCACGTAACTCATAGTGGGCCCCACCCTATCAGCATGGGCTCTAAAGACGCAGGTGGGCCTCACGCATATATCATGTGGATTGCACATGATGGGCGTCCCAAACGGACAGCAGATTCAACACATATATAGAACAGTCCTATTATAATAATGATATACCCATTGCATGCGTGGTAGGCCCCATATAACACCCCAATATACATCAGATACATGTGGTATATATATCAGATGCATGACAATTAAATATATGCAGGGGACGTTAATATAGTACTTATATGAGATACGTGTGGCCCCACCTTTGTCGAATGCCTTCCTTCTGTGCAGTATGATGCACGTGGATTGCATCTAGACCGTCCGTCAGTAGCCTCTATGGGCCTGATTTGTGGATTGCGCCCAAACCATCTATTTTCAGCCCCACCTTAATGTGTAATGACCGTCCATCAGTGGGCTCCAATGCTGGACGTGAACGCCTGGGTCCATAGCTCAATTAACAGATCGAGCGGAGATACCTCGTTTCAACACAGGAGGTCTTGGTATCGATCCCTTGTGGGGGTGGTTAACAGAGAAACGGATTGGCTACTCCTCGGCGTTTTATGGACCCCACCATGATGTTACCCACACCAATCGATACTTGAACAACACTAGATCATCTGAATCATATGTAGATGGTGCCGACCTGCATAGACTATATTTGAACAAGCGCTGATCTATATGAACTGATAATGTAAGGTTACACACACGTCACATTTACAACTATTAAGATGACTTCTTTTGGGTGGAACCCAAACTCGCACATTAGTTAGACCCCCTTGTTTGAATAAATACATGGTGGGTCTAGCGCAAGTTAGAGAGGCCTTGTTATTACCTTCCTTTGGACCTTCTGGTTGGTTGAACACAGCAGTTGAAATACCTGACAAACGTAAACTATAATTTTTAGGAGATTCTTTGAGTTACCCCGGGCCACAAGAAGACTCAGACCTAGTTCGTGAACACTATCACATAGGTGATGATTCTTCCCCTTGAGCTTTCCATCTTCTCATTAGCTTAAGTTATAGTTTTTATTTAAATTCATAATTGATATCTCCCTTTATAATCACATGTGTTAGCTGATGGAAATTAAATTGTTGTATTACATGCTTTACGATTATCCTGTATAATTGTTCATGCTTGTAGATTTATTTTGTGGGTTGTTTACTGAACTTGAATTGGTACATTAGTGGGAAATTCCCACATATGAATGTACACCCATACTTAGGATGTAACTTGACTAGTTGTGATCGTAATGGACCTTCGACTTGGTGGTTATGGAGTGGTGGTCTAGATGGATCATTGATGTGGGCCTACCATCCGAGTTGTCGTGCTCAATGGTTTTTAAGGATGGTTTTCATCGTATGGTTTTGATATTCGCCCTATGTGGCATATTTTGATATTCGCCCTACGTGGTTTTATTTGATATTTTTCTTATATGGGTTTGTTGTTTTATCTTGTGCAACCATGCGATGGTAAGCCCCACATACTTGTAATATGATTGGCTACTAGTTGATGAGCTTCCATTAAACATCCTAAGGTGGTAGCCTCATGAGCCAGGGATGGTGGAATGGGATAATATGCCTGAGCTGTCGGCCTACGCTGGGCCATGTGCTCCCCATAGTGACCTTTGAGCTTATTAAACCTGCTGAGTGTAATTGGATTAATAACGGATTGGTTAATCATGCATACATCGCACAGACCAGCATCTATTGCTATCGTACGTGATGTACGTATTGTTCCGACTGGTTGATGTTTCCCAGGTTCGATGATTGCATGGGCGGCGGCCCTGTCCGCACGGATGAGTATTCCCGGGGCGTGAACGCATTGCATGGGCGGCGGCCCTGTCCGCACGGATGAGCATCCCCGGGGTGTGAACGCATTCCATACATCCATGCACATAATAAGATCTGCATCATGTACTGTTTTGTATGCTTTATTTTATAACTATGCTTACCTAATGCGGCGGTGTGTAATCTTGAGGGGAGTTCACACTGAGTTGGCCACTCATCCATCAAATATATAATCGTACAGGTAGCACAGGTGGCTTAAGTGACTTTCAGGTTCAGGCTGATGTGGAGCCAAGTACAAGTGCCAGGGTTCCATGGTTGTATCTACCTCGAGGAGCTGCGCGATCTTGCGGCTTATGTTTACATTCTTATGTTATTTTTCATGTACTAAATCATGTGGATTCTTGTATTTGTTATATCGAGACATTGGTTTGTATAAGTCATTATGGGCATCTTCTTGTATATTCTAAATGATAATGGAATTTTCCTTTATGCTTACTTGTCCATCCTACGCTCGTCTGCTTACTCTGATAAAAGAAGAAAAATATATATATATATATATTTGACCATCCTTTAAGGTTAACACTCAGGTTTTTGGGAAACGAGTCGTGTACTCGGGTCCTGAAGATTTGGGGCGTTACACAAAACCTCTTGGAATCTGTGTCTTATCCAGTTTCTCTACATAATGAAGAATGTGCATCTCTCAAAAAGAATAGTCTTTAGTCTTTAGTTCAAGAACTTCAAAGGCAAGTGTACTTGTTCATGTTCAAGTACAACATCAAGTGTGAATTCAAGCTTTCAAGCTTCAAGGTTCAAGCTTGAACTTGAGTTCATTCGTACAAGTCAAGACAATATTCCCAGACTTTGAATCTCAAGTTCAAGCTTCAATGTTAGTTAATTTTAAGCTTCAGAAGTCTTAAGTTCAAGCTTCATCACATGACAATATCTTAAGCTTCGTAAACTTCAAAGAACGACTATCAACTGAAGAAAAAAAAGATTCAATGTTCATACATCACTAACAAGATATAAATGACCCTAGATTGACCTTAGGGTAGGTTATTTTGAATACATAATTCAATTAGGTCATTTTATAAGTGAATAAACTGTTTCTCGACTAGTCTTATGCTATGTTCAACTACTCCTAGCAATGGCTCGACCAGTCCTAAGTTTGTTATAGATTTTTTGAATTTTATGTTAAGCCTCGACCGGTCTTGGAGACTGTTCGACCGATCGTATGAACAGTGCTCGACTCGTGCTCGACCAGTCCTACAGCCTCGACTCAAAGTCCAATAACTAAATCAGGTTCCACACGACCAATCGTGGACAAGTCACGACCATTCGTGGAGGTCCCTCGACCGGTCGTGCAGGGCCTACGACCAATCGTGGAACGGCTTTATCTTATCGCGCCCAAATTTCAAAATTTTGTTTGTTTTACGACTAGTCGTGGAGACCTCAGGACCAGTCGAAGACGCAATTTCTTCACTTATAAATAGAGCACGAATTTCAGAGTTTCATATTTAATTAAAGAGAAATCAGTACACCACTCTGAGAGATAAGTTAGTGATCTTTTTAAGCTATATTGTGCTCATTTAATATTCTCTTTTATTAGCTTTCTTTGCATTTGATTTGGAATTTTCACATTCCAATTTTATTTGAAAGAGGGATTGTTATATTCCCATTGCTTAGAATCAAAATCAAATCAAGCTAGCCCAAGGTAATTTAATTTAAAATCAATTTAGAACCTAGAACCATTTCACAAGTGAGTGTATACATTGAACTTCTACGTTGAACTTCTACTCCGATTTAGTTCTTCCGGGCGGCATCAAAAAGAGAATATCCAGGCATTTTACATTATTGTAAATTCTATCTTTTTTTTAGTTTCATTGAGATTGTGCCAGAAAAATCTCTCTGTTTTGGTTTGTCTGAGGTGATCCAGAAAACTCAGAGTGTGGGGTTTTTGAATTATGTTAGCCCACTTGAAAGATAATTGTGAGGGTTTTAGGTGAACCTTGAAAAACCTATTTTCATAGTGAACGCTAATATCCATTGTGTGAGGATATTAGGAATGGAGTAGTTGTGTGGCTGTTGTTTAACAATTGGTGTACACACAAGCGAACCACTATAATTTCTAGTCTTGTGGATTGAATGTTTATTTCTTTTTTTGGATGGTTGTAATTTCCCTTTTTACATTTGTGGAGAATGTTGTAATTTCTTTTATGCAATTGTCATAATGTTGTAATTGCTTAGAATTCCTTTCTTTCTATTTATTTCTTTATTCCTCTATATCAGTTTGAGTTTTTGATACACAGACCATTCTAGTAAGGTTGTCCTGCCATAAACCCTTGTTTTTTATGGTGTAAGGTTGTCCTTATAACAACATCTGTATCAACCTCTTAATACTCGTAGATTTGAGGTTGTCTTTAATTTCAACATTGTGGGATTGTTTATTGCTATCAGTATTTAATTTATTTAAATTCCGCTGTTATTTTAAAATTTGGCATAAGTCCTATTCACCCCCCCCCCCCGGACTTAATAGCCCACCTTTTCAAGTGGTATCAGAGCCTAATAGCTCCTTTTAATTGTTATTACTTTTGGATTAATTTCTTGAGCTAATCGATCTGAACTTTGTAAGATGTCAAATTTTGATAGCTTATCAGTCACTAGGCCTCCACCATTTGATGGCTCCAATTATGCCTATTGGAAAGCCAGAATGAGAATTTTCTTAAAATCCATGGATGAGAGCGTGTGATAAGCCACAGTGACTGATTGGACCCCTCCTACCACTGAAGTAACTGGTATCAATGGATCCAAAACTATGAGAATTACACCTTATTTCTCTTGGACCAGTCTTCAGAAAAGTGAGAGTCGTGCCAATGCAAAAGCACTAAATGTAATCACTTGCGCACTATCACCGGATGAATTCAAAAGAATTATATCCTGTGATATTGCAAACAAGCTTGGGATATTTTAGAAATGACATATGAGAGAACAAAAATTGTCAAAAAATCTAAAGTCCAAATGTAACGTCTCGGAAAATTTCGTACAAAGACCCGAGTACCACCTCAGGCAGAAATCACTCAGGATCAAATCCTTTAGAAATTAGACAAAGCTAACTAAGTGTTAAACTAGATCAGCTATAAAATCTGCTAGATCCACTTTAAATATGATCTTCAAGACCTAAAACTTGTAGAATCATTGACGCTAGGTTACCCTAAAATCTAGGATCAATCTCATTACCCAGTTACTCTCGGGAGCACATTGAAACTCCATATCAGATCTGGACCGCACGTCGAAAGTCTGATTGCTATGAAATTATATAATTAGGACCACCTTGCTGGGCTTGACAACCATCTCAGACATCAAATCCAGATAGTGTCCCGGGGCTATTCGCTTGAGCCCGGAGTGAAGAGTGTGAGAAAATGTGGTTTTCTTTAGAAATCAAATCTCATTTAAGTAATCTGAGACTTGTCACTTGCGGGCCTGATATAAATAATCATACCGTCAGAATCTGACCCAAATACACCCTCGGATCAGGGGAAAATTCATATACATGGCAAGGTACTTGTAACCCTGATCGAGTTGCGGTGACCGTTGAACTGAAACTGGTCCGCCACGTGTGATCTGAAAACCTGACTGGAATGAAAACTTAACTCGACCTAGATCCAAGGTCAGTGAGCTTTAGTCCGACCTTTGGCTCAAGGGGGGGCCCCAAAAGAGCTTCGTGAGCTGAAACACATGCACTTTGGACATAACCTAAGTATACCTTGGCCCTGGGGCTATTTGCATTAGTTTTAGGCCTATATAAGGACCTTAAACCCTCTCTCACTCCCTCCATACGAATTTGAGAAAACCCTAGGAGAGAGAAGAGAGTAAGAGAGAGAAAGTGTGAGAGAAGTGGGAAGAGATTCCTGTTGCTCTATCCCTGCTATTCTACGTGCCTATCATCACTACCGTATTGCTTTTCCAGCGATTCTGATTTCATTTTTGGGTAAGAAATCCTAACCCTAATAAGTTATAGAGATTCAACTAGAGTAAGTGATGAAATAGCTATCCTATTTCATGCCATAGGTTGTCGTTCTACTGTTGATAAAGACTTAGTGCTTAAACTGAGTTCGTTACTCGTTTCTACGGCATAAGGTGCGGACTATAGATGTATATGTTATGGTTTTCAAAGCTTTCAATGTCAAATAATGATAGATTCATGATCTGGATGTTATTTCACATGCAAAATGCATTGTTCGTTTTGCGATTCAATTACGTATGCAAATTATGGCGATTAGTGTATTCGGTATATTTGTAGAAAATACCGTATACGTACAATATATGAAAGTGTGTTTGCCATGATTAATTACTATGTGTATATGCTATATATGTGTGTAACACTTTCTCAGCAAAAAGATTCATCCTAATACATGTTTTGGCTAATATACGTTATGTATGTTAAATTAGTGTAGTCTAAGTGTTTGTGAAAATGCTTGTATGAGTAAGTACTTAGGAGATAGTGCTTTAGGTAGGTGTTGAGATAGGATTCTCAAATACCTTAGAGATGTGTATGATTTCCTCCATGCAAGTTGTTTAGTTTGATCGCTTACTTATGAAATGTATATGTTTGTATTTCCTGCTTATAGTGTGCTTTAAAACATGCTTGTCAACATGTTTGAATTACTTGTTATTTCTGCTTGATTACTATATATGCTTTCTAGTTATGGATTGAATGTGATTGGGCTAAGTTATAGTCTAGGCAATCAGTAACAGGCTTGAAGTCGTGGTTGAGATTCATTCGCTACGTAGGACGTGTTTGACAAACCCGAGTCGTGTGTTGGTCGTCGGTAGTGGTTAGGCCACATGAAGTGCTTATGCACTTCATATCGATCGATGCAATGTACGATCGTATTAGTCGAGCTCACCAAGTAACCCGATGTGTCATTGTATGTTCACCATATATGGATGCTACTGTTTGAACTTAAGGTACCAAACTCACCAGTGGAATCCCGTTAACCTTGGTACCTCGATCCGCTAAGACTCATGAGCCGGACATGGTGGTATGTGTGGTATGTGACGGACGAGCCTCCCCGTAGTGACCAGTGAGCAACCCAGGCTCGTGAGCCGAATACGGTGGTATGGGACACTGTATTCGAGCTGTCGACCTACAATATTTTGATAACGAAGTCGTGATGGGTGATGGGGGAGTGGTGTAACGATTCCGCCTCCCGTATTGACCTCAAGCATGACCTCAAGCATACTCTGAGTCTACGTGGAGGCGACAACCCTTCCGTAGCATCTAGTGTATAAACTAGGCCTGTAATGATTTGGCGACGAGCCCATTGCAACGACCTAGAACCGCAACATCGTATGAGAATACTAGGACTGACGACCCTAGAATGGATCATTGTTTGAGAAATGAAGTAAGGGAGGTACCTTAATTTCTCAATCCTGCTGTATGAAAAGGACTAATAAGAACTTGGTAATCATATACATGCACCGCATTACGTGTGCAGTCAGGCGTAGCAGGTCAAGCATTGAGGCAGTGTTGTCATGCGCGAACGTGAGATGAAGTCGCTGAGGGAGCGAAGGCGAGGGCATGCATCATACATTCATACCATTATTGCATTAACAAGAGTACTTAGGGATGTGTGATTTACTACTTTATCATTATTGCTTGACTGAATTGATAACATGTTAACCTATGCTTTATTGTTCCACTGAGTTGATCACTCACTCCCACGTTACGGGACGGTGTTTTAAACACCAACCAGACTCTGTCTTGATTTCAGATGATGGCGTGACTCCTGAGGTGAAGCCTAATTATTATGACGATCAGGATGAGTACTCTTACATCCAATTCTCTGATGGCTTCACTTAGGCTCTCCTGTTCGGCGGGACTACAGGGTTTTATTACAGTTGAACTATTTTTGAGACTTTTGACTTTTGTAATATTACATGTAATATTTCATGTAATATTTCATGTACACAGTGACTCAATGTTATATTCATACTTTGGAGACCGATTGTGATCTTTTGACTTGTATACGTTTATTTATATCTTTCAGTCTTCCGCTTGTGTTTTGTAACTGATCTGGAGTATGAATTACTGTTTTGGTATAATCTCACTCATGATTAATGCACTAACTCAAACAACATTTAATCATAAGCATATATGTTGCATAAGTATTGTTTTGAAACTCGGGAGTTGAGTTGCTACTCGACCCCCGATTTTCAGGGCGTTACCCCAAATCCTCACAACCAAATTTGAGGAAATACGTATAGAAGAAAGTGAAACTTTCATGGACTTTTATACTAGATTAAATGACATTGTCAACTCTATGTGGGGTCTCGGTGATAAAATCCCAGAAAGTAAAGTGTATGCAAAGATACTACGCTCACTGCCTGAACGGTTCAATTCAAAGGTGACTGAGATCCAGAAACTTTGTGATACGGATAATATGAGGGTAGAAGAATTAGTTGGCCCATTACAGACTTATAAGTTAACCTTTAAAGCTCCTAAAGGTAAATCAATCACCCTTAAATCTTTTAAAAGTATTTCTTAAGAAAATTGTAGTAATTCTGATTTTGAAAATTCTGAAGATGATATGGCCCTTTTAGCTAAAAAGTTTTATAAGATTTTCAAAAGTAAAAAAAGAGTTGATTTTCAAAAATCTAATGATAATCAAAGATCTAAATCTAAAACTTGGAAATATTTAAAAGACAGTCAATGTTACAACTGTCATGAATATGGGCATTTAGCAAACAAGTGTCCTAAAAAGGACAAACCTGAAAGGAAAGGAATTTGGCTACTTGGGATGAATCTTCTTGCTCTGAAGCCTCTTCTGAGTCAGAAGATTCTGAAACCAAGTTGGTAATGAAGTCAAAGCCCTTATGACTCTAGCCAAGTTCACTTTTTCAGAAATGATGATTCAACTAGTGAAGAAAATCTGAATAGTGATCATGAAAATGAAGAAGATCTTTAAGATGCTTACAATGCCCTATACAAGGAAAGTTGTAAAATTGCGGTAAAACTAAAACTTCAAAAAGAAAAGTTTTCAAAACTTAAAGAAAATTATGATACTCTTGTTTTAGAAAAATCCCACATTTCAGATTGTTTTGAAAAAACTAAGTGCGATTTAGATTTCAAAACTTCCCTTATTGAAAATCTAAAATCTGAAAATGAAAAACTAAAACTTTAAGTCTCTTCATTTTTGAGTTTAAAGGACACATGGAGGTATGCCCAAGAAGATCCTAAGTTAGAAAAATTTTTATCCAGATCCAGAAAATGTGGCGATCAATCTGAACTGGGCTACAACAAAAGTACTCCTCCTAAACATAAGAATACTCCACCCAAATTTGTGAAAGGGGAGTCTTCAAACTCAAAAGGGAAAAGCCTAATTCAAAATCATTTTAAAAATGCTAAGTCTTTTCAAACTTTAAAACCTAGAAGTAACCATATCAACTACAAAAATTAGAATCATAATCCTTTAGCTGAGAAAATTGTTGATTTACTTAAGGAGCTCTTAAAATCTCACTCAATGGGTCGGTCTTATATCAACTACAATCATAAGAAGACCAACTATATTGCTTGTAACGACTCCGGTTCTGGTAGCTAGTGGTATATGTTCATACATACAAACAACCTTCATAGGAAAATAATGAATGCTTAGAATCACCGTAAATGATATTATAATTGTCCTTAATCCTATTAGAAGCACTGAATCTCGAGGACGAGATTTTCTTTAAGGGGGCTAGATTGTAACAGCCCGTACTTTCTAGTACTCGGGTATTACCTTATAACCTAACTTAGTAAAAGTACAAACCTAGCCTATTTGAACATCTACCTTCACTATAGCCTAAACTGACCATTAAGAGTAATCTTCATACAAAGATTACGCCATCTGATCGTTAATTTGGGAGATCCATCGTAGATCTCCATCTCAGCAATTACAAGTCTTATGAGCCACTCAAATAGCAAATTTTAAGGTTAACAACATAGGTTATTTGTATCATCACATTCAACCATCAACTCGAAATAAAATAAAATAAGTGTAATAAATAAATAAATAGATAAATTAGTTTGAAAAAAAAAAAGCCTATAATACAACTCCTAAAGACATAACCATCATATTTGAATATAAATATTCAATGATTAAAAATATAATAATTATAAATTTAATAATAATAATAATAATAATAATAACAACATTATTAAACAAAAATATTTCCTAAAAGTCTCTTGGTTAGAAATAACCTTGTCACAATCATTCGGTAAATGAGACAACTTAAGAATGTTAGGGAATCCTAACACGATATGGTACATTGAATAGTACATAAGCACTCCTATAAATTTAAGGAATTCCACTAGGGAATATAATTTAATTTCCCTAATGCGTCTCGTTAATTAGAGACGATAATTCTCATAAATTTCAGCAATTAGAAATAATTAGAGGTGACGTCAAAGATTCCTGGAAAAAAAAGTTGTGCATACTAGGGGCTACACTTGAGAATTTGGATAAGTTTAACAAAGTTTCAAATGTAAACTTCTATGTAGAAACTTGGGCCCTGAAATTATCAAGTAGTGCATTAGTAAATTAGAATGCGTAGTAAAAACATAATGGAAATTTGGCTATTTCTCGAGAATTCAGACACCCATATTGTGAAAATAGAAAGCTACATGACATTCCCAAAGTATTAAAGTGATTGGGATCATGGACGGATGGAATCATACTACGCGAAGTGTACGCGGTTTGTTCTAAATTACAAATCCTAGCAAGTCCCACTGATTTCAATGCACTGATCAAGCAGAAGATCGAGACTTACAAGGATTAGGAAGTGATGCTAGTGAACCCACTGTTCTGCGCAGGCAGAGGATCAATGTATCAGGCTCAAACCTACTACGACCATCTGTTCCTAATGGCTCGAACACTGAAAACTGAAAAATTGTATTATACTTTAGATAGTGGGGAACTACCATTAGAAGTATAAGAAATAAAAGGAAAGATATAATATTACTATTAGTTATCACCTGAATGAACTTATTCCCCTAATAAATGCTAGATAAATTTCTGACATAACAAGCATTGAACTATATCCTTAGTTTTACAAAGTACTAAAACAAGTTCTAAATTCTTTTTTTTAATGGAACCATATACATTAGGCACTTGGAGAACCTAGAGACTCAAGAGTTGTAGTAGACTTAGATGTATATTGTTAAGATGACAAGTTGTGAGTTCGCATTATGATAGATGATAGATAAGTACACAATTTGGATGAATTTATTACTTGTAATAATGTTACTTAGGATGAGTATTACCAAATCTTGAGGACGAGATTTTTCTTTAAGGGGGGTAGATTGTAACGACCCCAATTCTGGTAGCTAGTGGTATATGTTCGTACATACAAACAACCTTCATAAGAAAATAACAAATGCTTAGAATCACCGCAAATAATATTATAATTGCCCCTAATCCTATTAGAAGCACTGAATCTCGAGAACGAGATTTTCTTTAAGGGGGGTAGATTGTAACACCTCGTACTTTATAGTACTCAGGTGTTACCTTGTAACTTAACTTAGTAAAAGTACAAACCTAGCCTATTTGAACAACTACCTTCATTATAGCCTAAACTGACCATTAAGAGTAATCTTCATACAAAGATTACGCCATCTAATCGTTAATTTTGGAGCTCCACCATAGATCTTCATCTCAGCAATTACAAGTCTTGTGAGCCACTCAAATAGCAAATTTTAAGGTTAATAACATAGGTTATTTG
The DNA here is from genome assembly GCA_030180095.1 of Magnolia changhungtana. Classification (NCBI taxonomy): domain Eukaryota; kingdom Viridiplantae; phylum Streptophyta; class Magnoliopsida; order Magnoliales; family Magnoliaceae; genus Magnolia; species Magnolia changhungtana. Next base: position 2,050,657 of record JASAUF010000473.1, on the reverse strand, counting down.
TATCATCACATTCAACCATCAACCCGAAATAAAATAAAATAAAATAAGTGTAATAAATAAATAAATAGATAAATTAGTTTGAAAAAAAAAAGCCTATAATACGACTTCTAAAGACATAACCATCATATTTAAATATAAATATTCAATGATTAAAAATATAATAATAATAATAATAATAACGTTATTAAACAAAAATATATAAAATTATAAATTCATATTAGACCATCTTATCAGTAATTCAACCATTGATTTCCAACTAAGGGGCCCTTGGGACCATTTTGACCATTGACGTTCAATCTTAGAATGATCCGATCATCAGATTGATGGAAATCATCAGTCAAATCGTAAAAATAAAATAAAATGGCCCACCTGAGCTTTGGATCTGCCTCATCTACAGCCAAACAACCTAATGAGACCCGTAGCATGGGGGGATCGGTGTGAATTCAGGGAAACTTCACTATGGACCCCACATTTACATTGAGTGTACACGGCAAAGTGTACACCCACCATCTACCCAACTTGGTCAAACAAGTTTTGACCAAAAACCTAATCGCAAGAGGAAGTTTCCTCCTGATTTTTTCGCCGCCTACTATTTAAACAGACAACGTCTGTTTGGGATCATTGTGGGCCACCATCATGGACTCTTGGCCAGATCCAAACCATCCATCGTGCTCCAGACGTGTGGCAAACACTACCAGAAAAATGGGCAAAGGCTACGGATAAAATCCGTAGCCATAGACCTATGGCTACGGATTTAGTCCGTAGCACGACCGTAGTCGTAGGTGCTGTAACAAAAGGTTTGAAACCTATAGCTATGGATTTAATCCGTAGCTATAGGTTACAACAGCTACGGATATAATCTGTAACAATTATATCTGTAGCGATAAGCATAAACGGCTACGAATATTATTTATAGCTAAAAGTTCGTAGCAATATGCCAAATTTAATAATGACTATAGCTATCAGATTATCGGCTACGGTCAATATCCATAGCTATTTTGTACATTTAAAAACAAAGGCTACAGATTTAATCCATAGCCATAGACCTATAGCTACGGTCAATATCCGTGTTATAATCATTCGTTTATTCAATTACCACCTGCATAATCATTCATTCATTCAATTACAATCATTCATTCATTCATTCCATAGCCATAAACCTATAGCTACGGTCAATATCCATGCGATAATCATTCATTCATTCAATTACCACCTGCATAATTATTCATTCATTCAATTACAATCATTCATTCAATCAATTATAATTATAATTACATTAATGCTGAAAATACAAATCTCGGTGAGTCTGTGTGCACTCACATATGGTCAGGTGCATCCTTCATCTACCATAAATAGAAAATGAATGCGAGTATCAGTAGTCCACCTGCACATCTGACAGCTATACCAATAACTTCCCTTGTGCGTCTTCTGTAATTATTCGAGGGCGAACCACCACTAGAGGACTCTGCAACATAAAAACAAAGAATCAGTCAATTGAAGAAGGATGAAAACTAAATGCAAGGAAAATATAGAAATAGAATAGTTGAGAACCTAGAGAATTGGTTATATGTTATAAGTTATAGGTTATATGTTATAGGTTATAGTTTTTGGGAATTGAGAATTGGTTAAGGTTTAGGTTTAGGAAATTAGGTTCGGGTTCGGGTTCGGGATCAGGTTTAAGTTTGGGTTTTCAAGTTTAGGTTTAGGTTTAGGTTAGGGAGTTGAGATTAGGATTAGGTGTAGGTTTAGGTTTAGGGATTTGAGAATACATTTATGTTTTAGGTTTTGGTTTTGGTTTAGGTTATAGGTTTTGGTTTAGGTTATAGGTTATAGGTTTAGGTTAGGGTTTAGGTTTAGGAAATTGGGTTCGGGTTCGGATCGGGTTTAGGTTTGGGTTTAGGTTATAGGTTATAGGTTATAAGTTTAGTTTATAGGTTAAGGTTTGGGTTATAGGTTTAGGTTAGGTTTAGGTTTTGGTTATAAGTTATATGTTATAGGTTATAGTTTTTGGGAATTGAGAATTGGTTAAGGTTTAGATTTAGGAAATCGGGTTCAGGTTCGGGATTAGGTTTAAGTTTGGGTTTTCAAGTTTAGGTTTAGGTTTAAGTTAAGGAGTTGAGATTAGGATTAGGTGTAGGTTTAGGTTTAGGGATTTGAGAATACATTTAGGTTTTAGGTTTAGGTTTTGGTTTTGGTTTAGGTTATAGGTTTTGGTTTAGGTTAAGGTTTAGGTTTAGGTTATGGGTTTTGGGATTTGAGAATAGATTTAGGTTATAAATATAGGTTTAGGTTGGGTTATAGGTTAAGGTTTAGGTTTAGGTTATAGGTTTTGGGATTTGAGAATAGGTTTAGGTTATAAGTATAGGTTTAGGTTGGGTTATAGGTTAAGGTTTAGGTTTAGGTTATAGGTTTTCGGATTTGAGAATAGGTTTAGGTTATAAGTATAGGTTTAGGTTTAGGTTAAGGTTTAGGTTAAGGTTATAGGGTTTAGGTCTGGGTTTAGGTTATAGGTTATAGGTTTAGGTTTAAGTTATAGGTTTAGGTTTAGGTTTAGGTTTTAGGTTTAGGTTATAGGTTATAGGTTAAGGTTTAGGGATTCGGGTTCGAGTTCGAGTTCGGGTTTAGGTTTAGGAAATCGGGTTCGGGTTTAGGTTATAGGTTATAGGTGATAGGTATAGTTTATAGGTTAAGGTTTGGGCTATAGGTTTAGGTTATAGGTTATAGTTTTTGGAATTGAGAATTAGTTAACATTTAGGTTTAGGAAATCAGGTTCGGGTTCGGGATCGGGTTTAAGTTTGAGTTTTCAAGTTTAGGTTTAGGTTTAGGTTAGGGAGTTGAGATTAGGATTAGGTGTAGGTTTAGGTTTAGGGATTTGAGAATACATTTAGGTTTTATGTTTAGGTTTAGGTTTTGGTTTAGGTTATAGGTTATAAGTATAGGTTATAGGTTAAGGTTTGGGTTTAGAAATTGGGTTCGGGTTCGGGATTGGGTTTAGGTTTGGGTTTAGGTTTTAGGTTATAGGTTATAGGTTTCATTTATAGGTTAAGGTTTGGGTTATAGGTTTAGGTTAGGTTTAGGTTTAGGTTATAGGTTATATGTTATAGGTTATAGTTTTTGGGAATGAGAATTGGTTAAGGTTTGTTTAGGAAATCGGGTTCGGGTTCGGGTTCGGATCGGGTTTAAGTTTGGGTTTTCAAGTTTAGGTTTAGGTTTAGGTTAGGGAGTTGAGATTAGGATTAGGTGTAGGTTTAGGTTTAGGGAATTGAGTTTAGGTTATAGGTTTAGGGAAAAGGTTAGGTTTAGGTTATAGGTTTTAGGATTTGGGAATAGTTTTAGGTTATAAGTATAGGTTTAGGTTAGGTTATAGGTTAAGGTTTAGGGATTTGAGTTTAGGCTATATGATTAGGTTAAGGTTTAGGTTTAGGTTATAGGTTTTGGGATTTGAGAATGGGTTCGAGTTTAGGTTATAGGTTTTAGTTTTGGTTTAGGTTATACGTTTGGTTTAGGTTATAGGTTTTTATAGGTTTTGAATTTGAGAATGGGTTCGGGTTTAGGTTATAGGTTTTGTTTTTGGTTTTGGTTATAGGTTATAGGTTTATGTTAAGGTTTAGGTTTAGGTTATAGGTTTTGGGATTTGAGAATGAGTTCGGGTTTAGGTTATAGGTTTTGGTTTTGGTTTAGGTTATAGGTTTTGGTTTAGGTTATAGGTTATAGGTTTAGATTTAGGTTATAGGTTTTGGTTTAGGTTATAGGTTATAGGTTATAGGTTTAGGTTAAGGTTTAGGTTTAGGTTATAGGTTTTGGGATTTGAGAATGGGTATGGGTTTAGGTTATAGGTTTTGGTTTTGGTTTAGGTTATAGGTTTTAGAATTTGAGAATGGGTTCGGGTTTAGGTTATAGGTTTTGGTTTTGGTTTAGGTTTAGGTTATAGGTTTTGGATTTGAGAATGGGTTATGGTTTAGGTTTAGGAAGTCGGGTTCGGTGTTCGTGATTGGGTTTAAGTTTGGGTTTTCAAGTTTAGGTTTAGGTTTAGGTTAGGGAGTTGAGATTAGGATGAGGTGTAGGTTTAGGTTTAGGAATTGAGTTTATGTTATAGGTTTAGGAAAAGGTTAGGTTTAGGTTATAGGTTTTGGGATTTGGGAATAGTTTTAGGTATAAGTATAGGTTTAGGTTAGGTTATAGGTTAAGGTTTAGGGATTTGAGTTTAGGTTATAGGTTTAGGTTTAGGTCTAGGTTTAAGTTTAGGGATTTGAGTTTAGGTTATAGGTTTAGGTTTAGGTTTTAGGGTTAGGTTTAGGTTTGGGTTTTGGGATTTGAGAATGGGTTCGGGTTTAGGTTATAGGTTTTGGTTTTGGTTTAGGGTATAAGTTTTGGGATTTGATAATGGGTTTGGGTTTAGGCTATATGTTTTGGTTTTGGTTTAGGTTAGAGGTTTTGATTTAGGTTATAGGTTACCTGGTTTAGGTTAAGGTTTAGGTTTAGGTTATAGGTTTTGGATTTGAGAATGGGTTCGGGTTTAGGCCATAAGTTTTGGTTTAGGTTTTGGTTTTGGTTATAGGTTTTAGTTTAGGTTATAGGTTTTAGGTTTAGGTTTAGGTTTAGGTTATAGGTTATAGGATTTGAGAATGGGTTCGAGTTTAGGATATAGGTTTAGGTTTAGGTTTAGGTTTAGGTTATAGGTTATAGGATTTGAGAATGGGTTCGGGTTTAGGATATAGGTTTTGGTTTTGGTTTAGGTTATAGGTTTTGATTTAGGTTATAGGTTTAGGTCTTGATTTTGATTTAGGTTATAGGTTATAGGTTTTGATTTAGGTTATCGGTTATAGGTTTAGGTTTTAGGTTTAGGTTTTGGTTTTGATTTAGGTTATAGGTTATATGTTTAGGTTATAGGTTTAGGTTAAGGTTTAGGTTTAGGTTATAGGTTTCGGGATTTGAGAATGGGTTCAGGTTTAGGTTATAGGTTTTGGTTTTGGTTTAGGTTATAAGTGATGAGGGTTAAATATTGCATATCAGACCCCAATTATTGCCTTATTTTATGTATATGATAATGCCTAACACCGTATTTTATTCGCGTTTTATTTACAGAGTATAATTAGGAGTATTGACTGAAAAAGAGTACTACAAGCGTGGATTTGACGTTCCGAAGTCACCAGAGCAAGGGACGAACTTCAGAGGATCAAGATTGAAGAATTTATACGTCAGGGATCTGAGGAAATTAAGCCATTCAGGTTAAAGAGGCCCGAAATTGGTCCAGAATGCAAGATCACATGGTTCCCGCCATCCGATCAATTCGAAACTTCATACATGGGATGAGGGCCATAAATTAACCGTACATATTAAATTTCAACCTCTGGATATCTCAGGAGGTACTCCAACAGCCAGATCAGCCCCTTAACTCAGTAAGTGGGGCCCACCTGATAACAGGATATGCGTCAAATTTGGTCCCAACCCATTAATCAAGGAGATAAAAAAGATGGATGGTGCCGATTTCTCATTTATATTGTAGTGGACCCCACCCAAACAGAGTGTGCATCATGCACGAGTGCACTAGCCGTGCACAGCAACACAAAGAAGGTCAAACAGACCTTTGACCGACCAAAAAATCTGGAGTTTCTAAAAAAAACGCAATAGCGTTAACGCTGTCCGGCGTCGGTTTCGATAGTGGGGTCCACACATCATCGTTTCAAAAGATCATAACCGTTCATTGTGCTTCTGGGGTAGGTAAGACCCTCACCTAGGTGGAATTTTGGCCTCACACATGCGATCACACTATTTCCACCGCCAAACGCAAGACAGACGGTGGAGCAAAAGATCAAGTGGACCACACCAAAAATAATCCAAAAGCAGTCACTTTCGACTAAAATCTCGAGATACATTCAATTAACGGTACTGATTTATCAAAGAAGCAACGAAGTGGGCCACACCAGCGCCGCAGCGAAAGAGTTGCGTTACCCTGTTTAAGCGTCCGTGAAAACCGGCCGCTGTGGGCCACACCGTGATCTGGATCACGGTCGAATTTCTGATCCAGACCGTCCATCAGTTTCCTAGGGTAACTAAAAACCATGCCTAGCTTCTAGAATTTGGAATTAGGATGTTATTGAGGTTTCAAACGATTCAATAGAACAATGAACAGTGAGTTTAAAACTTTGTGGGCCACCATAACCACGATCTGAAATTGAGTATTCCTAAATGAATTTTTTTCGTGATACGAATGAACGGCGTGGATTTTTCAAAAGAGAACTGAAGTGGGCCCCGCCAATGCAACAGCCGATGAAGTTCCGCACCTCTGTTTACGCGTCCGACGCTGCCAGATTTTTCGGGCGGTGGTGTAGTCTCGGCGACGATCGGATGTAAGATCCAATCCATCCATCGGGTAGGCCACTTAAAATCGTCCAAAGGGACGTCAATCCTTTGAATGAACCTCAAAGAACAAGAGACTTTTAAAGCTCCGTTTTTAGCTGCGTCAAAGGTGTATACGCACCGACTTCTCTTCCGCCGACTTCAGAAATTTTGCCACTGCCTGGAGAAGGCTATAAAAGAGGAAATAGAGAGAGAGCCCAAGGAAGAAGAGAAGTTCAGATCCATAGCTGGGGAGGAAAGCCAAAGATAAGAGAGAGAGAGAGAGAGAGAGAGGAAGAAGGGAGATGTTCCTATTTTTCATATTTATTTTTCCTTCTTTCCTAATCAATTTTATGGATTGCTAATCTTTCAGCTAGGGCTGAGATGAAGCCCCTAATTTGAATACTCTTGTTATATTTTGATTTTACTTTGTTTTGATTAGTGTGTTTCTTTCTCTAAGTAGGCTTGATTGGTTTAAATTCTATACTTCTCCATCTATGAACTCGACCAGAGTCTATATATAGATGTTGTCTGGATGATTATTCTAGGTGCTTGTGTCTGATCATGAACAGGTTCCTATAGAGGAAGAAATAGGGTGCTTTAATGAACTGTACATTCCATGTGCCCGACCAAGGACATGGGATATGTTATTCATGGCATTGCTTAAAGGAATTAGACATTCTGTATGCCCGATTAAGGACACAAATTGTGCTTTCTCTATATAAGTGGTATCAATCTAGATTAAGGTGAATCAACAGATAAAACAAGGGTTAGGATAATTAGGGGTGGATTCGAAAGTCCTAGTGCTCTTTCTCTGATTGAATTTTCTTCCCTATTCTCAATTGTTTTTCATAGAATTGTGCTTAGTAGTTCGCTCCATTATTTGTTGGATTAGTTAAGGAGAGTCATAGATTTGAATTGTGATGATCAGTCCTCGTGGGAACGATCTCGTAATACGTACCATATCTACATCTGATTTGTATACTTGCGAGTTTAAAAATCATTTAAATCATGTTGGTTTAAATAAAACATCAATAGGTTTTGGCGCCGTTGCCGGGGACTGTTTCGTTCCAAATTGAATTTAGGAATCTCTCTTATCATAATTCAAAGCTTAGGATTTTACTAACTTAGAGTTCTTTTCTTTATTTTTAGAAACTAACCTATTTCCTGTTTTGTAGGGTCCTGAAATAAACTTCTAATTTGGAATTGAGGAAGGAAGCTACTAAGTGAAGAAAGAGCTTCTTAAATTTTTTGACATCAATCATCTCCTTTTCCGGGTTCTTTCTTCCCATTCTTATTTACATAGTTTTAACTTGTTTTATAATCTCATAGTTTCTAGTTCTAGTTTTATTTTTCTTAGGTTGCTTCTTAGTTTAGTTTTTTTTCTTACATTGCAATAACATAGTTTATGCTAGGACGTAGATCTCTAAACATAGAACTAGCACCTTTTGATCCTGAAATAGAAAGAACTTTTCGTAGAATATTTAGAAACATCCTATTTGAAATGGCAGAAGAGAATGGAACTAAAGCTCTTAGAGATTATTCAGCTCCCGTCCAATTCAATGCGCCTTCATGCATAGTGTTGCCCACCACCACGGCAGCACACTTTGAACTCAAGACTGGGGTCATACAGTTGTTGCCTTCCTTTTATGGTTTAGACAAGGAGGACCCATATCATCATGTAAAAGAATTCCTAGACATTTGCTCTACCTTTAGGTTTCAAAACTTTTCAGACGATTCGATCCGTTTGCGCCTTTTTCCTTTTTCTTTGAAGGATAAGGCGAAAGCATGGTTGAATTCTCTAGAAGTTGGGTCTATCACTACATGGGACCAACTGTCTAAGAAGTTCTTAAATAAGTTCTTCCCCGTTCACAAAACCAATGCCCTCCGTAGAGATATTACTAACTTCACACAAAAAGAGGGCGAGCACTTTCATGAATGTTGGGAAAGATGGAAGGACTTGCTTCTTAAATGTCATCACAATGGTTTTGAGAAATGGTAACAAGTTCAATACTTCTATGACGGTCTGACACCCCAGAACCGTCGCATGGTTGATGCCACCAGTGGAGGGTCATTCATGACCAAAAGCGATGTCGAAGCGTGGAACTTCTTTGAAACCTTGTGCAAAAATTCCCAGCAATGGGACTATTCAAATAGAGGTGACAGAAGTCCCCAACCACAAAAGAGAGGTGGTATATATGAGATAGGAGTCATGCCAGATCTGTGCGCTAAGCTTGATAACCTGACAAAGAAAGTTGATGCTCTAGTATTAAATAATGGACCTCCACAAACAACTCAAGCCGAGGCTTGTGCAATATGTTCTAGTCCTGCCCATCCTATGTAGTCTTGTCCATCTGGTGCAGCATCCCCAGAACTTCTCTCTGAACAAATACATGCTATGAACACTTTTCAAAAACCTGGGAATGATCCTTACTCAAACACATACAACCCAGGGTGGGCTAGACATCCAAATTTTTCTTGGGTAAAAGGACCACAACAAGGAGGACCATCTGGAAATCCTCCCATGCAACCGCACCTCCAAGTTGGCAGTCAACAACTTCAACAGTTTCCGCAATATCAACAACTGCCTACAAAATCAAGGAAACCATCTCTTGAGGATACACTCCATCTTTTTATGCAAAGTTCTCTCCAATTCCAAAAAGACACCCAACAAACCTTACTAGCCAACCAGCAAAGCTTACATGCAAATGCGCAATCCATTGCTAAGCTGAAAGTACAAATGGGTCAACTAGCTGCCACATTGAGTGAGAGAGAGAAGGGCAAGTTCCCTAGCCAACCTAAGGCTAATCCAAAGGGACAGTATGAGATTGGCTCTAATTCCAACCAAGGGCAATATCATGAACAGGCCAAATCGATCACTACCCTTAGGTCAAGCAAGCAGATTGATAACAGAATAGAGATGCCTAGGGATGAATCAAATTCTAAAACAGAAGATCAAGATGAAGCAGAGAGTCACACCAATGCATCCAAAGTCTAAAAGCTCTCTAACTCTCCAAGAGCCACTAATGTACCACCCTACGTGCCCAAAGCACCCTTCCCTCAACGTCTGGCACCAATAAAGAAAAGAAATAACTTTGATGAAATCTTGGATGTGTTTAAAAAAGTGTAAGTCAACATCCCGTTGCTTGATGCTATCAAGCAAGTCCCTGCTTACGCTAAGTTTCTTAAAGATTTATGCACTCAAAAGCGTAAGCAGAATGTTCATAAGAAAGTCTTCCTTGCAGAGCAGCTCAGCTCCATGATTCAACATAACACCCCTCATAAATTTAGGGACCCAGGAGCTCCCACCATTTCTTGCGGCATAGGAGATCATAAGATTGGGAAGGCATTGCTTGATTTAGGGGCGAGCGTCAATTTGTTACCATATTCGGTTTATGAGCAGCTAGGACTTGGTGAGTTGAAACCGACTAAAGTAACATTACAACTAGCTGATAGATCTGTCAAGGTGCCCCGGGGTGTTATTGAAGACGTGTTAATCCAGGTTGATAAATTTTATTTTCCAGTGGATTTCATAGTTATAGATACTCAGCCTGTCCAGAATCTTCATAGTCAGATCCCAGTAATCTTGGGTCGTCCATTTTTGGCCACATCTAATGCTATTATAAATTGCTGGAATGGAGTTATGAAGTTGTCCTTTGGTAACATGAATATTAAACTCAATGTCTTTAATGCAGGACAATAATCCGCAGATTTGGATGACATATTTGAAGTGGACATGTTCGAGAGTCTAGTGCAGGACTCCTTCCGTAAATCCTTTGAAGATCCACTTGAGACCTGCTTAGCACAATATGGCATGGACTTCGACATCGATAGTCCCATCCACGAAGTCAATGCACTGATCGACTCTACTCCTATATTGGAGACTGAAAAATGGAGAGCGAAAGTGGAACCTCTTCATTCCTCTGAGACTCTTCCTGACAGCACAGTTTCTAACTCTGAGAAGGCAAAGGAGAGTAGACTGCTTAATGTTCTTAGAGCATATAAGGCAGCAATTGAACGGAGGATAGCGGAAATACAGGGAGTATGCCCCATTGTATGTATGGATCGTGCTGCGGGAATGTTGCGTGAAATGCAAAGGAAGCGTGATCCTAACATGGAAGAAGTCGTTTGAGCAGAAGTCCTTAAATTATTTGACAACAGTGTCAGTTACCTCATTGCAGATAGCACAGCTCATGGGAACTCACATCACTTGTCTGGGATTGGTTAATTAAGGTGTTGAGGTAATTTCTTTGGCGGACCCTGGTTAGAAAGATTAGTTAATTCATGGTCCGTTCTTGTCTGGCTGAAGACGTTAAACTTAGCGCTCCTGGGAGGCAACCCAGCTTTTCATTCCATTTTATTTTCCTAGTTAGTTAGTTCAATATTTGTGGGTAACATTACTGCAAACCCTCACGAGACTACAACTCGTCCACTAGGGGTAACCTAGGGATTTAAAGGCTTGTTGCATACGCTAAATGCAATCGAGAGCACCTGCGAAAGTGGTATAGGTAGGATCTTTTTGGGATTTTATTTTTTGTTTTGTTTTGTTTTTGTTGATGTCTCTCTTGTGCTAACCTGTTTTACGATGATATTTTTTAAGGAAGCCTCTTGATTCTCCGTCCAGGTACTATCTTTCCCTCATTCCTCTTTTACTTTCATTGTCCCATGTGCATCGCATGATTATTTCTTTTACATTGAGGACAATGTAGATTTTAGGTTGGGGGTGGGAGATTAGGTTACCTAATCAGTATTTTCTTGGTCTTGAGCAGAAATTGTGAAAATTTTTAAAAAATTTTCTAGAATTTCTGATGAATTCAAAGTGATTTTGACGGATAGTCGAGAATTTGGGTAACTTATGACTCTTGGATTCAGCCATCTGCTTGATTTCACAGTCAATTTTGAATTGTTAACCCATGATTAGAAGTTTTAAGCATTGATTGAGTCATGATTCCGCATATCACATCTCACTTACACATTAAGGTTTCGATTCGAAAATTGAATGATTAACTTGGTAAGCGTTAAGCATGAAAGGAACCAGCCTGAAAAATAAAAAATTTTAGCATTAGTTTATAAAGAAGAATTGAAAGAGTAAGTCGCATAATCGTCATCATAGGTTTGCTCCCTATAGATGAAGATTCGATTCCCCATAGTTGACATGAGAAAAGAGTTAGGCGACAAGTTTTCACCATAGGTTTGCTCCCTATAGGTGCGGATTTGATTCCCCTCCTTGGCACCACTGTTTATAAAGGAAATCAAAGGCTAATAGAACGAAAAGATGATCTAAAAATGCTAGTGTTGGTTTCAGGTTTGGTTGTCACAAATTACTAATGATATCATGAAATTGACAATTGGATCTTTTAATGATTGTAAGCCGAGATTACACTATACACTCATGGAACTCGGTGTTTAGAGTTGTTCTAATTAATGGTTTAATATTTTGAACTTGATTATGAAATTTACAGTGAACTTGATTCCGGGAGAAAATTCCACTCACCATGCATGAATCATAGAATGATCACATCTCGACTATTTATTCATAAGTCACTCGAGTTTACAAGAATTACCCTGTTACTTCTAAAATTACTTTTCGCATGTTTTGCTCGTGACTAGCAAAATGCTGGTTGGGGGTTGTGATGAGGGTTAAATATTGCATATCAGACCCCAATTATTGCCTTATTTTACGTATATGATAATGCCTAACACCGTATTTTATTCGTGTTTTATTTACAGAGTATAATTAGGAGTATTGACTGAAAAAGAGTACTACAAGCGTGGATTTGACGTTTCGAAGTCACCAGAGCAAGGGACGGACTTCAGAGGATCAAGATTAAAGAATTTATACGTCAGGGATCCGAGGAAATCAAGCCATTCACGTTAAAGAGGCCCGAAATTGGTCCAGAATGCAAGATCACATGGTTCCCGCCATCCGATCAGTTCGAAACTTCATACATGGGATGAGGGCCATAAATTAACCGTACATATTAAATTTCAACCTCTGGATATCTCAGGAAGTACTCCAACAGCCAGATCAGCCCCTTAACTCAGTAAGCGGGGCCCACCTGATAACAGGATATGCGTCAAATTTGGTCCCAACCTATTAATCAAGGAGATAAAAAAGATCGATGGTGCCGAATTCTCATTTATATTGTAGTGGACCCCACCCAAACAGAGTGTGCATCATGCACGAGTGCACTAGCCATGCACAGCAACACAAAGAAGGTCAAACAGACCTTTGACCGACCAAAAAATCCGGAGTTTCTATAAAAAACGTAACAGCGTTAACGCTGTCCGGTGTCGGTTTCGATAGTGGGGTCCACACATCATCGTTTCAAAAGATCTGAACCGTTCATTGTGCTTCTGGGGTAGGTAAGACCCTCACCTAGGTGGAATTTCAGCCTCACACATGCGATCACACTATTTCCACCGCCAAACGCAAGACAGACGGTGGAGCAGAAGATCAAGTGGACCACACCAAAAATAATCCAAAAGCAGTCATTTTCGACTAAAATCTCGAGATACATTCAATTAACGGTACTGATTTATCAAAGAAGCAACGAAGTGGGCCACACCAGCACCGCAGCGAAAGAGTTGCGTTACCCTGTTTAAGCGTCCGTGAAAACCGGCCGTTGTGGGCCACACCGTGATCTGGATCATGGTCGGATTTCTGATCCAGACCGTCCATCAGCATCCTAGGGTAACCAAAAACCATGCCTAGCTTCTGGAATTTTGAATTAGGATGTTATTGAGGTTTCAAACGATTCAATAGAACAACGAATGGTGAGTTTAAAACTTTGTGGGCCACCATAACCACGATCTGGAATTGAGTATTCCTGAATGAATTTTTTTCGTGATACGAATGAACGGCGTGGATTTTTCAAAAGAGAACTGAAGTGGGCCCCACCAATGCAACAGCCGATGAAGTTCTGCACCTCTATTTACACGTCCGACGCTGCCAGATTTTTCGGGCGGTGGTGTAGTCTCGGCGACGATCGGATGCAAGATCCAATCCGTCCATCGGGTAGGCCACTCAAAATCGTCCAAAGGGACGTCAATCCTTTGAACGAACCTCAAAGAACAAGAGACTTTTGAAGCTCCGTTTTTAGCTGCGTCAAAGGTGTATACGCATCGACTTCTCTTCCGCCGACTTCAGAAATTTTGCCACTGCCTGGAGAAGGCTATAAAAGAGGAAATAGAGAGAGAGCCTAGGGAAGAAGAGAAGTCCAGATCCATAGCTGGGGAGGAAAGCCAAAGATAAGAGAGAGAGAGAGAGAGAGAGAGAGAAAGGAAGAAGGGAGATGTTCCTATTTTTCATATTTATTTTTCCTTCTTTCCTAATCAATTTCATGGATTGCTAATCTTTCAGCTAGGGCTGAGATGAAGCCCCTAATTTGAATACTCTTGTTATATTTTGATTTTACTTTGTTTTGATTAGTGTGTTTCTTTCTCTAAGTGGGCTTGATTGGTTTAAATTCTATACTTCTCCATCTATGAACTCGACCAGAGTCTATATATGGATGTTGTCTGGATGATTATTTTAGGTGCTTGTGTCTGATCATGAACAGGTTTCTATAGAGGAAGAAACAGGGTGCTTTAATGAACTGTACATTCGATGTGCCCGACCAAGGACATGGGATATGTTATTCATGGCATTGCTTAAAGGAATTAGACATTCTGTATGCCCGATTAAGGACACAAATTGTGCTTTCTCTATATAAGTGGTATCAATCTAGATTAAGGTGAATCAACAGATAAAACAAGGGTTAGGATAATTAGGGGTGGATTCGAAAGTCCTAGTGCTCTTTCTCTGATTGAATTTTCTTCCCTATTCTCAGTTGTTTTTCATAGAATTGTGCTTAGTAGTTCGCTCCATTAATTGTTGGATTAGTTAAGGAGAGTCATAGATTTGAATTGTGACGATCAGTCCTCGTGGGAACGATCTCGTAATACGTACCATATCTACATCTGATTTGTATACTTGCGAGTTTAAAAATCATTTAAATCATGTTGGTTTAAATAAAACATCAATAGGTTTTGGGATTTGGGAATAATTTTAGTTTATAAGTATAGGTTTAAGTTAGGTTATAGGTTTTGGGATTTGGGAATAATTTTAGGTTATAAGTATAGGTTTAGGTTAAGTTATAGGTTTAGGTTATAGGTTTAGGTTTAGGTTTAGGTTTAGGTTTAGGAAATTAAGTTTAGGTTATAGGTTTAGGGAAAGGTTAGGTTTAGGTTATAGGTTTTGGGATTTGAGAATAGTTTTAGGTTATAAGTATAAGTTTAGGTTAGATTATAGGTTAAGGTTTAGGATTTGAGTTTAGGTTATAGGATTAGGTTTAGGTTTAGGTTTAGGATTTGAGTTTATGTTATAGGTTTAGGTTTAGGTTTTGGGCTTTGAGAATGGGTTCGGGTTTAGGCTATAGGTTTTGGTTTTAGTTAGGGTTATAGGTTTTGGATTTGAGAATGGGTTTGGGTTTAGGCTATAGGTTTTGGTTTTGGTTTTGGTTATAGGTTTTGGATTTGAGAATGGGTTCGGGTTTAGGTTATATGTTTTAGTTTTGGTTTAGGTTATAGGTTTTGGTTTAGGTTATAGGTTTTAGGTTTAGGTTTTGATTTTGGTTTAGGTTATAGGTTATAGGATTTAAGAATGGGTTCGGGTTTAGGTTATAGGTTTTAATTTAGGTTTAGGTTATAGGTTATAGGTTATAGGTTTATGTTAAGGTTTAGGTTTAGGTTTTAGGTTTTAGGTTTTGGATTTGATAATGGGTTCGGGTTTAGGTTATAGGTTTTGGTTTTGGTTTAGGTTATAGGTTATATGTTATAGGTTTATGTTAAGGTTTAGGTTTAGGTTATAGGTTTTGGATTTGATAATGGGTTTGGGTTTAGGTTATAGGTTTTGGTTTTGGTTTAGGTTATAGGTTATAAGTTTAGGTTAAGGTTTAGGAATTCGGGTTTGGGTTCGAGTTTAGGTTATAGGTTATAGGTTTAGGTTTAGGTTAAGGTTTAGGTTTAGGTTATAGGTTTTGGGATTTGATAATGGGTTCGGGTTTAGGTTACGGAGTTTTGGTTTTGGTTTAGGTTATAGGTTTTGATTTAGGTTATAGGTTAATGGTTTAGGTTTAGGTTATAGGTTTCTGGATTCGAGAATGGGTCCCAAGGGTTTAAGCTATAGGTTTTAGTTTTAGTTTAGGTTATAGGTTTTGGTTTAGGTTTTAGGTTTTAGGTTTTAGGTTTTAGGTTTAGGTTTTGGTTTAGGTTTAGGTTATAGGTTATAGGATTTGAGAATGGGTTCGAGTTTAGGTTATAGGTTTTGATTTAGGTTTAGGTTCTAGGTTTTGGTTTTGGTTATAGGTTATAGGTTATAGGATTTGAGAATGGGTTCGGGTGTGGTCCCTACAATTACAAATATAAACACGGCCTGTCCAAATGGTCAGGCCTTTCCAATGTCGTCCATAGGAAATTGACAGCTTTATTATGGTCATAACAGCAGTTCTCACCTTCCAAGGACCCCCGCTCTTCCGGATAGCACTGATGCACATCCGGGTCTGCTCCATTAATTTCGAGCAAATACATAAACACGGCCTGTCCAAATGGCCAGGCCTCTCCAATGCCGTCCATAGGAAATGGACAACTTCATCATGGTCATAACAGCGGTTCCCACCTTCCAGGGACCCCCGCTCTTCCGGATAGCTCCGACGCACATCCGGGTCTACTCCATCAATTTTGAACAAATACATAAATATAGCCTATCCAAATAGTCAGGCCACTCCAATTATGTGCATTCTTGACAAGAGACGTACCAGATGCTTGAATCTGAAATATGCAGCTCCAATCCTCACACATGCAACATCCACCTGAAAGAATGCGCATAACCGTCATGCTTAAGTAATCAATATAGGAATCTACAACTAAAACCATAAAACCAGAGATACTCACTACATTTTCAGGATCTCTTATTAAGCAACCTAGACCCCGCATTCGCCCTCTACTGTCAGAACCGACCAACTGTAAAACATTGTAAATCAAGTTATTAGGATATTCATAATTACCATAAAACTTAAGTAATTTTTTAATTTTATTAGTACCTCTGTAAGGGCATCATCCACACCGGTCATCATAGAAGTAGGATTACTTTTGCTACAAGGTCCATTTCTTTTCACCACCTGATAAAGAGAAAGCAAGATTCAAAAATAGAAATAGGAAAATGGATGGGGCACTCTTGTACGTCTATCAAGACCATCCAAATGATGGGCACATTGTGTATGGAGAAAATCTCCAAAATCACACTGATCACCAAGACATCCTAACCATGCATTTGACGGCTATAAAATGGATGGTTAAAAGAAAGTGATCCTGCACATGCTTGTGTAGCAAGCAGATGTCATGATGGGTTGATGCAATACAAATGTAGGCCGCTCTTTGATGTGTGTTAGAAATCCACACCGTGCATTTGGTGGATTCCCTGTAGGTTACAGGAAACCAAAATAATAATAATAATAATAATAACCTGTATCTAAAACTTGCGTGGACCACACCATTTGAAACCATCCCTAAAATAACTAAAAGAACTTGGTGGGGGCTCACCTTAGTCTAGTAATGGCCTAAAATTTGGTGTGACTCCTCATCCAAGTGGGACACACATTAGGAATGGGTAGGATGTTTGAACCTTTTCTAAGTGGGCCCTATAAATAATCAAGAATGTTTTAATGGATAGGCATCTACTATTAATTAACTTTCATTACAGCCATTTCTTTCCCACCAATGTGTCAAATGTGCAGAAGATGTTGTATCAAACTGTCCATTCTTTGAAAGGATTTGAATCTGCGGAAGTTGGGCATTTGGTTTCTCCAAAACTCACAGAGCAGGAACAGAGACGGAGGTAAGTGGACACCCTTTCCAAATTGAAAGGGCTAAGCTATATGCCCTAGAGGGGGGGTGAATAGGGCAATGCCAAATAAAACTTAAAACAGCGGAATAAAAGATATAAATAACAATGCTAAAATAATAACAATCTCAAAGCATATGAAATATGAGAATGATACTAAATCAGTTCTAAGGACAACCTTACACCAAAAACCAATGGCTTATGGTAGGACAACCTTATTTCTAGAACGATCTAGAAAACACAAATGATATGGAAAATAAATCACGAATAACTTAAAGAAATAAATCCTAAGTTATTACACCATTCAATCACACTTGCTTGAAATGAAAATTACAACACTCATCCACAAAAGCAATCCACAATAATAAAAGAATAAATGAATAAAGAAATCAAGCACATCCACAACACAACGATATATAGTGGTTCACCTGTGTGTTCACCAACTGTTAGCCAACAGCCACACAGAATGCTACTCCACTCCTAATATCCTCACACAGGGGATATTAGCATGCACTATCAAAATAGGTTTTCACAGTTTCACCCAAAACCTTCACAATTGTGTCTTTTTATCTCGGGCTTACACAATCCAAAAACCCCCACAATCTAAGTTTTCTGGCTCTCCTCAGATAACTAAAACAATGAGATTTTTCTAGCAAATCTCAAACAAAACCAGAGAAAGTAAATTACAAAGTAAAATACCTGGATCACCTTTTGAAGTAGCCCAGTAGAACCAATCGGAGTAGATGAATGATACGTCGTTCAATATCCAATACTCACAAAAAGAATGGTTCTATGTCTAATTGATTTTAGATTAAATCAAGAAGAGCAAGGTCTATTTGATTTTGATCCCAGAAGAAGGAATATCACAAATTCCTCTTTTCTAAATAAGATTGGAATATGGATCAAAATCACAATAGAAAAATGCTAACAAAAGGAATATTAAATATGCACAATAGCTTAAAAAATAATCACTACTTATCTCAGAGTATAGCCTAAAATCGCTTGAATTGAATGGAATTGAATTGCATAAACTCTGAAATTCGTGCACTATTTATAGCTTCAAAAATCCCATCTTTGACTGGTCTTAGAATCCTAGGACTGGTCATAGCGTCAAAGATTTTGAAAGATTTCCACGGGATTAGATTTACTATACTCACGACTGGTCTTAGGTAGCCTACGACCGGTCGTGGACCACCTACGACTGGTCGTGAGACACCTACGACTGGTCGTGATACTCGAGATAAGTCGCTGGAGTTCGAGTCGTAGAACTACGACTGGTCGAAGGATGAGTCAAAGGACTTCCCAGGACTGGTCGAAGAAAGTCCAGGACTGGTCGAAGGACAGCCAGGAAAATCTGAAAATCTGTAACAACCTAAGACTGGTCCTGAGAAACCTAAGACTAGTCGTAGCAGACCTAGGACTGATCTTAAGATTTCTAGGACTGGTCTTAGAACAATCACACTAAGTAAATTAAAATATTCGGATTATGTATCCAAAATGACCTATCATACAGACCAACCTAAGGTCAATCTAAGGTCAAACAAACCTTGAGTGAGATGGACATTGAAGTCTTGAAGGTCTGTATTCTCAGATGATCTTGAAGTAGAAGCTTGAGTCAAGTTGATGATCTTTCTCGAGCTTGGTACATTCTTGACTTGTCTTGATGAAGTCTTCTAATCTTGAACTTGATAGAAGCAAACTTCAAGTCTTCTATTCTTGTAGAGTTCATTCATGACATGTCTTGCAAGCATTTTTCATTTATGATCTTGTCTTGAAAGCATTCTTCATTCATGATCTTGTCTTGAAAACATTCTTCATTCATGATCTTGTCTTGAAGCAGTGTGTAGTCACAAACAAGAAACACAAGAAGTACAAGACATATAGGTTTTGGCACTACAAAATTTGACAACCAAAGGGATATGAAATCATAGCACTAACACAAATTCCTTCAGTTCGGTCTCCTGTAAAACGAAATGAATTGGGGCTGCCCTAGCTGATTCAATTGGTGCTACTGCCATCCAAGCAGACCCTATAAGTATCTAATAGCCCCCATACATACTTACACCATCCTAGAAACAGGAAAAAGAGATATCAAGTCCCAGATGTCAGGGAGTACACATATTCCATGCATTTGGTGTAGTGTTTTCTGATTTTCCTTTTTAACACAAAATAAAAGGGTGTGTTTGGTTGCACCCAATATCATGAAATTTCATGATACTTGCACCAAATTAGAATAATTAGTCTTGAAATTTCAAGATATTTGTTGCAACCAAATGCACCGTAGCTTGGGCAAAACCAAAGTGTAAAAGAAAAGAAAAGAAAAAATCTTCTACATTTTTTTTTCTGGACAACAACCAACACGATTATGGAATTATGCAATTCCCTAGCTTAAACATCCGATTAGTTTTAGATGTAGCAGTCCTAGTAAATCGTCAACATTACAACTTCAGGAAGTATTTGAGCATAAAGTAACCATAATTGGAAAATTTTAAAGGTAGCATGTGATTAAAACAACTTAAAACTAGGTTCAACAAGCTCAAACAGATCTTAAACTAAGAATCATGCCTCTAACCAGCTCAATAGCTTACAGTGCCTATAAATTGAGAGGGTTTTGGAAATGTGCGGTCTCGAAATAAATGTAGCAAGTAACGGGCATGCAAGTTCACAATCTTGGCTTCATTAATGCAACCAATCCATCCACCCATCCCATAAACCCATAAAATCAACCTAAAGATAACTTGGTTAGTTTGCAGATAAATAGAATTTTACATTTGAAGAAAGATCATATACAACAAGTTGTTGCAGGTCTACAATGAACAATGAAGGAATCAAACTCTTTGCAGGCTGCTGTGCAGAATCCTGACCAACCAAATGATTCTGATCATCTAAATATAGACCCATTTTTCTTATAATGTCTATTTTTGGAGCAATCAACCGAATGGGACATGGTACTTGGTTATTAAAAATAAAAAGAAAAAAAGTGTGGTTCAAGCTGTTGTGTGGTGTTGTACATGAGCTTTATTGCATGTGCTTGTACTCTTAAGAGAAAAGCTTATGAAGCCTTACATACCTTGTCAACAATCTGGTTCGCATTTTCTTTTTGTTTTATTAATTCCAACTGCAATGGCCAGTAAGTTATTCAAACCTTTCGCGTTCCCTTGATTCAAAAATATCAGAAGACATCAATATGAAGTGCCGAAAAAATAACATGGTAATGCTAATGAGGTGATTTGCTTCATATGTGCTAATGTGGCACATGTGCATGATCCTGGCTCTTCAGTTACGAGGACTGTTAACATAACCTGGCCTGTGACACATGTTTGTGACAGGAATCATTGTGAAATCTCCAAACAACTCTAACAAAACGGAATTGATTTCAAATGTAAACTGACAAGATGATAACAAATAATAAAAGAATTTTAAACAATAAGAAATGTTGTGTTCATGGAAACCGCTTGAATTCAAGATACAATTTTAGTAAAACTGAAGCATCGAATTGTTTACCTTGATCGGGATTTGACCAACAGGCGACAAATGCTAACAGAAATTCTCCAGACTCATTCAACATTATAACAAATGCCCAAATGGCCTATCAATCTCAGTCATGAGAAAGAACCAAACACCCATGAATAAACAAAGTAGACTTACATCACCTGAGTTCCTAGAAGAAAACGGAAAGATGAGATTGCAATAGAAAAAGAGAGGGTTGGTTGAAAAGGAAAGACAATACAAAACAATAGATAACAAGAGCAGAAACACCTGCCTTCTTCTATTTTTTTTTCTTTTTTTTGAAAGGCAAACTTCTTACAATGTATATATAGAAAGGCGGGGATGTGTTTTGACTTCTGATGAAATCCAAGTTACAAATGAACTGAGGCCAGGCATAATGAGCCTGTTGGGAATTGATGCAACCACCAAGTCCCTAGGTCCAACTAGTTCCCTTCAAACAAAAATAGACGTGATCCTTGTGTAGTATCAAAAATATCACAGAATCAGAACCACTATAAGCAGCTGAAAAGAACATAACAAATTTGTAGTCCTCTAAACTTAGAGCATCTCTTAAATATTATATGAGTCTGAAATATTGAAACATGGGATAAAATCAGCATCATGTGTTTGTTGCATAAAACATGGACAAACAAAGGTTAGGAAGGATCCTCATATGTGTGTAGCCTAGCCCATCTATCCACACCCCAGTACATGCCAAGACAACATGTGGCGACCATTCAAGCCATCTGGGTGGGTCCCACTGTATTGATACTGGCAAATTCATTAGATGGCCCGTTGTCAATGAAATAAATGGACAGGTAGAAAACTTGGCTTAGCTGCCCATTTGTTTCGGATTCGATCCAAACCAATGAGCAAACAAACCTTATTTTTAGGTAGCCTACCCATAGATGGGGTCCGCCTAAGGTGGCTCCAATCTATCACCAGCGATGAATTGGACTATAAAGATGGACAAGCAAACCTCTTTATAATGGTTATAAGGGGAGACTAATGCAAGCTAATATTTGAGTTTTTGAGCATCAATGCAATTGGTATTTGAGAATAAATCTTATGGCTGTCTCCCAGTTTCATTGCATGATACTGATGTGATCAGTTCATAGAAGTGACTCTTTTGTTTGGTGATCTAGCCAATGATCTGATGGGCCATGCCATGGATGGAGAGTTATCAAAAATCTACCAGATCTAAATATCCTAGTCTTTTGGACCCAAAAATGTTCCTAAAAAATACCAAACGTTAGAAGGTAAGATTCTTCCAAACTATAAGGGCCCATTTGGCCGGTCGGATTGGAAGGGATTTGATGGTATTGGAAGGGATTGGAAGTTAAATCCTGAGATTGGCCAGGCGTGCCAAACAGAGTCGGTGATCCCATCCCAATCCCATGGATCTTAAGACAATCCACTGACAACACCATCATTACCTTTAAATCTCATCCAATCCGCCCTAATCTGTTCAAATTTGCAAGGGACGTGTTTGGCTCGAGGGATTGGAAGGGATGGGAAGGTTTAATCCCGGGATTAGCTGGGTGTGCCAAACAGACCAGATATAGCAATTCAGGAATATAGCAATCCCATGGATCTCAAGACAATCCACTGACAACACCGTCATTACCAAGAAATCCATGTCATCCGCCCTAATACCATTCAATTCCTTCCAATCCACCTGGCCAAACGGGCCCTAATGTTTTTGAAGCATATGCCATCCACATCCAAACACAACAAATTTCAGAAACAGAGAGAGAGAGAGAGAGAGAGAGAGAGAGAGAGACTAACCATTCTTCTTCTTCTCCTCCTTCTCCTTCTCCTTCTCCTTCTTCTCCTTCTTGTGGCAAAAGGGGGTTTTGAAAACCCTAGCGAGAGAGAGAGAGAGAGAGAGAGAGAGAGAGAGAGATTGGGAAACAGAGAGAGGGGAACGCGGCCAAGAGACATGGAGAGGGTGAAGGAGAGCGGAAGATCAAGAGAGGGCGGGGGAAAGAGAGAGGCTGAGATGGATAAAGAGATGGAGAGAAGGGTTTTGAGAGGTCTTCTACGGGTGGGAGAAAGGGATGGATGGAATTTCATTTTGAGAGCGGGGCTGAAATGGGCACGTGACGGACGGCCCTTTAGCTGACTTAGGGGTTTTATGACCGTGGGGCCCACCGTGATGCATTTCATTTATCCACTCCATCCATTAATTTTAAATTATTATTTTAATTGTTGATGCAAAAAATAACAATAAAAATTTAATTTTTATTATTTCTTATGGTGTGGTCCACTTAGATTTTTAATCTACATAATTTTTGGGTTCATCCATTGAAATTATATATCAAAATTGATGGGCGGCTTAGATTAGACACATATATTTTAATGGGGCCCATGGAGCCTCTTAAGCACCATCAGTATCTAATAAAGTTTTGGTGAGGAGCTAGGCTTTATCTACAGATCAATCATATTTTAGCTACAGATTAAATTTGTAGCTATTAAGCTACGGATTTAATCCGTAGCTAAAGACTTGTTAAGTCCGTGGCCTTTGCTCAAATTTTTGGTAGTGAAATCGAAACCCTATAAATTTCACATGTGAAAGCAAGTGTACGAGAACACAGAGGTGCGCTCGGTTTAATCAGGCGTCGTGCGTCCGTTCAATTAGGTGGACCCCTGTTGAGATCAGATGGATGATCTAAATCATTTATCTTAGAGAGCACGTGAGACTGACCAAAACCATACCCATCTTGCACGTTGCTACGCATGTGCGTGCGTGCGAAATCATAGATTAGCTGGCACGATCATAACCGTTTAAAAACTTTTTAAAAAACCATCTAAATCAATCTAGATCATCCAGGAGGAGATATTTTATATGCAGAAATTCCAAAAACCCTAGTTCCCAGGAGAGAAACCGCATTTACGATATTCCTTCCCATTTTTCCAAAATCGAGCTGTCTTCCTCCCAAGCTCGAACCCACCATTCAAATGGCATCCAATCTTCATTCCTGTAGCCCTCTAAGCTTCTAGGCTCCCTACGGATGGACTGAAAGAGTCAGATTGATGAATGAGACGATGATAGTGAAGACGCCATTAATGGTTGCCTTCTTCCCCACCAATCTTCTTCGTCGGTTCAAGCACTTCGAGTTGCACGGTGAAGTCTGAGTCCAAACTCCTTTGGCTACGTGGAGAGTGAAATAGGAGGAGGGAAGCAAATGGAGAAAGATAGGAGAAGAAGGAAAGAAAGAAGAATGAGAGTGAGACGGTGGGTGAGTGGTCGCACCAGCTCGAACAGAACCGAGCCACTGTAAGCTCGGGCCGAGTCCCAGGTTTTTGCCAGGTCTGTCCAACCAAGTTAGAACTGCGAGAAGGAGAGAGTGAGTGAAGTAGAAAGAAGAAGAAGAAGAAGAAGAAAAAGAAAAAGAAGAGAAGGAAGGATGAAGTCGGGTGGTTGCTGCCGAGTTGACTCGGCTGAAACTCGCTGAGTCGAGTTGCATGAGTCGAGTCTGGTCTTGTTGAGTCTAGCAAGTTTGTTGGGCATTGCATGTTAAAAAGAAAAAAAAAATAAAAAGAAAGGGGAGAAAAAGGAAGGAGATCAATAAAGAAGGGGAGAAAAAGAGTAATAGGGAGTCACAATCCAGGTGACTCGGCTCGAGCTTGGAGTGTTGCTGAGTCGACTCAGTTGTTCTCCCCGAGTCTGGGCCATTTTTCTTCATTTCCAGATCTGGACAATTCAAAGGAAGGAAGAAAGAAAGAGAAAGGGGAAAGAAGAAGAAGATGATGGAAATAATAAAAGAGAGAGAGAGTTAGGTTGGGCATTTCATTCCAAGTCGGCTCTACCGAGTCGGGCTGACTCAAGCAAACTCTGTAGTCCAAACACCCACCTCTGAATGTGACTGATTGAGAAGATAAAGGAAGGAGAGAGATGTCATTGCCAAGCTAAGCTATTGAGTCAACTAATGTGAGTCAACTTGCCTTCCCCAAATTTGATTTTTGATTTACCATTGATTGTCATTTCTATAATGATTGTTAAACGATTAGCCATTAGTGGTTTATTCATGATAATATTAATTATTATGAATAAAATTTTAAATGTTAACTATTAGTATTTTATTCATCATTCTAAAATATTATCATTATAATGATTATCATTAGCATGTTAATTAATATTAATTATATTATTATGTTAATAATTACTTTGTAGATACTCACATTATTAACATTTTCCTTAATTATATATCAATTATAGTACAAATCCTAAAATCTAGGCATAGACCAAAACCCTAGAATAAAACCTTAAACTTAAGTAATCCAAAATCTAGGTTATGATCTTAACCATAGATAGGGTGTAGACTTGGATCTAACTGTACCATTTGATAATTCATGATAGGATCCAATCCTGAAGTGTGTGCACAAATTCCAATAAGTGTTGAAAGGTGGACCTGATTTGAGAGGTGAGGATTACCCTTCAAGCTTTTCTACATCTTGATAGTCGATGTAGCTTACTTATTTAATCTCTTGCCTAAAATAGTACTTAGTGAAAATGTTGATAAATGCTAGTTTCTAATTTAGTAATTCTTTATAATGATTGATGGTTAGATTTATATTCAATTATGAACATGCGATATGTCTCAAATATTCTTCTTTACATGTGTAATTACTTTTGACAATGTTCTTGACTTATTTTGCCACTTGCGGTTATTTTATGATGTTTGTGGAAGTCTTTGAACTAGTGGCCTATCTGTCAAATAGATTAAATGGAATGTCCTTGTCGTGGACTTACCACATTATGTATCATTTGTGCCTACATGGCATTTTGAGAATAATCCCTTTCTAATCACGCCATTAGGTGGAATAATTGGCCCTCGCGACTTTTATGGAATACTTGCCCTTTTGCGGCTTTAATGGATTATTTTATACAACCTTGCAATGGTAAGTTCCACTTGTTAGACTACAATTGGCCACTAGTTGAAGGGGTTACCCTTAAATCGTCATATTTATTAGTCTCATGAGACAGGGATGGTGGAATGGGACACTATGCCTGAGCTGTCACCCTATACTGGGTGACAAACCCCCCATAGTGACCTATGAGCTTTCCTAAATTGATTATTTGAAAATTAGATTAATAATGGTTAGACTAATCATGCATTTTCATGGCATATATTATGGTCTTTTTCGGGTGGTTAGTTCTCTTTGGGTGTACCTTGTGTACTTTTTTGGGTGACTAACTCTCCTTGGGAGATTTATATATTATTGTGGTATTTTCCGGGTGATTAGTTCTCCTTGGGCGTACCTTTGTATACTTTTCTGGGTGACTAACTTTCCTTGAGCGATCTATATATTATTCTGGTCTTTTTCGGGTGGTTAGTTCTCCTTGGGCGTACCTTTGTGTACTTTTTCGGGTGACTAATTCTCCTTGGGTGATCTATATATCTTTAGTCTTTTTTGAGTTACCTTTGAGTATTTTTTCGGGTGGCTAGTTCCCCTTGGGCAACTTTTTACCAGCTAGATGTGCATCCCCACGTATGTGAGCGTGTGCATTCATCCATGCATTTAAACAAGATTATTCTGGGTGATTTATTTAATGAATGCGTATCTGATTCCCATGATAATCATTGTGTAATATTTGTTATATACTATCTCTGATAACTATGCTTAATTATCTTGATGATACGATAAATCTTAGGGGTATACCTCGCTGCGATAGCCAATGACGCTATCAAACCGTACTCAGTGTGCAGGAGACATAGATGACGCGTATGCTGGTGTTCACGTAGAATGGGAGGAGCCAGATGATCTTGTGACTCTCCATTCCTGATTTTATTTATATTTAATTTATATTGTTATGTTTGTAAAGGTTAAGACATTGGTTTATATAAGTTTTCGAGTAACCGCTTGAAACATTTGGATTCGCAAATTTGGACTCCCTC
This sequence comes from Magnolia changhungtana, assembly GCA_030180095.1. Taxonomy (NCBI): domain Eukaryota; kingdom Viridiplantae; phylum Streptophyta; class Magnoliopsida; order Magnoliales; family Magnoliaceae; genus Magnolia; species Magnolia changhungtana. The sequence goes on along the minus strand of JASAUF010000473.1, from coordinate 2,024,044 downwards.
TTATCCTTGATTGCTCATATTCCGCTAGTTTATTAACTCCGATAAAAAGTAAAAAAATGTACATGAAATTTGAGTTATAGTTAAAGGTTAACACTCAAGTTTTTGGAAAACGCGTAGTGTACTCAGGTTCCGGGAACCGGGGTGTTACACTCCTAAACCCAAAACTGTAATGAAATGGGTTCATAAGGTTACGTGCTTGGTTGCCCACACTGTTTTCAAAGCTCAAGCCATTCAAAGTGGTACCTAGACAGTGGATGCTCTAGACACATGACTGGTGACAAAGGACTGTTCACCAATCTTACAGACATGACTGATGGTTCAGTCGCATTTGGGGATGGTAGCAACTGCAGGATTATTGGCCAAGGTACGGTTCAACTTTTTAGCCTCCCTTTATTTGAAAATGTTTTTTTATGTAGAAGGCTTAAAACACAACTTATTAAGCATTTCTCGAATATACGATAAAAAACATAGAGTTAAATTCACAAATCTATGGTGCGAAATTTTAACTAAAAGTGGTTCTATATTATTAACTAGTTACAGAACTTCTGAAAACTACTATATTGTAAGTGATTCTAGCTCATCTAATCTATCGTGTTACATGGTCCATACCGATGAGACCGAGTTATGGCATAAACGCCTTGGACATGTACACTACCGCAACTTTATAGATTGAGCAAAAGAGAGTTAGTAAGAGGCTTACCCAAAATACAGAAAATTAATAAAATATGTGGCGAATGCCAGATTAGCAAACAAACTAGGAATTATCACAAAAAGGTGGACTCCAATGCCACATCTAAACCACTTGAACTCCTCCATATGGATCTTGTTGGACCAACTAGAACGGAGAGTCGAGGTGGCAAGAAGTACATACTGGTAATTCTTAAGAGATAAATCAGAAACTCTCGATGAAGTTAAAAGGGTACTTAGACGTATCCAAACTGAAAAAAAAGTCTTAAGTCTATAAGATCCGTGGTGATCATGGATCAGAATTTGAAAATAGCGGTTTTGAAAAGTTTTGTAGTGATCAAGAAATATCACATGAATTCTCTGCTCCCAAAACACCACAACAAAATGGTATAGTAGAAAGAAAAAATAGAGTTCTTCAAGAAATGGCAAATGTAATGTTAAATAGTATGAAGCTCCCTAAAAATCTTTAGGCTGAAGCCGTAAATACAGTATGTTATATAATTAACCGTGTCTATACTAAAAAATCAAATGGTAAAACGGCTTATGAAATGTGGTTTCATAAGAAGCCTACTGTCAAATACTTTTGGGTTTTTAGCAGTAAGTGCTACGTTTTACGTGACCAAGAAAATCTGGGAAAGTTTGACATAAAAAGTGAGGAAGGGATATTTTTAGAGTATGCTCTGAATAGTCGAACGTATCGGGTTCTTAATAAGAGGACTAGTATAATTCAAGAGTCCATTAATGTGGTTATTAACGATCACTTGAATACACCTGTCTCAAATTCAGTAAATGATGAAGTTTTTCAAATTGATAAACCAGATACTTCATCAAGTCAAAGTAACTCTGAACTAAGGACTATTAAAGATCATCCAACTAATCAGATACTTGGAAACCCTCTCACTGGTGTGCGTACTCGTAAACAACTAGAAGATATATGTAATTACGTGTGCTTTACATCTCAGATAGAACCGGCTAACGTAAAAAAAGCTCTTACTGACGAAAACTGGATAGTTGCGATGTAAGAAGAGCTTAATCAATTTGTTAGAAATGATGTTTGGTACTTAGTTCCTAGACCTAAAGATAAACACATTATCGGAACTAAATGGATTTCCAAAAATAAGTTTGATGAACTTGGTAATATTGTTAAAAAATAATGCTAGACTGGTTGTACAAGGGTACATTCAAATTGAAGGTATCAATTATGATGAGACCTTTGCCCCAGTAGCTCGTTTTGAATCAATCAGACTACTTATATCCATTACATGCTTTAGAAAGTTCAAAATATATCAAATGGATGTAAAGAGTGCCTTCTTAAATGGCGATTTGCATGAAGAAGTGTATGTTGAACAACCAACGGGTTTTGAAGACCCTAAGAATAGTGATCATGTCTATCGCCTAAAAAAGGCTCTCTATGGTTTAAAACAAGCTCCCAGGGCATGGTATGAAAAATTGACTAAGTTTTTACTAAGTCATAACTTTATAATGGGAAGTGTTGATAAGACATTATTTGTAAAGAAACATAATGATCACATTTTAATAGTGCAAATTTATGTTGATGATATTATTTATGGATCTACTTGTGCTAACATGACTATTGAGTTTGCAGGTCTTATGAAATCTAAGTTCGAAATAAGCATGGTTGGGGAATTGAATTATTTCCCAGGGTTGCAAGTTAAACAACAACCTTATGGCTTCTTTATTTCTCAAACTAAATATGCTCTGAACTTAGTTAAAAAGTTCAGATTTGAGAATGGAAAAAATTTTAATACTCCTATGAGTACAACCTTAAAACTCTCAAAGGACTCTACAGGTAAGAGAGTTGATCCTAAATTATATCGCAGTATGATAGGTAGTTTGCTATATTTAATGCAAGTCGACCTGATATTGCTTTTAGCGTAGGTATTTGTGCAAGATATCAATTTGACCCTAAAGAGTCACATTTAACTGTTGTTAAACGAATTATACGATATGTCGCAAGTTCAGCTAATCTGAGTCTTTGGTATCCTCATGATACTAGTGTTCAATTAGCTGGTTACACTGATACTGATTGGACTGGTAATGTTGATGATAGGAAATCAACCAGTGGTGGTTGTTTCTATGTTGGGAACTGTTTAGTTTCTTGGCAAAATAAGAAATAAAGTTTTGTATCGCTTTCAACTGCTAAGGCTGAATACATTGCAGCAGGTAATGCATGTACTTAGCTTGTATAGATGAAAAGAATGTTAAGCGATTATGGAATTGCACAGGGCACTATGGTTTTATATATATTGTGATAATTCCAGTGCAATTAATATATCTAAAAATCCAATCCAACATTCACGAACCAAGCACATTGACATTAGATATCACTACATCTGTGAATTAGTGGAAGAAAAAATAATTTCTTTGGAATACATTCCAACCGAGACTCAACTTGCTGACATTTTCACTAAACCGCTCGACAAAAGCAGGTTTTCTAAATTGAAATTTGATCTTAGTATGTGCGATTTGAATTGATTATTCATGCATTTTTGTATCATATTGTATATATATTTGCTATTTTATCTGTTTAAAATTTCAAATTTCAAGAAAATTGCATATTTTTTGCTGTGCACGACCAGTCGAGTACATACTCGACCAGTCGTGTAATGTGGGTTGGTGCTTTATTTGGGGAAAAAATCCTTTTTTCTTCATATTGGGTTTCTTCTCCAAAGGGTCCTAGGTCGATCGGTCAAACCCATCTCCCTAGTTCTTCAAGGTTAGTGCTTTATTTCCATTTTCCTTGTAGATTATAGAACTTCTTTTTCATCATTGGTATGATTTATTTCTTAATTTGAAGTGGTTATTGGGGTTTTCTTCTCCAAAATCTGATTTTGTGAAAACCCATTCTACTTGGTTCCTTGATTTCTTAGATACAAATGGAAGGTAGAGCTAAAATGAAAATTTCCCATGGTCCTTCAACTTCTAGATCGACACCTATCATATGGTGCCACCTTCGGTTACCCGAAGATGATCCCTCTTATGTGCGGGATATTAGGTTGCGCAATGTAATAGTTGAACGACTTGTTCATGTTAAACATCTTGCTCCTTTTGAAATCCTTCCTCTCCTCTAATCTGTAGGTTGGGATAACATTTGTAACGCCCCAAATTTTTACCAACCTGGGATTAGACGTCCTTAGGCAATGGGTCGATCCTAATACCTCATTAACTTGTCAGAATTGAATCCCAAAGTCTAAAGCCGCCTTTGAACTCATTTCCTTCACAAATCTCACCCTTCATCACCTTGATCTTCCAATTTTTCTAAGAACTTTCACCCTAGACACTATCTTAAACTAGCTAAGTAGTATAACTTGGATCACTTTATATACAAACTACAAAGGCCTGAGTACCACCTCGACCAGAAATCACTTAGGACTAAATCCTTTAGAAATGAGACAAAGTAACTAGGTGTGATACCAGATTAGCTATGAAATCCGTTTGAATCGCTTTAAATACGATCTGCAAGACCCAAAACTTGTAGAATCATTGACGCTAGGTTACCCTAAAATCTAGGATCAATCTCATTACCCTACCGCTCTCCTGAGCACATCGAAACTCCGTATCATCTGGACCGCACGTCGGAAGTCCGAATAACTCGAAGTTAAGGAATTAGGACCGCCTCACTGGGCTCGACAACCATCTCGGAAATCAAGTCCAGACAATGTCCCATGGCCATTCAATCGTGTCCGGAGCGAGGGAGTGTGAAAACCACCATTTCCTTTACAAAATAAATATCTGGAATAGTGATCTGGCACCATTCGCTTGCGGATCAGTATTTAGCAACCAGACCGTCAGAATCAGACCAGATTACACCCTCGGATCAGGAAAAATTTCAGGAACATTTACATGTACTTGGAATTTCGGATCGTGGCCCACCGACCGTCAAACTGAAAATGATCCGCCACGTGCGATCTGGGAATCCGATTGAGTCAAAAGCGTAATCCCACGTAGATCCATGTGTTGAGAGCTTAAGCCTGACGTTTGGCTTGAGGAGGGCCACCAGAAATCCTCTTTTGAGCTGGAAAAGTGCCAAAATACCTATAATAGTCATACCCCTTGAACAGGAGTCTATTTCGGTGAGTTTTGAGACTATATAAAGACCTTAAACCCTCTCTCATGGCAGCCATACGAATTTGGGATTTGAGAGAGGGAAAAGAATGAGAATGTGTGGGAGTTGTGAGAAGATCTCCCCGCCGCTCTACCCCGCTGCTATTGGTGCTTAACCTCCTCATTCTTGCCGCTTTCCCGGCGATTCCGGCGTCATTTCTAGGTAATAAACCCTAACCCTAACCTGTTTGGGGGATTTGATTATTGTAGGTTATGAAATAGCAAACCTATTACCTTCTCTAGGTTGCCTAGTTGCCGTATACGGAAGCTAGACAAACCTATCGATTCCGTTGCGATTCTACGACAAAAGGTGCGGACTTTAGGTGTATAGTTTATAGTTTTCAACGCTTTCAATGTCAGATAATGATAGATTCATGATCTGCATGCAATTGCACATGTACAAAGTGCTTTCCGTTTTCAGTTTCGATTAGAATTGTAGAATTTGGAATTTCACATACTCTAGGTATTCGTATAAAATACCGTATACGTATTTTTTTTGGAAATGTGTTTGACATGTTTATTTGTCGTATGGATATATGACGTATGGATAAAATACTTATTTGGCGAAAGGATTCGCCTAAATACATGTTTACTAATAAACACTATGTATGTAGAAATACGGTATTGTAAGAAGTACCGTATACATGTATATTTTAGCGATGTGTTTGTCATAATTAATTGTCGTATAAATATATTATATGCGTATAAAATATTTGCTTGGCGAAGGGAATCGCCGTAATACATGTTTGCTTGTATACATTATGTATGTTGAAAATGGGTATTCTAGAAAATACTGTATACGTATAAATTTTGGAGATGCATTTATCATGATTATTTGCTGTAGTAATATATTATACATGGATAAAATACTCACTTGGCTAAAGGATAGCCCTAATACATGTTTCGCTAACATACACCATGTATGTTGTAATAGTGTATTCTAAGTGTTTGTGAAAATGACTGAATGAGTATAGAATCCTCATTCGTGCTCGCCATGACTAATTGTCATGGATTCATGATTGTTGTATTGGCGATACCCTTTTGATGAAAGGATTTTCCCTAAATCACGCCACGGCCAATATACACTATATATGCTAAAATGTGTGGCCCAAGTGTTTGCGGAAATGACTGAATGAATATGGAACTTGGATTCCTGCTTGCCATGACTATCCGTCATGGGTGTACGCGTGTTATGATTGGGGCAACTCCCTAGTGAAAGGATTTGGCCTAATGCCTATGTGATCGACATATGTCATGTATGTTGATGTATGTTTGTTTAAGTGTTTCTTGAAATATCTGAATGAGTAGTAGTTAGCAAATTGTAATGAATAAGGGTGTTGAGATATGATTCTCAACCTCTTTTAACTATGTGTATGATCTCCTTGGATTGTTGTGTGATTAGGAATTGAACATGTATAAACTCATGCTTGTGTTGTGATTCATAACATGCTCAACTGCTTTATGATTATAACTATGTAATGCATATGTTTAAATTTATATTTACGTTGTATGATCCATCATGGGTGATGGGGGAGTGGAGCAACGAATGCGTGCAACAGCCCTGGCAGCCCTAAACGGATACTACCAGACCTCGATTGTATGAGTTGAATCTTGATTCACTACTGCTTTATCTATCTGCACTTGATTGTGTTTGGGGCTATGATTATAGTCCAGACAATCGGTACCAGAATTGAATTCGTGGCTGCGATTCATTTGCCACGTGAGATGTGTTCGACGAACCCGAGTTGTACTTTGGTTGGCGATAGTGGTTGGCCACGCGAAGTGCTTATGCATTTCATGTCGTTCAACTTTTGTGCGCTCGAGCTAGCCGAGCTCGTCAAGTAACCCGATCTGTCTAATGTATGTTCACCATGTTTGGTCGCTACTGCCTGAACCTAGGGTACCAAACTTACCAGTGAAATCCCTTTTAACCATGGTACCTCGATCCGCTAAGACTCATGAGCCGGGCATGGTGGTATGGGACACCGTGGTCGAGCTGTCGGCCTACGCTGGGGCCACGTGCCTCCCCGTAGTGACCAGTGAGCAACCAGACTCGTGAGCCGAATACGGTGGTATGGGACACTGTATTCGAGCTGTCGATACTTACGGTGAGAGCCGAGTACGGTGAGACCTGTGCTCGTGCTGACGGGCGACGAGTCCTCCGTAATATCTTCGAGTATACTCCAAGGGTCTGTGATTGGCGACGAGTCTTTCACAGCAACTAGAGTATGAGTTGAGCCGAGTACGGTGAGACCTGTACTCGAGCTGACGGCTAGTGATTGAGCCGAGTACGGTGAGACCTGTACTCGAGCTGACGGCCAGCAATTGAGCCGCCTACGGTGAGATCTGTATTCGCGCTGACGGGTGACGGGCCCTTTGTGATGCCTTCGCTATGCTTCTCGAACCATAATATCGTATGAGATTAACTAGGATTGATGACCCTAGAATGGATCATGTTTGGGAATGATACAAGGGAGGTACCTTAGTTTCCCAATCCGCTTGTTTTGAAATGGACTAATAATAACTCGGTAATCATGATCATCATCGCACCGCATGTGCTTAGTAGATGTGGCGCACCGAGGAGTTAAGCATTCGCGAACGTAAGATGATGTCGCATGTGGGTGGTTTGGCAAGGGCATACGATCATGTCATTTCATTCTCGCACTTAATAAGAGTAGTTAGAATTGTTTGATTTGTACTTGCTTTATCATTACTTGCTTGACCGAATTGATAACATGTTAACCTATGCTTTATTGTTCCACCGAGTTGATCACTCACTCCCACGATACGGACGGTGTTCCGAACACCCACCGGACTTTGTCGATTGCAGAATGGCGACGCTACTTCGAGGCGAGCCGACTTCTATGACGACGGAATGCTTTCTCGTATATGCTTTGTTTTCGGCGGCTTCGTGAGAGCCGTGCCTTGATTGTCAGGGCTACAGGGATGTTGACTAGATCACACTACTCAACTTGGTATAATTTACTTGTAATTATTTAACCTGGTAACTTTATTACACTCTGGAGACTCACCACAGTTTATATATTTTATCTATCTATCACAGTCTTCCGCTTGCAAATTTAACTGTCTCTGGAGTATGATACGCTGTTTTGGCTTAATCTCACTCATGTTCAATGCACAAATACAGTCAACATTCAATCATCATTCATTTTGTTGCATAAGTGATGTTCTGGAACTCGGGAGTTGAGTTTATGCTCGACCCCCAATTTTCAGGGCGTTACAACATTCTACATTGGGGTGGGTCGGCATACCGGTCCATTGCACAAGCTATGTATGCATGTATTCTTGAATTTTCAACAGAAAATCTGACATTTATTATTGACACTAGAGAAGGTCTAGTTAAAGTAGACCGACATCTAATTTCTGGTCTAATGGACATACCTGTCAATGATGAAGGTATTCCCATTAGCACTCTAGTGGATAAACCGTCTGAATCAGAAAAATGAATGCTTACTAGAATATTGTGTAATATAGATGCGCAATGGAGTCCTTCTGGAAATGCGCTTGCTTCAAAGTACTTGTTACCCAGATACAGAGTACTTCATAGTATCTTTATTTCAAATGTTTATCCCCGTTCTGGTAACAAAATTAAACTCACCACTTTCATGGTTCGGATTCTTCATTCCATTGTTTCTGGAACCAGGGTATGCCTTCCTTCTTTTATGTGTCATTATATCATTCAATTCCGTCAACATCCAGGACATAGTGATATACCTTTCGCATATCTCATGACTATGTTGGCTTCCTATATCTTAGTCCCTATGCCTGTTGGGGAAGCTCCCATTCAACACCTTATCTTCAATAACTCCAATATAAACAAAATGAATCTGAGGTTGGCCGCAGGCCAAGTCAATGTGGGTGTTGGTAGAGCTGATGCTGTGAATGAAGAAGAAGGTGATTTGCCACCAGATGACATTAACATGGATGATATATTTGATGAGATCGAATCCGACTTTGCTGATGATCTGACTATTAGCCTTCTGATTTTGCTGAGAGGTTGCATACTCTTGAGGAACAGGTGGCTCAGATCTGTGTAACTCAGGATTCTCAATTTGTTTATATGCGTAAATATATGAGGCGCATTAATAAGGGTTTACATCAAATTGATCCATCTATTCCTACTCCCTCTTCGGGATCTTATTAGTATTTTCTCATGTGGTTTGTAATAACTCTTATGATACTTCGCTTTCTTTCAGTTTGTGAGATTGACTTTGGTTGAAATTTGTTAATGTTGATTGATTATGCTTGAACATTACTTGCTCATGAATTTAATCTCCTGACTATCTTGATCAATTATTCCTCAATGCTCTTCTTATTCTTCCTTGTTTATCTACGTCCTGGTCCTTGTATTGGTTTCTTCCTTTGTCATATTGTGACAAAAAGGGGGGGAATTTTGTCATGCTTGATATGTTGTTATATGGATATGGCATGTGGATTGTGGATGGATTGTGGATATATAGCCTTCTTTGTGTAAGGAGGAGGAGTAAGTAAGGGGGAGTATTGTTGGAGTATTTGATGGCGAAATATTGTTGGAGTATTTAATGTGAATTGATATTTGCTTTGACCTGTTTATAACTGGTGCATGATTTTTTAACTAGGTTGTAAGTAGTTTATATTGATAATGCTTATGTTATTATGAACTGTGTTTTGTCACAAATTTGACAAAGGGGGAGATTGTAAGTGTTATGGTTTCTAGCTCCTATATTGTCAAATTTTGGAGTGCCAAAACCTCTTGGAATCTGTGTCTTATCCAGCTCATCTACATAATGAAGAATGTGCATCTCTCAAGGACAATAGTCTTTAGTCTTTAGTTCAAGAACTTCAAAGGCAAGTGTACTTGTTCATGTTCAAGTACAACATCAAGTGTGAATTCAAGCTTTCAAGCTTCAAGGTTCAAGAGTTTCAAAGCTTCGTACAAGTCAAGACAATGTTCCTAGACTTTGAATCTCAAGTTCAAGCTTCAATATTAGTCAATTTCAAGCTTCAGAAGTCTTAAGTTCAAGCTTCATCATATGACAAGACCTCAAGCTTCGTGAACTTCAAAGAACGACTATCAACTGAAGAAAAAGAAGATTCAATGTTCATACATCACTAACAAGGTATAAATGACCCTAGATTGACCTTAGGGTAGGTCATTTTGAATACATAATTCAATTAGGTCATTTTTTAAGTGAATAGACTATTTCTCGACTAGTCCTAGGCTATGTTCGACTAGTCCTAGCACTGGCTCGACCAGTTCAAGAAATTCCTCAACCAGTCCTAAGTTTCTTACAGATTTTCAGAATTTTTTGTTAAGCCTCGACCAGTCCTTGAGAAGCCTCGATCAGTCGTATGAACAGTGCTCAACTCGTGCTCGACCAGTCCTGTAGCCTCGACTCAAAGTCCAGCAACTAAATCAGGTTCCACACGACTAATCATAGACAAGTCACGACTAGTCGTGGAGGTCCCTCGACCGGTCGTGGAAGGCCTACGACCAATCGTGGAACGACTTTATCTTATCACGCCCAAATTTCAAAAATTTGTTGGTTCTACGACCAGTCGTGGAGACCTCATGATCAGTCAAAGACGCGATTTCTTCGCTTATAAATAGAGCACAAATTTCAGAGTTTCATATTCCACTAAAGCAACATCACTACGCTACTCTGAGAGATAAGTTAATGATCTTTTTAAGCTATATTGTGCTCATTTAATATTCTCTTTTATTAGCTTTCTTTGCATTTAATTTTGAATTTTTGCATTCCAATTTTATTTGAAAGAGGGATTGTTATATTCCCATTTCTTGGAATCAAAATCAAATCAAGCTAGCCCAAGGTGATTTAATTTAAAATCAATTTAGAACCTAGAACCATTTCACAAGTGAGTGTGTACATTGAACTACTACATTGAACTTCTACTCTGATTTGGTTCTTCTGGGCGGTATCAAAAAGAGAATATCTAGGTATTTTACATTATTGTAAATTCTATCTTTTTTTGTTTCATTGAGATTGTGCCAGAAAAATGTCTCTGTTTTGGTTTGTCTGAGGTGATCCAGAAAACTCAAAGTGTGGGGTTTTTAAATTGTGTAAGCCCACTTGAAAGATACAATTGTGAGGGTTTTAGGTGAACCTTGAAAAACATATTTTCATATTGAACGCTAATATCCACTGTGTGAGGATATTAGGAGTGGAGTAGTTGTGTGGCTGTTGTTTAACAGTTGGTGTACACACAAGCAAATCACTATAATTTCTAGTCTTGTGGATTGAATGTTTATTTCTTTTTGTGGATGGTTGTAATTTCCCTTTTTGCATTTGTGAAAAATGTTGTAATTTCTTTTATGCAAGTGTGGGAATGTTGTAATAGCTTAGAATGCCTTTCTTGCTATTTATTTATTTATTCCTCTGTATCAGTTTGAGTTTTTGATACAAAGATTGTTCTAGTAAGGTTGTCCTGCCATAAACCCTTGGTTTTTATGGTGTAAGGTTGTCCTTAGAATAACATCTGTATCAACCTCTCAATACTCGTACATTTGAGGTTGTCTTTAATTTCAGCATTGTGGGATTGTTTATTGCTATCAGTATTTAATTTATTTAAATTCCGCTGTTATTTTAAAATTTGGCATAAGTCCTATTCACCGCCCCTCTAGGACTTAATAGCTCGGCCTTTTCAAAATTTGAGTCTAAGAGTGATGATGGTATCTTTCTGGGGTATGCCTCGAATAGTCATGCTTATAGAGTGTACAATCTAAGGACCCTCACTATTCAAGAATCCGTCAATGTGGTGATTGATGACCAGTCGCATGAAGAAGACATCCCCTTGAATGAATTAGAAGATGATGTAGATTCATGCATTCTAGATAAATCAGATAACAAATCTCCATCATCTAATCAACCACAACCATCATCCAACATACCCATCATTAAGGATCACCCTCGAGAGAAAATCATTGGAGATCCTAATGATGGTGTAAGAACTCGATGGTAGATAAAAAATATCTATAGTCATTTCTGCTTTACCTCAAAAATTGAACCCAAGAATATTGTGGAAGCTCTTCAAGATGAACATTAGATAAATGCTATGCAAGAAGAACTTCAACAATTCCAGAGAAATGAGGTATGGCAATTGGTTTCCAGGCCACTCAATACAAATGTCATTGGAACTAAATGGATCTTCAAAAACAAATCCGATGAATCTAGCAATGTGATCAGGAATAAAGCAAGACTAGTAGCTCAAGGGTATTCATAGATAGAAGGCATTGATTTTGATGAAACATTTGCTCTTGTAGCTCGTCTTGAGTGTATTAGAATACTCATGTCTATTGCATGTGCGTTGAAATTTAAACTATTTCAAATGGATGTAAAAAGTGCATTTCTTAATGGGGATCTTGATGAAGAAGTTTATGTAGAACAACCTAAGGGATTTTCAGATCCTAAGTATCCCCATCATGTGTATCGTCTGAATAAAGCACTCTATGGTCTCAAACAAGCACCACGTGCTTGGTATGAACGATTGACAAAATTTCTTTTGGATCATAAATTTTATAGGGGAAGTGTAGATAAAATAATATTCACTCAAAAGACAAAGGATTCATTGCTCATTACACAAATCTATGTAGATGATATAACCTTTGGTTCAACATGTGAAGATACTGCATACAAATTTGCCGATCTCATGAAATCAAAATTTGAAATAAGTATGGTCGGTGAATTGAACTTCTTTTTAGGCTTACAAGTGAAGCAGCTAAATGATGGAATCTTCATTTGTCAAACCAAATATGCAAAAGACTTGCTGAAAAGATTGGGCTCGAATCTTGTCGTACTTATCATACTCTTATGAGCACCACACTCAAACTCTCCAAAGATGTTAATGGCAAAAGCATGGATCAACATCTCTATTGGAGTATGATAGGAAGCCTACTATATTTCATAGCCAGTCATCCAGATATATCTTTTAGTGTGGGAGTGTGTGCTCGGTATCAGGCAGATCCTAAGGAAAACCACCTAATAGCTGTTCAGAGAATCATCAAATACATAGCAGGAACTACTTCTTTCGGGCTGTGGTATCCATTTGAAACATCCACCACCATTGATGGATACTCTGACGCCGATTGGGCTGGAAATTTGAATGATCGAAAATCGACAAGTGGAGGATGTTTTTATATTGAAAATTGTCTGGTCTATTGCAAAGCAAGAAGCAAAATTCAATATCTTTGTCCACTGCCGAGGCCGAATATATTACTGCAGGTAGTTGTTGTGCACAACTCCTTTGGATGAAACAAATGCTGCTGGATCATGGGATTGAGCAACCCACCATGAGTCTTTTCTGTGACAACACAAGTGCTATCAACATTTCAAAAAATCCTATTCAACACTCTCGGACCAAACATATTGATATTCGTCATCATTTTATTCGAGAACTTCTTGAAGATAAGATTATTGTGTTGGATTGTGTCTACAGAAAAACAACTTGCCGATATACTAACAAAACCTCTTGATGTAACAGGTTTAATGATCTTCAAAAATCCATTAGAGTATGTGCTCATTGATGATAACTCAGTAAAAATGGTCCACATAGGTAAATCTTCAAACTGAGATATTCATGGTTAATTATCAGCAACAAGTCTAAACCTTATGAATTAACCATGCTAGCTTTGGGAACAAAAATGCCAAATCTTCACATTCTTGATGATATCTAGATGGTTTCGATATCATCTATATTCAAATGTCGATGATATCGAACTTCACTATCGATGCAATCGAAGGGTCTCGGGAACGCAATGTTATAACACCTGTCCTTCCCAATAGTTGGACTGCCTCAGTCTCCACTAGATATTTGTGTCTTCCCAATGGTCAGTGGCACAACCTACGATATCTTTATGAGACTACTTTCAATGACATCGATGATATATTAATATCATCGATGACCCTGCTATAAAAGAAAAGCAAGCATTCGATTTGAATCAAATCATTTCTTCTCTTCTTTGGTTGTTTCTCCCTACCTTTACCTGTCTTTTTGGGCTCTTCTCACAGACACACCATGGTAAAAAGCAAAGGTAAGAATCTTCCTCAATCATCAAAATCACAACACAAGTAACTAGAATCCAGTCAGTATCCCAATCCGGTGGAAGGGAGTCCAGCTACAGTAGTTGAATGCCTTGTCCTTAACAGTGCCATTGAACATTTGTGGTGGATCTTCTCTTAGAGGTTATAGGGTGGTAAAATATCCTAAATCTTGGTGGACCCTATCAACTTGGATTGATTCATAAATTCTTCAATAACTGTCATATCATCCGTGATAATCCTCCTTGCATTCGAATAGAGCTTGTGCATCACTCAAAACTCATCACTCCCATCACTCTTGCACATCTTCTAAACCTCGAAGTCACTCGAATCCCTGTAACAAATTGAAATCTAAATGGGTTGGGTGTTTAGGGGGAGATTACACGCGCATTATGTCATGGCACCACTGTTCCCCAGAATGATGAAAATTCTCTTCACATCAATCACCTTGGACCCTCTTTTAAAGTTCTCCATAGCATCCTAGGGATTAATGTGTATCCATGTGATGTAAAGGGTAGTCATCTTACTCCCTGTATACTAAATGTCCTTTATGATGTGTATCAAGAGAACCAAGTGTTCCTTCCAACTCTCCTTCTAGGGTAGCTCATTCGTATAATCCGAGGCGATCATTAGAATACGTTACCCTTTCCTGCACTCATATGCAAACTTGCTCATTATGTGGGCCTCCCAGCCACATTAGATGTTGTTCATCCAGAAGCTTGGTTCGATGCCGACGCAGTGCAGGAGGCGCAACAGTTATGCTTCACTTCCTCTCTTCCAGCAAATAGTCCTCCCATACAGCCGGCTGAAAACAATGATCAACCCTCATATCCACCTATGCCATGGGGATCCAATTGTACACCGCAGCTCAGTCCAGAGTCTATCACCAATCGTTGGGATCATCACCGTGAACGTCATCTGCTTACCGGGATGGCTGGTATTGACGAACGTCTTTACAACTGTGAAAGGTGCCTCACAGTGATTGAGGATAAAGTTGACGCCCTTCAGCATACCAGTCAGCAAGTAGTGGCCTTGTTCACCAATGGCGACACTCACGGACGTTAGGTGCCAACTGGGAGGTGTGATGTTGTTGCGACCATATCTGGACATTTCGGCTAACTTCTTTTTGGTGTCTACATATAGTTTTTTTTTTTTGAGCTCATATTTGGGATAGATTGGTTGGTTTTGTTGTTTTGGACTGGATGTTGTACAACTGCCAAGCTTGGGCAGTTTGTCTTTTGGATATTTTTAATCATGGCTATGTGCTGATTCCTATATATATATATATATATATATATATATATATATATATATATATATATATATATATCTGTTGTCATCTTATACTCTGATGTTCTGTGAAATACTGGCTTGACTAGTGATTATTTTTTTCATGTATATTCCCTGCTTGGATTGTAAGATCATTCCATTGCTCTCCTTTGACCTGATATGTATACATGTCTTCTATAAAGGGATGTTCCTTTTACATCTATCTATTTTGCTTATGTTATTTGCATTATGGTTCAACCATATGCTTCAACTTTAGTCCACATCTATTGTTATACTACCCTTTGCCAATGACTAACAAAAAGGGGGAGAATTAATTCCACCCCGGAGAATTGGAGAATTGTGTGTATCTATTTGTAATTGTGGTACAGGTGATAGGGGGAGCAACTACAAGAAGACAGGGGGAGATTGGTGTTAAGGGGAGCATGTCATGACCCAAACCCGGAAATCGGGCTCACAAAATTCCCGATCACCGAATCCGGTGCCTATAGCCTCTGTAGTACCCATTCTCAGCTCCTAGTGCTATACGCCAGATTCTGATCCTGGGATCTTACAAGGAGGGTTTTTCCAACATACATTTGTCTCATTAGAAGCATAACTATAAGTATACCCAAATCACAAGAACAACATCATCACCACATATCCACTAATATAAACATTTGAATACATTGCCGGGAATACATATATCAAAATCAAAGCTCCAAAAGATAGCTGCATGCTCTAAGCTCAACACTGCTACAACCTAACGCCACCTACACGCATCCATCGTGCATAAGCTTATAGAAAGCTTAGAGGGTGGTGAAAGTGTGTGCGCAAGATAAGTGCCAAGTATACAGTATAATGCCATAATTCATAGAATATCAGAAATACTAGCAAGTTCGTGAATCATACGATATCAGAGTAAGCGAAAATACTGACAAGTTCACGAATACAATCAGTCGTACCAAGGCTATACGATGCAAGGACATAATAAGACAAATATCAGATGCCGAGGATACAATATAATATACAAATCCTAATGAGTCCATGCACACCGGAATGTGCAATATGCAGTGCGAATGAAATGACCAAGCTAGAGCGTGAAGTCAGGATGATAGTACGTAGTATCGTAGGCTATGGGGTTCATCACAAGGGACTTCTATCCAGACTGGCCCATACCTGGTTTGGATAGCTGGACACAATGTGATAAACCCCTGACCTCTGGTTAGTCGTGCACCCAACTAAAATCCTGGCCATGTGAAGTTACACGTAACAAATAGTTGCGCACCACTAGCCCGAGTGGATAGTGAATGAATGAATGAATGAGTATGAAAATTTCTGCTCAATAAGTCCACATATCAGTACGGTTCCTTTCAGGGGAATCACTGGGGTCTATTACACTCCAAACCAGATTGCCGCACCATCACGCACAACAAGGTGAGTGGAAGAGACCTCCCTATCTGCCTGCCAATATCAGGCCCAGCTCGTCAATACCGGACCCATTCCTTGAGCTGGTCAGACTCAGCCTAGCATTGCCCCCTCCTCTCGGGCAGGTAAGGCCGTATCCCCTTCCAACCGACCATGACACAGTGCGAGACGTGACCTAACAGTATACCGCCCTCATGCGCTCATGCATCCACTCGGTCTAGACATTGGAGTAACCTCTGAAACCAAAAGGGTTCTGAGACTTTCACCGAGGGATATCTATAGCACCCCATGTAGAACAGATTTTTGGTGTCCCATCTGGTCATCCACGATATGCCTGTGGAGGCTACAGCCCTGATGTCACTAGGGCATACAGTAATTACAACAAACAATACAAGATGTATGAGTCATATAATCCATTCATGCATCAATCCTACGCATACCGTGTGCTCATGTGAGACAATCTCCACCTATCAGGGAGTCTCATAACAACATGCCCAATAACATATGCAATGATCAACCACATCTCATAACAAACATGTAGATGATGCATATGGGCATGTATCATGATGATATGTTGTCACATACTCATAATCGGCATTGATAATCAGCCTCGACAATCGAAATCGGCCTCGATAAACAATTGGCCTCGACAATCGGAATCAGCCTCGATAAACGGAATCAACCTTAATAAACAGAATCAACCTCGACAATCGGAATCGGCCTCGACAAACGAAATTGGCCTCGACAATTGGAATCGACCTTAATAAACAATCGGCCTCGACAATTGGCATCAGCCTTGATAAACGAAATCGGCCTCGACAATCGGAATCAGCCTCGATAAACAGAATTAGCCTCTATAAATGGAATCAGCCTCAATAATCAGAATCAGCCTCGATAATCGAAATCGGCCTCGATAAACGGAATCGGCCTCGATAAATAATCGGCCTCGACAATCGGAATCGGCCTTGATAAACAGAATCGACCTCGATAATCGGAATTGGACTTGATAAACAGAATCGGCCTCGACAATCGGAATCGACCTTGATAAATGGAATCGGCCTCAGTAAATAATCGACCTCGACAATCAAAATCGGCCTCGACAATCGGAATCAGCCTTGATAAATGAAATCAGCCTCAATAAACAATCGGCCTCGATAATCAGAATCAGCCTCGACAATCAGAATCGGCCTCGATAAATGGAATTGACGTCGATAAACGGAATCAGCCTCGACAATCGGAATCAATTTTGACAATTGGCCTCGACGATCGACCGAACAAGGCCTAAGGAAAGGTCACAATGTGGACATTAAACCATCATTGCCCATCAATGTGGGCATTTAACCAACATTGCTCCCAAGCAGTGGCTTACATAATGCCAAACGTATAATGGGCCCATGGCCTCACACAAGGGCCCAATATACATCAACATGGGCCTAACTCTAGGGCCCCAAATACATCAAATGGGCTGCAGTATATGGGCCAGAATAACATATCATTGGGCCTTACCAAATGGGCTGGAAATACATCACAATGGGTCACGTCCCATGGGCCTTGAATACATCACAATGAGCCACATCCCATGGGCCACATAATCATCACATCGGGCCTCATCAAATGGGCTGCAAATACATCATATGGGCCTCGGCACATGGACCATAAACATGAGCCTCAAATATATCATAATGGGCCTCATATGCATCAAGTGGGCTGCATCAATGGGCCGCACTAATGGGCCTCATACACATCAAGTGGGCTGCATCAATGGGCCGCACTAATGGGCTTCATACACATCAAGTGGACTGCATCAATGGGCCGCACTAATGGGCCTCATGTAAGATGGACAGCTATCACAATGGGGTGCATGGCCAAATAGCCTAGATGAACACATACCTCATGGTGGTTCCCACAAAACTAGACGAATGGGGTGGGTATACAACACATATATCTGGTGGTCCCCATGGAATTTGCCGACGTCAACTACAACAGTAATATAGCCGATGGGGCCCTCAGATGGACAGTTTAGGTGTAACACATAACTCATTTGGGCCCCACGGCTTGCTGACGTCGATACAGCAGCCATATATCTAGTGTGCCTGCTAGCCCACCGTCTAGATGAACGGTTTAGATGTAACACATACATCATGGTGTGGGTCCCACCCTCTAGCCATCTGGACGGTGTGGATGAAACCCAAAAATCTGATGACATCAAAACCACAGCTACGTAGTTGTGTGATATACACCAGCCAATCTGTTCCAAACAGGTGGGTCCCATGTGGGGCCCACCATAACATGCATATATGATTTTTATATATATTACATTATATATATATATATATATATATATATATATATATATATATATATATATATATATATATATATATATATATATAATTTTTGAACAGCAACGTCCAGGCCTGGATGGCCTGGATGATATATCAAGGTGCACATCACACAGCACCGTCCATCTGGAAGGTACAGATATGGAAGATATGCATCAAGGTGGGTCCCACCTGCCCATACGTGTGGATGGGTGCATCCAGCACCGTCCTTTGCTGGATGGTGCAGATGAAATAGAATACAACATGGTGGGCCTCAAAATTGCTAACGTCAATTTATCAGCTATAAAGCTGGTGGTCCTCACTGTGATGACCGGTATGGATGTAATATATATATATATATATATATATATATATATATATATATATATCACGGTGGGTTCCATCCAAATGGACGGACGGCGTGGATGGGATCCACACATCAGGTGGGTCCCATAGAATCTGCTTATAACGTCCTCATCAGATATACAGCTGTTGTGAGACGTACCAGCCAATCAGCTTCCATTCTAAGTGGGTCCCATGTAGGGTTCACCATCAAATGTAAAATAATAATATTATATATATATATTATATATAATATATATATATATATATATATATATATATATATATATTATTTTCAAACTAGCATCCATGCAGGCCTAAGGCCTTCCCAATCTGGATGGATGGATAGATACATCACGGTGCATCCCACCATCACCGTCCAAGTATGGACGGTGTGGGTATCACACGTGGTGGGTCCACGTGCACTACACCAAAATCTCGATACCGGTACGGTTGGGTTTTTGGTTCAGAAACGGCTCTAAGCCGTTTTTGATTTGAGACGGTAGTAAACCGTACTCGAATAGTGGCTGTTGTGCATTGTTCTTTTCCCTTTTTTGTTGGTGTGTTCCGATTGATTGTTTTATATTCTTAGTTATTATTAATAGAATTTATTGTATTATTTTGAAACAGATTGACGGAATGGATTCTGTTAGAACCCTCTAAGTGGACCCCACATGTCCCGAGAATCACATTCATATAATATGCCGCAGACTACTGGATAATTTCCGTCGCCAACAATGCCCTAATCCCTCTAAAACGCCCAAAACGCGATCTCCCTCTCCCTCTCCGTCTCCCGATCTCAGCCTCTCTCTCGATCTCCCTCTCCCTCTCCCTCTCCCTCTCTCTCCGATCTCTCTTTCGATCTCCCTCTCTCTCCCTTTCTCTCGATCTCCCTCTCTTTCGATCTCCCTCTCCCAATCTCAACCCTTTCTCTCGATCTTCCTCTCACTCTCCTCTCTCGATCTCCCTCTCCCACCCTCGATCTTCCTCTCACTCTCCCTCCCTCTCTCGATCTCCCTCTCCTATCTTCAACATCAACCATCTCACGACAATCCCCACACGATGGGGTATCTAATATTGTAGAAGCGATGCGAGATTTTTGCTTGATGTTTTTCTCATATGGGGTGTGTGATCCGTTTAGCATTTTTTTTTCGATTTTTTGTCCACGGTTGAATGGGAAGGAAGAGTTTTTGGATCTGATCGAAGGGAGGATTGTCCTTAGTAGAGTGCATTCTCATGTTTCTAGTTCTTTATTATTTCCATTTATTTCTCATGTCCAAACAGCCAAGTTCGAAGCCTCGAAGCAACCGAATTCAATCTGAAAAAACAATTCATCTCCCAAAACTGCTTCTATCTTCTATATCGGTCCACCGTCTCTCCCCAAGCCACCACAAAATCTATTATAATGGACGCAGATCTCGTTCTACGTCTCTCTTACTCATCCCGAAGCTGCGATTTGTTAGATTTTTCGTTCTTTGCACTCTCGCTTTAGCTCATGCTTTGTTTCGGGCCCCAAATTCGTAGATGCGATATTTTTGTTTGATGTTTTTTCTCATTACTATTTTCCCACCTTTTTGTAGTTTACCAATTTTTTATACTCCAATTCCAAGTAGTCATGGACGAGATCTCGTCTCTTGATCCCTAGTATTAAGCAAATCTAGATCCATATGTGGATTATTTAGCATTTTTTTTTGGATGATTTTTTGGTTGTGAGGTTGTAGATTTTCATGATTTTTAAATCCTAGCATGAAGGAACATTGGTAAGGACTACTAGTTCTTATTTTAGTTTTTTAAACAACAACAATGATACTTTTTTTTTTTTTTTTTTTTCTCATTCACATCAGTTGAATAATGCCTTAGGTATTTTATTTTATTTTGATTGTCGCAGACTCACATGCACTTCGATACAGTTGGAATTTGTCTGCTTATGGTCAAAGCCATCCATCCATTTGGTGGGTCAACCATTAGCTTTCCATGATTGTCTTTGCTAGCTTTGTACTTCGGTCCATTGGGCATTTTAATGTAGATTTTTGTCTGTTGTATGTAGGACACGACTTCTAAGTGAATGCATTCTCATGTTTCTAGTTCTTTATTATTTCCATTTATTTCTCATGTCCAAACCATGCCCACTAATTTGCCAAGTTCATGAAGCCTCGGTAACCATCGTTTGAAACTTGCGTCATTCCTAAAACCTTTCCATCACCAATTCAATCCCATGGTGGTCATTGATGTTTTCAACTTGCCAAAATTGCAATTCATGTGAACTTGCAAAATTGGTCCCAAAATTGTCCCTTACTTACGCTCCCAGAATGTTCCCATAGCCATCCTATAACTGACCATATTCAAAAACCAAGTCATTCCCCAACCGTTGCATAAGTAGCCCATTCACAACCCCAAGCCACCACAAAATCTACCCTTAAACCAGTGAATGGATTCCTTGCCAAATAGTCCCCTTATCTGTGCAATTTGAGAGTTTGGGCTCGAAATTGCAATGACGGAAAGGAAACTCAATTAAAATTGCTTCTACTTCCTTATTGTGACTACTGTGGAGCAATGGTCATTTTCTTCTTGATTGAATGGAATGTTTCACAATACAATTGATTTATGATCCAAATGCCACCCTGTGGAGCGATGGTCATTTTCTTCTTGATTGAATGGAATGTTTCACAATTCATTTGACTTATGCATCCAAATACCACCCTGGGACTCTACCCATGATTTTAATTTTTGAACATTTTTATTCTTGAATTTTGGGTAGGTACTGTTTTTCAGAAAGGTAGGTTCTTTGCATATTTTTTAAAGTATATCTGCCATGAATTCAATTCACTTATGAGTACTGGAGAACGTTCTTCTTGATTAAATGGAATGTTCCAAAATTCATTTGGCTTAGCATCCAAAAGCAGCCCTAGAATCTACCCATGATTTTTAGCCTTTGAATTCTTGATTTGGGTACATCTTTGTTTTTGAAGAGTATGTTTTCTTATGTTTTCGAAAGTATCTTTGCTATGAATTACCCATTCGTTCATTTGGTCCTTTTCTGGTCTTTGTCTCTTGAAGTAGAATGATGGATACGCCATGTAATCTTTGCTAATATGATATGTTAGTCATTGATGCTTCGTTTGATTTCACTACATGTCTCTAAAGAAAAACCTTCTCTGATTGACTGCAGTTGATGTTGGAAGTGGCCCAGCTACAAAGAAAGGCCGACATGTCATAGATCAACGACAGTAACAAAAACAGGAGAAGATTCCTTTCTTTCAGATTCAAAATATCTTACTAGAGGTACCATATGATGCTCTATCAAAAGAAATGACATTTATTTATTTATATTGAATCTAGCAATGGTTCACAGTGGGACCGCCTTTCATTAACCACCCATCACGAATGATTCATGCCTAATTTCGACCCTATCAAATGATCCCAGCCTTTTGCTGAAAATTGCAATTACAACATCCGGTCCATGTTGAAAGGGGTCCAGATCGAACATTCAGATCAAACAATGGTGGAGATCTTTTTGAGCTCTCACATCCGCCAAGGGGTGCCCCCACCATATGAATAACTCTGATCACCAAGAAGTAGACTGTATGTTCATGGGGACGCCCAACCATATGAATGATTCTGATTCCCATAAATGTTCATGTTATCAGGTCTCTGAAAATGCTTGATCAAACATTCAATCACTCATCTTACTGTTTCCATCTGCTGCCGCAAAAATTTTTCTTGTTTTAATCACATTCAAAAAACTGATCATTTAGATTTCAAAATTCATATATACTTTGCTGTTTCCATGTTTCCATTGTGTACTTTGTTTTGCTTGATTTGCTTCAATAGATGTCTCGTCTGTTTAAGCCAAGCAATCCAATTCGTTATGTTTCCTAAGCTTGAGAAATCAATGCAGATGATTGAAAGAGGGCCAGCTAAGAACAAAGCTGAACATGTCGTTTGATACTTATAATCATCATCCCTCCATAAATCACTCATATGGCCAGAAAATCACCCCGTTCCATCCTCAGAAGAGCTCCCCCATAAAAATCATCATCATCAGATGCGCCCCATAAAAATCCATGGGGAACTGCTGGCTCTCATCATTCCAGGGAAAATAAAAAAATAATTTGAAAAAAAAAAAAGAAAAAGAAAAAAAGGGAAGTTCATCCAATCTTCATGTCCCATAAAACTAGCATCCATTGTTAGTAGTGGATCCGATTCCAGTTAAAGTTTGATACTTCAAGGTACTTGATTGTGGGTGGCAATTTCTGAACTTTTTCCTGCATTCT
This sequence comes from Magnolia changhungtana, assembly GCA_030180095.1. Taxonomy (NCBI): domain Eukaryota; kingdom Viridiplantae; phylum Streptophyta; class Magnoliopsida; order Magnoliales; family Magnoliaceae; genus Magnolia; species Magnolia changhungtana. The sequence goes on along the minus strand of JASAUF010000473.1, from coordinate 2,000,545 downwards.
ATGGTAGCCGACTCTGGTTAAATTCCATTTCAATAAATATGCTATTCAGTTGGGTTACAAGAACATTTTCTGGGTGAATGTTTTCTGCTGTCACTCTGTGGAATCAAAGGTTATTGATATTCTACATTCTTTACCATTGCATGACTACCCAACTTTGAAGGAACTTGCAGAGGACTTGGATCATTTGATCCAATACTCTGACCATAAACAGCTTACCTGTTGATTTACTTCATACGTGGGGTCTACTCTCTCGGTTATGTGGACCCACCCTTTTTTCACTTAAAACTCGGTTGGCTTACCCGCTATATGAAGGTGGTGACTTGCTTGCCTTGCCAGTTTTAAGTGGTCTAGGAAAAGGGGTCCATATAAACAACAAGTAGACCATTTTCTTCAACTCATTAAGGTGGTAGCTTGGCTTGCTGGGTAGCACCCATCCCCTCAGTAAGTACATTGATTGAAGAGAAAACATAGCATGTTCTCAAAAAGAAAAGTAAAAGGAATAAAAATAATAATTTAAAAAATAAAATTAAATAAATAAAATAAAATAAAACAAGAAGAAGAAAACATAGCATGTGCATCATGTAACTATCGCAATATGTGCATTGATGTTGACAGTGGTTGAGACCATCCATGCCGTGAACCCCATGAATGGTGCATGTGCCAAAAATTGCACTGTTTGGATGACCTGCTCGCGTTTAGGTAGACTATCCCTATTTAATTGTTGCAGTAGCTCACATGGTTGCCAATCATTCATTTTTACTCAATTGTCTGCCGCCATGATTCTTACAATGCTTGCACATATATCACAGGTATAACACATGGAAGGTTTGACCATAACTGTCTCCATTTCCAGTTGACCAAGCTGTGGTGGCAATGGCTGATTCCAAAGGACATGTTGGATGATGATTTAGAGTATCATGCATCAAGAAATGTATAGTTTTCAAAGAGCCAGTAATATGTGTTGGCTACTTAGTTTGTAGCTTATGTTATGTGGGCCTTCATGTTAATAGCTCGTGAAAATAGCTTTAAGTTGCATACAACATATGCATGCTACATGCTACATAGATTATGCTGCAAGTTATTTTTTGCTAAATATATTTAAGTCAATTAGTTTTTCTCAATCATGATCATGATCTTCTAAGCCTTATCTCAATTAATTGGGGTCGACTTCATGAATCATTTTCCACTATTCTAGTCTATCAAGGGACATACGTTTTGAGGTTTTTATGCTTCCAATGGCATATTATTTCTATTCTCAGTCCGGACTGTAATTATGGATGATAGGTTATGCTTTAAACTTCATTGATCTAGTGAAAAATGAGAGTTTCATTGATGTAGGTCATACTTGTACAAGGAATGGGTTTTCACTTAATCCATCACATTAAGGCATTGGTTTCTTTTAATATAAATGTTTATGTATGTAGGTGGAGGAAGTTGACGGTTGGATTTGTCCGGGCCTTACATGCGTCGATTTTGGGTTGTCTTTCTTTTGGACGCTCACCTTGAAAATCAAGTTGCAACACTCATCAAGTAAGTACATGTGTACATCTTAATATGGATCAGCGGTCAGCCTTTCTCTCTCACGCTTGTGGCCCATATGTATTATCGATCTTTTTTTAATGTATTATTGATCTTAATTAATAAATTATCAGGCTAAAATCCAGCAACCCGACTCATTTTTTACACACAAGTGCTGCTCGCTAATCCCTAATTACAATCATGTGAGCCATGATAAACTCTAATTACATATAGTCTTGGTTAATTTATATTTTTATTACTTCATGTAAACATATTTGTAGTTATACATTACTTTTGCCTTTGTTTTCAGTTCTCCTTGTTTACGGTTCTATTGTTTAGTTTAATGGATTTGATATTGAATTTGGTATGCTTAATTTATATTTTGTCACTTCATTTATATTCTGTTGAAATTGGTATCAAAACCTTGTTTACGGTTCTATCGTTAGGTTAAATTTATTTAGAACAACAGCCCGTTTGGTAGAAGAGGAAACACCTCTACCTATGCTTTCTGAGCAGTAGCTCCTTTGGAGCCCGCTTTCACGTCGACCTAAGGGTCCTAGCATGGAACTACCAAATCTGCCCGTTGAGTCTAAAAAAGAGACACAGTGTTTTTTTTATTATTTTAGTTTGTTATCATACTTGCGATTGAAAATGGAAATAAAAAACTTGTTTTATTTCACTAAAGAATGCATCAAAATTTGTTTATTCACTTTAAACACATTTAGTCAGTAGGGTCTAACCATCATTTGAACATCAAAATTGACTTGATTATCTCATTTGTTGCAGAATGTTGTCATTAAGTAACAAAGCATGGATGGACAAACATAGGTTAAGTCCAGAATATTTGGATGGACTTATGCATTTTATTGAGTTTACAAAGAACAACGGTGGTGGATTTGATCATTATTCGTGTCCGTGTGTGAAATGTAGAAATGGGAGTGGGATGTTCACTCTTGGAGAGATTCATGAGCATTTGCTCATTAACGGTATTGATAAGTCATACACACATTGGATTTTTCACGGTGAAAGTCTTGCGAAAAGTAACGAGAAACCATCATCATCGACGTTTGATGATCAATCCGATGATGAGTATCCTAGAATGGAGGAACTTGTTAATGATGCATTTAGAAATATTGGAGAGCATGCTGATACTCTTATGGATGATCTTAGAAGAAATGAAAATTGTCATGAAGACCTTGATGCGAAAAGATATAAGGCTTTATTTGATGATGCAAGACAATCTTTATACCCTTCTTGCCTAGAGAACTCACAAAATTATCAGTTATTGTTGAGTTGTATAGTTTAAAGACACGTAATGGTTGGTCGGATAACGACTTTAATGATCTTCTTCAATTGGTTAAGAAGTTGTTACCAAAGAAAACACGTTGCCAGTGAGCACATATCAAGCGAAAAAGATGATCAACACATTGGGAATGACTTATGAGACTATACATGCATGTCCCAATGATTGTATTATTTATTGGAAAGAGTATAAAGATAGACAAAATTGTCTAACATGTCATACTTCGAGATGGAGGTCAGATTACTTGGCAAAGAAAAAGGCGTTAGAGTTCCATCGAAGGTTTTGAGATATTTTCCTCGACACCAAGGCTACAAAGGCTATACAGGTGTGCATTCAATGTCAAATATAATTTTAATATTATCCTATATACCTTTTGTTAAAAAAATTAATAAGTAATCTTTTTTTTTTTAAAAAAAAACTTTATTTCTAGTGTGCCATGGATAGCGGAGCAAATGACTTGGCATTGTCAACCGAAAGAATATAGTGGTGTTATGCGGCATCCATCTGATTCATCAAGTTGGATGGTAATAAATAACAAGTGGCCAAGTTTTGCTGAAGAATTCCGTAATGTGCGTTTAGGGCTTGCAAATCGATGGATTTAACCCATTTGGACATCTTAGTAGTGTCTATAGTTGTTGGCCTTGTCATTATAGTGCCATATAATCTACCCCTTCGATGTGTATGAAAAGAGAATTTTCAATGTTAATCGTATTGATACCAGTCCAAAAGGACCGAGTAAGGACATTGATGTCTACCTACAACCGTTGATTGACGAGTTGAAGAATTTGTGGCTCAATGGAGTGTCAACATATGATTCTCATTCAAAGACAATTTTTAATTTGAAAGCCATTTTAATGTGGGGAATTCATGATTTTCCGCATATGGGAGTTTATCGGATGTGTTACACATGCACAATATGCTTGCCCCGTTGTTTGTGCTTGAGGGAACCGTCATTGAATCGACTTAAGAGTGGCAAGAAGTACTCCTATCGGGCCATCGAAGATTTCTTCCTATTAATCATGTTTTAGGACCCAAAAAGCGGCATTCAATAATAAAGTAGAAGAAGGAAGACCTTCTCATCGATTAAGTGGTTCGTAGAGTTGAAGCGAAGGTAATCGGTATTCGATGGATATCGGTAAATCGAAGGGGAAGAAACGAAAAGTTACGGTGATGATTCGACTGGGAATATAACGCTTGGTACAAAAGATCGATCCTATTCGACTTGCCATATTGGAAGGTGATTTCCTTAACTTGTTACTTTCATTTGCATGTATGTCAGTGAATAAAAACTTAACATTCCATCATAATTGTGTTTTTTCAGGAGTTACCAGTTTGACATAACTTGGATGTAATGCATGTTATAAAGAATGTTGGTGATCATCTTCTGTCGACGATTCTAGAAGTCAAAGATAAAACTAAGGATGATATAAGTGCACGCGAAGATTTGAAAAAAATGAACATAATGAAGGACTTATGGCTTAAAGAAGCGGATGGCAAAACTATTAAACCAAAGGCACCATTTACTTTAAGTCGCAAGGAGAAAGAATTGTTCTGTCAAACATTGCATGACTTGAAGGTTCCTACAGGATATAGTTCCAGATTTAAACATCTTGTGAACTTGCAAACTCTCGAGATAAAGGGACTAAAGTCGCATGATTATCATGTCATTATGTGTCAGTTACTACCTGTGTTGCTACAACATGCTTTCTCAGAGCATAAGACGTTGTGAACTGCTATTCAACACGTCATTACTTCTTTAATGTCCTGTGCTCGAAGACAATTAGCGCGAGATAACATCATTGCTTGAGTCAAACAACGTGTTGTTGTGGCAATGTGTGTTTTAGAGAAGTTTTTTCCTCCTTCGTTCTTTGTTATTAGCATTCACCTTATGGTACATCTAGTGACGAAGCATTGGCTTGCGGTCCAGTTAGATTTCGGTGGATGTATCCTTTTGAATCGGTAAATATCTAACCTTGATGTGATTCATTTAGACTTCATCGTCATCATATATTGATAATATATTATTAACTGGATGCCTCCATTAGGTTAATGAAGATTTATAAAGGATACGTAAAGAATACAGCACATCCTGAAGGGTGTATTGCAGAGCGTTACATTGTAGAAGAATCTATTTTATATTGTATGGAGTACATGCCAAACGGTGAGAGAGGAAGTCACAAGCATACCCGTCAAAGGTTCCTGGACGAGGATAGGGTGTGCGATGAAGAGCCTTTGGATAATGGCAAGAATATATACTTAACTAACATACAACATCAACAAGTACGCAGATGGGTTCTACACTGCTACGATGGAATTTATGAATGGAAAAGGTAAGTAGATAAATTTTTTAAAATATCAAATCACTTGTAGTAATTGGATAAATACTTACATATATTTCATATAGGAAGTACGAAATATATTTAGGACCGACCACATCAAAGGGGCAAAGAAGAAAGGGCAACGTGTTGAAGAACAATGAACATGATTTCATCAATTGGTTACGAAAGGAGGTATTTTTCTAATTATTCATTTAATTGATATATTTGTTCATATATAGTTATTACTTTTTTCTTATTTGCAGTTGGAGTTTGTTGAGGGCGAGTTGACATTGAAACGATTAGTAGATGGCCCTACGTTTAAGGCAAAATGCTATAACAAGTATCGCGTGAACGGTTTTGTATTCTCTCCAAGTGAATACGAGACTACCAAGTCAACACAAAATAGTGGGGTGTCTATGAAAGCCATCACTAAATACAGGGCAAGTGCTAAAGATAAGAATTACAAGGAAGATAAGGCTACCTATTATGGAGTAGTAAAACAGATAATCGAGTTGGATTACACTGTCTTTTGTCAAACGGTATTTTATTGTGATTGGGTCAGAGTGGAAGACAAGACCAATGGATGTATTGTTGATCCCGAGTCAAATTTGATAATAGTAAATATGGAGAAATTGAAAGGACATGAGAAAGAAGGAGATGAACCATTCATACTTGCATCCCAAGCAAGTCAAGTATTCTACTCCAAGGATCAAACAAGGCCTGGATGGTATGTTGTTTTAATGTCACGAAAAAGATTGACGAAAGACATGGACATACTTGAAGATCCGACTCTGTTTTCCTCTTCTAGGGGCAAGAATACAAATTTAGAAATATTATAAAGGAAATTGGCTATGTGTTATATGTAATTTTTTGGTTATCATACTTTATGTTGATTCATTTGACATTTTATCTGATGTAAAAAATATCTTGATAAATGAATTTCTATTTGTATGATGATTTCTTCTTATATAAATTTATGTCTATAGGTGAGCTGAGACATGTCAATAGTTGAGGAGAATATGTCAACTTCACAAGCACAGCATCAAAAATGCAGTAAATACATTTCCTTCATTACCTTATTATTTAATACATTGTTTTAAATAATATTATTTTGATACAACATAAGTTTTGTATGTGTTAGGAACTTCATCGTCGTAAAAAAATACGCCTGTAATCAGCTTAAATGCATTTGGACTACCCGTGGGCGAACACTCGCATAGGTTGACTACAAGAAGAGGAGAGTTGGTTCGCACCCATGTATCTATTGCCATCAAGGATTGGCGTGCAAGTACAATGAGTAAGAAAGAAGAACTCTGGAAGCTCTTACAGGTAAGATACAACAAAATTTCTTATGATATAAATTAATCATTATTCTTTTTTTTGCTTCAACTAAATTCAATCTCAAATTTTCTTGTAGGACGAGTTTGTTGTTCCTCAGTCTTACAAGGAGAAATGTTTTAAAAGCATGTCCGATATGTTCAGGAAGTACAAGTGTAAATTGAGGATGAAGTACCTCGATCCTCATTCAAATCTTGATTCCAAATTAAACAACCGTCCACCAAGAGTTAGGCCAAGATTAGGAAATGTTTATTGAACATAATTCGGATCCTTAATTGTAGAACAAAGGAAAAAATGCCGAGAATAGGAAAATTTTAAAAATTTACCATACGAGTGGCATGCATGGCCACGCGAGAATCGAGGAAGAAATGGTAAGTATTGATAGTTATATGTAACTTAAATTTTTAGTTGCTTTGTATTCTTAATAACTAACAATGTGAAATTCATCCAAATATAGCAACGCCAAAAGAAAGATGGAGACACCCCGATTAGTAGGACTGAAGTATAGATTAAGCCCATACAAGAAAGGATGGTTCTATTCATAGTAATGTTGCTTCACATGTGGTAATCTCGTTGTCTTAAACTTAAGTTTATAGAATTTAAATTTTCTCAATATATTACTTATGTAATTGTATAATATTGCAGGAAAAAGTCAAAGAGTTACTTGTTAGCGAAGGAAGTAATTCCCACGACATCCTCAACGATCCATTGACTCAAGTGTTTGGTCCTGATACAAGGGGTCGTGTTCGAGGTGTTGGGACCACCGTTTCCCAATCACAAATCAGGGGGTCTGCTGCAACAGCTCTTGAAAAATCTCTTCGTATAAAGGAAAAGTAGAAGAGCAATCGTCCACAATTCAAGAGCAATCGTTCAAAATTCAAGAGCTATCTTCTAAAATAGATTTTCTTACGGACCAAATTGGGGGTATCAAAGAGATGATGCAGGTCAATTTTCATTGAAATCCTTCTTTTTAAAATTTAAATAGTAATAATTTTTCTTCAATTATCGTACATAACACATGGTGTGGAACTTTATCACAGCAGCAACACATGGATTCGGTTCAACCGGAGAATCGACAATCGACTGGTGGACCCTCAGTTGGGAATCATCAATATGTGGAGAGAATGCGGCCATGCAAGTTGTACTCTTGGCGTAAAGAGCTCGTTGCTCAAGGGCTAGTTATTTTGGCAGATGGGCCCCAAATGATTCATGGCAAGCCTCTTCAAGAAGATCTTTACAAGGTTGCCATTGATATCATTATCAAAGGAGACGTCGAATTGCCCGAGCCAGACGGATATCATTCGACTTTAGGCGAAGTTGGAATTGGCTCATTTGTTGCATGGCATCATTGCTTTACTAAGTTCACCGATTAGCGACAATAGTCTAATACTTTTTTGGACACTTAACCTTTTTGGACTGTATATATGTTTTGATTGTATAACTTACTTGATTAGTTGTTTCTATAGACTAGACATGATAGATGTAATGCAGGTTTGTGACAAATGTGTTGATGGCTTCGATCATCACTGCAATGTAAGGAATTATATCACAGATAAAACACTTTACTGAAAGTAGACTTTACCACTTTGGCTAACACTTTGTATTGTTATCGCCTATTTTCGTATCTCAGTATAGGAGAGATTTGCTTCTTGCATCGAGTTCAATATTATGAATGATTATATCTTTGTCAGGTTTGTCAATTCAAGAGTTCAATATCATGTTGTTTATCTATTGATCGTTGGCCCGAAACATCGATTGCTTGTTTGGGTTTTGATTTCTAAATTTTGTGCCATTGAATTGTTCAGATTGCTTTTAATCCTATCCTTTTCGTGTCTACCAAGAGTTAAATGTCAAATTCGGAGAGATGTTTGTTAAATCCTTGGTATGTAGAATCCTCAGATCTTAAATGTAGTACCGGTCCCTTTCATTTAAACTCGGTTGACAAACACTTTTTACTCTTCTTTGAAATTCTCAGGTCAAGCAATGCCTGAATCAGGAAAGGGTGTGAGTTTCCCACTACTTGCAGCCTAGCAGCCAGGAGAAATTACTACAGGTGTGTTTTAGTTTATTTGATTCCCTACTATTAGAAAAGGGTCTCTTTATTCTTTATGGGTCGGTATTGCCCTTGGTTGTACATGTATGGCGTTGGGTAGTGAACCATAACATGCGATTCAAAAGAGATGTTTAAAATTCCACTTTAAAGTGTACTTGTTTTTTTTCGAATTTTCGAATCCCTTCTCTCAATTTTCAAATCCCTTCTGTCAAACTTGTTTTTTTCATAAAACATGAAAAAAGCTGATTGAATATTCTAAAATTGTGATAAAATGCCTGAAACCTTAATTGAGTTGGGAACAAGCTTAATTTGAAATTTTGCAAGTAGCATTTCATTCATTGCGGTTCTCGCCCCATCATAGAACTTGGGAACAAGCTTGTAAAGAGGATTGTTGGATCTGTCCCAAATTTGGATTGTTGGATGTCACAAAATCTGTCAATCTTAGATCACTGGACAGTCCATAAATACCCCAAATCTATCCATTTTGGGACAACAAGATTTGCCTTAAAATCGTACATGTTAGACAGGCTCCCAATGAGCCGCAAATCAGATAATAATTGGATCATTCAAGAAATGAGTACCCAACTCGGATGTTGGTGGCGATATTGAGGGCCCGTTTGGATACCACCAAATAAGTTAACTTTTCTACTTACAATGAGATAACTTATTTGAGATAAGTTTGGTTTAAGATTAATTTCTAGCATTCTTGAACTGATAATGTTGGCTTTAGCCACACATGAAGTTCATTTCAAAGGATCCTGTTGGAGACTCCAATCCATTTTTAAGATCACCAAGGTTAACTACTCTTTCTTCCTTGCTTGTCTCTTTTAGTCGGCTATTCATCTGAATAGTGTTGGAATTAATACCTATTGAATCAGTTGTGCCAGGGTAGTCAACTAACAGGCTGGTTCATGGTTACCTAATTCATTGAGGGAAACTTTTATGTTAATTGTGGCCCACTTGATGAACCAACTGATTCTTCCTATAGGGAATCTACATAGTGGCACCCTTCTTATGGATGGCTTGGTTATTGGATATTGCACCTGTTTGCCAGTGTTGGCATATGCTGGCATGCACATTAGCTAACTTGGAGGTGCATGTAATCTCTTTCCTCCTAAACTCTGTATGCTTTCTCTAATTTTTTTATTCCTTCCTCTCTCTGCATCCATTGAAGTGTGATACTCTTAGTTTTAATTAATGATAGCTATATGTTAAAGAGCTTCTTTTTTTCTTTTGTTTTTTGTAAGGATTTAAATAATAATAATCTTGATAACCAAGCCATTCATTACCTTTTGAGGGGTGTTTTTAAGTCAACGCGTTGAGAATAGCAGTAGTCGAAATCAATGACGGTGCGACATTACTATATTTGCATTGATATGAATGTCTATTGTGTTGAATGCTGCTGTTGGTCTTGTCAAATGGAGTTTGCTTGATTTGTCGGGTGGGTTTGACACAGAGGAAAGTGTCTGCCTCCCATACAACTGGTTGTAGGTGATTTGTTGGCTTGCAATATCAGGAACTGATGCAATGCACCGAAAATCTCTTAGATTTAGTTGATTGAGAATTGTTATATTTTCTTAATTTGTCTTTTTTTTTTTGAGCCGAGCCACACTGTCGATGATCTATAGCTGTGATGTCAATTTCTTTACTTCATTTAGTGAAGCGTCCATTTTAGTTGATTGCGGGGTATAGGTTATCTCCGATACCCTCAAGTAAGACGAGCTTTTTCGGTGGTGGCACATCTTCCATACTGTCACTGAGCCACGTTATCTCCAGTACAACCTAATTGGCACATGATTCCTGGGTATCATTCCATAGGTCAACCTAATTGGTGGTTAAAATGCACCATTTCTGCTAATTATTCCTGTTCCTTCGTTTCTCTCGCATTGAATTTGTATTGTGGTGAGAATCCACTGTGAAATGCCACAACCTTCCCCATTTCTTTCCTATGAATTTGACATTGTAGCAATTCTTGTCATTGTCATCCTTTAGGGATGTAATAGTAGATCTACACATAGCACTTAAAGGTCTACTTGGCCATTAAAAATGCAACATTTCTACTAATTATTCCTGTTTTTTTGTTTCTCAGGGTAAACCTACTAGGTTGGGGTTGTCTTTTGACGGATTGAGAAATGCCATGCAATCGTCTAGCCACCTTGGAGCTTTCCAGAGGATATTTCAAAGGCTTCAATTTATTGTCCGATACAGGTAGAGTTCCCTTGCGGTTAGCATTGGTGATATTTGCTTCACTAATACTTTTAGGTGACCTTACTCCTCTTCACTTCTTCCATTTGGGCTGCAATGATGTGGCATGCTTGGATTCTCGGTTTCTGAGTTTGATGGGTGCAAGCGACATGATGGTTTCGAGTTTTTATCCAGCTTTGGGCCGCATAAAACCACTTATATAAACGTGGAAAAGATCCCAGTGCTAGACATTTATATCTAAGTTAGACCTCGGGCATTTATACATTCTACATACACATGGGATACGTGTATGAGATCCCGACCATTCATCCGTTGGGGCTGCAGTGGATGTGTCATGCCCCAAGAATTGTTTCAGTTGCTCCTCAGTTGTCACTCGGGACTTCTTACATAGTTGCAGGTGTGCCATTAAGCTATGTACTTTCTCATTATTGGATTTGCTAAATTCATTTTCTTTCCATACATCGATATCCTTGTTGATTTTTTAAAATGTTTTAATTCTTTCTCATTATAATCTCCAGAGCTTTTTGATAGCCTACATTTCTTCTCGCCATGGTTTTTTTTTTCTCCATTTTGTATTTATTTAGTTAAACTGAGGGGTTTGAACACATACTTTTGCCAATATGTGTTGCATTGTATTGCCAATATGTTTGAACACATTTTATACTCTCTTGCAATATTGAGGAGATGTCAAAGGTTAAACAAGAAGAAAGGCTCCAATTATCATGTGAATCTCCTGATCACTCTTCCAAGTACATGAATATAGACGGCCGGTCTTCTGATCAACAAGAGCGATTGCCATCTAGTGATGAGAAGCTCCATGCCGAAAATGCTCATGGAAAACTATTCTTCCTACATCACATAGACTAATTAGTGATGATGCTACTGAATTAGCGAGTAACATGACATGCCTGAAACCAACAAAGAGTGAAGATCTTCATATGGAGCAGTCTACAGCCAAGAGAGTTAGAAAGCCAACTAGATGGTACATCGAAGAATTATCAGAAGTTGAGACCAGAGTGTGCAGTGGGAGACTGATTTCTTCTGTTAAATGTTAGGAACATGGTCAGTCCTCTCCAAAATCACGGATCAGACTTGTCCAAGATGTTGGTTTGGCTAGAACAGCTTTTGTCACTAGGCAGGACTCTCTTGGAGGATGCGATGTTCAAATCTCGTATGTTTCTAGGGTGCGAAGAGGGCGCCCTAGAGAAAATTTTAGGGCTCTTATGGTATGTTCGATTATAAAATCTAGTCAATAAATATATATTTCTGATTGTAAATTTTGCATAATCCTGATTTTAGTGGCCACATACCAGATGAATTATCCTCCATACAATCAGAAAATTTTATTAAATACCATCAATATTGATGATTCTCTACCATCAATATTGATGATTCCTGTTGTGTGTGTGTGTGTGTGTGTGTGTGTGTGTCCAAATAGAAATGAATATTCAAAAGCTTAGCAAGTGATACTGATTGTTGGCTTGCAGGACATCAACTCTCTCCTAACAGGTGCAGGAGAATCTTCCCATGGTGGGGCTGATTTTGTAGCCATGGACACAAAGAAGAGGGGTGGGAAGGTGGGCCAGAAGCCAATTCATAGGAAATCCATTGATGCATTTGGGCACAGAACATCACAATATAGAGGTGTTACAAGGTCAGTGAATGATGCAAAATTTAATATTGTCCATTAAAATTTAAAAATTCTTTAATTTCTTCAATAGTTGTGCTATTGATGATCATGTGTATTCTGCTACTAGTGATTGTTTCTTTTGAGCTTTGTTGAATGTAACAGATTATTTGCAACATTTATTATTTAAAGTACAAGAGGCCGCTTAACCTGGGTTTTACACGTAAATCATTACCAAGAAGAAGGAATGTTGATTCTAGTCAATTTTGTTGAATGACTAATTGACAATTGTAATGCTTTGATTTACACCAAATCTTATATGCAGTTTCATCTTTTTTCTGCATGACTTGCATTTTTTTGGTTGGATTCACCTACTCATGATTGGTGCTTTTAAAGAAATGTTCTACTAATGTTCTTGATTCTATTTGTAGGTTGCAGAGTCTCTGGGGCATGTTGTTCTTGGATGGCGCTCTGTCCCAACTGATAATACAGGCTTGGGCAAGTCTGCTCTTCAAATAGAACCTGTCATCGAACAAGTGTTCCTTACTCCAAGTCCAAGGTCAAGTTCTGATTTCAACAACAGGTGTGATTGATCTCCATTATCCTTGTACCTTCTTCAACTTCTTTTTTTTTTTTTTTCAAGGCTTCAACTGGAGTTGTGAACTATGAAATAGCTTGCATAGTTTATTATATGCAATATCTTCACACTGGACATACTGTATTTACAGATGTACATATTGAGAAGGGTTTCGATGGTGGCTATTCGAGCTACATTGAACCTGCAGCATGGTGGAGTGAAGGAATTCTATATATGTTCTCTCTCTTCAAGGTGTGTCCTTTTAATCCTTTCTTCATGCTTTTGATAAGCGGTATTCTCTAGTTATCTGGCACAATCTAGAAACACTACAGCTTGATAAGACAACTAAGGTTTGTGGTGGTTTGGCAGGACTATTGTTTACAAAGGTCAGCTAAAGCCAGATCAGTTCTGAGCTTTTGTTTTGGCTCCATGTAAGTTGAACGTGGACCACTGGTAATCCATTTTTCAACCGTCCTCTATTCCCGTACATGCACGCAACTGAAAAGAGAACTACCCTGGGACTGATTCACCTTGGGGCCTGTAGATGGACGGCCTGGATGTCACAGGCGTCAGAAGATTTTGGTAGTGGACTACTTGGAGTTGGAGGAATCACATATCCATGGTATTGTATCCTAGTGCCTGACTTACTAAAGATGGGACCCACTTTCCAGCAATTCAAAGTATCGATAAGATGGGTAGATTATGGATGGACGGTGGCCCTGAAATCTCCTTGACGAGGCTTCGTAGCCCTTCGATTGGTGGGTCCCATAAGGCTCATGTTAACCGAGTCCGGTTAAAGGTAGTAGCGTCCTCTGTTAAAACCGATGATAGTTGTTTGTTTGTTTTTTTTTTTTTTTGGATAGATTCTATGTTAATTGTTATTATTTCGTTGCTAGCTACTTCTATTTTTCGGATAGATTCTATGTTATTCGCTATTATTTCGTTGCTACTTTGAGAAAATATCAATTGTTTCAAGAAAATTTCTTTTTCCGTGAATTTGTTTCTCGATTTGGACAATCATGTTGTCTGTGAACTGAATTGCAAGGAATCATTATGGGCAAGTATTTGAAAACGACGCAAAAATCAATCATGTGCCTTCAAATAATATCTCGCATTTTTTTATGGTAGACGACTATGAGCAGGTTGCTTAGCTACATATTGTTGATCGCTAAACCCTTTCAGCTTGGTCATCGGGCTCAAATGCACCTTGTTTTCTCCAACTAGTTCCTCTCCCACCTGCTTTGTATGCTCGTATAATGATTCATCATTTACCGTCGCGGCACGGTCTCGGTTTCTTCTCCATGAAGTCCACTTGTTGTTGAACAACGGTGCACCGCCGATCGCATCTCTATGACCTATCAACAAGAGGAGTGACAAGGGGGCCCACACGTGTGAGATGGACGGGATTCTTCGCCATCTGCGAATAGAACCAGCATGCGCATGATGTGGGCCACTCATGCAATGAGCTACTCGTGGATCACACGTGTGCATTGGATATGGACCATCAGGCATATTGTTCTAGTGGTACAATTTTTTTCTCATATATCTGTATGTTTATATTGGGGACCCATCTGATGAGTGGCCCAGATCTCACACACACTTATGCCAATGTGTCATACCTGCAGTCCAACTTAGCTGGACCCCACCGTGATGTTTTGATGACATCCATCTCGTTCATCGATGTGTCATCTCAGACAACCCCAGTGGCCCTAATATCACGCTGATCCAAAATTTCGGTGGACCACAACAAAGGAATAATGTGGGAGTGGATGCCCGCCCTTATTTTCAGTGGGGCCCACTGGAGTTGTAAAACCTCCTGAACATTGCCCTGGCCTTTCATCCAAGCCAAAAATGATGGCACATCCGCAAAAATATCTGCTGCTCTATGAGCTTATGGAAGTGGAGCAAGAGTAAACAAATATGAGATTATAACCGTTAAATTAACTCTTCGTACCGCGCATTTTGCATTGGTAAAGAGATGGTGTGCCTGCCACTGACCGAGCACCAAATGGATGAACTTTTCATGAGATCCACACTGTTCATCAGGTCAGTTGCCTCATGTTCACCGTAGAATCCAAAAACTATAATGATCAAGACTCAGGTAGGCCTCAACGAATGAACAATGGGAACGGGCAAGCCGAAGTGGGAGCAAGAGTAAGGATCCTTTTGGTGGTTTAAAATTGTTTTTAAAATTCCATCCTAAAATCTGACCGTTGGCAACATTAGCAAGCATTCAGAACCGTATCTTAAATTTTGTTTCCAAAATATGACCGTTGGCACCAGAACGGTTTAAAACCGTTCTTAAATGAAGTGCAAAAACGGTTTTGAACCGTTCCTGATTTTCTGCGACGCCTCTTTTAAGAACGGTATTGAACCGTTCCTAAATCATTTAGGAGCGGTTTAGAACCGTTCCTGAATGACGATTTTGGTGTAGTGGTGGTATGGCCCTAGATTAAATTGATATTTGTTATTCCCTTCACCCAGGCTTGAAGGAGGTCAGCAAGGTGAGCCCATTTGGACAGTGGTGTGGTCCACATGGTGGATGGCATGGATAAAAAAAATACACCATGGTGGGCCACAAGATGGTAAAGAGAGATATAGAAAGGGACAGAGAGAGAGAGATAAAGAGACGTGAGTAGCGGAGGGACTCTGCCACTATGAGTCCCTCTTTAAACAATGCATACATCAAGATAGGTCCCACATTATATGGGCCCTCTAATCATCAAAATCATACAAAAATCACCCACATATTGGTCTCCTTCTTGGTTTAATGGAACCCCGAACTGCTTGGCTTCAATCTTGATGGAAGATGATGAAAAATAAAGGGTTGAGATGGGAGATAAGAGGGTAGGAAGTGGGCCACACTAACGCTCCTCTCATGGAGCTCTCTTGCTTGGACGTTAGGTTGCTTGGGGTTTTCTTGAAAATGGAGAAAATGAAAGAGAGAGAGGATGGGATGTAAGAGAGAGAGGGATGGGTGAGTGAGTGATGGGTGATGGGTATGTACTTGACATGTATGGGTGTGTAAGAGAGAGTTTGACTTTGGGGTTGCTCTTGTACTTGACATGAGGTGATTGATGTGCACTTGATTGATGGGACATGTTGTAGAGATTCTCTAGGGATTGCAAACACATGGCCTTTTCTCGAACTGAATGCGGGCCCATATCTCATGGCCTAGGTATCGCCTCGGCGCGCGAGACACGGCATCGGAACTACAGCGACGACGCGGTCGCAAGGGTAAAAGTCTCGGGTTGAACCGATTCTGATATACAGGACACGACTCAGGATCACGCACAAATGCAGATAACAGATTGTGGGTCACCAGAATTCGACCGGGAGGATTATGGAAGCCTATAGAACGTTACGGTCTAGGATACGAGTCTCACAAAAGCAGCTATTGAATGACATAGTCATCTGTGTGTGAACAAAATAGCCTTATAAAATTGTGTAAAGTTCTTGTACACACAATTTAGGGTGTTAGTCTATAAGTTGTTCTAGGGTGTTTTGGTGTTTTGTCACATAACTGACAAAGGGGGAGATTGAAAGTGCCCTGGTTTGTCAATTAGTGTGAGCGTTGAGTCAGCAAGACAAAGGAGCCCCATAGAAAGATCGTTCAAGCATCTGCCTCAACTGGATGTGTGCCCGAACTCACCAAAGGTAAACCTTAGCTCACATCCCATGTCCCAAAACACCAGGTATATAAGACCCTTAAAATTGAAAAGAACATCCTAGGGTTTTTGGTAAGAAAACTATTTTACAAAAACGGGAAAATCTTTAAGTTTTTTACCTTTGTCGATTTATCGATACATGGCTCGATGAAATCGAACCATATTATTGGTGTCCTCGAAGCTCACTCGATATTTTTGAAATGAGGACTTAAGATGTCCAGCAACCACAAAGATCTCTGGACTAAATTATCGATGAATCGATAGACTGTTCGATATCTTCGAATTTTAAATCTCGAGTCCATCGAGTCGACTCGATATAATCGACATCTAGTCTGTTGTGTCCAAAATGTTACTAAGGCAAATCATGTGATGCTTGATATATCGAAGGGCTCCTCAATATCCTCAAATTTCAAATCTCGATGATATTAATTGACCTTCGATGATATCGGATTAAGACACAAATCTATCCAGCAAGTTTTCAGGTTATTTTTCTTAGATCGAGGATCACTCGATAAAATCAATATTTAAATACCAATCATATCGAGGCTAGGTTGATGTCATTGAAATAGGGCGTAAACTATCCAACAAGCTTATAGGAAAATTCCTTGGAATTATCGATGAATCGACACTGCCATCGATATCATCGACATTCAAATTTCGATGATATCGAGTGATGCTCAATCATATCTTATACCTGTTAAGGTTCAAAGGCATGTGCTCTCACATTTTCACATGTCAAGGAATCGAACCCAGTATCGATGAAATCGGAGTTCAAAATCCGATGACATCGATATACATTCAATCTCCTCGACCAGTTGGCAACAAGTTTCAAAAGTGTTTGACAGTTGAGTTCGCATCATTGATCGGCTAGTCGATGCAATCGAGAGTATACGCTCGATGATATCGACCCTACTCGAAGATATCGAACTCTGTCAAAAATGTAACCGTTTTATATCCGTTGGAAACTTTTGCCTATTTAATGAGAGCTTGCCCTTGGTTGTTAGTAGAGAAAACAAAGAGTGCTTTTGAGTGTTTAAACCCAGATCATATACCCTAAGCCTTTTCTCTCATGAGAGTTCATCGTCCAATCCACCCATCATTGACATTCAATAGAGTGGATTAGGGAATGAACTTCCGCATTCAAGGATCCTGCAGCTACCACCTTAATGGAAAATCATTAAGCTGGGATGCCTTAAAAGCATAGATGATTGGAATCGCTCTGTCTCCTTTATAGGAAAACTTTTAATAGAGTAGGATTCCATCATAATCTTGACCCAACCCGTCGCCTTACATTGGTATATCATCTGAGTTGCGGTTCAAGGGAGCTGAGGATTCTTCGTCATCAAAGGAGGAAATCTTCATCAACATGCTGAATGGGGCTCATCTACTTATCTATAAGTCATTAGAGTCCAGAGGACCCTTGTGATCATTCCTTCTATAGGATTGGGTCTAAGGTGTTTCTCACCCCTTTCAAGCCCTCATAGGAGGCCTCCGACGGGAGTGTACGTGGGGGTGCTTTGTGTTGACCCTTGCTCTGTGGAGAGCATAAACTCTTAGGTCCTTGTGTAGATCCTTAACCTGTGTGGTCTAAAACTTGGGTGTTGTGTGTTGACCCCTGCTCATGGGAGCATAAACTGGTAGGTTCCGTGTGTGGATCCTTGGCCTATGTGGCCTAAAAGTTGGGTGTTGTGTGTTGACCCTTGCTCCTGTGTGGAACATAAACTTGTGTCGTGTAGACACATTAGAGTCAGCCTTGAGTAGGTTGTATTGGTTTGAGGTGAACCTGATTTGAAACCTCCAGTTTGAGGTGAACCTATTGTGAAACCTCCGTTAGTGAGATCTGGTACACTCAAGGGTCGAGTGCGTCCGCCGGAAGTGGAGTAGACACATAGTCGAACCACTATAAAAATGACTATGTTTGACATTGCTATTTACTTCTTCTGCTTATGTGATTTCTCTGAATGTTCTTATATTGCAAGAACACATGATTATCTGGAACTAAGTAGATTCACACTTCACACACAGCCACATCCATGATGAACTATGTTATGCATCTTGTTTAGCCTTTAAATAGTTTTGTGATTAGATCCTCTATTTGGCTTGGAAGCCGTTAGAGTTAGTTTGAAGAAATCCTGATACTTTCATATTTATTCAGGATAAGGTCGATAGGATTTTAAATTATCATAAAGTATTAAAAAGTCCTATTCACCCCCTCTAGGACATATTGGCGTATTCCTACTTCAACTTAAGCGATCTTTACCGTAATTTCACCCTTCTCCGTCGAGAGCAACGCACATTGCTTTCATACTTGCTTCCATGCTAGGATTTTAAAAACTCCCTTTCGCCAAAAAGAGAATCGTGATGAGAGTGAACTATAGAGAGAGAGAGAGCTCTTAGAAAATCGAGAGAGAGAGAGCTCTTAAAAATGGTTGTATATAATTTGAAATAGGAAAAAAAAGGATTTAAAACCCTCGTTTCCATGCTAGAAAATGGACAGAGAGAGAGAGCTCTTAGAAATGAAATCAGTCTCTCTTTTTTTATTACCTTTTTATATAACATTTGTTACCCATTAAGTATGGCATAAAACCATCCCTGAATTAAAACCATGGTCATTCCTAATCAACAATTTTGGTGTAGTGTGCCATTATCAAAGCTCTTCTTCCTTGCCAAGCTTTAGCAGTTGTTGATCTCAATTAGCCAATTATCTAGAATCCATTGCGTCCAGCAGGTAGGCCATTAAAATTGCATTTAATCACTAAAACTTATGTGGTGATTGGAAATCATCATTTCTCGCAAGATTCCAGCAGATCCGTGGTATCAATGTGTTGTTTACGAGTGACTAGGCACCAGATGTGTCGAACCGAAGTTGTGGCATCGTCCAGGGTCAGGTGCGACTCCAGCATGTTGTTGAATCTTTAAAGTTAGGAAGGAATGAGAGGGAGTAAGAAGTATGGAGGTATGGAAGAAAGCATTTTCTTGAGTTGTAGTAGCTGCGTTGTTATCATGACTTCTACTGAGTTAACTCGTAGTTTCTACTAATGCTTAGTTTTTATGTTTATAATTGTTACAACTTGGGAATTCTCTAGTCATATTCTAGGGGAAGAAGGTGAGAAAAGAAAGAAGGAAAAGGTAGAAGAAAAGAAGAAGAAGATGGAAAAGAAGAAGGGAGGAAGGAATCAATGTCAAGTCGACTCAACTAGCGGGCTCATGTGCCAATTTTTGGGGATGAGTTTGGGTGTTGTTGATCCCAGCAGACCAATTCAGTAACAGAATGCCTGCAGCTAGTAGGGTACAACTGTTTAGCATGTTGTGTGAGCTTGGGTCTGAAACCAAGTTTTATCAAGCCATCCCACGTGGATACCGAGTTGACTCAGTATCCTTCCCTGAGTCTAGCTTTAAGAAAGTGTTGGGTTGGGCCTGTTACAATTAGTATACATCAGAAAGCCCAGCTCAATAGTCAAATTCGTAAATGACTCAGTTTTCCACTAAGTCGAGCAACGCCAAGTCAAGGTAATCTTGTGGGTTAATACTAGAGTTTTATTAAAAATCTAACTCATTGTTCTTGTCATCCAATCTGAAAATGTAATGTCCTAAATTTTCATTATTTGGGATTTTCAAAAAAACCCTTGAAATTTTTTCACTATAATTAGCTCACGTTGTCACTAACTGGCCTTTAATACTCAAGGTGAGCCTATACACGGGTGGTACGCTTAAAGAACTGCACAAATCTTATTAATCAACCGTAAGAAGCCAACGAATCCGCCGATCACTTAAACATCGGGCTTAGCCTCGTGATATGTTCACACAGGACCTATTTCTAGCCGACCTATCACTGACTAATCAAGACAACGATAACTACATTAAGACATACCAAAAGCCAAGACAAGTAGCGTCAGACCTTAATTAATAAACCAAATCAATCCAGTTACTCCTTTAGCCTAAGAACCAATGGTTTAGGGTTATTAGGATCGAATCACCATTTTCGCTAATTATAAATTAGCCACACTATAAACTTAACTAATTTAAACCTTAATTATTACACACAAGAAATTTCGCTACCCAATTCATTCAAAAAATGCCCCGATTATCCGAATAAGTTCTAAACCACTCATCAGTGGCCCACTAAACCCAAAATTATAGAATAATGTCCGTCTCACTGAGCTTGACGCCCATCGCAGGTGGTAAACCAAGATAGTGCCCTGAAAAATAAGTGTTTCAAACGCGCAAATCCCCTAGGTTAAAATCTAGAATTTAAGTGAAACTAGTCACTTTGTTCTTTTACGAAGTTGTGACTTTCAGACCATCGATTCATGGCCAAAGTCGAGGTACCGACTAAAGATATTTCCCCATACATATCCATATAGCCACGGCCCCGATTGATCATTGGTGACCGTCGATCTAAGTTAGAGCCTTCCTGGCTAATCGGCACGTCCAATCATCGAATAGTTGTGTCCAAACATAGATCGCCTATTAGGACACTCATTTCATGCCTTAGATTGACCTATACGCCTCCCAGTGAGTCTCGTTAATTAGAAACAACCCCCTCTAAGGTCAATATAATGAATAAATGGCCAATGGGGCCATTTGCATCACTTTTGGCACTATATAAGGCCCTTATTTGGGCACCCCCTCCCATACGAATTTCATGCCCTAAAGCAAGAGAAAAAGGGAGAAAGGGAGAAGAAAAAGAGGAGAAAGGAAGAGAGAGAGAGAGAGCTTGGGGTGTGGGTGTTGGTGCACCTCTACCCTCTCATTCCCTCTTTAGCCGCCTCGTCATAACAAGAGTCATCGTCGGAACTTTCTCGACAATAAATGGAGGTAAGTGTTGAATCTCACTTGTAATCTAGGGTTTCAATACTTGTTTGTCCCTAATCACATAAGCTTGTATGCTGCTTGGGTCTTTCAACGATTTTCTCAAAATTCTAACCCTAGGAGTGAAATGAATTGGGGGAAACATCACAAGGTATGGACTCTTGAGGGTCTCAGTTAATGATGTCTTATTGTGAAGGGCTTGTTGATTGCTAACATGTTCGTATTTCCAATTTGATTGCAACATGTACTATTAGTTGGATATGGATGCTCACATGTTCGATGAAATGCCTAAGTGGTAGAATGCATTACTTTGCCGATGCTCACATGCTAGATTTATTGCCTAAGTGATTGTATTACTTTATGCATGCTCACATGTTTGATTTAATGCTTTAGTGAACATAATACCCTATGGATGCTCATATGTTCTATGAAATGCCTAAGTGGTTGCGTAATGAGACTTATGCAATAATTGTGTGATGTGGTGTGTAACTGTAACGACCCGTAAATTTCCGTACAAGGGCTCGAGTATCACCTCGACCAGAAATCACTTAGGATTAAATCCTTTAGAAATTTAACAAAGTTAACTAAGTGTTAAACTATATTAGCCATGAAATCCGTTAGAATCATTTTAAATACGATCTGCAAGACCCAAAACTTGTAGAATCATTGACGCTAGGTTACCCTAAAGTCTAGGATTAAACTCATTACCCGACTGCTCTCGGGAACGAATTGAAACTCCGTATTAGGTCTAGACCGCACATCGGAAGTCCGATTAACACGAAGTTAAGGAACTAGGACCGCCTCACTGGGCTGGATAACCATCTCGGAAATCAAGTCCAGACGATGTCCCACGGCCATTCGCTTGAGTCCGGAGCGAGGGAGTGTGAAAACCACTATTTTCTTTACAACATAAATATCTTGAATAGTGATCTGGCACCACTCGTTTGTGGATCAGTATTAAGCAACCAGACCATCCAAATCAGACCAAATTACACCCTCAGATCAGGAAAAATTTCAGGAACATTTACATGTACTTGGAATTTCGGATCGTGGCCCACTGACCGTTGAACTGAAAATGGTCCGCCGCGTGTGAACTGGAAATTCGACCGAGATGAAAATGTAATCCCATGTAGATCCATGAGTTGTGAGCTTAAGTCTGACGTTTGGCTCAAGGGGGGCCGCCAGAAACCCTCTTTTGAGCTGGAACAACGCCGAAATGCTTATAATAGACGTACCCCTTGAACCGGAGTCTATTCCGGAGAGGTTTTAGGCTATATAAGGGCCTTAGAACAGCCCCTCTCACAGCCATACGAATTTGGGATAAAACCCTAGAGAGAGAGAGAGAAAAGGGAGAGAAAGCTTAAGAGTTGTGGGAGAATCTTCCTCCTACTGTTTCAAATCACCACACGGGCTGCACCACCCCTTCCTTGGCGCTTTTCCTGGCGATACCGACTCCGCTTTTAAGGTAATAAACCCTAACCCTAGATCTGTTTTGAGGTGTATAGGCTACAGGTTATGAAATAACTAACCGATTTCACTCTTTAGGCTAGAAAACTCCCGAATACGGAAGCTCCTCAACCCTTGTCGATCCGTTGAGATTCCAAGAAGCAAGGTGAGGACTTTAGGTGTATAGGTTATGGTTTTCAACGCTTTCAATGTCAGATAATGATAGATTCATGATCTGCATGCAATTGCACATGTACAAAGTGCTTTCCGTTTTCTGTTTCGATTAGAATTGTAGAATATGGAATTTCACATACTCTAGGTATTCGTATAAAATACCGTATACGTATTTTTTTTTGAAAATGTGTTTGACATGTTTATTTGTCGTATGGATATACGATATATGGATAAAATACTTATTTGGCGAAAGGGTTCGCCTAAATACATGTTTACTAATATACACCATGTATGTAGAAATACGGTATTGTAAGAAGTACCGTATACATGTATATTTTAGCGATGTGTTTGTCATGATTAATTGTTGTATAAATATATTATGTGCGTATAAAATATTTGCTTGGCGAAGAGAATCGCCGTAATACAGGTTCCCTTGTATACACTATGTATGTTGAATTTGTGTATCCTAGAAAATACCCCATACGTGTAAATTTTGGTGATGTAATTGTCATGATTATTTGTTGTGTGAATATGATATATACGTATAAAATACTAGTTTGGTAAAGGGACAGCCCTAGTACACATTCCGCTAACATACGTCATGTATGTTGAAATTGTGCACTCTAAGTATTTGTGAAATTGCTTGTGGGTGTAAGTGCTTAAGTGTTTGCACCTTAGGTAGGTGCTGAGATGGAGTTCTCAACTACCTTAGGGTCACGTATGATACCCTTCATGTGGTTATTTACTCTAACCACTCACTTATGAAATATATGTATTTGTATCCCTATTTGTGTAGTGCTCTATAACATGCTTTTTAACATGTTTTGTAACTTGTTTCATAACATGCTTTATAATATGCTTTATAACATGATTGCTAGTGTGCTTGAATTACCTTGTTTATCATGCTTTACTTCACATGCTATGGTTGGGAATTGATTGAGCTTGGGACTATGTCCATAGTCCAGACATCCGGTATCAGACTTGGAGTTGTGGTTGAGATTCATTTCGCCACACATGATGTGTTGGCAAACCCGTGTCGTACTTCGGTTGGCGATAGTGGTTGGCCACACGAGGTGCTTCTGCGCTTCATATCGCCCAACTTGTTGTGCGCTCGAGCCAGCCGAACACGTCAAAGTAACCCGTGTGTCTTATGTATGTTCACCATGTTTGGTCGCTAATGTTTGAACCTAGGGTACCAAACTTACCAGTGAGAATCCCGTTAACCATGGTACCTCGATCCGCTAAGACTCATTAGCCGGGCATGGTGGTATGGGACACCGTGGTCGAGCTGTCGGCCTACACTGGAGCTACGTGCCTCCTCGTAGTGACCAGTGAGCAACTTAACTCGTGAGCCGATTATGGTGGTATGGGACACTATATTCGCGCTGTCAGCCTACATTGATAAGGTGATGGGGGAGCGGTGCAACCTTTGTGCGCAATGTACCACAGCGACCCTTTGTAGTGACATGAGCATACTCGAAATCGCAGTGCACCTTAGGGTTCGCCGCGATATATAGAGTATGAACTAGGCCTGTTTCTGTATAGTGATGAATCGTTTAAGGGGCGATGGGGGAGTGGTGTAATCTTTGTGCGTAACAGCCCTGGTAGCCTCTGCAGTGATCTAGAAAACACACCATCGTCTGATATTAACTAGGACTAACGACCCTAGAATGGATCATGTTTGGGAATGATACAAGGAAGGTACCTTAGTTTCCCAATCCTGCTGTTTGAATTGGACTAATTAATAACTCGGTAATCATGCTCATCATGCATTGCATGTGCCTGGAAGATGTAGAGCACTGTGGGATGAAAGCATGCCGTGAGCGTGAGATGGTGTCACATGAGGGAGTATGTCGGTGAGGGCATCCATCATACCTGCATTCATACTTGCATTAATAAGAGTAATTAGGAGTGTTTAATTTTCTGTTTTATCATTACTGCTTGACTGCATTGATAACATGTTAACCTATGCTTTATAGTTCCACTGAGTTAGCTACTCACTCCCACGTTATGGGATGGTGTTGCGCACACCAACCAGACTCTGTCTCAGGTTTAGGCGAGCCGACGACTCTAGAGGTGGAGCCTGATTATGACGAGGACTAGGAGGAGTTCTCATATATGCAGTTCTCTAGCGGCTTCGACTAGGCTGTCAGGACGGACGGGTTTTACAGGGATTGTTACTTAGCTTCATTTTCGACATTTTGTTTATAAAACAGACATGTATATGGTGACTCAGATGGATTCATACTCTGAAGAATGAAACGATTATTTTGTTTCTTTACATACATATATATAGTTCAGTCTTCCGCTTGCTTTTATATAATTGATCTGGAGTATGAATTTCTGTTTTGGTATAATCTCACTCATGTTTATTACTCTAACACAGACAACATTTAATCATCGTTAATTATGTTGCATAAGTGATGCGTTGGAACTCGGGAGTTGAGTTACACTCGACCCCGATTTTCAAGGCGTTACAAGTTGGTATCAGAGCATGATTTTTATTAAACCGGACCTGAGTTATGTTCTCACGACGTACGTTGACGCATTACAACCTAGGAGGGTGGGAGAAAATTTTAGAAACAGTCCTAGGTTTTCCCGACTCTACCATTCGTCGAAGTTCGTCAAATACGCGCGTTTTGATCAAGTCCGTGCTCAATCTTGATTGTACGAGTCTACTCCAAATTGCTTCTAGACCGTCTATGGACGTGTCTAGTTCGCTATCCACCCAAATCCAGTCGTTAAAAATCAGAAAAGATTAGTCCAGATCTGAAATTTCTCGGAAACACCCGATCTGGAACCGAATCGAGTCGGGGGCCTCCCCACTTAAATCCAATGGGACCCAGGGTCGAACCAAGGTGCATTTGGCACCTTGGGACCATGGAGAACACGGCCCCACCGCGGCGGCGCGGCGCCGGCCAAGGCGGACCGCGGTGGAACCGCGGTCACCGCGGCGCGCCGCGGTCGGGTGGGCCATCTGACGTGGGGCCTGGCCTGGGAACGGTCGGCCCGACCTCCCCAAGCATGTGGTGTGTGCGATTAGGGCTGGGGTTTAGGATTTTTAGGGCTGGAGCCCCCCTCTCTCTCACATCTTCCCTTCTAAACGCCCATCCCCTCCATTTCTGATTTTTCTCTCAACCCATTCCCCTAAATCATTCAATCCCCCATTTTCATCCATAACTCACCCACTCCCATCGATCACAATAGCCCTAGCCAACTACCTTACCCCTTTCTTTCACGTTTGAGCTCTCATATCCCCCATTTGGAGCTCAAAATCGGGTAACCTCCTAACCCATCCCTATTTCCTCTTGTTCCTTCTTCATTTCCTGCCCCTAGTGTCTCTTCTACACCTGTTGGGACTGTTGCTCGTGGAGAATCAAAGAAATCAGCCCCTTTTCTCTCTCCTTCCTTCAATCCATGGCCCTTTTCGAGTTGGTTACGGCTATCTTCTCCATTTCCTCCATCCTATCTCTCATGGGAAAGAGGAAGACCGCAACTGATGGCGCTGGCCCGAGCAGCCCAGCCCATTCCAGAAGAAGAGCTGATGATGGGGCCGACACTAGCACCGTTCGAGAGTTTAGGTCGAAGCGAGACCTGGATCCTCAACATCCTGTCAGAAATGCCTATCCGATAGGCATTGAATATGGGCGTTTTGCTGGCCGTAAGGTCGTGTTTGAAGCTCACGTGGATGAGAGAATGTTTGGCCTACACCCGATGATGGACCACTTGGTGGATATCGGATGGAATTCTATATTTGACGGTGAGTTCCCTGTATGTAAGAACACGGTTCGTGCTTTCTACGCCCACATCATAGATCTATCGTTAGAGCCTCTTCAGTTCACTGTCTCTGTGAGGGGTATAAGGCGCACAATCACTGTGGATGAGGTGGTTCGGATCACGAAGATTCCACGTGGTCAAGTGCTTCCTAGTGACGACTTCTCCAGAAGTACGGGGGAAAGGGATCGCCGCACGCGATACCTTTGTGGTCATCGAGTTACTTGGACGCGAGGAAATTGTATTATGGCGACAAAGATGGCCGAGGACTTCCGTTTACTCCATCACATTTTCACATATAATGTATACCCATGGTGGGGTAACCGCACGGAGTGTACTCGGTTGATGGTGGATTTTCTGTACAAGATGGGATGCGGGGACAACATATACCTGCCCATCCTTCCTTCCGACCTCCTGTATCACGGTTCAGGCCGCCGCAACGGCCCTTAGCCTCTCAGCTGAACCGTCAGCAGCAGGCGCGCATACATACGCTCGTGGCTGAGGCACCTGAGACGTCGCTTTCGGCCCCGACAGCTTTTGAGGGTACAGCTCACATTCACGGTACTTCTGTTTCCTTGTTGGTGGACACTGGGTCCACTACTTCTATTATTTCTTGTGGGGCAGTTAAACGTCTATCTTTGCATACTATTCCCACTAAGGGACTGAGGCTTCTTACGGCCACTAGGACTTTTTCGAATGTCACACGGTTATGTGAGAGTTGCTCTGTGGATTTGGGTTGCCGCACCATGCTCGTCGACCTCATTGTTGCTCCGCTGTGGCACTACGATGTTATTCTCGGTATGGACTGGCTCTCGAAGATGAGAGCAGAGATAGATTGCGATACTCGAGTCGTGACGGCCTATAAATCTGACGGCGCAGCTTTCACGTTTCCAGTACAGGTCAGTTGGCGCTGCCGTGTTGACTGTTATACTGCTTTATTAGCGCCGATCGATGGTCCAATGTTGAGAAATACGCCGGTGGTTCGAGAATTTGTAGACGTGTTTGAAACTATTCCTGGTTTACCTCCTCGGCGCGAGATCGATTTTACGATTGATCTTACGCCTGGTGCGACACCCATCTCATTGCCGACTTATCTTATGCCTCCATGTGAGACGGAGGAGCTGTGGAAACAGATTGATGAGCTTGTAGAGAAAGGTTTTATACGACCTAGTGTGTCTCCTTGGGGAGCACCTGTGCTATTTGTGAAGAAGAAGGACGGGTCACTACGGTTATGTATTGACTACCGTAGGTTGAACCAGGTCACGGTGAAGAACAAGTATCCTTTGCCCAGAATAGATGATCTGTTTGATTAGTTGAGGGGGGCGAAGTATTTTTTGAAGATTGATCTACAGTCGGGATACCACCAGTTGCGCGTGAGAGATGAGGACGTGCAGAAGACAACCTTCAGGACGTGTTTTGGGCACTATGAGTTCCTTGTGATGTCGTTCGGCCTTACGAACGCACCAGCCGTGTTCATGGATCTGATGAACCGGGTATTTCGGCCCTTCCTGTACTGATTCGTCATCGTCTTTATTGATGACATTTTGATATACTCTACTAGTCGAGAAGAGCACGAGGAGCACCTGAGAGCAGTGTTGGGTACACTGAAGAAGAACCAGTTGTTCCCATATTACAAGAAGTGTGACTTCTGGCAGGAGGAAGTCAAGTTCCTCGGACATGTAGTGTCCAAGGATGGGATAGCAGTAGACCTTGCTAAGGTAGCCATGGTTCAGGATTGGCAGCAGCCTGGCTCGGTTACCGAAGTAAGGAGTTTTCTTGGTCTGGCAGGGTATTACAGGCGCTTCATTCGGGATTTCTCGAAGATTGCCCGGCCGTTGTCTCAGTTGACCCAGAAGGACCTGAAGTTCACCTGGAATGAGAAAGCGGAAGCAGCTTTCAAGGAGCTGAAGGATAAGTTGACGTCCGCCCCTGTGCTAGTATTGCCAGAGCAAGGGGAGAAATACATGATATATACTGACGCGTCTCCCGTTGGTTTAGGTTGTGTCCTGATGCAAAAGGACAGGGGTGATTTCATATGCCTCGAGACAATTAAGGAAGCACGAGGAGAATTACCCTACAAACGACTGAGTTGGGTGTCATCTTTGCATTGAAGCTCTGGAGACATTACCTCTACGGAGAGGAGTTCGAGCTTTTCTGCGACCACAAGAGCCTTAAGTACATATTCACACAGCGAGACTTGAATATGAGACAATGCCGATGGATGGAGACCTTGAAGGACTTCAAGTTCGAGGTTTTCTACCATCCTGGCAAGGCGAACCTTGTGGCAGACGCGTTGAGCCGCAAGAAGGCTATAGCATTTGCGGCACCGTTGATGATAGCTGAGTGGGACATGGTTGAGTTCGTGCGGGACTTCAAGCAGAGACTCACTGTGGAGGAGCCATTTGAGTGTGTTGCGCACGTTCGGGTGCGACCACTTATTGACGATAAGGTTATTGAGGCCCAAAAGGGCGATGTGCTGCTGTCTGAGCTTCGAGAGAAAGCTAGCGACGCCGAGGACTCCGAGTGGAGAGTTGGTTCTGATGGGGGTCTACGATTCCGTGGCCGTCTACGCGTTCCTGACATGCCTGACTTGAGACGCGAGCTTCTCGAGTCTGCCCATAACTCGAAGCTTGCGATGCATCCTGGTAGCACGAAGATGTACCGGGATATGAGACGGTCGTATTGGTGAGATAACATGAAGGCCCACATCGCTGAGTATGTGTCTCGCTGTCTCACGTGCCAACAAGTCAAGGCTGAACATCGCCGACCTCCTGGACTGCTTCAGCCCATGCCCATAGCAGAGTGGAAGTGGGACTTCATCTCCATGGACTTCATATCTGGGCTGCCGAAGACGAGAAAGGGACACAATTCCATTTGGGTGATTGTGGACCGGTTGACCAAATCGGCTCATTTCTTCCCTATCAGAGTTACGAACTCTGCAGACGAGCTGGCTAGATTGTACATCAGGGAGATCGTCCGTCTGCATGGAGTTCCTTTAGAGATCGTGTCAGACAAAGACACTTGGTTCACATCTATCTTCTGGACTCGTATCTAGGAAGTGATGGGTGTGAAGTTGAAGTTCAGTACGGCGTTTCATCCTCAGACTGATGGGCAGACAGAGCGGGTGAATCAGATTCTGGAGGATATGTTGCGGGCATGTGTGTTGGACTTCAAGGACAGCTGGGATGACTGTCTCCCTTACGCAGAGTTAGCCTACAACAACAGTTTTCAGGCGACTATTGGTATGGCGCTATATGAGGCCCTATATGGTCGTCCTTGCAGAGTACCGCATTGTTGGACTGAGGTTGGCGAGCGTAGTCTGATTGGCCCGGAGTTGGTACAGGCGACTACAGAGAAGGTCGACATCATCAGGCGTCGACTACTTACAGCACAGAGCAGGCAAAAGAGTTACGCCGATACGAGGCGGCGACCGCTTGAGTTCGAGGTCGGGAATCATGTATTCCTCCGAGTTTCCCCTATGAATGGAGTCCTTCGGTTTGGGAAGAAGGGGAAGCTCACGCCGAGGTTTATCGGTCCATTTCAGATACTGGATCGCGTGGGTGATGTGGCGTATTGTCTCGCTTTGCCCACGCCACTTGCATCTGTACACAACATATTTCATGTATCTATGCTGAATAAGTACGTTCCTGATCCTTCACATATCATCAAATGGGAGCAGGTACAGCTGAGCGAGGATGCTACGTATGAGTTGCGCCCGACGCGTATCCTTGACAGGAAGGAACAGGTACTGCATAGCAAGGTCATTCCACTTATGAAGGTACTATGGACACATCATTCAGAGGAGGAAGCTACTTGGGAGACTGAGGCCGAGGCCAGGAAGAACTACCCTCAGATTCTTGAGGAATACGAAAAGGTACAAATTTCGAGGATAAAATTTTTGTTTAAGGGGGGTAGATTGTAACGACCCGTAAATTTCCGTACAAGGGCTTGAGCATCACCTCGACCAGAAATCACTTAGGATTAAATCCTTTAGAAATTTAACAAAGTTAACTAAGTGCTAAACTATATTAGCCATGAAATCCGTTAGAATCGTTTTAAATACGATCTGCAAGACCCAAAACTTGTAGAATCATTGACGCTAGGTTACCCTAAAGTCTAGGATTAAACTCATTACCCGACTGCTCTCGGGAACGAATTGAAACTCCGTATTAGGTCTAGACCGCACATCGGAAGTCCGATTAACACGAAGTTAAGGAACTAGGACCGCCTCACTGGGCTCGATAACCATCTCGGAAATCAGGTCCAGACGATGTCCCACGGCCATTCGCTTGAGTCCGGAGCGAGGGAGTGTGAAAACCACTATTTTCTTTACAACATAAATATCTTGAATAGTGATCTGGCACCACTCGTTTGCGGATCAGTATTAAGCAACCAGACCGTCAAAATCAGACCAAATTACACCCTCGGATCAGGAAAAATTTCAGGAACATTTACATGTACTTGGAATTTCGGATCGTGGCCCACTGACCGTTGAACTGAAAATGGTCCGCCGCGTGTGATCTGGAAATCCGACCGAGATGAAAATGTAATCCCACGTAGATCCATGAGTTGTGAGCTTAAGTCTGACGTTTGGCTCAAGGGGGGCCGCCAGAAACCCTCTTTTGAGCTGGAACAACGCCGAAATGCTTATAATAGACGTACCCCTTGAACCGGAGTCTATTCCGGAGAGGTTTTAGGCTATATAAGGGCCTTAGAACAGCCCCTCTCACAGCCATACGAATTTGGGATAAAACCCTAGAGAGAGAGAGAGAAAAGGGAGAGAAAGCTTAAGAGTTGTGGGAGAATCTTCCTCCTACTGTTTCAAATCACCACACGGGCTGCACCACCCCTTCCTTGGCGCTTTTCCGGCGATACCGACTCCGTTTTAAGGTAATAAACCCTAACCCTAGATCTGTTTTGAGGTGTATAGGCTACAGGTTATGAAATAACTAACCGATTTCACTCTTTAGGCTAGAAAACTCCCGAATACGGAAGCTCCTCAACCCTTGTCGATCCGTTGAGATTCCAAGAAGCAAGGTGAGGACTTTAGGTGTATAGGTTATGGTTTTCAACGCTTTCAATGTCAGATAATGATAGATTCATGATCTGCATGCAATTGCACATGTACAAAGTGCTTTCCGTTTTCTGTTTCGATTAGAATTGTAGAATATGGAATTTCATATACTCTAGGTATTCGTATAAAATACCGTATACATATTTTTTTTTGGAAATGTGTTTGACATGTTTATTTGTCGTATGGATATACGATATATGGATAAAATACTTATTTGGCGAAAGGGTTCGCCTAAATACATGTTTACTAATATACACCATGTATGTAGAAATACGGTATTGTAAGAAGTACCGTATACATGTATATTTTAGCGAAGTGTTTGTCATGATAAATTGTCGTATAAATATATTATGTGCGTATAAAATATTTGCTTGGCGAAGAGAATCGCCGTAATACAGGTTCCATTGTAGACACTATGTATGTTGAATTTGCGTATCCTAGAAAATACCCCATACGTATAAATTTTGGAGATGTAATTGTCATGATTATTTGTTGTGTGAATATGATATATACGTATAAAATACTAGTTTGGTAAAGGGACAGCCCTAGTACACATTCCGCTAACATACGTCATGTATGTTGAAATTGTGCACTCTAAGTATTTGTGAAATTGATTGTGGGTGTAAGTGCTTAAGTGTTTGCACCTTAGGTAGGTGCTGAGATGGCGTTCTCAACTACCGTAGGGTCACGTATGATACCCTTCATGTGGTTATTTACTCTAACCACTCACTTATGAAATATATGTATTTGTATCCCTATTTGTGTAGTGCTCTATAACATGCTTTTTAACATGTTTTGTAACTTGTTTCATAACATGCTTTATAATATGCTTTATAACATGATTGCTAGTGTGCTTGAATTACTTTGTTTATCATGCTTTACTTCACATGCTATGGTTGGGAATTGATTGAGCTTGGGACTATGTCCATAGTCCAGACATCCGGTATCAGACTTGGAGTTGTGGTTGAGATTCATTTCGCCACACATGATGTGTTGGCAAACCCGTGTCGTACTTCGGTTGGCGATAGTGGTTGGCCACACGAGGTGCTTCTGCGCTTCATATCGCCCAACTTGTTGTGCGCTCGAGCCAGCCGAACACGTCAAAGTAACCCATATGTCTTATGTATGTTCACCATGTTTGGTCGCTAATGTTTGAACCTAGGGTACCAAACTTACCAGTGAAAATCCCGTTAACCATGGTACCTCGATCTGCTAAGACTCATGAGCCGGGTATGATGGTATGGGACACCGTGGTCGAGCTGTCGGCCTACGCTGGGGCTACGTGCCTCCCCGTAGTGACCAGTGAGCAACTTAACTCGTGAGCCGATTATGGTGGTTTGGGACACTATATTCACGCTGTCGGCCTACATTGATAAGGTGATGGGGGAGCGGTGCAACCTTTGTGCGCAATGACCACAGCGACCCTTTGTAGTGACCGCGAGCATACTCTCGAAATCGCAGTGCACCTTAGGGTTCGCCGCGATATATAGAGTATGAACTAGGCCTATTTCTGTATAATGATGAATCGTTTAAGGGGTGATGGGGGAGTGGTGTAACCTTTGTGCGTAACAGCCCTGGCAGCATCTGCAGTGACCTATAAAATACACCATCGTCTGATATTAACTAGGACTAACAACCCTAGAATGGATCATGTTTGGGAATGATATAAGGAAGGTACCTTAGTTTCCCAATCCTGCTGTTTGAATTGGACTAATTAATAACTCGGTAATCATGCTCATCATGCATTGCATGTGCCTGGAAGATGTGGAGCACTATGGGATGAAAGCATGCCATGAGCGTGAGATGGTGTCTCATGAGGGAGTATGTCGGTGAGGGCATCCATCATACCTGCATTCATACTTGCATTAGTAAGAGTAATTAGGAGTGTTTGATTTACTGCTTTATCATTACTGCTTGACTGCATTGATAACATGTTAACCTATGCTTTATGGTTTCACTGAGTTAGCTACTCACTCCCACATTACGGGACGGTGTTGCGCACACCAATCAGACTCTGTCTCAGGTTTAGGCGAGCCGACGACTCTGGAGGCGGAGCCTGATTATGACGAGGACCAGGAGGAGTTCTCGTATATGTAGTTCTCTGGCGGCTTCGACTAGGCTGTCATGACCGACGAGTTTTACAGGGATTGTTACTTAGCTTCATTTTCGACATTTTGTTTATAAAACAGACATGTATATGGTGACTCAGATGGATTCATACTCTGAAGAATGAAACGATTATTTTGTTTCTTTACATACATATATATAGTTCAGTCTTCCACTTGCTTTTATACAATTGATCTGGAGTATGAATTTCTGTTTTGGTATAATCTCACTCATGTTTATTGCTCTAACACAGATAACATTTAATCATCATTAATTATGTTGCATAAGTGATGCGTTGGAACTCGGAAGTTGAGTTACACTCGACCCCCGATTTTTAGGGCGTTACAGTAACGCCCTGAAAATTGGGGGTCGAACAAAGCTTAGCTCCCAAGTTCCAACGCATCACTTATGCAATACAGATAATGATGATTATGATGAGAGCATTGAAACATGAATGGGATTATACCAAAATAGCATATCATACTCCAGAGACAGTTAAATTGCAAGCGAAAGATTGTGATAGATATATAAAATATATAAACTATGGTGAGTCTCCAGAGTGTGATAATGTTACCAGGTTAATTAATTACAAGTACAATTCCAAAATATACCAAATTGTGTAAGATCATCTAGTTGACATCCCTGTAACCCCATCGATCAAGACATGGCTCACATGGAGCCGCTAGAATACAACATATACAAGCAAGCATCATCGTCATCGCAAAGGTCCGGCTCTGCCTTATAAGCATCGCCAGCACCTGCAGCTACAACAGGGTCTGGTTGGTGTGTACAACACCGTCCCGTAACGTGGGAGTGAGTGATCAACTCAGTGGAACAATAGAGCATAGGTTAACATGTTATCAATTCAGTCAAGCAGTAATGATAAAGCATTACAATCAAACATTCCTAAGTACTGTAATTAATGCAAGGATAAGATGCAATAATGATGCATGCCCTAGTCAACATACTCCCTCGTGCGATACCATCTTACGTCCACGGCATGCTTTCATCCCTCAGTGCTCCACATCTTCCAGGCACATGCACTGCGATATGAACATGATTACCAAGTTGTTATTAGAACTTTTCATACAGCAGGATTTGGGAAACTAAGGTACCTCCCTTATATCATTCCCAAATAAGGATCCTGTCTAGGGTCGTCACTCCTAGATAATCTCATATGATGATACGATTCTAGGTCACTATAAAGGGCTGTTAGGGCTGTTACACACACTCATTGCACCGCTCCCCCATCACCTTATCAATACAGGCCTAGTTTATACCCTGTTTACTATGGGAAGGCTCGTCGCCTCTCTACAGATTCAGAGTATGCTCGAGGTCACTACACCGGGTACAGTCGGGGCTACCAGGGCTATTACAAGCATTCATTACACCACTCGCCCATCACCCATCAAAACAGTGTAGGCCGACAGCTTGAATACAGTGTCCCATACCACCATATTCAGCTCATGAGTCTGGGTTTCTCACTGGTTACTACAAGGAGGCTCATGGCCCCAACGTAGGCCAACAACTCGACCACGGAGTCCCATACCACCATGCCTGGCTCATGAGTCTTGGCGGATCGAGGTACCAAGGTTAACAGGGTTACACTGGTAAGTTTGGTACCTTAGGTTCAAGCAGTAACGTCTAAACATGGTGAACACACATTAGACAGATCGGGTTACTGGACGAGCACGACTAGCACGAGCGCACAACCAGCTGAATGACATGAAGTTCATAAGCACTTCATGTGGCCTAACCACTGTTGCCAACCGAAATATGACTCAGGTTCGTCAAACACATCCTACGTGGCGAAGGAATCTCAACCACGAACTCAAGTCTATTACCGATCACTTGGACTATAACATAGCCCCAATCATATTCAATCCATAACCAGAAAGCATGTATAATAGTCAAAGCAGACTTAACAAAGGAATTCAAACATGTTAACAAGCAAGTTATAACACAATATAAACAGGAAATACAACACATACATTTCATAAGTAAGCGATTAACTTAAACAACTTACATGAAGGAAATCATACACATCACTAAGGTAGTTGAGAATCCTATCTCAACACTTACCTAAAGCACAATCATCTAAATACTTACTTAAACAAGCATTTTCACAAACACTTAGAATACACTTATTAACATACATAACGTATATTAGCCAAAACATGTATTAGGGCGAATTCTTTCACCGAGTAAGTATTACACTTATATATAGCATGTTCATACAATAATTTATCATGAAAAACACACTTTCAAAATTTGTACGTATACGGTATTTTCTACAAATATACATAATACACCATACGCCATAATTTGCATACTTAACCAAATCGAAAAACAAACATCGCATTTTGCATATACAATAACACCCAGATCATGAATCTATCATTATCTAACATTGAAAGCGTTGAAAACCATAACCTATACATCTAAAGTCCGCACCTTACGCCGTAGAAACGAGTAACGGACTCAGTTAAACACCAAGTGTTAATCACTGGCAGAATGGCAACCTAAGACATGAAATAGGCTAGCTATTTCATCACTTGCAACAATCATAACCCTAAAACAGATTAGGGTTAGGGTTTCTTACCAAGAAACGAAGTTGGAATCGCTGGAAAAGTGATTAAATCGGAGTAATTAAGCACATAGGATAGTAGGGTAGGGTATCAAGAAGGATCTCCCACTTTTCCCACACTTTCTCTCTTTTCTCGCTTCTCTCTCCTAGGGTTTTTTTCCAAATTCGTATGGAATGAATGGGAGAGGGTTTAAGGTCCTTATATAGGCTTAAAACTAACGAAAATAGACTCAGGGCCAAGGTATACTTAGGTTATGTCCAAAGGGAGACTGTTTTGTCTCAACGGAGCACTTCTGAAGCCCCCCCTTGAGCCAAAGGTCGGACTTAAGCTCACAGACATTGGATCTAGGTCGAGTTACGTTTTCTGTCCGATCGGATTTACAGATTGCCCGTGGCGGACCAGTTTCAGTTCAACGGTTACCGAAACTCGATCGGGGTTACAAGTACACGGACATATGTATGAAATTTCCCCTGATCCGAGGGTGTATTTGGGTCAGATTCTGACGGTCTGATTGCTTATATCAAGCTCAGAAGCGACAAGTCTCAGATTACTTAAATTTAGAATTTATTTCTAATTAATTTCACGTTTCTCACACTCTTCACTCCGGGCCCATGCGAATAGCACCAGGACACAATTTGGATTTGATTTCCGAGATGGTTGTTAAGCCTAGCAAGGCGGTCCTAATTCTATAACTTCGTATTATTCAAACTTTCGATGTGCGGTCCAGATCTGATACGGAGTTTCAATGTGCTCCCGAGAGCAGCTGGGTAATGAGATTGATCCTAGATTTTAGGGTAACCTAGCGTCAATGATTCCACAAGTTTTAGGTCTTGCAGATCGTATTTAAAGTGATTAGTGCGGATTTCGTAACTAATCCAGTTTAGCACTTAGTTAACTGTCTAATTCTTAAAGGATTTGAGGTTTGAGAGGTTCATAAGGGGTTAGGATCTACCCCTTGCCTAAGGACATCTAACTGCAGGTTAGCAAAAATCTGGGGCGTTACATGGTGTTTAGTCCATAGCGATACTTATGATTGCTACGATGTTGGGTCAGTTGACTAACCGCCCAAACTAAAGGGGTGGCCTGAGTTAGGATGGCCATCCTAGGCTTGTTCGATCAACCCAACGATCGACAGTAGCTGAACTACATGGGATGCTTACACCCAATGCCGGTTGCGTGGGGGTTCTCCCAGATTAATCAGATTAGTCCATTAACCGATTAATCAAGTATGTTCACAATGTATGACAAGACCAAATTGAATCTAGGATACCCCGTTCCCAATGGATGAGTCCAGTTATAACCATTAGTGTGATACGATCCCACTAAGACCCATGGTCGGGTATGGTAAAATGGGATACCGTGTCCAAGCTATCAGCCTATTCTGGGGTGACGAGCCTCCTCGTAATGACCAGT
The DNA here is from genome assembly GCA_030180095.1 of Magnolia changhungtana. NCBI lineage: Eukaryota > Viridiplantae > Streptophyta > Magnoliopsida > Magnoliales > Magnoliaceae > Magnolia > Magnolia changhungtana. The sequence continues at coordinate 1,962,551 of JASAUF010000473.1, read as the reverse complement.
GAGCATTAATAGAGGTGAAAGATTGTTATTCGAATGACCCCCACAAAATTTATCTATCAATGGTTTTGTGTCAGAGTATCGTTCGAACCACTTGATCGTGAATGGAATTGGGTGACGAGCCCTTTCCTTAATGGTGGTTTGGTTTTATGTGACAAGCCCGCACCTCAGAATTAAGTGATCATACTTGGTGTTTGTGTGACGACCCATACCAGGTTGATCCCCATACCTTAGGTATAATGTCATACCTTCGAAATTGTTGATTGGTGAGATAAACGGGTGATACCTAAAGTTGGATTAAGGGAGACTGGTAAGGAGCCGCTACGTGTGGCAATGAGCCACATGATCCGAATAAGGACTAGTGATATGGCATCGATATCTTAGCTTCGCCAATATGTTGGATGAATGGAACTTAATAATTACTCGGCTAACATATGCACCAATCGCATTGCATTAGATAAGAAGTGGCGATTTGGCGTTGGAGTGGCATGATGAGAGAGTGTTAACATTTACGAAATAGGCATTGAAGTCGCTTAGGAGAGAGTGTTGTTTGGAAAGACCATTCATCATGTCATATCTTCATATGCACATTTAACAAGAGTATTTTGGAATTGTTTGATTTATTATTTTATCATTACCTGTGTTGATTGGGTTAATAACATGTGTAACTTAGAACTAATGGAACCACTGAGTTAGCTATTCACTCCCACCTAGGACAATGTTTTAAAACACTAACCATGTATATAATTGATGCAGGTACTAGTGAGACCTCAGACGGGTAGGCTTAAATCGGCTTGTGCCACCACCGTTACGTTTTGGAGGATTGGGCATAAACTGAAAACTCTACACTTTAACCATCTTGGGTATGTACAATGTGGCTTGTTTAATCCTCATTTCTGTGAACACCACTTTTCAATTGTACTTTGATTGTCTACCCTATATTTAATAATTTGTGTTATCTCTACTTCGCTTCGGTTCCGCTAAGTTGAATTACGCAACTCTGATTATTCGTGTATAAAATTAATGTGAATTAGAATGAGGACACATACGCATTTTATTAAGCTAACACCTAGGAACTCGGGATCAGAGTCTATATACTCGAGTAACGATTTTCGGGACATTACAAAAAAACTTGAATTTAAATGTAGGGAGTAGAGTTCTCGAATCTCATTCTATTCGACCAAGTCAAGTCAAGTAGAACCGAGTTTGAGATTAAGTTAAATTGAATCAGATAGTCGCGATATGTTGATTTATTAAGGATTATTATTCAAATTAGTTTTTTTGAATTAAATAAGTTAATGATTAAATAAGTTAATGATTAATTTTCACTTGAATTGTAGAAATTGTAAGTTGCAATTACCTCATTTGGATTTTAAATTGAAGTTGATTTAAATTGGAATTTGGGTTAGTCGAGGTATGTATATCTCAACCCTTCTTTTGAGTTCAAATAATAGGTTAAATTAGAGGCTAATCTAGTTTTCTTAAGTGCCAATGTGGATCATTAAATGTAGAACTTGTGCTTTCTCAAAACTCATCCTTGGATTGCATTTTAGTCATCAGACTCCTACTTGAAAGGTGGGGATCACCCTTCAAGCTTTTCTATATCATGACAGTTAGCTTAGTTCATCTATTTTATTAATTACTTAATATAGCACTCAATGGAAATGATGATAAATGTTAGCTTCTATTTGAGTAATCCTTCATATATGATTGATGATTGGATTTAAATTCAAGTATTTAAACGTATTATGGATCTCAAACATCTATATTTTGATTTAAGATGAGTACTTTACATGTGCAATTGCTATCAATATTGTTCGTGGCTTATTTTGCCACTTGTGATTACTGGATGGTATTATTGGAGGTCCTCGAACTAGTAACCATTTTTGTCTAATATAATAAATGAAATTTTGTTGTGGACTTACCATTTTGTGGATCATTTATGCCTATGTGGCTTTTGGGAATAATCCATTTTTTATTATATCCTTTGATGGACTATTTGTCAAACTCCAAACTCAGAAACCGGGCTCACAAACTTCCCGATCGCCGAATTCGGTGCCGATAGCCTCCATAGTACCCCATTCTCGGCTTCCAGCGCCCATACGCCAGATTTTCGATCCTGGGATCCTACAAGGAGAATTTTCAACGTACATTTATCTCGTAAGAAGCATAACTACAAGTTTACCCAAATCACAAAGGCAACATCATCTTCACATATCCACTAATATAAACATTTGAATACAGTGTTGAAAGGGAAATATACATATATCGAAAATCAAAGCTCCAGAAGACCGCTGCATGCTCAATGCTCAACGCTGCTGCAACGTAACGTCACCTGCACGCATCTATCGTGCATAAGCTTATAGAAAGCTTATAGGGTGGTAAAAGTGTGTGCACAAGATAAGTGTCAAGTATTCAATACAATGCATGATTATACAATGTCAGAAATGCTGTCAAGATCATGAATCATACGATATCAGAGTAAGTGGAAACATACTGGTAAGTCCACGAGTCATACAATATCAGAGTATACAATGCAAATCATAATGAGCTAAATATCATATACTAAGGATGCAATGCAATATACAAATCCTGCAAGTCCGTCTAGGCCATATAAGTGTAGAAATGTAACAACCCAAAATGCCATATGCCGTGGATGTAATGTAATATGTGATGTGAATGAAATGACCAAGCTGGAGTGTGAGGTCAGGATGATAGTACGTAGTAACGCAGACTATGGAGTCCATCACAAGGGACTTCTATCCAAACCAGTACTATACTTAAAGTTGGATAGCCAGACTCAATGTGGTAGACTCCTGATCTCAGGTTGGTCGCGTGCCCCAACAGAAATCCTAGCCACTACGAAGTACACACAATGACTTGATTTCGCACCACCAGCCAGAGTGGATAGTGAATTAATGCATGAATGAGTAAAATGCTAGGTATACAACTCCTTCTCAGTAAGTCCACATATCATACCGTACATCTCTGGGATCATCATCGGGGTCTAGTACACTCCAAACCAGATTGCCACCCCATTGCGTATAACAAGGTGAGTGGAAGAGACCTCACTATCTGCCTGCCAATATCGGGCCTGGCTCGTCGATAGTGGACTTATTCCTCAAGCTGGTCAAACTCAGCCTAGGTTTGCCCCCTCCTCTTGGGCAGGTAAGGCTGCACCCCCTTCTAACCGACCACGACACAGTGGGAGACGTGGCCTAACGGTATACGGCCCTCATGCGCTCATGCATCCACTCAGTCTAGATGTTGAAGCAACCTCTGGAACTAAGAGGGTTTAGGGACTTTACCTAGGGATATCTATAGCACCCCATGTGGAAAAGATTTACAGTGTCCCATCTGGCCATCCATGACATGCCTGTGGAGGCTACGGCCCTGATGTCGCCAGGGCGTACAGTGCTCATGTCACACAAATGAGAGATGCATGAGTCACACAGTCCAATCATACATCAATCCTGCGCATACCGTGCGCTCATGTGGGGCAACTCCACCTATCAGGGAGCCCCATGAACAACCTACCCTATGGCATATGCAATGGCCATCACATCTCATAACAAACATGCAGATGATGCGTATGGGCATGTATCATGATGCTATGCTGTCACATACTCATAATCGGTATCAATAACCGGTATCGGTAATTGATGTTTTATTTAAACCAACGTGATTTAAATGATTTTTAAACTCGTAAGTATACGAATCAGATGTAGATATAGTACGTATTACGAGATCATTCCCACGAGGACTGGTCGTCACAATTCAAATCTATGATTCTCCTTAACTAATCCAACAAATAATGGAGCGAGTTACTAAGCACAATTTTATGAAAAACAATTGAGAACAGGGAAGAAAATTCAATCAGAGAGAGCACTAGGACTTTCGAATCCACCCCTAATTATCTTATCCCTTATTTTATCTGTTAATTCACCCTAATCTAGATTGATAAACTTATATAAAGAAAGCACAATCTGTGTCCTTAGTCGGGCATACAGAATGTCTAATCTCCTAAAGCAATGCAATGAATAACACATCCCATGTCCTTGGTCGGGCACAGAGGGTGTATAATTCATTAAAGCACCCTGTTTCTCCCTCTATAGGAAACCTGTTCATGTTCAGACACAAGCACCTAGAATAAGCATCCAGACAACATCCATATATAGACTCTGGTCAAGTTCATAGATGGAGAAGTACAAAATTTAAACCAATCAAGCACACTAAAGAAAGAAACAAACCAATCGAATCAAGGTAAAATCAACATATAACCAGAGTTATTCAAATTAGGGGCTTCATCTCAGCCCTAGCTAATGAATTTAACCTAGCATAAACATGATTAAGCTAGGAAAAACATAAAAATAAAGGAAATAAAAATAAACTCTCTCTCTCTTCCAAACTCTCCTCCCTCTCTGGATCTCTCTTCCTGGCGTTTTCCCCCTTGCTCACCTCAAGCTCCGGATCCCCCCTTTCCTACGTCCAAAGCTCTCTTTTATAGCTGCTGGAGGCGGTGGAAGGCTGTAGTCGGTTGGAGACTCTTTACGCAGCAACGTGCGTAACGGGGCCACTGACCGACGCTAGATGTTGGTGGGACCCATTTCTTGGTCTTACTCACAAGATCCAATCCATTCATTGGATTGTACACGAAATTTCAGCTGGAAATGACTGCTTTTGAATTGCCTTTGATGAGGTCCACCTGATTTTCTGGTCTACCGTCAGTCCTACTTTTGAACGGTGAAGATCCCATTCTCTTTACTTCTCCAAATTCTGTCACTAGGTCTTGGTAAGGTGGGCCATAGGAATCTAATAAACAGTTTGGATTGTCCATTTGAACAATGGATGGGGCCTACAAACTTTCGCAAAACGGACGCAGTCCATTTGTTACGCAGCCAGTAAAACGGACGCTACTGCTGTGACAATCGGTGGGTCCCAACTTGATGTCTATGGAGAAATCTAAGCCGTCCATTAGATAAAGGACGAAAATTCAGACGGACACATGTAGTTTTTATCTTCTGCTGATGAGGCCCACCCGATATTTTCCTCTACCGTTCAATCAGATTTTGAATGGTTAAAAAAACAATCTTCAATGTCTTTTTTCGATTCTGCCACCTAAACAGTAATGAGAGGCTTCCTTGGGCTCTGATGGACGGTCCGGATTGGATCTCTGACTCGTGATGGTAGCCCACAGCAGAAGACTGTAAGTCTCTGTTTAAAACAGGAAATGCCAAGTGCCGTTTTTGAATTTGAGAAGGAGAGTCGGTCAGCACCTGCTGACCGACTTTTAGATTTCTTAGTGCACGTCCGGTGCATCTATGCACGTTGCACAATCAATGCTTGTGTGGATCCAACGGATACTTGTATCCGTAATCTGCTCCGTCCATTCATTTTAACACGTCATTTAATGGGTTAAACCCAAGTTTGAAGCATATCTAGTTCTCAGGCGGGACACAAATCATGATACTAGGGGATGATCTGTCTGTTACGCCACTTCCTCAGTGATCCAATGGATGAATTTTAATGTGTACGGTTAATTTATGGCCCCCATGCCATGTATGAAGTTTCGAGTCAAATGGATAGTTGGAACACTGTGATCTTGCATTCTGGACATTTTTCGGGCCCCACTTAACGTGAACGGCCTGATTTTCTTGGATCCCTGGCGTGTAAATTCTTCAATATTGGTCCTCTGGAGTACGTCCCTTGCTCTGATGACTTCGGAACGTCAAACCCACTCTTTTAATACTCTTTTTCAGTCCACGCTCTTAATTACTCCCTACAACAAAAACACGATTAAAATATTCAATTAAGCGTTATCATGTATGTAAAATCAGGCAATAATTGTGGTCTAATATGCAATATTCGACCCTCATCACAACCCCCAACCATCATTTTGCTAGTCCCTAGCAAAACATGCGAAAAATATTTTCAGAAAAAAAATGGCAATTCCTGTAAACCCAAGTGACATGTGAACAAATAGTCGAGATGTGAGAATTCTAAGATTCATGAATGGTGAGCAGAATTTTCCCCTGGAATCAAGCTTACAGTAAACTTCATAATCAAATTCAAAGTATTAATCCATCAATTAGAACATTCTAAACATTGAGTTCCATGAGTGTATAGTGTAATCTCGGCTTATGATCATTAAGAGATCCAATTGTCAATTTCCATGATATGATTAGTAACCAACGAGAGCATTCAGGACATCCAAAACCTAAACTAAAACTTGCCTCATAAAATATTCTTTTTCTTTCTTTCAGCTTTTGATTTTTTCTATTAAAAGTAACACCAAGAAGGGGAATTAAATTCTCACCTATAGGGAGCAAACCTATGGTGAAAACTTGTCACCTAACTTTTCTCACATGTCAACTATGGGGAATCGAATCTACACCTATAGGGAGCAAACCTATGGTGAAGTTCGATCGCCCAACCCTTTCAATTCTTCTTTATAAACTGATGCTAAAATTTTATTTTTCAGGCTGGTCCCTTTCATGCTTAGTGATTACCAAGTTAATCATTTACTTATCAAACCGGAACCTTAATGTGTAAGCGAGATGTGATATGCGAAATCATGACTCAATCAATGTTTAAAGCTTTTAATCATGGGTTAATAATTCAAATTTAACTGTGAAATCTAACAGACAACTGAATCCAAGAGTCATAAATTACCAACATTCTGTATCATTTAATTTTAAAATCACAACTATCCTTCAAAATCACTTCAAATTCACAAGAAATTCCAGAAAAATTTAAAATTTTTCACAATTTTGATCAAGAACAGGAAAATACTGATTAGGTAACCTAATCTCCCACCCCTAACCTAAAATCTACATTGTCCTCAATGTAAAAGAAATAAGCATGCGATGCACATGAGACAACAAAAATAAGAGAGGAGTGAGGGAAAGATAGTACCTAGACGAAGAATCAAGAGGTTGTCCCAAGGAAATCTCAACGTAAAAGTGAGTCAGCAAAAGAGAGGAATCAACAAAATAACAAAAATAAATCATATAAAAAAACTACCTATACCACTTTCGCAGGTGCTCTCAATTGCATTTAGCTTATGCAACAAGCCTTTAAACCCCTAGGTTACCCCTAGTGGACGAGTTGTAGTCTCATGAGGGTTCGCAGAAATGATACCCACAAATATTGAACTAACTAACTAGGAAAAAGAAATAAAAGAAAATAAAAGGTTGGGTTGCCTCCCAGGAGCGCTAAGTTTAACGTCTTCAGCCAGACAAGCAATGCAAGCACCCATGGACCATGAATTAATCAATCTTGATAGCTTGGGTCCGCCAACTGAATTATCTCAACACCTTGATTAACCAATCCTAGACAAGTAATGTGAGTTCCCATGAACTGTGCTATCTGAAATGAGGTAAATGATACTATCGTCTAATAATTTACAGACTTCTGATCGAACGACTTCTTTCATGTTAGGATTACGCCTCCTTTATAATTCAAGTGATATTTCCGTAGCATGATCCATACATACAGTGGGGCATACTCCCTGTATTTTTGCTATCTTCCACTCAATTGCTGCCTTATATGTTCTAAGAACATTAAACAACCTACTCTCCCTTGCCTTCTCAGAGTTAGAAACTATGATGTCAGGTAGAGTCTCAGAGGGACCTAACAATGCATACTTGAGATCTGTAGGTAATTGTTTAAGGTCAAGTGCAGGTGACTTCTCAATAGATAAGCCTGGTTTAGACTCAGAGGGATGAAGAGGTTCCACTTTCTCTCTCCATCTTTCAGTCTCCAATATAGGAGTAGAGTCGAGCAGTGCATTGACTTCGTGGATGGGACTATTTATGTCAAAATCCATGTCATATTGTGCTAAGCAGGTCTCAAGTGGATCTTCAAAAGATTTAAGGAAGGAGTCCTGCACTAGACTCTCGATCATGTCTGCTTCAAATATGTCTTCCAAATCTGTGAATTGTTGTCCAGCATTAAAGACATTGAGTTTAATATTCATGTTACCAAAGGACAACTTCAAAACTCCATTCCTGCAATTTATAATAGCATTAGATGTGGCAAAAAATGGACGACCCAAGATGACCGGGATCTGACTAGTCGGATTCCGGACAGGCTGAGTATCTATAACGATGAAATCAACTGGAAAATAAAACTTATCAACCTGGATTAGCACATCTTCAATAACACCCCGGGACACCTTGACAGATCTATCAGCTAGTTGTAATGTTACTTTAGTCAATTTCAACTCACCAAGTCCCAGCTGCTCATAAACCGAATATGGTAACAAATTGATGCTCGCCCCTAAATCAAGCAATGCCTTCCCGATCTTATGATCTCCTATGACGCAAGAAATGGTGGGAGCTCCTGGATCCCTAAATTTAGGAGGGGTGTTATGTTGGATCATGGAGCTGAGTTGCTCTGCAAGGAAGACTTTCTTATGAACATTCTGCTTACGCTTTTGAGTGCATAAATCTTTAAGAAACTTAGCGTAAGCAGGGACTTGCTTGATAGCATCAAGTAACGGAATGTTGACTTGCACTTTTTTAAATACATCCAAGATTTCATCAAAGTTGTTTCTTTTCTTTATTGGTGCCAGGCGTTGAGGAAATGGTGCTTTGGGCACATAGGGTGGCACATTAGTGGCTCTTGGAGAGTCAAAGAGCTTTTGGACTTTGGATGCATTAGTGTGTCTCTTTGCTTCATCTTGATCTTCTGCTTTGGAATTTGATTCATCCCTAGGCATCTCTATTTTGTTGTCAATCTGTTTGCCTGACCTAAGGGTAGTGATCGATTTGGCTTGCTCACGATATTGCTCTTGGTTAGAATTAGAGCCAATCTCATACTGTCCCTTTGGATTAACCACAGGTTGGCCAGGGAACTTACCTTTCTCTTTCTCATTCAATGCGGTAGCTAGTTGACCCAATTGTACTCTAGCTTGGCAATGGATTGCGCATTTGCATGTAAGCTTTGCTGGTTGGCTAGTAAGGTTTGTTGGGTGTCTTTTTGGAATTGGAGAGAACTCTGCATAAAAAGATTAAGTGTTTCTTCAAGAGATAGTTTCCGTAATTGTGAGGGACCTTGTTGATATTGTGGAAACTGTTGAAGTTATTGATTGCCAGCTTGAGGGTAAGGTTGTATGGGAGGATTTCTAGATGGTCCTCCTTGTTGTGGTCCATTTTCCCAAGAGAAATTTGGATGCCTAGCCCAACCTGGGTTGTATGTTTCTGAGTAAGGATTATTCTCAGGTCTTTGAAAAGTGTTCATTGAATGTACTTGTTCAGAGAGAAGTTCTGGGAATGCTGCACTAGATGGACAAGACTGCATAGGATGGGCAGGACTAGAACATATGCCTCATGCCTCAACTTGAGTTATTTGTGGAGGTCCATTATGCAACATCAGAGCATCAACCTTCTTTGTCAGGCCATCAATCTTGGCATAGAGATCTGGCGTGATTCCTATCTCATATATACCACCTCTCTTCTGTGGTTGGGGACTTCTTTCACCTCTATTTGAATAGTCCCATTGCTGGGAGTTTTCGCACAAAGTTTCAAAGAAATTCCACGCTTCGACATCGCTTTTGGTCATGAACGACCCTCCACTAGTGGCATCAACCATGCGACGGTTCTAGGGTGTCAGACCGTCATAGAAGTATTGAACTTGTTGTGACTTCTCAAAACCATGGTGTGGACATTTAAGAAGCAAATCCTTCCATCATTCCCAACATTCATGAAAGTGCTCACCCTCTTTTTGTGTGAAATTAGTGATTTCTCTACGGAGGGCATTAGTTTTGTGAACGGGGAAGAACTTGTTTAAGAACTTCTTAGACAGTTGGTCCCATGTAGCAATAGATCCAACTTCTAGAGAATTCAACCATGCTTTCGCCTTATCCTTCAAAGAAAAAGGAAACAGGCGTAGGCGGATCAAATCGTCTGAGAAGTTTTGGAACTTAAAGGTAGAGCAAATGTCCAGGAATTCTTTCACATGATGATATGGGTCCTCCTTATCTAAACCATAGAAGGATGGCAACAATTGTATGACCCCAGGTTTAAGTTCAAAGTGCACTGCCGTAGTGGCTGGAAACACTATGCATGAAGGCGCATTAAATCGGACAGGAGCTGAATAATCTCTGAGAGCTTTAACTTCATTCTCATTTGCCATTTCAACAGGATTATTTCTCAATCTTCCAGGAAGTGTTCTTTCTATTTCAGGATCAACAGACGTTAGTTCTATATTCAGAGATCTACGTCCTAGCACAAACTAAGTTACTGCAAGGTAGGAAAGAAAACTAAACTAAACTAAACTGCAACCTAAGAGAAATAAAACTAGAAATAAAAAGCATGAATTCCTAAAAACAAGATAAAACTATGTAAGCAAGAATTGGAAGAAAGAACCCGGAAAAAGAGATGATTGATGTCTGAAGAATTGAGAGCTCCTCCTTCTCTTTGAAGAAAATTTTATTATTAGCTTCCTTAATTCCTGTAAACAAAATCAAAACAAAAACAAATTCGACTTCCTAAACTAATGCTAGAAAAGAAAATCCTAAGCAATGGTTAGTTTCTAAAAAAATTTCTAATCTTGAAAGGCTAAGTTAGTTTCTAAAAAGAGTAAAAAAAAAAATTCTAAAATTAGAAAATAGAAAGTTACTAAATCTAAAATTAGAGAATTAGAAAATTTCTAAAAAGAAAAATAAAATCCTAATTCTAAAAATAGGAATTAGAGAAAGATGAAGAATTTAGAAAGAGGTTACTAAATTAAAAATATATGTCAGGACCCTACAATATAGGAAATAGGTTAGTTTCTAAAATAAAGAGAAACCACTAATCTAAAGTTAGTAAAAATCCTAAGCTATGAATTATGATAAGAAGGAATCTTAAATTCAATTTGGATCGAAAAAGTCCCCAGCAACGGCGCCAAAAACTTGATGTTTTATTTAAACCAACATGATTTAAATAATTTTTAAACTCGCAAGTATACAAATCAGATGTAGATACAGTACGTATTATGAGATCGTTCCCACGAGGACTGGTCGTCACAATTCAAATCTATGATTCTCCTTAACTAATCCAACAAATAATGGAGCAAGTTACTAAGCACAATTCTATGAAAAATAATTGAGAACAGGGAAGAAAATTCAATCAAAGAGAGCACTAGGACTTTCGAATCCACCCCTAATTATCCTATCCCTTGTTTTATCTGTTGATTCACCCTAATCTAGATTGATACAACTTATATAAAGAAAGCACAACCTATGTCCTTAGTCGGGCATACAGAATGTCTAATCTCCTAAAGCAATGTAATGAATAACACATCCCATGTCCTTGGTCGGGCACAGAGGGTGTATAATTCATTAAAGCACCCTGTTTCTCCCTCTATAGGAAACCTATTCATGTTCAGACACAAGCACCTAGAATAAGCATCCAGACAACATCCATATATAGACTCTGGTCAAGTTCATAGATGGAGAAGTACAAAATTTAAACCAATCAAGCACACTAGAGAAAGAAACAAACCAATCGAATTAAGGTAAAATCAACATATAACTAGAGTTATTCAAATTAGGGACTTCATCTCAGCCCTAGCTAATGAATTTAGCCTAGCATAAACATGATTAAGCTAGGAAAAACATAAAAATAAAGGAAATAAAAATAAACTCTCTCTCTCTTCCAAACTCTCCTCCCTCTCTGGATCTCTCTTCCTGGCGTTCTCCCCCTTGCTCACCTCAAGCTTCGGATCCCCCCTTTCCTACGTCTAAAACTCTCTTTTATAGCCGCTGGAGGCGGTGGAAGGCTGTAGTCGGTTGGAGACTCTTTACGCAGCAACGTGCGTAACAGGGCCACTGATCGACGCTAGATGTTGGTGGGACCCATTTCTTGGTCTTACTCACAAGATCCAATCCAATCATTGGATTGTACACGAAATTTCAGCTGAAAATGACTGCTTTTGGATTGCCTTTGATGAGGTCCACCTGATTTTCTGGTCTACCGTCAGTCCTGCTTTTAAACGGTTAAGATCCCATTCTCTTTACTTCTCCAAATTCTATCACTAGGTCTTGGTAAGGTGGGCCATAGGAATCTAATAGATAGTTTGGATTGTCCATTTGAACAATGGATGGGGCCCACAAACTTCCGCAAAATGGATGCTGCTGCTGTGACAATCGGTGGGTCCCACCTTGATGTCTATGGAGAAATCCAAGCCATCCATTAGATAAAGGTCAAAAATTCGAACGGACACATGTAGTTTTTATCTTCTGCTGATGAGGCCCACCCGATATTTTCCTCTACCATTCAATCAGATTTTGAAAGGTTAAAAAACAATCTTCAGTGTCTTTTTTCGATTCTGCCACCTAGACAGTAATGAGAGGCTTCCTTGGGCTCTGATGGACGGTCCGGATTGGATCTCTAACTCGTGATGGTAGCCCACAACAGAAGACTGTAAGTCTCTGTTTAAAACAGGAAACAGCAAGTGCCATTTTTGAACTTGAGAAGGAGAGTCGATCAGCACCTGCTGACCGACTTTTGGATTTCTTGGTGCACGTCCGGTGCATCTATGCACGTTGCACAATCAATGCTTGTGTGGGTCCGACGGATACTTGTATCCGTAATCCGCTCCGTCCATTCATTTTAACACGTCATTTAATGGGTTAAACCCAAGTTTGAAGCATATCCAGTTCTCAGGTGGGACGCAAATCATGATACTAGGGGCTGATCTATCTGTTGCGCCACTTCCTCAGTGATCCAATGGATGAATTTTAATGTGTATGGTTAATTTATGGCCCCCAGGCCATGTATGAAGTTTCGAGTTAAATGGATTGTTTGAACACTGTGATCTTGCATTCTGGACGTTTTTCGAGCCCCACTTAACGTGAACGGCCTGATTTTCTCGGATCCCTGGCGTGTAAATTCTTCAATATTGGTCCTCTGGAGTACGTCCCTTGCTCTGATGACTTCGGAACGTCAAACCCACGCTTTTAATACTCTTTTTCAGTCCACGCTCTTAATTACTCCCTACAACAAAAACACGATTAAAATATTCAATTAAGCGTTATCATGTATGTAAAATCAGGCAATAATTGTGGTCTGATATGCAATATTCAACCCTCATTAGTAATCGTCATCGATAATCGACCTCGATGAGAATGGGCCTAACAAGGCCTAAGGGAAGGTCACAATGTGGACATTCAACCATCATTGCCCATCAATGTGGACATTTAACCAACATTGCTCCCAAGGAGTGGTCCACATGGAGCCAAACATATAATGAGCCCATGGCCTCACACAAGGGCCTCATACACAATATAATGGGCCACATACCTGGGCCTAATACACATCACATTGGGCTTCATGATATGGGCCTAATACACATCACAATGGGCCTTACACAAGGGTCTCATACATCAAGTGGGCCACATCACATAGGCCAAACACGCATCACGATGGGCCGCATCACATGGGCCTCAAATACATCACGATGGGCTGCTCACACGGGCTTAATATACATCAAGTGGGTCGCATCTCACGGGCCTAATATACATCGCAACGGGCCGCATCACATGGGCATCATATACATCTAGTTGGCCACATTGCATGGGCCTCATATAAATCACAATGGAGCTGCATCACATGGACCTTACACATCGTAATGGGCCGCATCTCATGGGCTTAATACACATCATAATGGGCCACATCAAATGGGCCGGAAATACATCACAATGGGCCTTACCAAATGGGGTGAAATACATCAAAATGGGCCTCATCATATGGGCCAGAAATATATCACAATGGGCTATGTCCCACGGCCTATTACACACCACAATGGGCCTCAAGTGAGAGCTTGTATTACACCAAAAATCATTTTAATAGTTGTTGTTTTGACAAGAAAACAAATGCGTTTGATTCGGGGGATTTATTCAATGATAACAAAGAATTCAATAAGAGAACATTGGTCACATTTATTCTGAGTTCATTTACATCCTCGGATTCCCTTGATTCTGAAAATAAAATACAATTAATCAACGTAATGAATGAAATTTTGGCAGCATTTTGACAATTGCTTCAGTCATCTCCTAGGACTTGGGAGGAATATTAAATTGATCAACCAATCTCCAAGGAGATGGGAGTTGTGCAGGCCTGAAGCCCTTGATCTGACCATTGAGGTCAGTTCTGAGCATCCTTCTAGTCATCCTTCCTTAAAATATGGAGTAGTCCCTTGAAATGTGGCCAAGATCTAAGGAAATCAGGTCATTCACGTTAAATGGGCCTGATTTCTCATCCAACAGGTAGGATTACGGAGTTGTCACCATCCGATTAGCTCAAAACCTTACATGTAACCTTAGGACCACAAATTAACCATACACGTCAAATTTCAGCTCCTAAATCCTTCTGGAAAAGGTCAAACTGACAAATCCGGCCCTGAAATCCTGATTTGGGGCCCGCCTGACATCTGGATATGCTTCAAATTCTATCTCAACGCACTAAATGGGCAGATAAAGCGGATGGATGGAACAGATTTCCCATGAACATCATGCTGGACCCGCATGTACATTGCATGTATATGAAGCACGAGTGCACTAGCCATGCACGAAATTTCCTAAAATCGATCAGCGTGCGCTGATCGATTCCTTCTCCATTTCTTAAAATACTACAGTGTCTTCACTGTGCATTTGCAATTTTCTTAATGGGGCCCACTCCATATTCAAATCATCAATCTGTACCGTTCATTATGTTCAGAAGGGAGATTTAACCCTGCCAAGGTGGCATTTTAAAACCATGCAAGCTGTTGCAAAATCTTAACCGTTAAATGTAAGATGGACGGTGTAGTAGACAAACTCGTAGACTACACCGATTTCACTTCAGAAGGACGCTTTTCCTGATGGTTTTTCGTCCTGAAAACAATGGACGGAGTGGATTTTCCACTTGACTTCAATAAGTGGGGCAACACACGTCACAGAGTCGACGTGCGTGGACTCTATTTCGTAACAGAGATCATGTTCATCTGTTGTGGGCCACCATTATGCAGTATGGGGCTAATCCGAATCATCCATCAGGTAGAGGGAGAAAAACCCGCCCAAACCATGTTGATCCTTGGCGGCCACGTGCATTCATATGATCATTACAACGATCATAAGGCGATCGTTTAGCTGCCGTTGCAGCTTGATTATCTCGGCGGGCCATATTATCGGATGATCAAAACTCACTATTCATGGTCAAAATTCCAAGAGGAAGATAGTAGACTGTATGAATATCCCACAAAATGAGCTTTTTGTGCAGACAAGCTCTTCGAGTGGACGGGCTTTGTGCGGACGGATGAGCTTTGTGCGGACAGACGAACGTTGTGCGGACGAGCATTGTGCGGACGGACGAGCATTGTGCGGAGCTCTTTGAAGGTGGTGTTGTGCGGAAATCCCATCATGCGGCGTTGTGCGGAAATCCCGTTGCAAGGTTTTGTGCAGAAATTCTTCACAGAACTTTGTGCAGAGCTTCTTTGTGCGGGGAAGCTTTGTGCAGAAGCTCTTTTACAGAGCTTTGTGCTGAACCTCCTTTGTGCACCGCACGATGCTTCTAGTGCACAATAAGGTGTGCACAATGCTCTCCCTCTCGTCTCCTTCTCTCTCATTTACTGGCCCACCAACTAATCCAACAAGTGATCCATCCCCTCAAATGAAGCAAGGGAAGGGTATTTATAGGCCCCACCCTCTTACAAAGTGGTGATCACAACTGCTTATCCCTTCACACATGTACATCTTCTTCTCTTAAACCATAGTGTCCACCAAGCTCTCTCTGAAACGGTGGTGTACAACCTTTCTTCATTAAAATGACACCTGTGCACCCCTTTTTATCAAACTACCCTTTTTAATGCCTTTTACCAACATACCTAAACTACCCCTAGACATGGATTTTTACCAAAATACCCCCGGATAGGATTTTTACCAAAATGCCCGTGGACGTGGATTTGTGTCATGGAATTCTCTGACCATTGCAATGAGATATTTTTTGTACCTCAACAGTTGCAGGTGTAACATGTGTATCATTGTACACTATCATTTTATGGGGCACATGACTCACTAATGATGATCAGCACTGTCCAAACATTGTCTATGTAAATTAGCACTGTCCAAACATTGTCCAACACCGTCCAGCACAATCTGGACGGTGTGGATGAAATAAATACATCATGGTGGTGTTCATCGTCCAGATCATTGGACGGTGGAGATAAGACACATATATCACAGTGGGTCACACCGTCCCACACAGTGGACAGTGTTGATATCTCACATGCATCATGTGGGACTCACATGTGTGGACAGTACACACATATGGTGGGGTGCATGGTCGAACGGCCTGGATGACCAGATACATCACGGTCGGCCCCACCAGCACCGTCCAGGAATGGACGGTGTGGATTTACAATGCATACATCAATGTGGCCCCACCCTCACATGTGCAGCACGTGTGGGGTGGGCCACACATGGCTGCCAATGGAGGATGGCGTGGATATAAACCACACATCACGGTGGGTCCCACGTGAAGCTCATCAATGTATATAATAAATTATATATATGTACATATATATATATATATATTTTTATGTCAGGCATCCCATCTCTGGATGTCAATGGACGGTCTGGATATATGACGTCCATTGATGGATGGTCTGGATCTGGCATACATGTGGGACCCACACGACTTGCTGACGTCATTCCAGCAGTCGTATACTGTTGGATCCCCACCGTCAGATGGATGGTGGGCCCCTAAATACATAAATCATAGTGGATCACATCCACATCCAGACTGCTGGATGGTCTAGATCAAACGGATGTACGGCGTTGGTAAAACACATGCACCATGGCTGGGTCCACACGTAAGCATCAGGCCCCACTGTCCCTACACTGGACGGTGGTGGATGCAATACATTCAACAAGGTGGGGTCCACGCACATGTGGCCCACTAGCAATATCAAGGTAGCCCCACGGGTGGCAGGTATAGATAAAATACATCATGGTGAGTTTGTTGTCGCTAGATGGTCTGGATGTGCCATGCACATCAAGTGGGCCACACATCTCATCATCAACATAAAAAATGAAAGAAAGAGAGAGAAGGAGAGAGGAAGAAACGTGTGAAGGGGAGGGACCCCGCCACTATAGGCCCTCCCTACACAATGCATACATAAATACGGATCCCACCATATGTGGGCCCTCAAATCATCAAAATCGAGATGACGAACAGCCACCTAGACTTCTTCTTAGACTCCCTAGCTCTAAAGCTTTGACTTTGATGGAGGATGATGGACATTGGATGGTTGGATGGTGGAGATGGGAGGTAGGAAGATGGGTCACACCTATCTTCTTTCATGGAAGCTTGGACGATTCTCTCCCATGGGAGTTGCTTGGGAGATGGGTTTGAGAGAGAGAGAGAGAGAGAGAGAGAGAGATGATGTTGTAAGAGAGAGAGGGATGGGTGAGAGGTGATGGAGTGATGGGGAGTGATAAGTGAGTGATAGGTGTGTACTTGACATGTATGGGTGGAGAGAGTGAGAGTTTGACTTTAGGGGTTACTTTTGGGGATGGGATATGTACTTGATTGATGGGTTGATAGGACATGTTCTCTTGGGTTTAGAAAATGTGCGGTGTTTTCTCGAATTGAATGCGGGCCCACATCTCCTAGCCTGGGTATCGCATTGACGCATGAGACGTGGCATCAGAACCGCGGCGTCGGTGCGATCGTAAGGGTACAAGTCTCGGGTCGAGCCAATTTTGGAATACAGGATACTACTCAAGGTGGCGCGCAACTGCTATCTATGCATCATGGGTCACCAGAATTCGACCGAGAGGACCGCGGAAGCTTACGAAACGGTACGGACTAGGATACGGGTCTCACACTATTTACCCTATGTGGCTTTAATGTATTATTTTTGTATAACTTTGTGATGGTAAGCTCCACTTATTAAACTATGATTGGCCACTAGTTAAAGAGGTTACCAATAAACATCTTAGTTGTTGGAGTCTCATGAGTCGGGGATGGTGGTATGAGACACTTTGCTCGAGCTGTCGACTTATGTTGGGTGACGAGCTCCTCATAATGACCTTTAAACTTTCTTTAAATGACTATTTATAATTGGACTAATCATGGTTGGGCTAATCATACATTTCATGGCACGTGGGCGTTATCGAGTGCCTGGTCAATTGTTTGGAAGGACCAATGCATTATACGAACGTCTAAATTTGTGTGAGGTGTCACTTGAGCACGTACTTGTTATACTTTCACTGGTGATTATCCACTTGAGATTGCATGTGGGTTTTGCCCCACTTGTGGGCCAGTTACAAATTTTGCATGAGCCATCACTTAAGCACATACTTGTTGTACTTTCACTAATGACTAGACACCAAAGATTACGTGTGGGTTTCGCCCCACTCGATGAGTTTTTGGCCAAAGCCAGCTAGATGAGCATCCCCAGGCTAATGTGCATATGCATACATCCATGCATTTAAATAAAATCACATTATGAATTATTTTGTATGATCCTCACTTTAACATTATCATTGGTTATTGTGATGGATTATAATATCATTTGTTATGATCCTTATGAATGGTTTAACGTATAACTATCTTAGTAAATTATATTTAACTATTGTGATGGTTTGGTGAATCTTGAGAGGTGTTTCGAATAAGAAACAAATGCATTTTGTTTGGAAAATTTTATTCACTTGATAATTAACAAAACAAGACCAAGAAGACAATCACATTATTTATTTATTCCAAGTTCTTTTACATCCTTTTCTCCTTTGCTTCCAAAACAGACTTGTGATAATAGTGAAAAATAAGAATGATATGAGTTAAGGCAATAATTGCTGGAAGCATCATGTATTGAAGATTGTTGCCCAAGCTTGTTGCACGCTAAAATCCTCATGTGTCAGGAATTTATTGTGCACCAAAATGCATTGTGCGCCAGGGGAATTTGTTGTGCACCACCCCTGTTGTGTGCTAGACTCATTGTGCACTCGAGCCCATTGCACGTTGGTACTCATTGCGCGCTGATACCCATTGTGCATTAATGGTGTTTATGTGCCGCACAATACCTATTCCGCACAATGAGGACAGGGCTCTACCCCTCTCTCCTCAGATTCTCCTTCTGCTTCTTGGTTGGTTGCTTATGACCCCTTACTAATGGGTCGGAGGTATTTATAGCCTTTCACACATGCGAACATGCCACGTAGTCATTACGCGAACCTCCTTTGTGTGGATGACCTTGTGCGGACCTCCTGTGTGTAGAATCCTCTGTGTGGACGCCTTTATGCGGAATCCTCTGTGTAGATGCCTTTATGCGGTCATTTATATTTCAAGGTCTCCTTCGGCAAGTTGTTCTACGCACAACACTTAATGCCGCACAATGACTTGTGCACAATGATTTGCGCACAACTATTCGTGCACAATAGTTTGCACACAACGATTCTTCTACCTTTTCTCTCTATTTTGTGCCTCAACAGATGCCCTCTTGATGCTACATTTTTGTTTTATTTACACCTACAAAATAAACATGTAGGATCAATAACAATTCTTTCCAAATATCATTTCTTGCCCTCCTTTATTATGCCCACAACTATTTTCTCTGTTGAGCGCATACTGATCTACGCACAACAAATTTTGCACAATCTTCAACATGCAACGATTTCCGTACAATGGCCTAGAACTGCCTATAAATACAGGCTTTTCTTCATTTTGGCCACTTTCTCTGCTGCTTCATACTGTTTCTTCATCAAATTGCACACTTGTGCGCTAACCTCATTGTGCGCCCCACAACGACCGTTCCGCACAAAACCTTTTACGCACAACATCTTGTCCCACACAACACGTCTGAGCGCGCAATTCCCTTTTGTAATTGGTCAAAATTCTACACACTACAGGTAGCGCACAATGCCCTTGTTCTCAGCATTTTGCGCGTAATCAATTTACGCTCAATATTTTACGCACAACAGATTACGCACAATATTTTGTACACAACAGATTACGCACAATACTTTGCGCGCAACGCTATAATTCGGACTTGAACATTTTTATACTTCAAGTTTATCTGTCCTCCCTCATTAGTAATCTTTTATACTTCTCTTTTTTAATAAAACTTTTCTTCTAACTTTAATTTTTATCAACTCCTGTACATGTCTCCAATGGCAAGCTCAAAAAGACCTCTTGCTTCCCCAATGTTGCTAGCCCATTTGATCCACAATCTGCCGAGACTCATAATCAGAAAAGGCTCCGTTCCGCCAAGAACTACTATTCCTTTTTCAAAGAGCCAGCCCTTGTCACCATTAATTTTGCCGATCACATTCAACGCTTATCCGAGCATATCCGCATGGCCATAATAATGAAGGAGATAGAGGGACCCCCCTTTCAGGACAGGAGTCTGACTGGGATAATTGGTTGAAATGCACAACTAACTTTCACACAGATGACACTCGTCCTTCTGCTGCAGAAGCTTCTCCTTCCCCAACTGTTCCAAAATGAACAAGAGAATAGAGGCAAGACAAAGCTTTCTAGGAAAAGATTCGAGAACATAATCGAAGACGCTTTCAGAATGCTTGGGATTCAGTCAAATTAAGTACTAAAGCGATTAAATTTCGCAACCCATATAAAGATGAGACCATTGCCCTACACCTGCAACTTCAACGCCACCGATCCATTCTCCAGAGCAAACCAACCGACTACATGACATAGAACTGGCTCTTGCATGTGTCCAATTGGGTGATCAAAGATCCGCAAATTCTTGAAGGCTATGTCATAGATAAAGGCTTAACCCAAAAGACCAGGCAAATAAGATATATACACTTTCTCACACCGTGTCACGACCCTCATTCCTTATATTACACTTATTTCTTTGAGACAATTCAACAACATTTCCGTCATCATGACTCTTTGTGGGGTAAAGATGAATTTAGAACACGGGGTCTTTGGACTGTTCGTCCATATTACAATGCTTGGACCAAAGCGATTTCGCAGAAACATAAAGATGTCCTTATTGCAACAAGGATTTATCATGCCATAGAAGTCACTTCAAAATTCTTTCAAAAAGATACGATGATCTACAAAGGCTTTCTAAAATACTGGTCTTCTACTACGAACTCTTTCCACCTTCCAGTATGGGAAGTGAGTATTACCTTATGGGATATATATAGGATGGTCGGTCTGCCTATCACTGGATCCTTCCTTGATTAATACGCTCCTTCGAACCAAGAGTTTGCCTATGTCGCGCCCAATAGAGTGCCCAAAATTACAACAACAACCATCGAGCTCTTTCGGGAACTTCTTATTTTGCTGATGTTCATAAGATTTATCCCCTTCAATGGCTAGCCCACTTTTTCCGATACTTAGTGTAGGTATTTTAACACTTTCCTTTCCTTTCAAACAATATTTACCTATAAATATGAATTGCTCACTGATCTTACCCTTCTTCCCTTTTTTCTATTAGGTTTCCTGGTAGTCATTGTGCTGAACTAGAAGCTAATGGTAAAAAAGTAAGGGGCCCGGCTGAATTTACTGCCGAAACTGAATTAACCGCTGTAACGCCCCGACTTTTCAGGACCCAAGTATATGACTCGTTTTTCAAAAACCCGAGTGTTAACCTTAAAGAATGGTCAAATATATATATATATATATATATATATATATATATATACTTCTTCTTTTATCAGAGTAAGAAGATGAGTGTAGAATGGACAAGTAAGCATAATGAAAAATTTTCATTTATATTAAGAACGTACAAGAGGTTGCCCATAATAACTTATACAAACCAATGTCTCGATATAACAAATATAAGAATCCACATGATTTAGTACATGAAAAATAACATAAGAATATAAACATAAGCCGCAAGACCGCGCAGCTCCTCGAGGTAGATACAACCATGCAACCCTGGCACTTGTACCCGGCTCCTCATCAGCCTAAACCTGAAAGTCACTTAAGCCACCTATGCTACCTGTACGGTTATATATTTGATGGATGAGTGGCCAACTCAGTATGAATTCACCTCAAGATTACACACCACCGCATTAGGTTAGGATAGTTATAAAGCAAAGCATACAAAATAATATATGATGCAGGTCTTATTAAATTCATGGATGCGTGGAATGCAATCATCGCCCCGGGGATGCTCATCCGTGCGGACAGTGGGCTCGTCACCCATGCAATCATCGAACCTGAAAAACATCATCCAGTCGGAACAATATGTACATCACGTTCCATAGCAATAGATGTTGGTTTATGTCATGTATGCATGATTAGCCAATCCGTTATTAATCCAATTACACTCAGCCATTTTAATTAAGCTCACAGTCACTATGGGGAGCTCTTGGCCCAGCGTAGGCCGATGGCTCGGGCATAGTGTCCCATGACCACTATCCCCAGCCCATGAGACTACCATCATAGGATGTTTAATGGAAACCCGTTGACTAGTGGCCAATCATATTACTGTATATGGGGCTTACCATTGCATGGTTGCACAGTATAAAACATCGAACCCATATAGGAAAATTACAAGAGCAAAGCTACATAGGGCGATATCAAAGCAAGCCACATAGGGCAATTATCAAAATAGGCCACATAGGGCGAGTATCAAAACCATGCGATAAAAGACCTCCTTAAAAATCATTGGACACAACCACCCTGGATGGTAGGCCCACATCAATGGTCAATTTAAACCACCATTCAATAACCGATAAGTTGAAGGTCCATTACAATCACAACCAGTCAGGTTACATCCCAAGTATGGGTGTACACATATAGTTGGGGATTTCCCACTGATGTACCAGTTTAAGTTCCATCAACAATCCACCAATAATTCGTGATCAAATATACAGGATGAACATTAAGCAGGCAATGTAGCAATTCGATTTCCACTAGCTAACACATGTGATTATCAGAGAGAGATATTGATTATAAATTTAAATAAAAACTATAACTTAAGCTAATGGAAAGATGGAAAGCTCAAGGGGAAGAATCATCACCTTATACTTGAATCGCTAATTGATGTTGCTAGTAAGCGCGTGCACCCTCAAAGTTGAGTCCTACCATAGATTGTGAAGTTTGCACATGAGATTACTATTCTACCAAATGTCTGTGGTCAAGATTCACACAACTAAGGGTTTATATTACTTTTAGGGTTCTATTATAGAATTAGGGCTTCACACTAAGGTTTAGTTATAGGCTTTAGATTCTAAGATTTGAATCCTAGATTATTATTATTATTATTATTATTATCATCGTACAATGTGGCAATTAATATTCATAATAGGAGTATCAATCCATCCATGTTAATAATGATAGTTTTTAAGTTCATATTTAAATGCACCGACATTATCAAGTGTTCTTATAATGACTAATAATTCATTAAATAATAGAGGTAATAAATATAGGATATTTACTAATAGTAAAATGGCTAATGATAATAATCATATTACAGGAAATACACAAATCCCATAAAGAAAATGATAATATTTCCTAATGATAATAATCATAACTGTAAATAATGGATCTAGTCTTGATAATAGATGTTATGGTCTATCATTTAATAAAATACCATCATTTGATAATTGAAGTTTTATTTTTCAATACTAGGTTATATAGCGGACTTTGATTCCACCATAAATTATGGAGTTGTACTATTAGATCCAACCTAACCTACTATTTACGTTTTAAACATCGGCCTAAGGTTTAGATTACTTAGGTATAGGATTTTCACCCTAGAGTTTATGTTTAGGTTTAGATTTTTGGATTCACTTTCTAATTGATGTAATAATGATATTAACGATAGTACTAACTAAAATAACAATCTAACAATGGCTAATCAACAATACTATTTGTTACATAAAATTCCTAGTTAATATCATTAAAATAACCATAATCGCTATAACGAATAGGAATACTAACTATATTATTGATAACTAAGGAAATTAATGATGAAGCTGATTATTGAAAAGAGATGAAAAATCTCACCATTATTGACCCGGTTCCGAGCCGAGTTGACTCAGTTCAACAAACCTTCCTCTCCTCTTCTTTCTTTCTCTTCCCTTCCTTCTCCCTTCTCTTTCTCTTTTCTTCCTCCTTCCTTTTCTTTCTCTTTTCTTCCTTCTTCTCCTACTAGCCATCCAACAATGTTTGGTTTGGACAGGGCTCACCCAACACAATACCAGCGAGTTGATGACCCAGCCCGAGTTGAGGCAGTGCAGTAAGACAGCCACCACGTGGGGCCTCCTGTTCCTTTTCTCCTCTCTTCTCCTTTCTTTTTCTCATAACCAAAAAACACCTGGACTGACCAGACCCATCCTAGCTTGGACCCAACTTGGTCCAGTGAGTCGAACTCACCAATGGGTCGGGCTGGCTCGGTTCGACTGATGCAGCCGCACACCCCCTCCTTTCTTCCTTCTTCCATTTTCTTCTTTTCCCTTTTCTTATCCTTTCTCTTCTTCTTCCTTCCTTCTTCTATAGCTGGAACATTAGCAAGATTTGGAGCAGACCCGACTCGAATCGTGACTCGATCGAGTCAAACCGCTGCACACACTTGACAATAGCAAACTCTCCTACTCTCATCTCTGTTTCTTTCTCTCTTCTCTATTCTCTCCTCTTCTGCTACTGCTGGAGGTCCAGCAATGACAACCGAATGTTCATGGATGATCCAGCTCATCCTCACATGGGTCGGACTCGGCTGACTCGGCCATGAGTCAAGGTGCAGCGCCAGTGCACCCTCTCTCACTCTTCCTCCATTTCCTTTCTTCCTTTTCTTCCACCTCTTCTCCACTCTCCAACCTTCTACCTTCCTCCCTGTTATGTCTTGCAAGCTCAAGACTCAGTTTAACTAAGTTTGAAAGAATCAGCAGTTCGGAGAAGACAACGAGGCCATCAATGGCGGAATCTCGCCCGCACGGATTTCTTTCAATCAGGAGGTTAGGGATGGCCAGGATGGATGCAAGGGTGCTTGTGGAGTAGAGATTTTGAAGGTCGAAGGAGGTTTGGACGGTGGGTTTCAAAATGGAGGAGAAACAGCTAGTTTTGAGGGTCTTATGCTTTCCTTTTACAAAGCCCTAAAGACAACGGGTGGGATTGCTTTAAGAACGGAGGGTTAAGATGGCGCAGGAGCAGCTCACGCAGATTGCTGAGCTAGCTGCAGCGGGTACGGTTTCCGTTTTAGGAAACATGGTTTTGTAGGACCTAGTTGCAGCAAAGATTGTGTGCATGCACACGTGATCTCAGGCATGGAATTTGGTGGGGTTAGGTAAATTTTGATTTCCTACAAGATGGACGGTCCAGATCAATGATATGATCTCAGGTGGGGCCCACCTGATCGGGTTTCACGGATGAGGTCTATTTGCTGGCTAAAAATGTAGAGAGAGAGAGAGAGAGAAATCTCTCATTTTAAGCAAAATGCGAGTCAGCCCGCTGTTGACCAAGCTGGCATGCCCGGTGCACACCGGGTATGGGTGCACTAGGTGCACACGCACCACGTGTGGGGCCCACCATGATGTCAGTGATAAATCCACACCGTCTAATCCTCTAGGTAGGCCCTATCATACCCTCTGACCAAAGATGGGGTAGATCCAAGGTTTAGGTGGGGCCGACAACTTGATTTAGGTCCCGATTATGGATTTCCCGTTGATCCTTTGGTCGGATCAGTCCGAATTCGAACATCAACGGCTAAAAGGGTCCAAGAGACCACCCAAGCTAGAAATCACTTGTTAGATCATGAATATATGACATGTTATGTTTTAATAACACTAAATATCACGTTGCACTACTCTTAATAATGTTATATACTATTATTATTATTATTATTTTTATCACTTATATATTTTATAATATCACAGGTTATTATCATGTAAATTGTATGAATGTTAGTAAGCAAAGATTCATGTATATATCATTTGTACATTATTTGTAGGGTTACATGTGTTATGTTTTAATTTCATATAAGTTGTTAAATTGTTGGGAATATGTTATTCATTGTAACCCTTTCTAGCATATTTTATTTTCAGGTATTATAGATTTTGTAATTTATTAATTTAGAGTACACGGTAACACCCGAGTACTAAAAAGTACGGAGTGTTACAGCCACTTTCCTGGCTTACTAGTCGAGCCTAGTTGTGGTTCCCAGTTCAAAAAGTTCAGACTCTATTCGGCCAACTTTATTTGTGGCAGTGGGTGCGATGGCAGAAGGCAGAAAAGATATTCCCTGGCCCCTCCTACCTTATGTTCATTATACAGGGCTTTTAGTCATGTCGCGGCGCATTGTTCAAGCCCGGCGCTAGGAGTTTCATCCGCTTTCACTCCTTGGCATTACTTCTCTGGGTGGCTCGGTATTTATTTCCCCTTAACATACAATGATCCAGAGAAAGCTTATGTCCATCCAGATCATCTGCCCTTGTGGCATTTTTTGAAATGAAAAATGATAAGGAAGGGATACAAATGGATAGTGGGTAAAATTGATAGCATGGAATCCATCGACTTCTTTCCTTTCTACTTAGATTAATCAAGCTAAAGATAGAGATGTGGAGGATAACCAAGACTTGGAACCTATCGAAAGGACTTTCTTCCTCTATATTCATTCTTGCAGTCTTCCATTACGAGAAGGACTAGAATTCTGGCGAGAACCATATTATCCGAGTCGATTCGCTAGACAGTTTGGATATGATCAACCCATGCCTCGAGCAAGTGAAGAGGTCACTCGAACAATGAGGAGTTATGGAGTTGGTCCTTATAACTGGGGTCTGATATGGAAGCAACTCCTAACCAAAAATTTCGGTTCTCGATTTGTCCTCCCAAGGTACAATCACAGAGTAATAGCTTCATATACCTGGATACGATGGTTGAATCATTATTACTATTTAGTGCGCAACTGTTTTTCAGTGGATCACCCTATCTGGGTCCCTCCTCCTCGCTTGAGGAATTATAGACT
The DNA here is from genome assembly GCA_030180095.1 of Magnolia changhungtana. Classification (NCBI taxonomy): domain Eukaryota; kingdom Viridiplantae; phylum Streptophyta; class Magnoliopsida; order Magnoliales; family Magnoliaceae; genus Magnolia; species Magnolia changhungtana. The sequence continues at coordinate 1,935,644 of JASAUF010000473.1, read as the reverse complement.
GGAACAAGGGATTGGATATTTTTATGAAAAAGATCAGGTCGTCGTTCCAGGACAACTTCGTCAAAAAATTTCTATGGAGGAGCCCATCAGAGAGATAAAGCCCTCAAACACTCTGGAAGGCTGGATTGCTTTCGGCTCTCCTCTGGATCTGATAAATCGGAGAGAAAGATCAGCCACTCCTCACAACAAATTTGAAACTGCAGGAGGTATTCTACCTTCCCCTACTCCCTTAGGAGAAAATCAACTTGTAAATCCTGCTCCTGTCATCCATCTGGTTACAGAACCCGTCTCTTCTACAACTACTCAACCTGTCGAACATGAAACTACCACGGTTATCCCTATCGTGGATCTTACAGAAACCACAGCCAATCGTACTACAGTCACAACTTCTCCAGCTGTGCGTTGAATTGTCATTGCTACATCTCCTATGACCAGCTCTCGTGCTAAGTCACAGTCCCCTGAGGTCTTGGCATAACCAGTTCCTTCTTCCTCCTAAGGTGCACGTCTCCTTCCTGTGAAGACTACCTATAAAGGAAAACAAACCGTATCAGAAGAAGACAGTTCATCAAAATATTCGACAAATACCGCAAGCGAAGATACGTCTTCTCCCACGAGCCTCACTAATGAAGGAGATATTTTAATAAATGCAAATACTAATGCTGAGGTAGATATTGGTGAAGAGAGTGATGTTGGAGGCAGGTCCTCTCTTCCTGATGCTCCAACTACTCATCCTGATACTTCCCATTCCATTCCAGAGACCTATCTAGATAATGAAGGGCAACTTGATTATGGTGAATACGGTTGTTCTCCTGGTGTGAATATCTTTCTTTCTTTTGATGCTTCGTATTCCCCTTGTATCATGGATGCTGCTGAGGTGGATGCTAGCGGAACATCAGCTTCAAAGGATGTAGAGGCTCAACCATCTAAAATTTAAGCGACGATGGGGACTGTACTTCTTCTTCCAAGTACAGAAGAAACCTTGCCACTAATTCCCCAGACATCTAATGTCCCTGTTCAAACTAACAAGTCCCCTACTACGCGTCCTTCTCCTATTTAGCCAGTAGCTCAAAGTTTAGAATTTCTTTCTGATCCGACAGACGTCCCTACTCCAAGTACTCTCGACTCAAGTACTGTAGGAGCTCAGGAGCTTTCTTTTAATGTTGTTATGACTACAGAAGTCCCCAGTTCTACAGCACCCATAATTCATTCTATTCCAGTTGCCTCTGCTGTTATTCCTAATCCTGGTATATGTCTTCTTTTTTTCATATTAGTCTTATATATGCATATGTCTTCTTTTGGACTTATATCCCCTACTTTTTATTTTTTAGTTTCAGTCATGCCAACTCCCAGTGGATCTGAAGGATCCAACTCAGTGACTGCGGTTTTTGATAAACTTTCTTTGAAAAAGGTGCCACCTCTCATGTTGGGGCTCTTCAGGAATGCAATTTCTGTCATCATCGGTGCCTTTAAAGATCCAACTCAATGGCCCTTTTTGGATAGCGCTCTATGAGTTCTTACTCATTCAGCTCGCCTGGCACATGTTGATGTTCAGCCTCTCTACACCTCCTTATCTCAGTTTTATGATTCTATAAAGAATTTAGAAGCAACGCGGAATATGGTCATTGATCCCGAAATTCTAAGTCGCCAGAAAGAATTGGCACTTCTTAAAGAGAAACTCTCTCATGCGGATGATTTTCTTGCTAATTGTAATACTGTTAGCCAGTCTCTCCATGAGAAGTTGAAGGTTTCCGATAGAAATAAGGCAACGAATAGCAATCAAATTACTTTTCTTAAAACAGAGATTCTATTATTCAAGAGTCAGTGGGAAGCGGAAGACTCAACCATTTGTCAGATCAAAGCAGAGCTTGAATCAAACACTTAATTAATTGATACCGTATAAGCTGAACAAACAAGGAATGGGGAAGCTGCTGCTTCTTTGAAATCTGAATTGATTGATGCTCCTGATCAGGCTAGCATGATCCTTGCAGCTGAGCGTACAACTGATGTAGCACAATCTCAATTGAAAGAAGAATTACAACGTTACTTAGAGATGTTGAACATACCTGAAGATCTGTAGATGTTTCATGTAAATATTCCTTTTATGTTATGATATATAAATAGCTTGCACAAAAAATTTTATTAGAGATATTTCAAGATATTTTGCTCTTTCATAAATTTCTACATCATGAATCATTTTAAGCATATTCATCCATGCAATAATCTTAACATGATATTTTAATAAAGAAAATCTTCATGTACTAGAATTATCAGTATGGGATTCCCCTATGTGATTTTTTGTTTTGATAGGCGGTGCTAGATTTCAGTTTAATTATATAATCACAAACAGTTTAAGCTCTTGAGTAGTGGAGCAACACAGTTTAGACTCTTCAGTAGTGGAGTTGGGTCTCACGTGATGGTTGCTGTAACTCTCGTGAGTTCACTGGACTTCTCACAGCCTGATGAGTTCACAAACCGCGATCCATCAGAGGAGACCAGTGAAGCTACTGGGGTCATGAACTCGGTTGGATTTACGCACAAGGTTGGCTGCAGTAACTCTCTAGAGTTCACTGGGCTCGCAAGGTGACCTTTGGGGTACCAAATCTAGGGCCGCTAGTCTATCAATGAATTGGTTTGAGCCCTTCCTCACGAGTCACTACTGAAATCAAGCTAAAGATGTAGGGGGTCTTATGCATGGTTGGCCTATCTATGGTCATAGCCAAAGAGCTCACGCTACAACCCGCATTTTCTTCACCTGCAAGGTTGGACCCATTCACGAGAGGGCATTTTCCTCCATTACCCGTGACACTATCAAAAAGCTATATAGGCGGCATTGGTCTCACGTGTGACTGGCCGTTGAGGACTTTTTGGCCTTTTAGGGCTTTTAGTCGCTGGCTTCGTCCGCTGCCCGCATAGGTATGCATATGATGGCCTTCACGAGCTTTTTAGGGCCACTAGCTTCTCACTGCTACCCAAATGGAAAAAATGATAGGTCTTATGCGTAGCTGACCATTTTTAAGGCTTGGCTAGGCTGCCTTAAGAGACAATGATAGACGGCGCCATTGCTGTCGCAAAGATGATAGACACCTCTGACTGAGATTGATATGTCACCACTTTTGCTAATATCTTCAACGATATTCATATGTGTTGTTCATAATATATTAGCTTGGTGATGATATCAATTTCAACAAAATTTTATAGAGCTTTCTTGATGATGATAATAGTGGTCACTTTCTTTTCGTAACACTTGTTAGACATAGTCCTGATGTGCTCGCAAATTTCTTCTTTATTCATTCATCTGACAGCACATAGTCGTGGTCTTATTTAGTCATTCCCCCTTTTGATACAGAATCATTATTCTAATAATATTCTGGATCAAAATCGGTATTATCTTCAGGGACAATATCATTTGATGAAGTGAACATTGACCGGTATAATAATACCTTGTCCATCTTGATCTAAGACTCTATACACTCCATTGGAGTATACTTCTTTTATTATGTACGGCCCATCCCATTTGGGCTCGAATTTTCCCCCTGTCCTGTGGGTGACCACTATAGGTCTTTTCAACATTAGTATCATATCCCCTTTTTTGAAAGAGCGATACTTGACTCATTTATTAAAGGCAGCCGATATCCTTGCCTGATACGATTACAATAGCTGTTGGGCTGCCAGGCATTTCTCATCAAGCAAATCCAGCTCCTTCAGCCTTATTTTTGCATTTTCATTATCTGTAATAGACTGATGCATTGCCACTCTGAGTAAAGCTACCTGTATTTCAATCTGGATCATTGCTTCTACACCATAAACCAGCGAGTACGGTGTCGCTCTTGTTGTTGTCCGGTGGGTAGTTTTATATGCCCACAATGCTTCTTGTAGCTTTTCATCCCAATCACGCTTGCTTCCTTTCACTGTCTTCTTTAGTATCTTGACTATTGTTTTATTAAATGCCTCTGCTAATCCATTGGTCGGTGGATAGTAAGGTGTTGAAAACGAATGACGAATGCTGAATTTCTGACATAGCTTTTCCATGCCTCTATTTTTTAAAGGAGTGCCATTATCTATAACAATTTTCTTCGGAATACTATGGCGGTATATTATTGCTTGCCAGATGAAATTAACCACATCTTTCTCTTTAACACTGCATAATACAACTGCTTTTGTCCACTTGGAGAAATAATTTGTCACTGCCAAGATGTATTGTTTTCCTGTGGACAAAGGCGGATTTATAGGACCAATGACATCAAGTCCCCACGCAGAGAAGGGCCAAGAGGCGATTGACTGATGCAGGTCTTCTGGAGGAATGTGTATAACATCTCCGTGAATTTGACATTCATGACACTGCTTTGCATAATCTATCGCATCTTTGAACATGGTGGGCCCGTAATACCCCATTTGATGTATCCGATGGAACAAATTTTGGCCAGCTTGATGTGCTCCACATTCTCCAGAATATGTCTCTCGCAACATCTGGCTTGCTTCTTCTTCATTTAAGCAACGTAGCAGCATTCCATTGTAAGATTTTCTTTACAGCACTTCCCTACACATGATGAATTTACTTGATCTTTGCTTGATTTGATGTCTCTGTGCTAGATCTTCTGGCAATATGTCATATTTGAGATAATCTATGAAAGGCTGACGTTAATCATCTATCGTTACCTCTAAACACGATATAAGAAATGTCTCAATAGTTTCATCGATGACTTCTAAAGATGGTAAAAATCTTCTTTTTTCTATAGTTACTTGGAGAGGGCTTTGATTTGAGCAGGACATAGCCACCACCAAGCTGGCCAAATCATCTGCTCTTGCATTTTCAGACCGTGGTACATGCTTGATTTCAACATAACAGAACTGCTCTAGCAACTGCTGTGCTTTTCGGTAGTATGGCAAAAGCTCTTGTTTTCTTATTTCAAATTCAGTCATCAATTGATTTATGATCAATTTAGAATCTCTGAAGATATGCAGCATTTTTATCTTCATTTCCTAAGCAATTTCCATTCCAATGATGAGGGCTCTGTATTCGGCGTCATTGTTTGTGCATGTAGTTCCCAATATGAAGGAATAAGGTAAAAGTCGCCTTAAGGAGTAATGAATATCACTCTTGCCCTCACTCCTGATGCTCGGGAGGCACCGTCAAAATACATCTGCCATGGGATTTGTGACTCGGTCAACATAGACTGTTCATCAAGCAAATCATCACTGATGGCCTCACACTCTGCTACAGGGTATGCTGCAAGGAAGTCTGCTACTGCTTGCCCTTTTACCGCTTTTACCGGCTCATACGTGATAGTATATTCTGAAAGTAACAGCATCCATTTAGCCAATCTCCCAGATAACATCAATCTTGTCATAAAAAACTTTATTGGATCTATTCTTGAGATCAAAGTTATGTCGTGGGAGAGACAATGATGTCTCAATTTCTGTACCGCGAATATCGGTGCCAGACATTCTTTCTCGATTGGAGAGTAGTTGCATTCCGTACCCATTAGAGTTCTGCTTAAATAAGAAAGAACAGTTCCTGGATTCATTCACCTGTGCCAACAAAACTCCTAAAGAATTCTCGGCTGCAGATATATACAGAATAAGCAGCTTCCCTTTTATCGGAGCTGTCAATACTAGTGACTGTTTTAGCAATTCCTTTATCGAATCAAACGTGTTCTGACATGCTTGGTCCCATACAAACTCCGTGCCTTTCTTCATCAGGTGGAAAAATGGCTGACATCTCCCTGCCAGATTTCAAATGAAACGGCGAATGTATGCCAGTTTTTCTTACAAGCTTTTTAATTCTTTTAGTGTCTTTGGTGGTGGCATATTTTGAATGGCTCTAATTTTCCCTGGATCGATCTCAATGCCCCTATGTCGGATAACAAAATCGAGAAATTTTCCTAAAGATACCCCAAATGCACATTTAGCCGGATTCATCTTCAATTGTTTCTTTCTGAGTCGACGGAAGACCGATGCTAGATGTTCACGATGCTCCTGATGATCTCCTGACCTAACTACCAAGTCATCGACATAACACTCAAAATGTTTGTGCATCATGTCTTGGAAGATATTCTGCATTGCCCTCTGATATGTCGCCCCAACATTTTTTAGACCAAACGACATAACTTTATAACAATAAATCCCCAGCGAAGTTGTAAATGTTGTTGCTTCTTCATCTTTAGGTGTCATCCTAATTTGATTATAACCTACATAACCATCCATGAAGGACATGATAGCATACTGGGTTGTACTATCAATCAACAATTCTGTTATCAGGAGAGGAAAATCATCTTTCGGACAGGCTTCATTTAGATCCCTGAAGTCGACGCACACCCTGACTTGTCCGTTTTTCTTCTTCACTGGGACAATATTTGATATCCACTTGGGATACTTAACCTCTCTGATAAACCCGACTTTTATCAGCTTGTTTATGTCTTCTTCTATCATGGGGACCAAGTCCAGATGAAATCATCTTTGCGCTTGTTTAACCGGCCTTTTCTCTTTGGAAATATTTAATTTGTGCATCGCTACGGAAGGCTCTAAACCCAGCATCTCTGCATACGTCCAAGCAAGGGCATCTTTATTTTCTTTGAAAAGTCGAACGTATTTCTCAGACTCTTGTTTAGAAAGACCGGCACTGACGAATGTGTTCCTCGGCTCTTCCTCTGTACCTAGGTTATTTCTTACAAACTGTTTATTGTTAGCTGCCCCTCGTCTTCCATTTTCTTTAGAGCCATTTCAGGATGCTCAACTATTTTAGGATCTTCTTCCGATAACTGCTCAATTGTAACCATGTTCACTGATGATTCTGCCCCCAATCCTTGAAATTTTCCTTGCTTTTCTTGACTAACTCCAATAGGAATTTGGATTCCTGTCCCATGATTCAAGCCAGTGGGTTCTTCGTAATCAAAACCCATATTTCTCATGATTTTCTTGCTTGTCGGGCTGTATTTTTTAAGATCTTACAGTGTCAGCCTACCATGGTACACATTATTCTTGGTCTCTTCTCCTGCCTTTACTTTTACTGAGGCATAAAATTATATTGGTTCCGAGTATTTTGCGCTAGCCCTGACTTGAAACCTTCCTAGAGCAGCCGAAAATGGCTTATTTCTTTTAACATACGGCAATGGCACTGTATAATTAGACTGTAAAATTTTCAACTGCTCAGGTGATAACAGGGTTAGTGGCGGTTACCCTAGTTGTCTCGATGTTTCGGCACAAAATAGAATTTCTTTTTCGCTTCTGCGGCCCTGGATGATTCTGCCTTTTCCATTTCTTCTTTCATCACTTTTACTTAAATGTCCTTTAGGACTCTACTTTCATCATTCTTTCTTTCTTCTTTAGCGAACCCTTTATAATAATTGGGGTCTGCAAAGAAGTATTCAGCCTCTGTATAGGTCTTCGCATCGGCCATTACTTTATATTGTATCCCACCTTTGCAGTATTTAAAGAATTGATGTAAAGTAGAGGGTATGATGTTGTACTGATGTATCCATGGCATTCCTAGGAGGAGATTGTATGTTGTCACTGCGTTAATGATGTGGCATACAACATCAGTAGTTAGCTCTCCAATCTCTAGCGTCACTGTAATTTTACCAAGTGTATGCTGCCCATCTTGATTGAAGCCCTATATCATCATTACACTAGGGCGTAGATCAGAACGACGATAACCTAGTTTACTCAACATCGAGAGTGGTAAGAGGTTCACCACAGACCCATTGTCTATCATAATCCATTTAACCTTCTTTCTATGGATATGGCCTTCTATCATTAGTGGTCTGTTATGCTCTATGTCGTAGATCAAATCATCATCAGAGAAGGAAACGACTGGTAGGTAGTTTTCTTTCTCATCATATTCTTCGTGTTCCATATCTACCAGTAAGGTTTCCTTGACATCATGGTTGGACAATGCTTGAACTAAACTCTGCCGAAATTCCTCTGACAACTTGAGCGCATCATAGATGCTTAATCGAGCCGGAATCCCCTTCAAATGACTTACTACATGATAGGTCACTTTCACTGTCCCACTCTTCTTTTCTTTCTCATCATCATCGTTCTGCCTTTCAATGACCTCTTTTCTTATAATTCCTACATTCTGCTTCATAGGGGTTGTTATCTTCTTTCCTGACCGTAACGTAATCACTGCTACCTTCTTCGTCGTCTTACAGTCCTCTTTCTCTTTCAATTCTCGGGTCTCTTCCCGGATCGTGAGCACATTTACTGTCACCATTATACCCCTTTCCTTTTCTTTTCTAATCACTATTTCACCCCTGTTTATCATTCGTTGTATTATATATTTCAACGTATAACAATTCTCCGTCGGATGTCCTACCAGGCAATGATAGCGGCAAAAATCTCTCTGGTTTTTGTCACATCTTCAGGGTGTTTGGGTTCTGGTAATTCTATTGTACCAGCTTTTAGCAGTTGGTTCATCATACGAACAACATCTTCCCTATCGAACGTGAACCCCTCATAAGAATTGAGCATCTTGGGCCTTTTTCCACTATATTTGTTTCTTGGCTGATTTGATTCTTCTTTCCGTTCCGGCCTTTTATCTCTTGAGTCTCTTGCATCTTTGCTTCTCCTTTCACGATTGATGGTATTTACGGCCATCCTGCTGGGTGTGCTCCTTATTGTCTCAAAGTGAAACGCTGACATGTTCTAAGTCATCAACTCTAAAGCATGAGCTTTAATAGCAAGGTCACGGAAAGTTCTGATATCGGCGTTGGTGAGTCCAAACGTGATTTCCGTTTCCATAGAGTTCAGACACATCTTGACTTGTTCCTTTTCCTCTGGCAGCTGTCTACACGAGGCTCCCAATGTCTTCCATCTGTCTATAAATTTTTCAACCAGTTCTCCATCCATTTGCCGCACGAAAGCCAATTCCGTAATACTAACATCACATTCTAAGGAAAAGAAGTTTGATATAAAAGCATCCTACATTTTCTCCCAAGTACGTATCGACCGCGGGGTCAGACTAGAATACCATCAGAATGCCTTGCTTATCAGGGATGATCCGAACAGTCGTAGTCAATACTGCAGTATTGTAGAAAAATTTCCCATACTAGTAATAAAGTGCATTAAGTGTTCCTCCGGCGATCCTTCCCTATTAAACTTTTGAAATTCTGGGTGTTTAAAATTGGCTGGGAATGGGATGTCTTCTACCTCTCTTGGATACGGTGTTTGGTATCTGAAACGGCTAGCATTTTCGTGCACTGTCTCTACTTTGACGGCTTCTTCGACGACTTGTCTTACCTCGTCTTGTGTCATGGTTCTCGCTACTGGGACAGATCCCCGTGATCCTGCCCCCTGAGGTTGAATGCCTTCGGGTTGGTTTTTTTGTCCATTCATGGTACCCATCATCGGGGGAGCTGCTATTTGAACTACATTGTGTGCGAGAGTTGCTAAGGCTTCTCTGAGGCTTCTGCACTCTTCCATTAGTACTCTTTCTGCTTCTGCCATTCATTTATATGATCCTCCGCAGCCAGCATACTTTCTTGGTTTGTTTCGGCCTCATGTACTACAACTTCTCCACTCTTCGACGAAGCTGTAGTTGGAGTGGGGTAGGAAAATGTCAATGTAATAGGACTTACAAGGAGGGGAGAGGATGGTGTTTCATTTGATCTTTCTGCGCTTACATTGCCGTTGATCGATTGGGGCGATACAAACATTGGCGAACTTGCTAGTAATGCCTTGCCTTTCTATTCTTTCTTCCATCTGGCTCTTGGGGCAACCAAAGCAGAGAAGTCGCACGACATTAACTGTGGATCCGTTTGCCTGGGGTATATCATAGGAGGGGCGAGTTCAGGATTCTTCCTGGCGATATTACGTGTTATCGGCCCTCTAACTCTCATCAGTGGTGAATTTTTTCTTGCTGCAGTTACACTTTGGGTCCTTGTCCTCCTGCGAGTGACAACGATCCATTCATCTCTTTCTCCCTGTGTTACCGGTGAAGCAGTTATAACTGTAACAGCTACCTGTGATTCTGTTTACTTGCTTGTTACCATTTTATCTTTGCGACATCCAGTTTATTTATCAGCATACTCCACGACAAACCCTGTCGTAGTGAAATAGAAAATTGTGTCCCCTTGAATGATTGTCATTGATTGATTGTTGTAATATTCTTCCTCTCCTGTTGTTCACATTCATAAAACAACAAAAAAAATAGTACTTATATCAAGTCGTATTCTATTTTAGAGATGAAAGGTGGGATTTTCCCATTGAGAGTCACCATTTTGGCACCTTGAAGACGCCAAATAGTCGTGATTATCTCCCGTATAGTTCTTAAGTTAATATTCAAGTGAGTAAATCCCCAGTGGAGTCGCCATTTTGTTTCAAACAAGAAACAAATGCATTTTGTTCGAGAAATTTTATTCACTTGATAATTAACAAAAGAAGACCAAGAAGACAATCACATTATTTATTTATTCCAAGTTCTTTAACATCCTTTTCTCCTTTGATTCCAAAGTAGACTTGTGTTAACAGTGAAAAATAAGAATGATATGAGCTAAGGCAATAATTGTTGGAAGCATCGTGTATTGAAGATTGTTACCCAAGCTTGTTGCACGTCAAAATCCTCATGTGTCAGGAATTTATTCTGCACCAAAATGCATTGTGCACTAGGGGAATTTGTTATGCGCCACCCCTGTTGTGCGCCAGACTCATTGTGCGCTCGAGCCCATTGCGTGCTGGTACTCATTGTGTACTGACGCCTATTGTGCGCTGATGCCCATTGCGCGCTGATGGTGTTTGTGCACCGCTAGTGTTGTGCACCACACAACACCTATTCTGCACAATGAGGACAGGGCTCTACCTCTCTCTCTCCTCAGATTCTCCTTCTGCTTCTTGGTTGGCTGCTTCTGACCTGTTACTAACGGGTCAGAGGTATTTATAGCCTTTCACATGTATGAACATGCCAAGTAGTCATTGTGCAGACCTCTTTTGCGCCAACCTCCTTTGTACGGATGACTTTGTACGGACCTCCTATGTGCGGAATCCTCTATGCAGACGCCTTTGTGTGGTCATCTGTTTTTAAGGTCTATTTTTGCAAGTCATTCTGCGCACAACAGTTAATGTCGCACAACAACTTGTGCACAATGATTTACGCACAACAGTTTGCGCATAACTATTCACACACAACAGTTTGTGCACAACAATTCTTCTACCTTTTCTCTCTATTTTGTGCCTCAACAAGTGGTATACCTCACTGGGATAGTCATTGACACTATCGAACCATATTCAGTTTTTGCAAGATGCGTAAATGATGTATAGGTGGGTGCTCATAAGGAGCATGAGGAGTCGGATGATCTCGCAGCTATAAATTCTAGAATTCACTTATATAAATTTTGTACTTCCCTATATTTGTAATCTTAAGACATTGGTTTGTATAAGCCCTATGGGCAGCTGCCCGTATATCTTGAATGTGTATGCAGACTTTCCTTTATGCTTGATTTATTTTTCTTCCACTAAAATGCTCACTGTTAAAAAAGAAGGAAAAAAAATATATGTGAAATTTAGGTTATCTTTAAAGGTTAACACTCAGAATTTTGAAAAATGAGTAGTATAATCGGGTTACTAAATCAGGGTGTTACATAATTCCACATGCTTGTGTATTTATGTATGGTTTGAGAGAGCTTCACCCCAATGAAACTTGTATTGTTCTTTATTATTATAGTTGACGTTTCCATAGTCGTAATGGCCTTAGTAGAGAATGTGGAGGTGCCTCTTCATAGTTAAGTCACTTTGACATTATAAATGATTGCTTATTTGGATTATAGGCGAAACGTGTACAATAATAAGCTATATCAAAAAATTACCCAGTAAAGGCAACACATGGTATCCATCTGGTTACAGAATCATCCAATAATGACCACACACCATCTCTCAATGAAATCATCCAATAATGATCATGTATTGTGCTCGTATGAGTTATAAAATCATTCACCAACAGTCACGCGTCGTGCCTATATGAATTATAAAATCATTCACCAATGACAATGTCCCATGTTTTGATAAACTACAAAATCATCCACCAATAGCCATGCCCATACAAGCTACAAAATTATATGATAAACAATAACATAATATGTAAGATCACCTACAAAAGCAATCAATCAAACAACAACACATTATGTTCAAAGAATAATTAAGATGTCCTACAAAATAATTTACACTATCATTTAGTAAGTTAGAAATGCATACAAAAGCAATCACTTAGTATCTTCTCAAAGAGGACAAGAAAAAGGGAATTCTTACCCTAGAGATGAAGGGAAGAATATACCTATTGAGATACACCATTTTGATGTTGTATATGATGTTAAAGAGCCTTTCAATTATATGCACTCGTGTGTATTACCGGATGTTTTGAGAATATAAGAATGTTTGTAAATGACGATTTTCTCTAAGCCTTGGTGTTACTTAAGGATAAATAAGAGATTTTGGGTATGATTCTCAGTAGAGTTGTCATTTTGTTGATGTGATCTTGGGACAAATATAAATAGTTTTAGGATCGCATTTAGTGTTATTCATTCACAGACATTAGTAGGACATTCTCACCACATTGTCATATTCACAAAAGAGAAATAAGAGTGCATATATTTGAAATTTTTTTATTATAATCAAAGTTTGTTTACATTTTAGACTATGACATGTCATAAGCCATTAATTACATCTTAATAATAATTCTTGATTCTAAGGTAAAATATAAATAAAGCATAAATAAGTAAATATATGAAATAAGTTTATCATTAATAAAGAATGTAAGTAATCCAAATATTGTAACGCCCTGAAAATCGGGGGTCAAGCATAAACTCAACTCCCGAGTTCCAGAACATCACTTATGCAACAAAATGAATGATGATTGAATATTGACTGTATTTGTGCATTGAACATGAGTGAGATTAAGCCAAAACAGCATATCATACTCCAGAGACAATTAAATTGCAAGCGGAAGACTATGATAGATATATATAATATAAAAATAGTGGTGAGTCTCCATAGTGTGATAAAGTTACTAGGTTAGTTAATTACAAGTACAGTTCTAAAATATACCTAATGTGAGGAAGTGTAATGTATCCTATCCCAAATACCATAGCCCCGTCAATACAGTACCAGGTCTTCAGAGACCCGTCAGAGAGTTACATGTAGGAGAACTCCTCCTCGACATCATAGTAATAGTCCGGCTCTGCTTCAGGAGTAGCATCGCCATCACCTGAAAACTCAACAAATCTGGTTGGTGTTGCAAACACCGTCCCGTAACGTGGGAGTGAGTAGCTAACTCAGTGGAACAATAAGGCATAAGTTATCATGTTATCAACTCAGTCAAGCAGTAATGATAAAGCAGTAAATCAAAATCTCCTAGTTACTCTGATTAATGCAAGTATGAATGCAGGTATGATGGATGCCCTCACCGACATACTCCCTCATGCGACACCATCTCACGTTCGCGGCATGCTTACATCCCACAGTGCTCCACATCTTCCAGGCACATGCGATGCATGATGAGCATGATTACCGAGTTTTTAATTAGTCCATTTCAAACAGCAGGATTGGGAAACTAAGGTACCTCCCTTGTATCATTCCCAAACATGATCCATTCTAGGGTCGTCAGTCCTAGTTAATATCAGACGATGGTGTGTTTTCTAGGTCACTATAGAGGTCGCTGTGGTCATTACGCACAAAGGTTGCACCACTCCCCCATCACCCCTTAAACGATTCATCACTATACAGAAACAGGCCTAGTTCATACTCTATATATCGCGGCGAACCCTAAGGCGCACTGCGACTTCAGAATATGCTCACGGTCACTACAAAGGGCTGCCAGGGCTGTTACGAAAAGGTTGCACCACTCCCCCATCACCTTATCAATGTAGGCCGACAGCACGAATATAGTGTCCCATACCACCATAATCGGCTCACGAGTTTGGTTACTCACTGCTCACTACGGGGAGGCACGTGGCCCCAGCGTAGGCCGACAGCTCGACCACGGTGTCCCATACCACCATGCCCGGCTCATGAGTCTTAGCGGATCGAGGTACCATGGTTAACGGAATTCTCACTGGTAAGTTTGGTACCCTAGGTTCAAGCATTAGCGACCAAACATGGTGAACATACATAAGACACACGGGTTACTTGACGTGTTTGGCTGGCTCGAGCGCACAACAAGGTGGGTGATATGAAGCGCAGAAGCACCTCGTGTGGCCAACCACTATCGCCAACTGAAGTACGACACGGGTTCGCCAACACATCATGTGTGGCGAAACGAATCTCAACCACAATTCCAAGTCGGATACCGGATGCCTGGACTATGGACATAGTCCCAAGCTCAATCAATTCCTAACCATAACATGTGAAGTACAGTATGATAAACAAGGAAATTCAGGAACGCTAGCAATCATGTTATAAAGCATGTCATAAAGCATGTTAATAAACAAGTTACAAAGCATGTTCAAAAGCATGTTGTAAAGCACTATACAAATAGGGATACAAATACATATATTTCATAGGTGAGTGGTTAGAGTAAATAACCACATGGAGGGTATCATATGTGACTCTAAGGTAGTTGAAAATCCCATCTCAGCACCTACCTAAGGTTCCAACACTTAAGCACTTACATTCACAAGCAATTTTTACAAACACTTGGAATGCACTTTTTCAACATACATGACGTATGTTAGAGGAAAGTGCACTAGGGCTGTTCCTTTACCAAACTAGTATTTTATATGTATACATCATATTCATAGAGCAAATAATCATGATAATTACATCAGCAAAATTTATACGCATGGGGTATTTTCTAGGATACCCAATTTCGACATACATAGTGTTTACAAGGGAACTTGTAATACGGCTGTTCTTTTCGCCAATCAATTAATTTATACGCACATAATATATTTATACAACAATTAATCATGACAAACACATCGCTAAAATATACACGTATACGGTACTTCTTACAATATCGTATTTCTACATACATGGTGTATATTAGTAAACATGTATTTAGGCGAACCCTTTCGCCAAATGAGTATTTTATCCATACATCACATATCTATACGACAATTAAACATGTCAAACACATTTTCATAAAAAATACGTATACGGTATTTTATACGAATACTTAGAGTATGTGAAATTTCAAATTCTACAATTCTAATCGAAACAGAAAACGGAAAGCACTTTGTACATGTGCAATTGCATGCAGATCATGAATCTACCATTATCTGACATTGAAAGCGTTGAAAACCACAACCTATACACCTAAAGTCCTCACCTTGCCTCTTGGAATCTCAACGAATCAGCAAGGTTGGATGAGCTTCCGTATTCGGGAGTTTTCTAGCCTAAAGAGTGAAATCGGTTAGCTATTTCACAACCTATAGCCTATACACCTCAAATCAGATCTAGGGTTAGGGTTTCTCACCTTAAAACGGAGTTGATCTCGCCGGGAAAGCGATGAGAATCAGGCGGTAGAGCCCAAATAGCGGCAGGGAACAGCAGCAGGGAGTTCCTCCCACATCTCCCACACTTTCTCTCTCTTTTCTCTCTCTCAAATCCAAATTCGTATGGCTTCCATGAGAGAGGGTTTAAGGTCCTTATATAGCCTAAAAATTTACCGAAATAGACTCCTGTTCAAAGTATACTTAGGTTATAACCAAAGCGGGACTTTTTCAGCTCAACGGAGGACTTCTGGCGGGCCTCCTTGAGCCAAAGGTCGGACTTAAGCTCACTAATGCTGGATCTACGTTCTATTAAGTTTTCGTTTCGGTCAGAATTTCAGATCACGCGTGGCGGACCAGTTTCAGTTCGACGGTCAGTGGGTCTCGATCGGAGATTCCGAGTACATGTAAATGTGTATGAAATTTTCCTGATCCGAGGGTGTAATTTGGTCAGATTCTGACGGTCTGGTTGCTTAAAGTTGATCCGCAACCGACGAGTCTCAGATTACTATTCAAGATATTTATTTTTAAAGAAAACAAGTGTTTTCACACTCTCTCACTTCGGACTCAAGCGAACAGCCGTGGGACATCGGCTGGATTTGATTTCCGAGATGGTTGTCAAGCCCAACGAGGCGGTCCTAATTCCTTAACTTTGTGTTAATCGGACTTCCGACGTGCGGTCCAGATCCGATACGGAGTTTCGAGATGCTCCCGAGAGCATCCGGGTAATGAGATTGATCCTAGATTTTAGGGTAACCTAGCGTCAATGATTCTACAAGTTTTGGGTCTTGCAGATCGTATTTAAAGTGATTGGTGCTAATTTCACAGGCACTCTAGTTTAACACTGGCTAATCCTCGCCTAATTTCTAAAGGATTTAGTCCTGAGTGATTTTCGTCTGAGGTGGTACTTAGTCCTTCGTAGTTTGTATATAGAGTGATCCAAGTTATAATACTTAACTAGTTTAAGATAGTGCCTAGGGCGAAAGTGCTTTGAAAAATTGAAAGCACAAGGTAGTGAAGGGTGGGATTTGTGAAGAAAATGGTTTGAAAAGGGATTTGAGGCTTTAATTGAGCGTTTAAGAAGTTAAACCTGTGTTAGGATTGATCCATTGCCTAAGGACGTCTAATCCCAGGTTGGCAAAAATCCAGGATGTTACGAATATATAAGAGATCAATGAGACTATTCATGTGAAGCTTTTGAGATGCAATTAAAAGGATTCGCCTTATACAAGCCACAAGACTAATAAAAGATAACCAAATCACAATGTGGAGATTTATGTGGTTTAGCTATATCTCAATTTAAGGATCAACCTCTCCACAAAGAAAGTGAGAGCTTTTACTATAATAGAGGCATTAAGAGATACAAGTATGGCTTTTTGGATTTTATGGCCCCCACATGTAATGAGATGTCAATGTGTGCTAATGCATATGGAATGCAAAATGACATATGGTGCGAGCGTGCGCGCGCGCACACACACACACATAATTTATATAGAGAGAGAGAGAGAAAGAGAGGAATCTTCACCTGCGCACTAGTTCTCATGATAACTGGTGAGAACTTTTTAAGAACTCATCTCCCATGATATGAGCCCAAGATCTAAACCGTCCACATGATACAACACCCCATGAAACCTCCAGGGCCTAACTTTTACCCTGATCCAAAACTTTGGTGGGCCATGGCAAAAAGAAATAGTTTCCTCCCTTGATTTGCCTCCCTCTTTTGCCATGGCCTACCAAAGTTTTAGATCAGGGTAGAAGTTGGGCCTTGGAGGTTTCATTGGGTGTTGCATCACATGGACGGTTCAAATCTTGTGCTCATATCACGGGAGATGAATTCTCAAAAAGTTCTCATGAGTTATCATGAGAACTAGTGCGTAGGTGAGCATTCATATATATATATATATATATATATATATATATATATGTGTGTGTGTGTGTGTGTGTGTGTGAACAGTGGGAAATCGATGCCCACGTTTTGGGGTTTGGAAAGAATGGGTTATGTTCTTTTGATTTGTGGGGGTGACCTGATTGATGTAAGTTTGGAGTCGCCACTAGCCACTTAATCTCTAAATCCGCAGTCGGCTAGAACCTGCAGAATATGTAAAGCTAGAGAATTCAAAGACTCTCTCACTTTAAGTTGACTTCTGGTTTGCGATCCGGGATTCCGAGTAAAGGACCTCGGTTACAAAGAGAGAAGGTGTTAAACACCCTCTCTGTCCATACAGATGTACGGTCTCTACTCTGTGTGGTAAGTAATCTCAAAGGATAAATGATGTAGTCAGAGTAGGACTAGGCACACAGTGATTTCTAGTGTAGTAAGATCCGAAATTTTGGAAACCCACAGAGCATACGTCCAAAGATGTGTCTAAAAAGGCGGATGTAATGATGCTTATGTAATAGTAAAGAAAAGGCAGACTAGATCACTATGAGTTTCTGATGTGACAGGATCCGATATACAGCAAGTCACAGAGCATACATTCGTTATCGATCTAGAGTAGCAAGGAGGTTGAGAAGAGAGAAGATGATATGATGAATGCTTAAATAGAGAATGAGATGATCTTTGGCTTGCTCTTGAGATGGTTAAAACATGGAATACACCATGACCAATCCGACTAGACTGTGGGATCGAAATGGCTTGGAGGAGACTAAGAGGTAGCTAAAAGATCGGATCTTGGAGGCTTGGAGCTCCTTCTCACCCTCACTCTCTTCCTCTCTCTCTCTCTCTCTCTCTCTCTCTCACTCTCTCCCTTGAAAAATTAAGAATGGGATAGTTGCTGTGTATCGTTGTTTAAAATGAGGAGAGGTGAAGGCTATTTATAGCCTTTTATGATGGCATTTTGGTAATTGTTGAGTTTGTGAATGGTAAAAGCTGACATGGCAGCTTGTGATTGGTTAAGGAGAGAGAAATGCCATGTGGCATGCTCTTATAAGCTTTTGGGGTTTGGTAAAAGGGTAAATAGGGTGAACTTTAGGGGTAATTTTATATGAAAGTTGACTTTGGGAGGGGGGACAGCTGTGTGCTCAAAGGGAACACCTGTCAAATAAGGGGTGGCAATCCAATTACCGCCCGGGTTGGGTTCTCTCTGGGCTTTGGCCGGTGGGCTTGCTTTGGTGTTTTGGCTCAAAATGATTGGGTGCATTTTAGGGAATTGTACTAATTTGCATGTAGGCACTGGCTTGAGTGTTGGTCAGGGTTTAGATTAGTGTTTAGGCTAGGGTTAAGGTTCAGGCTGGGGTTAGGCTAGGGTTAGGGTTCAGGCTAGGGCTAGGCTAGGGTTAGGGTTTGCCTAGGGTCAGGGTTCAGGCTAGGGTTAGGGTTTGATTAGGGTTTTCCCGTTGTCTTTGTCTTCTCAAGATGCTAGTCTGGGTGGGGTGTCTACAGATGTCCCTTTTTGGCCGAAGTTGCAAGTAACCGAGTGCCAAAGCGAGTGGACACCCCACCTTTCTGGTCAGAAGAGGTAGTGGTTTGAATCTATTATCTACCATTGTATTGTAGTTAGTTGACTATTTGGAAAAGAGATAACTCACACATATCATAAGGGTTGAGGAAAACGTTGAGATTGTCCCTGCGCATTCTGCGGGATTATGGGCCACGAATGACAACCCTTTCATGTCAGATTGTTAATAGCATCGGAGGGTAAGTCTGAAAAGTAGGGCCCCTGCACGTTGATGCGGTTTTACGAGGATTCTCGTACTGTTTAGATCTGTTGTTTCCTTTACTACATAATCACCCAAGAGTATTTGTTCTGTTTGATCGTCAAATTGGTTAGCTACCCTGCGCATTGATGCAGCCTTACGGGGACTCACTACGCCGACTTGGACTCAATCAAACTTTTTTAATATCCTGGACTAGGTATGTGTGGGTAATCTTTTGCCATGCAGTCTGTTGATTATGATACTCTGGTTACAACGGATCTTCTTCACGTTGAGTTTGATTATTCTTACCAGAGACTGATTAAATTATTATCACCTGCATTCGATTTATACGACCGTCAAGATATTGAGATTGGGCTAATCGTACTTGTGTCATATATGGATTTGATCGTCCTCTGGGGAGACCAAAAGGGATCGAATCTTATTTTGTTGTTTGCACTAGCTACAACTGGAGAATATGGAAAATTCCTCAATGTACTGCGTGCCGCATGCGTTTTTTTAAAAATTTTGTTTGAAACATATCCTCTTCGGAACTACATTCCATAGGGATTTTATTATAAATATTTTGAGATTTTTGAAAAGATCTGTTTGATCTCGCGAGAGGGCATCGTCGTTTGGTTTTTTATTTACGCAAGTTAAACAATCGTGTTGCCTCCACTGGTGGATTAGTGGGGCTTTAACCATGATTTATTGTATTTATTTTTTGCATTTTCTTTTATTTTTCTCTTTTTTGTATTTTTCTACAATTTATCATTTTATCTTATCGAGATTCCCAATTTCTCATGAGATTTTGCAATTTCTCATAAGATATTAGACCTTCTCATGAGAAGATTCCTTTTTCTCCTTTTCCGTCCATTATCCACCGGTCCATGGCATTTTCTAGTCATCCCATCAACTCAAGAGGGACAGGCGTGCTAATCCATGCACGTCGGGCAGTGGGCGGTAGTCGGACTACCTCCCGACACTAGTTTGCCCGCTGGACAGACGTTGGTGCTAGTTCGGGCATGGTCCTCTCCTTCATATTTCTTCTTCCCATTTCTGCTGTCCAAAGACGGCCATTTTTGCTCCATCCAAGCTCTTGTTCTTCTCTTTTGCTGATTCCTTACTACTTTCGGCTCCTTGCTTCTTCTCTCAGATCTTCTTTCAGGTGGTTGTTTCTTTAGTGGGCTGATTGCTTTGTTTGCTGGATTTCAATATTCATGCTTATGGAGTGTTTGAAATATTCATCTATAGCATTGGATCTTCCTCTTGGACAGAGGAGACTATTGATCTGGATTTTGGAGGACATTGCCCAAAATTCCAGCCTTTGGATCTTGCTGGAAATTTTTTATTTTGCCATACCAGATGTATTTTTGTAATTTTGATTGAGTGGGGTATGATAAGAAAGGGGCCCCACTCTTATTTTGTGTATGGCCTTTTTTTCCTCTTTTTTTCTTGTTTAGAAGAAGATGATCCTGATCATAAGATGGTGGGCCAGGATGGATGATTTAAGGTCCACTCAGATCTTCCAATAGCATGGATCTCGATGGTGGGCCATCATTTGTAGAGTGGATCGCACTCTTTGGCTTGATTTTTTGCTCCATGTGTGGATTGGATTTTTCAAGTGAGCCTTGGATCATGGACTTAGAAACATGGGCCTTGGGATGGGCTTTGGACTTGGAGACATGGGCTTTGAACAATGGGCCTTTGAGTGGGCTTTGAAGTGGGCCTTGACATTTGAGCCTTGGAATGGGCTTCGAGCTTGGAGACATGGGCCTTAAACCTTTTGAACTGTGGGCCTTGAATTTTTTAAACTATGGGCCTTGAAGTGGGCCTTGAGGTGAGCCTTGATATGGGTTTTAGGCTCGGAGACATGGGCTTTCAACAATGGGCCTTGGAGTGGGCTTTGAAGTGGGCCTTGACATGTGAGCCTTAGAATGGGCTTTGGGCTCGGAGACATGGGCCTTGAACCTTTTGAACTGTGGGCCTTGAAGTGGGCCTTGAGGTGAGCCTTGATATGGGTTTCGGGCTCGGAGACATGGGTCTTCGAATGGGCTTTGGATTTTCTGAAATGTGGACCTTGGACCTTTTGAACTGTGGGTCTTGGATTTTTTGAACTGTGGGCCTTAAAGTGGGCTTTCCAATGGGCCTTCAGTAGCCCATTCATAACACGTATCCTTTTTATGGAATGTTTATTTTATGAAAGTGAGAGGGATACTGTAACGCCCTGAAAATCGGGGGTCGAGCATAAACTCAACTTCCGAGTTCCAGAACATCACTTATGCAACAAAATGAATGATGATTGAATGTTGACAGTATTCGTGCATTGAACATGAGTGAGATTAAGCCAAAACAGCACATCATACTCCAGAGACAGTTAAATTTGCAAGCGGAAGACTGTGATAGATAGATAAAATATATAACTTATGATGAGTCTCCAGAGTGTGATAACATTACCAGGTTAAATAAATACAAGTGCAGTTCTAAAATGTACCAAATGTGAGGAAGTGTAATGCCTCCTATCCCATGTACCATAGCCCCGTCAATACAATATCAGGTCTTCATTGACCTGCCAGAGAGATACAGATAGGAGAATTCCTCCTATCATCATAGAAGTAGTCCGGCTCTGCTTCACAAGCATCGCCACCACCTGAAACTCAACAAATCTGGTTGGTGTGTACAACACCGTCCCATAACGTGGGAGTGAGTGATCAACTCAGTGGAACAGTAAAGCATAGGTTACATGTTATCAATTCAATCAAGCAGTAATGATAAAGCAGTACAAATCAAACATTTCTAACTACTCTTGTTAAGTGCGGAAATGAAATGACATGATCTTTGTATGCCCTTGCCAAACCACCCTCAAGCGACATCATCTTACGTTCGCGAATGCTAACTCCCTCAGTGCGCCACATCTACAAAGCACATGCGGTGCGATGATGCTCATGATTTCCAAGTTTTTATTAGTCCATTTCAAACAGCAGTATTGGGAAACTAAGGTACCTCCCTTGTATCATTCCCAAACATGATCCATTCTAGGATCGTCAATCTAGTTAATCTCATACGATGTTATGGTTTGAGAAGCGTAGTGAAGGCATCGCAAAGGGCTCGTCACCGTCGGCGCGGATACAGATCTCACCGTATGCGGCTCAATTGCTTTGGTCGTCGGCTCAAGTACAGTCTCACCGTACTTGGCCCAATCACTAGCCGTCAGCTCGAGTACAGGTCTCACCGTACTCGGCTCAACTCATACTCTAGTTGCTGTGAAAGACTCGTCGCCAATCATAGACACTTGGAGTATACTCGAAGATACTACGGAGGACTCGTCGCCCGTCAGCACGAGCACAGGTCTCACCGTACTCGGCTCTTGCCGTAAGTATCGACAGCTCGAATATAGTGTCCCATACCACCATAATCGGCTCACGAGTTTGGTTGCGCAATGGTCACTACGGGGAGGTACATGACCCCAGCGTGAGGCCGACAGCTCGACCACGGTGTCCCATACCACCATGCCCGGCTCATGCGTCTTAGCGGATCGAGTACCATGGTTAACGGGATCGCCACTGGTAAGTTTGGTACCCAGGTTCAAGCAAAGCGACCAAACATGGTGAACATACATATACACATATCGGTTTGTTGACGAGCACGACTAGCTCGAGCGCACCACAAGTTGAGCGATATGGAGCGCAAAAGCACTCCGTGTGGCCAACCACTATCGCCAACCGAAGTACGACTCGGGTTCGCGGACACGTCCATCGTGGCGATATGAATCTCGCCACAACCGCAAGTCTGGTACCAATGTTTGGACTATAGGCATAGTCCCAAACTCAATCAGTTGTAAAGCATGAAGTAAAGCATGAGGTAAAGCATGTATTATAAAGCATGAAGTAAAGCATGTTATAAGGCATGTTGTAAAGCATGTTGTAAAGCATGTTATAAAGCACTATACACATAGGGATATAAATACTTAGAGTTCATAGGTGAGTGGTTAGAGTGAACAACCACATGGAGAGTGTCATATGTGACTCTAAGGTAGCGGAGAATCCCATCTCAGCACCTAACTAAGGTTCTAACACTTAAGCACTTACATTCACAAGTGATTTTACCAACACTTGGAATGCAATAGTTCAACATACATGACGTATGCTAGGGAAGTGTGTACTAGGGTTGTCCCTTTACCAAACTAGTATTTTATACATATACATCATATTCATACAGCAATTAAACATGGCAAACACATCAGCAAATTTTATACGTATAGGGTACTTTCACGTATACCCAATTTCGACATACATAGTGTTTACAAAGGAACATAGATTTCGGCGATTCCTTTCGCCAAGCTAGTATTTTAATCATGTATTGTATAATCATACATTAAATACATATGTCAAACATTATTCCAAAAGAAGTACGTATACGGTATTTCTACAATACGTAAATTCAACATACGGCGCATTTACAAGTAAACATATATTTTGGCGATTCCTTTCACCAAACTAGTATTTTATTCATATGTTATATAATTATACATTAAATAAACATGTCAAGCATTTATCCAAAAAAAATACGTATACGGTATTTCTACGTATACCTAGAATATATGAAATTCCATATATCACACCGTTAATCAAAACAGGAAACGGAAAGCACTTTGTACATGTGCAATTGCAAGCAGATCATGAATCTACCATTATCTGACATTGAAAGCGTTGAAAACCGTAACTTATACACTTAAAGTCCTCACATTTGCCTTTGGAAACGGAACGAATCAGCAAGGGTAAAGGAACTTCCGTCTACAGGCGATTTCTAGCCTAAAGAGCGAAATCGGTTAGTCGGTACATAGCCTGCAACGATCCTACCAAAATTCAGACCTAGGGTTAGGGTTTCTTACCTTCAAATGGGATGGATACCGCCGGGAAAGCGCCTAGAACAGGGCGGTGTAGGCCGTGTAACAAGCCAAAGCAGGAGGAGGAAAATCGGCAACAACCTCCAAGCCTTTCTCTCTCTTTTCTCTCTCTTTTCTCTCTCCCAAAACTCAAATTCGTATGGTCTGTGAGAGAGGGTGCTCTAAGGCCCTTTTATAGCCAAAAACATTCCGAAAATAGACTCAGGTTCAAGGGGTACTGCTAATATAGGATTTTCGCCACTTTTCCAGCTCAAAGGGAAGTTATGGTGGCCCTCCTTGAACCAAACGTCGACTTAAGCTCACCATCGATGGATCTACGTGGGATTACATTTTTGACTCGATCGGATTCCCAGATCGCACGTGGCAGACCACTTTCAGTTCGACGGTCGGTGGGCCACGATCGGAAATTCCAAGTACATGTAAATGTTCCTGAAATTTTTCTTAATCCGAGGGTGTAATTTGGTCTGATTCTGACGGTCAGGTTGCTTAATACTGACGCGTCAACAAATGATGCCAGATCACTATTCCAGATATTTATTTTGGCATGTGAATAGTGTTTTTCACACTACCTCGCTCCGAATCGAAACGAATGACCGTGGGACATCGGATGGAGCTGATTTTGAGATGATTGTTAAGCCCAGTGGGGCGGTCCTAGTTCCTTAGCTTCGGGTTATTCGGACTCCCGATGTGCGATCTAGACCTAATACGAAGTTTCGTTTCATTCCCGAGAGCAGACGGGAAATGAGTTTGGTTCTAAACTTTAGGGTAACCTAGCGTCAATGATTCTGTAATTTTTGGGTCTTGCAGATCGTATTTAAAGCGATCCTAACGGATTTCATGGCTAATTGAATTTAGTACTTAGTTAACTTTGTTAAATTTCTAAAGGATTTAATCCTAAGTGATTTTCATCTGAGGTGGAACTTAGTCCATTGTAGTTTGTATATAAAGTGATCCAAGTTATACTACTTAGCTAGTTTAAGATAGTGTCTAGGGCGAAGGTGCTTTGAAAAATTGAAAGCACAAGGTAGTGAAGGGTGGGATTTGTGAAGAAAATGATTTAAGGAACGATTCGAGACTTTAATTGAGCGTTTAAGAACTTAAACCTGTGTTAGGATTGACCCATTGCCTAAGGACGTCTAATCCCAGGTTGGCAAAAATCCGGGGCGTTACAATCTACCCCCCTTAAAACAAAATTTCGTCCCCGAAATTGTCTAAGGGTAATAAGGAAAGATTTCTATTATTTCATTTGCCTAAGACTTATTGATTTTGAGTTCCTACGCATGGTAGGGTATATACCAGCTGGTTCATTCTAGTCTACCCCCCTTAAAACTTAATTCTTTATCCATTTCTCATACCCTGATGGTTTGCTACCATTCATTTCTTTACCTATTTGGAGTCTCGACAACAATCCCCAATTATTTAGAGTAAGATAGCTGTTTTCATTGTTTGACCAGCACGGAGAGACGGTTATAGTAGGCTTGATCCCGATACATCGATCATCTACCGGGCCAGGGTAGGAAGCTCATCGTATCCCTTCCGAATCCTGGTGGATCCTGGTCGTCCGCTCGTCAGCAGAGAGTCCATCGGTAGTCACTCAGGATTAGGAATTGGGTCAAGCCGCGAAAACTTCGCAGTTGTAGATGTCAGTAACTCCGTAGTCCGATCACTCTCTAAGAGTAGGGAATGTCCATCATTAAAAGGCTCAAATTGTTTATTCTAAGCTGCCCTTTAGGTCTTAGTCTAAGAGAGTCCTCGATATTATCTATGTCCAAGGAAAGGGTGAATCAAATCTTACTAAATTATCTTGAAACGGTTTCTCATAGTAGAACTTACTAGGGCTTCTATAATGTTCGTATTTATCGAGCACCGTTTCGATCCTGGGCCAGTGGGATAGGGTCCACCATGTTTCCGCTGCGCCACCCAAGTCAAAGAGGTGTATTAGGTGACCTAACTAGAGCGGGTTCATCATGTTCTACCCCCCTTAAAATTTATTTTCACCCTCAAGGCTTAAGATTTATGTCTTGCTCCGTACATTGGAACAAGGTGTAATTTATACCCTATCCTTGACACGAAATGAGATGCGGTCTCCCACTACATCAGTTTTGGGTACCTAGGATTATAGAAAGGGGCTATCACGAATGGGTGTGAGTTTGAGGCAAGATGCCTAATTCTACCAAGGAATTTATTTTTTTTTTTGTCGCGGTCCAGACTTATCCTATTTAATCATGTCTAGCTTAGTAGGCAGGCTATCTTTCTACGTTCATAAGCACGATACGTATGCCGACATGGCATGCGACTTGGGACCTAATTCCTAACTGTCTGTTGCCCATTTGAGCAATTCCTTAGACAAAGTCTCTATCAGCTATATACTCCTATCACTTTTCAGGGACAAAATTATAAACTTTTAGTTGCAAGTGGTTGGGCCAACACAGAAGGAATGTTGTGTAGTGGGTCTGAGTCGGTTAAGCCGAATAACTATTTCTATTATTCAATTGGCTTAGCATAATTAATTAGTCTTTTACTTTCCTTAGCCTAACCAGTAGTCTGGTCTTAATCTAGGAGTAGCGGGAATCCATAGGTGAGTCCAAAATCTATTCTTATACACTAGATGACTTCACTTCATTTCTAATACCGGGAAGGGTTTTATCACTTAGGGTCAAAGTTGTCTAATTGGAACTGAGTTGCCTGTAGTTAAATTTAACTACGCCCAAGCATCTCATCTGCTCATACCAGCTAAGAGGATCCTAAGGTTCACATTATTAATTTGTTGAATTTCCTCTACGGTCAGGTCTGTCGAAAACTAGGAGTATCACTCTAGGTCCAAAACTGTAAGGCCTATTTGTCAAACAACCATTTACTCCAAAAGCTTAAGCTGTCAGAGTGTGGTGGGTTAATGTATATCAAGGGACTTTATCACTTCAACACAATTTGGCCAGTGGCCCTAAGTTGTATTAAATGGGACCGCATTACTAATCCTACCTTGGGATTGGGTGTGACATGGTTTGTAGGAGGGTGGGAGGGGATTAATTTTATAGGCCTTGGAAAATGAGCCTGATGTTGGAAAAATGGGATTTCCATATCCCAGGGTAATGAACTTCTAAGTTATGGGAAAGGAAAATCTCGGAATTTACTTTTAATTGCGTACATTCTAAACAGGATGTCGGAATACATGGGATACACCCAATCTAGGGGTCATACCCTACATATCCATTTATTATTACTTTTACAATTCTATCCACCGTAAACTTACCTAATGTAATTTGGCCGAACGGACCCTAAACGTTCTCAAATACCTAAAATATTCTACCAACTACTACACCTATCAACAGGAAAACATAACCACCCTAAGATAGTAGCCCATGCAAACTACAAGACAACATATGGATGAGCTCGGATAGAGCCATGGAAAATGCGGATAAGGGAAATGGGGGGCTGGAGTTTTTTTTGGTTCTCCATGGACTTGAGCCTCAACAGGGATTGTAAAGGCCAAAAAGGTAGGGAATGAAGAAGGTAAAAGGGAGAAATGAGATAGGTTTGAAGGTTGCACGAATTTGAGCTCCAAATGAGGCGTGTACGTGCTCAAATGAAAGAGAATGGAGAGGGTAGGGGGTAGGTTATGTTGTAATCGTTAGAGGAGGATGTATGGTTGGATATGAAACAACAAAATGGGCGATTAGAGTGGAGGTTTGAGAGAGAAAAACCAGAAATGGAGGTTTGGGCGTTTGGAAGGGGTGATGTGAGAGAGAGGGGAGCTCCAGCCCCCAAAATCCTAACCATTTGCCAAAATGGCACGTGCCATGGGGTAGAGCATGCTGGGCCGACCCACCCCACGTTCGAAATTCCACCGGAAAGCCGACCGGACCGCGGTCCGCCGCCGGTGCCGCGGTGGCGCCGCGGTCGGACTTGGCCGGAACCGCGCCGCCGTGGTGGGGCCTTGTTCTTCATGGTCCCAAGGTGCCAAATGCACCCTGGTTCGACCCTGGGTCCCATCGAATTTAAGTGGGGAGGCCCCCGACTCCGATTCGCTCTATTTCGGGTAGTTTCGGGCAAACTGGACATATCTTGCAATCCGGAATGAGTTATCTGACGTAAAATATATGAATTTGGGGTAGGACGAGCTAATGAAGCCAACCAACCCCGCTATGCCGGGTTGCGCAGCCCGGAATTGCGAGAAAACCCCCCGATTGACGGTTATTTCCCCGCTTCAATTTCGTTTTGCCAAAATAGTAGTTTTAGTTTGATTTCTCTTCATCCGTTGGGCTTTAGGAGTTGTGCCCAATGAGAAAAGAGTTTAGAATAATTAGGAGAATGGTTTGGTGAAGTCGTTTAGGACACTTACTATTTTTTGACCGAAAACTTTACCCACTAGTAGACATCACGACCCATAGTAAGTCGCGAATTCTAGAAGTTTTAGTTGTAGTTTGTTCCTGATTTCTTTCCCATTACCTGGTATCCTTATTTAAAGGGTGGTGAACTCGTTTTTAGTCATTCACTAATCAGTTTTGAATTTATTAGAATTTCTTTCTATTTTCTGCTTTCTCCTCTTGTAGATTCGAGAAGTCTCTGGGAGGAGTCTAGAGAAGCTCCAAGGATTTGGGGTAGTTATCCTCATCACGTTTATCGCACATTTTACTGATTCTCAATGATTGGGATGAGGTGGATTATGATCTAGACCCTTCACTAGACAACCTAGAAATGTTTTAAGGTCGACCCGTGCGACCATGGTTGAATACATACTCGATTTCGGCGTTCGTTTTCAATGAACTTTGCCAATTGGCGAAATCGGGATACCTATGACTGTTGCTACATCCCGTCGCTCCCTCCTAAGTCAGAGTGCGTCAGAGTGCGTAGTGTGACCATAACCCAGGTCCGGTTTAATCAAAATCATGCTCTGATACCATCTTGTAACGCCCTGAAAATCGGGGGTCGAGCATAAACTCAACTTCCGAGTTCCAGAACATCACTTATGCAACAAAATGAATGATGATTGAATGTTGACAGTATTCGTGCATTGAACATGAGTGAGATTAAGCCAAAACAGCACATCATACTCCAGAGACAGTTAAATTTGCAAGCGGAAGACTGTGATAGATAGATAAAATATATAACTTATGATGAGTCTCCAGAGTGTGATAACATTACCAGGTTAAATAAATACAAGTGCAGTTCTAAAATGTACCAAATGTGAGGAAGTGTAATGCCTCCTATCCCATGTACCATAGCCCCGTCAATACAATATCAGGTCTTCATTGACCTGCCAGAGAGATACAGATAGGAGAATTCCTCCTATCATCATAGAAGTAGTCTGGCTCTGCTTTACAAGCATCGCCACCACCTGAAACTCAACAAATCTGGTTGGTGTGTACAACACCGTCCCATAACGTGGGAGTGAGTGATCAACTCAGTGGAATAGTAAAGCATAGGTTACATGTTATCAATTCAATTAAGCAGTAATGATAAAGCAATACAAATCAAACATTTCTAACTACTCTTGTTAAGTGCGGAAATGAAATGACATGATGCTGTATGCCCTTGCCAAACCACCCTCAAGCGACATCATCTTACGTTCGCGAATGCTAACTCCCTCAGTGCGCCACATCTACAAAGCACATGCGGTGCGATGATGCTCATGATTTCCAAGTTTTTATTAGTCCATTTCAAACAGCAGTATTGGGAAACTAAGGTACCTCCCTTGTATCATTCCCAAACATGATCCATTCTAGGGTCGTCAATCCTAGTTAATCTCATACGATGTTATGGTTTGAGAAGCGTAGTGAAGGCATCGCAAAGGGCTCGTCACCCGTCAGCGCGGATATAGATCTCACCGTATGCGGCTCAATTGCTGGCCGTCAGCTCAAGTACAGGTCTCACCGTACTTGGCCCAATCACTAGCCGTCAGCTCGAGTACAGGTCTCACCGTACTCGGCTCAACTCATAATCTAGTTGCTGTGAAAGACTCGTCGCCAATCACAGACACTTGGAGTATACTCGAAGATACTACGGAGGACTCATCGCCCGTCAGCACGAGCACAGGTCTCACCGTACTCGGCTCTCGCCGTAAGTATCGACAGCTCGAATATAGTGTCCCATACCACCATAATCGGCTCACGAGGTTGGTTGCGCAATGGTCACTACGGGGAGGCACATGACCCCAGCGTAGGCCGACAGCTCGACCACGGTGTCCCATACCACCATGCCCGGCTCATGCGTCTTAGCGGATCGAGGTACCATGGTTAACGGGATCGCCACTGGTAAGTTTGGTACCCTAGGTTCAAGCAGTAGCGACCAAACATGGTGAACATACATATACACATATCGGTTTGCTTGACGAGCCTGACTAGCTCGAGCGCACCACAAGTTGAGCGATATGGAGCGCAAAAACTCGTGTGGCCAACCACTATCGCCAACCGAAGTACGACTCGGGTTCGCCAGACACGTCCATCGTGGCGATATGAATCTCGGCCACAACCGCAAGTCTGGTACCGAATGTTTGGACTATAGGCATAGTCCCAAACTCAATCAGTTGTAAAGCATGAAGTAAAGCATGAGGTAAAGCATGTATTATAAAGCATGAAGTAAAGCATGTTATAAGGCATGTTGTAAAGCATGTTGTAAAGCATGTTATAAAGCACTATACACATAGGGATACAAATACTTAGAGTTCATAGGTGAGTGGTTAGAGTGAACAACCACATGGAGAGTGTCATATGTGACTCTAAGGTAGCGGAGAATCCCATCTCAGCACCTAACTAAGGTTCTAACACTTAAGCACTTACATTCACAAGTGATTTCACCAACACTTGGAATGCAATAGTTCAACATACATGACGTATGCTAGGGAAGTGTGTACTAGGGTTGTCCCTTTACCAAACTAGTATTTTATACATATACATCATATTCATACAGCAATTAAACATGGCAAACACATCAGCAAATTTTATACGTATAGGGTACTTTCACGTATACCCAATTTCGACATACATAGTGTTTACAAAGGAACATAGATTTCGGCGATTCCTTTCGCCAAGCTAGTATTTTAATCATGTATTGTATAATCATACATTAAATACATATGTCAAACATTATTCCAAAAGAAATACGTATACGGTATTTCTACAATACGTAAATTCAACATACGGCGCATTTACAAGTAAACATATATTTTGGCGATTCCTTTCACCAAACTAGTATTTTATTCATATGTTATATAATTATACATTAAATAAACATGTCAAGCATTTATCCAAAAAAATACGTATACGGTATTTCTACGTATACCTAGAATATGTGAAATTCCATATTTCACACCGTTAATCAAAACAGGAAACGGAAAGCACTTTGTACATGTGCAATTGCAAGCAGATCATGAATCTACCATTATCTGACATTGAAAGCGTTGAAAACCGTAACTTATACACTTAAAGTCCTCACCTTTGCCTTTGGAAACGGAACGAATCAGCAAGGGTAAAGGAACTTCCGTCTACAGGCGATTTCTAGCCTAAAGAGCGAAATCGGTTAGTCGGTACATAGCCTGCAACGATCCTACCAAAATTCAGACCTAGGGTTAGGGTTTCTTACCTTCAAATGGGATGGATACCGCCGGAAAAGCGCCTAGAACAGGGCGGTGTAGGCCGTGTAACAAGCCAAAGCAGGAGGAGGAAAATCGGCAACAACCTCCAAGCCTTTCTCTCTCTTTTCTCTCTCTTTTCTCTCTCCCAAAACTCAAATTCGTATGGCTGTGAGAGAGGGTGCTCTAAGGCCCTTTTATAGCCAAAAACATTCCGAAAATAGACTCAGGTTCAAGGAGTACTGCTAATATAGGATTTTCGCCACTTTTTCAGCTCAAAAGGGAAGTTCTGGTGGCCCTCCTTGAACCAAACGTCGACTTAAGCTCACCATCGATGGATCTACGTGGGATTACGTTTTGACTCGATCGGATTCCCAGATCGCACGTGGCGACCACTTTCGATTCGACGGTCAGTGGGCCACGATCGAAATTCCAAGTACATGTAAATGTTCTGAAATTTTTCTTAATCCGAGGGTGTAATTTGGTCTCGATTCGACGGTCGGGTTGCTTAATCTTGACGCGTCAACAAATGATGCCGATCACTATTCCGGATATTTATTTTGGCATGTGAATAGTGTTTTTCACACTACCTCGCTCCGAATCGAAACGAATGACCGTGGGACATCGGATGGAGCTGATTTTTGAGATAATTGTTAAGCCCAGTGGGGCGGTCCTAGTTCCTTAGCTTCGGGTTATTCGGACTCCCGATGTGCGATCTAGACCTAATACGAAGTTTCGTTTCATTCCCGAGAGCGGACGGAAATGAGTTTGGTTCTAAACTTTAGGGTAACCTAAGCGTCAATGATTCTGTAATTTTGGGTCTTGCAGATCGTATTTAAAGCGATCCTAACGGATTTCATGGCTAATTGAGTTTAGTACTTAGTTAACTTTGTTAAATTTCTAAAGGATTTAATCCTAAGTGATTTTCATCTGAGGTGAAACTTAGTCCATTGTAGTTTGTATATAAAGTGATCCAAGTTATACTACTTAGCTAGTTTAAGATAGTGTCTAGGGCGAAGGTGCTTTGAAAAATTGAAAGCACAAGGTAGTGAAGGGTGGGATTTGTGAAGAAAATGATTTAAGGAACGATTCGAGACTTTAATTGAGCGTTTAAGAACTTAAACCTGTGTTAGGATTGACCCATTGCCTAAGGACGTCTAATCCCAGGTTGGCAAAAATCCGGGGCGTTACAGATACTTACCTATGAATGTTTGATCATGTAGCATGCCTCACCGCGACAGGAATGAGGCTAGTCCTTCTCATCAATCAATTAATCCTTGTTACATGCCTCGAGAGGGTTAGCACCTTTCTGATGTAGCCCAGGAGGGAGGAGTTCCTGCGGTCTTAAGGGGTAGCGAGGTCTGCACCCATTGGCCAGACTGGTTTAAGGATCCCCAGCCTCTGTTCTTTCAGGTGTTAGAGCGCACTCCCCTGTCCAGCTTGTTCAGAGTCCGTATGAGTAAGACGAACATGGCTTTGTTGTCCTCATTGACCGGAGGTGGCGAGCTGAGACCCATACGATTCATTTGCCCTTTGGGGAGTGGGGGATCACCCCCTATGACACTTACATGCAACTGGGCCTCCGGTACGAGGGAGGATCCATCCCGTTTGAAGACGATCTCCCTATCCCTTCTGCTGATGATTGGATGAATTTATTAGGGATGATGCTGAATCCTTCGAATTTTTCAGGACTGCAGTTTAAATTGCTTTAGTTATCCGTGAACTTCTCCCAACGCATTCCTTAGGCTGAGGTCAAGGCCATTGTGAAGGTCCGTGCCTTGATCTTATATACCATGGGGCCATGATTTTCTGTTATGGGAACGAGCTAGTGAACTCCCGCCTATTGTTGCTTGTGGTAAACATCACTTTTCCTACGTCGTACAACTGGAATGTAGCACTCCTGGCCTATTTGTACGATGGGTTGGACAATGACTGGTTTTTACCCGGTCATTGAGGTGCATGTCAAATCCTTTTTCCCGTACCATACCCTTAGATGATCGATGCGTCTTCTAATTGTGACTCTTGCACAGGTCTACTCTTTTATCATGTTCCTCATCTAGGGCCCACTCTGATCAATTATACGCCTCCTCTTCCATGCATGATGCTGTGGCATAAGGATAACTGCGGCCGCACTCGCCTATTTTCCGATCTTGCTTAGAGGTCGAACATGGATGCCCTTGTCCCTGAAGACGTAAGTGACTGCCCTTTATTATCCTTTTTTTTGTTCGCCCTTTGTCTCTGCATTTTTTATACTTTCCAGTTCTGCACCAGACCCTACTTTTGGTGGGCCGCTGCTCTTACTCCCATGACTCAGGATTCTTTCCAGGCCTCACGTCAGCGCCGCATTCTAGAGGACCCCTGGGTGACGAAATGGTATCTGGGTGAGAGGCTTTTCTGGTAGTTGACTGGTAGTCCTTTGGTTCCGTTCAGCCCACCATTCGGTCCGACAGACTGGAGGACAGTGCCTGAATGGGAGTTGACTGCTGCTTTGGAGGGCTACGAGGCCAGCGCCTTCGTCGATCCATCAAGGGAGTATAGCTCCTGGTGTAAGCAGTACAGCATCGGCCTGATCCTTCAGAATGCTTATGCTCCACGTGGCGATGCGCACTTTGCTAGGGGAGGCCTTTTGGGGCCTAAAGTTCATCCAAAAGATACGGACGATTATGTACCTGATGAGTAGTGTTCTTATATCATTCTTTTCTGTGTATCATCCATTGTACAATTTTTCATATATATCAGATTTCATTTACCCAATGTTCTCTTTCTGATCTTTCCGAGCCCTTCTGTTGATCTGATCGTGTTGATGGTTGAAGATTTGGACCCCTCCAGCCCCCTAGGTGGGCCACACTTACGATTTGCATAAGATTTGGGCCTAGGCGGTAGTCTTACTACCGCCCATTAACATTTGCCCTGGCTTCTGGCTCCGTCAAGCTGCAGGCGCAGAAAGTGCATGCAGGTGGTACTTGGAGTATTGCGGGCGATAATCGAATTACCGCCCCTGTTCATCTTTTGTTCCAACAAGGTCTGTTCTTCTCTACTCATCCAAGGCTGTTGTCCTGTTATTCCCTCTCTGCTCTGATCTCCGGATCATTCCTTCTATCCCTTTTCTTTCCTTTTTATCCCCTCTTTGTCTTCTTCTTCCCTTTGTCCTCTTCTCCTTTGTCTTTTACTTCATGGCTGGCCTTGGAGATCATGTTGGTGGATCCCACAATGATGAGATGGCGGGTCCTTTTGAAGTGAGTGGTGTGTCTCCTTTATTAGCTCCTATGATTGTCGAATTTTGTAGTGCCAAAACCTCTTGGAATCTGTCTTATTTTGCTCATCTTCATATTCAAGATCATGAAATTCATGTACAAGAACAAAGATCTTTACCTCAAGAACTTCAAATGCAAGAACAAGAGAAATATAAGTTCAAGTACAACATCAAGTGATAGTTTAAGGTTTAAAAGTTTCAACTATGTCAAGACAAAGTGCTTCGCTTTAGAACTCAAAGATTAAGGTGAAATACAAGTCACAAGTACTTCAAGATTCAAGCTTCAAAGAACTTCAAGTTCAAGCTTCAAAGTACTTCAAGTTCAAGCTTCAAAGCACTTCAAGATGTCAAGCTTCAAGTACTTCAAGATCAACTATCAACCAAAGCAAATGATGATTCAATGTTCAAATATCACTTATAAGGTATGGAAGACCCTAGATTGACCATAGGTTAGGTCATATTGATTGCGTACTTAAATTAGGTCACTATATACTCCTATAAGCCGTTTCTCGACTAGTCTTAGCCTATGTTCGACTAGTCCTAGTACTGGCTCGACCAGTCTAAGAAATTCCTCGACCGGTCCAAGGTTAGTTACTAATTTTCGGGATTTTTTGTTGAACCTTCAACCAGTCCTAGAGACTGCTCGACCAGTAGAGTGAACAGTGCTCAACTAGTCGAGCAAGCTCGACTTAAAGTCCAGGAATTAAATTGGGTCCCACACGACCAGTTGAGTGCAGGGTTCGACCGGTCGTACAGACCACTCGACCAATCGTGGAACGGTCTTATCTTATTGAGCCAGAAATTTCAAAAGTCGGTTGGTCCTTCGACCAGTCGAGCTGTCATCTAGACCAGTCCAGTGAACAGTTTCTGCACTTATAAATAGAGCACGACTTTCAGAGTTTTTCATTCAATTCAAGCAAAATCTAGACACCACTCTGAGAGATAAGTTTGTGATATTCTTAAGGTATTTAGTGCTCATTTAATATTCTCTTTATTTAGCTTTTTGCATTTGATTTTGAGATTCTACATTCCAATCTTATTTGAAGAAGGGATTTTAGTTTTCCCCTTTCTTGGAATCAAAATCAAATCAAGCAAGCCCAAGGTGATTTAATCTAAAATTCAATTAGAACTTAGAACCTTTTCATAAGTGAGTGTGGACATTGAACATCTACGTCGAACATCGACTTCAAATTGGTTCTTCCGGGCTTCATCAAAGGAGAATATCTAAATAAGTATTTTACATTTCTATTTTTGGTTTTTTTGAGATTGTGCCAGGAAAAATATCTTTCTTTTTGATTTGTCTGAGGTGATCCAGAAAACTCAGATTGTAGGGTTTTTTGAATTGTGTAAGCCCACTTGAAAGACACGATTATGAAGGCTTTAGGTGAACCTTGAAAAACCTATTGCATAGTGAATGCAAATATCCACTGTGTGAGGATGTTGGGAGTGGAGTAGTTGTGTGGCTGTTTTTCTAAACAGTTGGTGTACACACATGTGAACCACTATAATTTCTAGTCTTGTGGTGATTGATTGATTGTGGTTTTCTGTGAATGTTGTAATTTCCTTTTAAGCATTTGTGAAGAATGTTGTAATCTTTTATGCAAGTGTGGGAATGTTGTAATAGCTTAGTTTATTTTCTTTGCTATTTATTTATTTATTCCTCTATATCGGTTTGAGATTTTGATACACAGACCTTTCTAGGAATCAGGTTGTCCTACCATAAGCCTTTGGTTTTTGGTGTAAGGTTGTCCTTAGAACAACATCTGTATCAACCTCTCAATACTTGTACATTTGAGGTTTTTATTCATTTCTGCTTTGTGAGATTGTTTATTCTATCTTTATTTATATTTATTTAAATTCTGCATTTAATTTTTAATTTGACAT
Source organism: Magnolia changhungtana (assembly GCA_030180095.1). Taxonomy (NCBI): domain Eukaryota; kingdom Viridiplantae; phylum Streptophyta; class Magnoliopsida; order Magnoliales; family Magnoliaceae; genus Magnolia; species Magnolia changhungtana. Next base: position 1,898,985 of record JASAUF010000473.1, on the reverse strand, counting down.
AGTTCTATTCCCCCCCCCCCCCCCCCCCAGGACTTTTAGTGGGGCCTTTTCAAGTGGTATCAAAGCCTAATAGCTCGCTTTATTTTTTGGATTAATTTTCTGAGCTAATCGATCTGAGCTTTCTAAGATGTCAAATTTTGATAGCCTTTCAGTCACTAGGCCTCCACCTTTTTTATGGCTCCAATTATGCCTATTATAAAGCTAAAATGAGGATTTTCTTAAAATCCATGGATGAGAGCATATGGCAAGCCACAGTAACCAATTGGACCCCTCCTACCACTGAAGTAACTAGCACTGATGGATCTAAAACGATAAAAGTCTCACCCTATTTTTCTTAGTCCGCTCTTCAGAAAAGTGAGAGTAGTGTCAATACAAAGGCTTTAAATGTTATTACTTGTGCACTATCACCGAATGAATTTAAGAGAATTATATCCTGTGATACTGCATAGCAAGCTTGGGATATTTTGGAAATGACACACGAGGGAACAACAATTATCAAGAAATCTAAAGTCCAAATCCTCACAACCGAATTTGAGGAAATACGTATGGAAGAAAGTGAAACTTTCATGGACTTCTATATAAGATTGAATGACATTGTCAACTCTATGTGGGGTCATGGTGATAGAATCCAAGAAAGTAAATGAAAGTGCCCTAGTTTGTCAATTAGCGTGAGTGTTGAGTCAGTTAGACTGCAGAGCCTCATAAGAAGATCAATTCAAAGCGTCTGCCTCAACCGGATGTGTGCAAGCTCGCCAAAGGTAAATCTAAGCCTCACATCCCATGTCCCAAAACACCAGGTATATAAAACCCTTAAAACAAACTAGAACATCATAGGGTTTTAAAGTTAAGAAAACTTTTTTCTCATAGGTAAATTCTCTAAGTTTTCTTGCTTTATCGATTTTATCGATACACATCTCGATATGATCGACCTGCGTTGTCGATGTCCTCGATACCTAAACGATATCATCGATATGAAGACAAAATACATCCAGCAACCACATTCTCATCTGGACGGAATTATCGATATCATCAATATTCAAATCTCGAGTTCATCGAAGGTGACTTGATAATATCGACAGGCAGATCTCCGACGCCCCTGTTTTTTCTTAAGAATATCATATGTGCATCGATATATCGAAGCCTCTTTGATACCATCAAAATTCAAATCTCGATGATATCGGAAGGCTCTCAATGATATCGGTCATGGGCGTCAAGTTCTTCCAGCAAAATATTTCAAGATTGTTTATCTATAATCGGGGGTCACTCGATAGAATCGATATTCAAATATCGATGATATCGGTACTATTTCGATGGCATCGAACAAGGACATAAACTATCCAACAAGCTTAATGAGAAATCCGTTGGATTTATCGATGCCTCGACACAATGATCGATATCATCGACATTCAAATTCTGATGATCTCGAAGGTCCCTCGGTCATTCTTGTAAACCTGAAATATTTCATGTCAAGTCTCTCCATTTTTAAATGTCGATGAATTGACACTATATCGATTGAATCAGAGTTCGAAATCCGATGACAATGACACCTATTTCGATTCCATCGACCAGCTGGCAAGAGGTTTCAAAAGCGTATGACATTTGAGTTTGTGTCATCGAGCGGACCATCTATGCTATCGAGAGTATACGCTCGATGATATCGAACCCGCTCGATGATATCGAACTCTGTCATAAATGTGACCGTTTTATATCCATTGGAACCTTTTACCTATATATAAAGGACTTGTCTATTGTTGTTGGTAGAGAAAGAAGAGAGTGCTTTTGAGTGTTTTACCTTAGATCATATACCCAAAGCCCTTTCTCTCAGGGAAGTTCATCCTCCAATCCACCCTCATCATTGATATTCAATAGAGTGGATTGGGGAATGAACTTCCGCATTCAAGGATCCTCCAACTACTACCTTAATGGCAAATCATTAAGCTGGGATGCCTTGAATGCATAGATGATCGGAATCACTCTATCTTCCTTATAGGAAAACATTTTATAGAGTAGGATTCCGTCTTAACCTTAACCCAACCCAAAGCCTCGTATTGGTACATCATCTGTGTTGCGGATCAAGGAAGCCGAAGATTCTTCATCAACAAGGAGGAGATCTTCGTCAACGTGTTGAATAGAACTCATCTACTTATTTATAAGTTATTAGAGTCCAGAAGATACTTGTGATCATTCCTTTTTAGGATTGGGTCTTAAGTGTTTCTCACCCTTGCAAGCCCTCGTAGGAGGCCTCCGGCGGAAGTGTACATGGTGGGTACGTAGTGTTGACCCTTGCTCTATGGAGAGCATAAACTTCCGGTTGAAGGTGAACCTATCTAAAACCTTAAGTTTGAGGTGATCCGTGTGAAACCTACGTTAGGGTCTTATGGAAGATCCTTGGCCGGTGTACCTAAAAGTGGGTGCATTGTGTTGATCCTTGCTCGTGAGAGCATAAACAGTAAGCCTCGGTATAGGTTGTAAAGGTTGAAGGTGAACCTGATTTAAAACCTTAGGTTTGACGTGAACCACTGTAAAACCTCCTTAGTGAAATTCGGTACACTCAAGGGTTGAGTGCGGTTACCGGGAGTGGAGTAGACAAGTAGTCGAACTACTATAAAAATGACTATGTTTGAGATTATTATTCTTCTGTTTGTGTGATTTACTTTAATATTTTCATATCTAAATATCTAAGATCACACCTCACACACATACACATTCAAATCCATCATAAACTAGTTTGCATATTGTTCACTTCTTAGATAGTTTGTGATTGGATCCTCTACCGGGCTTGGAAGCCAGTAGAGTTATTTTTGGGTAATCCTAATATGTGCGTGTTGTTAGGATTAGTGTAATAGGATTTCAAATAAACCATAAAAAAAATCTTATTCACCCCCCTCTAGGACATATTGGCATATTCCTACTTCAACTAAAGCGGTCTCCACTGCTATTTCAATTGGTATCAAAGTGGGTCTCTCTTTAAGGGCTTCACCGCCTAGAGTGATCTTGACTGAAGTTGGGAATATGGCTAAAGGAGAGGGCTCATCAGTCACTAGGCCTCCAATATTTGATGGCTCAAATTATGCATACTAGAAGGCTAGGATGCACTAATTTCTGAGATCTTTGGATCATGATGTTTGGGATATAGTTGAAAGTGGATATGCGCCATCAACTGAACAATTGTACTTGATAGTGGCACAACCATCACAAAACCCAAACCCAAAGAAAAGTGGATGATGTTCGATAAAGAAAAATAGACTGCTGAAGCTAAAGCTATGAACGCCATCTACTGTTCCGTGTCTCAAGATATTTTCAATCAAATAAGTATGTGTGGGACATCCAAAGAAGCATGGGATCTATTGGAAACAACCCATGAAGGCACAAGCACTATGAAGAAATCTAAACTTCAACTCCTGACTTCACAGTTCAAAAGTCTCAGAATGGAAGAGCATGAGACCTTTATGGAGTTTTTCACAAAGTTGAATATCATTTGCAACTCCATGGGTGGATTGGGAGAAAAGGTTCCGATTCCTAAAATCTATAGGAAAATACTGAGATCACTGTCAGAACGGTTTAGTCCCAAAGTAACAACTATTGAAGAGTGTAGGAATATTGATGAAATGAAAGTAGAAGAACTGGTAGGTTCCCTACAAACTTTTGAACTACACTTCAAACAAACCCAAAAATCTAAAACAATTGTCTTAAAAACTTCAAAGAAAATAATGAATGAGGATAGTGGAAGTGAAAAGGAAGATGAAGATGAGGAAGTGGCTTTGCTGGCACAAAGATTCAGGAAATTCTTTCAGAAGAATCGTGGCCGTCCTACTAGACGAAGAAAGATGGACAACAGACCTTTTACAGGCAAATTTGGTAAAAAGTCCAAAGAACCACAATGTTGTGCTTGTCAGAAATATGGACATCTGTCTACCAATTGCCCAAACAGAAAAACTAAGGACAAGGCAATGGCTACCACATGGGATGATACAGATGAGTCAAACTCAGAATTTAGTGACTCAGAAAGTGATGGAGACCAAAAATCCTTGAAAATTCTTATGATCTCCACTACTCCAATCATTCCCAGTAAATCTGAGAACGAGAAAGAACAGCAAGCCACTGAATCATTTCCGTCAGATAATGAGGAAACAGAAAAGGAAGAAGAGGAAGAAGAAGATCAAAACAAACTACAAGATGCTTACAATCAACTATATATTCATAGCATCAACATTCTTAAAAGACTTGGATTGTCTAAAAACAAGAAGGAACTACTGCAAAAAGATCTGGACAAAACATTGGAAATCAATTCACATCTAATTAATGATCTATAACAATATCATTTAGACAATGATGAGTTGGAAAGAGTCAATCTGTCCCTAAAAACGAAATCATCAAAGCTTACTAAACAAGTTGAATTATTAAAAGACGAAAATGATCAACTCGAGAATGAGAATCACACACTCCAGTTTGACTTAGGAAAATCCAGAAAACTTTCTGAAATAAACTATAAATTCTCCCAGAGTGGTTAAAAGCTCGAAAAATTGTTAGGGATGGGAAGACAAGGAAGAGACAAGAGTGGCCTAGGGTATGATAAAACTAAAAGGAAAACTAGAAATGCAGCCCCAACAACTGAAAAATCTGCTGCTTCAGGTAGCAATATGAGAACTTCTCCAGTTTGTCATTTATGTGGTGATATGGGTCATTATAAGTTTGAATGCTTGACACCTAGAAGGACTTCACTTAACTCTGGTCAAAAGGGTAAATTCACACTAGCCAGAAAAATATGAACTGACAAAAGTCCATCTAGGAGAAACACTCACCCATCACCACCTGAAATGAAATCATTGGATCAAGTGGGAGAGATAAACATGAAAACTAAAAAGAACTCCATCTCAAAATGGATAGTAAAAGAAAAGCTAAATTGTCTGATAACTAACTCTATCCATATACCCTAAAATATCAAAGCATGAAATGAACAAGTCCAGGTCATGCATCTAGGTCTGGATATTTGTTGAAATGATGCAATTTTTTGCTGAGCTCTAAATGATATATCTAAGGTTCCTCACCTTAATCTTTTGTATATAAACATTCAAATGTTTATAATTTTAATGTGTACAGTAATTGTACATAATTTTGCTGATTATACTATTGATTCATAAAAATACTAAAAGTATACTTGAAGGGTTGTCTGTATGTTGAAAAGGAAAAATATTCATCTTCGATATGACTGTCGATATGTCATTCTCAATTAATCGATCAAGGGTCGATACCATCGACATCTCTTCAGAAGTTGAAAATGTTATCGAAGTCAACTTCGATAAAATCGAATAGAGCATCTCGATAACATCGAAACACTGGTCGATGACATCGAAGATCACCACCTGATAAAAGGCTGATGAGCAGGAAAAATTACTTTTTACGGCTACTGGTCCTATTTTGTTTTCCTGCTCATTTTTTTTGGTCTACCTACTTGGAGCCTCGTCGGAAAGATCCCAAACACCAAACAGAGTAAGGAAGATGGTTAAAGGGAAAGGTAAGGATCTCTCTTCCAAGGCTAAGAAATGGTAAAATGTTAAATCACCTCAAAACAAATCCGATTGGGAACAAATTGCAATCGTCGATTGTATTGTTCTCAATAGTGCTGTTGAGCCCTATGGGGTAGATCTCTTGTTAGAGACTATTGGATGGCAGAATATGCTTAACATGGGCGGTCCATACCAGTTTGAAATGATTCAGCAGTTCTGCAACTGTTGCCACGTTATTCGGGATTATCCACCATGTATTCATCTGGAATTCATGCAACACACCAAACAAATTACTCCAACAGTCCTTGGTCGTGTTCTAAACATTGGTGTGACTCAGATCCCAGTCACTGGTAGAAGTCTAAACGAATTAGGAAGGTGGGCAGAAATCACTCGAGCACTGTGCCAGGGTGTAACAATTCCTAGAAATGATGACAATGTCCTTCCAGTAAAACATCTAGGAATCTTGTTCAAAATCCTCCACAGTATCTTCAGTACAAATGTATACCCATGTGACGCCAACGACACTGACATGAGTCCCTTTGTACTCAATGTCTTGTATGATGTATATCAAGAGGTCCCTGTGTGTCTGCCAACTCTTATTCTGGATCAACTGATTAGGGTAGTCAAGGTAAACCATCTTGAAATACTTCCATTTCCGTCCCTTATCTACAAGCTCACACACTGGGTAGGACTGCCGGAAACATCAGACAAGGTATATCCTGAAGTATGGTTCGACCATGATGCATTTCAACAAGTGTATGCCTTAGTCTCATCTCATACTAAGAATCCTCCACCGGTTGGAGAGAGCAGTCAGCAGCCTAATAAATAAACACCTTAGGGATCTAATCAGACACCCCTCTGTAGTCCTGGTTCTGTCACTAATCGTCGACGTCATATACTTAAACGTCAACTGCTGAACAGTCTCGCTGGAATTGATGAGCGGCTTCATAACTGCGAAGAACGATTGTCAGGGATAGAGGATAAGATAGAAGCTCTCCAACCCTCGGTGCAACAGATTCTGGAGCTACTAACGACTGGCGGATCTACTATGCTTTAAAAAGATAACGGCTTTGGAGGATAAGTGTGTCCGGTCATGAACATTGTGATCGCTTTTTGAAAAGTTCTCCCTATTCCTTAACTAGCACACTCTAGCATCTGATCGTTCCTACTTTTTTTTTTTTGGAATACCCATGCATGAGCCTAGTTGTTTTCTTTGGAATACTTGTTGCCTTATTGCCAAACCTTGGGCAGTATTCTTTTGGATATTTTATATATGGCTGAATGTAATTCTCATATTTACTGCCATTCTCATGCCTTTAAGATATTGTGGAATGCATGTGATGTCTCTTAATGATTATCCTATCTGCTATATCACCGCTCTATCTAATCTGCTATGCATACATACCTACTGCCAATGATGTTTGTTAATCAACTGTTTAAACATTTTACATCTATTTGTTATATGCATATTCCTCTGAATGACGGTTCTCCCACATTGCTTTAAACTTCAGTCAATATCAACTGTTATATCTTTGTCAATGACTGACAAAAAGGGGGAGAACAATTCAAACACCCCGAATGGAAAATTATATATCTGCTTTAATGGTGTTGCAGGTGTTAGGGGGAGCAGCTACCATACGATAGGGGGAGAATGCTGTAAGGGGGAGCAGATACTAGGTTGTGTACATTTTTGAATTAGAAATTGTAAAATTATGTAAAAAGTATGTACACACAATTTAGGATGTGTTTGTCTAGATACCGTTTTAGGGTGTTTTGGTATTTTTATCATGTAATTGACAAAGGGGGAGATTGAAAGTGCCTTGGTTTGTCAATTAGTGTGTGTTGAGTCAGACTGCAGAGCCTCATAGGAAGAACAATTCAAAGCGTCTGCCTCAACCGGATGTGTGCAAGCTCGCCACAGGTAAATCTAAGCCTCACATCCCATGTCCTAAAACACTAGGTATATAAAACCCTTAAAACAAACTAGAACATCATAGGGTTTTTACGTTAAGAAAACTTTTTTTCATAGGTAAATTCTCTAAGTTTTCTTGCTTTGTCGATTTTATCGATACACATCTCGATATGATTGACCTATGCTATCGATGTCCTCAATACTTAAACGATATCATCGATATGAGGACAAAATATGTCCAGCAACCACATACTCATTTGGACGGAATTATCGATACATCGATATCATCGATATTCAAATATTGAGTCCATCGAAGGTGACTTGATAATATCGACAGGCAGATCTCTGGCGCTCCTGTTTTTTCTTAAGAATATCATATGTGCATCGATATATCGAAGCCTCCTCGATACCATCAAAATTCAAATCTCGATGATATCAGAAGGCTCTTGATGATATCGGTCATGGGCACCAAGTTCTTCCAAAAAAATATTTTAAGATTGTTTATCTATGATCAGGGATCACTCGATAGAATCGATATTCAAATATCGATGATATCGGTACTATTTCGATGACATCGAACAAGGACATAAACTATCCAGCAAGCTTAATGAGAAATCTGTTGGATTTATCGATGCCTCGACACAATGATCGATATCTTCAACATTCAAATTCTTATGATCTCGAAGGTCCCTCGATCATTCTTGTAAACCTGAAATATTTCATGTCAAGTCTCTCTCATTTTCAAATGTCGATGAATCGATACTGTATCGATTGAATCGGAGTTCGAAATTCGATGACATCGACACCTATTTCGATTCTATCAACCAGCTAGCAAGAGGTTTCAAAAGCGTATGACATTTGAGTTTGTGTCATCGAGCGGACCATTGTTGCTATCGAAAGTATACGCTCGATGATATCAAACTCTGTCATAAATATGACCGTTTTATATCCGTTTGAACCTTTTGCCTATATATAGAGGACTTGTCTATTGTTGCTAGTAGAGAAAGAAGAGAGTGCTTTTGAGTGTTTTACCTTAGATCATATACCTAAAGCCCTTTCTCTTAGGGAAGTTCATCATCCAATCCACCCTCATCAATTGATATTCAATAAAGTGGATTGGGGAATGAACTTCCGCATTCAAGGATCCTCCAGCTACTACCTTAATGGCAAATCATTAAGCTGGGATGCCTTGAATGCATAGATGATCGGAATCACTCTATCTTCCTTATAGGAAAATATTTTATAGAGTAGGATTTCGTCTTAACCTTGACCCAACCCGAAGCCTCGTATTGGTACATCATCTGTGTTACGGATTAAGGAAGCCGAAGATTCTTCATTAACAAGGAGGAGATCTTCATCAACATACTGAATGGGACCATCCACTTATTTGTAAGTTATTAGAGTCTAGAGGACACTTGTGATCATTCCTTTTTAGGATTAGGTCTTAGGTGTTTCTCACCCTTGCAAGCCCTCGTAGGAGGCCTCCGGCGGGAGTATACGTTGTGGGTATGTAGTGTTGACCCTTACTCTGTGGAGAGCATAAACTTCCGGTTGAAGGTGAACCTATCTAAAACCTTAAGTTCGAGGTGATCCGTGTGAAACCTCCGTTAGGGTCTTATGGAAGATCCTTGGCCAGTGTGCCTAAAAGTGGGTGCTTTGTGTTGACCCTTGTTCTATGGAGAGCATAAAATTCTGGTTAAAGGTGAACCTATCTAAAACCTTAGGTTCGAGGTGATCTGTGTGAAACCTCCGTTAGGGTCTTATGCAATATCCTTGGCTAGTGTGCCTAAAAGTGGGTGCGTTGTGTTGACCCTTGCTCGTGAGAGCATAAACAATCAGCCTTAGTGTAAGTTGTAAAGGTTGACGGTAAGCCTAATCTAAAACCTTAGGTTTAAAGTGAACCACTGTGAAACTTCCTTAGTGAAATCTGGTACACTCAAGGGTTGAGCGCAATTACTAAGAGTGGAGTAGGCAAGTAGTCGAACCATTATAAAAATGACTGTGTTTGAGATTGCTATTCTTCTGTTTATGTGATTTACTTTAATATTTTCATATCTAAATATCTGAGATCACACCTCACACACATACATAGTCATATCCATCATAAACTAGTTTGCATATTGTTCACTTCTTAAATAGTTTGTGATTGGATCCTCTACTGGGCTTGGAAGCCAGTAGAGTTACTTTTGAGTAATCCTAATATGTGCATGTTGTTAGGATTAGCGTAATAGAATTTTAAATAAACCATAAAAACTTTAAAAAGTCTTATTCACCCCCTCTAGGACATATTGGCATATTCCTACTTCAACTAAAGCGGTCTTCACCGCTATTTCAATAAAGTCTGCGCAAAGATACTACGCTCATTGCCTGAACGGTTCAATTCAAAGGTGACCACGATCCAGGAACTTCGTGATACGGATAATATGAGGGTAGAAGAATTAGTTGGTTCCTTACAGACCTATGAGTTAAATTTTAAAGCTCCTAAAGGTAAATCCATCACCCTTAAGTCTTTTAAAAATATTTCTTAAGAATATAATAGTTCTGATTTAGAAAATTCTGAAGATGATATGGCCCTTTTAGGTAAAAAGTTTTATAAGATTTTTCAAAAGTAAAAAGAGGGCAGATTTGCAAAAACCTTTTGAAAAGAAAAGATCTAGATCGAAAACTTGAAAATCTTTAAAAGATAGCCAATGTTACAACTGCCATGAATATTGACATCTAATGAACAAATGTCCTAAAAAGGACAAACCTAAAAAAGAAAGGTAGGTTGGCTACATGGGATGAATCTTCCTACTCTGAAGCTTCTTCTGAGTCAGAAGATTCTGAAACCAAGTCGGGTAATGATATTAAAGCCCTAATGACTCTAGCCAAGTTCACTTTTTCAAATAACGATGATTCAACCAGTGAAGAAAATCTAAATAGTGACCATGAAAATGAAGAAGATCTTCAAGATGCTTATGATGCCCTATACAAGGAAAGTTGCAAAATTGTTGTAAAGCTAAAAGTTCAGAAAGAAAAGTTTTCAAAACTAACAAAAAATTTTGATAATCTAGTCTTAGAAAAATCTCATATTTCAGATTGTTTTGAAAAAACTAAGTGCGACTTAGATTTTAAAACGTCCCTTGTCACACCCCAAACTCGGAAACCGAGCTCACAAATTTCCCGATCGCCAAATCCAGTGCCGACTGCCTCCGTAGTACTCCATTTTCAGCTCCCAGTGTCCATACTCTAGATTTCAATCCTGGGATCCTACAAGGAGGATTTTCCAATGTACATTTACTCATAATAAGCATAACCACAAGTTTACCCAAATCACAAAGGCAACATCATCATCACATAACCATTAATATAAATATTTGAATACAATGCTGAAAGGGAAATACATATATCAAAATCAAAGCTCTATAAGTTAGCTACATGCTCCAAGCTCCACACTGCTGCAACCGAACATCACCTGCACGCATCTATTGTGCATAAGCTTATAGAAAACTTAGAGGGTGGTGTAAGTGTGTGCACTAGGTAAGTGTCAAGTATTCAATAAAATGTCATAATCATACAATATCGAAAATACTGGTAAGATCATGAATCATACGATATCAGAGTAAGCAAGAATACTGAAAAGTCCATGAGTTTATCAGAGTATGCAATATAGATCAGCTATACAAATGAGGAGCCATAAAGAGTCAAATATCAGATGCCGAGGATGCAATGCAATATACAATTCCTAATGAGTTCACGAATACCGTCAGCTGTATCTAGACCATATAAATGCAGAAACACAGTAACCTAAAATGTCATATGTCGCAGATGTAATACAATATGCGGTACGAATGGAATTACCATGATGGAGTGTAAAGTCGGGATGATAGTACGTAGTATCGCAAGCTATGGGGTCTATCACAAGGGACTTCTATCCAAACCAGTCTTATACCTAATTTGGATAGTCAAACTCAATGTGGTAAACTCCTGATCTCAGGTTAGTTACGCGCCCCAACAAAAATCCTGGCCATTACGAAGGTACACGTAATAAATAATTGCACACCATCAGCCCGAGTGAATAGTGAATGGATGAATGAATGAGTATGCAACTCCTGCTCCATAAATTAGTACTGTACATCTTTGGGATCATCACCATGGTTTAGTACACTACGTCAGCTGCCGCCCCATCAAGCGGACAACTGGGTAAGTGGAAGAGACCTCACTATCCACCTGCCAATATAGGGCCCGGCTCGTCGATAGCGGACTCACTGCTCAAGCTGGTTAGACCCAGCCTAGCTATGCCTACTCCCTCAAGCGAGTAAGGGCACACCCCCTCCCAACTAACCACGACACAATGGGAGACGCGGCCTATTAGTATACGGGCGCTCATATATATCCACTCGGTCTCGACATTGTGGCATCCTCTGGTACCAAGAGGGTTTAGGAATTTTCACTCAGGGTCATCTATGACAGTCCGATGCTAATAACAGATTTTTGGTGTCCCATCTTGCCATCCACGACATGCCTGTGGAGGCTACAGCCCTGATGTCGCTAGGGTGTACAGTAATCACAACACACAATGCAAGATGCATGAGTCATACAATCCAATCATGCATCAATCCTGCGCATACCGTGCGCTCATGTGGAATAACTCCACCTATCAGGGAGTCCCATAAACCATCTGTACTATGGATATGCAATGGTCAATCACATCTCATAACAAACATGTAGATGATCGTATGGGCATGTATCATGATGTTATGCTGTCACATACTCATAATCGGTATCAATAACCGGTAGGGGTGCACATTTAACCGTTGGATCCATGGAACCGGACCAGAACCGTTGGATCGGTCCAGTTTAGTCCGGTTCCAGGGTGCTAATGGTCCGATTCCGGTTCCCAAATTTTCTGAACCATTGATTATGGATCGGTTCAGGTTTAAGGTCCCATAGAATCGAACCGAACCGTTGATCCGAACCGTTAAATAAACTATTGATCTGAACCGTAGATCCTAATCATGACAGGAACCGTGGTCCGTGGATCTAAACCATCGATCCGACTTAGTTTAAAAAATAAAAACCCTATTTGAGCGCCCATTTTTTAGCACCCGCCCTATTTGAGCACCCTACCCCTGCCCTATTTGAGTGCCCGACCCCTGCCCTATTTGAGCGCCCTACCTCTGCTCTCTCTCTCTCTCCGCCCTCCCTCTCTCTCTCTCTCTCTCTCTCTCTCTCTCTCTCTCTCTCTCTCTCTCTCTCTCTCTCTCTCTCTCTCTCTCGTCGTCCCGATCCGGCGGTCCCGCTCTCTCTCTCTCATCGTCCCGGTCCCAGCGCCCTCCCTCTCTGTATCTCTCTCTCTCTCTATCGTCGTCCCGATCCCAACGCCCTCACTCTCTCTCTCTCACCGTATCTGGGTGCTACTGCGGGACCCGCCACCTGTAAACCCCATGCGTATTGCTCTCCTCTTTGACACTGAGAACTAAGAAGGACGGCCATCGCATTTCCTTCAATGGCAACTGAGGTACGATTATTAGTTTTTCTTTTCTTTTCTTTTTCTGTTGAAATGGATTTTCATTTTTATTATTTTTTTTAATTTCTTTGTTCATCTGCGCAGGTTCCAGTTCGGTTCCGGTTCCATTCCGTTTTCACAGTCCGGTTTCATTCCATTTTCATGGTCCGGTTTCGGTTTCGGTTCTTGGGTGTTCCGGTTCCGATTCTAAAAATTGTAAAACCATTAGGACGATTCGGTTCCGGTTTCACCCCAGAACCGGACCAAACCGACCAGTGTGCACCCCTAATAACCGGCACCGACAATCAGCCTCGATAATCGGCATCAACAATCAGCCTCCACAATGTGGACATTTAACCAACATTGCCCGCAAGGAGTGGCCCACATAGAGCCTAACATATAGTGGACTCATAGCCTCACACAAGGGCCAAATATACAACACCATGGGCCTCACTCAAGAGCTTAATATACATCACAATGGGCCTCTCTCATGGGCCTAATATACGTCACAATAGGCTCCATTGCCTAGCCCTCAAATGCATCACAATGAGCCTCATCACATAGACCTCATATTCATCACATTAGGCCTTAAACACGGGCTGAATACACATCACAATGGGCCTCAAATATAGGCCAAATACACATCATAACAGGCCACATATACATCACATTGGGCCTCAAACACGAGCTGCATATACATCACATTGGGCCTCAAACACAGGCCGAATACACATCACAATGGGCCTCAACTACGGGCCGCATATACATGACATTGGGCCTCAAACACGGGTCACATATACATCACATGCGGCCTCAAATATAGGTCGAATACACATCACAATAGGCCTCAACTACGGGCTGCATATACATCATATGGGTCTCAACAATCGGCCTCGACAATCGAAATTGACCTCGATAATCGGCTTATACAATCAGCCACAACAATCAGAATCGGTCTCGACAATCAGAATCGATCTCGACAATTAGAATCAACCTCAACAATTAAAATTGGCCTCGACAACTAGCCTCGACGATTAGAATCGGCCTCAACAATCGAAATTAGCCTCGACAATCGAAATCGGTCTCGACAATCGACCTCGACAATTGGAATCGCCTTCAACAATTGGAATCAGCCTCAACAATCGGCCTTGACAATCGGAATTGGCATCGACAATTAGAATCAGTCTCAATAATCGAAATCGGTCTCGACAATCGGCCTCAACAATTGGAATCGGCCTCAACAATCGGAATCAGCCTCAACAATTGGAATCGATAATCAATCTCGACACAAGGCGGGGTCCATAAATGAACGGCCGATGATGGAACAAGTAATATCAATGGGGCCCAATAATTTGGGTTAACCCACTAGAGAATGATGAGAATGGGCCTAACCAGGCTTAAGGGAAGGTCACAATGTGGACCTTTAACCATCATTGCCCATCAATGTGGACATTTAACCGACATTGCTACCAAGAAGTGGTCCACATAGGGCGAACATATAGTGGGCCCATGGCCTCACACAAAGGCCTCATACACAACACAGTGGGCTGCATACAATCTCAATGGGCCTCATACAATCATAATGGGCCTTACACAAGGGTCTCATACATCACAATGGGCTATGTCACATGGGCCTAATACACATCACATGGGCCGCATCACATGGGCCTATATACATTAGATGGGCCACGTCCCATGGGCCCCGAATACATCACAATGGGCCACAACCCATGGGCCTTAAATATATCACAATGGGCCTCAATCCATGGGCCCCAAATACATCATATTGGGTCTTAACGAATGGATCACAAATACATCATATTAGGCCTCATATAAGAGCCTCGTATACATCACATCGAGCCCTTCCAAATGGGCCCTAAATATGTCACATCGGGCCTCATCAAATAGGCCCCAAATACATCAAACGGGCCGTATCAAATGGGCCACAACAACTACACCATTCATCCATCTATAGAGGGCATTATCCAAATAAATGAATCATATCAAAAGATCATCTGGACCATCCCGCAAACAATAGTGGTGATAATGATTTCCACCATCAAAACTCCACTGGGCCCACCATAACGCTTATTTTTCATCCAGTCTATTCATAAGGTAATAAAGACCTGAATTTAGAGAAAAAAAATATATCACATTGGTTCAAAACTTCTGTAAACCTAAAAGAGGTTTTAATGGTGGGAGTTCAATCCACTATTTTCTATGGTGTGGTCCACCTGATAATTGGATCTGTCTTATTTCTAGCCTCAAGCTTTGAGGTAAGCTGGTCAAAGGAATGGACGGTCGGATGCAATACATACATCATCAGCCCCATAAAATTTGCTGACAATCGTACAACAGTTGAGCTGTTCATGGGGGTTACTGGGCCACGTCCAGATGATGAACGGTGGGATGAACGCATGCATCATGGTGGGGTCCACATGCGTGGCCCACCAACTGCATGGACGGTGTGGATGTTGACGTCCACACACAGCTATATAGCTGATTGGAGACATACACCAGTCCAAGCGTCCAGAAGGTGGGTCCCACATGGGGCCCACCACATACATATCATATGTATAAAATATAAATTTTATTATTATTATTATTTTAAACAAATAAGGCCAGCGTCGGTGTGGATTTTAATAGATACATCAAGGTGAGCTAGGATAAGACACGTGTATCACGTGGGTCCCATGGATGGTGTGGATTTTATACACGTGCATGATGGTGGGCCTTTTGGATGGGATCCATGTCTAACTAGACTAGACGGTGGATCAAAACACTTACAATGGTGGAGTCCACAGCACCGTCCAGTAATGCCAGTACAGATGGACGGTGCAGGTAAAGCACATACATCAAGGTGTGCCCCACCGTCCCACCTATTGGATGGTGGTGGGGACACAACACGTACATCAATGTGGGTCCCACGGTGCATCCAGCACGTGCCGGACCTGTCCAAATGGATAGTTAGGTGGGCCGTCTGGACGGTTTAGATGAAACACATAAAATCAAGGTGGGTCCACATCTCACGTCCAGCACCATCCAAACATTGGCCATGTAAATCAGCACCGTCCATCAAGGTGGACCATCACACAAGGAAAAAGAGAGAGAGAGAGAGAGAGAGAGAGAGAGATGGAGAGATTGGTGAGATAGAGGAAGTGACCCCGCCACTATGGGCCCTCCCTATACGATGTATACATCAAGTGGGTCCCAAATCGTGTGGACCCTACATCAAAATCAAATGAAATGAACACCCACCATTAGATCTTGGACTCTTCCTTCCATCAACGCATTCTAGAGCTCCAAGGGGTGGATTTTAATGGTTAAGATCAGCTTTGAAGGGTTGGATTGAGTGGTAGGGAGGTGCGCCACACAAAGCTTCTCTCATGGAGCTTGTTTGGACTTGGGTTGCTTGCTTGAAAGAAATGAGAGAGATAAGAGAGATGAGAGATGTGAGTGATGGGTGACTGAGTGATGGGAGTACTTGTGTAAGACAGATAGTTAACTTTGGGGATGGGTGGTTGTACTTGGGGAAGGGTGTGAGTGATAGGAGATATGTGTACTTGATTGATATGATTGATGGGATTGATGTGATGCTCTCTAGGGATTGCTACGCACGATGTTTTTGCTCGAACTGAACGCAAGCCCACATCTCCTGGCCCGGGTATCGCCTCAGCGCCCGAGACGAGGCATCGAAACTGCGGCATTGTTGCGGTCGCAAGAGTACAAGTTTCGAGTCAAGCCGACTCTGATATACGGGATACGACTCAAGATCGCGTGCAAATACCGATACCATATTACGGTCATCGAAATTCTACCGGGAGGACCACAGAGGCATACGGAATGGTACGGGCTAGGATACGGGTCTCACATCTCTTGTTGAAAGCCTAAAATCTAAAAATGAAAAGCTAAAACTTGAAGTCTCTTCGCTTTTTGAGTTTGAAAGACACATGGAAGTATGCCCAAGGTGATCCCAAGTTAGAAAAACTCTTATCCAGATCTAGAAAATTTGGCGATCGATCTGGATTGGGCCACGACAAAAGTATTCCTCCCAATCATAAGAATACTCCACCGAAATTTGTGAAAGTAGAGTCTTCTAACTCAAAAGGGAAAAGTCTGAATCAAAATTATTAGAAAAATGCTTTTCAAAACTTAAAACCTAAAAGCAATCATATCAACTATAAAAATCAAAATCGTAGTCCTTTAGCTGGGAAAATTGTTGACTTACTTAAGGAGCTCTTAAAATCTAGCTCAGTGGGTCGGTCTTATAACAACTACAAACATAAGAAGACCAACTATACTCCTAAGCCCAAAACTGTAATGAAATGGGTTCCTAAGGTTACTTGTTTGGTTGCCCACACTGCTTTTAAAGCTTCTACCTATTCAAAGTGGTACCTAGATAGTGGTTGCTCCAGACACATGACAGGTGACAAAGGACTATTCACCAATCTTAAAGACATGACTAATGGTTCAGTCACATTCGGTGATGGTAACAACTGCAGAATTATTGGCCAAGGTACAGTTCAACTCTTTAACCTCCCTCTATTTGAGAATGTTTTATATGTAGAAAGGTTAAAACATAATTTATTAAGCAACTCTCAAATATGCGATAATAATTGTAGTATAAAATTTACTAACAAAAGGTGAGAAATTTTAAATAAAAATGGTTCTGTAATATTAACTAGTCGCAGAACTTCTAAAAACTGCTACATTGTTTGTGATTCGAGCTCATCTAATCTATCGTGTTACATGGTCCAAACCGATTAGACCGAATTATGGCATAAACGCCTCGGACATGTATACTACCATAACTTGTATAGATTGAGAAAAAGAGAGTTAGTAAGAGGTTTACCCAAAATACAGAAAGTAGACAATATATGTGGCGAATGCCAGATTGGCAAACAAACTAGGAGTACTCAGAAAAAGGTGAACTCCAATGCCACATCTAAACTACTTGAACTTCTCCACATGGATCTCGTTGGACCAACTAGCATGGAGAGTCGAGGTGGCAAGAAGTACATTCTGGTAATTGTTGATGACTTTACCAGGTACACTTAGGTAGTCTTCCTGAGAGAGAAATTAGAAACTCTTGATGAAGCAAAAAGGATACTTAAACGTATCTAAACGAAAAAAGAATCACAAGTCTCTAAGATCCGTAGTGATCATGGTTCAAAATTTGAAAATAGCGGTTTTGAGAAATTTTACAGTGATCAGGGAATATCACATGAATATTCTGTGCCCAAAACACTACAACAAAATGGTATAGTAGAAAGGAAAAATAGAGTGCTTCAAGAAATGGCAAATGTAATGCTAAATAGTGTGAAGCTTCCTAAAAATCTTTGGGCTGAAGCCGTTAATACTGCTTGCTATATAATTAACCGTGTTTATACTAGAAAATCAAATGGTAAAACGGCTTATGAAATGTGGTTTGATAAGAAGCCTACTATTAAATACTTTCGAGTTTTCGGCAGCAAGTGCTACATCTTACGTGACCGAGAAAATCTGGGTAAATTTGACACCAAAAGTGATGAAGGGATATTTTTAGGGTATGCTCTAAATAGTCGAGTGTATCGGGTTCTTAACAAGTGAACTGGTGTAATTCAAGAGTCTATTAATGTGGTTATAGACGATCACTTGAATACACCTGTCTCAAGTTCAGAAAATGAAGTTCTTTTAATTAATAAACCAGACTCTTCATCAAGTCAAAATAATATTGAACTAAGGACAGCTAAAGACCATCCTTCTAATCAAATCCTTAGAAACCCTCTCACTGGTGTACGCACTTGTAGACAACTTGAAGATGTGTGTAACTACGTGTGCTTTACATCTCAGATAGAACCGGCTAACATAAAAGAAGCTCTTACTGACGAAAATTGGATTGTATTGATGCAAGAAGAGCTGAATCAGTTTGTAAGAAATGATGTTTAGTACTTAGTTCCAAGACCAAAAGATAAACACATTATAGAACAAAATGGATTTTCAAAAATAAGTTTGATGAACTTGGTAATATTATTAGAAACAAGGCTAGGTTGGTTGTATAAGGATACACTCAAATAGAAGGCATCGATTATGATGAGACTTTTGCCCCAGTAGCTTGTCTTGAATCAATCAGACTATTTATATCCATTACTTGCTTTAGAAAGTTCAAAATATACCAAATGGATGTTAAGAGTGCATTCTTAAATGGTGATTTGCATGAAGAAGTATATGTTGAATAACCAATGGGTTTTGAAGACCCTAAGCATGCCACGTCTACTGCCTAAAAAAGGTACTCTATGGTTTAAAACAAGCTCCTAAGTTATGGTATGAAAAGTTGACTAAGTTTCTACTAAGTCATAACTTTATAATGGGAAGTGTTGATATGATATTGTTTGTAAAGAAACATAATGATCACATACTAATAGTGCAAATCTATGTTGATGATATTATCTATGGATCTACCTGTGCTAACATAACTGTTGAGTTTGCAGATCTTATGAAGTCTAAATTTGAAATGAGCATGGTTGGAGAACTAAACTATTTCCTAGGGTTGCAAGTCAAATAGCTACCTGATGGTTTCTTTATCTCTCAAACCAAATATGCTCTGAACTTAGTTAAAAAGTTCAGATTTGAGAGTGAGAAAATTTTTGATACTCTAATGAGTACTACTCTAAAACTCTCTAAGGATTCAACAGGTAAAAGTGTGGATCCTAAGTTGTATCACAGTATGATTGGTAGTTTACTTTATTTAACTGTGAGTCGACCTGATATTGCATATAGCGTAGGAATTTATGCTAGATATCAATCTGACCCTAAAGAGTCACATCTAATTGTTGTTAAGTGCATTTTACGATATGTCGCTAGTTCAGCAAATCTTGGTCTCTGGTATCCACATGATACTACTGTGCAATTTGCTGGTAACACGAATGCTGATTGGGCTAGTAACATTGATGATCGTAAATCAACCAGCAGTGGTTGTTTTTATGTAGGGAACTGTTTAGTTTCTTGGCTAAGTAAGAAACAAAGTTCTATATCGCTCTCAACAGCTGAGACTAAATATATTGCTACTAGGAATGCATGCACTCAGCTTGTGTGGATGAAAAGAATGTTGAGCGATTACGGAATTGTGCAAGAATCAATGGTTTTATATTGTGATAATTCAAGTGCAATTAATATCTCTAAAAATCCAATTCAACATTCACGAACCAAGCATATTGACATTAGATATCACTATATTCGTGAATTAGTGGAAGATAAGATAATTTCTTTGGATTATATTCCAATCGAGATTCAACTTGTTGACATATTCACAAAACCGCTCGACAAAAGCAGGTTTGTAAAATTAAAATTTGATCTTTGTATGTGCAAAATGAACTGATAATTTGTATCTTTTTATATTATAATGTATATATTTTTATTTTGAAATTTTTTAGAATTTAAAATTTATGAAAAATTACAAATTTTGTAAGGTGCACGACCAGTCGTGGCATGGCCGATTGAGCATGTACTCGACCCATCGTGAAATGCGGGTTTGACCTTTTATTTGGGAAAAAATCATTTTTTCTTCATTTGGGTCTTCTTCTTCAATGAGCCCTACCTCGACCGGTCGAACCCATCTTCTATTCCTCCATGGTTAGTACATTATTTTCGATTTTCTTGTAGATTCAAGTCTTTTGCACTTCCTTTTCTTCATTTGTGTGGTTTATTTCATGCTTTATGATTGTTTTGGGAGTTTTCTATCAATAAAACTGATCTACTAGAAACCCTTCTTGCCTCTTTTACAATCTCTGTATTCCTTACTTTCTTTATTGTAAATAGAGGGTAGAACCAAGAAGAAAAGATCTCGTGGTCCTTCTTCATCTCGTTCGGCTCCTATCACGGTGCGCCACCTTCGGTCGCCCGAGGAAGATCCCGGTTATGTGTGGGATATTCAATTGCGCAATGTGATAGTATAACAAACTATTAATCCTGATCATTTGGCACCGTTTGATGTTGTTCCTCTCCTTCAGTCTGTAGGATGGGATAACATATTGCATTGGGGTGGACCTGCATACCGCTCCATTACGCAGGCTATGTATGCTTGCAATATTGACTTTTCTACTAAGAATCTGACATTTACTATTATGACCAGAGAAGGTCCAGTTGATGTGGACCATCATCTTATTTCTGGGTTAATGGATATACCTGTCAATGATGAAGGTATTCCCATTAGTTCTCTTGTGGACAAACCTTCTGAATCTGAGAAGCGTATGCTCACTAGAGATTTATGTAATATGAATGCGAAATGGAGTATTGGGAATGCGCTCGCCTCCAAGTTTATGTTACCCAGATACAGAATCCTTCATAAGATTTTCATTTCAAATGTCTATCCTCGATCTGGTAACAAAACCGAGGATTGTCAAATTTTGTCATGAATTTGACAAAGGGGGAGATTGTAAGTGCTATGTTTTCTAGCTCCTATAATTGTCAAATTTTGTAGTGCCAAAACCTCTTGGAATCTGTATCTTGTTTTGATCATCTTCATATTCAAGATCATGAAATTCATGTACAAGAACAAAGATCTTTACCTCAAGAACTTCAAATGCAAGAACAAGAGAAACACAAGTTCAAGTACAACATCAAGTGATAGTTCAAGGTTTCAAAGCTTCAACTATGTCAAGACAAAGTGCTTTACTTTGGAACTCAAAGATTAAGGTGAAATACAGTCATAAGTACTTCAAGTTCAAGCTTCAAAGTACTTCAAGTTCAAGCTTCAAAGCACTTCAAGATGTCAAGCTTCAAGTACTTCAAAATCAACTATAAACCAAAGAAAATGATGATTCAATGTTCAAATATCACTTATAAGGTATGTAAGACCCTAGATTGACCAAAGGTTAGGTCATATTGATTGCATACTTAAATTGGGTCACTATATACTCCTATAGGTTGTTTCTCGACTAGTCTTAACCTATGTTCTACTAGTCTTAGTACTGGATCGACCGGTCCAAGAAATTCCTCGACCAGTCCAAGAAATTCCTCGACCAGTCCAAGATTAGTTACTAATTTTTAAAATTTTTTGTTGAACCTTCGACCAATCCTGGAGACTATTGGACCGATCGAATAAACAGTGCTCGACCAGTCGAGTAGGCTCGACTCAAAGTCCAGCAACTAAATTGGGTCCCACATGACCAGTCGAGTGCAGGGTTCGACCAGTCAGGCAGACCACTCAACAGTCGAGCAAGCCACTCGACCAGTCGTTGACCAATCTTATCTTATTGTACCAGAAATTTCAAAAGTTTGTTGGTCCTTCGACCAGTCGAACTGTCCTCTGGACCAGTCGAGTGAACAGTTTCTGCACTTATAAATAGAGCACGATTTTCAGAGTTTATCATTCAATTCAAGCAAAATCGAGACACCACTCTGAGAGATAAGTTTGTGATATTCTTAAGCTATTTAGTGCTCATTTAATATTCTCTTTAATTAGCTTTTTGCATTTGATTTTGAGATTCTACATTCCAATCTTATTTGAAGAAGGGATTTTAGTTTTCCCCTTTCTTGGAATCAAAATCAAATCAAGCAAGCCCAAGGTGATTTAATCTAAAATTCAATTAGAACTTAGAACCTTTTCATAAGTGAGTGTGGACATTGAACATCTACGTCGAACATCGACTTTGAATTGGTTCTTCCGGGCTTCATCAAAGGAGAATATCCAGATACGTATTTTACATTTTTGTTTTTGGTTTTTTTTAAATTGTGCCAGGAAAAATCTCTTTCTTTTTAGTTTGCTGAGGTGATCTAGAAAACTCAGAGTGTGGGGTTTTTTAAATTATGTAATCCCACTTGAAAGACACAATTGTGAAGGTTTTAAGTGAACCTTAAAAGACTTATTGCATAGTGAACGCAAGTGAAGTAGTTGGGAGTGGAGTAGTTGTGTGGCTGTTTATCTAAACAATTGGTATACATACAAGTGAACCACTATAATTTCTAGTCTTGTGGTGATTGATTGATTGTGGCTTTCTATGAATGTTGTAATTTCCTTTTAAGCATTTATGGAGATTGTTGTAATCTTTTATGCAAGTGTGGGAATGTTGTAATAGCTTAGTTTATTTTCTTTGCTATTTATTTATTTATTCCTCTGTATCGGTTTGAGATTTTGATACATAGACCTTTCTAGGAATCAGGTTGTCCTACCATCAGCTTTTAGTTTTTAGTGTAAGATTGTCCTTAGAACAACATTTGTATCAACCTCTCAATACTTGTACATTTGAGGTTGTTATTCATTTCTACTTTGTGTGATTGTTTAATGCTATCTTTATTTATATTTATTTAAATTTCGCATTTAATTTTTAATTTGGCATAGTCCTATTCACACCCCCCCCCCCCCTCTAGGACTCGTAGCTTGGCCTTTTCAGTCCATTATGGGTTTTGATGGTGGATTGGTGGGTAGTGATGGTAGGTTGGTAGGGCCACTTGAGGAAGTGAATGCCATTTATGGTGTGGCTCCTACCACCATTAATGGTGAGATAGGTGGAGATGTGATGTTGGAGGAAGGTCTTGATGGTTTGGATGGTCTCATGCTTGGTGGACCATTTGATGGGCTATCTTTTGGAGGCATGAGCATGGATGTGCCATCGGGTGGTGTGAATGGTTCTATGATGATGATGGATGGACCGGATCATGCCACGATTGATGGCATGGGTTTAGATGGTGGGAATGATGATCTGATCATTTTGGATGGTTTGGATGGGGTGGATGGGGCCTTGATGGGTGGTGTGCCCCACCTTGATGTTCTAGGCTTGATTGGCAGTTTTGATCGGGCAGGTGATGGCCCCTCTGTTGACGGCTTAGGCTGGATATTTAGCGTGAATTACGAGGCAGTGATGGGAGGTGCAGCTATTGTCAGGGATCGAGGTGACAGTCTTGTCAGCTACTGGAGTGGCCAGAGTGTCACGGCTCCTGGGGTGTGTACTTTTCAGACAGCTCCTAACATGGCGGTAGTTGGCAGTTCTAGTCCACCTGTAGCCACCTTTTAGGACACGCTCTGCGAGGTCATGGGAGAGTCAAGCTTCTTTCGGCATCATGAGATTGATCTTCTGGACGAGGGTATGCCCATTTTTTATGATTTGCTAGCTGATTTGGGCCTCCATGTTGTCGAGGGCATGCTAGTTTGTACTTGTCGTCTGCAGTCACGCAGTACTTGCTCTGAGAGATTATGTGTCTGGATAGAGAGTCTGACTACTTCTAAGATTTTTGAGTTGGATTCTTTGGGCTTCAGGGAGGTCCTCCACTTTCACTGGGTTTGTCTGGACTCATGGTTGTTGCGTGATGCGTCCTATGATTAGGTTCTAACATTGAACTTGTTCTCTTTCAACGACCTGGAGCTGGGTCCGTCTTTAGAGGAGTTTGTCCGCTTGTCTAGACTCCCTCACTCTCAGGAGCCGTACATTCCTTCATCTCAACTGGTACATCCTTCAGACTTGGGGCCGTGGTTCGGGTTCTCAGCTGCTTTTCCCACTGTTGATGATAGAGCTTATGAGTTTTCCCTCGAGTCATTATATGATTGATGTTCGACTGCTCAAGAGAGCGAGGGATCTGATCGCCAGCCCAGTGCTTGAATGCACTGATATTCTGCGTTCTGGCTGAGCTGCTCTTTTCAGGATGGCAGCAGTCATCTTTGGCAGTTCTATTCGATGCCTTCCATTGTGTCCTGGCTCGTCGGAGCATCGTCTCAGTAGTACTGGCGGAGCTCTTCTTAGGTTTGTCCAAGTGTTTGCTTGGGCAAACTCGCATTCTCAGGGGTTGTTGTTCGTTCCTTTAGGTACCTTCTACTCCATCCCTTTTTCTTTTTCTCTTTCTTCTGCACATCTCTCATATACTGTCCTACATCTCTTAAGTATGGTTGTAGGAGCATTTTACATGACCCCTCTCCTCTCATAGCCGAATTCCCGTCGTGTCAACGTGTTGTCTTTGTTGTTGGATGGACTCCCTCTGGGTGCTGAGGCTGCGGAGTACCTTTATCGTTGTTTATTTTCTCAGCTCCACGAATGAGAACTCAGCTGGGAGGCTCCGTGGCTCTGCCATGTGCCATTGACTGTAGTGTGACTCATACTCCTCTGCTACTGCTAGTCTTCTGAGGGTACTACTCTTATCATCCAGTGTGGTTCCTTCGGTAGTTTGGCTTCTGGCAGGACATCCCTGATTTCACTTTTTCGGGATTCAAGCATGCTCTCCCTCCTTTACGCATGCCGACTCTTTATCAGCGAGTTTGGTCTTCGTGGCAGGGCTGGTTGGATGCGGCAGCTTTGGAATTCAAGTCTTGGGCTCCTCCTCTGGCGACGGTGCCATATCAGCTATGGGTGGTGGAGCAGTCGCTTTATCGCCAAGTTCTCGGCTAGTACTTGGCTGATGATGCGGATGATCGAGACATTGTTGGGGACTTTGCTTCTTCTTCCTCAGGGGTCGATGACTCCTTTGAGGCTTTCGAGGAGAGACCCTTCATTGATCCCTCATTTCTTCTAGCCATGCACGGCCACCTTATATCTGAGCTTTCGGTGCTCCGTCATGCTTGCGAGGATATGGCCCGTCGTCTGGTGGTGGGGCAACGATATGATGAGAGTATGAAAGCATCGCGCCGTCTGGAGAGGGATGAAGTCTTCTACCTGCACATGGAAGTGGACAGACTTAGGCAGCGGTATGAGGGATGGGATGGGGCTTACCTAGCCGTTTCTGACTCTATTAGCTGCCACCTTGTATAAGTATATTCTTTTCTGTTTTGTTTTATTTGGTTTTATAGAAAAACAATGTACTTATATATAAAAGCTTTTTAAAGAAATGAAAATTTTTATTTGTGCCACAGCTTTGTCAGTATTTGTTTGTGTTTAGATTTGTGCTTTAGATGATTGGGATTAAAATATTGGGCTCAGCCCACATTGAGTTCGATAATCTGAGTTGTGTACTAGGGATCTCGGTTCCCTGAGAGTGGTGCGTATTATGATTGTGCCCCTTGGATTTAGGTAGAATCTGATAGAATGCTTAATCCGGAGTTTATCTTCTTCCTTGCATCTCTTCGCCTTGCTCATTGCCCCAGCTTCCTCTATACCTGCACTTTTGTTATTTTTTTATTTTATTTCTTTTTTTTACCATTTTTTCCCGTAGCACCTTTTTTAGGTTTTCACTACGACTGGCTTTCCCGTCATTTTTGCCCGTAGCGTCTTTTCGGATTTTCACTACGTCTCAGGTTTTTGTTCTTACCTGCCCCTTAGCAACTTGTACCTTTCTTACCCTTGGCGCCTTTTGGGGTTTTCACTAAGTCCGCTACATGCCTGTTATTTTTACTCGAGCTACCCTTTTGGGTTTTCAACTCGCCCTTCTTGCTTAGGCATGTTTTTCTCTTTTATTTTAGAGTGTCAGGAGAGACGGAGAGATTTTCTTCATAGCCGACCGACTGGTTGCCCTCCTGCCCTTTATCTCTGATCATAATCGTAAGATATTTTATTTTGGTCTGATTATTTGGAAATGTAGGATGACCTTATTTTCTTTTCCCTTCTTGCTTTCTTTTTGAGTTTCTTCTTTCTTTCTTTTTCTTCTTTTTTCTTTTCATGTGGGAGGAATAATGGGTGCTCTTTTTTTCTCTTTTTTTTTTTATTTTTTTTTGTGTTGTTGATCTCAGCTCTGCGATTGTAATCATTGACGAAGTTAGGCGTGGTTACCCATGATAGATTTTCACGTTGTCAGCGTTGATGGGCTCGGGAAGATCCTCTCCTCTCAGATTAGTGAGTCGAAGGGCAACTCATGGGAGTACCTCCTGAATGATCGGCGGTCCATCCCACGAGAGGTTAAACTTTCCTTTGGGGTCTAGTAAGTGCGGCGGTAAGATGCACTTCATGACCATGTCATCGACTTTGAAGCTTCTCTTCCGGACCCTCTTGTTGTAGGCTCATGCGATTCTTCTTTGATAGCATTGCGAGTAGCTTAGTGCGTGCATGCGCTTTTCATCTACTCGATGCAGTTGATCATATCTTGCTTGTTGCTACTCGCCTTCCTTAATTTCGCTTTCCAGCAATACTCGGAGTGATGGGATTTCGATTTCGATTGGTAATACTGCTTCCATTCCGTATGTGAGTTCGTAAGGAGTTGCGCCTGCAGCAGACCGTACAGACGTCCGATAAGCCTAAAGTGCATATGGGATCATTTCCGACCAGTCACGATACGTCTTAACCATTTTCTCCAGTATTTGAATGATAGTATTGTTTGCGGCTTTGACCCCACCATTCATTTGAGGGCGGTAGGGGCTTGACCGATGGCGCTGGATCTTGAACTTGTTGAGGAAATCGCCCATCCTTTTATTGGCTAACGAAGTCCCATTGTCTATGATGATAGCCTGAGGAATCTTATATCGGCTGATGATACTGTTCTTCATGAACTTTACCACGTGAGATATTGCGATGGTAGTATAGGATGCTGCCTCTATCCATTTGGTGAAGTAATTTACTACCACCAGGATATATTCATGCCTGTTTGAAGCTTTGGGGCTGACTTTTCTGATGATGTCGAGTCCCCATATAGAGAAGGGTCATGGTGTCGTCAGGTTGTATAGTTCGGAAGTAGGTGCATGGATTTGGTTCACGTGCTCCTAACATTTGAAGCATTTTCTGACATGTTTGCAGCAATCCGTCTCCATCGTTAGCCAATAATAACCAAGCCGTAGGATCTTCTTTGCCATCATATGTTCGTTTATGTGTGGGTCGCATAGTCCTTCGTGGATTTTTGTTATGATTTGAGCTGCTTCTATTTCATCCACGCATCAAAGGAGGACTTAATTGAAGGATCATTTGTAGAGGATACCCCCCGTGATCGTGAATTGGGCCGCCGGCCGTTGAATAGTGTGATGATCGGTTGCTGCCGCTCCTTCTGGGTACCTTTGATGCTCGAGGTATTCTTTGATGTTTGCGTACCATGGATAATTGTTTGGGGAGGTCTCGGCTTCGTGGATCTACAGGCAGAATGCGTGTTCTTCCTGTAGCTCTACAATGAGTTCCCACTTGGCAATTCCTCTAGGGATCTCCAACATCAAGGCAAGGGTAACCAGGGCATCCGCAAATTGATTCTTGGCTCGGGGCATGTATGAGAACGAGATTTCTTCAAATTCCTCGATCAGATTCTCCAAATATACATGATAAGGGATCAGTTTTTCATATTTGGTCTTCTAATCGTCATTCATCTGATTGATGATAAGTTGCGAATCTCCAAAGACCCGCGACCTTTTCGCGTTGAGGATGATGGCTTCTCTTAGACCAGCAATATAAGCTTCATATTCACCACATGGTGGTGTAGTGGAATGCCAACTGCCTAGAGATGGGGATTGGGACATCGTCGGGAGAGTAGAGTATTGCTCCTGCCCCACTTCCTTTTGAATTCACAGCTCTGTCGAAGAAAAGTGTCTACTCTCCTGCCTTCTTTTCTTCTTCTTCTTCGATAAGGAGGATGTCCTCATCAGGGAAGAAGGTCTTCAATAATTGATAATCAGGTAGAGAATGTGCTGCTAAATGGTCGGTCAGTACTTGCCCCCTTGATTGCTTTCTGAGTGACATAGGTGACGTTAAACTCGAAAAGCAGCAGTTGTCATTTCGCGATCCTACCAGTTAATGCCGGTTTTTTAAATAAGTATTTTAAAGAGTCCATGCGAGCGAGCAGAAGGATTGGATGGGCGATCATGTATTGTCGAAGCCATTATGTCATCTAGACCAGGGCAAGGCATGTTTTCTCTAAGCTAGAATATTTAGATTCATAGCTAGTGAGTCTTTGGCTTAAATAGTAAATCGCATGTTCCTTTCTTCCAGTGGCGTCATGTTGGCCGAGGATGCATCTGATTGCTTCTGTTGTGACAGAAATGTATAGCAGGAGTGGCCTACCTGGTGTAGGTGGCATGGGCACTGGAGGATTTAGCAGGTACTTTTTGATCTTTTTAAAGACCACTTGACAGTCATCGTTCCATTCCTTTGGCGAGTTCTTCCTTAGGAGCTTCAATATGGGCTCACAGATGGGTGTGAGTTGTGCGATGAATCAGCTGCTGTATTGGATTCTCCTGAGGAAACCTCGAATTTCCTTTTCAGTTCTTGGAGACGACATCTCAATGATTGCTTTAGTCATGGTCTCGTCCACCCGAATGCCATCTTCACTGATGATGAAGCTAGCAATTTGCCCCCGATTGCACTGAAAATGCATTTTTGTGGGTTGAGGCGGAGTTTGAACTTTTCCAGCATGTCGAAGAGCTTCTTAAGATCTTCAAAATGTCCTTCGATCATGCGAGATTTGACAATCATGTCATCCACATAGACTTTCATTTTCTTGTTTATCATGTCGTGGAACAAGTCAGTCATGACTCGATGATATGTAGCTCCCGTGTTCTTCAGCCTAAAGGGCATAACTGAATAGTAGAAAGTTCCCCATGGTGTGATGAAGGATGTCTTCTCACAGTCCTCAACAGCCATCTTGATTTGATTGTAGCCGGAGAAACCATCCATGAATGAGAAGATCTTGTGTCCTGCAGTGTTATCTGCCAGTGTGTTGATGTGAGGCATAGGGAAATCATCTTTGGGACTTGCTTTGTTGAGGTCTCGGAAGTTGATACACATCCTGACTTTACCGTCCTTCTTTGGAACTGGTACGATATTTGCAATCCATTCCGGGTAGTTGGAGACTACCAAGAACCCCGCATTGTATTGCTTGATGACTTCATCACGGTCCTTTAGGGCCCATTCTGGCATCATTGTTTGGAGCTTTTGCTTGACAGGCTTCATTTCAGGTTTTGTTGGTAAGTGGTGTACCACCAATTCTTCATCGAGCCCTAGCATGTCTTCATAAGAAAAATCAAAGTTAGATAACCTCGGCTTCAAGAATTTCATCATCCTCTGCTTATGTTCCGAAGGCAATGATCTACCGATGTGCACTTCTCTAAGGAATTTCATTGATCCCAAGTTTACAACTTCGAAATCGGCCACCACAACATTAGCCTTTGTTTTGAACCTTTTGAGGGAATCTTCTAGTTCGAGAGCAGGATCATCATTTCCCTCATCTTGGGCTTCAATTAAACCCACGAGTTCAAAGTTTAGCTCTAGATCAAAATCGTATAAGTCGACCTTGAACTCTGGTGCTGTGAGTGGTGCATTCGACACATTGCTATTTATGAAGTTTTCTATTATTTTTTATTTTTAAAGAGTTTCTTGTTTTTATGTGATTTTGAGAAATATCTAATTTTTTTGTGATTTCTAGAATATTTGTTGTTTTTGTATTTTGAAGGTTTTTTATTTTTTTTCGTTTCAAGGGATCCCGAGCAGGATGGTGTTGCGAACCATGATTAATCCTATCCTAGTTCGGGATGCCAACTACTATTTACATCGGCATTTTAAAAAAACGGTACCCTTGGATGGCTTACCGGTCGATTCAACTGTCAGGGGGATAGCTGACCAGCTTGGTTCTTTCCCCCTTCTGATTCTATGAGGTTGATCTAGCTGTGCTGGTGGGTCATCCGTCCCGATGACCATGATGTCTGCTGGACCCGGTTCAGAATCTGTGTCTGACCTAATTTCTTCCTTGAGGAGCTGGAGCTCTTCTGGCTCCTCAGATTCACATTGCTGTGGGATCTTAATGTCTGTCTAATCAAGGGAAGGCCACTTCCCTTTCTCGATCCAATAGAGGGGTTGTTTTTGTCGATTGTGATTTTGAGCTGTCGGTGGGGGTACCTCCCCCTTGCTGTTGATGGGGATGGGTGACCCCGTTCCTGTCTATCTATCTTATAGTGGGCACCTCTTGCCCTGGATCCTTTATGGGCGATTCCGCTCCTATGCCCCCAACTTCATCTGATGGGTCTGAGGGTTCTACCTCTGGCATTGGATGTACTTCTGAGGCTCTGAGGATCTTGTCCCATCGTATTGGTAGCCAGATGGATTCCTGGCTAAAGTGTTCTAATAGCTTTAGCCTTTGGAAATGATCCTCGTGGGAGACCACCGTGTCACCACAAACCACCCCGAATTTGACAAACTGGATGGGTGTGCACTTGAATGGTTGTCTCTTTTTAGGCCTTACAGCCTGATTATCTGGCGCTGGTTGATATCCCAGTCCCTATCTTTGCTCATTTGCTGGAGCTTGCCTTACTACCGTACCTTTTTTATGGAATTCGGTATGGTAGTTAAGGATTTGTCATTCAGCAGGGGGAATGACATATTCTACAGCGAGCGGGTAGGGATTGGTGATGGAATTCACAATTTTAAACTTGAAAATGTGATACGATATGTCACCCTCCACGTGCTGAATATCGATCACCGGGATGTCAGGTTCTGGAGTATTGACTGCTGCTGGTAGGATAATTTCAGGTTTGGCCAATATGGAGATAATTCGATTTTCAGAAGGAAATTTAACCATTTGATGGAGAGTTGATGGGATTGCCCCAACAGCATGGAGCCAAGGTCGCCCCAACAAAAGGTTAAATGAGGCAGACATATCAAGAACTTGAAAAGTGACTATGGACACATCTGGTCCAATCTATATTTCCATGTCTATCTCTGCCTCTACTTACCTTCGAGAGTTATTGAAGGCTCTGACGCTCATGTTACTTGGTCCGAAGGAGGATGGTCTGATCCCTAGATGGTCGGCAGTCCTCATGGGGTAAACGTTTAAGCTCAATTTGTTGTCAATTAGGACGAGAGGGACGTTAAGATCCCTGTAACGGACGGTAATGTTGAGCAAATGCCCATGTTTGCGGTCCTGTTGTGGCAGCATGTCATCCGAAAATATGATTGCTTGTGGTGCGAGGAGTTGTCCTATCATTGTGCCACCATTTCGGGTGGTACATCAAGGGAGATGTGTGCGTCGTTCAAGGTCTTCACAAAGATTTCTTGATGCGACCTCGATGTGCACAAGAGTTCCCAAATGGAGATTTGTGCCGGAATGGTCATCTGTGCTGCTACATCGTAGGTAACATCAGCCTTACTGGCCGTTCCCGATAAAGCTCTCCGGGTTTCTTTCTGGTTCTGATTATCTTTCCTGAAGTACTGTCCATTGGGATTCATGTTGCCTACCTCGGCACATTCTGGGTAGTGTCATGGGACTGCCTTTGTGTTATAGGAAGGTACTATTCTTCCTTCCAAATATACCTATTCTTAAGACAGCTGAGTGGTTGTCGATCTCGGCATGGTTTGTGGTGGACACAAGGATTTTCCTTAGAGTACGACCGCACCTTTGGTCATTCTACGATGGGACTCTCCTCCCTTCTTTGAGGTGTATTTTATGAGGGAGGGATCCTTCAGGAATGTGACAGTTGATGGGGTAAAAGAAGGAAGCTAGGAGATTGTTCTCAGACCAAAGGTGCCCCTTGCAAGACTAATGGGGCAAGATCGGGGAGTCCCACCTGTAGGATGAGGGGTTCAGAGTTTGACCTGTTTAGATATGCGAGAGATGATGTTGGAGGTGCCCCTTGGAGAATGAGAGACTGAGAGTTTGACCAATTTGATGCTGGAGATGCTCCTTGGAGGATGAGAGATTGTACTGCTGGTGCTGCTTCAAGAAATACCTGTGGTTCAGGCGGAGGAGCCTGTCGGTATTCCCCTAATTGATTTTCCGTATCGGGCATGATTGCTTGTATGGAGTGATGTGGGAAAGAGTACGCTGGACATCCTTTCTTAATGTTGTTAATCGTAGAGGTGCCTGATGTAATGGGCCCTGCTTGATGTGGTGGTAGGGGATTCTAGATAATGCTGGCCTAAGTCGTAGCATTGGCCTGTGGGGTGGTTGTGATCTTTTGGCTTTCGATCAAATCCTGGACCGCGTGTTTCAAGGCGAAACAGCGATCTGTTGGATGGCCTCGAGATTGATGGTATGCGCAATACTCATTTTCATTGTAGCTAGCGGGCAAAGGTTTTGGTGGAGGCCGAGGTTGGTAGTGTAAGAAGTTGTTTTTGCACTAACATTGTCATGATCTGACTGTATGTTTGTGCCAATGGAGTGAATTTCTAGGCCAGCAGTGCTTGCTTATTTTGATATGGGTATTGCGTATTTCCCCTGCGCTATTGTAGTTGCTATTGAGGTGGTTGTGCCTGGTATCCTTGTTGAGTTTGTTGTGGTTGGTATTATCGATTTTGATGTGACTCTTGTTGTTGAGCATATTGGTTGCCTCGAGCGGCTGCGACGATGTTGTTTACTTCTGTGGCACATTGCACGGGAGTAGTGTCGTTCCCATTCCCATATCCGATAGACTTCCCCTCGACTTTATTTCTTTTGATTGAGGGGGTCTGATGCGGCCATGGGGAGATGATTACGGCTCTTATCCCGGCTTCTACCTGTTCTCTAGCCCGAATGAGTTCAGAAAAGTTCACATATGGGTACTAGATCAGGTATTCGGAGATGTTCGGATTTGCTGAATGGACGATCATGGATATTTGCTCATCATCATCAATGAGATTTCTCATCCGAGCAACCATAGCTCGCTATCGTCCCACATAGGCAGATAATGATTCGTCGGTTTTCTGCCTCAAGGCAGCCAGGTCTGCTCTCCTTGGAGCCATGTTCAGATTGTAGGAGAATCTGTCAATAAATGCCTGGAAAAGTCTTTGCCAGGTCCTAATCTGATGGCTATCGAGTGACGTATACCAATCTAAAATGTCACCCTTGAGGGATTTCTGAAAGAGTCGTATTAAGGCTCCATCATTCCTAGCAATTGCATTGAGTTCCCCAAAAAAAGCTTTTAGATGTGTTGTGGGGCACCCGCTACCATCGTATCTTTTAAATTTTGGTACCTTAACGTATTGAGGTACCCTGGCATCTGGAAAGGGACATAAGTCCCTAAATTTGGTGGATGGATGATCCACTCCTTGTTGTCTCTGTAACTAATTTTGCATCATTTGGAGCTATTCTTGTAGCTCCTCGATTTCTGATTTGTTCGCCCGCAGATATCTTGCCCCTTGCTGCATGGTTTAGGCTGCTTCTTCATCATAAGGGTTTATCTCATCAACCCTCTGATTTTCATGAATGGGGGATTGTTGGAAAGAAGATGGACTCCCAGTTGAGGGAAGTAACTGAAATTGAACTCCACTCCCTTTCGGGGGAGGGTGTGATGTTTGGAAATAGCTCCCACCTGGGGTATTTGCCAAATCCAGAATGTGACTCCTATTAGGGGGAGTAAGTTGGACTCGAAATTGGCCCCCTTCGTGGGCATCCGCCAAGTCTTGTCTATGACTCCCGTTAGGGGGAGCCTGTGTTGTGATCCAATTATTATTGTTCCCATTTCCGAGGAGATGTGCTGGAAAATGTACTAGAAGATGTGTGGGAAGGTTGTTCCCATTTGTAGGAGGATGTTGGTGATCTTGTGCTAATTCAGTAGGGAAAGGTAAAATGGGATTTGTTGATAGAGGAAGAGAGAAGGCGAAAGAAAGTTGTGGGATTGAACTGTTTTGTGCACTAGACTATGCTGCCTACATGCTCGATACGATGTCTGGTACTAGGCGAAGTAGTAGTTCCTGCATTGCTTTGAGACTTTAAGCCATCTCATTCATAGTTGCAGTAGCTGGTGAGTCTGTTGGATTTGCTGGGGGTGCTGATGCCGATGTTTCGGGAGCTGGCAAAGTTGTCGGCTCTTCTTCTTAGGTAGTCATTGCTGTGCGAGATCGGGTAGTCATAACTGGGATTGGTGCTCAAACAAGTGTAAGCGAAAGATTGATTTTTTTTTGTTTTATGGATGCGATGTATGAAGAATGTCCCTTGAGATTAGAGTACCACACGCTTTCGAGTCGGGTATCAACTAGTGTGCTCTAGCAAGTCCCCAGTGGAGTCATCATTCTGTGAACACTGGGAAATCGACGCCCACATTTTGGCATTTGGAAAGAATGGGTTATGTTCTTTTGATTTGTGGGGGTGACCTGATTGATGTAAGTTTGGAGTCACCACTAGCCACTTAATCTCTAAATCCTACAGTCGGGTAGAACCTGCAGAATATGTAAAGCTAGAGAATCTGAAGACTCTCTCGCTTTAAGTTGACTCCTAGTCTGCGATCCGGGATTTCAATAAGGGACCTCAGTTACAAGGAGGGAAGGTGTTAGGCACCCTCTTTGTTCGTACAGATGTACAGTCTCTACTATGTGTGGGAAGTAATCTCAAAGGATAAATAATGTAGTCGGAGTAGGACTAGGCACACGAATTTCTAGTGTAGCAAGATCCGGAATTCCATCAAGCCACACAACATACGTCCGGAGATGTGTCTAGAAAAGTGGATGTAATGATGCTTATGTAAAAGTAAAGAAAAGGCGGACTAGATCACTATAATTTCTAATGCAACAGAATCCGATATACGGCAAGTCACAGAGCATACATTCGCTAGCAATCTAGAGTAGTAAGGGTGTTGAGAAGAGAGAAGATGATATGATGAATGCTTAAATAGAGAAAGAGATTATCTTTGGCTTGCTCTTAGATGGCTAAAACATGGAATGCACCATGACCAATCCGAGCTAGACTGTGAGATCAAGATGGCTTGGAGGAGGCTAAGAGGTAGCTAAAAGATCGGATCTTGGAGGCTTAGAGCTCCTTTCACCCTCACTCTCTTCCTCTCTCTCTCTCTCACTCTCTCTCCCTTGAAAAAATTAGGAATGGGATAGTTGTTGTGTATTGTTATTTGAAATGAGGAGAGGTGAAGGCTATTTATAGCCTTTTGTGATGGCATTTTGGTAATTGTTAGATTTGTGAAGGGTAAAAGCTAACAAGGCAGCTTATGATTGGTTGAGGAGAGAGAAATGTTATGTGGCATGCTCTTATAAGCTCTTGGGGTTTGGTAAAGGGTAAATAAGGTGAACTTCAAGGGTAATTCCATATGAAAGTTGACTTTGGGAGGGGGGACAGCCGTGTGCTCAAAGGGAACACCTGTCGGATAAGGGGCGGCAATCCAATTACCGCCCGTCCTAGGTTCTCTCTGGGCTTTGTCCGGTGGGCTTGCTTCGGTGTTTTAGCTCGGTCTAAAGTCTGTTTTCAGAGTTTTGGCTTAAAATGATTGGGTGCATTTTAGGGGATTGTACTGATTTGCATGTAGGCACTGACTTAGTTGGTGGTCAGGGTTTAGATTAGGGTTTAGGCTAGGGTTAAGGTTCAGGCTGGGGTTAGGCTAGGGTCAAGGTTCAGGCTGGGGTTAGGTTAGGGTTAGGGTTTGACTAGGGTTAGGGTTCAGGCTGGGGTTAAGCTAGGGTTAGGGTTTGATTAGGGTCAGGGTTCGGGCTGGGGTTAGTCTAGAGTTAGGGTTTGATTAGGGTTTCCCGGTTGTCTTTGTCTTCTCAAGATGCTAGCCTGAGTGGGGTATCTATAGTATGTATATATATAGCAGTGGCAATAGTTATAAATTTAAAGATTAAAGAAATCAATATAAATAGTAATTAAACTAAATAAGTAACATGTAGAATTGGGCCTAAGGCCATTTAAATATGTTATGGTCGATCAAACAGACCCCTCCATTATCGAGATCGGTGTTATGTGGGCTCCACCATGATACATGTGTTTAGTCCAAGTCATCCATCCATTTTTGCTGATCATTTTAGGGCATGAGCCAAAAAGTGAGGCAAATCCATATCTAAAGTGGATAAGCCATAAGAAATAGTGGTGATTGGATGCCCACCATTGAAAACTTCATAGGGGTCATTGTACTATTTATTTGCGATACCTCATGATTATGCCACACTAACCTATGTAAAGGGAAAACATAAATATCAGCTTGATCCAAAACTTTTGTGCCCCTAAGAAGTTTTTAATGGTGGACGTTCAATCACCACCATTTCTAATAATATGGTTAACGTGGGATTTAGATTTGTCATCATTTTAGTCTCATGCTCTAAAATGAGTTAGCAAAATAGATGAACGACATAAATAAAATTTATAACGTAAGGCCCGTATCCTAGACCGTACTGTTCCGTAGACTTCCGCGATCCTCCCTGTAGAATTTTGGCAACCTGCGACGCGAAGATAGCATTTGCGCGTGACCCTTAGTCACACCTTGTCAACCCGAGTCGACTCGACCCAAGACTTGTACCCTTGCGACCGTGCCGTCACCACAGTTTCAACACCACGTCTTGCGTACCGATGCGATACCCAGGCCAGGAGTTGTGAGCCCACGTTTATTTTGAAGAAACTCGTGCACCGCGAATCCCGAGAGAATCTCTACCCAAACATCACATCAATCAATCAAGTACAACCCACCCCTCTCTTACCAATAATGCATTGCAACCCATACCTCTCTCATTCTTGAAGTCAACTCTCACTCATCCCTTCCTTACACACACCCATCCCTCTCTCCTTACATCTCCTCTCTCTCGCATTTTCTCCACCATTTTTCCAAAGCAACCAAAGAGAAGCTCCAAGGAGAGCCAAGTGTGTGGCCCACTTCCTACCCCAACATCTCACCATCCAACCCTTCAAATCTCATCATCCTCCATCAAAGAGGAAGCTTAGGAGCTTGGGAGATCAAGGAGACTAGAAGATTTGCAATCGGTGGGTGTTCATAGCACTAGATCGTGATTTTGATTTAGGGCCCACATGATTTGGGACCCATCTTGTTGTATGTGTTGTATATGGCCCACCTAGGGGAGCTCATAGTGGCGGAGCTCCCCCACCTCATTGTTCTCTCTCTCTCTCTCTCTCTCTCTCTCTCTCTCTCTCTCTCTCTCTCTCTCTCTCTCTCTCTCTGTGTCCCCCCCCCCCCCTCCGCCTCTCTCTCTATCCCATGTGTTATGGAACCCATTGTGATGTATGATCCATGCTATCCCATCCCTGGGGCCCACCTCGCTGGCGTCCAGTGGACAGGTCCGGACAGACCTAGACAGTGAAAACATAAATATCAGCTTTATCCCAAAGTTGTGGTGGGCCACATGTGTGGACCCACCAATGATGCATGCGTTTCATTCATGCTGCATGAGGCCAGCAATGATCCAACCGTCCATCTGTTGGCTGGCCCACCGGTAGTTATATAGCTGTTGTTTGACGCAGCAAGTCTGACAGTCTGATCATATGGTATGTGTTATATCTATAATCGTTCGTCCAGGTGGGACGCACCGAGATGTTCTATATCCACACCCGTCCATCCGGACGGGTGGTGCGGGGCCCCCTGCTATGTATGTGTTTTATACACTCCGTCATTCTTTTTGGACGTGAGCCCACCCCACACGTGTGGCACGTGTGGGGGTGGGACCCACCTTGATATATGTATTTCATCCTAGTTGTCCATTTAATTTTAGGACGGTGGGCCCACTGTAGTAACACAGCAAGTTTTGTGGTCCCATCATGAGGTATATGTTATACCCCAACCGTCCATCTATTTTTCAGGACGTGTGGGGCCCACCCCACACGTGTGGCACGTGTGGGGGTGGGACCCTCCTTGATGTATTTATTTTGTATCCACATCGTCCATCTGGACGGTGCTTGTGAAGCCCACCGTAATGTATTTATTCTATATTCACACCATCAATCTGTACGGTGTGCTGTGTGGACCGACCGTGATGTATGTGTTTCTTCACACCGTCCATCTAGACGGTGTGCTGTGAGGGGCCAACCATGATGTAAGGGTCTTATCCACGTCATCTGTTCACTAGACGGGTGGGGCCCACCTTGATGATGTGTTATATATCCACTCCGTCCATGGGACGTACCAAGATGTGTCTGTTTTATCCCTGTTGTCCATCTATGGGACCTCCATGATGCATGTGCTTTCCCACACTGTCTAGGGCAGTGGCCCACCTTGATGAACGCATTGTATATCTAGGCTACCCATCCATTTTTCCTGGATTATAGGCTACCCATTAGGCCCATGTGATGTGTATTAGGCCCATGAGATCCGGCCCATTGCGATGTGTAAGGCCCATGAGATGCAGCCCATTGCGATGTGTAAGGCCCATGTAATGCGGCCCACTTGATGTATCTGAGGCCCATGTGATGCGGTCCACTTGATGTATATGAGGCCCATGCGATGCTGCCCACTTGATGTATATGAGGCCTATGTGGTGTATACGAGGCCCGTATGATGAAGCCCGTTAAGAAGTATATTAGGCCCTTGCGTGAAGCCCATTGTGATGTATATTGGGCTCTTGTACGAGGCCCATTATCTTGTATGTGAGGCTATGAGCCCCACTATATGTTTGGCCTTATGAGGGTCACTCCTTGGGAGCAATGTTGGTTGAATGTCCATATTAATGGGCAATGATGGTTAAATGTCCACATTGTGACCTTCCCTTAGGCCTCGTTAGGCCCATTCTTGATATGAGTAGGTCGTCTAGGCCCATCCTTCATATGAGGAGAGTACATCATCATCATATAACATGCTTAGTATAGCTTCATGATCCATGTTCATGCACATCATATGTATGCTTGATATGAGGAGGGATTGATCATAGCACATGTCATTAGGCAGATTATTATGAGACTCACTGATAGGAGGAGTTGCCCACATGAGCGCACAGTACACGCAGGATTGCTACATGACTGGATGGTATGACTCATGCATCTCGCATTTTGTGATATGACCACCGTACGCCCTAGCGACATCAGGGTCGTGACCTCCACAGGCATGTCGTGGATGACCAGACGGGATACCAGAAATGTTTGGTTCTAACATATGGGCGTCATAAATATTCGTAGGTGAAAATCCCTAAACCCCTGAGGTCAGGGGACGCTCCAATGTCTAAACAGATTGGATATACATGAGTACATGAGGGTCGTATACCTGTATGTCGTGTCTCCCACTATGTCGTGGTCGATTGGAAGGGGGTGTGACCTTACCCGCCTAGTGAGGGGGCAATATCTAGGTTGAGTTTGACCAGCTTGAGGAATGAGTCCGCTATCGATGAGTCGTGCTCGATATTGGCATGCAGATAGTAAGGCCTCTTCCACTTACCTAGTTGTGCGCTTGAATAGGGGCGGCAAGCTAGCATAGAGTGTACTAGACCCCGGTGATGATCTCAGGGATGTACGGTACTGATATGTGAACTTATTGAGCAGGAGTTGCATACTTAGCATTTTACTCATTCATTCATTCATTCATTCATTCACTACCCACTCGGGCTGGTGGTGCGCAACTAATTGTTATGTGTATCTTCGCATTGGCCAGGATTTCGGTTGGGGCACATGACCAACCTGAGATCAGAAGTTTACCA
Organism: Magnolia changhungtana; assembly: GCA_030180095.1. Lineage (NCBI taxonomy): Eukaryota > Viridiplantae > Streptophyta > Magnoliopsida > Magnoliales > Magnoliaceae > Magnolia > Magnolia changhungtana. Next base: position 1,858,953 of record JASAUF010000473.1, on the reverse strand, counting down.
CAATGAGTCTGGCTATCCAAATTTAGGTATGGGACTGGTTTAGATAGAAGCCTCTTGTGATGGACCCCATAGCCTGCGATACTACGTAATATCATCCCGACTTCACACTCCAGCTTGGTCATTTCATTTATACTGCATATTACATTGCATCCTCAGCACATAGCATTTGGTTTCCTGTACTTTTATAGCCTGAATAAGGTTGATGGTATTATGGACTTGCTAGGAGCTGCATATTGCATTACATCCGCGGCATATGGCATTATGGGTTGCTATGTTTCTGCATTTATATGGCCTAGATGAGGTTGACGGTATTCATGGACTCGTCAAGATTTGCATATTGCATTATATCCTCACCGCATTGCATAGCTGATCTACATTGCTTCCTCAGTATATAATATTGGCTTATTATATTTTTGCATCACATAACCTGGATAAAGCTAATGGTATTTATGGACTTATTAGCTTGTTTTCGCATTGCTCTGATATTGCATACTTGGCACTTACCTTGCGCACATACTTACACCACCCTCTAAGCTTTCTATAAGCTTATACACTTGGACTTATTAGCGTGTTTATGTGATGATGATTTTGTCTTTATGATTTGGGTAAACTTGTGGTTATGCTTCTGACGAGATAAATGTACATTGGAAAATCCTCCTTGTAGGATCCTGGGATCGGAATCTGGCATATGAGAGCTGGGAGCTGAGAATGGGGTACTACGGAGGCTGTCAGCACCGGATTTGGCGATCGGGAATTTTGTGAGCTCGGTTTTCGAGTTTAGGGCGTGACATATAAGTCCAATGTGGGCCATTGTAGACTTAACCGTGCCGACCTCGATACTGGACGAGTCAGTACCAAATCCCAGTTCGGTTCATGCTATGCGAGAGTGTCAAATAACTAGGAGCGGATTAAGTGTTTCTAGGGCTGAAAGTCGGGTAAGTTTGGTCAGGTTGGTGCTCCACCCTAGTCCAACCCAACGTTCCTATACCTCAACCCTAATCCAACCCAACCCAGCCCAGCCCAACCTCGGGTTGGGAATTCTCAACCCAATCCTAACCCAAGAGGGCTCGGTCGGGTTGGTCAGGTGAATACATGCTAATATTTTCGTTATTACATTAGTATATTATTTTTCAATACACGTCTTATTTTTTGTACCTATAATTTTATTAATTATATATGTAGTTATTTATTGTAAAGACCTTCATTTTTTCTAAACAAACAAGCTAAAATATAGGGCAATTTTTCCTTTAAAAGTTATGTGGTGTAGCGTAAAATCTATTTGGGAGAGAAATCCAACATATCTTGGTAGCTTGAGTAATCGTAAATGGCGTGGACCAATAAGACCTGACGGCACTGAAATTTCATGTGCCTTCAACAAAGATGATCCACACTCAATTATAATTTATAAATAACTTTGATGTATTAGGTTCAAATTGGGTCGAGGAACTTGAGACCTCAATCCGAGCCCGACCCAAGTTTTATCGGGTCGATGTTTGTTACGCCCCAAACTCAAAAGTCAGGCTCACAAAATTTCCGATCGCTGAATCCAGCGCCGACAACCTTCGTAGTACCCCATTCTTAGCTCCCGATACCCATATACCATGTTCCCATCCTGGGATCCTACAACGAGGATTTTTAACATGAATTTGATTCATAATAAGCATAACCATAAGCATAACTCACAAACAATAACCAAGACACCATCACAAAATTCACTATGATAAAAAATATTAAGCTATAATGCGCATAAATGGAAATACAATGATAATAATAAAATAAACTCCTGAAGCTCGACTGCACGCTCCTTCTCCTACTAAGTTACAGCTACATTCAGGCGTCACCTGCATGCATCAATCGTGTATAAGCTTATAAAAAGCTTAGAGGGTGGTGAGAGTCTGTGCACAATATAAATGTGCTTAGAATACAATATCAGAGTAATACGGAATATGCTTGCGAATCCATGAATACTATCAGTCGTACCAAGGCTATGCGATGCAAGGCATGAATGTTATCGGCCATATCAAGGCCATGCGATACAAGGCATGAATGATATCGGTCATACCAAGGTTATGCAATGGAGATGTAACTTAAGCATACCAATCCTCATCTGAATCCATATATCAATGCAGCTCATCACTAGAACATCAAATATCAGTACAGATCTCACTCTAGATAATCACCAAGGTCTAGTACACTCTACGCTAGCTTGCCGCCCCTATTCGGGCGCACAACTGGGTAAGTGGAAGAGACCTCACTATCCACCTGCCAATATCTGGCCCGGCTCGTCAATAACGGACCCATTCCTCAAGCTGGTCAAACTCAACCTAAATATTGCCCCCTCACTCAAGCGGATAAGGTCACACCCCTTTCCAACTGACCACCACATAATGGGAGACGCGGCCTATTGGTATACGGCCCTCGTGCGCTTATATATCCACTCGGTCTCGACGTTGGAGTCATCCTCTGACACCATCGGGTTTAAGGATTTTCTCCCAAGGACATCTATTGTCACGCCCCAAACTCGGTAACCGGGATCACAAAATTTCTGATCGCCGAATCCGGTGCCGACAGCCTCCATAGTACCCCATTCTCGGTTCCCAGCTCTATACCCCAGATTTTAATCCTGAGATCCTACAAGGAGAATTTTCTAACGTACTTTTGTCTCGTAATAAGCATAACCATAAGTTTACCCAAATCACAAAGGCAACATCATCATCACATATCTACTAATATAAACTTTAAGTACAATGCTGAAAGGGAAGTACATATGTCAAAATAAAATCGAAGCTCCAGAAGACAACTGTACGCTCCAAGCTCAACGCTGCTGGGACCAATGCCACCTGCACGCATCTATCGTGATAAGCTTATAGAAAGCTTAGAGGGTGGTGAAAGTGTATGCGCAAGATAAGTGTCAAGCACACAAATACAATACCATAACCATACAATGTCGAAAATACTGGCAAGATCATGAATCATATGATATTAGAGTACGTAATGCAGATCATAATGAGCCAAATATCATATACTGCAGATACAAGGTAATATGCAAATCCTGCTAAGTCCGTCTAGGCCATACAAGTGCAGAAACATAGCAACCCAAAATGCCATATGCCACGGATGTAATGCAATATGTGATGCAAATGAAATGACCAAGCTAGAGTGTGAAGTCGAGATGATTGTACATCGTATCGCAGGCTACGGGGTCCACCACAAGGGACTTCTATCCAAACCAATCTCATACCTAAATTTGGATAGTCAGACTCAATGTGGTAAACTCCTGATCTTAGGTTAGTCGTGCGCCCCAACCAAAATTTTGGCCATTGCGAAGGTACACGTAACAAATAGTTGCGCACCACCAGCCCGAGTGGATAATGAATGAATGAATGAATGAGCATGCAACTCACGCTTAATAAGTCCACATATCAACACCGTACATCACTAAGATCATCACTGGGGTCTATTACACTCTACACTAGCTTGCCGCCCCTATCCGAGCACACAACTGGGTAAGTGGAAGAGACCTTACTATCCGCCTGCCAATATCGGGCCCGGCTAGTCGATAGCAGATCCATTCCTCAAACTGGTCAAACTCAACCTAGATATCTCCCCCTCACTCAGGCGGGTAAGGTCACACTCCCTCCCAACTGACCACGACACAGTGGGAGACGCGACCTACTAGTATACGGCCCTCATGCAATCATATATATCCACTCGGTCTAGACGATGGGGCGTCCTCTGGTACCAAAAGGGTTAGGAATGTTCACCCAGGGCCATCTATGGCAGCCCGATGCCTGTAACAGATTTCTAATGTCTCATCTGGCCATCCACGACATGACTGTGAAGGCTACGGCCCTGATGTCTCTAAGGCATACAGTAATCACCGTCACACAATGCGAGATGCATGAGTCACGCAGTCCAATCATGCATCAATCCTGCGCCTACCGTGCGCTCATGTGGGATAACTCCGCCTATCACGGAGTCCCATAAACCACCTACACTATGGCATATGCAATGGTCAATCACATCTCATAACAAACATGCAGATGATGCGTATGGGCATATATCATGATGTTATATTGTCACATACTCATAATCGGTATCAATAACCGACCTCGATAATCGGCATTGACAATCGGCCTCGATAATGTAGACATTTAACCAACATTGCCCTAAGGAGTGGCCCACATAGAGCCTAACATATAGTGGACCCATGGCCTCACAAAGGGTCCAATATACAACATCATAGGCCCCACTTAATCTCTTAATACACATCACAATGGGCCTCTCCTATAGGCCTAATATACATCACAATGGACTCTATCGCCTGGCCCTCAAATGCATCACAATGGGCCTCATCACATAGGCATAATATACATCACAATGGGCCTTCAACACAGGCTGAATACACATCACAATGGGCCTCAAATACGGGCTGTATATACATCACATTGGGTCTCGTTAATCAGCCTCGGTAATCAGAATCGGCCTCGGTGGTCGGCCTCGACAGTCGAAATCAGCCTCGACAATTGAAATCAGCCTCGATGATCGGCCTTAACAATCAGAATCGGCCTCGATAATCAGAATTGGCCTCAACAATCGGAATCGGCCTCGACAATCAGAATCGGCCTCAACAATCGGAATCGGCCTCGACATCAGAATTGGCCTCGATAATCGGAATCAGCCATGACAATTAAAATCGGCCTTAATAATCAGAATCGGCCATGACAATCAGAATCGGTCTTGATAATCAGAATCAGCCCTAATAATCAGAATCTGCCTCGATAATCAAAATCGGCCTCGATATCATAATTGGCCTCGATAATCAGAATCAGCCTCGATAATCAGAATCGACCTCGATAATCGGAATTGGCCTCAATAATCATAATCGGCCTCAACAATCAGAATTGGCCTCGACAACCAAAATCGGCCTCGATAATCGAAATCGGCCTCAATAATCAGAATTGGCCTCAATAATTATAATCAGCCTCAACAATCAGAATCGGCCTCAATAATTGGAATCGGCCTTGATAATCAGAATTGGCCTCTACAATCAGAATTGGCCTCGACAATAAGAATCGGCCTCAACAATAAGAATCGGCCTCGACAATCAGAATCGGCCTTGATAATCATAATCAACCTCGACAATCAGAATCGGCCTCGATAATCGGCCTCAACAATCGAAATTGGCCTCGACAATCGGAATCGACCTCGAAGATAGGCCTCAATAATCGGAATCGATGTCGACAATCAGAATCTGCCTCGATGATCAGCCTCAACAATCAAAATTCGCCTCGATAATCAGAATCAACCTCGACAAACAGAATCAGCCTCGACAAACGAAATCGGCTTCGATAATCAGAATCGGCCTCCACAATAGGAATCGGCCACGATAATCGAAATCGGCCCCGATAATCAGAATCGGCCTAGACAATCAAAATCATCCTCGACAATTGGAATCGGCCTCAGCAATCGGAATCGGCCTCGATACAAAAGCGGAAGTGGACAAGATAAGTGCCTGACATACAGAATCATACCATCGATAAGCAATCGATCAAATCGAATCGCCGACAAACGGAATGCGAAACTAGACAATCGAAGAATGCAATCAACCTCGACAATCAGAATCGGCCTCGACAAACAGAATTAGTCTCGACAACCGGAATCGACCTCGATAATTGGAATCGGCCTCGACAAACGAAATTGGCCTCGATAATCAGAATCAGCCTTAGGAAAGGTCACAATATGGACATTTAACCATCATTTTTCCATAAATGTGGAAATTTAACCAACATCGCTCTCGAGCAGTGGCCCACATAAATATCATTACATACATTATAGTGAAATCACACATTACATCAGTTCGCACATTTATCGCATTAGGCCTCACTCAAGGGCCACATCTACACCACATCGGGTCTCGTCATACGGGCCACAAATACATCATAATGAGCCTTATCAACTGGGCCACAAATACATTACAAGTGGGCCCTGCACATGGCCCTCAAATACATCATAATGGGCCACCTCGCATGGGTCAAAAATACGTCACAATGGGCCACGACATATGGGCCGGGAATACATCTCAATGGGCTACAACCCATGAGACTCAGTACATCACGATGGGCCGCACCCATGGGCCATCATATACATCAAGTGGGCTACATCAATGAGCCGCACTAATGGGCCTCATAGATGGGCTATGTCACGCCCCAAACTCAGAAACCCGGGTCATAAAATTTCTGATCCGATCGAGATCCAATCGACACCGACGACCTCAGTGAGTACCTCATTCTCGGCTCCCGGTGTCGCCCATACGCCGACCTTTGATTCGATCCTGGGATCCTACAAGGAGGATTTTCAGTATGATTTTTTTTTGTAATGGAGCATAACCACAAGCATAACCAAGTCACAAAACAACAACACCACATATCCACTATATCAAAAACTTTAAGTACAATGTGTATGAAAGGAAAATACATATATCAAAATCAAAGCTCCAGAGGACAGCTGCACGCTCCAAGCTCAACGCTGCATGATCTGCATGCAATTGCACATGTACAAAGTGCTTTCCATTTTCTGTTTCGATTAAAACTGTAGAATTTGGAATTTCACATACTCTAGGTATTCGTATAAAATACCATATACGTATTTTTTATGGAAATGTATTTGACATGGTTATTTGTCGTATGGATATATGATGTATGGATAAAATACTCATTTGGCGAAAGGGTTCGCCTAAATACATGTTTACTAATATACACCATGTATGTAGAAATACGGTATTGTAAGAAGTATCGTATACGTGTAAATTTTGGAAACGCAATTGTCATGATTATTTGCTATATGATTACGATATACGCGGATAAAATGTTAGATTAGCGAAAGAATAGCCCTAATACATGTTTTACTAATATACGTCATGTATGTTGAAATAGCGTACTCCAAGTGTTTGTGTAAATGCTTGTGAGAGTAAATGCTTGGATGTTTGCACCGTAGGTCGGTGCTGAGATGGAATTCTCGACTACCTTAGAGACATGTAGGATTTCCTCCATGTGGTTGTTTACTACAACCACTCACATATGATGTATATGTATTTATATCCCTATCTGTATAGTGCTCTATTACATGCTTTATAACATGCTTTATATCATGCTTTATAACATGCTTTATATCATGCTTTATAACATGCTTTATGACATGTCTCCTAGCATGTTTGTGTTACTTTGTTTATCATGCTTAACTCCACATGCTATTGATGAGAACTGTTTGAGTTTGGGACTATGTCTATAGTTTAAACATTCGGTACCAGATTTGAGATTGTGGCTAAGATTCTTATCGCCACAATGGATGTGTCTGACGAACCCGAGTCGTACTTCGGTTGGCGATGGTGGTTGGCCACACGGAGTGCTTTTGCGCTTCACATCGCCCAACTTGTTGTGCGCTCGAGCTAGTCAGGCTCGTCAATTAACCCGATATGTCGAATGTGTGTTCACCATGTCTGGTCATTACTGTTTGAACCTAGGGTACCAAACTTACCAGTGGCAATCCCGTTAACCATGGTACCTCGATCCGCTAAGACTCATGAGCCGGACATGGTGGTATGGGACACCGTGGCCGAGCCGTCGCCTATCTTTGGGCCATGTGCCTCCCGTAGTGACCATTGAGCAACCCAAGCTCGTGAGCCGAATACGGGTATGGGACAACGTATTCGAGTTGTCGATACTTTACGGCGAGAGCCGAGTACGGTGAGACCCGTACTCGTGCTGACGGGCGACGAGTCCTCTGTAGTATCTTCGAGTATACTCCGAGGTCTGTGATTGGCGACGAGTCTTTCACAGCAACTAGAGTATGAGTTGAGTCGAGTACGGTGAGACCTGTATTCGAGCTGACGGCTAGTGATTGAGCCGAGTACGGTGAGACCTGTACTCAAGCTGACGGTCAGCAATTGAGCCGCATACGGTGAGATCTATATCCGTGCTGACGGGTGACGAGCCCTTTGTGATGCCTTCGCTACCCCTCTCAAACCATAATATCGTATGAGATTAACTAGGACTGACGACCCTAAAATGGATCATGTTTGGGAATGATACAAGGGAGGTACCTTAGTTTTCCAATACTGCTGTTTGAAATGAACTAATAATTACTCGGTAATCATGCTCATCATCGCACTGCATGTGCCTGGTAGATGTGGAGCACTGAGGGATGGACGCATTCGCGGACGTAAGATGATGTCGCATGAGGGTGGTTTGGCAAGGGCATACATCATGTCATTTCATACTTGCATTAAATAAGAGTAGTTAAAATTGTTTGATTGTAGTGCTTTATCATTACTGCTTGACTGAATTGATAACATGTTAACCTATGCTTTATTGTTCCACTGAGTTGATCACTCACTCCCACGATACGGGACGGTGTTCCAAACACCCACCAGACTTTGTCTGATTGCAGATGGCGACGCTACTTCTGAGGCGGAGCCGGACTTCTATAGACGACGAGAATGCTTCCTCGTATATGTTTGTTTTCTGGCGGCCGTGAGAGCCGTGCCTTGATTGTCGGGGCTACGAGGATGTTGACTAGATCACACTACACAACTTAGTATAATTTAAAATCATACTTGTAATTATTTAACTGTAACTTTATCACACTCGGAGACCCACCACAGTTTATATATTTTATCTATCTATCACAGCTTCCACTTGCAAATTTAACTTGTCTCTGGAGTATGATATGTCTTTGTTTTGGCTTAATCTCACTCATGTTCATTGCACTAATACCGATCACATTCAATCATCATTCATTTTGTTGCATAAGTGATGCATTGGAACTCGGGAGTTGAGTTTATGCTCGACCTCCGATTTTCAGGGCGTTACAAGATGGTATCAGAACATGATTTGGATTAAACCGGACCTGGGTTATGGTCACACGATGCACACTGACGCACTCTGACTTAGGAGGGAGCGATGGAATGTAGAAACAGTCTTAGACATCCCTGTTCCGTCTAACGGCTAGTTCACTGAAAACGAATGCTGAAATCGAGTCTGTATTCAACCATGGTCGTACGGGTCGACCTTAAAACATTCCTAGGCCGTCTATTAATGAGTCTAGATTACAATCCACTTCACCCTAACCGTTGACCATCGGTAGAATAAGGGATGAACGTGATGAGGATAACTACTCCGAATCCCCGGAGCTTCTCTGGACTCCTCATAGAGACTTCTCGAATCCATGAGGAAAGAAAAGCAGAAAATAGAAATAAATTCTAATAAATTCGAAATTGATTAATGAATGACAAAAAAAATGAATTTACAACCCTTTAAATGGGAATACCAAGTAATGGGAAGGAAATCAGAAACAAACTACAACTAAAACTCCTAGGTTGTGATGTCTACTAGTGCGCAAGGCTTTCAGCCAAAAATAGTGTCCTATTTGACTTCACCAAACCATTCTCCTAATTATTCTAAGCTCTTTACGCGGTGAGCGCAACTCCTAAAGCCCAACAGATGAAGAGTAATCAAACAAAAATTACTATTTTAGTAAAACGAAATTAAAACAGGGAAATAACTGTCAATCAGAGGCTTTTTTCACAATTCCGGGCTGTGCAACCCAACATAGCGGGTTGGTTGGCTTCATTAGCTCGTTCTACCCCAAATTCATATATTTTACGTCAGATAACTCATTCCAGATTGCAAGATACGTCCGATTTGACCCGAAACGACTCGAAACGGAGTCGGGGGCCACACGCGTCAATCCGGGGGGGAAACAAGTGGACCCAGGGTGCATTTGGCACCTTGGGATGGTGGTGGACACAACCCCGCTGCGGCGGCGCGGCGCCGGGCAAGGCGGACCGCGGCGGCACCGCGGTCACCGCGGCGCGCCGCGGTCAGGTTGATCCGGTCGGGTCCGGCCGGGTCTGGTCATGGTCGGCCCGACCCCTGGGCTTGTGTGGTGCATGCGAAATTGTGGGGGGACCCCCATTTTGCATCGTTTTGCCCTTCTCTCTCTCAAATGCCCCTCCAAGCCCCTTTTCTCTTTTCAACTTGCTGTTTTCCCTCTCAAACCTTCCCTCTAATCACTCATTTCATCATTTCCTGCCCAAATCATCCTCCTCCAACGTTTACAACATAACCTACCCCCTACCCTCTCCGTTCTCTCTCATTTGGGCTTTTACATGCCCCATTTGTGACTCAAAATCATGTAGCCTTCTAACCTATCTCATTTCTCCCTTTTACCTTCTTCATTCCCTGCCTTTTTGGCCTTTACAATCCCTGATGAAGCTCAAACTCATGGAGAAACAAACCTCCAGCCCTTACTCTCTCTCCCCTTCACTTTTCATTGAATTTATATGGCCCTATTTAAATTGGTTACGGCCATTTGCACGCTTTCCCACACAAGACTCATTTTCTAAAGCCTATAAAATTTAATCCCCACCCACCCTCCTACCAACCATGCCACCGCCAATCCTGAAGTCGGATTAGCAATGCAGTTCCATTTAGTACAACTTAAGATCGCTGGCCAAGTAGGCCTTTGGAATTTGGACTTAGAGCGGTGCTCCTAGATTTCGACAGACTTGACAGTATAGAAAACCCAATAAATGAATAATGTGAGCCCTAGGACCTTCATAGCTAGTATAAACAAGTGTGTAGTGCTCAAGCGTAGTTAAATTCAAGTTCGAGCAACTCAATTCCATTTAGACAACTTTAACCCTAAGTGATAACCAATTTCTTGTATTAGAAATCATCTAGCGTAAGTCGGCTTGATTAGGTTGGAGCGAGACCTCGTTCCTTCGTTAAATCTCCTTAGTACTCATAGGTTTCTTTAACAACTCTTAGGAAGCTTGTTTAACGTAGAACCTATTCACACCCAGAGAAAACTTATAGATCCCTTGGATTTAATGTTAGGTCAAATCAACATAACCCTTAAAATTGCCTTCTCAAGGACTTAGTACAATCAGGAACACGGAGCAGAGACACTACCTATAAGCGAGGTATTCGCGGTTTGAATCGAATTCTCAATCCTGGTGGTGACCAATGAACTCTATGCTCTGATCAAGCAGAAGGTCGGGATCAACTAGGATTAAGAACTGATACGATAATTTTCTGTCTTCGCGAGGCATAAGGTCCATGTATCCGATTCTGACCCACTACACAACTTTCCTTCTGTGTTGGCTTGACCACTTACAACCAAAAGTTTATAACTTTGTCTTTGAGAAGTGTAAGAATATATAGCCAATAGAAATATTTCCTTTTAGGCCTAAGGAATTTCCCAAGTGAGCAACAGACAGTTAAGAATTAGGTCCCAAATCACATGCCATGTCAGCATACATATTGTGCTTATGAACGTAAAAAAGATAGCCTGCCTATTAAGCTAGACATGATTAAATAGGATAAGTCTGGACCGCGACAAAAAAATTCTTTGGTAAAATTAGGCATCTTGCCTCAAACTCACACCCATCCGTAATAGCCCCTTTTTATAATCCTAGGTACCAAGACTGATGTAGTGGGAGACCGCATCTCATTTCATGTCAAGGATAGGTTATAAATTACACCTTATTCCGATGTACAGAGCAGGACATAAATCTTAAGCCTTGAGGGTGAAAATAAAATTTTAAGGGGGGTAGAACATTATGAGCCCAATCTGGTTAGGTCACCTATTGCATTTCTTTGATCTGGGTGGCGCAGCGGAAGCGTGGGGGACCCTACTCCACTGGCCCAGGATCGAAACGGTGCTCGTTAACATACGCACATTATAGAAGCCCTAGCAAGTTCTAATATGAGAAACCGATTTAGCATGATCTTGAAAGATTTTATTCACCATTTCTTTTGACATAGATAATAACGAGGACTCTCTTAAACTAAGACCTAAAGGGCAACCTAAGAATAAACAATTTGAACCTTTCAATGATGGACATTCCCTACGTTTCTAGAGTGATCGGACTACGGAGTTATTGAAATATACAACTGCGAAACATTCGCGGCTTGACCCAATTCTCAATCCTGGGCGACTACCAATAGACTCACTGCTTGGCCGAGCAGAAGACTAGGATCCACCAGGATTTGGAAGTAATACGATGAGCTTCCTACCCTGGCCCGGTAGATGATCGATGTATCGGTATCGAGCCCACTATTACCATCTCTCCGTGTTGGTCAAATAATGAAAACAGCTATCTTACTCTAAATTGGTGGGAATTATCGTCAAGACTCCAAATAGGTAAAGAAATAAATTGTAGCAAACCATCAGGGTATGAGAAATGGATAAAGAAATAAGTTTTAAGGGGGGTAGACTAAAATGAACCAGCTAGTACATACCCTACCACGTGTAGAAACTTGGAACCAATAAGTCTTAGGCAAATAAAATAATAGAAATCTTCCCTTATTACCCTTAGCCAATTTCGGGGACGAAATTTTGTTTTAAGGGGGGTAGATTGTAACACCCCGAATTTTTGCCAACCTGGAATTAGACGTCCTTAGGCAATGGGTCGATCCTAACACTTTATTAACTTGTCAGAACTGAATCCCACAGTCTAAAATCGCTCATTAACCCATTTCCTTCATAAATCCCACCCTTCACTACCTTGTTCTTTCAATTTTTCAAAGCACTTTCGCCCTAGACACTATCTTAAACTAGCTAAGTAGTATAGCTTGGATCACTTTAGATACAAACTGCAAAGGACTAAATACTACCTCAGACGGAAATCACTTAGGATTAAATCCTTTAGAAATTTGACAAAGTTAACTAAGTGCTAAACTAGATTAGCTACGAAATCCATTTGAATCGCTTTAAATACGATCTGCAAGACCCAAAACTTGTAAAATCATTGACACTAGGTTACCCTGAAATCTAGGATCAATCTCATTACCCGGCTGCTCTCGGTAGCATCTCGAAACTCCGTATCGGATCTGGACCGCACGTCGGGAGTCCGAATAATACGAAGTTAAGAAATTAGGACCGCCTCGCTGGGCTTGACAACCATCTCGGAAATCAAATCCAGATAGTGTCCCACGGTACATTCGCTTGAGTCCAGGAGCGAGAGAGTGTGAAAACATTTTTTCTTTCCAAAATAAATATCTTGAATAGTAATCCGAGACTAGTCGCTAAACTGCGATCGGTTTTAAGCAACCAGAGCCGTCGAGAATCGACCAAATTACACCCTCGGATCAGGAAAAATTTCATAAACATTTACATGTACTCGGAATCTCCGATCGAGATCCACTGACCGTTGAACTGAAACTGGTCCGCCACGCGTGATCTGTAAATCCGACTGAAACGAAAACTTAATAGAACGTAAATCCGGTGTCAGTGAGCTTAAGTCTGACCTTTGGCTCAAGGAGGCCCGCCAGAAGTCCTTCATTGAGCTGAAAAAGTTCCGCTTTGGTTATAACCTAGGTGAACCTTGTCTAAAAGTCTATTTTGGTGAAGTTTTAGACTATATAAGGACCTTAAACCCTCTCCCATTTCAGTCATACGAATTTGGATTTGAGAGAGAGAAAAGAGAGAGAAAGCGTGGGAGATGTGGGAGGAACTCCCTGCTGCTGTTCCCTGCCGCTATTCGGGCTCCACCACCTGATTCTTATCGCTTTCCCGACGATTCCGGCGTCGTTTCTAGGTAAGAAACCCTAACTCTAACCTGTTTTAGGGTTGTATAAGTTGTAGGTTATGAAATAGCTAACCTGTTTCATTCTCTAGGTTGCCAAACTCCCGGTATACGGAAGCTTAGCGAACCTATCGACTCCGTTACGATTCTACGACAAAAGGTGAGGACTTTAGGTGTATAGGTTGTGGTTTTCAACGCTTTCAATGTCAGATAATGGTAGATTCATGATCTGCATGCAATTGCACATGTACAAAGTGCTTTCCATTTTCTGTTTCGATTAAAACTGTAGAATTTGGAATTTCACATACTCTAGGTATTCGTATAAAATACCGTATACGTATTTTTTATGGAAATGTATTTGACATGGTTATTTATCGTATGGATATATGATGTATGGATAAAATACTCATTTGGCGAAAGGGTTTGCCTAAATATATGTTTACTAATATACACCATGTATGTAGAAATACGGTATTGTAAGAAGTATCGCATACGTGTAAATTTTGGAAACGCTATTGTCATGATTATTTGCTGTATGATTACAATATACGCGGATAAAATGCTAGCTTAGCGAAAGAATAGCCTTAATACATGTTTTACTAATATACGTCATGTATGTTGAAATAGTGTACTCCAAGTGTTTGTGTAAATGCTTGTGAGAGTAAATGCTTGGATGTTTGCACCGTAGGTCGGTGCTGAGATGGAATTCTCGACTACCTTAGAGACATGTAGGATTTCCTCCATGTGGTTGTTTACTACAACCACTCACATATGATGTATATGTATTTATATCCCTATCTGTATAGTGCTCTATTACATGCTTTATAACATGCTTTATATCATGCTTTATAACATGCTTTATATCATGCTTTATAACATGCTTTATGACATGCCTCCTAGCATGTTTGTGTTACTTTGTTTATCATGCTTAACTCCACATGCTATTGATGAGAACTGTTTGAGTTTGGGACTATGTCTATAGTTTAAACATTCGGTACCAGATTTGAGATTGTGGCTGAGATTCTTGTCGCCACAATGGATGTGTCTGACGAACCCGAGTCGTACTTCGGTTGGCGATAGTGGTTGGCCACACGGAGTGCTTTTGCGCTTCACATCGCCCAACTTGTTGTGCGCTCGAGCTAGTCAGGCTTGTCAATTAACCCGATATGTCGAATGTGTGTTCACCATGTCTGGTCATTACTGTTTGAACCTAGGGTACCAAACTTACCAGTGGCAATCCCGTTAACCATGGTACCTCGATCCGCTAAGACTCATGAGCCGGACATGGTGGTATGGGACACCGTGGCCGAGCTGTCGGCCTATGCTGGGGCCATGTGCCTCCCCGTAGTGACCATTGAGTAACCCAAACTCGTGAGCCGAATACGGTGGTATGGGACACTGTATTCGAGCTGTCGATACTTACGGCGAGAGCCGAAATACGGTGAGACCATGTACTCGTCTTGACGGGCGACGAGTCCTCGTAGTATCTTCGAGTATACTCAGAGGTCTGTGATTGGCGACGAGTCTTTCACAGCAACTAGAGTATGAGTTGAGTCGAGTACGGTGAGACCTGTATTCGAGCTGACGGCTAGTGATTGAGCCGAGTACGGTGAGACCTGTACTCAAGCTGACGGTCAGCAATTGAGCCGCATACGGTGAGATCTCGTATCCGTCTTGACGGTGTGAGCCCTTTGTTATGCCTTCGCTATGCCTCTCAAACCATAATATCGTATGAGATTAACTAGGACTGACGACCCTAAAATGGATCATGTTTGGGAATTATACAAGGGAGGTACCTTAGTTTCCCAATACTACTGTTTGAAATGAACTAATAATTACTCGGTAATCATGCTCATCATCGCCTTGCATGTGCCTGGTAGATGTGGAGCACGAGGGATGGACGCATTCGCGAACGTAAGATGATGTCGCATGAGGTGGTTTGGCAAGGGCATACATCATGTCATTTCATACTTGCATTAAATAAGAGTAGTTAAAATTGTTTGATTGTCTTTGCTTTATCATTCTTGTTTGACCGAATTGATAACATGTTAACCTATGCTTTATTGTTCCACCGAGTTGATCACTCACTCCCACGATACGGGACGGTGTTCCAAACACCCACCGACTTTGTCGATTGCGGATGCGACGCTACTTCGAGGCGGAGCCGGACTTCTATGACGACAAGAATGCTTCCTCGTATATCTTTGTTTTACGGTGGCTTCCGTGAGAGCCGTGCCTTGATTGTCGGGGCTACGGATGTTGACTAGATCACACTACACAACTTGGTATAATTTAAAATCATACTTGTAATTATTTAACTCAGTAACTTTATCACACTCACGGAGACCCACCACGTTTATATATTTTATCTATCTATCACGGTTTTTCGCTTGCAAATTTAACTTGTCTCTCGGAGTATGATATCTTTGTTTTGGCTTAATCTCACTCATGTTCATTGCACTAATACCGATCACATTCAATCATCATTCATTTTGTTGCATAAGTGATGCGTTGGAACTCGAGAGTCGAGTTTATGCTCGACCCCCGATTTTTAGGGCGTTACATCACTATCCGCCTGCCAATATCGGGTCCGGCTCGTCGATAGCGGACCCATTCCTCAAGCTGGTCAAACTCAACCTAGACATTGCCCCCTCACTCAGGCGGGTAAGGTCACACCCCCTCCCAACCGACCACGACACAGTGGGAGACGCGACCTACTGGTATACGGCCCTCTTGCGCTCATATACATCCACTCGGTCTCGACGTTGGGGCGTCTCCTGGCCACGGAGGTTCAGGGATTTTCACTCAAGGACATCTATGGCGCCCGTATGCTAAAACCAAATATTTCTGGTATCCCATCTAGCCATCCACGATGTGCCTATGGAGGCCACGACCCTGATGTCGCTAGGGCGTACAATGATCAAGTAACATGTATGCGAGATGCATGAATCAAACTGTACGAACATGCAGCAATCTCGCGCATACCATGCGCTCATGTCGGGCACTCCGTCTCATATGGAGTCCCGTAAATGTCTCAGCCCAACGGCTCATGTTATAACCAAACATTCCTCATATCAAGTATACATATGATGCGTATGGGCATGAATCATGGAACTACACTAAGCATGTTATAAGGTGATGAACTATCCTTACAACGCAGATGGGCTTAGACGGCCTACACATAACAAGTATGGGCCTACCTGTAACGCCCCGGATTTTTGCCAACCTGGGATTAGATGACCTTAAGCAATAGGTCGATCGTAATACCTCATTAACTTGTCAGAACTGAATCTCAAAGTCTAAAGCCGCCTTTGAACTCATTTCCTTCACAAACCTCACCCTTCATCACCTTGATCTTCCAATTTTTCTAAGAACTTTCACCCTAGACACTATCTTAAACTAGCTAAGTAGTATAACTTGGATCACTTTATATACAAACTCCAAAGGCCTGAGTACCACCTCGACCAGAAATCACGTAGGATTAAATCCTTTAGAAACTTAACAAAGTTAACTAAGTACTAAACTCGATTTGTCGTGAAATCCGTTAGGATCGCTTTAAATACGATCTGCAAGACCCAAAACTTGCGAATCATTGTCGCTAGGTTACCCTAAAGTTTAGAACCAAACTCATTTCCGTCTGCTCTCGGAATGAAACGAAACTTCGTATTAGGTCTAGATCGCACATCGAGAGTCCGATTAACCCGAAGCTAAGGAACTAGGACAGCCCCACTGGACTTAACAATCATCTCAAAAATCAGCTCCATCCGATGTTCCACGGTCATTCGTTTCGAATCGGAGCGAGGTAGTGTGAAAAACACTATTCATATGCCAAAATAAATATCTGGAATAGTGATCTGGCATCATTCGTTGACGCGTCAGTATTAAGCAACCTGACCGTCAGAATCAGACCAAATTACACCCTCGGATTAAGAAAAATTTCAGGAACATTTACATGTACTTAGAATTTCTGATCGTGGCCCACTGACCGTTGAACTGAAAGTGGTCCGCCACGTGCGATCTGGGAATCCGATCGAGTCGAGAACGTAATCCCACATAGATCCATAGGTGGTGAGTTTAAGTGTGACGTTTGGCTCAAGGAGGGCTACCAGAACCTCTCTTTTGAGCTGGAAAAGCGGCGAAAATCCTATATTAGCAGTACCCCTTGAACCTGAGTCTAATTTCGTAATGTTTGAGGCTATAAAAGGAGCTTAGAGCAGCCCCTCTCACAGCCATACGAATTTTGGAGGAAACCCTAGAGGGAGAGAGAGAAAAGAGAGAGAAAGGCTTGGAGATTGTTGCCGATTTCCCTCCTCCTGCTTTGGCTTGTTACACGGCCTACACCGCCTTATTCTAGGCGTTTTCCCGGCGTATTCCGTCTCATTTGAAGGTAAGAAACCCTAACCCTAGGTCTGATTTGAGGTGGGATCGATGTAGGATGTGTACCGACTAACCGATTCCGCTCTTTAGGCTAGAAATCGCCGTGACGGAAGTTCTCATACCCTTGCCGATTCGTTTCGTTTCCAAAGGCAAAGGTGAGGACTTTAAGTGTATAAGTTACGATTTTCAACGCTTTCAATGTCGTATAATGGTAGATTCATGATCTGCATGCAATTGCACATGTACTGTAAAAGTGCCTTCCGTTTTGTTTCGATTAGGTTGCCTAGAAATATGGAATTTCACATATTCTAGGTATTGTAGAATTTGGAATTTCACATACTCTAGGTATGGTATACGTATAAAATACCGTATACGTATTTTTTTGGAAATGTGTTTGACATGTTTATTTGTCGTATGGATATATGACGTATGGATAAAATACTTATTTGGCGAAAGGATTCGCCTAAATACATGTTCCTAATAAACACTATGTATGTAGAAATACGGTATTGTAAAAAGTACCGTATACATGTATATTTTAGCGATGTGTTTGTCATGATTAATTGTTATATAAATATATTATGTGCGTATAAATTAATTGCTTGGCGAAAAGAATCGCCGTAATACATGTTTGTTTGTATACACTATATATGTTGAAAATGCGTATTCTAGAAAATACTGTATACGTATAAATTTTGAAGATGTACTTATCATGATTATTTTCTGTAGTAATATATTATACATAGATAAAATACTCACTTGGCTAAAGGATAGCCCTAATACATGCTTTGCTAACATACACCATGTATGTTGTAATAGTGTATTCTAAGTGTTGTGAAAATGACTGAATGAGTATAGAATTCTCATTCGTGCTGCATCATGACTAATTGTCATGGACAATTGATTGTTGTATTGGCAATACCCCTTTGACGAAAGGAGTTGCCCTAAATCACGCCATGGCCAATACACACTATATATGCTAAATGTGTGGCCCAAGTGTTTGTAGAAATGACTGAATGAATATGGAACTTGGTTTCCTGCTTGCCATGACTATCCGTCATGGGTGTATGCGTGTTATGATTGGGGTAACTCCCTTGTGAAAGGATTTGGCCTTATACCTCTGTGATCAACATATGTCATGTATGTTGATTCCTATATTTTAAAGTGTTTGTTGAAATGTCTGAATGAGTAGTAGTTAGTAAATTGTAATATTTAAGGGTGTTGAGATTGGATTCTCGACTATCCTAGCGACGTGCATGATTACCTCCATGAGGTTGATCACTTAAACCACTTACTTACAATACATGTGTTTGTATTCCTATTAATGTAGTGTTTTACAACATGCTTTATATCATGCTTTAAAATATGCTTATAACATGCCTACTAGCATGTTTGAATTACTTTATTCATCATGCTTGAATTACTTTGTCTATCATGCTTTACTCCACATGCTAAGGATGACAAGTGATTGTGCTTGGGGCTATGATTATAGTCCAGACAATCGGTACTAGAATTGAATTCGTGGCTGTGATTCATTTGCCACGTGAGATGTGTTCGACGAACTCGAGTCGTACTTCGGTTGGCGATAGTGGTTGGCCACGCGAAGTGCTTATGCACTTCATGTCGTTTAACTTGTTGTGCGCTCGGGCTAGCTGAGCTCGTCAGGCAACCCGATCTGTCTTTTGTATGTTCACCATGTTTGGTCACTAATGCTTGAACCTAGGGTACCAAACTTACCAGTGAAAACCCTTTTAACCATGGTACCTCGATCCGCTAAGACTCATGAGCCGGGCATGGTGGTATGGGACACCGTGGTCGTAGCTGTCGGCCTCTGGCTGGGCTACGTGCCTCCCCGTAGTGACCAAAGTGAGCAACTCAACTCGTGAGCCGATTATGGTGGTATGGGACACTATATTCGCGCCGCTGTCGGCCTCGGCCACATTGATAAGGTGATGGGGGAGTGGTGCAACCTTTGTGCGTAACGACCACAGCGACCCTTTGTAGTGACCGCGAGCATATTCTGAAGTTGCAGCGTGCCTTAGGGTTCGCCGCGATATATAGAGTATGAACTAGGCCTGTTTCTGTATAGTTGTATAGTGATGAATCGTTTAAGGGGTGATGGGGGAGTGGTGCAACCTTTATGCGTAACAGCCCTGGCAGCCTCTGCAGTGACCTAGAAAACACACCATCGTCTGATATTAACTAGGACTGACGACCCTAGAATGGATCATGTTTGGGAATGATACAAGGGAGGTACCTTAGTTTCCCAATCCTGCTGTTTGAAATGGACTAATTAAAAACTCGGTAATCAAGCTCATCATGCATCGCATGTGCCTGGAAGATGTGGAGCACTGTGGGATGTAAGCATGCGTGAACGTGAGATGGTGTCGCATGAGGGAGTATGTCGGAGAGGGCATCCATCATATCTGCATTCATACTTGCATTAATCAGAGTAACTAGGAGTGTTTGATTTACTGCTTTATCATTACTGCTTGACTGTATTGATAACATGATAACTTATGCTTTATTGTTCCACTGAGTTAGCTACTCACTCCCACGTTACGGGACGGTGTTGTACACACCAAACAGATTTGTTGAGTTTCGGTGATGGCGATGCTTGTGAAGCGAGCCGGACTACTTCTATGGTGATGAGGAGGAGTTCTCCTATCACGTATCTCTCTGACAGGTCTATGAAGACCTGGTATTTTACTGACGGGGCTATGGTATTTGGGATAGGAGACTTTACACGTCATCACATTAGATATATTTTAGAATTGTACTTCTAATTATTTAACTGGAAATGTTATCACACTCGGAGACTCATCATAGTTTATATATTTTGTCTATCTATTACATCTCTTCCGCTTGCAACTTTAACTGCTTGTCTCGGAGTATGATATGTTGTTTTGGCTTAATCTCACTCATGATCAATGCACGAATACATCAACATTCAATCATCATTCATTTTGTTGCATAAGTGATGTTACGGAACTCGGGAGTTGAGTTTATGCTCGACCCCGATTTTCGTGAGCGTTACAAGATGGTATCGAGCATGATTTGGATTAAACTGGACTGGTTATGGTCACACGACGCACTATGACGCACTCTGACTTAGGAGGAGCAACGGAATGTAGAAACAGACTTAGGTTCTCTAATTTCGTCAAATAACACAATTGGTTGAGACCAACCGTAGAGATTGGACCCGTAGGCCTCAATGATTGCACGAAACGATCTCGAATTGCCTCTAGGTCATCAGTTGATAGGTTTGAGTCATTCCTAGAAATAAATGTTCTTAGGTTGTGGGTCAACCACAACACCAAAGCTTAAAACCCTTTTTACCTAATTCATTCAAAACCTCTCCTTGCACCGCTTCATTCTTCAATTTTTTCTAAATCCTTTCATACCAGATATAAATTCTAACATATAAATGATGAAGAATAATACTGAAACAAAAAGTTATTATAAATAGTAAATATATGTATAAATTGGACTTTTGACCATTCAAACTTTGGAATCTAACCAATTAAATAGGTTATTTGGATAGATTAGCTCGTTCTACCCCAAAATCATATATTATATATCAGATAACTCATTCCAGATTGCAAGATACGCCCAATTTGACCCGAAACGACTCGAAACGGAGTCGTGGGCCACACGCGTCAATCCGGGGGGACCCGGGGCTGACCCGGGGTACCATTGGCCTCTTGGGAGGGTGGAGAACACCACCGAGCAGCGGCGGCGCGGTGCCGGACAAGGTGGACCGCGGTTCCACCGCGGTAGACCGCGGTCCAGCGGGCCCGGTCGGGCCGCAGTTCGTTGCTGGCCCGTTTTCGGCCACTTATTTTCTGTGATTTTGGTCTGATTTCAAAAAGTCATATCTCCCTCGTTATAACTCCGATTTAGGTGATTCAAAAGCCAGATTTAAGCTTGATAAGTATAGTTTCATATAAAAATAAGTAAAAAATATAATAAAATATTTAATATAGTTAAATATGGATCGTTGTATCAACTGTCTGAAAGTTATTAGTTTGGACAACTGCTGCTTCTAGAATTTTTAGAATTTTTCTACAAGACAAAATATAATGAAATTTGGTAGAGATGAAGTATACTTGATGATGAACTAGTAAAAAAATAATTAAAATAATAGACCAACTAGAAATACCAGAAAAGGCATAGAACTTCCCTAGGCCCGTATGGTGCCTACCAAATTTTCTGGGGGACCCCTTTTTCACGTCGTTTTTGCCCCCTCTCTCTCAAACGCCCCTCCAAGCCCACCTTTCTCTTTCGACTTGCTGTTTTACCTCTCAAACCTTCCCTCTAATCGCTCATTTCATCATTTCCTGCCCAACTCATCCTCTTCCAACGTTTACAACATAACCTACTTCCTACCCTCTCCATTCTCTTTCTTTTGATCACTTACATGCCCCATTTGGAGCTCAAATTCGGGTAAGCTCTCAACCCATCCCATCTATTCATTTTCCTTCTTCAAACCCTATCTATTGGGCCTCTACGACGTCTGTTGAGACTCCAATCCGTGGAGAACCAAAAACTCCAGCCCTCCATTTCCCCTTATCCTCATTTTCCATGGCTCTATCCGAGCGTGTACGGCCATTTTCTTGGAGGCCTAATCATCCATACTATGTTTGGGATGTAGGTAGTTAAACGCAAATCCCGTGTTTTCCTTTCAAATTATACTTAGAAATTCCTCATCCTGGGATTTGGAAATCCCATCTCACACTTTTTCAACACCAGGCTCATTTTCCAAGGCCTATAAAATTAATCCCCTCCCACCCTCCTACCAACCATGCCACTCCCAATCCCGATGAGGGATTAGCAATGCAGTCCCATTTACTACAACTTAAGACCATTGGCCGAATAGACCCTTACAGTTTTGGACCTAGAGCGATACTCCTAGTTTTCGACAGACCTGACCATATAAGAAATCCAACAAATTAATAATACAAACCCCTGGATCTTCTTAGCTGGTGTGAGCATGTGTGAAATGCTCGAGCGTCAAGTACAGACAATTCAATTCTAATCAGACAACTTTGACCCTAGGCGATAAAATAATTTCTTTATTCAGAAAGGGTATAAAATCATCTGGTGTATAAGCATAGACTTTAGATTACAACTAATGGATTATTGCTGCTCATAAGTTGAGCCTAGGCTGCTGATTAGACTAAGAAATGTAAACGACTAACAATGTTAAGATAATTGAGTGATAGGCGTAGTTAATTGGTTTGAATAGGTTGGAGCGAGACCCCATTCCGTTGTTGAATCCCCTTAATACTTTAGGCTTCCTTAGTAACTCTTAGGGAGCTTGTTTGACGTAGAAACTATTCACAATTAGAGGAAACCTATATATCCCTTGGATTCAATGTTAGGTCCAATTAATACATCCCTTAGAATTTCCTTCTCAAGGACTTAGTACAACCGGGAACACGGAGTAGAGAAACTACATATAAGCGAGGTATTCGCGGTTTGAATCGAATCCTCAATCCTGGTAGTGACCAATGAACCCTATGCTCTGATCAAGCAGAAGGTCGGGATCAGCTAGGATTAAGGACTGATACGATGATTTTCTGTCTTCGCGAGGTAGAAGGTCTATGTATCCGGCTCAGACCCACTATGCAACTTTCTTCCGTGTTAGCTTGACCACTTACAACCAAAAGTTTATAACTTTGTCTTTGAGAAGTGTGAGAATATATAGCCAATAGAAATATTTCCTTTTAGGCCTAAGGAATTTCCCAAGTGAGCAACAGACAGTTAGAAATTAGGTCTCAAATCGCATGCCATGCCGGCATACGTATTGTGCTTATGAACGTAAAAAGATAGCCTGCCTATTAAGCTAGACATGATTCAATAGGATAAGTCTGGACCGCGACAAAAAAATTCCTTGGTAGATTTAGGCATCTTGCCTCAAACTCACACCCATCCGTGATAACCCCTTTCTATAATCCTAGGTACCAAGACTGGTGTAGTGGGAGACCGCACCTCATTTCATGTCAAGGATAGGTTGTAAATTACTCCTTGTTCCGATGTACGGAGCAGGACATAAATCTTAAGCCTTGAGGGCGAAAATAAATTTTAAGGGGGGTAGAACATGATGAACCCGCTCTAGTTAGGTCACCTAATACACCTCTTTGACCTGGGTGGCGCGTGAAACGTGGTGGACCCTACTCCACTGGCCCAGGATCGAAACGGTGCTCGTTAACATATGCACATTATAGAAGCCCTAACAAGTTTTACTATGAAACCATTTTAGGATGATCTAGTAAGATTTAATTCACCCTTTCCTTGGACATAGATAATATCGAGGACTCTCTTAGACTAAGACCTAAAGGGCAACCTTAGAATAAACAATTTGAGCCTTTCAATGATGGACATTCCCTACTCTTAGAGAGTGATCGGACTACGGAGTTACTGACATCTACAACTGCGAAGTTTTCGCGGCTTGACCCAATTCCTAATCCTGGGTGACTACCGATGGACTCTCTGCTGACGAGCGGACGACCAAGATCCACCAGGATTCGGAAGGGATACGATGAGCTTCCTACCCTGGCCCGGTGGATGATCGATGTATCGGGATCGAGCCCACTATTACCGTCTCTCCGTGTTGGTCAAACATTGAAAACAACTATCTTACTCTAAATTGTGGAAATTGTCGTTGAGACTCCAAATAGGTAAAGAAATAAATGGTAGCAAACCATCCGGGTATGAGAAATGAATAAAGAAACATGTTTTAAGGGGGGTAGACTAAAAGGAACCAGACTAGTATATACCCTACCACGCGTAGGAACTCGAAATCAATAAGTCTTAGGCAAATGAAATAATAGAAATCTTTCCTTATTACCCTTAGGCAATTTCGGGGACGAAATTTTGTTTTAAGGGGGGTAGATTGTAACGCCCCGGATTTTTGCCAACCTGGGATTAAATGACCTTAAGCAATAGGTCGATCGTAATACCTCATTAACTTGTCAGAACTGAATCTCAAAGTCTAAAGCCGCCTTTGAACTCATTTCCTTCACAAACCTCACCCTTCATCACCTTGATCTTCCAATTTTTCTAAGAACTTTCACCCTAGACACTATCTTAAACTAGCTAAGTAGTATAACTTGGATCACTTTATATACAAACTCCAAAGGCCTGAGTACCACCTCGACCAGAAATCACGTAGGATTAAATCCTTTAGAAACTTAACAAAGTTAACTAAGTACTAAACTCGATTTGTCGTGAAATCCGTTAGGATCGCTTTAAATACGATCTGCAAGACCCAAAACTTGCAGAATCATTGACGCTAGGTTACCCTAAAGTTTAGAACCAAACTCATTTCCCGTCTGCTCTCGGGAATGAAACGAAACTTCGTATTAGGTCTAGATCGCACATCGGGAGTCCGATTAACCCGAAGCTAAGGAACTAGGACAGCCCCACTGGACTTAACAATCATCTCAAAAATCAGCTCCATCCGATGTTCCACGGTCATTCGTTTCGAATCGGAGCGAGGTAGTGTGAAAAACACTATTCATATGCCAAAATAAATATCTGGAATAGTGATCTGGCATCATTCGTTGACGCGTCAGTATTAAGCAACCTGACCGTCAGAATCAGACCAAATTACACCCTCGGATTAAGAAAAATTTCAGGAACATTTACATGTACTTAGAATTTCTGATCGTGGCCCACTGACCGTTGAACTGAAAGTGGTCCGCCACGTGCGATCTGGGAATCCGATCGAGTCGAGAACGTAATCCCACATAGATCCATAGGTGGTGAGTTTAAGTGTGACGTTTGGCTCAAGGAGGGCTACCAGAACCTCTCTTTTGAGCTGGAAAAGCGGCGAAAATCCTATATTAGCAGTACCCCTTGAACCTGAGTCTAATTTCGTAATGTTTGAGGCTATAAAAGGAGCTTAGAGCAGCCCCTCTCACACCATACGAATTTTGGAGGAAACCCTAGAGGGAGAGAGAGAAAAGAGAGAGAAAGGCTTGGAGATTGTTGCCGATTTCCCTCCTCCTGCTTTGGCTTGTTACACGGCCTACACCGCCTTATTCTAGGCGTTTTCCCGGCGTATTCCGTCTCATTTGAAGGTAAGAAACCCTAACCCTAGGTCTGATTTGAGGTGGGATCGATGTAGGATGTGTACCGACTAACCGATTCCGCTCTTTAGGCTAGAAATCGCCCGTGAGGAAGTTCTTACCCTTGCTGATTCGTTTAGTTTCCAAAGGCAAAGGTGAGGACTTTAAGTGTATAAGTTACGATTTTCAACGCTTTCAATGTCAGATAATGGTAGATTCATGATCTGCATGCAATTGCACATGTACAAAGTGCCTTCCGTTTTCTGTTTCGATTAGAATTGTAGAATTTGGAATTTCACATACTCTAGGTATTCGTATAAAATACCGTATACGTATTTTTTATGGAAATGTGTTTGACATGTTTATTTGTCGTATGGATATATGACGTATGGATAAAATACTTATTTGGCGAAAGGATTCGCCTAAATACATGTTTACTAATAAACACTATGTATGTAGAAATACGGTATTGTAAGAAGTACCGTATACATGTATATTTTAGCGATGTGTTTGTCATGATTAATTGTTGTATAAATATATTATGTGCGTATAAATTAATTGCTTGGCGAAAAGAATCGCCGTAATACATGTTTGTTTGTATACACTATATATGTTGAAAATGCGTATTCTAGAAAATACTGTATACGTATAAATTTTGAAGATGTACTTATCATGATTATTTTCTGTAGTAATATATTATACATAGATAAAATACTCACTTGGCTAAAGGATAGCCCTAATACATGCTTTGCTAACATACACCATGTATGTTGTAATAGTGTATTCTAAGTGTTGTGAAAATGACTGAATGAGTATAGAATTCTCATTCGTGCTCGCCATGACTAATTGTCATGGACAATTGATTGTTGTATTGGCAATACCCCTTTGACGAAAGGAGTTGCCCTAAATCACGCCATGGCCAATACACACTATATATGCTAAATGTGTGGCCCAAGTGTTTGTAGAAATGACTGAATGAATATGGAACTTGGTTTCCTGCTTGCCATGACTATCCGTCATGGGTGTATGCGTGTTATGATTGGGGTAACTCCCTTGTGAAAGGATTTGGCCTTATACCTCTGTGATTAACATATGTCATGTATGTTGATTCCTATATTTTAAAGTGTTTGTTGAAATGTCTGAATGAGTAGTAGTTAGTAAATTGTAATGTTTAAGGGTGTTGAGATTGGATTCTCGACTATCCTAGCGACGTGCATGATTACCTCCATGAGGTTGATCACTTAAACCACTTACTTACAATACATGTGTTTGTATTCCTATTAATGTAGTGTTTTACAACATGCTTTATATCATGCTTTAAAATATGCTTATAACATGCCTACTAGCATGTTTGAATTACTTTATTCATCATGCTTGAATTACTTTGTCTATCATGCTTTACTCCACATGCTAAGGATGACAAGTGATTGTGCTTGGGGCTATGATTATAGTCCAGACAATCGGTACTAGAATTGAATTCGTGGCTGTGATTCATTTGCCACGTGAGATGTGTTCGACGAACTCGAGTCGTACTTCGGTTGGCGATAGTGGTTGGCCACGCGAAGTGCTTATGCACTTCATGTCGTTTAACTTGTTGTGCGCTCGGGCTAGTGAGCTCGTCGAGCAACCCGATCTGTCTTTTGTATGTTCACCATGTTTGGTCACTAATGCTTGAACCTAGGGTACCAAACTTACCAGTGAAAACCCTTTTAACCATGGTACCTCGATCCGCTAAGACTCATGAGCCGGGCATGGTGGTATGGGACACCGTGGTCGGCCGCTTGTCGGCCTACGCCGGGGCTACGTGCCTCCCGTAGTGACCAAAGGTGAGCAACTCAACTCGTGAGCCGATTATGGTGGTATGGGACACTATATTCGCGCTGTCGGCCTACATTGATAAGGTGATGGGGGAGTGGTGCAACCTTTGTGCGTAACAGCCCTGGCAACCCTTTGTAGTGACCGCGAGCATATTCTGAAGTTGCAGCGTGCCTTAGGGTTCGCCGCGATATATAGAGTATGAACTAGGCTGTTTACGTATAGTTGTATAGTGATGAATCGTTTAAGGGGTGATGGGGAGTGGTGCAACCTTTATGCGTAACGACCACAGCGACCTCTGCGAGTGACCTAGAAAACACACCATCGTCGATATTAACTAGGACGACGACCTTAGAATGGATCATGTTTGGGAATGATACAAGGGAGGTACCTTAGTTTCCCAATCCTGCCGTTTGAAATGGACTAATTAAAAACTCGGTAATCAAGCTCATCATCATGCATCGCATGTGCATGGAAGATGTGGAGCACTGTGGGATGTAAGCATGCGCGAACGTGAGATGGTGTCGCATGAGGGAGTATGTCGGAGAGGGCATCCATCATATCTGCATTCATACTTGCATTAATCAGAGTAACTAGGAGTGTTTGATTTACTGCTTTATCATTACTGCTTGACTGTATTGATAACATGATAACTTATGCTTTATTGTTCCACTGAGTTAGCTACTCACTCCCACGTTACGGGACGGTGTTGTACACACCAAACAGATTTGTTGAGTTTCAGGTGATGGCGATGCTTGTGAAGCAGAGCCGGACTACTTCTATGGTGATGAGGAGGAGTTCTCCTATCTGTATCTCTCTGACAGGTCTATGAAGACCTGGTATTTTACTGACGGGGCTATGGTATTTGGGATAGGAGACTTTACACGTCATCACATTAGATATATTTTAGAATTGTACTTCTAATTATTTAACCTGGAAATGTTATCACACTCTGGAGACTCATCATAGTTTATATATTTTGTCTATCTATTACAGTCTTCCGCTTGCAACTTTAACTGTCTCTGGAGTATGATATGTTGTTTTGGCTTAATCTCACTCATGATCAATGCACGAATACAGTCAACATTCAATCATCATTCATTTTGTTGCATAAGTGATGTTCTGGAACTCGGGAGTTGAGTTTATGCTCGACCCCCGATTTTCAGGGCGTTACACTACCAATGGCCCTAAGGAGAGTCATAATGCGGACATTTAACCAACATTATACTTACAATGTGGACGTCAAACCAACATTACTCCCAAGTCATGGCCCGCCATAAAGGTCAACACATAAACCACGGTGGAATCACCTTCAATGGGCCTTATGTACATCTCATTGGGCCTCGACCCATGGGCCTCCAATACGTCAAATGGGTCTCATAATATGGGCCCTATGCACACCACAGTGGGTCTCAACCCACAGGCCTTTATACATCACAATGGGTTTCGACCCATGGGCCCCAAGATACACCCAAATGTGCCTTATAACATGGGCCTTACATTCATATCAAGGTGGGCCTCAACAACGGCCTCAAATACATTCAGATGGGCCCCATCGCATGGGCCTTAAATACATAACAGGCGGGCCTCAACAATGGCCACAAGTACTCATCCAGGTGGGCCTCAACAACGGCCATAAATACACATCAAAGTGGGCCTCAACAACGGCCACAAGTACACATTAAAGTAGGCCTCAACAATGGCCACAAGTACTCATCCAGGTGGGCCTCAACAACGGCCATAAATACACATCAAGGTGGGCCTCAACAACGGCCACAAGTACACATCAAAGTGGGCCTCAACAACGGCCATAAATACACATCCAGGTGGGCCTCAACAACGGCCAAATGGTTGAACGACTTGGATGCAACACATGCATCATGGTGGGGCCCATAGAGGCCCACCATCATATATATATTATATATAATATAATATATAATTTATATACAGTAAATATATACACTATTATATATAATATAATATTATATATATATACATATATATATGTATATCCACACACACTCACACACACACGTGCACACACACCCACACGCATACACGCGTGCACACACACACACACATGTACACACGTCCATACTCACACACGCCCACCGTCCGCTGGACAATGGGATTTAAACAAATACATCACAGTGGGTACCACCGTCCAGGCGGACGGTGGTAATAAGACACGTGCATCACTGTGGGTCCCATGTGGGGACCACCATAGCGTTTATCTTCCATCCAATCCGTTCATAAGGTCACGTGGACCTGGATGAAGGGTGAAAAACAATTTCCAGCTTGATCCAAAACTTCTGTGGACCCCAAAAGAGTTTCAATGGTAAACGTTCATTCACACTGTTTCCTATGATGTGGGCTACCTGAGCCATGGATCAGGCTGATTTTCAGAGGGGACCCACCTCATGGACGGTGTGGATACCAAATATACATCATGGTGGGGCCCACACGGCCAGCCGTGGGTCTGCCCGTTTTCACGCCGACGCCAAAGCGGCGTCTGGCACATGCGTGCAAGAAGAAGAAGCGGCAGGCCTTTTTTTTTTTTTTTTTTTTTCTTTTCTTTTCAAGAAACTCATTTTTTTTTAGGTTTTTGATGCATGGGGCCCACATTGGATTAATCCACCCCGGCCACTGGTTTCCATGGCCCGGGACGGATCAAACAAGTCCAATATCTGATATTTTTCTATGTTTAAGAATGGCAGGGGGGTTTTCAATGGTAGAAACTACTGTTTTCAATGCTATGGCCCACCAGAACCTCGGATCAACCTCATTTTTCGGCTCGCCTAAAATGAGTTGGTAAATGGAATAGATGGCGTAGATCGAATACATACGTCAAGGTGGGTCCTATATGAGTGGCCCTTCTCCAATGCTTGGAAAGCCAAGCTTATATTTGTGTTTTCTTTCCAGCAACGTCCAGACGCTGGACGTTTTTGGGCTTAGCAACATATTTAAGGTGGGCCTTGTTTAGGTGGGCCACCACATGATGGACGATATGAGTTCAACACATATAAGATGGGCCCCACCCACGGACGGCTTGGATAAAATACTTATTTCATGGTGGGGTCCACCCGAGTGGGCCACATGGCCATATAATCATATGAAAGGAAAAAAAATTAAAAGAGAAAGAGAGAATGAGAAAAGTGGGACACACGTGTGATGGAGGGACCCCGACACTATGGGCCCTCCCTTGCATCCGTTCATACATCAAATGATAATCAAGGTGGGCCATTGGCCACATCTTAGGGTCCAAAGTGAGATCCACACCATTGATCGGTAGGCCCCACTTGGTCCATCATTAAAATATGAAAAACATATCCTATAAAGCACCCACCGGTTGATCTCTTCGGTCCGTTGGAACCCACCCTCCTTGTGCTCCTCTTTGATGGTGGAGATGAGAAGTGGATGGCTAGGATGATGGGTTTGGAATGGGAAAGGTGAGCCACAAAAATCACTTTTCTCTCTTGGAAACCATGGACGTGTGGGCTCTCTCTCTTGCTTGGAAATGGTGTGAGAAAAGAGGGAGAGAGAGAGAGAGTTGTAAGGAGAGAGGGATGGGAGATGTGAGGTGAAAGGGTGAGTGATGTGTGATGTGTACTTGACATGTATGGTGGTGTAAGAGAGAGGGTAAGAAAGAGTTGACTTTGGAGAGAGAAAGCATGGGTTACTTGTACTTGACATTGAAGTGATTGATTAATTGATGTGATTGATTAATTGATAGGATTGATTTGACATTGTGTAGAGATTCTCTTGGGATCGAGAAAGTGCGGCGTTTCTTTGAAATAAACGCTGACTCACATCTTCTGGTCAGGGTATCGGATCGGTGCGTGAGTCGCGGCATTGGAACCGCGGCGACGGTGTGGTCGCAATGATACAGGTCTCGGATTAAACCGACTCGAATCTAAAGGATACTGCTTACGATCGATCGCAACGTTGATTATTAGTCGTGGATTGCCGGACTTCGACGGAAAGGATCGAGGATTCATCGGAACAGTACGAACTAGGATACGGGTCTTACAGGCTACAAATAATCAAGGTAGGCCCTATCACATGGGCCAAAAATACATCATTATGGACCTCCGCAAATACAACAAGTTGGGCCTCTTACAAGGGCCTCTTATATCACATTGGGACTTATCAAATGAGCCCCAAGTACATCACATCGGGCTTCACCAAATGGGCCCCAATACATTACATCGGGCCTCATCAAATGGGCCCCAAATACATTAAATGGGCCGTATCAACGGGCCACACCAACTACACCATTCATCCATCTATAGAGATCATTTTAGAGCATTATCCAAACAAATGAATCATATCAAAAGATCACTGGACCTTACCACAAATAAGAGTGTGATAATGATTTCCACTGTTAAAATTTAGAGGGCCCACCATAGTGTTTATTTTCCATCCAGACAGTTCATAAGGTCACAAAGGCCTGAACTGAGAGGAAAAGCAAATATCATATTGGTCCAAAACTTCTGGAACCCAAAGGGTTTCAATGGCAAACGTTCAATCCCACTGTTTCTGCAGTGTGGTCCACATGATACTAGATCTGTCTTATTTTTGTCTCAAGCCTTAAAATTATCTCTCAAAATGGTTAGACGTTGCAGATACAACACATGTGTCATGGTTGGTCACTGCACGGACGGTGCATTGCAAAACAGTAAGGTGGGATGATCATGGCATCGTCCATATGGTCAGTGCAGATGAAACACATAAATCAAGGTGGGGTCCATGAGCATGGCCAAGCATGTCAAATGGTTGGACTGTCAGATGTACAGGGAGGTGGGGTCCCACAGAACCTGTTGACGTCAAGACCAGCAGCTAACTGCCGTTGGTGGGCCTCAAATGGATGGTCTAGATCGAACACATGCATCAAGTGGGTCCACATGTGTGTGGGACCCACCAGCTTTAGATAAAGCTGATATTTATTTATTTATTTATTATTTTATTTTATTTTATACTTTTTTTTACAAACGATCCATCAGCAGCTACTACTGAACATTCAAATTGAATGGATGGTGATGGATATATAATAAATACATCAAGGTGGGTCCCATCTCACACGTGTAGCACATGTGGGGTGGGCCCCACACACCTGCTAAAAATGGATGGATGGCCTAGCTACATCACGGCAGACCCTACACATCACCTCCAGTCTAAATGGACGATGAGAATAAAATACATGCATCAAGGTTGGGGTCCTGCATGCTGCAGGTGGGTAGGTCCCATCGTCCCAGCTGGACGGTGAGGATATAACATATACATCATGCGTAGGGTCCACGTGTACGTGGCCCACCTTGAAACAAGCTGATATTTCTGTTTTCACCTACGTCCAGACCTGGACAGTCTGGACAGCAGCCGTTGTGGTTGGTCACGGCCCACCTGGCCTGGCTGGATTCTGGCCACTGATGGACGGTTAGATATAACACATATACCATGTGGTCCCACGACTGCTGGACAGGCGTCCACTAGATGGACAGTGTGGATCAAATCCACACATCATGGTGGGTCACACATACAGATACATCACTGTGGCCCCTGCATAGCACTGTCCAGCAATGGACGATGCAGATGTAACACATAAATCAAGTGGGCTCCACCGTCCCAGCTAGACGACTAAATGGAACTAGTAAATCAGGGGGGCCACATAGTCATCACAAAAGAGAGAGAGAGAGAGACGGACGGAGGACGGGCCCCGCCACTATGAGCCCCTCTATACAATATATACATCAAGATGGGTCCCACCATGTGGGCCCTAAATCCACAAATCAACTTAAAAAAGAACACCCGCCGTTAGATCTTGGACTCTTTCTCCCACTGATGCAATCTAGAGCTTCATGGGTACATTTTCAACGGTCGAGATTGGACTTGGATGGTGGAGACGGAATGTAGGAAGGTGGGCCACACAAGTTTCTCCATGGAAGCGTGGACAGTTACTCTCATGGTGCTTAGGAGATTTGAGAGAGAGGGGTTGTAAGAGAGAGAGGGATGGGTGAGTGATGGGGTGTGATGGGTGAGTGAGTGATGGGTGTACTTGGTTGTAAGAGAAAGTTGACTTTAGGTGAGAGAGGGATGGGTGTTGGTACTTGACATGATGTGATATGGTACTTGATTGATTAATGTGATTGATGGGACATTTCTCTTGGGTTTTGCAACACGCGGCGCTTTCCTCGAACTAAACGCAGGCCCACATCTCCTAGCTCGAGTATCAGATCGGCGTGCGAGACGCGGCATCGGAACCACGGGGACAGCACGGTCGCAAGGGTACAAGTTTCAAGTCGAGCCAACTCCGATATATGGGACACGACTCAGAATCATGTGCAAACGCCGATAATAGATTGCGGGTCGCTAGAATTAGACCGGAGGACCGCGGAAGCCTACGGAACGGTACGAGCTAGGATATGGGTCTCACATCTATGATGCCCCGATGCTAGTAACAGTATTTTCGGTGTCAAATCCTGTCATCCATGATATGCCTGTGGAGGCTATGGCCCTAATGTCGCTAGGGTGTACAGAAATCACATCACACAAATGCGAGATGCATGAATCATACTATCCAGTCATGCAGCAATCCTATGCGTACCACGCGCTCATGTGGGCAACTCCTCCTATCAGGGAGTCCTATAATAATCTGCCCAATGACATGTGCCTATGATCAATCACTCCTCATATTAAGCATACATATGATGTGCATGGGCATGATCATGAAATATAATATGCATGTTATATGATGATGATGTACTCTGCTCATATTAAGGATGGGCCTAGACGGCTTACTCATATCAAGAATGGGCCTAACGATCATAGGGGCCCAATGGTTTGGGTTAGCTCACTAAGGGGGTGAGAATGGGCCTAATAATGGGCCCTAAGGAGAGTTATAATGTGGACATTTAACCATCATTGCTCTTACAATGTGGACATCAAACCTTCATTGCTCCCAAGGCATGGCCTATCATAAACATCATTTCATACATCATGGTGGAATCACACATCACATCCGTCCTCATATACATTGCTTGGGCCTCACACAAGGGCCTCACATACATCGCATTGGGCCTCACTCATGGGCCTCACATGCATCACATTGGGCCTCATACAAGGGCATCATATACATCGCATTGGGCCACATCCCATGGGCCTCAAATACATCACAAAGGGCCACAACCCATGGGTCTCCAACATATAACAATGGGCCTCATATCTGGGCATCAAATACATCATAATGGGCCACGTCCCATGGGCCTTGAATACATCACAATGGGCCACATCACATGGGCTTCATATACAACACATTGGGCCTCACTCATGGACCTCAAATATGCCATAATGGGCCTCATCATATGGGCCAATATACATCACATCGGGCCTCATATACATCATATTGGGCCTCATCATATGGGCCTCACATACATCATATTGGGCCTCATCAAAGGCCACAAACACATTACACTGGGACATAAATACTTCACCTTAAGGTGGGCCCTTCACATTCCAAATGGGCCCCGTCAGGTGGATAGCTAGGATAAAATACATAACGGTGGGTCCCACTTGAAATTTAGATCTATCTCATTCTTTTACAATGCCATAAAATGATTTCTACAATGATTGGATGACATGGATACAACACATCATCATGCTAGTCCCACCGTCCAGCAGGCTGGACGATGTGGAATAAATTACATAAATCATGGTGGGTCCACGAACAGACGGTGCAGATAAAACCCACATGGGCCATAGAGATAGACGGTTGGACATAACACACACCTCATGATCCGGCCCACAGAACTCACTGACATCAAAATAGTAGTTAGATAGCTGGTGGGACCCACAGATCTTGCTACGTCAAATGCAGGCGTAGCCGCTGGTGGGACCCATAGAACTTGCTGACATCAAATGCAGCTGTACCTACTGGTGGGACCACAGAACTTTGCTGACATTGGTACAACAACTATTTGTTGTTGTGGAACCCACTGTCCAAGGTCTGGATGGTGTGGATCTAACGCATATATCATGGTGGGCATCCATAGATGGACGACGTGGAGGATACAATACATAAATCACGGTGGGTCCCACACACATGGCCCACCAGTATCCACAGATGGATGGCAAGATGAAACACATATATCACAGTGGACCACATTGTCCTCAGCTGGACGGTGTGGGAAATACATACATTCAAGGTGGGTCCCACGTCCTAGTTGGACGTGGAGACTCCACACGTGCAAGGGGGGTCCCACGCCCTAGGACAGATGGTTAGATGTTTGTTGACTTCAATCCAGCAGCAACTGTGCTACGTGGGACCCACCGTCCAGGGTCTAGACAGTGTGGATCCATCATACATCAAGGTGGGTCCACATGTGTGGGACCCACTAGCTTTGGATTAAGTTGATTTTGGTGTTTTCCTTCATCTTGGCTGGCCCAAATCGGGCAGCAAGGCGGGCCCCATTCACTAGACAGACGGCATGGATAAGAATACATCATGGTGGGCCTGTTAGCCCTGGATGGTCTAGATGTGCCGTGCACATCAGGTGGGCCACACATCATCATCATCATCAAGAAAAAAAAGAAAGAGAGAGAGAGAGATGACATGTGATGGAGGGCTCAGGGCTCCGCCACTATGAGCCCTCCCTTCCATACATTACAACACATATATCAAGTGGGTCCCAATACATGTGGGCCCACCAATCAAATTCAATGGTGGAAGTCCTAAGATCACCCACTGATTTCACTCCTTTAGCTCCTTGTGAAAGTGCCTTGGTTTGTCAATTAGTGTGAATGTTGAGTCAGCTTGATAGAGGAGCCCCATAGGAAGATTGATCAAGAGTTTACCTCAATTGGATGTGTGCCCGAACTCGCCACAGGTAAATCTTGGCCTCACATCCCTTGTCCCAAAACACCAAGTAATTAAAACCCTTAAAATCAGTTAAAACATCCTAGGGTTTTTGGTCGGAAAACTTTTTTAAACAGAACAGGAAAATCCTTAAGTTTTTTGCCTTTGTCGATTTATCGACAAGTGGTTCGATAAAATCGAACACTGGTGTCAATGTCCTCGAAACTCAATCGATCTTATCAAAATGACGACCTAAGATGTCCAACAACTACAAAGATATCTGGACTAAATTATCGATGAATCGATGGACTCATCGATGCCATTGAAGTTTGAATCTCGAGTCCATCAAGTCGAGTTGATAAAATCGACATCATGTCTATTGTGTCCAATATGCTACTAAGACAATTCATCTAAACCTCAATATATCAAAGAACTTCTCTATAACATCGGAATTCAAATCTCGGAAGGCCTTCGATGCTATCGGATTGGGACACAAATCTATCCAGCAAGTTTTCAAGATATTTTCTCTTGAATCAAGTGTCACTCGATAAAACCGATATTCAAATATCGATCATATCAAGGCATGGTCGATATCATCGAAAGTGGACATAAACTGTCCAACAAGCTTATAGAAAATTCCTTAGAATTATCGATGAATCGACAATGCCCTCGATATCATCAACATTCAAATTCTGATTATATCGAGTGATGCTCGATCATATCTCATTCCTGAAATATTTCAAAGGCGCACTCTCACATTTTCAAAAGTCAAGGAATCGAACCTCATGTCGATAAAATCGGAGTTCGAAATTTGATGACATCGACGCACGTTCAATCACCTCAACCAGTTGGCAAAAGTTTTTCAAAAGCGTGTGACAATTATGTTCATGTCATCGAGCGGTCAGTCGATGCAATCAAGAGTATACACTCAATTATATCAACCCTGCTCAATGACATTGAACTCTGTCATAAATGTGATCATTTTATATCCGTTGGAACCTTTTGCCTATTTAATGAGACCTTGCCCTTGGCTGTTGGTAAAGAAAATAGAGACTGCCTTTGAGTGTTTAACCTTAGATCATATACCCAAAGCCTTTTCTCTCATGAAAGTTCATCCTCCAATCCACCCTCATTATTGACATTTAATAGAGTGGATTGGGGAATGAACTTCCGCATTCAAGGATCCCGCAGCTACTACCTTAATGGCAAAACATTAAGTTGGGATGCTTTGAATGCCTAGATGATTGGAATCACTCTATCTCCTTTATAGGAAAATACTTAATAGAGTAGGATTCCATCATATCCTTGACCCAACCTGTCGCCATGTATTGGTACGTCTTCTGAGTTGCGGATCAAGGAAGCTGAAGAGTCTTCGTCATCAAAGGAGGAGATCTTCAACAACGTGTTGAATGGGGCTCAACTACTTATCTGTAAGTCAATAGAGTCCAGAGGACCCTTGTGATCATTCCTTCTGTAGGATTGGGTCTAAGGTGTTTCTCACCCCTTGCAAGCCCTCACAGGAGGCCTCCAGCGAAAGTGTACGTGATGGGTGCTTTGTGTTGACCCTTACTCTGTGGAGAGCATAAACTTTTAAGTCCTTGTGTAGGTCCTTGACCTGTGTGGTCTAAAACTTGGGTGCTTTACTCTTGCTCATGGGAGCATAAACTCGGGTGCCGTGTGTTGACCCTTGCTAATGGGAGCATAAAGTGTGTCTTGTAGACACGTTGTGTCAGCCTAAGTGTAGGTTGTACTAGTTAGAGGTGAACATGATTTAAAACCTTCGGTTTGAGGTAAACCTGTTGTGAAACCTCCTTTAGTGAGATCCGATACACTCAAGGGTTGAGCGCGTCCGCCAGAAGTGGAGTGGACAAGTAGTCGAACCTATAAAAATGGCTATGTTTGGGATTGCTATTGTCTTCCATTACTTGTGTGATTTCCTTAAATACCTTCGTATTTGATTACCTGAGATCACATCTGCTCACAGTCACATCCACCACAAACTATGATTTGCATCTTGTTTATCTTTCAAATAGTTTTATGATTAGATCCTCTATCTGGCTTGGAAGTCATTAGAGTTACTTTGAAGAATTCATGATACATGCATATCTACTCAAGATTAGATTGATAGGATTTTAAATAAGCATAAAATATTAAAAACTCCTATTCACCCCCTCTAGGACATATTGGCATATTCTCACTTCAACTAAAGTGGTGTTTACCACAATTTCACCTTGGACTTCTTGGCCCCTGAGCTAACTCTTTAAGGGTGGATAATGAAGTTTAAAGGGTTGGATGGTGAGATAAGGGGATAGGAAGTGGGCCTTCTCTTGAGTTCTTCTCTCCTTAGAATTTTTCTCTCATGGGAGCTTGGGATGGAATGAGATGGAGAGAGGAGGTGATGGGATGAAAAGGATGGAAGGAATGGATGTTGTAAGAAAATGACATGGAGGGTATAGGATTGGTTAAATTTTGGATGAAAGATGGATGGGTGGAGAGAGAGAGAGAGAGAGAGAGAGAGAGAGAGAGAGTTGACTTTGGGTAAGGCTTATGTAAGAGGGGGATGGGTTGTGTACTTAACTTATGATTGATTGATTGATGTGAAAGGTGGTATAGATTCTCTCAGAATTCGCAACGCGCGGCATTTTTCTCGAAATAAATGCAGGCCCACAACTCCTAACCTGGGAATCGCATCGGCGTGCGAGATGCGGCGTTGGAACAACAACGACGGCGCGGTTGCTAGGGTACAAGTTGACATAGATATACAGTAATCAACTTAGGGTCACGCGCAAACGCCAATTATAGGTCGCGGGTTGCTGGAATTCGACTGGGAGGACTGCGAAAGCCTATAGAACGGCACAGTCTAGGATACGGGCCTTACAGCTCTCCCCTCCTAATAAAAATATTGTCTTCAAAATTTACACAATCATCGCAACTAGACATAACTTATAAGGAAGAGGAAACATAGCATCATCATATAAAATCGGAGACAATATATAATCAATCATTAAATAGATGGGGATAGCACTTTCGAATCTTAGCCTCGCACTCCCAAAACGCCTCATCAATAGAATGGTGACCCCACTGAACCTTCACCAAGGGAATGACCTTGGTCTGGAGGACCTGCTCCTTCCAATCAATGATAAGAAATAGCTACTCAATGTAAGAAGCATCCTCACGAACCTCCAACGGCTGCCAATCAATAACAGGAACGATGTCTGACCCACACTTCCTCAACATAGAGACATGGAAAATGTTGTGAACGCCAGACAACTGAGATGGCAAGGCAAGCCGATAAGTCATGGCACCAATGTGCCTAGTGATCTCGAAAGGTCCTATGAATCTCAGAGCAAGCTTGCCCTTCGCTCCAAATCGAACTACACCCTTCATGGGCGAGACCTTGAAATACACTCTATCCCCTACTACAAACTCCAAGAGATGACGCCGATGTTTAGCAAAATTCTTCTGCTGGCTCTGAGCTGTGCACATCCTCGGGACCTAGGAGACGTTGCTCTCCAACCTCGGTCCAACAACTCCGAGATCTGCAAAGTCTGTCATATAGTACCTCAAAAGGAGTCATGTCAATGGTCGCCTAATAGCTATTGTTGTATACGAACTCAGTTAATCACAGATGATCATCCCAGCTACCCCCGAAGTCAATCACGCAAGCCTGAAGCATATCCTCAAGGATCTAGTTGACCCTCTCGGTCTACCCATCGATCTACGGATGATACACGGTGCTGAGCTGCAAAATAGACCACATCGCTCTCTAAAAGCTCCCCCAAAACTGAGATATGAACCTTGGGTCTCAGTCAAAAATGATCGAGACTGGAACGTCATGCAGCCTCATAATCTCCTCGATGAATAATCTGGCAAGCCGGTCCAATGACTAAGTCGTACGAATCGTGAGAAAATGCACCGACTCCATAAGACGATCCACGACAACCCAGATGGCGTCATGACCGTGCTTAGTCATCGCCAAGCCCACAATGAAATCTGTCGACACGTGCTCACACTTCCAAGTCGGGACGCTCAATGGCTGCAATGGACCAGGGGGTCTTTAATGATCGGCCTTGACACGCTGGCATGTATCATACTCGGTCACAAAACTGGCGATCTAACGTTTCATCCCTGCCCAAAAATACTGTCGCCTCATATCATGATACATCTTCGTTGAGCAAGGGTGGATAGAAAACCGCGATCGATGTGCCTCAGTCATAAGATCTCTGCACAACTCAGGAATATCTGATACACATAATCGGCCTCTGAAGTGAAGTCTACCATCTGAACCAATCTGCCAATCTGCCTACTCTTCGGATACGGCCTCTGCTCGGTAACCCTGTAACGACTCGTCTGTATGCTGAGCCTCGATCACCCTTGTAACAAGAGAGGCTTGAATCGATAGGCTGGATAGTTGAACGATAGCAAATTGCAGACCAAACTCGAAATCATACTCTGCTATATCCTCGAGCATCTTCTACTTCTGAATCATCATGTGTGCCACTAGGCCTCGTGGCTGTCGGCTAAGGGCATCCGCCACCACATTCACCTTACCCAGGTGGTACTGAAGATCAAAATCATAATCCTTCAGGGGCTCCATCCAGCGTCTCTGTCTTGTATTCAACTCGGACTGAGAGAATAGATACTTCAAGCTCTTGTGGTCAGAGAAGAGCTCAAACCTAACCTCATAGAGATAGTGCCTCCACACCTTCAGTGCGAAGATGACTGCTGCCAGCTTCAAATCATGCATGGGGTAGTTCAGCTTATAGACCTTGAGCTGGCGAGACGCGAAGGCCACCAGTTTCCCGTGCTGCATCAGGACAGCACCCAAACCAATATGCAAAGCATCGGTAAAAACCACGAATCCATCACTCCTAGAGGGAAGAGTGAGGACAGGTGTGGATGTCAAACGATCCTTCAGCTCTGTGAATGTCTGCTCACATGAGTTGCTCCAAACAAACTCTGCACCCTTCCGAGTCAACCTGGTCAACGGGGCTGCAATACGGGAGAAGCCCTTAGTGAAACGTTAATGGGCTGGCCCCACTAACGCACTGCCTTAACCTTCGAGGGATCCACTGCAACACCCTCCCTCGTCACCACATGACTGAGGAACTTCACCTCCTCCTGCCAAAACTTGTACTTCTCTAGCTTCACATAGAGTTGATGTGCCCGGAGGGTCTGCAAAGTTATCTCTAGGTGTTGCACATGTTCCTCACGGGTCCTCGAATATATCAGAATGTCGTCGATGAATACCACAACAAACTGATCGAGATATGGACAGAAGACCTCATTCATCAATTGCATGAATATTGCGGGCTCATTGGTCAATCCGAAGGACATGACCTGAAACTCAAAATGATCATAGCGTGTCTGAATGCTATCTTCGGGATGTCCTCCTCTCGGACCAGAATCTGATGATAGTCAGAACACAGGTCAATCTTCGAAAAGAACTGTGCATCCTTCAGCTGATTAAATAAATCGTCGATCCACAGGAGTAGATACTTGTTCTTGATCATAACCCTATTAAGCTCACGGTAATCCATGTAGAACCTCAATGAGCCATTCTTCTTCCTGACGAATAGTACCGACACTCCCCACGGTGAACTGCTTGGACGAATGAAACCCAACTCACACAACTCGTCCAACTGCCGCTGCAGCACTCACAACTCCATCGGTGCCATATGATACGGGGCCTTCGAGATAGGTGCGGTACCGGGCATAAGATCAATCTAAAACTCAATATGCCAGCGTGGTGGTAACCCCAAAATCTCCTGGAACACATCAGGGAAATTGCAAATAACTAGCAACTGATCAACACTCACCACCACGGGCTCCTCTATTGCACACGACATCAAACAAGACGACGGTTCTCCTTTAGGCTCGGCAATGAACTGGAACCGCGGTAAGCCTGTTATATATAACGTGACTGTCCTCACAGAGCAATCCAAGATAGCGTGATACTCGGCAAGTCAATCCATGCCCAGGATGACATCAAACTCAGACATTTGCAACACGAACAGATCAGCAAGCAAAAAGATATCACCAACCAGAACGGGACAAGACGAGCAGAAGCGGCCTAACACTGTAGTCTTCCCCAAGGGTGTCGATACGGTCAACCCCTCGTGAGCAGACTCTGTCGGCAATCCAGTCGAACAGCAGAATCCCTCGAACATAAAAGAATGTAAAGCACCAGAATTAAACAAAACTCGTGTAATGCATGCAGAGACAGAAAGAATACCCTCAATGACTCCTCCAAATGACTACAGGTCCTGATGAGCCGCGTAGAACCTAACCTGAGCTGGCTGGGGAGGTGCTTGTCCCCTCTGAGGGTGCTGTTGTTGTTGTTATCGCTGAGGCAGTCGAAACTGCTGCCTCTACTACTGAGGTCTCGGAGGTTGGTGTTAATGTTACTGCTGTGGGGGCCTCGGTGGTGGGAGTTGTTGTCACTACTGAAATAGCGATGAAGACGACTTTAGTTGAAGTATGAATATGTCAATATGCCCTAGAGGGGGGGTGAATAGGACTTTTAAAGTTTTTATGGTTTATTTAGAATCCTATTACACTAATTCTAATTAGCAGGCACATATTAGGATTACTCAAAGATAACTCTACTGGCTTCTAAGCCCGGTAGAGGATCCAATTAAAAACTGTTTAAGAAGTGAACAATATGTAAACTAGTTTATGACAGATATGACCGTGTATGTCTATGAGGTGTGATCTCAGATATTCAGATATGGAAGTATAAAAGTAAATCACACATTCAGAAAAATAACAATCTCAAACACAGTCATTTTTATATTGGTTCGACGATCAGTCTACTCCACTCCCGGTAAACGCACTTAACCCTTGAGTGTGCCAGATTTCACTAAGGAGGTTTCATAGCGGTTCACCTCAAACCTAAGGTTTTAAATCAAGTTAACCTTCAACCTTTATAACCTACACTGAGGCTGACTGTTTATGCTCTCACGAGTAAGGGTCAACACAACACACCCACTTTTAGGCACACTGGCCAAGGATCTTCCATAAGACCCTATCGGAGGTTTTACGTGGTTTACCCCAAACCTGAGGTTTCACACGGTTCACCTTAAACCTAAGGTTTTGACTAGTTCACCTTCGACCAGATGTTTATGCTCTCCACAGAGAAAAGGTCCACACAATGCACCCACCACGTACACTCCCGCCGGAGGCTTCCTACGAGGGCTTTAAGGGGTGAGAAATACCTAGGACCCAATCCTACAAAGGAATGATCATAAGTGTCATCTAGACTCTAGATACTTACAGATAAGCTGATGAGTCCCATTAAGCACGTTGACGAAGATCTCCTCCTTTGTTAACGAAGACTCTTCGATCTCCTTGATCCGCAACTCAAAATATATATCAATGCATAGCGACGGGTTGGGTTAAGGTTATGATGAAATCCTACTCTCAAAAATTTTTCTATAAGGAAGATAGAGCGATTTCAATCATCTAAGCATTCAAGGCATCCCAGCTTAATGATTTGTCATTAAGATGGTACCTGGAGGATCCTTGAATGCGGAAGTTCATTCCCCAATCCACTCTATTGAATATCAATGGTGAGGGGGGATTGGAGGATGAACTCCCTTGAGAGAAAGGGCTTTGGATATAAGATCTAAAGTTAAACACTCAAAAGCTCTCTACTTTCTCTCACAACAATAATAGACAAGTCCTCTTTATATAGGCAAAAGGTTCTAACGGATATAAAACAGTCACATTTATGACAAAGTTCGATATCATCGAGCAGGTTCGATATCATCGAGCGTATACTCTCAATAACATCGATGGTCCGCTAGATGACTTGAACTCAATGTCATACGCTTTTGAAACCTTTTGTCAGATGGTCGATGAATCGAAACGATTATCGATGTCATCGGATTTCGAACACCGATTCCATCGATGAGAGGTTCGATCCATCGACACTTGAAAAAATGAGAGAGACTTGACTTGAAAATATTTCGGGTTTTCGAGAATGATTGAGGGACCTTTGAGATCATCGGAATTTAAATGTTGATGATATCGATAGCTGTGTCGATACATCAATAAATTAAAAGAATTTTTCATAAAGCTTACTGGACAGTTTATGTCCATATTCGATGCAATCGATACAACATCGATATTTGAATATTGATTCTATCGAGTGACCCCCGATCATAGATAAAACACCCCGAAATATGTTGTTGGAGAACTTGGCGTCC
Organism: Magnolia changhungtana; assembly: GCA_030180095.1. Lineage (NCBI taxonomy): Eukaryota > Viridiplantae > Streptophyta > Magnoliopsida > Magnoliales > Magnoliaceae > Magnolia > Magnolia changhungtana. The sequence goes on along the minus strand of JASAUF010000473.1, from coordinate 1,814,037 downwards.
AAGACCGATATCATCGAGGGCCTTTCAATATCATCGAGATTTGAATTAATGGTATCGAAGAGGCTTCGATATATCGATGCATATATGATATTCTTAAGAAAAACAAAGGTGCCGGAATTCTGCCTATCGGTAAGATTGAGTCAACGTCGATAGACTCAAGATATGATTATCGATGATATCGATATGTGTATCGATAGATCGATAATTTCGTCTAGTTGTGTATAAGGTTACTGGACATATTTGGTCCTCTTTTCGATAGTATCGATGGAGCATCGAGGACTGGACAGAGCAGGTCGATCATATCGAGATGTGTATTGATAAAATCAACAAGGCAAGAAAACTTAGAGAATTTTCCTATTTTTGAAAACGTTTTCTTACCCTAAAAACCTTATGATATTATGACATTTTTAAGGGTTTTAGTATACCTGGTGATTTGGGACAAGGGATGTGAGGCTCAGATTTACCTGTGGCGAGCTTGCACACATCCGGTTGAGGTAGACGCTTGAAATGATCTTCCTATCAGGCTCTGTAGTCTAACTGACTCAACACTCACGCTAATTGACAAACCAGGGCACTTTCAATCTCCCCTTTGTCAATTACGTCCCAAAATCCCAAAACACCCTAGAGTACTGGACAACACATCCTAATTTGTGCGTACATGCATTTTTCACAATTTTACAATTTCTATTGAACCCATGTACACAGCCCAGTATCTGCTCCCCCTAATTGTAAACTCTCCCTCGCTTGATGCAACTGCTCCCCCTAACACCTGCAACATCATCCAAACAGATATACAATTTTTCGTATGGGGTGTTTGGACTGTTCTCCCCCTTTTTGTCAGACATTGACAAAGATATAACAGTTGATATTGATTAACGCTTAAAGTATTTGGGAGAACCGGTCAGATATAGATGTATCAAGATTAAACTATTGTTAAGCATACATCATTTTCAGACAGTATGGAAGCATATTAGATTAGATAAGGCAATGATAAAAGCAGATAGGATAATTAGTAAAAATAACATATGCATTCCTTATCAGATAGACCAGGGGATCGTTGAAACATACAATGGCAGTAAAGATATGAATTATATTCAGCCATATTTAGAAATATTATTCAGCTATCCAAACCACATACTGCCACAGATAGCAGTAGATTAGCAGTATTTCCCAATAGAACCAAGCCAAAAAAAATATATATGTTCAGTCTAACCATGGACATATACATTTACCAAAAAGAAACGTCAGATTCTCCAGATTAGTTAGTTATCACATACACTCATGAAGACGTAGAATATTCAAAAAAATACTAATATTCATATGCAAAATTAAGAGTGGGGTGTATGTGATAGCATGCAAGGATCAACATCATGGAGCGGAGTGGGATGGTGTCGTGTCGTCCCGTCGACAAGTCATCAGATCCACCAATTGTTGGATGGTTTGCTGCACACTTTGCACCATCTGTTCTAGGACAGTAAGTTTTTCATTCATTGACTCCCTGAGCTGAGAGACATCATGCTGAATGGTGTCAAGCTTGTCTTGATGGAGCTTAAACCTCTTTACAAGCCCAGGTCCTTATGTTGATGGAGCATGTTGAGATCCAGAAGCTTCTTCTCCGGCCATCTCAGCTCCTCCCACGGGAGTGTCGCCACCCCGGCCTTCTCCTTCAACTTGAATGCCTTCCTCCAGAGGCTCCTCAGGATATTTGTGAAACCTCAAATCCATCCTTCGGATGTTACTTTTGTTGAAGGTTTGGAGAGGAAGTTCAGGATCATTTGTAGTGGGGAACCCTATGGTATTACAGATTGCATTGATGATCCAGGGATTTGGTAGGAGAATGTCCCTAGCCCTATGGAAAGCATACACCAATTGATACACAATCAGGATAGGTAGACAGATCTTGACCCCAGTGGCAATTGAATAAATTATCATAGTCATGAAGCCCGTGAGATCAGCTCTGTTGGAGCCTCTAGAGTAAATGTTCAAAGCAAGAATACCATGCAGTACTTGATAACGTGGTTCCATGAACTTGACTTTCAGGGCATTCCCTTGGTGCCACTAGACATCATGATTATGACAGAGAAATTTGGTGACCTTGGACCGAACTTCAGAATCTTCCATGTCCATCTACAGGAGTAAGATAAGATTGAATATCCCTGCAACAGACCCTGGAGTGATCAGCACATCATCACCATCTATAGTTACGGAGATGGATGGAGGATCAAATGTCGGAGAATGACAGGCAGCAAAGAATTGGTAAGTTCGTTCAAGCTAATATGGTTCACCAAAGTCGAGAACTGGTAACTAATCTATGACGACAAATAGAAGTTTCAGATTATATGGAACCAAGCAGCTTCTGTCAACTTTCCTTTCGAGAATAACCTTTTTCCCTGTAAATTTTGCTAAGACCAGATTAGCCTGCACAGGTGGAGGAGCCTGCGCCTCATATTGAGACTCGCCACGTCTCGAGCGTTGCCTTGTGGGGGTCCCATGGTCCGGGCCCCTTGCCCTTGCTCTTGAAGCAAACACCTTTTGTTGGGCAGATCTCGAAGACACCCCCTATCCAGATGCTTTGCCTTTGTCTTTACCCATCCAGACAAAAGAAATTTTGAAGACTTGGGAAAAAAAGACAAAATCCTTCAACAAGAAGTACCTGACCAAAAAGGCAAGATTTGGAAAAGAAGAGATGAAAGGATAGTACCAGTTTCTGAGTATCTTCTGGGACCCACCAAAGAACTTTCAACTAAGAGTTTGAGCCAAAAAGAAAGGAAAACCCTTTCTTGAACAAAATGAAAGTCTTTTCGCTCGACCGCCCTTTTATCAGGCGGTGGTCATCGATTTTATCGAACTTTCTTTCGATTTTATCGATGATCCTCATTCGATGTTATCGATAATAGCTTCAATAATAGTCTCGATCAAATGACTTTTCAAAATTTGAAGAGATGTCGATACCATCGACTCTTTACCGATTTGATCAAGAATGCTCATGATACATCGACAGCCATATCAGACGTTAATGTTTTTCAATTTTCAGCATTCAGACACTCCTTCATGTATACTTTTAAATATGTAAATTTATCAATAGTATATACAGCAAAACTTTGTACAATTAGTGCACACGTCAAAATTATAAACATTTAAATGTTTATATATAAAAGATGGAGGTGAAGAACCTCAGATATTCTATTTGAAGCACAGCAAAATTGCATCATTTCAGCGAGTTTTCAGATCCTGATGCATGATCTGAACTATTTCTTCCTTATCCATTTCACTTTGTTAATTGATTTGGGTGGTGGTGCAAGGGCATTGCTTCTATCCATATCCTTAAGAGGACTTTTGAAGTTCTATATTTCTCTGGTTAATAATTTGTTAACATGATTCTGACTAGAGCTAGGTTGAGTCCTGCTAGGTGTTATGCATTCAAACTTATAATAACCTGAATCACCACACAAATGACATACTGGAGTTGTTCTGGTTTTGCTTCCAGAGGCAACAGATTTTTCAGTTCTAGGTGCTGGATTTCCAGCCTTTGGCTTAAATTTTTCATATCCTAGGCCACTTTTATCCTTTCCAGGTCTTCCCATTCCTAACAGTTTTTCTAGCTTTTCGCTACTTTCGAAAAACTTGTAGTTTATCTTGGCCATCTTTTTAGATTCTTCTGGATCAAACAGGATTGTATGATTTTCATTTTAAAGAAGCATAATTTTGTCTTTTAAGATCTCGACCTGTTTGTTCAATTTCTCAAACTCGTTTTCGAGAAGGATATTAATTCGTTCAAGTCTATCATTATCCGTATGATATTGTTACAGATCATTTATTAATTGTGTGTTGATTTCCAATGTTTTATCTAAATCTTTTTGCAGCAACTAACTTTTGTTTTCCGCTATTCCGAGTCTTTTAAGGATATTTATGCTATGAATGTAGAGTTGATTATAAGCATTTTGTAATTTATCATTTTCTTCTTCTTCTTCTTCTCCAGTTTCCTCATTATCAGATGGAAATGATTCAGTGGCTTATTATTCTTTCTCGTTCTCAGATTCAGTGGGAATGATTGAAGCAATGGAGACCATAAGGATTTTCAATAATTTCTGATCTCCATCGCTTTCTGAGTCACTAGATTCTGAATTTGACTCTTCAGTATCATCCCACGTGGCAGCCATTGCCTTGCCCTTAGTTTTTCTGTTTGGGCATTCGGTTGATAGGTGTCTATACTCCTGACAGGCATAGCATTGTGGTTCTTTAGTCCTTTTACCAAATTTGTCTGTAGGAGTTTTGTTGTTGACCTTTCTTCCTCTAGAAGGCCGGCCATGATTTTTCTGAAAGAACTTCCTGAATTGTTGTGCCAGTAAAGGCACTTCCTCATCTTCATCTTCCTTTTCGCTCTCATTGTCCTCATGTATTATTTTCTTAGAAGTTTTTAGGACAGTTGTTTTGGATTTTTGGGTTTGTTTGAAGTGTAGTTCAAAAGTTTGTAGGGAACCTACCAGTTCTTCTACTCTCATTTCATTTATGTTTCTACACTCTTCAATTGTTGTTACTTTGGGATTAAATCGTTCAGGTAGGAATCTTAGGATTTTTCTACAGATTTTCGGTACCGGAACTTTTTCTTACAATCCACCGATGGAGTTGCAAATGACATTTAACTTTGTAAAGAACTCCATAAAAGTCTCATGCTCTTCCATTCTGAGACTTTCGAACTGTGAGGTCAATAGTTGCAGTTTGGACCTCTTCACAGTACTTGTGCCTTCATGGGTTGTTTCCAGTAAATCCCATGCTTCTTTAGATGTCCCACACATGCTTATTTGATTGAAAATATCTTGGGACACGGCACAGTAGATGGCGTTCATAGCTTTTGCTTCAGCAGTCTGTTTTTCTTTATCGAACGCTGTCCACTTTTCTTTGGGTTTGGGTTTTGTGATGGTTGTGCCACTGTCAAGTATAATTTGTTCAGTTGGTGGCACGTATCCGCTTTCAACTATATCCCAAACATCATGATCCAAAGATCTCAGAAAGTAGTGCATCCTAGCCTTCCATTATGCATAATTTGAGCCATCAAATACTGAAGGCCTAGTGACCGATGAGCCTTCTCCTTTGGCCATATTTCCACTTTAGTCAAGATCACTCTCTAGGCAGTGAAGCCCTTAAAGAGAGACCCGCTTTGATAACAATTGAAATAGCGGTGAAGACCGCTTTAGTTGAAGTAGGAATATGCCAATATGTCCTAGAGGGGGGTGAATAGGACTTTTAAAGTTTTTATAGTTTATTTAAAATCCTATTACACTAATCTTAATCAACAGGCACATATTAGGATTACTCAAAGATAACTTTACTGGCTTCCAAGCCCGGTAGAGGATCCAATCACAAACTGTTTAAGAAATGAACAATATGCGAACTAGTTTATGACAGATATGACTGTGTATGTGTATGAGGTGTGATCTCAGATATTCAGATATGGAAGTATAAAAGTAAATCACATATTCAGAAAAATAGCAATCTCAAACATAGTCATTTTTATAGTGGTTCGATGATCAGTCTACACCACTCCCGGCAGACGCACTCAACCCTTGAGTGTGTCGGATTTCACTAAGGAGGTTTTACAGCGGTTCACCTCAAACTTAAGGTTTTAAATCAGGTTCACCTTCAACCTTTACAACTTATACTGAGGCTGACTGTTTATGCTCTCACGAGCAAGGGTCAACACAACGCACCCACTTTTAGGCACACTGGCCAAGGATCTTCCATAAGACCCTATCGGAGGTTTTACGCGGTTTACCCCAAACCCGAGGTTTCACGCGGTTCACCTTAAACCTAAGGTTTTGACTGGTTCACCTTCAACTAGATGTTTATGATCTCCACAGAGCAAGGGTCCACACAACGCACCCACCATGTACACTCTCGCCGAAGGCCACCTACGAGGGCTTCAAGGGGTGAGAAACACCTAAGAGCCAATCCTACAAAGGAATGATCACAAGTGTCATCTGGACTTTAGATACTTACAGATAAGCTAATGAGTCCCATTAAGCACGTTGACGAAGATCTCCTCCTTTGTTGACAAAGACTCGTCGATCTTCTTGATCCGCAACCCAAAAGATATATCAATGCATGGCAACGGGTTGGGTCAAAGTTATGATGAAATCCTACTCTCAAAAGATTTTCCTATAAGGAAGATAGAGCGATTTCAATCATCTAAGCATTCAAGGCATCCCAACTTAATGATTTGCCATTAAGATGGTAGTTGGAGGATCCTTGAATGCGAAAGTACATTCCCTAATCCACTCTATTGAATATCAATGGTGAGGGTGGATTGGAGGATGAACTCCCTTGAGAGAAAGGGCTTTGGATATAAGATCTAAAGTTAAACACTCAAATGCTCTCTCTACTTTCTCTCACAACAATAATAGACAAGTCCTCTTTATATGGGCAAAAGGTTCCAACGGATATAAAACGGTCACATTTATGACAGAGTTCGATATCATCGAGCAGGTTCGATATCATCGAGCGTATACTCTCGATAGCATCGATGGTCCGCTCGATGACTCGAACTCAATGTCATATGCTTTTGAAACCTTTTACCAGATGGTCAATGAATCGAAACAATTATCGATGTCATCGGATTTCAAACTCCGATTCCATCGATGAGAGGTTCGATCCATCGACACTTGAAAAAATGAGAGAGACTTGACTTGAAAATATTTCAGGTTTTCGAGAATGATCGAGGGACCTTCGAGATCATCGGAATTTGAATGTCAATGAAATCAATAGCTGTGTCGATGCATCGATAAATCAAAAGGATTTTTCATAAAGCTTGATGGACAGTTTATGTCCATATTCGATGCAATCGATACGGCATCGATATTTGAATATTGATTCTATCGAGTGACCCCCGATCATAGATAAAACACCCTAAAATATCTTACTGGAGAACTTGGCGCCCAAGACTGATATCATCGAGGGCCTTTCGATATCATCGAGATTTGAATTATTGATGGTATCGAGGAGGCTTCAATATATCAATGTATATATGATATTCTTAAGAAAAACAAGGGCACCAGAATTTTGTCTGTCAATAAGATCGAGTCAACGTCGATAGACTCGAGATATGAATATCGATGATATCGATATGTGTATTGATACATCGATAATTTCATTCAGTTGTATATAAGGTTGCTGGAAATATTTGGTCATCTTTTTGACAGTATCGATGGAGCATCGAGGACTCGACAGAGCAGGTCGATCATATCAAGATGTGTATTGATAAAATCGACAAAGCAAGAAAACTTAGAGAAATATTTCTATTTTTGAAAACGTTTTCTTACCCTAAAAACTTTATGATATTCTGACATTTTTAAGGGTTTTAGTATACCTGGTGATTTAGGACAAGGGATGTGAGGCTCAGATTTACCTGTGGCGAGCTTGCACACATCCGGTTGAGGCAGACGCTTAAAATGATCTTCCTATTAGGCTTTGTAGTCTAACTGACTCAACACTCACGCTAATTGACAAACCAGGGCACTTTCAACTACTGTTGTGGAGGCTGCTGCGGTCCTCTTAACTGCTGCTGTGGAGGCTGCTGCGGTGCTCTCGGCTGTTGCTGCTGTGATTGGGGACACTCCCACCTATGGTGTCCTATCACACCGTATCCATAACAGGTACCGGAAAGCTGCATCTGAGGTGGTGTCGAGGGTGCTGCTAGTGCTGCTGGTGCTTTGACAGCTGGGCGGCCTGTGCGCCTCTGCTGCTGACAATGTTACCACTGGTGGGCGCTACCGGAGGGGGCCTGCCTCTTCCGGTCTCTCCTCTGATCATGGTCGCTCTGCGTGCCGGCCCACTCAGTCTCATAAATCTGAGCCCTCCATACTACCGCCTAAAAAGTCGGGAGGTCATACCTAATAACAGGACCTTGAAGATCGTAACGCAAGTCGTTCTCGAAACGGCGGGCCTTCCGCTCCTCATCATCAACCAAATACAGCGTGAACCTCGATAGCGTCACGAAACGAGCTTCATACTACGTCACAGACATGTCTCCCTGCACCAAGGTCTCGAACTTTAAAGCTCGCTGCTGACGAATGTGATCGGGAAAATACTACTGGTCGAATCGGTCAATGAAATCCTCCCATGTCCAGACGAAGTTAGCTCATGCAACACGGGTGATGGAGGTCCACCAGTGCTCAGCCTCACCCTAGAGAAGAAATACTGCTAACCGAACCAGTTGTTGGGTCGTACATCCCATCATATCAAAAATCTTCTCCACCTTGGAGCATTATCTCTCAGCTGTTGTCGGGTCTGTCTTACCCTAGAAACGCCCGGGATCGAGCTGTCGGAACTCTCGAAGAAAGGTGCTCATGCGCTCCTGCTCTGCCTAGGCTGGTGTAATAGCGTAGTGCCTACCCTACCCCTAGAGGGCGGCTGTCACAGCCTGCAACATCTGCTATAGTTGGGAGGCACTCATGAGTACGGTCAAATCTGCACTGGTCTCGGGTGGAGGAGCGGTATCCTCAGGCGGGGGAGTAGGAATCTCTAGTGGTGGAGTGGAAGTTGTAGGTGGTAAAGTGGGAGTCGCAGGTGGTGGAGCAGGAGTCGCTCGGATCACTCTCCTTGGCGGCATGTCCTATAGGGAAGAACAAGGACGCCTATTAACCTTGAGAACTCTAGAAGGCACGCACTTTAGGGAACTAGATTGGAAGGTTACGCATTCGGGACCTAATTGTCCTGAACTCATAGTAGATATGTGATATTGTCCTGAGTTATTCCCAAGTTATGCTCTGATATCAACTTCAGTTAAGCCCTAAACTCGAAAATCGGGCTCACAAAATTTCCGATCGCCAAATCTGGTGCCGATAGCATCCGTAGTACCCCATTCTCGGCTCCCGACACCCATATACCAGGTTCTGATCCTGGGATCCTACAAAGAGATTTTTTAACATGAATGTGATTCATAATAAGTATAACCATAAGCATAACCCACGAACAATAACCAAGACACCATCACAAAATCCACTATGATAAAAAAAAAACTTTAAGGTACAATGCACATAAAAGGAAATACGATGATAATAATAACAGAAACTCGTGAAGCTCGACTGCACGCTCTTGATCCTACTAAGCTACGGTTGCATCCTGATGCCACTTGTACGCATCAATCGTGCATAAGCTTATAGGAAGTTTAGAGGGTAGTAAGAGCGTGTGCGCAATATAAGCGTGCTCAAAATGCAATATTAGAGTAATGTGGAATATGCTGGCGAATCCATGAATACTATCAGCTGTACCAAGGCTATGCGATGCAAGACATGAATGTTATCAGCCATATCAAGGTCATAGGATGCAATGCATGAATGATGTCGGCCATACCAAGGCCATGCGATGCGAGATGCAACTCAAGCATACCAATCCTCATCCAAATCCACATATCAATGCAGCTTATCACTGGAACATCAAATATTAGTACAAATCTCACTCTGGACAATCATCGGGGTCTAATACACTCTACGCCAGCTTGTCGCCCCTATTCGAGCGCATAACTAGGTAAGCGGAAGAGACCTCATTATCCGCCTGCCAATATCGAGCCTTGCTTGTCGATAGCGGACCCATTCCTCAAGCTGGTCAAACTCAACCTAGATATTGCCCCCTCAATCAGGTGGGTAAGGTCACACCCATTTTCAATCGACCACGACATAGTGGGAGACACGACCTATTGGTATATGGCCCTCGTGCGCTCATGTATCCACTCGGTCTCGACGTTGGAGTCATCCTCTGGTACCATCGGGTTTAGGAATTTTCACCCAGGGACATCTATGGCGCCCTGATGCTAGTAACAGTATTTTCTATGTCTAATCTTGTCATCCACGATATGACTGTGGAGGCTATGGCCCTGATGTTGCTAGGGTGTACAGAAATCACATCACACAAATGTGAGATGCATGAATCATACTATCCAGTCATGCAGTAATCCTGCACGTACCGTGCGCTCATGTGGGCAACTCCTCCTATCACGGAGTCCTATATAATCTACCCAATGACATGTGTTATGATCAATCACTCCTCATATCAAGCACACATATGATGCGCATGGGCATGGATCATGAAACTATACTATACATGTTATATGATGATGATGTACTCTCCTCATATCAAGGATGGGCCTAAACGGCCTACTCATATCAAGAATGGGCCTAACGATCATGGGGGCCCAACGGTTTGGGTTAGCCCACTAAGGGGGGGTAAGAATGGGCTTAACAATGGGCCCTAAGGAGAGTTATAATGTGGACATTTAACCATCATTGCTCTTAGAATGTGGACATCAAACCATCATTGCTCCTAAGGCATGACCCATCATAAATATCATTTCATACATCATGGTGAAATCACACATCACATCGGTCCTCATATAAATCACTTGGGCCTCACACAAGGGCCTCACATGCATCACATTGGGCCTCACATGCATCACATTGGGCCTCATACAAGGGCCTCATATACATCGCATTGGGCCACATCCCATGGGCCTCGAATACATTACCAAGGGCCACAACCCATGGGCCTCCGACATATCACAATGGGCCTCATATCTGGGCCTCAAATACATCATAATGGGCCACGTCCCATGGGCCTTGAATACATCATAATGGGCCACATCACATGGGCTTCATATACAACACATCGGGCCACACTCATGGACCTCAAATACGCTAATATACATCACATCAGGCCTCATCATATGGGCCTCACATACATCATATTGGGCCTCATCATATGGGCCTCACATACATCATATTGGGCCTCATCAAAAGCCACAAACACATTACACTGGGCCATAAATACTTCACCTTAAGGTGGGCCCTCCACATTCCAAATGGGCCCCACTAGGTGGATAGCTAGGATAAAATATATAACGGTGGGCCCCACTTGAAATTTAGATCTATCTCATTCTTTTGCAATGCCATAAAACGATTTCTACAATGATTGGACGGCATGTATACAACACATGCATCATGCTGGTCCCATCGTCCAGCGGTTGGACGGTGTGGAATAAAATACATAAATCATGGTGGGGTTCACGAACGGACAGTGCAGATAAAACCCATGTGGGCCACAGAGATGGACAGTTGGACATAACACACACCTCATGATCTGACCCACAGAACTTGCTGACGTCAAAATAGCAGTTAGATAGCTGGTGGGACCCATAGATCTTGCTACATCAAATGCAGCTGTAGCTGCTGGTGGGACCCACAGAACTTGCTGACGTCAAATGCAGCTGCAGCTGCTGGTGGGACCACAGAACTTTGCTGACGTTGGTACAACAGCTATTTGCTCTTATGGAACCCACTGTCCAGGGTCTGGACGGTGTGGATCTAACGCATATATCATGGTGGGCATCCACAAATGGACGGCGTGGAGGATACAATACATAAATCACGATGGGTCCCACACACGTGGCCCACCAGTATCCATAGATGGACGGCGTGATGAAACACATCAGCTGGACGGTGTGGGAAATACATACATTCAAGGTGGGTCCCACATCCTAGCTGGACGTAGAGACTCCACACGTGCAAGGGGAGGGGTCCCACGCCCCAGGACAGACAGTTGGATGTAACACATACCTCATGTCAGACCCCAGAACTTGCCGACTTCAATCCAGCAGCAATTGTGCTATGTGGGACCCACCATCCAGGGTCTGGACGGTGTGGATCCAGCACACATCAAGGTGGGTCCACACATGTGGGACCCACTAGCTTTAGATTAAGCTGATTTTGGTGTTTTCCTTCATCCTGGCTGGCCCAAATCAGGTAGTAAGGTGGGCCCCATTCACTGGACGAACATCGTGGATAAGAATGCATCACGGTGGGCCTGTTGGCCCTAGACAGTCTGGATGTGCCGTGCACATTAGGTGGGCCACACATCATCATCATCATCAACAAAGAGAGAGAGAGAGAGAGAGAGAGAGAGACGACGTGCGATGGAGGGCTCCGCCACTATGAGCCCTCCCTTCCATACATTACAACACATATATCTAATGGGTCATAATACATGTGGGCCCTCCAATCAAAATCAATGGTGGAAGTCCTAAGATCACTCACCGATTTTGCTCCTTCTTTTGCTCCTTGGACTTCTTGACCCCTAAGCTAACTCTTTAAGGGTGGATGATGAAGTTTGAAGGGTTGGATGGTGAGATGAGGGGGTAGGAAGTGGGCCTTCTCTTGAGTTCTTCTCTCCTTAGAATTTTTCTCTCATGGGAGCTTGGGATGGAATGAGATGGAGAGAGGAGGTGATAGGATGAAAGGATGGAAGGAATGGATGTTGTAAGAAAATAACATGGAGGGTATGGGCTTAGTTGAATTTTGGATGAGAGATGGATGGGTGGAGAGAGAGAGAGAGTTGACTTTAGGTAAGGCTTGCGTAAGAGAGGGATGGGTTGTGTACTTGACTTGTGATTTGGGTTGTACACGAACCGGGCTAGCTCGATTAACTCACTTGACTCGACCCGACCCGGAACTGAGTTCGGGTCGAGACGGGCCATTTTCTTCGGCCCGAAATTGAGTTCGAGCCGAGTTCGGATAGGTTCTACTTCGGCCCGACTCGACCTGGCCCGACTCGGCCTGACTTGGCCTAAATTCCTACCTAGATACCCTAACCATTTAAAGCAATCCAGGCCATCCAAATCGTGGGTCCCTTTGTAGATGGAGTGAAGTCCCAAAAATCTATGACAAAAGCACTTCTTGAAAATCAAGGCTGTTCAAGTTACCTACCAAAGCCCTTCCCATGGAGTAGATGGAGTAGAGTCGAAAAATCAAGGCCGTCCAAATAGTGGGTCCAAAACTGGCTCGAACTCGCCCGATTGCTGACAGGGCCGGGTTCGAGCTGAACAAGTTGGCTTGGTGACCGAGCCAGGCCGGGTTCGGGCTGGTGACCAGGTGGGGCCGGGTTGAGCCTAGTTCGACTCGGTTTGGCCTGATGTACACCCCTACTTGTGATTGATTGATTGATATGAAAGGTAGTAGAGATTCTTTAGGAATTCGCAATGCGCGGTGTTTTCCTCGAAATAAACGCGGGCCCACAACTCCTAGCTTGCGTATCGCATCGGTGCGCGAGACGTGACATTAGAACCGCGGCGACGGTGCAGTCGCTAGGGTACAAGTTTTGAGTCAAGTCGACATAGATATATAGGATGCGACTTAGGGTCACGCGCAAATGGCAATTACATGTCATGAGTTACCGAAATTCGACCAGGAGGACCGCGGAAGCCTACGGAACGGTACGGTCTAGGATACGAGCCTTATAGTGTTTATATAGCCCAAGCTCAAGACCAAACCCAATACATCCTACCTGAGCCCAACCCAATGTCGGGTCGGTCATGGGTTGGTCGGGTTGAACCAAATCAACTTTCAGTCCTAAAGTGTTACCCACTAACCTTACTTTGGAGCCCACCTTAATGATTTGTTGTATATCCATGTCATTCATTCGTTTATACAATCTATTTTAGGGCGTGATACAAAAAATTTAAGCAGATCCAAATCTCAGATGGACCACATCACATGAAACAATGTTGATTGAATGTCTCACCATTAAAATTTTCATAGGGCCCATCATAAGGTTTTCATCATTTTTATATCCACACCGTTCATCAAATTTTCGAGATCATTTTAGAGTATTATCCAAAAAGTGAATCATATCCAAAACTCAAATGGACCACACCAAAAATAGTAGCAGGATAATGATTTTCACCGTTAAAAAATTCACAGGGCCCACTATAACGTTCATTTTCCATCTAATCTATTCATAAGATCAAAAATATTTGGGTGAAGAGGAAAAAAAAAATTCATATTGATCTGAAAATTCTATTACCCCAAAAGGGTTTCAATGGTAGACATTCAATCCCCCACTGCTTTTTGCAGTGTGGTCCATTTTATCTTTAGATCTGTCTTATTTTTCGGCTCAAGCCTTACGACAAGCTCACAAAATAGATGGACGGTTTGGAAATAACAAATACGTGATGATGGGACCCACAGAACTTGTTGACGTTAATACACCAGAAAATCCGCTTCCCAATCCCGTCCCCACTGGACGCGGATTTCCTGCGAAAGTTTTCGCAGGAAGTTCCTTCGCTAGGAACCCAGGTGGGGTCAACTGTGATGTTTGTGAAAAATCCTTCCCGTCTATTTGTTTTGTGAGTTTATTTTAGGACATGTTGCCAAAAATGAACCGTATCCAAAACTCAAGTGAGCTGAAAACGTGATAATTAAACGTACACAGTCGAAATATTCGTGGGGCCACAGAAGTTTTGATTCATACTAATATATATATATATATATATATATATATATATATATATATATATATTTCAGTTCATCCCAATAGGAATGACATTATTAACGTATGGATGGCATCTAAACATCACTGTTGAACCCAGGAAGGTTTCAACAGTAGGAATTTTCCTAACCACATTTTCCTTTAGTACGGCTCAGTTGAGCTTTGGATACGGTCCATTTTTGGCAAGAACTCAAAAAATGGATGGACGTGGAAGATTTCTCACGAACATAACAGTGGGCTCCACTTAAGTTCCCAGTGCAGGAACTTCATGCGAAAGGCTTTCGCTGGAAATCCACATCCGTCCCCGCGCATCCACGGATTGCGTCCTACCCCCGCTCGGACGAATTACCGTCCGAGCAGGGCTCTATGGGGCCCATTGTGATGTAAGTGTTTTATCTAAGCTGTTGATCATTTTTCTCATATTATTTTAATATATGATTCTAAAGATTAAGCAGGTCTACATCTCCAGTGAACCACACCAAAGGATGCTGCAGTGATAATGACATCCACCATTGAAACCTTTCTAAGGGCCACTGTGATGGGTTTTTTTTTAAACCATCCAACCTATTCATTAGGTCATGTAGACGTGGATGAAGTGAAAACACAAAATATCAGCTTGATCCGAAACTTCTCCAACTCCCAAGAAGTTTTTAACGGTGGATGTTTAATCCCCACCTTGTGGTCTAATTAATCCTTGGACCTGCCTCTTTTTTTTTGGCTCACACCTTAAATGATATGAAAAAGTTGATGGACGGTGTGGATCAAACACAAATCATGGTGGGGCATAAGGAAGTTTTACATGTTAAAAGTTGGTTTTGCATTGCGCAAACAATTTATAGAAAAAAATTTCCAATTTTGGAAGCAAAATTTTTTTAAATAGAAAAACTTATGGAGCACATTCCGGGTTCACCATTAAGCCAGACTCCTATCGCGGAAAAGATTCAATGAAAAACCACTTAGTGCTTTCCTTCTTCCACGTTAACAATGCATTAACAAACACCAATGAACATGAAACATTTTCCTAATTCCGTGTTAAATGCAATAAATTAGCGTTAACAAACAGAACCTAAGGCATCACTGGGCTGCCCGAATAACTCTCCCAAAGGGCTTGTTTGATTTCCCCGAGCATTCACAACATTTTTATCTGTACTTGATTTGACTACTTACCTTTTTAACACGAAAACCAAGAATATTACAAAATATATGTGAGTCCCATTGTGATGCATTTCACTTATCCACACCATTCATCCATTATGCCAGTAGAATTTATAGCATGAGCAAAAAAATGAGGCATATCCAAAACTCAAGTGGACCACGCTATATAAAAAAGGGAATCGAATACTTACCGTTAATAACTTTGTGGGGCCACTATTTCTTTTGGCGTGGGCCACTTGAGTATTGGATCTGCTTCATTTTTTGTTTAATGCTTCAAAATATTGTAGTAAAATAGATGAACGGAATTGATATATCATATACATTACCTCATGGTTCAAAAATTAAAATTACCTCTTTTGAAACGGTTTCAAAGGCACATATTCCTATCAATTTTTCAACACGGTGAAATCGTAATAATTATCTATTTACAGTGCATTTACCGTTGCCTTGAAAAACATACAGGCCCTAGGCGGTGCCTCCTGCTTGTAGAGAAAACAGGAGGTGAGATCTCAACCGTCCATTCGCATCAGACTATAACCGTCGGATTTCAACTCCTCTGGGGTTTATACATAAGCCTCAGGCTCCTCTAACAAAACCCTCCTCCAGCTGCCTCCACGAGCTTCAGCACCAGGTCGAGCTTCCATGGTGAGAAAATTTAAGAAAACAATCTCTCTTTTGGAATTCTAGGGTTTCATTTTCTTCTGATTTCTGCTCCTTGATAGCTTCCATAGTTTCTAGGGTTCTGGATTCTGTTCCGTTCTGAAATCTAGGGCTTTCTATGATACTGTCGTGTTAGGGTTTTGGATCTGCTCCTGTCTTTGATATTCTTTTGGGGTGTGTACAGCATTTAAGGTTTTGGAGTTTTTTTTTTCTTCTATTTTTGTATGATTTGGTTTGCAGAGATTTTCACTGCATTTTACCGTGTTGAATCTGATTTTCTGCGGAGGTTCTAGGGTTTTACGGACTGTTATTTTGCTACGCTTTGAAGATGCATGGATGGGCATTTGGAGCCATTTCTAGGGTTTAATATCGACTGTCAGGAATTGTTTTAGGGTTTTAGTTTCATTTTGCTGTCTTCTGTGGATTCCAGATATCAGAGAAACACGAATGTCTAAAATAGCAGACGACTATAGCTGCGCGAAAAGTGGGGCCACGACAAGCCCACGGACCTGAAAGTCACGCCCAGGCCCAACCCATGATAGCTATAAGCATTCCTACACTGTAGCTCGGACAGCCACCTGCATCCGTAGTATACTGCATTTGGGCAGATGGTCCAAGGGGCTTGTGGTACAACATATGTTCGGCCAAACCCAAGGGTTTCCATCTGGGATTAGCTTCTCCATTGAGAGTCCCAAGGAAAAGAAGGCACATGAATTCCTAGAGAACATGTGGCAGGCATTGGTATTTGATCCCAGGATTGTAAATAGGTCTCGGTAAACTGTAACTGTCACCACCCTAACCGTGTTGTATTGTCCCTTGTTGCCTCTTATCAGGCCATCTTGGGCACATATGGTGGTCCATACCACCGTATTATTCATGAATGGGACCTGAATGTATCAGGCCGTTTTAGGGATACTTCAAACTCTTGTTGATAGAGTACACCCCCCAGTAATATACAATATGCTTCTTTTCCAGTCGAAGAAGATGCTAGAAGTGAATTCAAGGTCGACGAAGCCGTGTATATTAACACCATCACAGTGGAGGCACGGTTTACATCTGAAATGGTGATCATCGACAAACCTACCCACGGCGTAATGTAACATCTCCAGCCGTTGTATATTTCAACTCACCTTGAAGGGTCCCCCGTTATCAGAATTCTGGTCGACAGTGGGGCTGTAGTTAATCTATTGCCATTAAGAATGATGGCTAAATTGGGAAAGGCTCCGGCTGATTTGATTCCATTAGAGGTGACCATTAGTAATTTCGCTAGTCATGTCACGAATACCCACGATATTTTACCAGTTGATTTGACTCTTGGAACCAAGACAGTTTAAGCATTGTTTTTTGTGGTCGATACCTCATTGAGCTATAACATGTTATTAGGGAGGGAATTGATTCATTCATTTGCATGCATCCCGTCCTCCCAACACCAGTTCGTGATTTTCTGGAATCAAGATAGGGTCGAGATAGTATTAGCCGACAACAAACCTTTCTTAGCTACTTCGAACGCTAATGAGGCTTATTATTATGGGAAAGAAGTTTGTCCAATTAGGTTTACTGGAAGCAATAAGTTCGGCCATTTGACAATTAGGTTTCAATGCACACCAAATGTTGAAAGGGTATTTTGGTCATTTATTATTGGGATTGACAGGTGGTTTTTGTAAGTCATGTAAAAAATGATTGGGCTAAAGCAGCACACTGAACAAAATACCCACCACCAGCACTTAGTTTTATTAGCAGAATAACCAAACATGAAATCTAGGTCAACCTATGGATTATGGAGTGGTAAATCTAACATCATCGGAGAGGAATATGGGAATCTTTGAAACAAGTATGATTCAGATGAATCTAAAGCACTCTTTTTTTGGGGCTTCTATTCTGTCTTCTTAATAAGGGAGACTAGTGTTGTCAAAATCCTACCATATAAGATTTGAGTCAAATCTTAAGCAAAATGATTGGAATCTAACTCTAAATCCCTTTTTATACGAATCGTACAATTCAATGATTCAAATCCTACGATTTACAATTCAAATCCCGATTTACTATTCAAATTATACTTGTTCTCTTCTATTTTAAGCTTCACTTGGCTTTCATTTTATGGTTTTAATTGGTGGGGGCTTTGAGAATCATTTAGAAAATGTAAATTATTTTATTTATTCTTTACAAGATATCAAATGATATATATTCTCTTCGACATTAAATCATGGAGCTTTTTTTTTAATGATTTCGTACTTCTTAACTGGTCGAAACACCAAATTGATGTACGACTTATCTGGAATGTTTTTATGGATGGTTACGATCATGTTGATTTATATCATAACTATCAACTTCAAATGTTTTAAATGTTTTTTTTTTTTCTTCACACTGGATGAACTTACCAGGTTTGGAGTTTTCAGACAAACTTTTATTATGTGATATCCAGGGCCCTAGAGTAGCTGGTAGCAATTTATGCTATAGGGTAACAATTTTTCTGAATCTCCAGTCTCAAGAGTTCTATATGGCTACAACTGTCTATAGGTAAAGAATCTTACGTGGTTAAGATTCAGGGTCATCAATGTGTGCTATGCAGCTATGTTATTAATCGACTTCAAAATTTCTGTAATTTGCGTCCATACTTTTTCCATGATGTATCTGGTCTGGGTAGATATTTTTCCGGCAATGTTTATGACTAATTTCATAAAATATTTTCTAGTCATTGTTGCATGAGTCCTATCAATTTTCTGGTTGAAGAATTTTTTTTTGAGTTTCTTATTTCCTCGAAAAGTTTTTATTTCTTATTTGATTTATGATGTTGCACTGCCTTATGGAGTTCCATCAAATTCTTTGTGCATTCAGGCCTTTGTTAAAGCCCAGAAGTCGAAGGCTTACTTCAAGCGCTTTCAAGTGAAGTTCAAGAGAAGGAGAGGTATCATGGTCCTTGTGTATCCTAAGAGCTGTTGAAATTTCTTGATTTTACCAAGCTTCTGCTGGTGCATCTTTGTTTTTTCAACTTTTTAATAAATGTATATTAACTTCTTTCTGCAAATTTGTAATTTTATACAGTGGGGAAGACTGACTACCGTGCCAGGATTCGTTTGATTAATCAGGACAAGAACAAATACAACACACCCAAATATCGATTCGTTGTTCGCTTTGTATCCAACAATTTGACCACTGCTATTTGTTAGTCCAGTGTTTCCTTTCTAGTACGTTTATTCTCTTTTTATCGATCTTTTATTTCTTAATGACATGCGGTAAATAGACAAACAAAGATATTATTGCACAAATAATATCTGCTAGTATTGCTGGTGATTTGGTTCTTGCGACAGCTTATGCACATGAGCTGCCTCGATACGGGCTGGAAGTGGGCCTTACCAATTACGCTGCAGGTGCCTAATATCATTCTATTACATAATTTTCGACGGTTTTTTTTTTTTTTTTTGCATGCATATCCATATTTTAATCATGGTTTACAATTACCTGGACATTAGCTTACTGCACTGGGCTTCTGTTGGCTCGCCGTGTCTTGAAAATGCTTGAGATGGACAATGAATATCAGGGCAATGTGGAGGTGTGTGTATTTGTTGTTTGTAATTTCACTTATGTTTGCATGATCTTGTTTCTTGAATCTGAGAGGATAAAATGTGTCGAGATATTTCCTGTTGTTAGGCCACTGGAGAAGATTTCTCTGTTGAACCCACAGAGAGCAGGAGGCCATTCCGCGCTCTTCTTGATGTTGGTCTTATTAAGACTACCACTGGAAACCGTGTCTTTGGTGCTCTTAAGGTATTTTGAGCTTTGCTCTCCTTGGCGCTCTTGAGGTATTTTGGTCTTCATTTTTCTCTTGTATGATTTGGTTGCATTTTTTCTTCAATATGTGTGATTGCTATCCTCATTGTTGCTTCTTTTAAGTAGCGTTTTTTGTTTGTGTATCTTACGTATGATGGTTCAAGGTGGAGGATTTCTTAAGCTTTTAAAGCACCCATTTTGTTTGAATGGTTAGAAGTTTTCAATTTACAAGTATTTCAGAAGATTTCCCATCTAAGCTTGGTTCTGGTTTCAATCCATTATAATCAATTGGCCAAACTGAGACGAATTTCACAATTTAATTCGGTATCTACCGCAACTCTTCCTCCCTCAGCACATGCCACAGTCAGTTGTATTACCCGTCTGAATTGACAGCTGTGAAGCACATACCCTAGACTGGTTCTTTAACGCATCTGTGACAACTTACTGTGGTTTGTTCTGATGGATCTTCTTATGCACCTGTGATACTCATCGTTATTTCATTTTCATTTTGTTTATCATAATGCCTGTTAGGTTTGTTGATATGTGATTGCCCAATAATTGGTTTAGTGGCCTTTATGTTTCTTGGAATGTCAGGCATTTAGCATTTTCTATTTCTCCTATCGACAATGGATTTGCTTTAATAATGAGTGAAACTTAGGAATGTTGATATATGATCAATGGAAAACACCGTTTTTCTTTTCTTCCTGATATACTGCTGTATATACCATTGACATTGGACATTGGTGGAATTGTAAAATATTCCATAATGGTAATGGTGGCTGTAATGGTGCCACCGTTATCCTTATGATATGAGCTGTAACGGCTGTTATGGCTCCCATAACTGCATCAGCCTCGTAACGGTCGTAAGGGTCATTTTTTTTCCCCTAACGGCTGTTATGACCCTGTAACACGTAACGGTCTCCGCCATTAACATTATATAATGGCCATTACAGCATGCCATGTGGCATTGTTGTTTTATTTTTAAATCATACAAAGCTTGACGTATTGGTCAGTTCTAAGCGCAACCTTGCCTTTGAAATTATTTCTCAATTTCCGTTAATGGTTGCAATTTTTTTAAAAGACGTTAATGGTTGTAACTTTGGATCATCTTTAGGGAGCATTGGACGGTGGACTGGACATTCCTCACAGTGATAAGAGGCTTGCTGGTTTCAAGAAGGATGATAAGCAGCTTGATGCTGAGGTTCACCGCAAGTATATCTTTGGCGGCCATGTTGCCGCATACATAAGGGTAAGACTATTAAGTCTCAACTTTCTTTTTCTTTTCCTCTCTCTCACTCTCTGTTTAATTCAATTTGGTTAGCTTGACCAATATCAAGATTTCAAACTGCGGGAGATCTGATCTTTTAATACATTGTACATTTTCTTTACTGTAATTACTTGAGAGAACTATTGCTTTTGCAGACTTTGATGGAAGACGAGCCCGAAAAATATCAGTCACATTTCAGTGAGTACATCAAGAGGGGAATTGAGCCCGATGGCATTGAAGAGCTATACAAGAAAGTCCATGAAGCCATCCGTGCTGACCCCACTTCATTGAAATCTGAGAAAGCTCCTCCAAAGGAGCACAAGAGGTAGGCCAGCACTTTTGCCTTTCCACAGTATCCATTCCTTTTTTCCTCTCATTATCTTGCAAATGATTTATGCTCCCAATTTGAACCAGGGTGTGCCGTATCCGTTACGATACGGCCGTATCGGCCGATATGTAACGGTAACGGCTGACACCGTTACGCGATACGGGGTCGAAACGGCCGTCATGAAATTCTGTGACTGTAACGGCCGTTACGGACCCGTAACGGCTGTTACGGGCCTTGCAAAAAAAAAGAAAAAAAAAGAAAAGAAAAAAACATACCTTTCTTCTTCTCTTTCTTCTTCTTCTTCTTCTCTTTCTTCTTCTTCTTCTTCTTCCTCTGCTGGACAATTTCTGACCTGCTGCTTGTTCTTGATTCTTCCTTCTCTGCAGTTCATTTGTCTTCTTCTTCTTCTTCTTCTTCTTCTTCTTCTCTCTCTCTCTCTCTCTCTCTCTCTCTCTCTCTGTTCTTTCCCTCTTTCCCTCTTTTTTCTTTTCTCTCTTCTTTCCCTCGTTTTTTCTTTTCGGTTTCCCTCTCTCCTCGTTTTTTTTTTTTTTTTTTTTTTTTGTTTTTTTTGTTGTTGTTGCAGGTGTACCGCACACCAGCTTAGCTGCTGTAGGTATGTGTCACGCTAAGACAGCGCTGACACTCCTCGAGCTCCGAGTTGTACGAACGGTTCAAAGGAGATCGAAGTTATATGGGCTCCACAGTGATGTATTTATTATATCTACACCGTTCATCTATTTTTAAATATCATTTTAGAGCATTACCTAAAAAATGAATCGTATCCAAAGATCGTCTGGACCACACCAAAAATAGCAGCGGAGATGATGGATTTCACCGTTAAACAATTCGTAGGCCCACCATAACATTTATTTTCCATCCAATCTGTTCATAAGGTCAAAAAGACCTGACCGAAGAGGTAAAACAAATTTCATATTGATCCAAAAGTTCTATGATCCTAAAAAAGGTTTCAATGGTAGACGCTCAATCCCCCACTGCTTTTTGCAGTGTGGTCCACTTGATAATTATATCTGTGTTATTTTTTGTGTCAAGCCTTAAGACGAGCTCGTCAAATGAATGGATGGTTTAGATATAACACATACCTCATGATCAGATTCACAGGAATTGCTGACGTCAAATGAATGGAATGCGGAGTTACGCAACACGCACGCTTCCATGGCACATGGTACACGTGCCACGTGGGCCCTACCATGATGTATGTATTTTATCCATGCCGTCCATCCATTTTGCCACATCATTTTAGGTCATGATTCAGAAAATTAGTAAGATCCAAATCTCAGGTGGACCACAGCATAGGAAACAATGGTTATAGAATGCTCACCATTAAAAATTTCTTAGGGTCCACTGTAATGTTTATTTTCCATCTAACATGTTAATAGGGTCACACTGACACGGATGAAGGGAAAACACACATGTCAACTTGATCTAAAACTTTTGCAGCCCCCAATAAATTTTTACTGGTGGACGTTTAATTATTGTTGTTTCTTATGGTGCGGTCCACCTAAGCTTTAGATTTGCCTCATTTTTGGGCTCATGCCCTAAAATTATTTGGCAAAATGGATAGACGGTGTGGATATAACACATTCATCACGGGTGGGGCCCAAAAAACTTTGACACTCGTGTGCTACACTTCACAATCCGAGTCTCACCTAATTTGGGCCTTTAAAAAATTGTACACAAGATACGTATTAACTTAAAATTTACCAATTAAATTATGGACTGTAATTGCTAACTTATAATGCCAAAATCAAATTGTTCGAATAGTTTAATTGTTAATTTGTGGACTTATTTTTTAAAATAGGGTCGCTTTAATTTGCCTCAAAAAATTATTTGGCAAATGGATGTTGGATATAACACATTCATCACGGGTGAAAAAAACTTTGACACTCGTTTAATTCACAATCCGTTAATTTGTGCCTTTAAAAAATTGTACGCACGTTATTTTTTAAAAAATTATGGGTCTTTCAAATTGTTGATTTTTTTTAATTTGTGGACGCTTATTTTTAAAATAGGGTCATGATTCACTATCCAATAAATGTCCATCAATTCATAAGTGGGATAATGGCAATAAATTGCATGAATTTGAAGCTGATTTGGGGCATGGATTGGTCCTCCAAGTCAGCCCCAAATTGGCAACGCCATCTACCTAAATTTAATTTCATTTTTTTAAAGAACTATTGGGAGAAATGATATCAAATTGTTAAGTATATAAATTAGATATTCAGAAAATTAAATATATGAATTTTGTAGTCAAATTCAGGTTATCTGGTTCATAAATTCATCAGACAGTCCGATACAACTTCTCACCAAAGAGTGGACCGTTACACCACCATAAACATGTTCCAATTTATAAACGAATGCATATTTGGAATGCTTAGAATATTCCGGATTTAATTCATATTTTAAAATATTTTTTTGGCAAAAAAAAAAATTTGCGCCGTTACGCTCTTGTATCGCCGTTACGCCCCCGTATCCGTATCAGTTTCGGAGGGCACCGTTACGCCAACCGATACCGATACGGGACACCTTGATTTCAACTGTTAATTGCCTCTCACACAATAACATGTCCTTTTCTCGTTATTATATGGAAAAACAGCTGTATTTACCTGTTCAAAATTCCGGCATAGTTAGATGTCCTATGTTACATAATTATAGAAAGAGAAATGCTTGCTTTGACTTGAATGAAGATGTTAGAAGAGGTGATTTGCCGGACACAAGTCAGCTTGACACTTTTTTTTTTTGGGGCCATTCATCAGGCAGGGTCCTCCATGGACGAGTCCTCGATGAAAAATCCTGTCCATTCCATTCTTGAGGTGGTCCATATGTGTGTATAAGAAAAATGGACATTTGGGGGTAAAATTGTCTGTCAGTCTTTATTCAATGTAGATGTGAACTACCAGATGGTGGATCTTCCAGGGAACATTCATAGTGCTCCCCAAACAGTAAATTGCCTGAATCTTGCACGTGTAGGTTAGATTGGCAGGTATAACGTCGCCTTTCAATCTCTCCTTGCTTGCGGTCGCCTCAGCATTCCTTTTCAAAATTTGGAACATTCTCCAACATGCATTGACTCCCATTATCCAGTTTTTGCTTACAAGCATTCCTCTTCTTCTGATTATATGAAAATGGAGAATTCCCTGCCAAACAAGAACTTGATTCTGTATTTGGTCAGGCTTTTATCTCTATCATTATAGGAAGGGATCTTGAGTTAACTTTGTACACTGGGTCCATCTGGTCCTTGGATTGGTTGATCTTGGATTGACTGGCCCCGTCTCAATGGACTCACCATATCCAATGGCACAAATAGCTTGTTTTAATTGTTTATTTGCTCCTGGCCTGATATTCCTCTTTCTCGTAATCTGTCAAGCAACTACTAGATTTACAAATTTCAGGATCTGTGACTGCTAGTCTCTGAGATTTCAACCAAACAAAAGATTGACCAATCTAGGAGTTTCCAATCCATGGCTGACTACTCCCAAGTCCAAGGATTAATAACTCCCTAGAATTGGCTCCCCACCATCCAAATAGGCCCTATAGTAAGATTGTAGCAAGAGAACTTCATGAATGTCGTCTTTGTACAGTTCATCTTCATTGCCAAGGTTTTACGTATTGTCCGAATCTACTGGTATTGTTCATGAACAATGCGTCAGTGTTGGCCTGTATTGGCCTTAAAAAAACCACCCGATGCAGGGTGATACGGCGTGGTATTGGTGGTGAACAATGCATTATCCAATACAACGAGTTTTAAACCTTTATATCACTTAATCAACTTGTTATGTAATCATCTTATGTAATAGACTATTAGATAGCACCTGATGGTAATCAACCCATGTAATGGTCTATTACATTGCGCCCGTGGGAGTTTTATGCTCTCGTTGCTGGTCCCCTAGCCTTGGTAAAGGGTGGGTTGTTTCAGGTTTTGTCAGCTGTTGTTGCCAAAACTTTCAACATGAATCTGAACACTGACATGAATTTGAACACTGACATTTCAAACTCATGTCAGGGCGTTCCTTGTAAGCGATGTGCTGCATCGAAACGTGGGTGTAGTGAGAAATGGGCAAAGGTTGGCTAGGGTGTGAGAGGTTGGCAAGGGTTCCTGCAGTATTTGGACCTGTGTGGATAAAGAAGCTAGTCCAGGAGAATAGAATTCATCCTGCCATATAGAAATATAGGAACATTGACAAATAAGAGTATGGAGTTAAGTACATATGATGAAGTGAAGGAGAGTCAACATAGCTTGTGTTTGGGAGGCCAAATGGAAAGGGGCCAAAACTAGAGAAATTGAGCTTTTGATATCTAGCAAACAACAATAATAGAAATGGGTAGGGATAGTAGTAGAAATAAGATTTAAAGTTTTAGATGTTAAGAGAGTAAGGGACATGATGAAGGGGGAACGTACAGCTAAAGGGGGGGGGGGGGGCATGTATAAGGGATTTGGTGTCACGCCCCAAACTCGGGAACTGGGCTCACAAAATTCCCAGCCGCTGAATTCGATGCTGATAGCCTCCGTAATACCCCATTCTCGGATCCCAGCTCCCATATGCTAGGTTTCGATCCTGGGATCCTATAAGGAGGATTTTTAAGGTGTTTTTTTTTTTTTTTTAATTTTTTAATTTTTTTTATGGAGTATAACCACAAGTGTACCCAAGTCACAAAACATCATCACCACATATCCACTAATATAGTCTTTGAGTACAATGCTGAAAGGAAAATACATGATATAACAAAATTCTAAAAGATCAGGCATATGCTTTTGTCTCAACGCTGCTGCGGTCTAGCATAACCTACACGTAAACAATGTGCATAAGCTTACTACAAAGCTTAGAGGGTGCGTGCGTGTGTGCGCAATGCATGTGCCAAACATATAAATATCAGAGTAAGCGAAAATAACGAAGGGCTAAACTGGTAAGTCCATAAATGCTATCAGCCATGCCCAGGCTATGCGATGCGAAGGCCTACATGGCCAAATGTTATATTCTAAAGATGCAATGCAACGTGCCAATCCTTCACTACACATGTACGAATAGTTCACAATCGGATCATCATCGAGGTCTAGTACACTCTCGACACTGGTTGCCGCCCATTGCACGCAAGACCAAGCGAGTGCAAAAGACCTCACTATCTGCCTCGTTAGTGGTAACAAAAACCACCGGTCCGTCGATAGCGAACTCATTTCACAAGCTGGTCAAACTCAACCTAGCACATAACCTTCTACTGATGCAAGGACATGTGATGACCTAATCTTAGATGCATGTATAATCAGGTTAAAGAATGTTCAAATAAATACACGAATCAGCTAACCGTTTCCAGTAAAAGGGATTAGGTAAATCTCAACACAAATATGAGGTCATTCCGTCAGGATTATGCTCCTTAGCATAAAATTACGTAAACAGTAAAAAGGGAGGACCTAAGGATACAAGGATATCTCAGATCTAGCATAAGTCAGTTCACGGTCAAGTTTGGATCTGATATCTAGAGAGGAACGAAATGGGTGAAGAATGAAGGGTTCGAGATGAAGAAAGTATAAGTCTTTTGTCGTCAAAAGAAAAGTCGGATGGTTCTTACATTTTCTTGCACCTCGAAGATCTAGAAAGAAGGAAACCTGAAATCGGGGTGGAATCCTTAACACCCAAGAGGTAATCCTGAAACCCTAATTTTTTGAATAAAGAGGAAGAAAATATACGAGTTTCTATTCATTCCATAATAATGAAAATAGGGTTTCTCACAACGTATATATAAGCTATGGAAAAAGTAAAAGTGCACTGAAGCCCCTGAAAACAAGAAAAATAACAAAAAGACGAAAAAAATAAAGAAAGTGCAATAAAGCCCTTGAAATAAGAAAGAACAAAAAATGTCTAAAATTAAAACACCCGTGTGGTAGGGTGCGAAATTCGACCCATGGATCTATGGTCAGGGTGTGGTCATGCCGCTCCTGCACTCGTAGTGCGTCAGAAAGTGGGTCCGATGGACCCAAAATCCATCTACATCAATTCCTTCGCTCTGGTACTCTGTGGCGATGCCTCCTCCTCTGGTATACTCTAGAGGGTGCACCACTGATGTCCGCATCAGTTCTCCCTAGGTAGGAAGAATTCACCACCGGCGAAAGTGAAATCCTGTATCTCTCGAGCAAATTGGGGTCGATGCACTGTAGCTCTGTCTCCGTGATCCAAGAGTTATCTGTAATGGGTCTGTTTCTGCATTTGACTAGGAATTTTTGGAAACCCCGGGAGCAAGTGGAAACTGCCTCGG
Organism: Magnolia changhungtana; assembly: GCA_030180095.1. Classification (NCBI taxonomy): domain Eukaryota; kingdom Viridiplantae; phylum Streptophyta; class Magnoliopsida; order Magnoliales; family Magnoliaceae; genus Magnolia; species Magnolia changhungtana. Next base: position 1,786,282 of record JASAUF010000473.1, on the reverse strand, counting down.
AGTCCAAAATTTCCTTTATCTCGTCTCTTCTCGGTGCATGTGGAAGAGAATGTAAGGTGGGTACAGGAAGATCAAACTGTGGCCAAGGTCCATATATAGGAGGGGTCTGGGAAGAAAAATGTGAACCAGTGGATAGAGGTAATGGCTCGTGAAAGGGAACTAGATCTTCCACATAAATGTGGAACTGATACCCATTGTAGCAGGGATATCAACAACATAAGCATTAGACCCTAACCTTTTCACAATTTTATGTGGGCCTATGATACGAGCATGGAGCTTCTTCACGGATCCAAGTGGAAACTGATTAGACCTAATACAAACCATAACGTCATCTCAAGATTGAAATTCCCTAAATCTCCCGTGAGTGTCAGCAGAAAGTTTGTAATGTTCATTACTTGAATTAATCTTCCTCCTAATCTCACTATGCAATGCATGTATATGCTAGGAGAAGGATTCTCCTAACTCTTAAGGACACTGTGGGGTAGCCATGGGGATCAAATCTACGGGGGCTCAAGGTCTGAGACCCGAAACAATTTCAAACGGGCTCATTCTTATGGACCTGTTCACTGAAGAATTATATGCGAACTCTGCTGTGGGAAGAACAGTGTCCCAGGTCATGTGGTGGTCTCTAACCAGACATCTTAACAAATTCCCTAGGCTACGCTTCACTACCTCTGTTTGACTATTTGATTGGGGATGCTCTGCTGAAGAAAACTGGAGCCTCGTACCCAAAAGATGCTGGAGAGTTTTCCAAAAATAACTACTGAACCTAGTATCTCTATCAGACACGATGGATCTAGGTACTCCATGGAGTCGCACAACCTCTTGAAAGAATAACTTAGGAACGTGGGAGGCATCTGAGGTCTTATAACAGGGTAGGAAATGAGCCATCTTAGAAAATTGATCAACAACCACGAGTATGGAGTCGTACTTACGAATAGTCTTGGGAAGCCCAAGCATGAAGTCCATACTGACATCTTGCCACGGGGCATGTGGAACTGGCAAAGGAGTATATAAACTTGTATTTTGCTTCATTTGCTTCGCCAGTTGACATGTCCGACACTGCCCTACAAACTTAGCCACATTTCGTTGGAGATTAGGTTAATAGAAATGATCAGACGCAAGGGCAACTGTTTTATCTCGAGCAAAGTGACCTGCCATTCCTCCAACATGCAGCTCCCAAACTAGAAAATTGCGGAGGGATGTGCATGGGATGCAGAGCTTGTCCCCTCTAAAAAGATATCTATTTGTAAGGACGAACTCAGCACTTTTCGAGGGCGGGTCACTAGACAATAACGCATAAATGATTCTAAATCAGGACAGTTTGAGTACTCACCCTTGAGTTGCTCAAAGCCCGTAACTTCTATACTCATGGACCGCATTGTCGTGATACGACGGTTAAGCGCGTCAACAACCTTATTCTCTTTTCTGGCCTTGTGCTTAAGCACAAACGTGTACTCTTGAAGAAATTGTGCCCACTTGGCATGCCTAGGGCTCAACTTCTTTTGAGAGCTCAAATATTTGAAGGCCTCATGATCAGAGAACAGGACGAATTCTTGTGGTAATAAATAATGTCGCTAATGGCGCAATGATTGCACAATCGCATAGAACTCCTTGTCATAAGTGGAGTAGCGTTGTTTAGCCTTGTTCAACTTCTCACTGAAAAAGGCCACAGGATGTCCCTCTTGGCTTAACACTCCGCCAGTGGCAATTCTTGACACGTCACATGCTACCTCAAAGGCTTTGGTAAAGTCAGGTAGACGCATGACTGACACTTCCGTCATCTTCTTAATTTATGAGAAAGCCCGTGCCGCAGCTTTAGTCAATTGAAACTCCCCTTTTCGTGTGCAATTTGTGATGGGAGCCATAATCGAGCTAAATCCACGGATGAACCGCCGATAGAACGTAGCTAGGCCGTGAAAGCTTCGCACGTCGTGTATGGTACGCTGCTTAGGCCAATTGACAATGGCCTTGACTTTCTCATGGTCTGTAGACATACCCTCTGACGATACAATTAATCTAAAAAAGATAACATAGGAGGTCAAGAAAGAACATTCTCGAGGTTCGCATAGAGCTTTTTTGCGTGCAAGGCGTTGCAGATCTGCCTCAAGTGCTCGATGTGCTGGCTAGGGGACGTACTACAAATGAGGATATCATCGAAGTACACAACTAAAAACTTGCCCATAAAGGGTCGCAACACCTGGGTTATCACCCTCATAAACGTACTTGGGGCATTGGTTAACCCAAAGGGCATAACCAGCCACTCGTACAACCGTCCTTCGTCTTGAAGGCAGTTTTCCATTCATCTCCTGGGCGAACATGAATTCAGTGATAACCACTCTTGAGGTCAATTTTCGATAAGATAGTAGAAGTGGCCATCATGTCATCAAGCCTCAGGATGAGAAACCGATACTTGACAGTGATCTTGTTTATGACTCTACTATTAACACACATGCGCCATGTGCCATCTTTCTTGGGCGTAAGAAGCGCGGGCACGACGCACGAGCTCAGACTCTCACGAATGAATCCCTTTTCAAGCAATTCATTCACCTGCCTCTTCAACTCAGTATGCTCGGTGGGGTTCATTCTGTAGTGAGGGATGTTTGGTAGGGTCGCCCCTGGGACGAGATTATCGCATTCTGCATGTCTCGCATAGGTGGAAGCTCGTTTGGAAGGTCCTCAGGGAAGACATCTCGAAATTCTTCTAGGAACGGACGAGCCTCCCGGGGTATCCCCATAGCAACCTCAGGTGTATTCTCCCTAGCCAGTAGGTTGTACACCATAGTCCCCGCTTTGGTCTCTCTCTCAAATTCCTTAGCACCTATGATGTGGAGAGACTTCGATTGAGGCGCTCTTTGACTCTTAGGACCGCCTGAGGACATCTTTTGCTCCTATTGACGATTTGGGAGGGAGCGGGCTCAAGACAAGCTTCTTTCCTTCATGCTTAAATGCACAATTATTCGTACACCCGAATATTGTGACATCTTTGTCATAGAGCCATGACCTTCCCAAGATGATATGACCAACGTCCATCGTGACCACATCACACCACTTGTCTGGTCCAAACTCAATTGGAACAAGGCATCGCTAGGTCGCAGGAAGGGATGTCGCATCCACCTAAGAAACTTTGTATGGGTTGGGGTGAGGAACTGGTTTCAACCCTAGGCGACTCAAAGTAACTGAGGAAACTACATTCTTACAGCTCCCGCTCTATGATCACTTTGCATATCTTTTCTCCGCACTTGGGGTAAGTGTGGAAAATAGTGGTTCTGTGCCAATCTTCGCTTTCCTTCATTTGAGTCAAGGCGCACCTCACCACTGGAAGTGGGACAACCATGGTATCATCTTCGGCATCACTAGCCGGTTCAAGGGAGGGTATAATGATCTCCTCATCATCCTGGTCACCATCAACTTTATCTTCCACTTCTTTTGTGGGGTGTTCAGAAATAAAGGCAATGCGCCCACCCTTATTTGAACACTCGGCAGCGATGTGACCCATGCCACCACAGCGGTAGCACTGCCTTGGCATCGCGGGCCTAGTACTTAGTCCAACCATATTATTACTTCGATTTCTGTTGACTGGTTGGGTACTAGGTTGAGCTCTCGGTTGAATTCTGACCTGGGGTCTCGCTCCATGCGGAGCTACTTTTGGTGTAGTAGGTTGGAAATCAATCCCCCTCACATTGGACTGGCGCACAAAGTGCTCCAGTTCCTGCGCCACTTGGTAAGCATGTTCCAGACTGGTGATCATGTGAAGCGTGAGCTCCCGCTGAAGCTCAGGCCTGAGGCCCATACAGAAATGGGAGAGAACCACAACAGGGTCCTCATCCACATCGCACCTCATCGTATATTCATCAAACTTGGCGATGTATTCTGTCACCGTCATGGATCCTTGGTGCAAAATGTGCCATTGATCCAACAGCCTCTGCCTGTAAGAAAGGGGAACGTACTTCTCTCGCAACAACTCTTTCATCTCAATCCAAAAAAGAACTGGCCCCTCTCTAGATCACTTACGATGACACTCCACATTTTCCCAATATAGTTTTGCCTGGCCCACTAATTTCATCTTGGCGAAACCGACTCGTTGTAGGTCTGGCAGACTGTGCCACTTAAAGAAGTGGTCATGTTTGCTAACCAGTCGGAAAAAAACTTTGAGGTCCAATATCCCATCAAAACTGGGGGCGTCGACTTTGATGCTCTTCATGACCCTAACAACAGGGTCCTCGTGCTCATGATATCTTTGGGGGTGCTGACGATGCACCCCATCATGGCCCACCCATTGGGCGGGAAGAACAGGATCACAATTGTGTGTGGGTGGTAATGGATATACCCCGTTGTGCCCGTGGGCCAGGCCTGTGCCTAAACCATCCCTAAGCGGAGCAGGGCCCGCAACTTAGAACTGATAGACAACCCCGGTGTCGGGGGTCGCCTGAGCTTCACCTACAGTGGCGGTTGGAATACCAGCCTCTAGACATACAACTCTTTCCTCTAGAGACGTGAACTTATCATCCTGATGCGCAAACTGCTGCGCGATATCATCCCTGTTCGAAACTGTCGATCCATTCTCTTAGTTATGCCCCTCATAGCCAGAGGTGGGCATCGAGCCGAGTCGAGTCAAGGTGGGCCAAGCTTGACTTGGCTTGTCCATCATGTACTCGAGTTCGAGTTCGAGCTCGAGCTTGGCCTGGAGCTCAACATTGAAGCTTGGCTTATTTGCCAAAGCTGTCGAGTCGAGTTCGAGTTGAGCTAGTGGTTCGAGTCGAGTTGAGTTTACCTCGAGTCGAGCTCAAGCTTGTTGGGTGAGAGAGTAATGGATTCTGTTCTTGATCCTCCTCCATTGATGAAAAATTCAAAAATCTTAAGAGAATCAAAGCAAAACCTAATGAAAAAACTAAACAAAGCTTCGAATCGAATGAGGAAACCTGTAAGAATCGATCTATTCTTGATCTTCTTTCACCAACAGAAATCCAAGTACTAGAAAAGAAACAGAGCAAAACACAGATAAAAAATCCAAGTAAAGAGCTCTAGCCAATCAAATCATTGGATTTCCTTGAAGCTCTAACAAATCTGAGAAGAACCCATCTCGAATTTCTTGGATTTCTCGCCTAAGAAGTAGATCTCAAGAGATTGAAATCATACTATTGTGGAGCTGAAATGAAAACTGGTGGTGGTGGTCGGGGCGGGCGTGCGGGGCAGAGAAAGAGAATAAAGGGAAAGGGAAGGGGGTGCGTGCGGTCGGGTAGAGACTCCAGTGTTTGTTTTTATTTTTATTTTTTTAATTTTGAAGTTTAAACTTAAAATTTATATATATATATATATAATATAATATAATATAATATAATATATTTATTAATCGAGCCGAGTCGAGTCGAGTTGAAATGCCCCTTGGTTGAACTTGGCTTGAACTCAACTCGAGCTTCAAACAATTAGCTTGGCTTGGCTTGAATCGGCCATTCAAGCCGAGTGAATCCGAGCTGACTCGAGCCGAGTCGAGCGAGCTTTTCGAGCTAGCTTGACTCGTGAACAGCCCTATGCATAGCCTTGGCTAATTGATCAGAGTACATGGTGTAATGGAGACCGAATCCACGACCAGTGTGCGTGGGCATACACCAAGAATCACAAGTGAACTGACTGACTTATGTTAGATCTGGACTGACTTATGCTAAAAATGATGATACCAATGCAATACAACTATCCTATGCCGTGGACTGACTTATGCTAGATCTGGGATATCCAGAGAGGAACGAAAGGGGTGGGGAATAAAGGATTCGAGATGAAGAAAGTACAGGTCCTTTATTGTCAAAAGAAAAGGAGGATGAAAAGATTTAGAAAGAAGGAAACCTGAAATCGGGGTGGAATCCTCAACACCCAAGGGCCAATCCTGAAACCCTAATTTCTTGAATAAAGAGGAAGAAAAGATACGAATTTATATTTATTCCATAATAATGAAAATAGGGTTTCTCACAATGTATATATAAGCTATGGAAAAAGTAAGTGCACTAAAGCCCCTAAAAACAAGAAAAATAACAAAAATACAAAAAAAATAAATAAAGAAAGTGCAATAAGGCTCCTGAAACAAGAAAAAGAACAAAAAATGTTTAAAACTAAAACACTCGTGTGGTAAGGTGTGAAATCTGACCCATGGATCTATAGTCAGGGTGCGGTCATGCCGCTCCTGCACTCGTAGCGTGTCAGAAAGTGGGTCCGATGGACCCAACGTCCATCCACATGAACTTCTCCGCTTCGGTACTCTGTCGGCAACGCTTCCTTCTCTGGTACACTATAAAGAGTGCACCACTGATGTCCGCATCATCTACACTCGGGCGGGTAAGGTCAAACCCCTTTCCTACCGACCCTGACATAGTGTGAGACGCAACCCATTGGTATACAGCCATCGTGCGCTCATGAATCCACTCGGTCTAGACATTGGAGTATCCTACTGATACTACAAAGTTTAGGGACATTCACCCAGGGACCCCTGTGGTGCCTTGTAACCTCAATAGTTTCCGGTGTCCATAAAATCATCCGCCAGCCACAACAAGGCTACAGGACTACATCTCTGGTGTCGCTAGGGAGTAGATGTAATGTGTCACACAATACACAATGCACGAATCACACTATCCAAGACATGCATCAAACCTGCGTGTATGCGGGGTGACCCTATCTCATATAGAGTCCCCTAAGTGTCTCAAGGAGAAAAGCTATGAGCAATTGTCATCCACGACAGGCATACAAATGATGTGTATGGGCATATAAGTGGGCATGATATCCATTACACCAAGCATATTATCAGTGTGTCCTATTAGGCCAAGCACATCAGCATGTTATCAGACATATCATGATATAATCGTCACTAATTGACACATCATACATAGGAAGTGGGAACCGAACGACAGGCCCTACCATAAATATAGAGGTCTATGTGGTGTGGCCGACATTAAACTATCATTAGCTCATCATGTAGCCTGTACATAAAAATCTAATAACTGGATGTAAGGCATGGATAAGATACATATACCAAGGCGGGGTCCACTGGGAATGACACGGATGGACACCCACATGTGCAACATGTTTGTCACTAGGCTATCAATTTATTGGGCACCCGTCCCTCTGATGATATCCCAAGGCGATCAAATTATTATTGGCATCACTATAATTACTCCAATAAGATAGTCTGCACCGTTTGAACAAAGCCGATGTAATTTGACAGTTATAAATCATTGCTTAGTAACTAGGACGTGATCCTGTGCTTGTGTAGGGCTGTACATCGAGCTGAGTCGAGTCGAGGTGGGCCAAGCTCGGCTTGACTCATCCATGCTATACTCGAGTTCGAGCTTGAGCTCGCCCTCGAGCTCAACATTGAAGCTTGGCTTGTTTGCCAAAGCTTTCGAGTCGAGTTTACCTTAGTAGGGTGAGGGAAAGAAAAAGAGGGAATGGGGACGGGTTGGGTCGGGTAGGATTTTTTAGTAAAAACTTTTAAGTTTTAACTTCATTTTTAAGAAACTTAAATATATATATATATATATATAATATTTAATATTAATATAATATATATAATATATATTATTAAAATATATTACTCGAGCCGAGTCGAGCTCGAGCTTCGAGTCGAGTCGAGTTGAAATACACCATGGTCGAACTTGGCTTGAACTCAACTCGAGCTTTAGTAAACAAGCTTGACTCGCCTTGAGTCGGCCTTTCAAGACGAATCAATCCGAGCCGAATCGAGCCGAGTCGAGCGAGCTTTTCTAGCTAGCTTGACTCGTGTACAGCCCTATGCTTGTGGCCCATCTGAGTCTTGGAATTTCATCATTTCAGGTAAAGTACATGCCTTAATGGATTTAATACAACCATAGTATCAACATTACATAAAATTAATTGATTTAATAATTAATTTCAAACCTTGCAAATACATCTTGCATTGAATTTAGAATTACAGGGATTTTTAAATTCAGGGTGCCAAACATAGCCAGGGACTACAGGAATCCAGGAATCCAAGTCTAAGAGAGCCCTAAATCCAAGGGATCCCATATTCAGAGGTTCCTAAGTCTAAGGAATTGAAATCCAAGGAAATCACAAGTCCAAGGGATTCCATATCTAGGGGAATTCAAGTCCAAGGGGTTTCTACCGTCACAGTTCCCTGTGGTGCGGCCCACCTAAGATCTGGATTGGCCTGAACTTTAGGCCCTTAGCCCAACATGGCCTGAATGAAAGGATGGATGTTGTGTATGGCACATAAACATCAAGGTGGGTCGCACGAGTGGGACTCTATTGGCTGAAAAAGGGGTAGCACCCCTGCCCATTGTTTCCCTCAGTGCGGTCAGCATTAGATTTGGATCAGCCTGATTTTTGGACTCCTGGCCTAAAACGTTCTAACAAAACGGATGAGCGGAGTAGATAAGTCACATACATCAAGGGGTCCCACGAGTGGGCCCCATTCCACGCCCCAAGCTTGGTGTCTGCCCGCCCAAGGCACTGGTAACAGCGTCCCTCCTTCTTTTAATATTATATATTTTTTGTCATAACATAAAAGCAGGCCCAAGAGGAAGATCTACTCCATCCACTATGTAGGCCAACTCGAGAAGTGTCTAATGGGTCTGATTCGGACTAGTTTGGACGAACAGGGACCATATGGTGGGCCTTGGAAGATTTCAACATTAGAGAATTGTTTCCCTCCATGCAGCCCACTGACCTGACTCATTTTTCGTCCCATGGCCTGAAATGATCTGGAGAAACAGGTGGACTGTGTGGATTAAACCAATACATCATAGTGGGGTCCATGAATGGAACCTTCTCCTTAGCCAAAGGTTCACGTTGCTAGGCAGCAGCGCCCATGCACGTGAACTGTTTATTTATTTATGACTGGGGTCCACGCTTAGACGATCCTCACCATCCATCTTATCGACCAACTCTTCATGTACCCAAAGAGTCCAGACTCAGGCAGGTTCCACGGCATACATACATCACGGTGGGCCTTAGAAAGTTTTAACAGTGGAAATTTGTTTCCTCGTTGCGGCCCACTCTAGACTTGGATCTATCTCATTTTTTGGCCCATGATCTAAAATGATTTGTAGAAAAAGGTGGACGGTGTGGATCTAACATATACACCAAAATGGGCCCCACGAGTGTGGCACCCCCCTCCACGTCTGAATGGTTTTGACGTGGGGCTGGACCCTCCACGTCTGAATGGTTTTGACGTGGGGCTGGACCCTCCACGTCTGAATGGTTTTGACGTGGGGTGCTCCAGCCCACCATCCCTTCTAGTGTGGTCCACCTGATGGTTGGATCAGCCTCATTTTTGGGCTTTATGGCCAAAATAAGGTGTCAAAATGTATGGACAACATGGATGAAACATATTAATTATGGTGGGGATCACGGGTGGAGCCACCCCATTTGCTCTCATGGTTAGCCGGGTGCTGGTAGCAGCAGTGTCCAGGGACGCTGTTTGCACACTAGCGGTAGCTGCTGTACCCCATTTTTATTTTTATCTATGTTATTTGTACGTGGGGCACATGTGAGAGATTCGAACCATCCATCAAGTTGGCCAGCTCATGGTGGGCCATGGAGCTTTGGATCAAATTGATTTTGATGCCCTTCCCACCATCCAAATCTACATAAACCTAGCAATATGTTGGATTGGAAATAAATATCACTGTGGGCCATACAAGATGGTCCACGCTGTGATGGTGTGCGGGGCACACTCTCCAATAGTGTGTCCCACTTGTGGGCCCCATAACATAATAATCTTAGGAGAAAGAACATAAAAAAAAAGGAAAAAAAAATGAGGCATCGATTCGGCCATTGGAGTGGCCCCCCCCCACTATGCGGTCCACCATACAATCTATACATGATCAAGGTGGCCTCCACCAAAATGTAAAAATCACAAAGAAAGGGAGGGTTTTGACCCTCCCATGTACTCACAACGATGGATGAAGGGTTGGATCGGCTTAGATCGACGATCGGACGGTCCACCAAGTTCCTCTCCACCCCCAATCTCCTCTAATCTCACTTTCCTTTTCACTCTTCCTCCTAATCTCTTAATCTCTCCCAATTCTCTATCAAGCTCTTTCTTTTCTCTTAAGCCATCTTCTTAATGTTCCTTTCTTTTCTCCTTATATCTATTAATCTCTCCCTAATTCTCTCTAAACTTTTTCTCTCTCAATCTCTTTCTACTCTCTTGCTAACAAATGGTTGAAATGAGAGGGAGCTAGGGGATTTTGTGGTAGAACTTTTAGGATAGAGAGGGAATTAAAAGAAGATGAGGGTTAGAATGGGGAGAGAAAGAAGGAGAGAGGGATGGCTGGGCATGGGCAAGGCATGGGTTGCATGGGTCGTTTTGACTAATGAGGAGAGAGAAGTGATGTCTCGATTGATGGGTTGATTGATTGATGGATTGATTGAAGGATTGGATGACCTTGGGATTTGTTCAAGAAGGGCCCACCGCCCACGTGTGTTGAGCGGCCTACCCCGGATTGTGCCAAAACTGCAACTTTTAATCTATGAGTTGCAATGGGGCATGCCGTGCGACATTGGAATCGTAGCGCCCACGCGGTCGCTAGGGTACAAGTCTTGGGGTGTTACGGTACTAAAATAGGGTCACGATCAAAACTCGTCGATCTGGTCAGTCGGGAATGTGCCAACACTGAAAACGAAGCATACGTTCGGCCTCATAGGGATACAGGTCTTACATCTAGCTAGGTTGAATCTTTATTAGGAGTCAATCAATTACCTCTTCATCCATTGCTTCTTTGCTCAAAGGGAGTAGGTGAGCCTTCTCTCTATTTTCAATGCGTATTGGGTAGTGTTGTCATATGTGATCGCGTAAGCGCTTATGCTATCGCATATGCCATTTTGGACCAGTGGACTGCGAATGCCATGGTGTTATATTATTGTGCCGTTGGGGCTTATGCAGTTGCATAGAGAAGTGTGTGACCTCGTAAGTCATAGTTATGCGATGGCATAACTTCCCAATGGTTAAATTTTCAACTGTTAGATTTATTATTATTATTATTTGCTTCATTTTCTTTCACTTTTTGCCTATAGATGCGCACTCCCACCCCATAATTTTGACAGCTTTACTACTCTCTCTCTCTAATACTCTCATATCGTTTCTCTCTAGTCTCTTTAACTCTTACTCTCTTTCATGCTCTATAATTCTCATTGTCTTAAAACAACATACATAAAATTTATATGTTACTTTCACATTTTTGAGTATATACATTCATTTGAGTAGTTGTTAGTTGACTTGTTTCAGTCTAATAGTCTAATAAAACTTCAAAAACAATTCCCTACACATATAGCCTTTTTTACAATATATATATATATATATATATATATATATATATAAAACACACACACACACACGGAAATGCTCACCTCCGAACCAGTTCGTACGTACTACGTACGCACTTTTTTGAGAACCCATCATACGTGACGTGGATCCAAAATTTGAAACGTTCATGTGAAGCAGCACCTCATGAAAACCCCCAGGCCCAAGTTTTACTTTGATCTAAAACTTTGATTGGCCATGAAAAATGAAAACAGTTTTCTCCCTTGATTTGCATTTCTCTTTGCTATGGCCCAACAGAATTTTAGATCAGGGTGAAAATTTGTCACATGAGGTTTCATGGGATTCCGCATCACATGGACCGTTCAGATTAGACACCCATGGCACGTGTGCAAAGGTGTGCACGTGCGTAGGTGCGCAGGGGAGCATGACTCTCTCTCTCTCTCTCTCTCTCTCTCTATATATATATATATATATATATATATATATATATATATATGGGAAAATGTTCTATGCGGTCGGGCTCATGGGAACTTCCCATGAGGTCGAGTTGTGTGGGCCCACCGTGAAGCGTATCAAACATCTACCCCATCAGTCCGATGAACCATACCATGGTGGGCCTAGGGCTTAAAAATCAAGTCAATCCATCACTTGTGTGGGCCACACCACATACACTCCATTAAAACATTCATAATCATTTGTTGGGCCCACCGAGATGTGGTTTACAAATCCTTTCCATCCATTATGTGTGTCCCACTTGGATGAGAGGTCAGACCAAGTTTCAGATGCATCCAAATTTTAGGTGGGCCCCATCAAGTGCCTTTATATGTTTTAGGCATGTCTTCACATGATTTTAGATGGTATGGCCCACCTGTGTTCCATATACGGCTGATTTTTGGGATATACCACAATTTAAAGGGGACCCATCAAATGCATGGTGTTGATGTTCGACATACATCACGGTGGGGCCCACACAACTCGACCTCATGGGAAGTTCCCATGAGCTCGACCGCATAGAACCTTTTCCCATATATATTTCAAGTTTCCTTGAAAATTTTGGATTTTTTTTAGCAACAATAAAAAATGTTTGGGGGGTTGCCATTGCAAATGTGATTATGCCATTGTATAAGTGCACAATCCCTTGGGTTGCACAGGATCGCTTATGTGATTTGATAACAGTGGACTTGGGTGATGCCATGGTCTATTGAAGATCTTCTCTTGACTTGGCATAGTGGAGGGGTTGGGAAAGGAGGGGTGGTGTGGTGGCTAATCTTATTGGTAGCTTTATGGGCTAATGGTTGGAAAGGAACAATCGTTGTTTTCAGAATATGAGTGGGTCAGTGGTAGAGGTTGCAAGAAAATTGAGATCAATGTGGTGGAATGGGCATCATATTGACGATCTTCTCTTGACTTGGCACCGCGGAGGGGTTGGGAACAGAGGGGTGGTGTGGTAGTTAATCTTATTGGCAACTTTATGGGCTAATGGGTGGAAAGGAACAATCATTATTTTCGGAATATGAGTGGGTCGGTGGTAGAGGTTGCAAGAAAATTGAGATCAATGTGGTGGAATGGGCATCCTATTGAAGATCTTCTCTTGACTTGGCACAGTGGAGGGGTTGGGAAAGGAGGGGCTGTGTGGAGGCTAATCTTATTCGCAGTTCTATGGGCTAATGGGTGGAAAGGAACAATCGTTATTTTCGGAATATGAGTGGGTCGGTGGTAGAGGTTGCAAGAAAATTGAGATTGATGTAGTAGAATGGGCATCCTATTGATGTTTGTAATCTTTTCTCTATTTGCATTGTATTTTCATTCTTTGCCTTCTACTTTGGTAGGCCTTTTTAATAAGGTATCATTGTCTTAAAAAAAGGATGTTAATAGAGTAAGTGATAAGGTTTTAATAATAAAACTTGTGTTAGGAGAGGAGATGGTCATGGTTATTAGAGTGCATATGCGCCTCGGGTAGGATAGAAATCAAGAAGTAATTCTAGGAGGATGTTGATAGACTAATATAAGAAATTCCAAATGGAGAGAGGATATTTGTAGTGGAAGACTTAAATGGTCATGTAAGAAAAAGAAAGTAGAGGATAAAAGAGGGTCCATGAAAGATATGGTTTTGGGGAGAAATGAGATGGGGAAGCTATCCTTGATTTCATTATGGCTTATAGTCTAGCTCTAGCAATCTCACACATTAAGAAGAGAGATGAACATTTAATAACTTTTGAAAGTGGATCATATGCAAGCCAAATAGATTTCTTTTTACTTGGGAGGACAACGTTCAATATGTAAGAACTACAAGGTATCTGGAGAGAGTTTGCCGCACAACATATGTTAAATGTTTACATTAAGAGATGGAAGAAAGGTAATGAAATTAATAGGTATTCAAAACTAAGTGGTAGAATTAAAGTAGGTAAAATAATGTTATTCATAAATAAATTGATGGAAGAAGGAAAGTAGAATGTCGAGGAAGAAGTAAACGTTACGTGCAATGAGATGGCTGAGTGCATTAGGAAGGTGGCAAAATATATTTTAGTAGTATCTAGAGGGAAAAGTCAATTATACAAGGAAACTTAGTGGTGGAATGTTGATGTACAAAAAGCTATTAACAAGAAACATGCATGTTTCGAAGTGTGGCAAGGGACTACAAACAATGGAAATCTTGAACAATATAAAAATGCCAAAAAGATTGCTGAGAAAGTAGTAAGAAGCTAAACTTGAGGTTTACAATGATCTTTACAATAGATTGGGACAAGAAGGTGAGAAAGATGTCTTTAAATTTGCAAAAATGAGAAAGACGAAGAGTAAGGACCTAGATCATGTTAGATGCATTATGACTTATGAGCGATGATAAGAGGGTATTGGTCAAAAGACGGTAAGATCAAATAAAGGTGAAGAAGCTATTTTCAGAACTTATTGAGGGCTTATTTGGATACATCCTCGTAAGTATCTTTATTTATCTGTTTAATTATTATACTTATGGCAGCAAATAAGCTATTTTTTAAAATAGAAGTTGGTATGATAACCAACCTTTGTAAAAGTAGCTTATTAGCTTAAACTCATAGCCATAAAGATTGTTTTTTTTTTACTCTCTATCTCATCTCTCTACGTGATGGACAATCCATATTAAAGGTGCCCCGCATGATGGATTGTCCGCATCGAAGGTGGGGCCCACATGATGGATAGTCCACATCAAAGGTGGGCTCCACATGATGAGCAATGGACATTGAAGGTGGGCTCCACATGATGGACCATTAACATTGTGGTGGGCCTCACGTGATCGATGACCCACATCAAGGTGGGCACACATAATGGGCGGTCCACATCAATGGTTGGTTACTAATGATGAATGACCCACATCCAAAGCAGGCTTTGCATGATGGACGACCCACCTCGAAGGCGGGGCCCACACAATGGATAGTCCACCCCAAAGGTGGGCTTTACATGATGGGTAGTGGATGTTGAAGTTGGGCCTCACCTTTTGGATGACCCATATCAAGGTGGGCCCCACTAATGGATGGTCCACATCAAAGGTCAACCCCTAATAATGAATGACTCGCATCCCAAGGTGGACCCCACATGATAGATGGTCCACAACAAAGGTGGGCTCCACATGATGGGTGATGGACATTAAAGGTGACCCCTACGTAATGGACGATCCATATCAAAGGTTGGCCCCTCGTGATGGAGGCCACATCCGAGGTAGGCTCCACATGATGGAGGCTCACATCAAAGTTGGGTATGGCATGATGGACGGTCCACATAAAAGGTGGGCTGCACATGATGGATGATCCACATCCAATGTCTTGACATGATGGATAGCTCACATCCAAGGTGGCCCCATGAGATGGATAGCCCATATCAAAAGTGGGCTTGCAAGGTGGATGGTCCATATTGAAGGTAGGCCCCACATGATGGATGGTTCACATTGAAGGCAGGGCCAAGGTGTGCCAACGCAGTGAATGGTCCACATCAAAGGTTGACCCCACATGATGGACAATAGACGCTAAAGGTGGACCCCACATGATTCATGAATAAGTACAAATTGGAAGATATTTAAAAAATAATTGGGGAGAGGAAAGAGTGGATAAAGATTAGTGGAACAGATTTAAAAAACTAATGTGAGCTTTAAAAAAAACTACTTATGTGATGTTGGAAACCAAACAAAACTTTTCTACTTTTTGGTTGATAAATATGCTATTTACCAAACATACCTATCTGATGAATAAGTAGAAAAAAGAGAAAGATTAATGGTAGAGATTTAAAAACACTTATGTGATGTTGGAAACCAAACTAACTTTTCTACTTTTAGGCTAATAAGTATGTTATTTGCCTCGGTGGTAGACTCACGCGAGTTTAGGTCATGGGTTCGAGTACCATTGTGGTGAAAAACCACTTGGTGTGAGTCCATGGTGTGTAGGGTGTGTGTGTGTGTAAAAAAAAAGTATGTTATTTGCCTAACATACATATCTTATGAATAAGTAGAAACCAAGATAAACTACTTAAGATCCAAGCGGGCCCTAAACGAAAATATCTCTGAGAGCATTAGAGATAAGGAACCGTTAACTCAAATAGCATTGGAGTCCATAGATACCATCGTAGGATTTAGGTATCTTACATGAAAGAAGCTTTGGAAAAGATGGAAAACTTGAAAGGCCCTTGGGTGTATTAATAGAGGATTGGAAGTGTATGGGAGATCGGGTTATTTTGGTTGATAAAGTTGTTCAACAAGATTTTGAGATTGAAGAAAATGCCAGAATATTGGAGGAAAGATTCCTTTTTACCTATTTATAAGAATAAAGGAGACATACGGAGCAGCTTCTGATGGTGGCTCGTCTATGGTTCCTATGGAGGGAAATGAATATAATGGATGTTTCAGGAATCGTGTGGGGCAAGTAGAGGAAGTCTTTAAGACAGCAAAATGGCATGTAATAGAATGGACAGTGGCCTCGAAGGCTGTAGTTCGGTTTCAGGCAAATTGGGCTGACCTATAAGGGCATTTGGGTTGTTGTATAGTTTTTCTGTTCTGTATATTCTGCCTTTGGGATTTTTCTTTGTAAAAATTTCTCGTTGTTAAAAAAAAAAAAAACAGAGCTGCACTAACTATTGTTTGAAAACACATGACCTGTACTATGAAACTTTTGGAAAGAGTGATTGACCCACATGAGATGAATGTATCAGAAAATTAGTTTGATTTTGTGCTAGGGAGGTCTATCACTGAAGCTATTTTCCTACTTGGACAATTGCTGGGGAAATGTAGTGAGAGTAGGAGATGTGGTCTTGAAAGAGTTAATATGGTGGGGATTGGGAGAGGAGTATCACCAGTATGTAACAAGATGAGGCAAATGTGCAACAGACACCAAAATCTAGCCAAACACAATTAGTTGGGCAAGGCTTTATGACAACGACGTCGGCGACTTCCATCTCAATTAATCATCATCACCATTCAATCTGCAAGTCCCCTAGGACTTGGAAGTTTCACTGTGCAATCGGGTCTAAGATTGAAACATTACAACTACTAATATAGCTGCTATCCAAATTCATCATTATTGTTGCTGTCTATAACATGCGATTTGTGTATGTGCTCTGATGCTTTTGTTGGTTTTTGTGATTATATTGCAAAGAATTCATTAAACATGCTTCTGTCTTTGTGGCAGGTATAATTTGAAGAAGCTGACATACGAGGAGAGGAAGGCCAAGCTCATTGAGCGGTTGAATGTGCTGAATGCAGCTGGGCGGGATGATGATGATGATGAGGATGAGTGAAAATATCAACTCAATTAGGCAGTTGTCTTTTTTTTTTTTTGGGTACTTGTGCTGTACACTCATTTAGGCAGTTTTCGATAATTGCTACATTTGGGACCCTCAATTGTGTGGTCGGCTGTTTCCGTTGGATGTTTAGATGGGTGAGAATGCTTCTGTCCTTTTAAATTTTTTTTTAAAAATAAAATTAATTAATTATTTTTTATTTATATATATATATATATATATATATATATATATATATATATATATATATATGAAGGAATATGATGGATTTTCTGTTGTTGCTGCTGCTGCAGCTGCTTCCTTGTTCAACTGTGCGGCCAAGTTATGGTTGCACTATTTTTTCACCATTTGACGATGGCATTGCCATGTCATTCATGGCACATGTTGGAATCTGGGCCATTCTTCACTTGGAGTCCACAGTCGTCATGACCCGGAGAACATCCAGCTTATAATCACCAAGTGGGGCCATGCGTGTGATAAAGATAAGACTGTTGGTTTTTATGTGATTTTGTGCCATTTGTAGGCACTGAATTCTCTGGTTTATCCTTGACTGTCCTGTCCGTCACCTTAAATTGAATCTCGGTCAGAAGATGATGATACAGTAAATGGTGCGGGTGCAACACCCCTGATGGTATTCTTGTTATTTTAATATGCGGTAATTTTTCGTATTAGACAAGTGAGTCCCACTATTTCATTTTTGTTGTTTGAATTGCTGGGTTTCAAGGAATATATGCCTGCCTCTGGTGGTGGTGTGGAATGTTGGAAATTACGGGCCATTGTACTTATTGTATTAGTTACAGTTGTATTTGTGCTGGGCCTAAACTTTTGCTCCGGTTGTCAGATGATGGAGACACTTATGGACAGAAATGTTCAGATATGGGCAATCCCTGCGTCTCTTTGGGGTTGTGTATCCCAGTCTATATTCCTAGCTAAGGGCAGGCCAGGTATTCGTCTCTATTTCTTACAATTTATACAAGAGTCAATCAGGAAAGGTTTCGTGTGACCAATGAGTTGCGCGTGGTGTATTTGAAGATCCTCAGAAGCATGTAAAGAGGATATTGCGGCAATACAATTGGTGTTTATCAAGCAATGCCAAATCATTCATTAAGGGAGTTGTCAAGTGAAAAGTTATTGCACTGAAGCAATTAATAATGTAATTCTTTACATTTACATTCCTTAGTGTAATCCATAGCCGTTAGCTTTAGTTGTAATTCTAGTCTATGATCATATATTGGATTTAGTTACGAGTATCAAAGAAAGTTTTCTATCTAGAGAAGTGTTCTGTAGTTGTTTTTTGCCACTGACTATAAGAATTTTCTTTTTGTTTTTATTTGTATTAAAGAGAGAAAGTCCTTTCATACGGAAGGTAGAGATGTGACTCATTTTTAGAGGATGAACCCCACACTTTGTCTATTGCCTAATCATCTAAAGCAACAACATGCAAGTGGTTGAATAAGCAACAAATCTTATTAGAACTTGGTCATATAATATTGATTTCCGACGTATCTGCCTTTCCTAGTGCTTGGGGTCATGGTTGTTCGGTTTGAATTGAACTTCACATTTAACTCTGGCATGCCTGCACTAATCATGTGACCAAATTTGAAATCGAACCACAACACAAGTTTGGCATGCCTGGTGGAACACTAACAAAATACTTGGTTGTTAGAAATATTCATTAAACACTGGCCATGCAAGAAAAAAAAAAAAAAAAACAACACATGTTTGACACGCTTGATGGTACCCTCGCTTTTGGTTTACTTATCGGTGCAATATTGCCAATTGACCAATTGAAAATATGAATAGAAAAAGCAATTAAAAATTTGGGACTAAACCCTTATATAATCACATTACCTCTGAACGAGGAAGTGCCTATTCAAGTGGTCCCAAATCATTGAATCTAAACAATAGTCTAACGCTTAGTCCCGCAAATCAGGATGAGACATTAACCTCTTAGACTGCACCTCTTGAAGAGAGAACGGTTGGACTCCATGATGTGCAAATGAGTATTTAACACGTTCAGGAATATGGAAGAACTCAGGTAGAGTTAGTACATGCTTAAGCCGAGTAGTTTCATATTCAAACTGAGAGTGTGAACTAATGAATGGCTAACCAGACCGAACCCATGCATCGAGTGATAGCCATTATCACCGAAAGATCACCTACGACAACATAGTATAATGCCGAAGGAAGTTTTGTCGGTAGCATGGCTCAACCGCCACTAATATTTCTCCTTCAGCGAAGCTCGCCTTCTGTCCTAATGCAAGAGGGGCGGAATGCTCCATTGCACACCGAGTTCAGGCTGCCAGAGCGGGAGGTCAGAAATTTTATTCCTGAAATTTGGAATCAGGGTATGCCGGGGGAACAACCTTTCCAGCATTTTCCTAGAAATTAGTTATTTTATGAGGGACAAAACCGGGTATGTCCTGATCCATCGCCTATGGTTGAACCAAAATGGATAGATCATGACTAGATCATGCAAATGGTCCAAGAGGTTGTAAGCCAAGTCATCGGCTGCAAATACCATCACAGTCTACCATAAACCTTATCTCGAATGGATTAATCGACAACACCCATTGCCGATGAATTATCAACCGAAATTTTCCCTATTTTCGGGTGACCTTGGTCAATCGACGATCGAGCACGTAGGTTGATTTACTATGCAGTGTGGTGAACTAGCTAACAATGAATATCACAATTTGCAACTATTCGGTCATTCATTGACGACATCAGCCTTTACTTGGTAATCCAACTTATTGCCAAACTTAGTTCATACCTGATAGGATATTAAAGAGAAGTTCTATGCCCAGTTCTTTTTCAAGGACAGAGAGATGACTATGTCCGATCTCGCATGTTTTCGACAGTTGCCAAGGGAATCTTATGAGAATTACATTACTTGGTTCAAAAGAGAAAAAAGCTGAGGCTGAATTTGTGCAACTTGCGTAAGATAGCCTGGAATACAAACTCCGAAAGAAATTCATTGGAATGGAGTTTGCCGATTTATATGATTTAACCAGGGAAGTTTCTAAGTATGAGGAGCTAGTCCAGGAAGGAGCTAGACAAAAGGATTTGTTAATCGAAACTTATTATCACGACCCCAACTATGAGGTTGTGATTCTCAAAGTAGTGACAAAAAAGTCACTCATTTGTTCAGCGCTGATCAAGGCGAAAACAACTGCGCCGACAACACAAAAGGCCCATAAGATATACACCTTTGATATCACCCGTGTTGATGAGATATTTAAAATACTGTTAGCAGGAAAGTTCATCAAAGTGCCCAGTAATCACAAAATACTCATGGCCAATGAATTAAAAAAGGTCGAATATTGTAAGTGGCACAGAATGCGTTCTCACTTCACTAATAAGTGTGTTGTGTTCAGCAATGCCATTCAGGACAACATCGATCACAGACTGTTGAAATTCCTCATAAAAGGAGAAGAAGCAATGCAAATAGATATTGATCCATTCCTACCTAATCTGAACGTCAACATGGCTATAGTGAACCTGTGAAGATTAGATCAACCAAGGTAGAGAGTTGATCTTGGTCTTGGTCATTACCATAGTGCACTGTGACGACTAAGATCGGGATGATTCTAGTCCTACACCAGAACTACAAGTTTTATAGAACAATCGAGAGCAACGCAATGCGATGGTTGAGCGTCACTATTATGCAACGATGTGTTAGAATGGCCCAGGATGTGGAAGTTCCACCTCAACCAGCAAGGCAAGTCGAACATGCAACTCTAAGAAGGACTGATAGGATAGATACCGATCAACCGAGGAAAGTGTTCACACCCCTCGACTACCAGCTTCGACAGAGAATTCTACGTCAAAGGATGGTCAAACCTCCACCGACTCAGAGAAGAGTCTGGAAAAGGGTCATGCATCCCAAATTCCCAGCTGCCCCAAATGCAATGACTCGAACGCAAAAGTGCTAGTGGTAGCAACATCAAGAGGCCATGAGAAGACAATTAGCAGAGGTCGAGAATACACCTCAACCAAGGGCTGTGCGGTCGTGACCATTCTAGAGGGTTCCTCAATCGAAGGAACAACTAACCGTGAACCGTAAGCAATATTGGTGATTGTGACGATTTATCTGATTATCTTAACGATGAGCGATTTTCAGGGGAGTATCTCCTAATTGAGGAACTAATGGTAACAACCGAAGCGTTGGACGTATCGTCACTCATTTTCAAATAGGTAGAGGCAACTTCAATAACCAATGAGAGTACCGAACGTTCCGGTATAAGTTGCGATGAGCATCACGACTTGGAAACACTTAAGGGGCAATATCCACGTTCAGAAATTGTTTTCGGATCATTGCCACCTTTGGTATTTGATTGCAACATGATACTCACCCTTCCATCCAGTTTTCAAGCCAGACCATCCCAGCCAAGTTAAATGATGGGCGATGTGGAAGAACTTAATCCCCCTTGTAGCAAAACAACATGTTTCTTTTTCGCCGAGAGATGCTAAAAAGGAGAGCTAAAGAAACTATGCCAAATAATCAAATAAAATACTGAATAATAAATAAATCAGAGATCTCAATTGACTAAGTATTGAAACGTTGCTTTTAATTGATTCGTAGGACAACCTTCACCTAAAAAGTTTAGACAAGACAACCTTATTTCATGAATACTTTTAAAATCAAAATTCCAAACTTTGCAAGAGAAAATAAAATTAAATATTACAATCATTCACCACTTCAACTGAAATGAAAAATACAATCATTCACCACATAAAAGATAAAAGCATTCACCTCAAACACAGAGAATTATAGTGGTTCGTTGTGTCAACAACTGTTCTAAAACAAACATTCCTACTTCACTCCCAAAGTTACTCTCCACGTAATCTTGACTTTCACTATATATAAGGTTTTCTCAGGGTCACCTTAAAACTTGATACAATTGTGATTTTACTCGGCTGTCACAAACAAAACCCTTACTGAGATTTTCAGGCTATCTCAGACAAAACCTACACTGAGATTTTTTGGCTATCTCAGAAAAACCAAAATAAGAATTGAAGGTATACTTATCTTCACTGTAGAAGAAACTGTAGCCGAAGAACCGCTTTTCTTGAATGTCAAATGTTCAATGTTCAGTCATATAGAAAAGGTCCAAGGTTCTATTGATTTTAATTAAGTTTAAACCAATGGCTACTTAAGTTAATTCTCTTAAATCTAAAAAAGAAGAGTAGTATTCACTGTCTTTAGAATCAGAATGATAGAGTTTGAGATTAAGGGAATCAAACAAAAGCTATAAAAAATAATTTATAAATACCGTTCAATAGCTTGTGAAAAGCTGGAGCTTCTCTCTCTTGCAGAAAGATTTTAATAATTATAATTGATATTTCGGATTGAGTGAGAACCTCAATTTATAGGCAAAGAAGTTGAAACTTCGACTGACCTAAGACAGTCTTCGACTAGCCCTAGCACCGAATTCTGTTCCAATGGATTTTCAGATTTGAGCAGGAGAAGATTTAACCAATCTTCGACTGGTCAAAGGCCCAGTTCGACTGGTCGAAGGTGGTCTTTGACTGGTCGAAGATGCCAAAATTTGAACCGATTTAGTTGTTGGACTCCAAGCCGAGAATCCTAGGGCTGGTCGAAGATCCTCCTTCGACTAGTCGAACAAACTATTTGACTGGTCGAATTTGCAACAGAATTTTAGTTTTGCTTCAATTTATACTAGGACTGGCCGAGAAAACATTAGACTAGCCAAACCAAACCTTAGGCTGGTCCAATTACAACCAATCACAAATATAAAAATCCAAATTAAATAACTTTTGAAAGCACCTAAACCTAAGGTCTTTACAGGGTTTATAATACTTGAAATGACCGAACTTCTTTGTCTTTAACTTGATTAGAGACTTCAACTTTTCTATGGAGCTTGATCTTCTATTAGAACATCAGTTGATCTTGACTTCATCTTGTCTTTCGAGCTTGATCTTCTATTAAAACATTAGTTGATCTTGACTTCATCTTGTCCTTTTAGCTTGAACTTTGATGTTGAAGCAAACTTGAAGATCACTTGACAAGTTGTTTTGACTAAATGAAATTTGACAACTAAAGTGTGCTTTAATCATTATAGCACTTACAGATGCGATTGAGGAAGCACGAAGAACAATGAGATACCATAGGTAAATACTATTACTGTGGAGTCAGGAGAGTCATCCGAGAGAGTGGTCATAGAAAGGCCCACTCATAATATTACTCAGCATCTTAAACCACTGTACATATTCGCTTATCTCGAGGGCTGCCTAGTCACCATATTCTTGGTTGACAATAGGATCGCTGTTAATCTTCTCCCAGCAAGAATGATGCCAAAATTGGAAAAAACTATGGCCGATCTGAATCCTTCTTAGGTAATGATCAATAACTTCATCAGACATGTTACCAACACATATGGTGTGCTACCAGTCGACTTGATCGTAAACACTAAAAGAGTATTGGCTCCTTTTTTCGTAGTCGATACCTCGTCCAGTTACAACATGTTGCTCGGGAGGGTCTGAATCCATTCCTTTACATACATCCCATCATCCCTATATTAGTTTATAGTATTTTGAAATCAAGATAAAGTTGAATTGGTACTAGCTGATGACAAACCATTCTTGGCTACCTCAAATGTGAATGGGGCCTATTACTATGGAGAAAAGTGGGATTAATTTACTTTATCGAAAGAAACAAGCATGGAGGACCAACTGAGATATCTATAAAAAAGAACCCAGATAGCATCGTGCGGGATGTTACCGCTGTTAAATGTCAAATATTGTATATGTTTCCCTGTTTATATCTTAGTTTTATGAACATGATAATGCTTAATTGGTATATTTTTTACATGTTTATATTGCGAGGTGAGTTTGAGAGCTTGGATTGAAAAGAATGTTAAAAGCATAGATTTGATGATCAAGAATCATCAAGGCAAGGGATGGATCTTAAGAAATCAAGATTGAAGATTTTAAGACCTCGAGATTCAAAGAAACCGAGTAGAGAAGGAAGGAAATCAAAAGTGCGAAGTACAAAAATTCAGAAAAACTGAACTTCACTGTCAATGACATCAAACACCCTTCGATCGCATCGAAGTGAGTGTTCGATGACATCGAAGATGGTTCAATTGCATTGAGAATTACATTAAAATCAAGTTTTCTTGCTGGACTAATTGGGCCCGTTTCTCTATGACATCGAAGACCCGTTCGATTGATCGAAGACCTGTTTGATGACATTAAAGTTAGTTCGATGACATCGAGATTTTTGGAGATTTTTGAAAAAACTCGCTGGAACATTCTGGATACTTTGTTAATTAATCGAACTTAGTTCGATGACATCGAATATTTGTTCGATGACATCGAAGGCTGTTCGATGTCATCGAAAGCTTTATGCTAAGTGCATAAAATTGAGGCAGTTTCCAAAGTCGATCCATGAAAGCTTATAAATATGGGTTCTTCATGGAGTTTTAGGAATGAATGAGGGTTCAAGGAGCATAGCAAAAGGGTGGAGCAGCCTCCTAAAGAGTTTTCCTTCTTCCTTAGTTTATTTTTAATGTTTTGTTTAAGAGTTTTAGTCTTAATCATGTCTATGGTTAACTAAACCTCTTAGCTAGAGCTAAGAGGTGAAGCTTGTAGTTTGTGTGGATGTTTATTTTACTTTGATTCAAGTTTATGTTGAACTTCATTGATTTTTAGTTTGATTCAAGGAATATTTTCAATTTTCTATGGTTTATTGTGACTCCAATTACAGTAGATGCTGTGAGAGTTTTGAATATCTTCTTATTTGTTTTAAGTTATGAGATCTGTAAAATTCGTGATTCACCATTGTCTCCTGGGCATGGTGGATGGTTGAATTCCCTTCCGATCATCACAATGGTTCTTCATGTGAGAACTAATTCAATGAAAAGTTCCAGATTGTTTTAACTATTCCATCTTCCAACTGGATACGATTTTGATTCCAGTTGTATTTATTCAATTAAGTAAGGTAGCATCTTAACAACTATAAGTACATCTTGTCAATCTGAGTCGGCTTGACCTGAAACTTGTACCAGTGCGACCGCGCCGTCACCGCGGTTTCGACGCCATGTCTCACACGCCGATGCGATACCCGGGCTAGGAGATGTGGGTCCTCGTTCAGTTCGAAGAAAACGCGCGTTGCAATTCCAAGAGAACATGTCCCATCAATCGAGTACACATTAATCAATCATGTCCCATCCCCAAGTATAACCACCCCTCCCCTAAAGTCAACTCTCTCTTACAACCAAGTACACCCATCCATCACTCACCATCCCTCTCTCCCATCACTTGTCTCCCATCACCCCCCTCTCTCTCTCATTCTCTCTCTCCATTTTCGGGCAACTCCATGAGAGTCCAACGTCTATGGCTTCCATGGGAGAGAAGCTAGTATAACCTACTCCCTACCACCCAAATCCAACCCTTCAAAGCCGATCTCAACCATTAGATCAACCCCCTTGAAGCTCTAAAGCCGATAGACGGAAGGAGGAAGAAAAATTCGTTATTTTGCTTGGATTTGATGATTGAGGGCCAACATATGGTGGAACCCATCTTGATGTATGATTTGTATGAGGGGCCCATAGTGGTGGGGTCCCTTCGCTACTCCGATCTCTCTTTTTCTCTTTCTCTCTCTTGATGTGTGGCCCACCAATGATGCATGCGTTTCATCCATGCTATGGAGCCTACCTTGATGCAATGCCTCATCTAAGCCGTTCGTAGGACTGGACGATCAGGAAAACACGTATATCAGCTATCCATCTAGTGGGTCCCTGTAACGCCCTAAAAATCAGTGGTCGAGCAGGAGCCTAACTCCCGAGTTCCAATGCATCACTTATGCAACATAGATAATGATGATTAAATGTTGTCTATATTAACACATTAAACATGAATGAGATTACACTAAATCAGCATATCACACTCCAGAGACAGTTAAATTATGCAAACGGAAGACTGTGATAAGTATATAGAACGTATAAGTGGTTGTAAGTCCCCAGAGTATGAACATGATACCAGGTCAAATAATTACATGTTTGGTTCCAAAATATATAAAATGATAAAGTGTAATGTCATCTAATCCATATCCATATAGCCCCGGTGATGCAACTACAGGTCTACATAGACCCGCCAGAGAATTGTAAATAGGAGAACTCCTCCTCGTCGTCATAGAAGTCAGGTTCCACCTTGTAGGTCTGGACATCACCTGAAACTACAACAGAGTCTGGTTGGTGTTTTAAAACGACGTCCCAGAGTGGGAGTGAGTGATCAACTCAGTGGAGCTATAAGGCAAAGGTGTCAGTGCTATGATTTGATTCCTCTTTGATTGTCAAATTTTGTGTGTCAAAACTTCTTTGTATGTCTTGTGTTTATATCTTGATAAATATGTTCAAGACACCACGTCAACATTTGAAGTTTAGTTCAAAGAATTCTTCAAGCTTCATGATAGTTCAAGCTACAATGTAGAAGATATTAAAGAAGAGCTCCAGGTCAAGACTAACGATTCAAGTGCAAGAGGAAGTTCAAGATTCAAGTGCAAGAGGAAGTTTAAGATTCAAATATAAGTACGGGACTCAAGTGCAACTTAAAGTGACATTAATTTCAAAACTTGTGAAGTAGTCAAGCTACATTAAGAAGAACTCAAACTTCTTAATGATCAAAATCTAAGCAAATGAAGTGTTCAATGTCTATACTTAATGTCCCAGGTATGATAAACCTTAAATTGACCTTAGGGTAGGTCACTTTGGCTACATAATTCATTTGAATATTATTACATGATTTTGGTTTATTCTAAGACCAGTCCTAGACCTTGTTCGACTAGTCTTAGCACTGTCTCGACCAGTCTAAGAAGTTCCAATACCAGTCCTAGAATTGTTGCAATTTATCGAATTTTTTAGTTCGGCTACGACTAGTCCTGGAGTCTGCTCGACCGGTCATGAGATGGTCTCGACTCGACCTTCGACCAGTCGTAAAGCTACGACTCAAACTCTAGCGACTAAATCAAGTGTCACACGACCAGTCGTAGAGGGGTCTCGACCGGTTGTGGACTGCCTTCGACCAGTCGTGGACTGCCTACGACCGGTCGTACAACGGTCTGAAGCGATCGCGCTCAAAAATTCAAAAATCAGTTTATTCTTGGACCAGTCGTGGTGGCCCTAGGACCAGTCGAAGATGAATTTCTTCAGCTATAAATTGCACATGAATTTTAGAGTTTTTACATTGAAAATTAAGTGAATTCAAGGCTCCACTCTGAGATAAGTTTTGTGTTTGTTTTTAAGCTATTTTGTGCATAATTGCTTTCTCTTTTTGCTAGCTTATTTAATTTGATTTTGTTCCTATATTCCAATCTCATTTGAAAAGAGGAATTGCCTTATTCCTTCTTCTTGGAATCAAAATCAAATATAGCTACGCCCAACTAGTTTAAATCTAAAATCAATTAGAACTTAGAACCATATTAAAGTGAGTAGTGGACATTGAACTTTCAGAAAATCCATGCCATTCACCACTTTTATATCGCTATGTGAGGACATGGGGTCAAATATGAGACGATTTGGTTAGTCGAGTAAGTCATACGGTGTGTCCAATAACAACCAACACTCACCGTTAAACCCCATGCACGTAGCTTGCTGTGAAAATTTGAATGAATTGAGTTATTTTGTGTGAAGTCCACTTTACTACTTGTAATTGTACGATCCGCTCTGATCATTGTGCTTAACATGCCCTGCTAGGATTAAGGTAAAAAAATGGGGCAGATCTGTTAATCGAATGGGCCATAATATCTGATCAAGCATCAATGGTGGCATGTAGTGGCATTCACTATTTACGAACTCGCCATCCATTTCTCAACCGGCATCCGACGCCCGTTATGTCGAAATGTGCCGTCCGAATGTCTTGAAATTTGGCGAACATGCATCATTTTTCGTGCTCTTTCCTGTGATCCAGTTTGGCCGATCTCTCGAGGATGAATAAGATGTTCTTTTAATGGCTAATATACTTCAAAATTCTAAAATAATATTTGTACACCTCTAATAAAAAAGTTACCGGGCAGTTTGGACTTAGAACCTAAGATCTTCATGATGATCGGTTTACCGTGATGTTCTTGTGGCCCGTTTGGCGGATCTGAATATGACTAGGGGTCAGATGACTAGTTAAAAATAAGCGAACTTGATGGTTAACACTTTTACTATGTATGTAGGTGGGTATACGGTCAGTTTCGTAAACGGATAATATGTAAAGCGGGTTTCAGGAGGATTAGGGGTAAAACATGTGTATCGTCGGATTAGAGTGTCTTATTCACACGTATAGGTTTCTCAGATTGTAATTCTATTGGTGGGTTAAGCATATTCATATGGTGTGAACAAGATGAATGGACTAGAATCTTGGTCTGATAAGTGTATCGATGGATGTAGGGATCAAGTAGCTAAATTAATGTGATCTAAGGGCTGGAATTCGACGTGTACGGTTAATTTATGATAATTAGAAATGGTATAAAATTTTGCATTAAAAGGATAGTGAAAACCACGTGATCTAGAATCAAGTGGCCTAGGCAATGGCGTTTTCATAATTATTACTGATATGAGGGTTTTGTGAAATCTAATAGTTCTAGATGATTATACGTCATTTTCTAAACAATTCTTACAAAAGGATTTATATTTAATTCATTTTAAATAAAGACTTGTTCACTGATTTAGTTAAAGGAAGGTACATATATCAAACTAAATGGGCAATGGTCAGACAACTTGATTTATCGATGAATATCATTCATAATCGGTCAGATTCATGTTGGAGGATGGATGTAAGTTTAGGTTGACTAGATTGGTACCGTACATGTATATATAATAGGTTAAATTTATAGTAACACTCAAGGACTTTCAATACTCGGGTATTGAAAAGTTCGGGGTGTTATAGATAATTGGTATGAAATTACTAATAAAATTATGCACACTAATGGGTGATTCATAATTAGTGATAAATCAAATGACAGACTGTTCAAATGCACTAGCCCAAGCCTTACTGCGCCTTGACATTCTAAATGTTGGATAACTTTGATGAGGTAGAATTAATGCATATAACCCGAGATCACAACATGGACACCAATGAAATGGCGCAACTGGCAGCAGGGCTGGATATCCTAAAAGGATCGATCGAAAGGATGGTCACCATGTAAAGAAGGGATTTTACCTTCAGTCTTCGAGAAAGAGGCAATCATAGAAATATGTTGAGTTGAGATAGAAGAGGATGACTAGAGAGCTCCCCTCATGTGTTATCTTCAAAGCCCACTGATCAAAGCTAACAGAAATATGAGGAGATCGGTCGTCAATTATATCATGATTGATAGTGAGTGGTACTGGAAAGGGTCCGATGATGTGCTACTGAGGTGCTTAGCTAAAAGAGAAGCTATATTGGCAGTGGGTGAGGTTCAAGAAGGATTAAGTGGATCCCATTAGGCTGGGAGAAAGATGAGGCTTGCACTCAGATGCTATGGATGTTTCTGACCGACAATAATAGCCGATTGCATTTGATATGCCAAAGGATATGAAGGATGTCAGAAAAATGGGCCGATACAGCACGTGCCTGTGGCCAAGATTCACCCGATTATGAAGCCATGGCCTTTCCGGGAATGGGCAATCGATTTGATAGGTCAAATCTATCTACCCTCGTCGCACACGAACTCTTCATCATTGTGGCCACTGATCATTTCACCAAATGGGTGAAGGCAATACCTATGAAAGGACTTAGCCACAGGGAGATTATTGATTTCATTGAGACCCATATTATCCACAGGTTTGGAATTCCTGATAATTACCATGGATCGGGCCAGCATTCTCAGCGAAAGAGGTTAAAGCATGGCTGACCAGTACAAAATTAAGATTATTCATTTGACACCATACTATACATAAGAAAATGGCTAGGGCGAGGCTAGCAACAAAGTAATAAAAGAACATATTGAGCAAAATGATTGAAGAAAATTCCTGAGAGTGTCATACAAAACTGCGCGAGGTACTTTGGGCACATATGAATTAACCTCGTACTAGTACAAAGATGAGTCCGTTTGCAATAACATACGGACACAAAGTAGTAGTGCCTTTGGAAATCATTGTGCCATCATTAATGATCGCCCATCAAGCCGAGTTAACCCCTCTCGAGTTTACAAAGGCCATGGTGGTCGAGTTCGAAAGGTTAGACGAAACTCGGATGAAGGCCTTAAATTCTATAATCACCAACAAGGCTGTTGCCGCCCGAGTGTATAATAAGTGGGTGAAAGAAAAATCCTTCGGAGAAGGGGATAAGGTTTAAAAGGTAGTGTTGCCGATAGGACGCAGGGACCAAGCCTTGGGTAAGAAATGGTCGCCCACTTGGGATCGGTTGTAACGCCTCGAACATTTCAATACCCAGTATTGAAAGTTCTTAAGTGTTACCTGGAAAGTAATATAATATGTACGTGTGTACAACATAAATCTAACTATCCTAACCTTACATCTATTCCCTGACATGAATTTAACTGTTGGAAATGATCTCCATTCATATATCTAGCAATCTGACCGTTGATTTTGAAACAAGACCATCCATCATGTGATTTGACGTGTGTATCTTCCCTTAAATGAATTAGTGAATAACTCCTTATCCACAATGATTTAAATGTAAGTTATTTTGTAAGAATTGTTTGGAAATGTGCATATAACCATATAGAACCATTAGATTTCACAAAACTCTTAGATCGACAATAATTACAAAAATGCTACTAACCTAGACCCCTGATTCTAGATCATATGGTTCCCACTATCCATTTAATGTGAAAATTTAAACCATGCATATGTATCATAAATTAACCATACAAGTCGAATTTCAGCCCTTAGATTATTGTTAAAGTTACTCAATTGACAGATTAACCACTTAACCATTGATTTTGGTGTCCATCGAGTGAAGAAACCTTGGGGGTAGTTGTAGTTGGATATTTCCCTTCATATGAACGACTTAGATTACCCATCATATGGAATAAGTGTGAATTATGAGGACCCCACTTTGGTGGGCTTTTCCTTAACGGCGAAGTTATCTTTTCGAGGCTTACCAACTCCTTATAAATCTAGATCTTCAGATCTAGCCACTTCCTGCCGTCCATTGAAACTTAAACTTGGACCACACTTTGGCCTCACATGACTATGACATCATATAAAATTTGGACCCCGATGATCCTACATCGTTGAACACTGAACCAGTTCCTTCCTTTCGACACAAAAGGTGATATTTTAGATCCAGGCTTTTTTCACCATCGATTAACCACCAAATTTTGTCCAATTATTTGCCTATCTTAACTACACATTTCCTCCAAGATTAGTCCCCGATCATTAAGCATGGACCACTAATTGAGAATAAGTTCGTTTCAACGTCCACTACAAGAATTCTAAGATAGGCATATGAAAGGCTCGGATCTACTTCATATTTGGGCCCATGGGCTAACATGGCATGCCGAAGTCAATGAAGAGTGTGGATCTTCTTAAATGTCATCACAGTGGACCCCACGCTATCCCTACAAACAATCGGATTCGTACCAAGTTACCTTACGTACTTCTCCACCTCTTTAGTTCCGAAAGATTTTCTATCATAAAGATCAGTGTGACCCACCAAAATCTCGAATCATCGCCATACTTGAACATGTTGGTCTACATGATCCGACCAAGATTATGAATGGAGTGATTTTACGAGAGATCAACAGAAGTGGACCCCGTAAGATCAGAGTGTTGTAGCGTCTAACCCCATGATGAACCGGTCATGCATTCGAACAGGGAAGTTCCACTTTCTGTTTTTCTTCCTCTTTCTATTTACCTTCCGATCCCAAACTTAGTAACATCCCTTTAATCTAGGAGTGGAGAATCATGGGTGGATCTCCCACCAATCGAAATAGAAACCGTCCAACATATACATCTTGAATCCGATTAAAACCATTTGAAAACGTCTTCCAGCAACACGGATTGGATTAGCTCAAACAAGATCTAAACCGTCCATTCCACACTAGGAATGTTCCAGAATTCAACTCAAAATTCCGAAGGAATCGGGAGAATCCCACGAAACTTGGGATTGCTGAGTTTCGTGAACTTGGTTGCAAGGACGTGTAGAAAATGCCCACCACAAGTTTTTGCTGAACCCACCAAACCAATACATCCGAACCTTCGATTCTTGATGTTTATAAGCTTCAATGCTTCCATCTGGAACATCCACAACGGTCACCTTGAAGAAAGATGGACAAGAGTGAAGTCTGCCATTGAAGCAAGCTTCATCTTCTCCAATTTAACGTCAATCATGTGATCTTGAGAAACCTTTATTGGGGAATCAGATACATCATTAAGGTAGGCCCCACATATCAGAATAAACTCTCATAGCTCTCAGCCTAACCATCCAGCAATACGCCACCCATACAAATACAAATGCAACGTAGCCTTACCGTGGGCAATTACACCATGCGCATGTTGTGATCTCTCCTCACGTTAAGATCGGCTGAGATCCCTATAAAAGACTACCCAAAGAAAAATCTAGGCAAAGTGTAGGAAAAAGAAAGAAACGAGAGAGGGTGAGGAGAAGGAGAAAAGATCGGACGCCGAAATCCACTAAGTTGCTGCCTGAAAGTGGAGAATTCCACCTCGTCAACATGGGCGATTCATAGCAAGTCTAAATCCGCTGAATCAAGCAATAGTTGGGTAGCCTTACCGTGGGCAATTACACCATGCGCATGTTGTGATCTCTCCTCACGTTAAGATCGGCTGAGATCCCTATAAAAGACTACCCAAAGAAAAATCTAGGCAAAGTGTAGGAAAAAGAAAGAAACGAGAGAGGGTGAGGAGAAGGAGAAAAGATCGGACGCCGAAATCCACTAAGTTGCTGCCTGAAAGTGGAGAATTCCACCTCGTCAACATGGGCGATTCATAGCAAGTCTAAATCCGCTGAATCAAGCAATAGTTGGGTTCAGTTGGAAGTGATCCTGGCCAGCCATCCAGCTACAGCGAGAGAAAAAGGAATCGAGTATATTCACCTTCTCTAGTTTGAATCGTAATGAGTAGCAGTCTAGATTTAACCTCTTCATATACTCAACCCTATTTCAGCATTAATCACTCAAACCATATGATTTAAGATGAACATTTACATATGAATACATAAGTTTGGTAATGAACGATTTAATAAACCAAAGGTGAGGGTTTTATCCTTTAAGCTTACCTGCCTTTTCATGTTTACATTTTTTGAGAGTTATCCTTTCAATTGATTTATTAGCATAATTTATTTACCCTTTAAGGAATCATGATTCAGTTTACATTCTCTATCACTGAAAGTAATGTGTTAAAGGTATCACAACTAGTGAATCAAATATTCATTGTGGACGTAATGCCTTACGGGTAGATGCCCTCTTGGTCGGCACATAATTTTGTGGGTTGGTTGACATGGTACATAATCGATGTAAGTAAATCGTCATGCATGTTACATCACTTCTCGGGATTTGATGTCGTAAATAGTCGCTCCATGAACACATTGTGTTACGACCAATACAAAGCTTACCAATGAATGAAAACCTATCAGTATAGATATAATCAAAACACTCCATACCAACATAATCAAACACCTAAGGGATGGAGATAACACCCACGAATCTCAGCTTCTTGTTCCCAAGATGCCTCATCAACACTACGATGATCCCACTGAACCTCGGATCTTGGATTCAGGAATGATCGAAACTAAAATACTATGCAGCCTCACAATCTCAATGGTAGGGAGCTATATCAGAAAACCTCTAAGTTATTCGAACTCGGGGATCTAATCATTCTAAATTCTCAACAATCATAGAGTGCAGGGTAGCTATCAGCAGATATGTGGTGTTATCTTTAGGTATTCCCAAGTTATGCTCTGATACCAACTTCTGTCACGCCCCAAACTCGGAAACCGGGCTCACAAAATTCCCGATTGCCGAATCCGGTGCCGACAGCCTCCGTAGGACCCCATTCTCAGCTCCCAGCGCCCATATGCTAGATTCCGATCCTGGGATCCTACAAGGAGGATTTTTTTTTCTTTTTGTACATTTATCTCATAATAAGCATAATCACAAGTATACCCAAATCATAAAGACAACATCATCATCACATATCCATTATTATAAACAATTGAATACAGTGTTGAAAGGGAAATACATATGTCAAAAATCAAAGCTCCATAAGTCTGCTGCATGCTCCAAGCTCAATGCTGGTGCAACCTAATGCCACCTGCACGCATCTATCGTGCATAAGCTTATAGAAAGCTTAGTCGGTGGTGAAAGTGTGCGCGCGAGATAAGTGCCGAGTAAACAATATCAAAGTAATCACAGTAAATGGAAGTACTGATAAGTCCACGAGTCATATAATATCAGGGTATGCAATGCAAATCAGCTATGCAAATGAGGAGTCAAAGAGAACCAAATATTAAATGTCGAGGATATAATGCCATAAATCATAAAATATCGAAATAAGCGGAAATATACTGATAAGTTTATGAGCGTCATCAGCCATACCAAGGCTATGCGATGCAAGACATAAATGCTAACAGCCATATCAATGCTAAGTACTGTGGATGTAATGTAATATGTGGTGCGAATGAAATGACCTAGCTGGAGTGAAGTCGGGATGATAGTACGTAGTATCACAAGCTATGGGGTCTATCACAAGGGGCTTCTATTCAAACCAGTCCCATACCTAAATTTGGATAGCCAGACTCAATGTAGTAGACTCCTGATCTCAGGTTAGTCACACGCCCAACCGAAATCCTGACCATGCGAAGGTACACAATAGTTATTTGCACACCACCAGCCCGAGTGGATAGTGAATGAATGAATGAATGAGTATGCAATTCGTGCCCAATAAGTCCACATATCAGTACGGTTCCTCTCTGGGAAATCACCGGGGTCTATTACACTCCAAACCAGATTGCCGCCCCATCACGCGGGATGGAAGAGACCTCACTATTTGCCTGCCAATATCGGGCTTGGCTCGTCGATAGCGGACCCATTTTTCGAGCTGGTCAGACTTAGCCCAACATTGCCCCCTCCACTCGGGCAGGTAAGGCCGTACCCCCTTCCAACCGACCATGACACAGTGGGAGATGCGACTTAACGGTATACAACTCTCATGCGCTCATGCATCCACTTGGTCTAGACGTTGGAGCAACCTCTGGAACCAAGAGGGTTCTTGGACTTTCACCCAAGGATATCTATAGCACCCCATGTAGAATAGATTTCTGGTGTCCCATCTGGCCATCCACGAAATACATGTGGAGGTTATGGCCCTGATGTCGCAAGGGCATACGGTGGTCATGTCATGCCCCATGAACAACCCACCCTATAGCATATGCAATGGTCAATCATATCTCATAACAAACATGCAGATGATGCGTATGGGCATGTATTATAATGCTGTGCTGTCACATACTCATAATCGGTATCAATAACCGACATCAACAATCGGCCTCGACAATCAGCCTCGACAATGTGGACATTTAACCAATCATTGCCCCAAAGGGGTGGCCCACATAAGGGATTCATACGCAATGTAATGGCCACACATACATCACATCGGGCCTCGCCCACATAGATCCTAAAATATAGTCGACCTATGGCCTCACAAAGGGCCTGATATACAACACCATGAGCCTCACTCAAGAGCTTAATACACATCACGATGTGCATTTCACATGGGCCTAACGTACATCACAATGGGCTACATCGCCTAGCCCTCGATTGCATCACAATGGGTCTCATCACATAGGCCTCATATACATCACATTGGGCCTTAAACACGGGCTGAATACACGTCACAATGGACCTCAAATATGGGCCACACATACATCACATAGGTCTCGACAATCAGCCTCGACAATCGGAATCGACACTCGGAATCGGTCTCGACATTCGGCCTCAACAATCGGAATAGGCCTATACAATCGGCCTCAACAAATTAGAATCGGCTTCGATACTCGGCCTTCACAATCAGAATCTGTATCGACAATCGGAATCGACCTCGACAATCAGAATCAGCCTCAATTATCGGAATCAACACTCGAAATCGGCCTCGACAATCGGAATAGGCATATACAATCGGCCTCGACAAATCAGAATTGGCCTCAATACTCAGCCTTGACAATCGAAATTTGTATCGACAATCGGAATCGACCTCGACAATCAGAATCAGCCTTGATTATCGGAATCGATCGATAATCGGAATCAGCAAATCAGTCACGTCAATTGGAATCGACAATCGGTCATGATAATCGGCCTTGATCGCTAATCGGAAACCGGCCATGATAATCAGAATCGATCGATAATCGAAATTGGCAAATCGATCACATCAATAGGAATCGGCAATCAGTCACGACAATCAGAATCAATCGATAATCAGAATCAGCAATCAGTCATGACAATAGGAATCAATCGATAATCAGAATCGACAAATCGGTCACGTCAATCAGAATCGGCAACGGTCATGACAATCAGAATCAATCGATAATCAGAATCGGCAAATCGGTATGTCAATCGGAATTGGCAATCGGTCATGACAATCGGAATCAATCGATAATCAGAATCGGCAATCGGTCACGTCAATCGGAATCGGCAATCGGTCATGACAATCAGAATCGATCGATAATCGAAATCGGCAAATCGGTCACATCAATCGGAATCGGCAATCGGTCATGACAATCGGAATCAATCGATAATCAAAATCGGCAAATCGGTCACGTTAATCGGAATCGACAATCGGTTATGACAATCGGAATCAATCGATAATCAGAATCGGCAAATCAGTCACGTCAATCAAAATCGGCAATCGGTCATGACAATCGGAATCAATCGATAATCAGAATCGGCAAATCGGTCTCGTCAATCGGAATCGACAATCGGTCATGACAATCGGAATCGATAAGAATGGGCTTAACAAGGCTTAAGGGAAGGTCACAATGAGGACATCTAATCATCATTACCCATCAATGTGGACATCTAACCAACATTGCTCCCAAGGAGTGACCCACATAAGGGATTCAAACACAACGTAACGGCCACACATACATCGCATTGGGCCTCGCCCATGGGCCTCAAGTACATCATAATGGGCCACAACCCATGGGCCTCAAATACACAATAGGTGGGCCCTATACATGAGTCTCGCATGCATCAAATGGGCCACATATCTGGGTCTCGAATACATCAAATGGGCCATGCGTCATGGGCCTAATACTAGTCACAATGGGCCGCACGATAAGGGCCTAATACACATCATAATGGGCCTCGTGTACATCAAGTCGGGCCGCACCAACAGGCCTTACATACGTCAAGTGGGGCCACACCAATAGGTCGCACCAATGGGCCCCTAATACATCAAATGGGCCACCACCCATGGGCCTCAAATACATCACAATGGGCCTTGCCCATAGGCCTCAGATGCAAGCAGGTGGGCCCCATCATATGGGCCTTAAAACTAGGTAGGTGGGCCCTGCACATGGGCTCAAATACATCATCATACTTAGCCCAACGGGCTGCATCTCATGGGCCTGTTCACATCAAGTGGGCCGCATATCGGGCCCCATATACATCACATTAGGCCACCCAGCAAGTGGGACGCGCCTAACAAATGGGTCCCACCAGGTGAACCACCTGGACATACAACACATGCATCGAGGGCGCCGCACGGGCCAAGGAAAACGGACGGATGGTGTGGTTAAAACACATACATCAGAGTGGGCCACGTCCAGCGCTGCTGGACAGCCCGAATCCAATACATACATTAAGGTGGGCCACGTCCCGCATTGTTGGACGGCCCGAGTACAACAAATGCATCAAGGTGGGGCAGGACAACACCGTTCAAGTGATCTGGACGGTGTGGATGAAATAAATACATCACAGTGGTCCCACGGAACTTGCTGACGACTTGCAGCAGCTACACAGTTGGGTGGCCTACCAGCCAATCTGCTTCCCAGGTGGGCCAACACTTGTGGGACCCACAAGCTTGATGGACAGCTGGCATAAAACACTTACATCGTGGTGGCATCCCACCGTCCCAATCATGTGGACGGTGAGGATGAGACTCATGCACCTCGGTGTAGTCCACACGTGTGGATTAAAATGGCCACTCCATTGCAGACTCCACCGTCCAGCTTATCTGGACGGTGAATATACAACATATTAAAAGGTAGTCCCACGTCCTTGCTTAAAGCGGACGGATGGTTTGGATTTAAACCGTACATCAAGGTGGCTACTCAAAGCTCTTGCCCGTCCCTACAAATAGGATGGACGGTTTGGATGGAAATCATCCATCAGCAGTGGGTCCCACCGTCCAGGCCTTTGGACGGTAAGGATTTCACCTCGCAGCTTACAGTAGTACAGCTACTACATATAGCTGACGTAAATACATTGGCCAGCTAGCCAGCAATAAAGGTGGGTCCCACGTGGGGCCCACAGAAATATTATATATATATATATATATATTAATATTATATATTATATATATAAGAAGGAGGGTGTCTAGATCCACCGTCCAGACGCTGGATGTGCGAATGGACGGTGTTGGTAAATCACATACTCCATGTAGTTTTCCACGTGCGTGTGGGTCCCACGGCTGCTGTGCAGCATTGATAAAATACATATATCATGGCGTGGCCACCACGGATGGACGGCTGGATATAAGTCACGTACATCAGGGTGGGGTCCACCATCTGCTGGGGTGACTTGGATAAGACACGTACGTCATATGTGGGCCCCAGGATGCTATAGATATAACACATATATCATGGTGGGTCCTCACAGCAGGACGACATGGATACACCATGCATCAAGGTGGGGTCCACGGCAGCGTGGGACGACATGGATACACCATGCATCAAGGTGGGGTCCACGGCAGCGTGGCCCACCAGCTTTGGATCTAACCGATATTTGTTATTTTACTTCATCAGATCTGGCAGCAACATGGTGGGCCTCAAGATCAGACGATGTGGATCTAATCCATCCATCAAGGTGGGCCATCAATCACAAAATGAGAGAGAGAAGAAAAGAGAGAGAAAAATCGTGTGATGGAGGGGCCCCGCCACTATGGGTCCCTCATACATGATACAAAGCATACGTCAAGATGGGTCTCACCATATGTGGGCCCTTAAATCACAAAAATCAAATGATAAAAAAAACACCCACCTTTGATCTTCTTGGACTTCTTTTTCCATCAACGCATTCTAGAGCTCCAACGGTCGAGATTGGTTTTGGAGGGTGGGGATGAGAGATAGGAAGTGGGCCACACAAAGCTCTCTCTCATGGAGCTCTCATGGACGATTTCTTGGTTGGGAGAAAATGAGAGAGAGAGAGAGAGATGAGAGAGAGAGGTGTAAGAGAGAGAGGAATGGGTGATGGATGGGGTGAGAGATGGTGATGGGTGTACTTGGGTGTAAGAGAAAGTTGACTTTGGGGTTGCTTGGGGATGGGATGAAAGGTGATGTGTACTTAACATGAGATGTGGTGATTGATGGGATTGATTTGATTAGAGATTCTCTTGGGATTGCAAACACGCGACGTTTTCCTCGAACTGAACGCGGGTCCACATCTTCTGGCTAAGGTATCGCCTCGGCGCGCGAGACGCGGCGTCGGAACCGCCGCGACGGCGCAGTCGCACTGGTACAAGTCTCGGGTCAAGCCGACTCTGAAATACGGGATACGACTCGGGATCGTGAGTAACTGCCGTTAAAATATCGCGGGTTGCCAGAATTCGACCGGGAAGACCGCGGAAGCCTACGGAGTAGTATGGGCTAGGATACGGGGCTTACACACAGGCTTTATGCTATCATTCAATTCCTTAAAGGTGGATCCTATCTCTTGCGCGATAGGGATGAAAAAGTTACAAGAACTTCAATCAATGGTTGATTCTTAAAGGCCCATTATCCCTCTTTATGGGAAATAGTGTAGGGGTAGGCCGAGTAATACAAAGGAAGCCGATAAGCTCCTTACGACTGATTTGAAAAAAATGATTTTATTACAATGGGAACGGATATAGGCCATCAGCCAGTGCAAAATACATAAGAATGAAAAAATGTGTGCAATAAGGAGGCACAACTGGCTGATTGAGCAGTTCAGATATAAGCCACCTGCATCTCTTGGAGTTCCTTGAGTATTGACGCTTTAATCTCTTCGGCCAGTGCCTGCTTACTCCTCTGTGACGGTCTCTCAACCAAAAAGCCTCAAGGAAGCTTATCACTTCATCGATGAGGCGGTCGATTATGGCAACCTCGCTATCGTCTTCTTCCTTATGAGCGCCCCTTTCTTGCAGTCGAGCTTGATAAAGGTTGATTTGAGAATCGATGAAGGCCATAATCTCATGGGTGTCAGGCCGATCCCTTTTCGAATGGAGATGCGTAGTCTCAGAGAGGTCGTCGGCTGGCTCTTTGCACTGGGCTTCAAGTGATTGCAGCATGGACTCGTTGAAGTGGTGCTGACGAGTCTAGTTCAGGTGATGGCTCTATGAAGCATTGTATCAAATGAGAGAGATTTGGATTCTGCATTGTTGAGGCATAAAAAATATTCCATGTCTGAGGGTATTTTGGTAATTTCCATGTCCGGGGGTATTTCGGTAATTTCCATGTCCGGGGGTATTTTGGTAATTTCCATGTCCGGGGGTATAATTTCCATGTCCGAGGGTATTTTGGTAATTTCCATGTCCGGGGTATTTTGGTAATTTCCATGTCCTGGGTATTTTTGGTAATTTCCATGTCCTGGGTATAATTTCCATGTCCGGGGTATTTTGGTAATTTCCATGTCCGGGGTATTTTGGTAATTTCCATGTCCTAAAAGTGTAATTTCCATGTCCTGGGTATTTCTTAATTTCCATGTCCTGGTATTTTTAATTTCCATGTCCGGGGTATTTCGGTAATTTCCATGTCCGGGGTATTTCAGTAATTTCCAAGTCCAGGGGATAGTTTAGGTATTTTGGTAAAATTCCAAGTCCGGGGATAGTTTAGGTATTTTGGTAAAATTCCAAGTCCAGGGTAGTTTAGGTAATTTTGGTAAAATTCCAAGTCCGGGGATAGTTTAGGTATTTTGGTAAAATTCCAAGTCCAAGGGTAGTTTAGGTATTTTTGGTAAAATTCCAAGTCCAGGGGTAGTTTAGGTATTTTGATAAAATTCCAAGTCCAGGGGTAGTTTAGGTATGTTGGTGAAAAAAGCATTGGAAAGGGTAGTTTGGTAAAAAAAGGTGCAAAGGTGTCCTTTGAAAGGAGAAAGGTGGTACACCACCATTTAAGAGGGAAGTTGGTGGTCACCATGGTTTAAGGAAAGGGAAGGTCCATATGTGAAGGGATAGGTGGTGGTGATCACCACTCTGTAAGAGTGGTGGGGCCTATAAATACCCCCTCCCTGATTCATTTGAAAGGTTGGATCGGTGAGATCAGTTGCTGGGTCAGAGGATGAGAGAGAAGCAAGGCAAAAGAAGGAGAAGATACTTTGCGCGGAGTCGCGCAATGAAAGTGGGAAAAGTCCCGCAAGCCAGATATTGCGAAGCGCTACACGAGGGAAGGTGTACTTTGCGCGGAACCGCGCAAAGTTCCGAAGAAGAACTCCATTGTCTTTCCACTGTATTATTGGCAGGGCCAATATAGCCATATTTTGAGAGATCCACACCGTTCACTGGATCCCTCTCGAGATTTCGACCGTGAATAGTGAGTTTTCACCTTCTTTTGATGTGTCCCACCTAGATAATCAAGCCAAGAAAGTAGCTGAACGGTCCGTCAACGATCACTATTGCGATCATACGAACAAGCATGGTTGCCAAAGATCAACATGGTTTTGATGGGTTTTTCGCCCTCTTCCTGATGAACGACTCAGATCCATCATTTACGGCACGAGTGTGGCCCACAACCAACGGACGGAAGCTCTGTTTTGACACAGAGTCGACGTACGTCGACTCTGTGAAAAATGGTGGTCCATTTGTTGAAGCTAATGGGAAAATCCATTCCATACATTGGATTCAGTGCAAAAAACCATTTAGAATGGCTGTGTTTAGAGTGAAATCGGTGTGGCCCGTGATGTTATCTACTTCACCGTTCATCTTCTGATTAACGGTTAAGATCTTGTAACAATCTGCATGGTGACAAAAGGACAACTAGGCAACCGTAATTCCCACCTTATAAAGTGAATGGACGGCTCCGATCATCTAATGAAGCAGTGAGTAGGTCACACTACACAAGAACAGTAAAGGTGGTGAAGACGCTGTTGCGTTTTCTGAATTGGAGAAGAAAGAATCGGTCAGCGCATGCTGACCGATTTTGAGAAAAAAACATGCACGGCTTGTGCACTCATGCATTATGTACATGCAATGTGCATGTGGGGCTGTTGGTGATGTTCGTGGGAAATCCGCTCCATCCATCCGCTTTGCCACTGTATTTAATGCGTTGAGACTGAATTTGAAGAATATCCAGATATCAGGCGGGCCCCAAATCATGATTTCAAGGGCTGATTTGTCAGTTTGGCCATTTCTACAAGGATTCAGGAGCTGAAATTTGACGTGTACGGCTAATTTGTGGTTCTAAGGCTTCATATAAAGTTTCGAGCAGAATGGACGGTGACAACCTCGTGATCTTACGTTTTGAGAGACTTTTTAGGCCCGTCTGATGTGATCGGCCTGATTTCTGTGGGTCCTGGCTACACTTCAACGGACTTCTTCATATTTCAAAGAAGAATGACCAGAAGGATGCTCTATATTCAAGGAAAGATGAATGGAATGATGCTCAGAACCGATCTCAGTAGTCAAATCAGAGAATTTAAGCTTGCACAAATCTCCGTTTCATTGAAGACTGGTTGATCATATCAACAATTCCTCCTAAGTCCTAGGAGATGACTGAAAAAGGCGTCGGAATGCTGTCGAA
Organism: Magnolia changhungtana; assembly: GCA_030180095.1. NCBI lineage: Eukaryota > Viridiplantae > Streptophyta > Magnoliopsida > Magnoliales > Magnoliaceae > Magnolia > Magnolia changhungtana. The sequence goes on along the minus strand of JASAUF010000473.1, from coordinate 1,743,345 downwards.
ATTTCCATAAGACTATCTTGTTTACTTTGATCGATTGTACTTTGTTTTCAGAATCAAGGGAATCAGAGGATGTAAATGAACTCAGAATAAATGTGATTAATGTTCTCTCATTCTTTCTTTGTTATCATTGAATAAATCCCTCAAATCAAACACATTTGTTTCCTTGTCGAAACAAAATGGCGACCACATTTATTTATTTGATGGTAACTTAGAAAAAAATTATTCAGAGAACATTCATCACTTTTTGGCGTCTGTAAAGACGCCAAAATGGCGACTCTCAGTGGGAACATCCTCCCCTTCATCTCTAAAAGCAAAGTACGATTTTATTTAAATAAATTAACTGACACTCTGGTTTAAATGACAGATATACCGCAGTGATCTTTCTCCCGACTAATCCAGTTGTTTACTTCACATCCAATATACTTCCACAAAAGGAGATACAATTCATTGCCGAGCTGCAGAGGCAATCAAACTACTACAGTTACAGTATTCAAAGGAAGGAAGCAAAGAAGAAAAGAATATTCTACAAGAAATGATTGACAATAATAAGATTGTCATAAAAGAAGACATGAAATAAAGGAGAAAGTAATGACATATGATCACGATGAAAATAACTACTCAGCGAAAGAATTACAGCATTTTGAAGAAGAATAATCACAGCATTTTGATTCAGAAGATTCACGGCACAAGTATTCAGGGGGCAAAATAAGTAGTCTCAAAATGCCAGCAAAGTCTCAAAATGCTGGCAAAATCTCAGAATGTTGAGATCTCAGAATCCCAAGTGAGGTAATTGTTGATTCCCTGAGATGATAATTATTTATAATAATTGCTTATATTAATTTTGCAGATTAAAGTTGAGACAAATGAAAAGTATTGATGATTCCTATTAAGCATTGACGATTGTCACCGACAATTGGAGGAGCAAAAGGATTGTAAAAAACAAGGTTATGTACTCTCCCTTATGCGAATGAATTAAAGCACAAATTTTCAATCGACTTCGAATTCCATGAAGAAACTCAGGAAACATAATTGATGAATAAAGAAAAGTGAATGGCTTGAAGAACAAGTTATAGAAGACGATTGATAAAGGCGAAATTATTAAGGTGTACGACATAAAAGAAGAAATAAAAGTATACAGGCCTGATTAGTTCGAGACCGGGGGCAAAGCTAATCTTGAGCAAAATAGGCTTTCAAGCATATCAAGTCATTGCTAAAGCAAAACAGGCTTTTAAGCATATCAAGTCATCACCAAATACCAAGCATTGATGATCGCTATCAAGCGTTGATGATCGCTACCAAGCATTGATGACTGCTGCTAAGCATTAACAATTATCGCCGACGCCGAAGAAAATTTCTGCCAAGGCATGAAAAAGTTGTGTCAGAAGTTCAGCATTCGATATTCGTTTCCAACGCCTTACTATTCCTAGTCGATGGACTAGCATAGGCGTTCAATAAGAAGATCGTCAAGATACTCAAGAAGACGATGACAGGGAGTAAACGTGATTAGGATGAACAGTTGCAAGAAGCATTATGGGCATACAGAACTACTTATCGCACAGAGAACGGGGCAACACCATATTCACTAGTCTATGGCATGGAGCGCAAATCATCCCAATTGAATTGCAAGTGGCTTCGCTCGAACGGCAATATATCGGTCCATAAAAGATGATGAAAATGCGTGAATAAGGTCGAAAGAGTTAGATCTGCTGATGAGAAACATCTAGCGGCTTTCAAAGAACGATTGCAATCATATCGTGTTGTATCGGCCGCTTTTGATAAACAAGTTAAACATCGCTCTCTCAAAAAATAGGGGATATGAAAAGACCTATAGTGGTCACCCGCTGAACAGGGGGTAAGTTCGAGCTTAAACGGACGGGCTGTATATAATAAGAGAAGTATACTCCAATGGGGCGTACAAAGTCACAAATCAAGATGGGCAAGGTATCAATACCGGTCAATACTCGCTTAATCAAAAATACTATCCCTGAAGAAGCTAATGATTTTGATCCGAATATTATCAGCATAATGATTCTATATCAAAAGGGGCAAGAAGGAATAAGATCATGTCCATACGTCATCGAAAGAATCTATAAAGAAGAAATTCACTAACATATCAACTATATTAGCAAGTATCCTGAAAAGAAAGTCAAATGAAGATTCTCTTGAAGATATTATCAGACGGACGGATTCTCTTGAAGATATTATCAGACGGATCCTCTTGAAGATGGCAAAGTTAATATTGCCTTGAAGATTCTCTTGAAGATATTGACAAGATTGATATATCGCCTTACAAGGCACGGATCTTCCTGAAGATATTATCAGACGGATCCTCTTGAAGATATTATCAAAAGCAAGGATATATCAATCTCAGTCGGAAACATCTACTATACTATAATCATAATTATTATTGCCTTACAAGGCACGGATCTTCTTGAAGATATTATCAGAAGGATCTTCTTGAAAATACTATCAAAAGTATAAATATTATTGCCGGTCTTCTTGAAGATATTTCGAAATATATACTATATTGGCAAATGATGATGATCATAAATATTATCGCCTTACAAGGCACGGGGATTTTCTTGAAGATTGATCATAAATATTATCGCCTTACAAGGCACGGGGATTTTCTTGAAGATTGATCATAAATATTATCGCCTTACAAGGCACGGGGATTTTCTTGAAGATTGAAGATAAATATTATCGCCTTACAAGGCACGGGGATTTTCTTGAAGATTGAAGATAAATATTATCGCCTTACAAGGCACGGGGATTTTCTTGAAGATTGAAGATAAATATTATCGCCTTACAGGGCATGGATTTTCTTGAAGATATTATTAAAAGCAAGGATATATCAATATCAATCAAAGAGGCAGTATAGCCAAGCCAAATCCTAAAAGAGCCAAATTGAGCAAAATCAAAAAAGATCAAGCTCTCGAAAAAAAAAAAAAAAAAAAAAAAAAAATGCTCTCAAAGGATCAAGCTCTAAAAGAGCCGGCCAACTATACGTAAGACCTATGAAGATCGCCATTCGGGCAGCGGCGAGGAGTCAGTGGCCCTAAAAAGCCCGCGAAGACCATCGTGCGCACCCATGCGGGTAGCTGCCGAAAATCAAAGATTCAAAGCCTAAAAGGCCATAAATCCGCGAAGACTAGTCACCGTAATTCCCATGCCGTCTCGTATAGCTTCTCTCAGCGCAGCCACGGGAACGGATGAAAATGCCCTCCGTGAATGGGCTCGACCTTGCAGACGAAGAAAACAGGGGCCGCAGTGCGAGCTTTATGCCAACCGTGCGTAAGACCCTCCAGGTCTAGGGTTTGATTTCAGTAGTAACTCGTGAGGAAGGGCTTAAACCTACTCATTGATGGACTGGCGACCCTAGATTTGGTGCCCAAAGGTAGCCTTGCAGAGCCCCGCGAACTCTGAGAGTTACCGTGGCCAACCCCGCGCGTAAATCCAACAGTTCACCGTCCGTCCGTCAATGGGCCCCTCGATGGATCGTGACCGTGAGCTCAAGGCAGGAGAAGCCCAAAAGCGAACTCTAGAGAGTTACAGTGGCCATCACATAAGACCCACAAGTGCTCCACTACTCAAGAGCTTAAACTGTGTGTGCGCGCGCTCCACTACTCATGAGCTTAAACTGTGTGTGGCTAGCCGAAATTGAAACTTAGCACCGCCAATCTAAACACTCACATATAGAATCCCGCACTAACAAAGCATAAAAGGTTTAAATACAGTCTAGTTCAGTCCAGTCCAGTTCAGTCCAATCTAGTTCAATCTAGACTAGTCAAGTCTAAGTCAAGTTCAAGTTGCCAGTCAAAGTCGGGCCTCTCGTCCAGTTAAAGTATGGTCGACTCAGTCTTGTCCGGGCTTAAAGTATGGTCGGGCAAAGTGCACTAGCACCACTGCTAAAAAAAAAAAAAAAAAAAAAAAAAAAGAAAAAAGAAAAAGAGAAAAGCATAAAGTATTCAAAATGCTGCAAATACATATTTATATATGTTGAAATATATATTCAAATATGCAATTGCCTGATGAAAATTTTAAAATATGCAATTTAGATATGCTCAAATATGCAATTGTCTGATGAAAATTTTAAATGTTGAGTAAAAAATATATATGCAAAGATGTGTTTCTCTTGAATCAGGTTTAGATGGCAGTAATAACAAATGCCTTCATGATATTGGCAATTATCTACTCAAAGGTTCAAGCCTTCAAAGTCAATTAACACATTGACAAAAGTCATAAGGGATTCAGATATATTCTTTAAATTCTTTAAAGGAACATCAAAGATTATTCATCCTTCAGGAGTATCAGCAGGCTTTACTCTGGAAGTATTATCTTCTGAAGAAATCTTTATGCAACATTGATCGGGAAAGGGGGCAGGTCTTCAAATCAATCTATGCCTTGGTCTTCAAAGTAATCTATGCCTTGGTCTTTTTGATAATCTTTTATGCAATATAGAGGAATTCATATATTAAGGATTATGAAGTATGATTCAATGTGAACGTTCAAAAGTGGCCACTATATTAAAGCTCAGTTATATGCCGATATTGTAACTAACTTCTCACTATCCTAGTAATGATATTGCAAGACTCCAAGTACTAAACCTGATGAGGCAGAGCAAACGGAATCATCATTAGTAATTTCTATAGCCTTTGAAAAGTTACTAAGTGAAAATTGAAAGAAGTCTTGTCTATTTTTCAGAATCAGCAAAGATCCCAGGAAAAGTCTATGAAGAAATGCTGAGTACAAGCTATAAACAACTCAAGAGCACGATATAAAGAATACAAAGAATTCAATTGCGAACACGATGACAGAGCGAATATCACAATCAGCCTAAAAGAGAAGAGAAGTTTTCAATATAAATTTCAAAATTACCAATGCTTCATAAAGCTAAATTTTTTTTAAAAAAAATTTATTATAATGAAATAAGATACTAATTCTGATTAATTTGGCAGGAAAGATTATCATTCAAAAAAAAAAAAGAAGGCTTGAGTTATGCAGATCATGAATAAAGGAAACGATCGAAAAGTTGTTCGCGGCAGAGCATTAAGGAACAACTCTTTGGACATAAATTGAAGAAAAAGAGTAGCTGGAATTGATCAAAGAGACCGTTGCTGTTGAAAGATAGTTCTTTAATCAAGTTGCTCAAAGACAAAGTCATCACAGCTGTTGCAGAGATGTGTTTCGATGAAAAGAGAACTTCATCTTTTCTAGTAAAGCATCCGCTCGACACTACTTGGTCAGGCATTCCAGCCTTTTTTACGTCAGCGCCATCATTCAAATCTTCTGTTCGAGTGCCATCATCAAGTCTTCTGTTCTAGCACCATCATTTAAATCTTCTGTTCAAGTGTAATCGGTCAAATCCTCCGTTCGAACGTGAGCATTCAAGTCTTCCGTTTGAACGTGATCAATCAAGTCTTCCGTTTGAACGTGATCAATCAGATCTTCCGTTTAAACGTGATCAAAGTCTTCCGTTCGAGCACAATCATCAAGTCTTCTGTTCGAGTGCAATCATCAAGTCTTCCACTTGAACGGGATAATTCAAATCTTCCATTCGAGCGCGAGCATTCGAATCTTCTGGTCAAATATGAGCATTCCAGTCTTCTAGTCAAATATGAGCATTCAAATCTTCCGGCCAAGCGCAAGCATTCCAGTCTCCTGATCGAACGCAATCATTTGATTTTATAGTCAAAGATGATCATCCAGTCTACCATGCAAGTATGATTATCCAGTCATCCTTCAGTTGTAGTTCATTCAAGTTCTTCAAGCGGAGGAAGATCGATCCTCCATTTGATTTCAGGAATCAATCAAAGAAGGATCGAGGGGGCATCTGTTGAGGCATAAAAAAATATTTCCATGTCCGAGGGTATTTTGGTAATTTCCATGTCCGGGGGTATTTCGGTAATTTCCATGTCCGGGGGTATTTTGGTAATTTCCATGTCCGGGGGTATAATTTCCATGTCCGGGGGTATTTTGGTAATTTCCATGTCCGGGGGTATTTCGGTAATTTCCATGTCCGGGGGTATTTTGGTAATTTCCATGTCCGGGGTATTTCGGTAATTTCCATGTCCGGGGGTATTTTGGTAATTTCCATGTCCGGGGGTATAATTTCCATGTCCGGGGGTATTTTGGTAATTTCCATGTCCGGGGGTATTTTGGTAATTTCCATGTCCGGGGGTGTAATTTTCATGTCCGGGGGTATAATTTCCATGTCCGGGGGTATTTTGGTAATTTCCATGTCCGGTGGTATTTCGGTAATTTCCATGTCCGGGGGTATAATTTCCATGTCCGGGGGTATTTCGGTAATTTCCATGTCCGGGGTATTTCGGTAATTTCCATGTCCGGGGGTATTTCGGTAATTTCCATGTCCGGGGTATTTCAGTAATTTCCAAGTCCAGGGATAGTTTAGGTATTTTGGTAAAATTCCAAGTCCGGGGATAGTTTAGGTATTTTGGTAAAATTCCAAGTCCAAGGGTAGTTTAGGTAATTTTGGTAAAATTCCAAGTCCGGGGATAGTTTAGGTATTTTGGTAAAATTCCAAGTCCAAGGGTAGTTTAGGTATTTTTGGTAAAATTCCAAGTCCAGGGGTAGTTTAGGTATTTTGATAAAATTCCAAGTCCAGGGGTAATTTAGGTATGTTGGTGAAAAAAGCATTGGAAAGGGTAGTTTGGTAAAAAAGGTGCAAAGGTGTCCTTTGAAAGGAGAAAGGTGGTACACCACCATTTAAGAGGGAAGTTGGTGGTCACCATGGTTTAAGGAAAGGAAAGGTTCATATGTGAAGGGATAGGTGGTGGTGATCAGGGCTTATAAATACCCCCTCCCAGCTTCATTTGAAGGGTTGGATCGGTGAGATCAGTTGCTGGGTCAGAGGATGAGAGAGAAGCAAGGCAAAAGAAGGAGAAGATACTTTGCGCGGAGTCGCGCAATGAAAGTGGGAAAAGTCCCGCAAGCCAGATATTGCGAAGCGCTACACGAGGGAAGGTGTACTTTGCGCGGAACCGCGCAAAGTTCTGAAGAAGAACTCCATTGTCTTTCCACTGTATTATTGGCAGGGCCAATATAGCCATATTTTGAGAGATCCACACCGTTCCACTGGATCCCTCTCGAGATTTCGACCGTGAATAGTGAGTTTTCACCTTCTTTTGATGTGTCCCACCTAGATAATCAAGCCAAGAAAGTAGCTGAACGGTCCGTCAACGATCACTATTGCGATCATACGAACAAGCATGGTTGCCAAAGATCAACATGGTTTTGATGGGTTTTTCGCCCTCTTCCTGATGAACGACTCAGATCCATCATTTACTGGCACGAGTGTGGCCCACAACCAACGGACGGAAGCTCTGTTTTGACACAGAGTCGACGTACGTCGACTCTGTGAAAAATGGTGGTCCATTTGTTGAAGCTAATGGGAAAATCCATTCCATACATTGGATTCAGTGCAAAAAACCATTTAGAATGGTCAGTGTTTAGAGTGAAATCGGTGTGGCCCGTGATGTTATCTACTTCACCGTTCATCTTCTGATTAACGGTTAAGATCTTGTAACAATCTGCATGGTGACAAAAGGACAACTAGGCAACGGTAATTCCCACCTTATAAAGTGAATGGACGGCTCCGATCATCTAATGAAGCAGTGAGTAGGTCACACTACACAAGAACGGCAAAGGTGGTGAAGACGCTGTTGCGTTTTATAAATTGGAGAAGAAAGAATCGGTCAGCGCATGCTGACCGATTTTGAGAAAAAAGCATGCACGGCTTGTGCACTCATGCATTATGTACATGCAATGTGCATGTGGGGTTGTTGGTGATGTTCGTGGAAATCCGCTCCATCCATCCGCTTTGCCACTGTATTTAATGTGTTGAGACTGAATTTGAAGAATATCCAGATATCAAGCGGGCCCCAAAACATGATTTCAAGGGCTGATTTGTCAGTTTGGCCATTTCTACAAGGATTCAGGAGCTGAAATTTGACGTGTACGGCTAATTTGTGGTTCTAAGGCTTCATATAAAGTTTCGAGCAGAATGGACGGTGACAACCTCGTGATCTTACGTTTTGAGAGACTTTTTAGGCCCGTTTGATGTGATCGGCCTGATTTCTGTGGGTCCTGGCTACACTTCAACGGACTTCTTCATATTTCAAAGAAGAATGACCAGAAGGATGCTCTATATTCAAGGAAAAAATGAATGGAATGATGCTCAGAACCGATCTCAGTAGTCAAATCAGAGAATTTCAGCTTGTACAAATCTCCGTTTCATTGAAGACTGGTTGATCATATCAACAATTCCTCCTAAGTCCTAGGAGATGACTGAAAAAGGCGTCGAAATGCTGTCGAGATTTCCATAAGACTATCTTGTTTACTTTGATCGATTGTACTTTGTTTTCAGAATCAAGGGAATCAGAGGATGTAAATGAACTCAGAATAAATGTGATTAATGTTCTCTCATTCTTTCTTTGTTATCATTGAATAAATCCCTCAAATCAAACACATTTGTTTCCTTGTCGAAACATGCATGAATAGAACGCTTCCTCATCAGACCGACATGCTCATGTATCTCCATTTCGGCTTTGAAATAAGCATCCCCGATGCGCTGTAGTTTCATCAGAACCTTTAGAAGTTCTTTGAAAGGTTTGTTAAATTGAGAAGCTTCTATAACATCTTTAACAAGAGGGTAAACTCATGAAGGAGGGAAGATTATGAGAAATACTCAATCCTTGTAGTGAGGATTTCCTTAAGAAGGGTAGCATTTGCGAGCAGAAGATGGAAGAATACATGAAAGCTCGAGATTTGTTGTAGAAGCAGAGGAGATGTAGGTGGCAAAATGAAGAAGAACGATGATTTTATAAGCATCATTAGAGACATTCAATGACCATGAGTAACAAGATGTGGCAATTGGGATAATTGAAAGGGCACGACGTCGATTTGTATTCCAAGAAAAGTGTAATGGGCGGTGACAAAAATGCCAAATCCTTGGAAAATGGCACACACGTTTCCCTACTTTCACACGCCCTATCAACCAAGCAATTATTACAAAAAAAAAGAAAAAAATGCTAAGTGCTGGCTACAACAGAACTTAGAAGGTGACATCGGTCGATATGACCGAGTGAGGAGGGTCAAGCCGTGATTGTTGAGACTCAAATATTGCATATTTCCCCTCATTATACCTTGGTTTTATGATCATGATAATGCTTAATCGTTGTATTTTATGCATGTTTCTCTTGCAAGGTGATTTCGAGAGCTTGAATAAAAATTGATGCTAAAAATGTACAATTAGATGCTCGAAGATTACCAAGGCAAGGATGGATGTTTGGAGACCAAGATTGAAGACTTCTAGGGCCCAAGATCCAAGAAAACCAAGTGGAGAAAAAAGAAAGTCCAAGTTATAAAGTACAGAAATCCAGAAGTGCTGAAAAGAGATTGTTGATTCCATCAAGCACACCTCGATTCCATCAAAGTGTTCGATGCCATCGATGGGCGATCGATTACATCGAGATTAAATGAAAAATCAGATTTCTTGCTGGACAAAGGAGGGAAAATATTGATCCCATCGAAGACCCCTCAATTCCTGTAACATCCTGAATTTTTGCCAACCGGGAATTAGATGTCCTTAGGCAATGGGTCACTCTTAAAACTTGATTAACTTGTCAGAACCCAATCCCATATTCTAAAAATCGCTTGTTAACCCTTTTCCTTTACAAATCTCACCTTTCACTACCTTATCCTTCACAAGTAACTAAGTACTAAACTAGATTAGTTTCAAAATCCGCTTGATCCACTTTAAATACGATCTGCAAGACCTAAAACTTGTAAAATCATTGACGCTAGGTTACCCTAAAAGCTCGGATCAATCTCATTACCCGGCTGCTCTCGGGAGCATCACGAAACTTCGTATCAGATCTGGACCGTACATCAATAGTCCAATTAACGCGAAGTTATAGAATTAGGACCGCCCTGCTGTGCTTGACAACCATCTCAGAAATTAAATCCAGATAGTGTCCCAGTGCTATTCGCTTGAGCCCGGAGTGAAGAGTGTGAGAAACGTGAAATTAATTCGAAATAAAGTTCAATTTTAAGTAATCTGAGACTTGTCGCTTGCGGGCCAAATATAAGCATTCAGACTGTCGAAATCTAACCCAAATACACCCTCGGATTAGGAGAAATTTCATACACATGGCAGTGTACTTGTCCCCCTGATAGAGTCTCAGTGACCGTTGAACTGAAACTGGTCCACCACGGGCGATCTGTAAATCCGATCGGACCGAAAACGTAACTCGACCTAGATCCAATGTCTGTGAGCTTAAGTCCGACCTTTGGCTCAAGGGGGGCTTCCAGAAGTGCTTCGTTGAGATGGAACTGTCCGTATTTAGACATAACCTAAGTATACCTTGGCCCTAGGTCTAATTTGGTGAGTTTTGGGCCTATATAAGGACCTTAAACCCTCACTCTCTCATTCCATACGAATTTGAGAAAACCTAGTAGAGAGAAGAGAGAAAAGAGAGAGAAAGTGTGAGAGAAGTGGGAGGATCTCCCTAATGCTCTACCCTGCCACTATACAAGCCTAACCACCTTGTTCTAATCGCTTTTCCTGCGATTCCGGCTCCATTTCTAGGTAAGAAAATCCTAACCCTAACCTGTTTTTAGGGTTTGGATTGATTCAAGTAGCGAAATAGCTAACGTAACTCGTGATTTAGGTCGTCATATCGACGTTGATGAAAGCGTAGAGATTTTATCGACTCCGTTACGATTCTACGACATAAAGTGCGGACTTTAGACGTATAGGTTATAGTTTTCAACGCTTTCAATGTCAGATAATGATAGATTCATGATCTGCATGCAATTGTACATGTACAAAGTGCTGTCCGTTTCGTTTTTTAGATGTACGTTAACTATGTTGAATATACTGTATTCTCGTATTTGTAGAAAATACCATATACATATGAAATAAGGATTTGTGCTTACCATGATTAATTGCTGTCAATGTATGCTTGATACATGTGTATAACTTCTGGGTGAACGGATTAGCCTAACACCTGCTATATTAACATACGTCATGTATGTCCTAGTTGTAGCCTAAGTGTTTGCAGAAATGTTCAAATGAATATGGAACTATGATTTATGCTTGCCATGACTATTGGTCATGTACGCATGATCGTGGTTTATGTGGCAATCCTTTGTGAAAGGATTCACTACGACTTGTGTTTTAACTAGTATATTATAGGTATGTTGGAATGTGTAGTCTAAGTGTTTGTGAAAATGATTGTATATGTATGTACTTAATCTAGTAGTGCCTTATGTAGGTGTTGAGATAGGATTGTCAACTACCTTAGTGATGTGTATGATTTCCTTCATGTAAGTTGTTTAGTTTAATCACTTACTGGTTTATGAAACGTATGTGTTTGGATTTCCTGTTTGCCTTGTGTTTTATAACATGCTTGTTAATATGTTTGAATTACTTGTTTATTTAATTCTACTCTGACTACTTCACATGCTTAAGTTGTATTCCATAAAATCCATGAAGGGTGATGGGGGAGTGGTGTAACGATTCCGTGCAACAACCCTGGCAGCCCTAAGCGGACAATATTGGATATTTGATTGTATGATTTGAAATCTTGATCCATTACTGCTTTAACTGTTCCGTAATTGAATGTGATTGGGGCTATTGTATAGTTCAGACAATCGGTAACGAGATTGAATTCGTGGCTGAGACTCATTCTCCAGGTGAGATGTGTTCGATGAACCCAAGTCGTACTTCGGTTGGTGATAGTGGTTGGCCACGCGAAGTGCTTATGCACTTCATGTCGTTCAACTTGTCATGCACTCGAGCTAGCCGAGCTCGTTAAGTAACCCGATCTGTCTAATGTATGTTCGCCATGTTTGGACGCTGCTGCTTGAACCTAAGGTACCGAACTTACCAGTGCAACCCCATTAACCTTGGTACCTCGATCCGCTAAGACTCATGAGCCGGGCATGGTGGTATGGGACACCATGGTCGAGCTGTTGGCCTACACTGGGGCGATGTGCCTCCCCGTAGTGACCACTGAGCAGCCCAGACTCGTGAGCTGAATACGGTGGTATAAGACACTGTATTCGAGCTGTTGGCCTACACTATTTTGATGGGTGATGGGGGAGTGGTGCAATGATTTCGTGTAACAGCCCTGGCAGCCCTGACCATACCCGGTGTAGTGACCTCGAGCATACTCTGAATCTGCGGAGAGGTGACGAGCCTTCCCGTAGTAAACAGAGTATAAACTAGGCCTGTATTGATAAGGTGATGGGGGAGTGGTGCAACGATTCCGTGTAACAGCCCTGACAGCCCTTGCAGCGACCTAGAACCACACTATCGTATGAGATTATCTAGGATTGACGACCCTAGAATGGATCATTGTTTGGGAATGATATAAGGAAGGTACCTTAGTTTCCCAATACTGCTGTATGAAAAGGACTAATAACAACTCGGTAATCATGCTCATCATCGCACTGCATGTGCCTGGAAGATGTGGAGCATTAAGGGATGAACACATACCGCGGACGTAAGATGGTGTCGCATGAGGGAGTATGTTGGTGAGGGCATGCATCATGACTGCATTTCATACTTGCATTAATAAGAGTATTTAGGAGTGTTTGACTGTACTGCTTTATCATTACTACTTGACTGAATTGATAACATGTTAACCTATGCTTTATTGTTCCACCGAGTTGGTCACTCACTCCCACGTTACAGGACAGTGTCCCGGACACCCACCAGACTTTGTTGGATTGCAGATGGCGACGCTACTCCTGAGGCGGAGCCGAACTTTTGTGACAACGAGGATGCTTTCTCGTATATGCTGTTTTCTGGCGGCTTCATGTGAGCCGTGTATTGACCGACGGGGTTACAGGGATGTTGACTAGAGGACCTTACACATTTGGTATATTTTGGAATTGTACTTGTAATGAATTTACCTGGTAACATTATCACACTCTGGCGACTCACCACAGTTTATATATTTTATATATCTATCACAGTCTTCCGCCTGCAAATTTAACTGTCTCTGGAGTATAATATGCTGTTTTGGTATAATCCCATTCATATTTCCATGCTCTCATCATAATCATCATTATCTGTGTTGCATAAGTGATGCGTTGGAACTCGGGAGCTGAGCTTTGCTCTACCCCTGATTTTTAGGGCATTACAAGATGGTATCAAAGCATGATTTGGATTAAACCAGACCTGAGTTATGGTCCCACGACGTTCGCTGATGCATTTCGACTTAGGTGGGTGTGAGAAAAATGTAGAAACAACCCTAAATTTCCCTGATTTCACCATTTGGTGAAGTTTATCGAAATTGATCACTTTGTTGAGTTCGTACTCATTCGTGACTGCACGAGGCCACCCTAAACCACATCTAGACCATCACACGATGGGTCTAGACTACAATTCACCCCATCCTAGCCGTTAAAACTCAGTAAATACTGATATGTATCGGAAAGCACCCGAACTGACCCGAAACGGAGCGAAACGGAGTCGTGGGCCTACCTACACTAATCTAGGGGTACCTAGGGTAGGACCCACATGTTTTTGGGGCCTAGGGGGCAGGAGGGCCTCGCCAAAATGGTGAGACCTCGCCGATTGGTCCAGGGAGTGGCGAGGCCCTCGCCAGGTCAGCGAGGCCTCGCCGGTCAGCGGGCTGGGCCGGGCCTGTGGCTCGGGCCGATCGTGTTTGGGGGTATTAGGACCCCCCTGGTATGTGGGCCGTCCATTGCAACCACTTCAAAGCCCTACTTCCTTAACAAAACCCACCTCCAAGCTCTCTTTTCTCTCTAAACTTGCTGTCCTCTCTCTTAAATCTACCCTTCAATCGTCCAATCTACCATTTTCGACCACAACCCATTCCCTTCTAACGTTTCCAGCAATCCATACCTCCCTACTCATGGATTCTCTCTCATTTGAGCCATTACACCTCCCATTCGTGGCTCCAAATCGTGTAAGCCACTGTCCCATCCCTTCTCTTCATTTCCCTTCTTTACTCCTTATCATTTGGGCCTTTACAACCTCTGTTGAGGCTCAAATCCGAGGAGAACCAGAAACTCCAGCCTTTTCTCTCCGTTTCTTCACTTTTCCATGGCCTTCTTCGAAGTCATTACGGCCATTTTCTCGATTTCTACATTTTTCTCTCTCATGGGAAAGAGAAAGGGTGCCCCTCCGTCGCCAGACTCGGATGCATAGTCATCCATGCCGTTATCTCGTAGATGTTTGTTGCTGCATTAGGATCTTTGTGTTTTCATGTTGATGGAATGTGTAGAATGTTTGACAAGTCGGAGTTGTACTTGAAAAGTGTGAACTCCTTCCACCCCTCCACCATTACTCCTCTTGGCCTCACCATTTCACACCCATATGGGCACAACGATCCACATTTTTGTGTCCCATGACTTTCACAACCTCCAAATGTTCGGATATTTAGGGCCCGTTCGGCCAACTGCATTAGGTGAATTTAAGGTGGATAGAATTGTAAAGGTAACAATAAATGTATGTGTAGGGTATGGTCCCTAGATTGGGTGTATCCCATGTTTTCCAATACCATATTTGGAGTGTATGCAGTTAAACGTAAATCCCGAGATTTTCAGAAATTCATCATCATGGGATTTGGAAATCCCATCTCACACTTTCCCGCACAAGGCTCATTTTCCAAAGCCTATAAAATTAATTTTAATCCCACCCACCCTCCTACCAAACATACCACTTCTAATCCCGAGGCGGGATTAGCAACACAATCCATTTAATAAAACTTAATACCCAAATGGGCCCTTAGAGTTTTGGACTTAAAGTTGGTACTTTTAGATTTCAAAGAATTTGACAGTATAAGAAATCCCATAAACTAATAATGCGAACCCTATGACCTCCCTAGATAGTACGAGCATATGTGTAATGCTCGAGCTTGATTACATTCAAGTTCGGGCAACTTAATTTTAATCAGACAACTTTTGACCCTAAAAGATAAAACATCTTCTTATATTAGAAAGGGTATGAAATCATCTGGCGTATAAGTATAGACTTTGGATTACAACTAGTGGTTGGTTATACTAAGGAATGTAAAACACTGATTTTGTTAAGACCATTGAAAGATAGACTTGGTTAGTTAGCTTGATTAGGTTGGAGTGAAATCTCATTCTTTCGTTGAATCCCCTTAATACTTTAGGCTTATTTAGTGACTCTTAGGAAGCTTGGTTGACGTAGAAACTATTCACGTTCAGAGAGAACTTATATGTCCCTTGGATTTAACGCTAGGTCAAATCAATACACCTCCTAGAAATTGCCTTTCCAAAGACTTATTACAAGGGGGAACACGGAATAGAGAACTATATATAAGTGAGGTATTCACGGTTTGAATTGAACTCTCAATCCTGGTAGTTCCCAATGAACTCTATGCACTGATCAAGCAGAAGGTCGGGATCGACTAGGATTAAGAACTGATACGACAAATTTTCTGTCCTCGCGAGGCAAAAGGTATATGTATCCGACTCAGACCCACTATACAACTTTCCTTCTGTATTAGCCCGACCACTTGCAACTAAAAGTTTATAACTTCGTCTTTGAGACGTGTTAGGAATATATAGCCAATAGAGATTTTCTTTTTAGGCCCAAGGAATTTCCCAAATGGGTAACCGACAGTTAGGAATTAGGTCCCAAATCACATGCCATGTTGGCATACATATTGTGCATATGAACTTCAAAAGATATCCTGCCTGTTAAGCTAGACATGATTAAATAGGGTAAGTCTGGACCGTGATAAAACTCCTTGGTAGAATTAGGCATCTGGCCACAAACTCACACTTGTCCCTGAATCAACCACAATACCCATCATCTTTAGCTCTTTTCTAAACCATAGGTACCAAGCCATAGCACACATTATCGATGAAAGGAAGACAAATGTATTGGGAAATCGTATCCCATTTCGTGTCAAGGATAGGTCCTAAATTACACCTTATTCCGACATACGGATCAGTACATAGATCTTGAACCCTGGAAGTAGAAATAAATTTTTAAGGGGAGTAGAACATTATGAGCCCAATCTAGTTAGGTCGGATAATACACCTCTTTGATCTGGGTGGGGCAGCAGAAACATGGTGGACCCTTGCCCCACTGGCCCAGGATCGAATGGAATTGATCCAGACAGTACGTAAAGATAGGTCACTAAATAGGATATGAATATTCCTTAGAATGTAAAGCAATTAGGGTTCAAGTATTAACAAGTTCATATATTACAGAATAGGCCTAACAATGGGTATGAACTGAATTACAATAACCAAGGTCAACGTATCCACAACTGTGCTCGTTGAATACGAACGTAATAGAAGCCTGTTCTACTATGAGAAACCGTTTTAGGATAATCTAGTAAGATTCGATTCACCATTTCCTTGGACATAGATAATAACGAGGACCCTCTTAGACCAAGAACTAAAGGGCAACCTGAGAAATAGGACATTTGAACCTTTCAGTGATGGGCATTCCCTAAGTTTTTAGAGTGATCGGTCTACGGAGTTACTGAAATATAAATTGCGAAGCATTCGCGGCTTGACCCAATTCTCAATCCTGGGCGACTACCAATGGACTCACTGCTTGGCCGAGCAGAAGACCAGGAGCCACCAGGACTAGGAAGGGATACGATGAGTTTTCTACCATGGCCAGGTAGATGATCGATGTATCGGGATCAAGCCCACTATAACCGTCTCTCTATGTTGGTCAAACATTGAAAACAGCTATCTTACTCTAAATAATGGGAATTGTCGTCAAGACGTCAAATTAATAACGGAATAAATTGTAGTAACCTATTAGGATATAAGCAATGGATAAAGAAATAAATTTTTAAGGGGGGTAGCAAAAAATGTACTAGACTAGCATGCACAATATACACCCTACCGCGCATATGAACTTGAAATCAAGAAGTCTTAGGCAAATGAAATAATAGAATTCTTACTTATTACCTTTAGCAATTTCGGGGATGAAATTATTTTTAAGGGGGGTAGAATGTAACATCCTGGAATTTTACCAACCGGGAATTAGACGTCCTTAGGCAATGGGTTGCTCCTAACACCTGATTAACTTGTCAGAATCCAATCCTATATTCTAAAAATCGCTTGTTAACCCTTTTCCTTCACAAATCTCACCTTTCACTACCTTATCCTTCACAAAGTAACTAAGTGCTAAACTAGATTAGTTATAAAATCCGCTTGATCCACTTTAAATATGATCTGCAAGACCCAAAACTTGTGAAATCATTGACGCTAGGTTACCCTAAAAGCTCGGATCAATCTCATTACTCGGCTGCTCTCGGGAGCATTACGAAACTCCATATCAGATCTGGACCGCACATCGAAAGTCCAATTAACGCGAAGTTATAGAATTAGGACCGCCCTGCTGGGCTTGACAACCATCTCGAAAATTAAATCTAGATAGTGTCCCAGTGCTATTCGCTTGAGCTCGGAGTGAAGAGTGTGAGAAATGTGAAATTAATTCGAAATAAAGTTCAATTTTAAGTAATCTGAGACTTGTCGCTTGCGGGCCAAATATAAGCAATCAGACCGTCGGAATCTGACCCAAATACACCCTCAGATCAGGAGAAATTTCATACACATGGCAGTGTACTTGTCCCCCTGATAGAGTCTCAGTGACCGTTGAACTGAAACTGGTCCGCCACGGGCGATCTATAAATTCGATCGGACCGAAAATATAACTCAACATAGATCCAATGTCTGTGAGCTTAAGTCCGACCTTTGGCTCAAGGGGGGCTTCCAGAAGTCGTTCGTTGAGATGGAACTGTCTGTATTTGGACATAACCTAAGTATACCTTGGCCCTAGGTCTAGTTTGGTGAGTTGTAGGCTTATATAAGGACCTTAAACCCTCACTCTCTTATTCCATATGAATTTGAGAAAACCTAGGAGAGAGAAGAGAGAAAAGAGAGAGAAAGTGTGAGAGAAGTGGGAGGATCTCCCTAATGCTCTACCCTGCCACTATACAAGCCTAACCACCTTGTTCTAATCGCTTTCCCTACGATTCCGGCTCCATTTCTAGGTAAGAAAACCCTAACCCTAACCTGTTTTAGGGTTTGGATTGATTCAAGTAGCGAAATATCTAACGTAACTCATGATTTAGGTCGTCATATCGACGTTGACGAAAGCGTAGAGATTCTATCGATTCCGTTACGATTCTACGGCATAAGATGCGGACTTTAGACGTATAAGTTATGGTTTTCAATGCTTTCAATGTCAGATAATGATAGATTCATGATCTGCATGCAATTGCACATATACAAAGTGCTGTCCGTTTCATTTTTCAGATATACGTTAACTATGTTGAATATACTGTATTCCTCGTATTTGTAAAAAATACTGTATACGTATGAAATATGGATTTATGCTTGCCATGATTAATTGCTGTCTATGTATGCTTGATACATGTGTATCAACTTCTGGGTGAACGGATTAGCCTAACACCTACTATATTAACATACGTCGTGTATGTTCTAGTTGTAGCCTAAGTGTTTGCAGAAATGTTCAAATGAATATGGAACTATGATTTATGCTTGCCATGACTATTGGTCCTGTACGCATGATCGTGGTTCATGTGGCAATCCTTTGTGAATGGATTCACTACGACTTGTGTTTTAACTAGTATATTATAGGTATGTTGGAATGTGTAGTGTAGGTGTTTGTGAAAATGCTTGTAGAGGTATGTACTTAATCTAGTAGTACCTTGTGTAGGTGTTGAGATAGGATTGTCAACTACCTTAGTGATGTGTATGATTTCCTTCATGTAAGTTGTTTAGTTTAATCACTTACTGGTTTATGAAACGTATGTGTTTGGATTTCCTGTTTGCCTTGTGTTTTATAACATGCTTGTTAATATGTTTGAATTACTTGTTTATTTAAATCTGCTCTGACTACTTTACATGTTTAAGTTGTATTCCATAAAATCCGTGAAGGGTGATGGGGGAGTGGTGTAACGATTCCGTGAATAGCCCTGGCAGCCTTAAGCGGACAATATTGGATATTTGATTATATGATTTGAAATCTTGATCCATTACTGCTTTAACTGTTCCATAATTGAATGTGATTGGGGCTATTGTATAGTCCAGGCAATCGGTAACGAGATTGAATTCGTGGCTGAGAGTCATTCATCACGTGAGATGTGTTCGACGAACCCGAGTCGTACTTCGGTTGGTGATAGTGGTTGGCCACGCGAAGTTCTTATGCACTTCATGTCGTTCAACTTGTCGTGCGCTCGAGCTAGCCGAGCTCGTCAAGTAACTCGATCTGTCTAATGTATGTTCACCATGTTTGGACGCTACTGCTTGAACCTAAGGTACCAAACTTACCAGTGCAACCCCGTTAACCTTGGTACCTCGATCCGCTAAGACTCATGAGTCGGGCATGGTGGTATGGGAAACCGTGGTCGAGTTGTCGGCCTACGCTGGGGCGATGTGCCTCCTCGTAGTAACCACTGAGCAACCTAGACTCGTGAGCCGAATACGGTGGTATGGGATACTTTATTCGAGCTGTCGGCCTACACTGTTTTGATGGGTGATGGGGGAGTGGTGTAACGATTCCGTGTAATAGCCCTGGTAGCCCTGACCGTATCCGGTGTAGTGACCTCGAGCATACTCTGAATCTGCAGAGAGGCGACAAGCCTTCCCGTAGTAAACAGAGTATAAACTAGGCTTGTATTGATAAGGTGATGGGAGAGTGGTGCAACAATTCCATGTAACAGCCCTGACAGCCCTTGCAGCGACCTAGAACCACACTATCGTATGAGATTATCTAAGATTGACGACCCTAGAATGGATCATTGTTTGGGAATGATATAAGGAAGGTACCTTAGTTTCCCAATACTGCTGTATGAAAAGGACTAATAACAACTCGGTAATCATGCTCATCATCGCATTGCATGTGCCTGGAAGATGTGGAGCACTGAGGGATGAACGCATGCCGTGGACGTAAGATGGTGTTGCATGAGGGAGTATGTTGGTGAGGGCATGCATTATGACTGTATTTTCATACTTGCATTAATAAGAGTATTTAGGAGTGTTTGACTGTACTGCTTTATCATTACTACTTGACTGAATTGATAACATGTTAACCTATGCTTTATTGTTCGACTGAGTTGATCACTCACTCCCACGTTACGGGACGGTGTCCTGGACACTAACCAGACTTTGTCGGAATGCAGATGGCAACGATACTCCTGAGGCGGAGCTGGACTTTTGTGACAACGAGGATGCTTTCTCGTATATGCTGTTTTCTGGAGGCTTCATGTGAGCCGTGTCTTGACCGACGGGGTTACAGGGATGTTGACTAGAGGACCTTACACATTTGGTATATTTTGGAATTGTACTTATAATGAATTAACCTGGTAAATTTATCACACTCTGGAGACTCACCACAGTTTATATATTTTATATATCTATCACAGTCTTTCACCTGCAAATTTAATTGTCTCTGGAGTATGATATGCTGTTTTGGTATAATCTCATACATGTTTCCATGCTCTCATCATAATCATCATTATCTGTGTTGCATAAGTGATGCGTTGGAACTCGGGAGCTGAGCTTTGCTCGACCCCCGATTTTCAGGGCGTTACAATTCTATCGAAGACTTACAATTGATTCTATCGACCACAGTTCGATACCATCGAGAATTTTTGGATTTTGGACTCAACTTGCTGGACAATTCTAGGCACTTTTCGATTGCATCAAAAATCTGTTCGATGGCATCGATGACAGTTCGATGGCATCGAAAGCTTACTGATGCCATCGACATGATACGCAATACGAACGCACGAAATTCAATTCAATTAGGAAAGGTACCTTAGATTCCATCGAAGACCTGTTCGATGGCAGCGACAAATACGCGAATTGCATAAATTGAGTCAGTTTTCAAAGTCGGTCGATCAAAGGCTACAAATATGAGTTTTTCAAGAGATTCAAGATATGAATTAGGGTTCAAGGAGTAGAGCAAAGGGTTTTGTTGCTACCAAGGAGTTCTTTTCATCTTCCTTATTTTATTTTTCGTGTTTTTCCTTTGAGAGTTTTGGTTTAATCATATCCATGGTAAACTAATCTCTTAGCTAAAGGTAAGAGGTGAGACTTGTAGTTTATTTTGATGTTTATTTTACTTTATTTCAAGTTCATGTTAAACTGTCATTGATTTATAGTTTTAATGAAGGAATATTTCTACTTTTCTATGATCTATTGTGACTGAAATTACAGTAGATGCTCCGAGAGTTTTTGATATCTTCGTCTCTCTTTGGGATCGAGTGATCTACAAAATTCATGATCCATCATTGTCTTTGGGCAAGGTTGATGCATGAACTCCACACGATCATGAGATTGGTGCTTCAAGTATTCGTACAAGTAAAGTCCATGCGGATACAATCTCAGTCTCACCGAATTATTACTACATCGCGACCCTGCACTTGGGGTTGTTAACAAGTTTTTGGCACTGTTACCGGGGACTTCGGTTGAATTTTTTGAAAATGATTAGATTTGAAATTTGTTTAGGGTTATGATTTGTTATTCCGCTGCATTTTTAGGACTAATCTGTTTTTCTATTTTGTAGAAATGAACATTGTTTTCATAATATGGTAACCTCTTTCTAACTCATCCCTTTTAGATTTCTTAATTATGTAGTTTCTTATGTTTAGTTTTAGAACTTGAGGGCTTTGAGTGTTTCATGCCCAAGTGGGCTCGTGACCACTCAAGTCTCTTAAGTGAAGGAGGTTTGGTCAAAGGATTTGTTAGTGCACTTATTTGTAAATATGTTTGTCAATCATGTGACTAGTTGTGTCAAGTAGTCTGATGTGTCCTTTGCCAATGAAGATCTACGACGCAACTGGAGCATAAGCCCGAACTACAAAGTCAGCATCTAAAGAAGCTTCTTATGATCAGGACCTTGCAAATAGATGATCCTAACCTAAATAGGAAAACCTACTTAAGTCATCTATTCAAAGTCAATTTTGACTTCATATTTTCTATCCTTTAGTCTTGGCTTTAGCAAGTTCCAAGTTGATGAATGATTAAATGGACAAGGAATTAAAATTGAAAAATCTATCCACATTCGGTAGGGAAAAGGTGCCACCGAAGCACTTTCGGTATCACCAAAGATACTTTAAGTGTTACCGAAAGCACTCAAAACAGTCCAACAACAATTCAAAGGTAAATCTATACCACCGACGAACAAATTTCAGTGTCACCGACAGAGTTTTTTTTTTTTTTTTTCATTCTGCAACTTGAGAATTTAATTCAGTATTACCGATTGATAATTCGATACTACCGAAGCAAGTTCAGTGATACCGAAGTTAGCTGTGGTAGCACCATAAACTAGCCATTTTCTATCCGTTGGAACTGTTTTTCTATAAAAGTGGCTTGTAAAAACTTGCAAAAATGGTGGATTAAGGCATTTTAGAGTCTCTAGTGTATCCCAAGTTTATCGTACGTTACCTAGATTCTATCTATACAAGTTTCATGTTCTCTTCATTGTGATCCTTCACTTCTATGAGCATTCAATGCTCCTATTAATAAAGAACATGAACTTGTGCATTCTCTAGAGTACAAAGACTAAACCAATATGAAAATTCCTTGTCTTTTTGATACTCTAGAGCATCCATAAGTTGAATCTCTTAGGAAATCCACTCATTATCCTAGATAAGAGATTCAACCAAACTCCCATTACCTTGGTTACCTTTATAGGTATATCTTATACAAGGTTCTTGATCGTGAAGCTAAACCAACAGGAAAATCCAAGCTACGCGATCGGGGGAGCACCGGGAAGTTGATTCGAGCACAAGAGCGCAAAGATCAAAGTGACCCAAGACGAGCTAAAAAAGTGGACTCATTCTGACAAGTGTCATTATCAAGAGTCAAAGTTTAGTCTCTATCCTCGTGTAGGATTGAGGCTAAGAGTTTACTATAAACGAACTCGATTAGGTGCCTAGTGTGGGACCTTGGCCGATGGGCCTAAACATAGGTGCCTTGTGTGGGACCTTGGCCGGTGGGCTTAAACAGAGGTGTCTAATATGAGAACTTGGCAGGTGGGCTTAAATGTGGGTTCTAGGTGTAGGACATTTACTCTTGTAAAGAGATAAATTGGTGTCCTTAGTGTAGGACTGTAAAGTTTATTAGTAAACCTGTTTTAAAACCATTAATAGTGAAATCCGGTGCACTCTAGGATTGAGTGTGGATGTCGGAAGTGGAGTAGGCAAGTAGCCGAACCACTATATATGCTTGTGTTTGGAATTAATATTTGTACATTTATTTAATCATGTTTATTTAAGTTCGAATGCTTGATTGTTTATGCATGATTAGATGAATGCTTAAGATTGATAGGAAACACATTCCACACACAAGCTCACAACATTAGGCTAGTTGTTTTATTTGTATATCTTGAATAGCCTTTGTGATTGGACCCTCTATTGGCATATATCTTGAATATCCTGTGAATATAGGGTCGATCCCATAGGGAGATGATTGATGAGAATGAGAAAATCAAATGCAAAATTAACTAAGTAATGGAAACTAAACAAATGAAATGATTTTGAATGTATGGAATTCAATTAATTTGAAAACAACACCCAAGCTTCAAAGTTCCAAACATAGGTTAATGTTCCATAAGTTATGATGACTTTGATAACACAACTAGGATCTGAGCACTATGGTCAGCTTAATCGGAAAATAAAATAGTTTAAATATTTTAATAAATGATATAAAAGATTAGAGAATCATGGATTAACATCATTGATATATATTCCTAAGCGCCAATGATTTTAAGCATTCAATATCCATGAGATAATGAATCAAAGAAATGTAACAGGTTAAGAACATCTCCCATCTAGGAAATCTAACTAATCCAGGTTAAGCCTACCTATCAATATAGATCTCATATGATGGAAACATATGAATCTTATATGAGGATAAAAAACCTAAACCTATATAATTGATAACATGTATACACCATTCTTCTCATCATTGAAAATAATCAATCATCATAATTTATAAAATCATTAAACCAATGTGTTTCCCTTCTAACTTGGGCTAGAGGGAACTAGAAAAACATAACTAAATTGCAAAATAGAAAAGCAACAAGAAAGAAATAAATGCAAATAAAAAAGATCTAAAAGAAAAAATAATTTACAAAACTTTAATAAAATTGAAAACTCTTTAAAAACCCTGAATCTTGCTCTTAAATGCTTTAAATAATGCCTAGGAATGCCCTGAGAAGTTCTATTTATAAGTGGGGAACTCCCTCCTTCAAACTGATTTGAAAAATCTGGAAACTACCTCAAATTTATGCAGTTTTCTAAAGCAGACTTCACTCTTCGCAGTTTCCCAAAATAGACTTAACTCTGCGTAATTTCATAAAATGACCCAGAGTTTCAGAATATGTTTTTCATGACGATTTCAAGATTCCTTTTCTTCACTTCAAATCTTTAATTCTCTTCATTCCTCACTTGATTTTCTTTAATCTTTAGCATATGAATTCTTCAATCTTGGTCTCCTAAGATCCATCCCTTGCCTCGGTGATTCTTGAACATCAAATCCATGCTTTTAGCGCCCTTTTCAATCTAAGCTCTTAAATTCGCCTTGTAACACAAACATGAGTAAAATAGATCATTAAACATTATCATGTTCTAAAACCAAGATATAAATGGAGGATAATATGCAATATTTGACCCTTAATACACTCCCCAACCAGCATTTTTCTTGTCTCGAGCAAAATAAGCGAAGAAAAATAAAAATAAGAATAAAAAGTAATTCTAGAAAAATTAAAACGAAAACGAAAATTCTAACTATACCACTTTCGCTAGTAATCTCGATTGTATTTAACATATGCAACAAGCCTTTAAACTCCTAGGTTTTCCCTAGTGGACGAGTTATAGTCTCATGAGGGTTTCCAGAAATGTTACCCACAAACATTGAAAACATGGAAAATACTTCAAAACTCAGAAATTTATACAATTATGCCTCCATTCATCATATGAATTCCAAAACAAAGTAACACTTGTCCTAAGTTTGAAGTTAGTTAGAATTTCAATTTCCTAATTCATTACATCCTTGAGTTCAGAGATCTAATCAAAATTTAAAATAGTTATGATTCAAGATACTTAGGTGCTTAGTGACACTATTCTAACTTTGAGAAATATGCATGTTCCCTATCCTAACTCCTTTCAATCATCCCAAGAATATGAAATCTCTAGTTATCTCATTTCTTTCATGCCCTTTCTTCTTTTATCATCATATCCTCATTATTATAGACTACCCTTAGATGAAGATTCCCACCGGGTTTGCTTCATAACCTAAGGTATCGTAATCGTAATGGTAACAGCACTGGATACTTAGGTATCCTTACTCCGGATTACTGACACGATTCTTATGGTCATTAAAATTTTTTTCTCCTAAAAAAAACATATATCAATGGTACTAGTTCATTCAACCTTGTTTAAATCAAAATTTGTTATTCTAGTTCACATATCATATTCCTCACTTAGTTAGCTAGGGTGTATTGTGAATTCAGTACATCAAATTACAACTCACTTTAAACTAGTGATTAGATAATTGAACTCAAGTCTATAATTTTCAGTTATCAGAATTCTGACTACTATTAACCTAGAATAAGTATTAACTTTGCCTTTGGAATTCACATAATATCATGTTCACATTCTTGTGTATAAAATTTTTATTTTGAAAATGTTGAAAAAATTTCTCATAAACCCAGAAAAGAAACTCAAAACCTAAAAAAAAATTTCACATGGATGACTATCCCCCCAACCTAAAATCTACATTGTCCCCAATGTAATGATACATGTAATGTAAAGAACAATAAAAATAAAGAAAGGGTGGATAGTACCTACCATGAAGAAACACACATGTACATGTCACAAAAAAATGAATAGTATACAAATCCTACACAAATGCTCCATCAAATTAAGAGTATCAATCAGAATATTCTAGCTCATGAAGAGGGAGAAACTCCTCTCCCAAATGAAAGTTTTCCACATAGGGCTTCAATCTCTGACCATTAACTTTATACAATTACCATTACATGGATTCTCAATTTCAACAACCCCATGAGTATAAACATTCTTCACAATGAAGGGGCCTGTCCATCTTGATCTTAATTTTTTCAAAAAGAACTGGAGACGGGAATTGTCCAATATGACCTTTTGCTGAGGTTCAAAATTCTTCCTCAGGATGTTTTTATCATGAAAAGCTTTGGTCCTCTCTTTGTAGATATTAGAATTTTCATAAGAGTCTCTCCTTAGCGCCTTTAATTCATTCAATTCTAATTTCTTTTGTTCACTTGCTTGGTCCATATCAAAGTTTAATTTCTTTATTGCTAAGTAGACTCTTTGTTCCAATTCCACAGGCAAGTGGCAAGCCTTTCTATACAGTAATCTGTATGGGGACATACCAATCGGGGTCTTATAAGCAGTCTTATAGGCTCATAAAGTGTCGGATAGTTCGAGGGATCAATCCTTCCATCCGGCCTTATAGTTTTCTCCAAAATCTGTTTGATTTCTCGATTAGAAATCTCAGCTTGCCCACTCGTTTGTGGGTGGTATGGGGTGCTCACTTTATGCTTGATGCCATATTTCTTCATCAAAGCCTCAAATGTCATATTACAAAAGTGAGACCCGCCATCACTAATGATGGCTTTTGGAGTTCCAAATCTAGAAAAAATATTTTCCTTGAGGAATTGTATGACCACTTTATTGTCATTGGTCTTACTTGGAACTGCTTCAATCCGCTTGGAAATATAGTACACACCAACTAATATATAAAGAAATCTAAAAGAAGATGGAAATGGGCCCATAAAATCAATAACCTAATAATAAAAACTTTCCAATGGTAAAATAGGGGATAAAGGCATTATGTTACGTTGGGACACTCTTCCCAATGTTTGACATCTATCACAAGTAACACAGAAAGCGTGGGTGTCTTTAAACATGGAGGGCCAGTAAAAACCACACTGTAGGATTTTTACAGTGGTTTTCTTAATAGAAAAATGGCCACCACATGCTGCCATGTGGCAAACAGAAATAACACTCTGAACTTCATCCTCTGGGTCATAATGTCTAAAAATTTGATCAGTCCCATATTTATATAAATACAGGTCATTTCAGAAGAGGTTCCTAACCTTGGTTTCAAAACACTTTTTATCTTGTGACTTTCAATGATATGGCATTTTTCTTGTTACAAGATAGTTCACTATATCTGGATACCAAGGCAATTTGGAGATTGCAAATAATTGTTCATTAGGAAAAGTGTCCTCGATATGCATCTCTTCAGTGGAATCATCTAACACCAATCTGGAAAAGTGATCGACCACTACGTTCTCTACTCATTGATTATCTTTTATCTCTATATTAAATTCTTGGAGTAGGAGGATCCATCTCAAAAGTCTCGGCTTTGCATCCTTCTTAGATAGCAAATATTTCAAAGTCGAGTGGTCTGTGAAAATGACCACTTTGGATTCCAGTAAGTAGGACATAAATTTATCCAAAGCAAAAACTATTGTAAGTAACTCTTTTTCAGTTGTTGAGTAGTTCACTTGGGCCAGCATAATGAATAATGTAGGGCCGTTTATCTTTCCTTTGGCCCAAAACAATCCCTATGGCATAATCACTTGCATCGCACATTAGTTCAAAAGGAAGTATCCAATCCGGTGGACGCATGATATGTGCAGTGGTAAGGGATGATTTAATTTTATTAAAGGCACTTGCACACTCATTTGTCCACTTAAATGGGACATCCTTTTGAAGAAGATTAGTCAAGGGTCTAGTAATGGCACTAAAGTCCTTGATGAATCTTCTATAGAAACCGGTGTGCCCTATAAGTGATCTAATATTTCTAACAGTTCGGGGAATAAGTAGATTAACAATAATGTCGAGTTTTGAGCGATCTACCTTGGTTCCATTTTTAGAGATAATGTGACCTAAAATAATTCCCTTTTGAACCATGAAATGACACTTCTCCTAATTTAAGATAAGGTGTTTCTCTTCACACCTAGATAAGACAAGAGATAAATTGTTGAGGCATTCCTCAAAATTACTCCCAAATACAGAGAAGTCATCCAAGAAAACCTTAAGAAACTTTCCAACCATATTTGAAAAAATATTTAACATACATTGTTGGTAAGTTGCTGGGGCATTACACAATCTAAATGGTATCCATTTGAAAGCAAACATGCCAAATGGATAAGTGAACGTGGTTTTCTTTTGGTCTTCCAGGGTTATCTCTATTTGGTTATATCCGGAATATCCATCAAGGAAACTATAGAAGGAGTGACCTACTACCCTCTCTAAAACTTGATCAATGAATGGTAGAGGGAAATGATCATTCTTTGTGACCGTATTCAATTTTCTATAGTCAATGCAAACACGCCAACCAGTGGTGACATGTGTTGGTATGAGTTCATTATTATAATTTTGCACGATAGTTATTCCGGATTTCTTTGGGACTACTTGAGTTGGACTCACCTAAACACTATCGGATATTGGGTAGATGATTCACACATCCAACAGTTTGATCACTTCATTTTTTACAACTTTCATCATGTTTGGATTGACACACCTTTAAGGTTATCTCATTGGTTTGGCGTTCTCATCGAGGTGGATCCGATGGGTGCATATGGAAGGGCTTATACCCTTAATGTCAGAAATGTTCCAGCCCAAGGCTCCTTTGTGGTTCCTTAGAATATTCAACAATTTAATCTCTTGATCCTTATCTAAAAATGAAGAGATCACCATAGGATAAGTTTTATTTTCACCTAAGTATACATACTTAATCTCATTTGGTAGTGGTTTTAAATCAAGCCTTAGAGCATTGGTTGGTGGTGGCAGAGGTCGCGAGTCCTCAATAGATAGGATTTGAGTGCGTGGTCTCCATTGGTACATACCAATGTCTTGGGTGGTAGTGCTCTCATTATCATCATAAATTTCAGCAAACACTTTTTCTAAATCAGATTTTTTTAAGTCCCCAAAGACTTTAATCAATTCCTTAGATAGGCTAGGTTCCAATTCCTCTTCCTCCATCAAGCAGTCCATAAAATTCAGCTCATGGATCTCATTATTATCTATGGCCTGCTTACATAGATTGAAAATATTTAGCTCTAAGGTCATGTTACCAAAAGACAACTTCATCATTCCATTGCTGTAATTGATGATCACATTTGAAGTTGCTAGGAATGGGCGGCTTAAAATAATGGGAACTTGAGCACTAACATTTATACATGGTTTAGTGCCTAGTATAATAAAATCTACAGGGAAGTAGAATTGCTCCACTTACATTAACACATCCTCTAAGATTCCTCTTGGTACCTTAATGGAGCAGTCTGCCAGTTGGAGTGTAATTGTGGTTGATTTAAGCTCGCCTAACCCCATTTATTGGTAAATTGAATAAGGTACTAAGTTGACACTTGCACCAAAATCTAGCAAAGCATGCACAATTTGAAACTCCCAATAATACAAGGAATAGTGGGATTTCCCGGGTCTTTGTATTGAGGTACGACCCTTTTCTGAATGATAACACTCACTTTCTCAGTGGGGAAGGCTTTCTTGTGCACATTTAATTTCCTCTTTATTGTGCATAAGTCTATGAGATATTTGGCATATGATGGAATTTGTCTAATGACATCAAGAAGAGGAATATTGACAGTAACCTTTTGGAGCACATCCAACACCTCTTGATATTTCATGGGGACAGTCGGGTTCCGAAGTCTTGAAGGGAATGAAACTAGAGGATCATGTGACTTGGTCTCTTTATCCTTTTGTTGTTGCGACTCTTGAACCATAGTCTATTCATCATTCTCTTGAGACAGTGGCTCACCCTCCGGTATTTCTACCGGTTGCATTATCTTGTTATTGACCTCTTTTCCCCTTCTCAAGGTAATGATGGCCTTACCTTGTTCATGATGTAGCTTGCTTGGATTTGAGTCTCTAATGAAATGTGTATTTCTAGGGTTTGGCACAGGTTGAGAAGGAAGGGTGTCTTTTTCCCTAGCATTTAATTGAGTCTCAATTCTAGCCATGACCATTTTTAATTCCCAATTTGATTGGGTTAGAGACTAATTCATTTGAGCTTGAGAGTTCATGAATGCGGTCAATGCATCCTCCACAGATGATCGCTTTGGTGGGGGCACATATGGTGTATTGTTAGGTGCTCCAAAGAAGTTGTTTTGTGAGGGGTCTTGAGGTGAATTGGGTGCATTAATTTGTGGTCGATTCCTCCAGCTAAGATTAAGATGGTTATGCCAATTTGGATTGTACGTGTTTCCCATTAGTTGCATAACTGACCTTTGGTAGTTATTTATAGCATTTACTTGCCCATGCTCATGCGTGATATTTTGTACAATTGGGATTATTGGACAATCCTTTGTGTAATGTTCTGCACCACCACAAATGTTACAAAAGTTACCTAAGGAAGTAATTTTTTTTAACTATATAAACCTTCCTAATTTCCAAGGCTTCGACCTTTCTAGCTAATGCAGTGAATTTTGCATTAAGGTCGTCTTCCTCTCTTAGGACATACATCCCCGCTTTCTCTCTAGGAATGGGTCTAGTTTGATCTGGTTTAACAGAGACATCCTATGTATGAGTATTCTCTACTAACATGTCTAGAAAATCCCAAGCCTCATTATGATCTTTGTCAAGAAAGGTCCCACAACACATCATCTCTATGAACTAACGAGTATCTATGGTGAGCCCCTTTCGGAACACATCAATCAAGTGCCATGGTTCATAACCATGATGTGGGCAAGTGAGTAGAAGGTCTTTGAACCGCTCCCAAGCTTAGAAAAATAGTTCATTTCCCTTTTTGGAGAACGACATGATTTCTTGTTTCTGTGCATTTGTTTTGTGCTCGGGAAATAATTTTTTCAAAAACTCTCTACTTAAGGCTTGCCATGTAGTGATGGTATGAGGTCTTAGAGAGTTGAGCCATGCTTTAGCCCGATCCTTTAGATAAAATGATAATAACCTAAGTTTTGAGTACATCCCTATTGCCATTGTTTACTTGTAATGTTGCAATCACTTCCTCAAAGTCCTTAAGGTGCAAATAGGGGCTTTCAGAATCTAAGTCATGAAATTTAGGAATCAATTGAATCACACCTGGTTTAAAATCAATGTTCCTTGTGTGAGCAGGGAACACTATGCAAGATGGTAAAGTTGATCTCTCAGGGTGTAGATGTTCACGTAAATTCTGTGATTGGTTTATCACATTCCTATGAACTTCGTTCTCATCCTCAGGAGGAGGATTACGTTGATTTTCTCTGTTTATAGTTGGATTTGACAGATTTGGATTTACATTATGTAACGCCCCAAATTCAGGGATGGACAGCTTTCGTAATGTCCTGAATCCGACACTCGACTTCCATACACCAAGTCCTAAGTTTGACGCACCATAAGGAAGATTTTTGGTTGAATTTTTTAAAATAATAATAATAATACCTAAGCATGATGATCCATAATCACAATACTAAGCAACAGTCTCCATTATAAATCCTGATGGTTACAAGTACAATGCTTTTCCAAAAGGTACACAACGTCAATATTGCTAAATCACAAAATAGATACAATGCATCAAGAAAGATATGTCTTTCAAGCTACTCCTGCCCTGAAAAAAATGGGAAATAGGAAGCTTAGGCAAAAATCCTAGTGAGTACACTCGTGTGTGCATAGTGTATAAGCATACAGTAACAATCAAATATAACAGTATACGAACTGAAACATAATGATATGTAATGCTACATAAAACCAAGTAGATTGGATGCAATGCAAATGATGATATACAAAGGCATGCTGGATATATGTAGGCATGTAGGTCTTCCTCTAAAAATCTACATCACAATATAGTTATCATCATTGGGAATCATCGGGGCCTGGTATCCAGAGCAAGTCTGAAACTTATTGAATAGAGGCCTTGCATACCCGCTTTATCAATGGGGGACCTATAACCATGCCAATACCAACCTGGCATGCCAATAGCTATTTTGAACAAGAAACAAATGCATTCGATTTGGGAGATTATCTTATTAGATATAACAGAGAAAGCGTATCAAGAACAATCATCGTACTATTAATATTAAGTTCATTTACATCCTCTGATATCCCTTGATTCAGAGATAGATTATTTAGAGTACAATAAATTAATAGAATTTAAATAATTGATCAGAATATCATATCCGGCAACATTTCATCTTGTGTTTTGATCACCTCTTTAAGAGGAATATTGTACGGATTCAATCGTCTAATTTCCCTTTTTGATGCTTGTACAGAAGGAAAATTGGAGCTTGAACAATTGGACAGCATCTCGGCCCTTTAACGTTACTGTCTATACGACAGTTTGGTTGCGTGGATTCGCGCAACCAATATGGATTGCGCAGACCCGCGCAAATCCTATCTTCCTTCCACTCCTACCTTTAGTCTTCTCTCGTGCTTTGCTCTTCTTCCCAAAATCTCCAATTACCCCAAAATGAGAGGAAGAGGGGGTATATATAGGCCTTCACACGTGTGAACCCTCGATCTATGTGTCATGAGCCCCACTTTTTACAAGATTCCAAAACTTATGAACAACCCTTCTGAAATCCATGGCGCGAACCCAAGCAATAAATATCATCGTTTGCGCGGTCCTGCGCAACCAATATGGATTGTGCGGTCCTGTGCAACCGATATGGTTTACGCGGTCCTGCCCAACTACTACAATCTCTGTACTATCTCTTTTTCTTCTTTTTGTGTTTCCTTGTCTTTTGATCTTTTATATCTTCATTCCTCTCTCTTTTCTTCACTCATCATTTTTTTATGTCTCAACAATAGCGGACCCATTTCAGGGGTTGGTCAAACCCAACCACATTCACTACAACTCTTCAGTTAGGCATGGTCGAACCTCTTCTCACCTAATCGCAATGACGGGAGTCAGGCCTACTATGGTCTTCGGCACCAGGTGACCCATGACATCCGTCTGGTCTTGACAATGAGGCTCGAGGGTACCACTCGAGGTTTAGGAAATTTCACCCAGGGGTTTGGGACCCTATATAAGAAACCTAAATTTTCGGTGTCCACAAATACCAACCACGATGCCACTGTGGCAGTCTCATCAGTATAACCACAGTGTTGCTGTGGTGTTCAATCCATCTCATGAGGATGCTATGCAAAATGCAATGATAATCCACAAGCACGCTATGCAGTATAATTGCACTCAAGCAATCTTATGCATGTAAACCATATATGCATACGAGGCAACCCTAATACCAATCGAGCTCCTCTACCAACCACATCTGATCTGCAATCCATGCTCATCGTGGAAAGGATATACATGTAATATCAGCGTCGGCAAAAACATAAATTACAATGTAGTATCAACTGAGCTTTAGGGACTTCAACCCAGGGACCGTGCTCGATATATTCGCTTAGGGACTTCAACCTAGGGACCAAGCCGCAGTCTCTCAGACTAGATAACATCCGCACATACTCCATCATGTGCACCCCGCACCAACATCCTCTACCATATACTCCATCATGTGCACCCCGCAAAAACATCCTCTACCACATATTCCATCATGTGCACCCCACACCAACATCCTCTATCACATGCATATGATCTCTGCATGATCAAACTATGCTCACCATGCACTCCTCATCCATGACACATGTACATATATGCGTGCGTGTAGATGTAATATGCACAAATATCATTAGACCAATCAAAATGATCACGATACCAACATGGAAAAATAGTATTCTAATGTGCACTCTCCCTCATGATCATGGGGCTATGTGAGTGTCCACACTCCCACGTAACAAGTGTGCACCAACCACACAATAGCACAACTAGGATCAATCCATCACTCGGTACCAATCGCATGGCCAAAACCTCATACAGTGGCACCAGAACAAGTTATGTATCAAACACATGCAAGTGATGCACACATACCATAACATGTCTCAATTCCGCATGTAAAGATCCATAACTATTTGAAAACTAGTTCTTATCACCAACATACTCATTCACGGTTGAGAGTTAAGTGGTTCACCTCATCAGTTCTGTAGGAAGTGGGTTCATAAGTGTCATGTCATTATACGGCGCTAGGTGCACTATCTATGACTTGAGGTAATACATACGGTGGTCCACTTAGTCCTTACGTCCAATTGAACACTATTCCGGCATATAAACATAATTTAGCATTACCATACAATATAATCATCGCATCTAACCATACAAGCATCATCATCACCACAAGTATTATATTACACAATCATCGCACGTGCGTCATCATCACATGCATAATTAGATTTCAATCCAACGCCTCAACATGTCTAGCTATCATTTCAAGTGGACTAAGGCCCAGTTCATTGCCACACTTGAATGAGCTAGTTAGTGAGTTGCTACATCCCATTCTTCTGGCTTGTTGGTTGGTCCATTTGATTATCACAAATGGTTCATTCGAGGACTCAATCATAACTCATTCACAAGGCCCTAATGGGACTTATCATACATACATCAGAAGGAGTCTCATGCACTTACCAGGAAGCCCAAACATAGGCCCAACATGCACTTCTCATGGAGTCTTACGTTCTTCGTAAGAGGAAGTAACCTATGGGCCTAATAGGTTTACCACTAATGGGCTCACAAGGCGTCCACTCAAGGTGGGCTTTAAGGCTAATAGGCCCACCACTCTAATGCCATTGTGAACATATTAGTGGAGTCCCCAAATCAAGCCCAATACTATTAATAAGATGGGTCCAACAATCAATTTGACACACGTCCTAAATTCACATACCCAAGAGGTTACACCTTTAGCATAATTCACAAGTCTGAGTAACGACATAGTTCTCATGTGCCCACATGGTCTTATGGCCACTCCATTATTAGTACTCCATATGGTTGAGAGTCCACACAAATGTCACTCTACTTGTCATAATAAAGGTCTTAAGGTTAGATGGTTATGTACTTTCATTACATCATAACTCACATAATGGGGCAACTGCTTTACTAAACTTTCACATGGTCAGGTGGTAAGTACCACAATTTCACATAGTTTAGTATGTATACTATCACTATCATGATCTAGTATCCATGTATATTTCAAAATATCCAAACTTAGTTGAACAATCACAATCACACCCATCATTCATGGCTACACTACGTTACAGTAAGTCTTATACTACAATCACTTCACACGTCACATAGTTAATGACTCATATTCAGTGTCACATGGTTAAGGGTGAAGGGCTACATTTCATCATAACATTTACAGTTTAGAGATCACATCGCATAGAATCCAAGACTATGATAACATTAGCTTAGTTAACATAACCCTACATCACACTCGGTCTAATGTACAACTTAGTTATACATGATTCAAGTGGCGGTGTCTATGTCGATAAGCACAAACCC
This sequence comes from Magnolia changhungtana, assembly GCA_030180095.1. Classification (NCBI taxonomy): domain Eukaryota; kingdom Viridiplantae; phylum Streptophyta; class Magnoliopsida; order Magnoliales; family Magnoliaceae; genus Magnolia; species Magnolia changhungtana. The sequence goes on along the minus strand of JASAUF010000473.1, from coordinate 1,707,924 downwards.
ACGTTGTTGAATGGCCACCAATGCCACTTGATTTCATACGGTTGGGTGACCTTGTGCATATTTCACAATCGTACGATTAGATGGCTACATATACACCACCTTTGTACATGATTAGGTGGCCATACCTATGCTACATGACCTTATGATCAAGGGGTCAGCCCCAACTCACTACATCACATTGTTCATACCCAACCACTCAATCACACCCTCACACAAACATTGTTCACACACAAGTTATAATTGAAAACGTTCAAAAAGCTAAACACAAATCTATGACTTAGGGCCACACTCTAATCACAATTCCACATGGTCATGGGTTGTCTACACATTAGATAACTACTTAATTAAGGGTCAAAACTCAACGATGCACAATTTATAGCAACAACACAACACATGATCTCATGGTGGTAGATCTCACCTGAGATTAGAACGACTTGCCAGATAGAGGAGGTAAATGAAATCCATACATCATGGTAGTCCCAGATATGGGACCCACTAGATTAACAGTGTGGATATGACATACATCATGGTGGCACAACCCTTAGCATTCTCTCTCTCTCTCTCTCTCTCTCTCTCTCTCTCTCTTTTTAATAATAATTTTTATGAGTCTTGGCCATCACAAGAACTATGGCAAATAAATATTACTGTGGACTTAGGAAGGGGAGTCAACGGTAGGGATCAATCTCCACTATTTCTTATGGTGTGGCCCACCTAAGGCGTGGATCTGCCTCATTCTTTTAATCATGTCTTAAAATGGTTAGAAAATTTTTACCCCAAAAGTGGACAAGGACCTCCCTCTCTGGACGTACAACGTCTAGGGAGGACATCACCTCCTCCATACTCCTTTCTTTTCTTTTCTATTTTATTATATATATATATTTATTTATTTCTCATCAAGGTGGGCCACTTAAGAGATCCAGTCCATCCATTGTGTGTCTCACTTGGTTGAGGGGTCAGTCCAAGTCTCAGATGCATCCAAATTTCAGGTGGACCCCAGCAAGTGTTTTTATATGTTTTATCCACTCTTCTCATGATTTTAGATGGTGTGGTCCACCTGAGTTCTGTGTACAACTGATCTTTGGGGATATCCCATTTTTAAAGGGGACCCATCAAATGCACGGTGTTGATGCTTGACAGTAAGGGGCGTCCAACCCTTTTGTTTATTTTATTTTATTTTATATATATCGATGTCTTTTCATAGGTGGGGCCCACATCAGGATGACCCAATCCATCTATAGGGTTCTCTGGCTCGTGACAGGTCCAATGAGCCCAATATTTTGTATATTTAGGCATACAGAAACATTACAGTGGGCCCTTAACAGATTTGATGGTAAATATCACCATTAAAATGATTTTCAATGGTGTGGCCTACCAGAGATTTGGGTTGGCTTCATTTTTCGGTTCAAGGCCTAAAATGAACTGGGAAATTGGATGGACAGTGTGGATCAAATACATGCATCATTGGGGGGGGGGGGGTGGGTTTGTGGTCCCACAACCCCTTCTTTTTAGCGGTTGGGACACTGCTTGCTGCAGTGTCCTCTAGACGATGGCAGAACAACGTCTTCTCTTTATTTTTTCTTTTCTTTTTTTTTTTTCTTTTTATTTTAATGATGTGTGCACGTGTGTGCATGAATATGTGTGTATGTGAGTTTGGCCAGCACAATGGGCCATACTTGGACTGTTTGGATGGCATACAAATATTCTGGTAAGACCCACTATTAATGGGTCCACATGAAGTCTTTAACAAATTAGTTTTATATGTCTTATCTTATGCATTCACACCAGTTATCATATCATTATTATCAACACCATCTCCACCAAACATAAACACAAGGAAAGAAAAATAAGAATGAGTGAGGAGGGTGTACTCACCTTGATGGATTAGACGGATGGTTGAGATAGATGGAAGGGATGGGATTGATGGCCCACCAAGATCACTCCTCTCTCTATCTCTATATCTCTTATGGTAGGAAAATGGTGAAAATGTTGAGGATTGAAGGGGTATTTCTAGAGAATTTGCTAAAATTGTGGTTAGGTTAGATTAATGTGGTTATGATTGACTTAGGCAAGAATTATGACAAGTAATGTATGATTAGGACTTAATGGTGGATTAAATGAGATATGGGGTGGCATGACATGATGACATTATGCATAAGGTGTTGTATGGATAAGGGTTGACTTTGGATACACATGAGAGAAGGGTGGTATGGGTGTGTGACATCACATACATGGGTAGAGATTCTCTCACCCATGTGTGGCATAGTGCATGTGTTATGCATATGTGTGAAATGGAATATATGGCGTGATGCGCACCTGATACACCAATGATTCTTCGCGGTGTATCTCACTAACGGAGCATCATACAGATGCATGGGTGGTACCTCCGTGATCGCGGCGATGGGGTGGTCGATATGAAATAGGTTTCGAGGCCTTGGGGTTTCAGTCAGTTGGGTGTGCGCTATGCATGGCTAGTTCAGGTCTTGCCAAGGGCATCGATCATCATGCACATAGGCATAGAAAATTGTATGGAATGAACGTGGTTTTACACATTATCAACTGGGTCTGCCATGAAATTTAAGTGGTGTTGACTGTCTCACCTAAATGAATGATCAAGGCTTGAGACTAGTCCATCTTCAGAGGAGAGTCGATTGTTTTGATCTCTACTCCAACGGGACAAACCATCCACACCACAAAAAAACACTACTTCAAATAGCGAGTATGATACTTAAAGTAAAACAAAAACTTATCCAACAACCCAGGCGGCGGAGCCGACCATGAGGGTTCAATCCACAAAGAAAAATAAATCAACAACCCAGGCGGCAGAGCCGACCATGAGGGTTCAATCCACAGAGCAAAATAAATTACCAACCTAGGCGGTAGAGCCAACCATTAGGGTTCAAACCACAAAGAAAAATAATTTAACAACCCAGGTGGCGGAGCCGACTAAAAGGGTTCAATCCACAAAGTAAAATAAATAAATAACTTAGGCGACAGAGCCGACCAGAAGGGTTCAATCTACAAAGTAAAATAAATCAACAACCCAAGCGGTAGAGCCGACCAAAAGGGTTCAAACCACAAAGCAAAATAAATAAAAAGAAAATAAAACTAATGTAGAAATTAAACTATGCTAATCTGAAAAATAGATTCAGCGGATGATCTTTGTGATCAAATAGCAACTATAGGACAACCATATCACTTGGGTGATAAAATTTCAAGCACGAGCAACCTTATGTGTGAGGCCCGTATCATAGACCATACTGTTATGTAGGCTTTCGTGGTCCTCTCGGTCGAATTTCGGCGACCCTCGACCTATATCGATGTTTGTTCGATATCCTAAGCTGAGTCCTGCATACTGAAGTCGGCTCGACCCGAGACTTGTACCCTAGCGACCGCATCGTCGCCACGGTTTCAACGCCGCATCTCGCGCGCCGAGGCATTACCCGGGCCAGGAGATGTGGGCCCACATTCAGTTCGAGGAAAACGCCACGCATTTGCAATTCCGAGAGAATCTCTACAACTTGTCACCTCAATCAATCGATCAATCAATCCCATCAAGGGTCAAGTACATGTCAAGTAAACATCACCTCACACCACATCTCTAAGCAACCCCATAAGTCAACAATTCCTTACACAACCCATACCCCTCTTACACAAATTACCCCAAAAGTCAACAAATCTCTCACCTCACCCATCACTCCATCACTCATCTCTATCTCTCTCTACAATCCTCTCTCTCTCTCTCTCATTTCTCAAACCCATTCCCAAGCAACAAAATTCCAACGTCCAAGCTCTCCCATCCTCCATGAGAGAGTGTTGTGTGTGGCCCACTTCCTAACCATTTCATCTCCCATCTCAACCCTTCATTCTTCATCATATTCCGTTGAGATCGAAGCTAAGGAGACTACCTTTCCATCGGACCAAGAAGAACAACAGTGGGTGTTTTATGATTTAATTTTTGTGATTTGAAGGCCCACATATGGTGGGACTTATCTTGATCTATGTATTGCAACCATGGAGGACCCATAGTGGCGGGGTCCCTCCATCCCCTTCCGATCTCTCCTTTTTCTCTTTCTTTCTCTCTTTTCCTTTTTGTATGGTAATGATGATGATGAAGTGTGTGGCCCACCATGATGTTTATATCCATGCCATCTACCGGTGGACCCCATCCATGTGAGACACACCATGATGTTTGTATGTCACCCCAATCGTCCATCTAGGACGTGGCCCACCCCACACGTGTGGGTGGGGCCCTCCTTGATGTATTTATCCACCCTGATCCATAGCTCAAGTGGTAGACTGAGCGAATGATATCTTGTTTCAACACTGACGGTGGAGTGGCTAACAGTGAGGTGTGTGTTAACAGTGAGGTGTGACTGACGGTGGAGTGGCTAACAGTGAGGTGTGTGTTAACAGTGAGGTGTGAATGGACGGTGGGGTCCGTGGGACCCACCCACGTCGTCCCCCATTCAGATGGGCCACACCGTGATCGTGTGGGGCATCCACCGTCCCTAGATGGTGGGACCTGCTGCATGTGTGGGTATAATCCACACCGTCCAGCTATGTGGACCCCACCACTAGCTGCTGTATAGATGGCAGTAAGTTCCGTGGGTCCCACCTATTCCATCCATGCTGTCTATCTATGAGGCCCACCATGATGCATGTGTTGAATCCAACCATCTAACCATTTGGGATATCATTTTATGGCATGAGTAAAAGAATGGGTCAGATCTAAAGCCCAAGCAGACCCTCACCATCAAAATTAACGGGAACAGTGATATCCACCGTTCAAACTCCTAAGGGCCACAGTAGTTTCCAATTAAGTTGATATTTGTTTTCACTTCATTTATCTCTATGTTAACTTATGAATAGGTCGGATCTTAAACATACATAAGGGTGGGCCTGACTTGATATGTATGAGGCCCATTAGTGTGGCATATGGATGCGGTCCACTTGATGTATATGAGGCCCACTGGTGCGGCCCATGAGATATGGCCAACTTGATATGTATGAGGCCCACAGGGTGCAACCCACTCGTCATATATGCGTCCCATTTGATTCGGCTCATTTGACGAGGCCCATTGCAATAGGTTGGGGGCCCATGGGACGAGGCCCATTGTGATATATTTGAGGCTCATGGACGCGGCCATTGAGATGTATCTGAGGCCCATGGGTGTGGCCCATTGTGGTACATTCGAGGCCCTTGTATAAAGCCCGATGCGATGTATGTGAGGCCCATGAGCGAGGCCTGATGTGATGTATGTGTGGCCATTACGTTGTGTATGCATCCCTTATGTGGGCCACTCCTTGGGAGCAATGTTAGTAAGATGTCCACATTAATGGGCAATGATGGTTGAATGTCCACATTGCGACCTTCCCTTAGGCCTTGTTAGGCCCATTCTCATCATTCTCCTAGTGGGTTAACCCTAATCAGTGGGCCCCATTCACCATAGACGGATGACTCCATGCTATCGGATTTGATATAACCACGGTCGAGGGCTGATCTTTATATTATAGTTGATCGACTGTTCATCTATGGACCCCACCTTATTTATATGTTGATATCGATTCTGATTATCGAGGCCGATTCTGATTGTCGATTCCGATTTCGATTGTCGAGGCCTAGTATCGACGTCGATTCCGATTTATCGAGGCTGATTCCAATTATCGAGGTCGATTCCAATTTGTCGAGGCCAATTGTATAGGCTAATTCCGATTGTCGACGCTGAGTATCGAGACCGATTCTAATTTGTTGAGGCTGATTGTATAGGCCAATTTCGATTCTCGAGGCCCAGTATCGAGGCCGATTTTGATTTGTCGAGGCTGATTGTATAGGCCGATTCCTATTGTCGAGGCTGAATATCGAGGCTAATTCTGATTTGTCGAGGCCGATTGTATATGTCGATTCCGATTGTCGAGGCTGAGTATCGAGGTCGATTCTGATTTGTTGAGGCCAATTGTATAGGCCGATTCCGATTGTCGAGGCCAATTCCAATTCTCGAGGCCGAGTTCGAGGTTGATTCTGATTTGTCGAGGTCGATTGTATAGGCCGATTCTGATTGTTGAGGCCGAGTATCGAGGTCAATTTTGATTTGTCGAGGCCGATTGTATAGGCCGATTTCGATTCTCGAGGCTGAGTATTGAGGCCGATTGTATAGGCCAATTCTGAATGTCGAGGCTGATTTTGATTTGTCGAGGTCGATTGTATAGGCCGATTCCAATTGTCGAGGCTGAGTATTGAGGCCGATTCTGATTTGTCGAGGCCGATTGTATAGGCCGATTCTAATTTATCGAGGCCGATTGTATAGGCTGATTCTGATTGTCGAGGCCGAGTATCGAGGCCGATTTCGATTGTTGAGGCCGAGTGTCAAGGTCGATTCCGAGTATCGATTCTGATTGTTTAGGTCGATTTCATTTGTCGAGGTCGATTTCGATTGCCGAGGCCTATGTGATGTATATGCGACCCGTAGTTGAGGCCCATTGTGATGTGTATTCAGCCTGTGTGATGAATATGCGGCTTGTATTTCAGGCCCATTATGATGTATATTCAGCCCGTGTTTAAGGCCCAATGTGATGTATATGAGGCCTATGTGATGAGGCCCATTGTGATGTATTTGAGGGCCAGGCGATGGAGCCCATTATGATGTATGTTATGCCCATGTGAAAGACTCATCGTGATGTATATTAAGCTGTCGAGTGAGGCCCATGGTGTTGTATATCAGGCCTTTTGTGAGGCCACGGGTCCACTATATGTTTGACCCTATGTGGGCCACCCCTTAGGGGGCAATGTTGGTAAAATGTTCACATTGTCGAGGCCGAATGTCGATGCCAATTATTGAGGCCAATTATTGATACCGATTATGAGTATGTGACAACATAGCATCAAAATACATACCTATACGCATTATCTGCATGTTTGTTATGAGATGTGATTGACCATTACATATGCCATAGGGCAGGTTGTTCATGGGGTCCCTGATAGGTGGAGTTGCCCCACATGAGCGCATGCATGCGCATGATTAATGCATGATTGGACTGTGTGACTCATGCATCTCGCATTTGTGTGACATGACCATTGTACGCCCTAGTGACATTAGGGCCGTAGCCTCCACATGTATTTCGTGGATGGCCGATGGGACACTAAAAATATGTTCTACATGGGGTGCAATAGAGCTATCCCATTTGGTTTAATTTAAAATCAATTAGAACCTAGAACCATTTCAAAGTGAGTATTGGACAATTGAACTTCTATATTCGAACTTCTACTCTGATTGGTTCTTCCGGGCTACAACGAAAGGAGAAATTTAGGTATTTTACTATATTGTAAATTTCATTCATTTTAGTTTTTGTTTGAGATTGAGCCAGAAAAATCTCAATCTTGTGGTTATCTGAGGAGAGCCAGAAAACTCAGAGGTGGGATTTTTTGAATTGTGTAAGCCCATTTGAAAGACACAATTGTGAAAGTTTTAGGTGAACATGTGAAACCTATTTTCATAGTGAATGCCGATATCCCCTATGTGAGGATATTAGGAGTGGAGTAGCAATCTGTGTGGCTGTTGTTTAACAGTTGGTGTACACACAGGTGAACCACTATAATTCTTCGTGTTTTGTGGTTTGAATGTTTGTTTGAATTTCTATATCTTTTATCATTCGAAGCTGTGGAATGTATATGTGGATGTGAATGTTGTAATCTTTTATATTTCAAGCATTGTGGGGAATGTTTTAATAGTTTAGAATTTAAGTTCTTGCTATTTCTTTTATTTTCTTTCAGTTTGAGTTCTTGATATTCAAATTGTTCTAGTAAGGCTGTCCTGCCATAAACCCTTGGTTTTTATGGTGCAAGGTTGTCCTTAGAACAACATTGGTATCAACCTCTCTATTTTATTGCTTTACATTTCAGTACTGTGAATTGTTTAAAGTTCTATCTTTCAAGGCTATCTTATTCATTTAAATTTCGCTGTTAAAGTTTTAATTTGGCATAGTCCTATTCACCCCCCCTCTAGGACATATAGCTAGGCCTTTTCAAGTGGTATCTGAGCCTAATAGCTCGTTTTAATTATTATTTAGATTTATTTCTTGAGCTAATCGATCTAAGCTATTTATAAGATGTCAAATTTTGATATCCTTTCAGTCACTAGGCCTCCACCATTTGATGGCTCCAACTATGCTTATTGGAAAGCCAGGATGAGGATTTTCCTCAAATCAATGGATGAGAGTGTGTGGCAAGCCACAGTGACTGAATGGATCGCTCCTACCACTGAAGTGACTGGTATCGATGGATCAAAATCAATGAGAATATCACCTTATTTTTCTTGGACCACACTTCAGAAAAGTGAGAGTAGTGCCAATGCAAAAATACTAAATGCAATCACTTGCACACTATCACCAGATGAGTTTAAAAGAATTATATCTTGTGATACTGTAAAGCAAGATTGAGATATTTTAGAAATGACACACGAGGGTACATCAATTATTAAGAAGTCTAAAGTCCAAATCCTCACAACTAAATTTGAGGAAATACATATGAAAGAAAATGAAATGTTCACGGACTTTTATACTAGACTGAATGACATTATAAAATCTATGTGGGGTCTTGGCGATAAAATCCCAGAAAGTAAAGTGTGTGTAAAGATATTACGCTCACTACCTGAACGGTTCAACTCAAAGGTGACTGCGATCTAGGAACTTCGTGATACAGACAATATGAGGGTAGAAGAATTAGTTGGGTCTTTACAAACCTTTGAGTTAAACTTTAAAGCTCCTAAAGGTAAATCTATAGCCCTTAAGTCTTCCAAATGTATTTCTCAGGAAAATTCTGATTTTGAAAATTCTGAAGATGATATGGCTCTCTTAGCAAAAAGTTTTATAAGATTTTCAAAAGTAAAAAGAAGGTAGACTTTCAAAAATCAAATGATAAGAAGAGATCTAAATCTAGATCTAAATCTTGAAAATCTTTGAAAGATAGTCAATGTTACAACTGCCAAGAATATGGGCATCTAGCAAACAAGTGTCCTAAAAGGACAAACCTAAAAGGAAAGGAATGCTGGCTACTTGGAATGAATCTTCTGGCACTGAAGCCTCTTCTGAATCAGAAGATCCTGAAACTGAGTTAGGCAATGAAGTTAAAGCCCTTATGACTCTAGTCAAGTTAACTTTTTCAGATCATGATGATTCAACCAGTGAAGAAAATCTGAATAGTGATCATGATAATGAAGAAGATCTTCAAGATGCTTACAATCCCTTATACAAGGAAAGTTGTAAGATTACGGTAAAGGTAAAGCTTCAAAAAGAAAGGTTTTCAGGGCTTAGAGAAATATTTGAGTCTCTTATTTTAGAAAAATCTCATCTTTCAAATTGTTTTGAAAAATGCAAATGCGATTTAGAATTCAAAACCTCCCATATTGAAAATCTGAAAGCCGAAAATAAAAAACCTAAACTTGAAGTCTCTTCACTATTGAGTTTAAAGGATACATGGAGATATGCCCAAGGTGATCCAAAATTAGAAAAACTTTTATCTGGATCAAGAAAATGTGGCAACCGATCCGGTTTGGGCTATGATAAAAATATTCCTCCTAAACAGAAGAATACCTCTCTTAAGTTTGTAAAAGGAGAATCCTCTAACTCAAAAGAGAAAAGTTTAAGTAAAAAGTTTTCTAAAAATGTTAAAACTTTTCAATCTTTCAAAAGTAAAGGTAACCATATCAATTACAAAAATCAAAATCGAAACCCTTTAGCTGAGAAAATAGTCGATCTACTTAAGGAGCTCTTAAAATCTAACTCAGTGGGTTAGTCTTACAACAACTACAAATATAAGAAGACCAACTATACTCCTAAACCCAAAACAGTTATGAAATGGGTTCCTAAGGTTACCTGCTTGGTTGCCCACACTGCATTCAAAGTGACAAGCATAAAAAGTGGTACCTAGATAGTGGGTGCTCCAAGCATATGACAGGTGACAAGGCTTTATTCACTGACCTTAAAGATATGACTGATGGGTCAGTCACATTTGGTGATGGTTGCAACTGCAAGATTATTGGCCAAGGTACGGTTCAACTCTATAACCTTCCCTTATTTAAGAATGTTTTATATGTTGAGGGGCTAAAACACAACCTGTTAAGCATATCTCAAATATGCGATAACAATCACAACGTGAACTTTTCTAATCGAGGTTGTGAAATTTTAAACAAAAAGGGTTCTGTAATATTAACTGGTCGCAGGACTTCTGAAAATTGCTATATTGTAAGTGATGGTAGCTCATCTAATCAATCGTGCTACATGGTCCATACCAATGAGACAGAATTATGTCATAAATGCCTTGGACATGTACACTACCGTAATCTATACAGATTAAGCAAAGGAGAACTAATAAGAGGTTTACCTAAACTTCAAAAAGTAGACAAAATATGTGGCGAATACTAGATTGGCAAACAAACTAGGAGTGCTCACAAAAAGGTGAACTCTAATGCCACATCAAAACTGATCGAACTTCTCCACATGGACCTTGTAGGACCTACCAGGATGGAGAGTCGAGGTGGCAAAAAATACATATTGGTAATCGTGGATGATTTTACCGGATTCACTTGGGTAGCCTTCTTAAGGGATAAATCAGAAACCCTTGACGAAGTAAAAAGGATTCTCAAATGGATCCAAACTGAAAAAAGTTCTCAAGTTAGTAAGATCTGTAGTGATCATGGATCTGAGTTCAAGAATAGCAGTTTTGAGAAATTTTGTAGCGATCAGGGAATTTCGCATGAATTCTCTGCGTCTAAAACACCACAACAAAATGGAACTGTGGAGAGGAAAAATAGAGTGCTTCAAGATATGGGAAATGTAATGTTGAATAGTATGAAGCTCCCTAGAAATCTTTGGGCTGAAGCAGTGAATACTGCATGTTATGTTATTAATTGGGTTTATATTTGTAAATCTAATAATAAAACGGCTTATGAAATGTGGTTCGATAAAAAGCCCACTATCAAATACTTTTGAGTTTTTGGCAGCAAGTGTTATATTTTACGTGACCATGAATATTTGGGGAAGTTTGACACTAAAAGCGATGAAGGTATTTTTTTAGGATATTTTTTGAACAGTCGTGTATATCGTGTATTGAATAAAAGGACCGGTGTGATTTAAGAGTCCATTAATGTGGTCATTGACGATCACTTGAATACACCTGCCCCAACTTCAGATAATGATGAAGTTCTTTTAATTGACAAACCAGATACTTCATCAAAATAAAATAATTCTGAACTGAGGACAGTTAAAGATCATCTAACCACTTAAATTCTTGGAAACCCTCTCACTGGTGTGCGCACTCGTGGACAATTAGAAGACATATGTAACTACGTGTGATTTACATCCTAGATTGAACCGGCTAATGTAAAAGAAGCTCTTTCTGACGAAAACTGGATAGTTGCTATGTAGGAAGAACTTAATCAATTTGTTCGAAATGATGTTTGGAATCTTGTTCCTAGACCTAAAGATAAACATATTATCGGAACAAAGTGAATTTTCAAAAATAAGTCTGATGAACTTGGTAATATTATTCGAAACAAGGCAAGACTAGTTGTACAAGGGTACACTCAATGTAATATGCCGGATTTTTGCCAACCTGGGATTAGACGTCCTTAGGCAATGGGTCACTCCTAACGCCTTATTAACTTGTCAGAACTCAATCCTACAGTCTAAAATCGGTTCTTAACCCAATTCCTTCACAAATCTCACTTTCACTACCTTGTTCTTTAAACGTCTCTAAGTACTTTCATATTAGGCATGAATCCTAACGTTAAGGTGATGAAGAACAATGCTTTAGAAATCTGTAAAAAGACCCTAGTGCCACCTCAGGCAGAAATCGCTCAGGATCAAATCCTTTAGAAATGAGACAAAGTAACTAAGTACGAAACTAGATTAGCTACGAAATCCATTTGATCTACTTTAAATATGATATGCAAGACCCAAAACTTATAGAATCATTGACGCTAGGTTACCGTAAAATCTAGGATCAATCTCATTACCCAGTTGTCTCGGGAGCACATTGAAACTCCGTATCAGATCTGGACCGCACGTCGGAAGTCCGATTAACATGAAGTTAAGGAATTAGGACCACCTTGCTGGGCTTGGCAACCATCTCGGAAATCAAATCCAGACAGTGCCCCACGGCTGTTCGCTTGAGTTCGAAGCGAGCAGTGTGAAAACGCTTATTTTTCTTTACAAATAAATATCTCAAATAGTAATCTGAGACTTGTCGCTTGCGGGTCAATATTAAGCAACCTGACCATCAGAAGCAAGCCAAATTACACCCTCAGATCAGGGATATTTTCTCAAACATATCCATGTACTCGGAATCTTCGATCGAGATCCACTGACTGTTGAACTGGAACTGGTCCGCCATTTGCGATCTGGAAACTCGACTGGAACGAAACCTCAGCCATACCTAGATCCAGAGTCTGTGAGCTTAAGTCCGACCTTTGGCTCAAGGGGGGCCGCCAGAAGTCCTCCGTTGAGCTGGAACAGGCTCACTTTGGATATAACCTAAGTATACCTTGACTTGAAGTCTAATTTGGTGAGTTTTTTAGGCTATATAAGGACCTTAAAACCCTCTCTCATTCAGCCATACGAATTTGAGAAAAACTTAGGAGAGAGAAGAGAGAAAAGAGAGAGAAAGTGTGAGAGATGTGGGAGCATCTCCCTGCCTTGCTAGCATCTCCCTGCCTTGCTTCCTTGCTGCTATCCATGCTTAACCACTTCCTTCTAAGTGTTTTTCCGGCGATTTCGTCTCCGTTCCTAGGTAAGAAACCCTAACTCTAATCTGTTTTGGGGTTTTGATAGTTGTAGGTTATGAAACAGCTAACCTATTTCATTCTATAGGTGGCCAAACTGCTGTATATGAAAGCTTAGCGAATCTATCGACTTCGTTACGATTCTACGAAAAAAGGTGCGGACTTTAGGTGTATAGGTTATAGTTTTCAGCGCTTTCAATGTCAGATAATGATAGATTCATGATCTGCATGCAATTACACATTTACAAAGTGCTGTCTGTCTTCCGTTTCGATTAAAGATGAAGAATATGGAATTTTACATACTCTAGGTATTTGTAGAAAGTACCGTATACATATAAATTTTGGAAATGTGTTTGCCATGATTATTTGTTGTATGAATATATTATATATGGATAAAATACTTATTTGGTGAAAGGACTCGCCCTAATATATGTTTTGCTAATATATACTATGTATGTGAAAATAGTGTATTCTAAGTGTTTGTGAAATTGACTGAATGAGTATAGAATTCTCATTCATGCTCGCCATGACTAATTGTCATGGATATATGATTGTTGTATTGGAGATATGACGAAAGGATTTTCCCTAAATCACGCCACGACTAATATACACTATATATGTTACAATGTGTAGCCCAAGTATTCGTGGAAATGACTGAATGAATATGGAACTTGGATTCAAGCTTGTCATGATTATCCGTTGTGGGTGCACGCGTGTTATAATTGGGGCAACTCCCTAGTGAAAGGATATGGCCTAATGCCTATGTGATCAACATATGTCATGTATGTTGATGTATGTAGTTTAAAGTGTTTGTTGAAATGTCTGAATGAGTAGTAGTTAGTAAATGTAATGTATAAGGGTGTTGAGATATGATTCTCAACTTCTTTAACTATGTGTATGATTTCTTTAGATATCTGTGTGATTAGGAATTGAATATGTACAAACTCATGCTTATGCTGTACTTCATAACATGCTCAACTGATTGTATGATTTTATCTGTGTAATGCATATGTTTAAATTCATGTTTATGTTGTATTCTATAAGTGCCTTGAAGGGTGATGGGGGAGTGGTGTAACGAGTGCGTGCAACAGCCCTGGCAGCCCTAAGTGGATATTATCAGACTTTGATTGTATGATTTGAATCTTGATCCATTACTGCTTTAAGTATCTGCAATTTAATGTGATTGAAGCTATTGTATAGTCTAGGCAATCGACAACGAAACTGAATTCGGGATTGAGATTCAATCACCACGAGAGACGTGTTCGACGAACCTGAGTCGTACTTCGGTTGGCGATTGTGGTTGGCCACACGAAGTGCTTATGCGCTTCATATCGTTCAACTGGTTATGCCTCGAGCTAGCCGAGCTCGTCAAGCAACCTGATCTGTCTTATGTATGTTCACCATGTTTGGACGCCTCTGCTTGAACCTAGGGTACCAAACTTACAAGTGAAATCCCTTTAACCATGGTACCTCGATCCGTTAAGACTCATGAGCCGGGCATGGTGGTATGGGACACCGTGGTCAAGCTGTCGGCCTACGCCGGGGCCATGTGCCTCCCCATAGTGACCAGTGAGCAACTAGACTTGTGAGCCGATTATGGTGGTATGGGACACTATATTCGTGCTGTCGGCCTACATTGATAAGGTGATGAGGGAGTGGTGCAACGAATGTGTGTAACAGCCCTAGCAGCCCTTTGTAGTGACCTCGAGCATACTCTGAATTTGCGGTGAGGCGACGAGTTTTGCCGCAGTGTATAGAGTATGAACTAGGCCTGTATCAACTTAATGATGAACCGTTAAAGAGGTGATGGGGGAGTGGTGTAACCATTGTGCGTAACAGCCCTGACAGCCTTTGCAGCGACCTAGAAATACACCATCGTATGAGATTAACTAGGACTGACGACCCTAGAATGGATCATGTTTGGGAATGATACAAGAGAGGTACCTTAGTTTTCCAATCCTGCTGTTTGAAATAGACTAATAACTACTCGGTAATCATGCTCATCATCGCACTGCATGTGCCTGGTAGATGTGGAGCACTGAGGGATGAACGCATGTCACGAACGTAAGATGATGTCGCATGAGGGTGGTTTGGCAAGGGCATTCATCATGTCATTTCATACTTGCATTAAATAAGAGTAGTTAGGAGTGTTTGATTGTACTGCTTTATCATTACTGCTTGACTGTATTGATAACATGTTAACCTATGCTTTATTGTTCCACTGAGTTAGCTACTCACTCCCACATTACGGGACGGTGTTTGCAACACCAACCAGACTTTGTAGCTGCAGGTGTCGACGATGCTTATGAGGCGGAGCCGGACCTTTGCAATGACAATGATGTTTGTTCGTATTTGCTGTATTCTAGCGGCTTCATGTTAGCCGTATCTTGATTGACGGGGTTACAGGGATGTTGACTAGAGGACCTTACACATTTGGTATAGTTTAGAATTGTACTTGTAATTATTTAACCTGGTAACATTATCACACTCTGGAGACTCACCACAGTTTTTATATTTTATATATCTATCACAGTCTTCCGCTTGCTATCTCACTTGCCTCTGGAGTATGATATGCTGTTTTGGCTTAATCTCACTCATGTTTAATGCACTAACACAGACAACATTCAATTATCATTCATTTTGTTGCATAAGTGATGTTCTGGAACTCGAGAGTTGAGTTGCTACTCGACCCTTGAATTTCAGGGCATTACACTCAAATAGAAGGCATTGATTACAATGAAACCTTTGCCCCAGTTGCTCACCTTGAATCAATCAGACTATTCATATCCATTGCTTGCTTTAGAAAATTCAAAATTTATCAAATGGACGTAAAAAGTGCCTTCTTAAATGGTGATCTACATGAAGAAGTGTATGTGGAACAACCAACGAGTTTTGAAGACCCTAAGAACACTGATCATGTCTATCGCCTTAAAAAGGCTCTCTACAGTTTGAAACAAGCTCTCAGGGCATGGTATGAAAAATTGACTAAGTTTTTACCAAGTCATAATTTTATAATGGGAAGTGTTGATAAAACTCTGTTTGTTAAGAAACATAACGATCATATCTTAATGGTACAAATCTATGTTGATGATATTATTTATGGATCTACTTGTACTAACATGACTGTTGAGTTTGCAGATTTAATGAAATCTAAGTTCGAAATGAGCATGGTTGGGGAATTGAATTATTTCCTAAGGTTGCAAGTAAAACAACAACCTGATGGTATTTTTATTTCTCAAACCAAATATGCTTTGAACTTGATTAAAAAGTTCAGATTTGAGAATGGTAAGAATTTTGATACTCCTATGAGTACAACCTTAAGACTCTCAAAAGACTCTACAGGTAAAAATGTAGATCCTAAACAATATCGTAGCATGATTGGCAGTTTACTTTATTTAACTACAAGTAGACCTGATATTGCTTTAAGTGTTGGTATTTGTACTAGATATCAGTCTAACCCTAAAGAATCTCATCTAACTGCTATTAAATGGATTATGCGGTATGTCGCAAGTTCAGCTAATTTGGGTCTCTGGTATCCATATGATACTAGTGTTCAATTGGCTGGGTATTCAGATGCTGATTGGGTTGGTAATATCGATGATAAAAAGTCAACCAGTGGTGGTTGTTTTTATATCGAAAATTGTTTAGTTTCTTCGTTTAGCAAGAAGCAAAGTTCTGTATCGCTCTCTACTGTTGAGGCTGAATACATCGCAGCTAGAAATGCATGTACTCAGCTTGTTTGGATGAAACGTATGTTAAGCGATTATAGAATTTCACAGGAATCAATGATATTATATTGTGATAATTCCAGGCTATAAATATTTCAAAAAGTTGAATCCAGCATTCACGTACCAAGCACATTGACATTAGGTATCATACATTCGTAAATTAGTGGAAGAAAAATTAATCTCTTTAAATTACATTCCGACCGAGACTCAACTTGCTGACATTTTCACTAAACCGCTCGATAAAAGCAGGTTTAATAAATTGAAATTTGATCTTGGAATGTGCAATTTAAATTGATTATTCATGCATTTGTGTATCATAGTGTATATATATTTGATAATTTATTGGTTTAAATTTCAAATTTTTATGAAAAATGCATATTTTTATTGGTACACGACCAGTCGAGGACATGGTCGACCAGTCATGGTACGACCGGTCGAGAACGGTCCTCGACCAGTCGTGTAGCGCGCTGGACCTTTTTAATTTGGGGGAAAATCTCATCTTCCTCATTTCCTATTTCTTCTCTAACGGGCGTAAGCACGACCAGTCGTACCCAACCGTTTGATTCGTCAAGGTTAGTGCAATTTTTTCTATCAATCTTGTAGATTCATGTTCTATTCTCTTCATTTTTGTCATTTGAGTACTTGATTTCAAGCTTTGTTGAGATTTTTGGGTTTTTCTTCTCCATTTGCTGATCTTAAAAAACCCACTCATCATCTTTTGAATCTACTTGTTTCTTTATTTAATCTATTGCAAATGGATGTTAGAGGGAAAAAGAAAATTGCCCGTGGTCCATCCTCTTCCAGATCAACTCCTATCTCTAGGCGTCATCTTCGGTCATCTGAAGATGATCTCGCTCATGTTAGGGATTTGCATATACGTAATGTCATTGTTGAAAGACCTATATTTATTGATCATATGCTCCTTTTGGTATCCTTCCTCTTCTCCAATCTGTAGGTTAGGATAACATCCTACATTAGGGTGGGCCGACATACCAATCCATTGCACAGGCCATGATTGCATATATCTCTGAATTTTCATCTGATAATTTAACCTTTAATATTAATACTAGAGAAGGTCCATTTACAGTAGACCATCATTAGATTGCGGATCTAATGGAAATACCTATTAATGACGAGGGTATTCCTATTCAAACTCTAGTGGAAAAACCATCAGAATTAGAAAAATGTTTGTTAACCAGAGATTTATGTAATATGGATGTTTAATGGACTCATAAAGGAAATGCGCTCCCCGCAAAGTATTTGTTACCCAAATACAGGGTTCTCCACAGAATCTTTACTTCAAATTTATATCCACGTTCTGGTAACAAAATAGAACTGACTTCCTATATGGTTCGAGTTCTGCATTCTATCGTCACTGGTATTAAAGTCTGTCTGCCTTCCTTAATATGTTATTTCATCATTCAGTTTCGACTCCATCCAGGACACAGTGATATTCCATTTGCATATCTTATGACTGTGTTAGCATCTCATATGCTAGTTGTTATGCCCGTTGAAGAGGCTCCTATTCGTCATCTTTCGTTTAACAATTCTAATATAAACAAGATGAAGTTGGAATTGGCTCCTGGCCAAAGAGATGTGGGTGGTGGTAGTGCTGAAGCAGGGAATGATGAAGAAGGTGGTGATCTTCCTCCTGATGACATAAATATGGATGATATTTTTGATGAAATTGAATCAGATTCTACAAATAATCTTGACTATGAGCCATCTAATTTTGATGCTCGTCTTTGTGCTCTTGAGGAGAAGGTAGAGAACATGAATGTTGCCCATGATTTGTAATTTAAATATACGCGCAAGTATCTTAGGCATTTAAACAAGGGCCTTCGTCAAATTGATCCTACCATACATGCTCCTTCCTCAGGATTTGATTAAGTGTTTTAATCTTTTGTTTGTAATAACTTTTATACTACTTTTGTTGGTGTGTGGACTTTCATTTTACTTCAGTTTGTATGACTGATTTTTGTTTCAGCTGGTTAATGCTATGTGAACTTCGAATTTGCTTACTTTTTTCTTGCATATCTTAACTAGTTATTCCTTTCATTACTCTCTTATTGGTCTTCCACTTCCATTTCTTCCTATCTTCCTTTGTCTTCTTGTGATAAAAAGGGGGAGAATAATTTAAGTTTGATAAATATGTATATATGGGGGAGATAAATATGGATTGTGGGGCAGTAGAGTAGCAGCATTTTTATGCTGGATTTAGTTGTGCTACTCAGGGGGAGTAAGTAATGAAGAATTGGTGAATGACAACTGGTGCATGATTCGTTAATCAGGCTGTAACTGTTTACTTTTATAACTGGTGCATAATTTCTGTTATGTTCATATTAATCATATCTTTTAAGTGTATTTTGTCACAAATTTGATAAAGGGGGAGATTGTAAGTGCAATAGTTATTTGCCCCTTTGGTTGTCAAATTTTGTGGTGCCAAAAACACAATCTATGTCTTGTGTAGCATATTGACTTGTATGTTCAAGTTATTGCATCAATGCTACAAGCTAAGAACGGTGATCTACTTCAAGAAGTTCAAGTTGAAGTTATTTGTCTACTTCTGCAAGCTTCAATGATCAGAATATTTTAAGAGCTACATCAGAAGACAAGTTCTTGTTCAAGTCTCAAGTACAACTCAAGATCAAGTACAACTCAAGAATAATAGTACAAGATGAAGTTCAAACTTTAGAAGATCTCAAGTTCAAGCTACATCAGAGATCTCAAGTTTCACAGTCTTCAAAGGTCAACCAACATCTGAAGAAATGAAGACTCAATGGTCATACTTCACATTTAAGGTATGAATGACCTTAGTTTGACCTTAGGGTAGGTCATTTTGTATACATAATTCAAATAGAATATTTTTATAAGTGTTTGGTCTGTTCTAAGACTAGTCCTGGACTCTGTTTGATTAGTCCTAGAACTGGCTCGACAGTCTAAGAAATTCTAAGACCAGTCCTAAGTTGTTGCAAATTTTTGAAAATTTTTGGTTGGGCTTCGACCAGTCCTGGAGTCTGCTCAACCGGTCGTAGGAATAGTGTCGACTCGTTCACGACCAATCCTGCAGCTACGACTTAAACTCCGGCAACCATTCTTGGTTTCTCACGACCAGTCATGGGTGTGTCATGACCAGTCGTGGACACCCTAAGACCAGTCGAGGAATGGTTTTATCTGATCACGCTTAAAATTTCAAAATGCAGTTCGACCTACGACCAGTCGTGGTGGCCACTCGACCAGTCGTAAACGCGATTTCTGCAACTATAAATAGAACATGAATTTCAGAGTTTTTCAAGAATTTAATTCAAGTAAAATCAAGGCATCACTCTGAGATAAGTTTGTGTTAACTTTTAAGCTACGCTGTGCATATTTCATATTCTCTTTTGTTAGCTTTATTTATTTTATTTTGTTTTTGCATTTCAATCTAAATTGAAAAGAGGAATTGTTGTATTCCTTCTTCTTGGAATCAAAATCAAATAGAGCTATCCCATTTGGTTTAATTTAAAATCAATTAGAACCTAGAACCATTTCAAAGTGAGTATTGGACAATTAAACTTTTATATTCGAACTTCTACTCCGATTGGTTCTTCCGAGCTACAATGAAAGGAGAAATATAGGTATTTTACTATATTGTAAATTTCCTTCATTTTGGTTTTTGTTTGAGATTAAGCCAGAAAAATCTCAATCTTGTGGTTATCTGAGGAGAGCCAGAAAACTCAGAAGTGGGGTTTTTTGAATTGTGTAAGCCCATTTGAAAGACAATTGTGAAGGTTTTATGTGAACTTCTGAAACTTATTTTCATAGTGAACGCTGTATCCCCTGTGTGAGGATATTAGGAGTGGAGTAGCAATCTGTGTGGCTGTTGTTTAACAGTTGGTGTACACACAAGCTAACCACTATAATTCTTTGTGTTTTGTGGTTTGAATTTCTATATCTTTTATCATTCAAAGCTGTGGAATGTATATGTGGATGTGAATGTTGTAATCTTTTACATTTCAAGCATTGTGGGGAATGTTGTAATAGTTTAGAATTTAATTTCTTGCTATTTTCTTTATTTCCTTTCAGTTTGAGTTCTTGATATTCAAATTGTTCTAATAAGGTTGTCTTGCCATAAACCCTTGGTTTTTATAGTGCAAGGTTGTCCTTAGAACAACATTGGTATCAACCTCTCTATTTTATTGCTTTACATTTTAGTACTGTGAATTGTTTAAAGTTCTATCTTTCAAGGCTATCTTATTCATTTAAATTCCACTGTTAAAGTTTTAATTTGGCATAGTCCTATTCACCCCCCCTCTAGGACATATAGCTAGGCCTTTTCAATCTCCCATCTAGGAAATCTAACTAATCTAGGTTAAGCCTATCCATCAATATGGATCTCATATGATAGAAACATATGGATCTCACATGAGGATAAAAAACTTAAACCTAGATAGTTGATAACATACATACACCATTCTTCTCATCATTGAAAACAATCAATAATCATAATTTATAAAATCATTAAACCAATGTACTTCCCTTTTAGCTTGGGCTAGAGGGAACTAGAAAAACGTAACTAAATTGCAAAATAGAAAACCAACAAGAAAGAAATAAATGCAAATAGAAAAGATTTAAAAGAAAAAAAAAACTAATTTATAAAACTTTAATAAAATTTAAAACTCTATAAAAACCCTAGATCTTGCTCTTGAATGCTTTGAATGATGCCTAGGAATGCCCTGAGAAGCCTTATTTATAAGTGGGGAACACTCTCCTTCAAACTGATTTGAAAAATCTAAAAACCCCCTCAAATTTACTCAGTTTTCTAAAATAGACTTCACTCTGTGCAGTTTCCCAAAAAAGACTTAACCCTACGCAGTTTCATAAAATGACCCAGAGTTTTAGAATATGATTTTTCAGGATGATTTCAGGAATCTTTTTCTTCACTTCAAATCTTTAATTCTCTTCATTCCTCACTTAATTTTCTTGGATCTTTGTGTAACGTCTCGAAAAATTTTGTACAAAGACCCGAGTACCACCTCAGGCAGGAATCACTCAGGACCAAATCCTTTAGAAAGTAGATGAGATTAACTAAGTGCTAAACTAGATTAGCTACGAAATCCGCTTGATCCACTTTAAAAACGATCTGCAAGACCCTAAACTTGTAGAATCATGGACACTAGGTTACTCTAAAATCGAGGACTAATCTCATTACCCAGTTACTCTCGGGAGCACATTGAAACTCCGTATCGGATCTGGACCGCACGTCAAAATTTTGATTACTACGAAATTATATAATTAGGACCGCCTTACTGGGCTTGACAACTATCTCGGAATTCAACTCCAGATAGTGTCCCGAGGCTATTCACTTGAACCTGGAGCGAAGAGTGTGAGAAAATGTGGTTTTCTTTAGAAATTAAGTCTAATTTAAATAATCTGAGACTTGTTGCTTGCGGGCCAGATATAAGCAATCAGACCATCGGAATCTGACCCAAATACACCCTCGGATTAGGGAACATTTACCATACATGTCTGTGTACTTGTAACCCTGATCGAGTTTTGGTGACCACTGAATTGAAATCGGTCCGCCACGTGTGATCTAGGAACCCGACTGGAACGAAAACTTAACTCGACCTAGATCCAAGGTCAGTGAGCTTAAGTCCGACCTTTGGCTCAAGGGGGGGCTCTGGAAGTGCTCCGTTGAGATGGAACGACCTCCCTTTGGACATAACCTAAGTATACATTGGCCCTGGGGCCATTTCCATCAGTTTTAGGCCTATATAAGGACCTTAAACCCTCTCTCATTCACTCCATACGAATTTGAGAAAACCCTATGAGAGAGAAGAGAGTAAAGAGAGAGAAAGTGTGAGAGAAGTAGGAGGAGATTTCTGTTGCTCTATCCTGCCACTCCACGTGCCTTACCACCACTTCCGTATCGCTCTACCAGCGGTACCAATCCCGTTCTTAGGTAAGAAAACCTAACCCTAATCCGTTCTAGGGTTTCTAATAGTTTAAATGGTGAAATAACTAACCTATTTCATGTAATAGGTTGCCATTGTGCCTTAGACGAAGCGTGGGTGAACGAACTGAATTCGTTACGCTTCTACGGTGTAAGGTGTGGACTATGGACGCTTAGGTTATGGTTTTCAACACTTTCAATGTCAAATAATGATAGATTCATGATCTGGGTGCTATTTCACATATATAATGCGAAGTCTGTTTTGTGTTTCAGTTATGTACATATTATGTAGAATTCAGCGTATTCCTTGTATGTGTATAAAATATTGTATATGTATAAAATCTAAAAATTTGTTTGCCATGATTTACTGCCGTGTGTATATACTAGTTATGCGTGTGACGACTCTTTGGTGAAAGGATTCGTTCTAACACGTGTTTGGGCCAATATATGTTATGTAGGCTATTTAGTGTAGTCTAAGTGTTTGTGAAAATGCTTGTATAAGTATGTACTTAGTATAGTAGTGCCTTGAGTAGGTGTTGAGATAGGATTCTCAACTACCTTAGTGATGTGTATGATTTTCTCCCTGTAAGTTGATTAGTTTAATCCCTTTATTAGCAACATGCATGTGTATGGATTCTTGTTCATGTTACATATTATAACATGCTTGATAATATGCTCGAATTACTTAGTTATCCCTGTTCTGACCTCTTCACATGCTTAATTGTTATCATTGAATGTGTATGGGGCTATGATATAGTCCAGGCAATCGGTAATAGGCCTTGAGTTCGTGGTCGAGATCGATTTGCTACGTAGGACGTGTTTGACAAATCCGAGTTGTACTAGGGTTGTCGACAGTGGTTAGGCCACACGGGGTGTTTATGCACTTCATGTCGATCAACTTAACGTGCGATCGGGCTAGTCGAGCCCGTCAAGTAACCTGATTGGCCCGATGTATGTTAATCATGTTCGGACGCTACTGCTTGAACCTAGGGTACCAAACTCACCAGTGAAATCCCTGTTAACCTTGGTACCTCGATCCGTTAAGACTCATGAGCCGGACATGGTGGTATGGGACACTGTGGTCGTGCTATCGACCTATGCCGGGACGACGAGTCCACCCGTAGTGACCGGTGAGCAACCAGAGCTCGTGAGCCGATTACGGTGGTATGGTATACTGTATTCGAGCTGTCGACCTACATTGATTTGGTGACGAGCCCTTTGTAGTGACCGTGAGCATACTCTGAGTCTACGCTGAGGCAACAAGCCTTACGTAGCAACTAGAGTATAAACTAGGTCTACACTGCATCGTGTCGACGAGCCCTTTTTAGTGACCTAGAACCGCAACATGGTATGATATTACTAGGACTGACGACCCTAGAATGGATCATCAGTTGAGAAATGATATAAGGGAGGTACCTTAGTTTTCCAACTCTGCTGTATGAAAAAGGACTAATAAGAACTTGGTAATCATATGCATGCACTGCATTACGCGTGCATTCAGGCGTAGCAGGTCAAGCATTGAGCAGTGTTGTTCATGTGCGAACGTGAGATGAAGTCGCTGAGGGAGCGTAGGTGAGGGCATGCATCATACATTCATACCATTTTTGTATTAACAAGAGCACTTAGGGATGTGTGATTTACTGCTTTATCATTACTGCTTGATTGAATTGATAACATGCTAACCTTTGGTTTATTGTTCCACTAAGTTGATCACTCACTACCACGTTACGGGACGGTGTTTTAAACACTAACTAGACTATCTTGATTTCTGATGATGGCGTGACCCCTGAGGCGGAGCCTGACTACTACGATGATCAGGATGAGTTCTCTTATATACAGTTCTCCGGTGGCTTCGCTTACGCTATCCGGATTGACAGGGCTACAAGGATTATCATTGTAGTCGTACTATTTTGACATTTTGATTTTTGAGACTATTACATGTATATGGTGACTCAGTGATGTATTCATACTCTGGAGGCCGATCATGATCTTTTAACTTATATATGTTTATTTATGTCTTTCAGTCTTCCGCTTGCGTTTTACAACTTGGTCTGAAGTATGAATTACTGCTTTGGTATAATCCCACTCATGATTATTCACTGACATAGACAACATTTTAATTACAACTATACACATTGCATAAGTGATGTTTTGAAACTTGGGAGTTGGGCTTTTACTCTACCCCCGATTTTTAGGGCGTTACACTTTGGCATATGAATTCTTCACTCTTAGTCTCCTAAGATCCATCCCTTGCCTTGGTGATTCTTAAGCATCAAATCCATGCTTTTAGTACCCTTTTCAATCCAAGCTCTTAAATTCACCTTACAGCACAAACATGAGTAAAATAGATCATTAAGCATTATCATGTTCATAAAACCAAGATATAAATGAGGGATAATATGCAATATTTGACCCTCAACAGTTGGGTCGGATCGAGTAGACCCACTCGGATCCGATGCCAAACCAAGTCAAGTTCAGGTCATGCAGCAACTTAATCCGATCCAATCTGAGTAGTATAAAGTCAGATATCACTCTTTTTTTTTTGCTCTTTTTTTTTTTTTTTTTTTTTTTTTTTTTTTTTTACATTTACTCTTCTTCTACCCAAACCTTAACCCTACTCGCGACCCGAGCTAACTTCCTCTCCTTCCTCCTTCTTTCTCTCCTCATTTCTCTCCCTCTTTCTCTCCAAATTTCCCTCCTCCTTTCTCTCCCTCTTTCTCTCCCGATTTCCCTCCTCTCCTTCTTTTTCTCTCCTCCTTTCTCTCCCAATTTCCCTCTTGTTTCCTTCCTAGCACGAGAGTCTCCGGCTCGGTTTGACTCAACCTAGTCCGAATCGACCGGACAAACTCAACTCGATCTGGACTCAGTTTCCCTGACCAAGTCGAACTTGGTTCAGGTCAGGCTAGCAAGGAATCAGTTTGGATCGAGTCAGCCATGCTGGACTCAGTCTTGAATCGGATCAAGTTTAAGTCAGGTTCTTGTAAAAATTGGATCAAGTTGAGTTGGACCTAATCTGGTCCGACTCGACTCGATGCCCACCTCTAGTTAAAATGTTATATTCTCATGGGGCTGTCGAGATTAAGAATTCGAAAAATGATAACAATTTTAAAGTGAACGAACATCGTTTAAAGCCATTCGTCGAGAAATTTGATTCAAAGGACATGTCTATCCCTCTGACTGATCCTGTGTATCAGGATTGACTTCCTAGTCTGATGGAGGTATAGTTAGGTTTATTGCTTTCATAGGATTTAGGATTAGATTATATTTTGTCTTAGTCTTGTTTAGTTTTGTGCTAACCCATCTACATATGGAGAACTTTGAGAGATTGCTTTCATTCTTATTTTTCAAGTACTACCTTTCCATCACTTCCCTTTTAATTTTGTTGTCTCGTATGCATTAAATTTTTACATCTTTTACATTAAGGACAATGATAATTTAGGTTGGGGTTGTGGATTAGGTAATCTAATCTAATCAGTTTTTCTTAGTTTTTCGAGCAAAAATTTAATTTTTCAAATTAAAAACTTGTTTGGAAAGTGATAGTTTGTACAATTAAGAATGATTTGAGTATTATGATGTGATAGAGAGTTGAATTTGGATTTGTTGGAGTTTGATCAACTGAGTAGACTAGTGCTAAACTCTTTCGATTGATTGGTTAAGAGATGGTTTGAATATCACTTTAATCTAATTCACAATGTCACACTTGACTTGTTGTCATGCCCCAAATCCGGGGACGGACAACTTCCGTAATGCCCTGAATTCGACAATACTAAGCAACAGTCTCCATTATAAATCCAGACGGCTACAAGTACAATGCTTTCCAAAAGGTACACAACGTCAACATTGCCAAATCACAAAATAGATATAATGCATCGAGAAAGCTATGTCCTCTAAGTTACTCCTGCCCTAAAAAAAGGGAAATAGGAAGCTTAGGCAAAAAGCCTAGTGAGTACACTCGTGTGTGTGTAGTATATAAGCATACAATAACAATCAAATATTAGAGTACACAAGCTGAAGCATAGTGACTAAGTAAAGCTACATAAAGCCAAGAGGGCATGATGCAACGCAAGATATGATATGTAAAAGTATGCTGGGTGTATGCAGGCATGCAAATCCTCATCTAAAAGTCCACATCACAATATAGTTATCATCACTGGGAATCGCCAGGGCTTGGTATCTAGAACAAGTCCGAAATTTGTTGACTACAGGCCTTGCATACCCGCCTTATCAGTGGGGTGCATATAGCCATGCCAAACCCACCCGACATGCTGGTAGCAGACCCATTTCGGGGGCTGGTCAAACCCAACCACATTCACTCCAACTCTTCAACTAGGCGTGGTCGAACCTCTTCTAACCCGACCGCGTTGACGGGAGTCAGGCCTACTATGGTCTTTGGCACCAGGTGACCCATGGCATCCGCCCGGTCTTGATGATGAGGCTCGAGGGTACCACTCGAGGTTTAGGGAATTTCACCTAGGGGTCTATGACCCAGTATAAGAAACCCTAATTTTCAGTGTCCACAAATACCAACCATGATGCTACTGTGGTGGTCTCATCAATATAACCACAATGTTGCTGTGGTGTTCAATCCATCTCATGAGGATGCTATACAAAATACAATGATAATCCACAAGCACGCTATGCAGTATAATTGCACTCAAGTAATGCTATGCATGTAAGCCACATATGCATACAAGGCAATCCTAATACCAAATTGACTCCTTTGCCAACCACATCCGATCTGCAATCCATGTTCACCATGGAAGGGATATATGTGTAATATCAGCATAAGCATAAACATAAATTACAATGTAGTATCAACTGAGCTTTAGGGACTTCAACCCAGGGACCGTGCCAGATATATTCGCTTAGGGACTTCAACCCAGGGACCAAGCCTACGGTCTCTCGGACCAGATAACATCCGCACATACTCCATCATATGCACCTCGCACCAACATCCTCTACCGCATACTCCATCATGTGCACCCCACACCAACATCCTCTACCACATACTCCATCATGTGCACCCCGCACCAATATCCTCTATCACATGCATATGATATCCGCATGATCAAACTATACACACCATGGACTCCTCATTCATGATCCATGTACATGTATATGTGTGTGCAGATGTAATATACACAAATATCATAAGACCAATCAAAATTATCACGGTACCAACATGACAAAACAATGGTATAATATTCACTCTCCCTCATGATCATGGGGCTATGTGAGTGTCCACACTTCCACGTCACAAGTGTGCACCAACCACACAACATCACGACTAGGATCAATCCATCACTCGGCACCAATCGCATGGCCGAAACCTCATACAGTGGCACCAGAACAAGTTGTATATTAAACACATGCAAGTGATGCACACATACCATAACATGTATCAATTCCACATGTAAAGATCCATAACTATTCGAAAGCTAGTTCGTATCACCAACATACTCATTCACGATTCAGAGTAAAGTAGTTCACCTTATCAGTTCTGTAGAAAGTGGGTGCACAAGTGTCACGTCATTATACGGGGCTAGGTGCACTATCTATGACTCGAGGTAATACATATGGTGGTCCACATAGTCCTTACATCCAATTGAACACCATCTAAGCATATAAACATAAATTAGCATTACCATACAATACAATGATCACATTTAACCATACACACATCACCATCACCACAAGTATCACATTACACAATCACCACACATGTGCCATCACCACATGCATAATTAGATTTTCAATCAAATGCCTCAACATGTCTAGCTATCATTTCAAGTGGACTAAGGCCCAGTTCATTGTCACACTTGAATGGGCTGGTTAGTGAGTTGCTACATCCCATTCTTCTGGCTTGTTGGGTGGTCCATTTGATTACCACAAACGGTTCATTCGAGGACTCAATCATAACTCATTCACAAGGCCCAAATGGGACTTGGCATACATACATCACAAGGAGTCTCATGTACTTACCAAGAAGCCCAAACTTAGGCCCAATATGTACTCTTCATAGAGTCTTATGTTCTTAGTAAGAGGAAGTGACTTATGGGCCTGATAGGTTTACCACTAATGGGCCCATAAGTTGTCCACTCAATGTGGGATTTAAGGCTAATAGGCCCACCACTCTAATGTCATTGTGAACATATTAGTGGAGTCCACAAATCAAGCCTAATACTATTAATAAGATGGGTCCAACAATCAATTTGACACACGTCCTAAGTTCACATACCCAAGAGGTTACACCATCAACATAGTTCACAAGTTTGGAGTGACTACACAATTCTCATATGCCCACATGGTCCTATGGCCACTCCATTATCAGAAGTCCACATGGTTGAGTGGCCACATAAATGTCACTATACTTGCCACAATAAACGATTTAAGGTCAGATGGTTACTTATTTTTAACTACACCATAGCTTGTATAATGGGGGCAACCACTTTATTAAACTTTCTCATGGTCAGGCGGCCAGTACCACAATTTCACATAGATTAGTATATATATACGATTACTATCATAATCTAGTGTCCACATTTCAAAATATCTAAACATAATTGAACAATCACAATCAAACCCACCATTCATGGCTACACTACGCTACGCTAAGTCTTATGCTACAATCACTTCACACGTCACATAGTTAATGACTCATATTCGGTGTCACATGGTTAAGGGTCAAGGGCTACATTTCATCATACCATTTACAGTTTAGAAATCACATCGCATAGAATCCAGGACCTTGATAGCATTAGCTTAGGTAAGATAACCCTAAATCACACTCAGTCTAATGTACAACTTGGTCATGCATGATTCAAGTGGCAGTGTCCATGTCGATAAGCACAAACCCACATTATTGAATGGTCACCAATGCCACTTGATTTTGTAAGGTTAGGTGGCCTTGTGTGCATTTCACATTCATACAGTTAGATGACTACATATACTCCACCATTGCCTATGATTAGGTGGCCATACATACATCAAATACCCACATGATTAATGGGCTAAATAGGTATATCACACCCTCACACCACTAGAGTCTACATATTTGTTATAATTGAATATGTTTAAGGGTTTAAACACAAGCCACATGATTCTATTACTTGGGGCCGCACTCCAGCCAAAGTGCCAAGTGGTCAAGGGCTGTCCATTCATTATATAATTATCTAATTTAGGGTAACAACCTAATCCTACACGATTTAGGGCAGATGGCACATCACATGATCATGTGGTGGTAGACCACTCATGCCGTACAATTTCACGTGGATCAGGGATGACTCATGCACCACTAGTTCACATAGCCTAGCAGTTGCCTAATCCTCCATGATCATGTAGTTTGGGCCACATACAATCACAAGTTTGAACATGCAAGGTGGACCACATCAAATTACCAGATCCCATAATTCAAGGCCACAAAAGTCTTGATATCCTCTCCATCCAGGTTACGTCACCTTAGGAACAAGTCGAAAGACAAATAACCATCACTGCAGGCCCATCCGCTGGATAGTGCAGCTACTAGCTTTGGGACTGCTCTAAGTTTTGTACCATACTCTAAAACAAGCGGACAGGTGGATGAACGATGTTGATATGAAGCACATGCCTCACATGGAATCTACAGCGAACCCATGATCTAGATACATAAGTAGTACAGTGGACCCGATAATGTCTTTTAAAGGTAAATGCTATTATCCCGTGGACATGGTATATTAAGATTTGCATCTAATTTATTTTGAGTTAACATGAAGGGTTGGGTCCACTGAAATGGTGGGGTCCACTTCCCAAATGGCTATAAAATGATGAGCGGTGTAGATATGCAACACGTACACCTAAGTGGGCTACACATGCACCGATCCATGGTGGGCCTAGGGCTTAAAATCAAGTCAATTTGTGGCTCGTGTGGGCCACACCACACACAAAAGTTGAGATGGTTACCCTCCATTAAAACATTCATAATTATTTGTTGGGCCATCGAGATGTGGTTCACGAATCCAGCCCATCCATTATGTGTGTCCCACTTGGTTGAGGGCTCATTCCAAGTTTTAGATAAATACAAATTTTAGGTGGACCCCATCAAGTGCTTTTATATGTTTAAGCCATATCTCCACATGATTGTAGATGGTGTGGGCCACTTAAGTTCCATGTATGACTGATTTTTGGGGTATCCCATTTTAAAAAGGGGACCCATCAAATGCACGGTGTTGATGCTCGACGTACATCACGGTGGGGCCTGTGGTGGGACCCACCGTCCCTGCCTATCTCACAAGCAGCAGGACACTGCTTGCTACAGTGTCCTTTGGACACTGACAGCAAAGGCGTCCAACCCCTTTCTTATTATTATTTTATTTTTTAATTGTTTTTGAAGTTTTTTATAGGTGGGGCCCACATCAGGATGATCCACTTTCGCTGTTGGGTTCTCTGGTTCATGACGGTTCCAATGAGCCCAATATTCAATATGTTTAGGCGCGCAGAAACATCACAGCGGGCCCTAACAGTTTTAATAGTAAATATCACTATAAAATTATTATTTTTTAATGGTGTGGCCTAACAGAGATTTAGATTGACTTCATTTCTTGGCTCAAGGCCTAAAATGAGCTGAGAAATGGGATGGATGGCCTGGATCAAATACATACATCATCGGGGGGGGGGTGGCGTTGTGGTACCACAACCCTGCCCCTCTTAATAAGCAACTGGGACGCTACTTGCTGCAACATCTACTCTTAAAATTTTTTTTTTATTTCTGTGTGTGCACATGTGTGTATGGGTGTGTGTGTGAGTTTGGCCAGCCCAATGGGCCACACTTGGATGGTTTGGATGACATACAAACATTACAATGGGCCCACTATTAATAGGTCCACATGAGGTCTATAAAAAAATTAATTCTATGTCTTCTCCTATGCATCCACACCATTAATCATATCATTATCATCCACATCATCTCCACCATACATAAACACAAGGAAAACAAAATAAGAATGAGTGAGGAGGGTGTACTCACCTTGATGGATTAGATGGATGGAAGGGATCAGATTGATGGCCCACTAAGATCACTCCTCTCTCTCTCTATCTCTCTTTTATGGTAGGAAAATGGTGAAAATGTTGAGGATTTAAGGGGTATTTATAGAGAATTTGCTAAAATAGTGGTTAGGTTAGATCAATGTGGTTATGATTAGCTTAGCAAGGATTATGGCAAGTAATGCATGATTAGGACTTAATGGTGGATTAAATGAGACATGGGGTGGTATGGCATTATGACATCATGCATAAGGTGTTGAATGGAGAAGGGTTGACTTTAGGGTACACATAAGAGAGGGGTGGTATGGGTGTGTGACATCACACACATGGGTAGAGATTCTCTCACCCACGTGTGGCATGGTGCATGTGTGCTTGAAAGTGCTATGTTGATAAACCTAAGCATTGTCAAATTTTAGTGTGACAAACCAATTCAAGTTTGTATCTTGATTTGTATCAAGCTTGTGCATCTATTCACATTGAATCTTCGACGTTCGTTTTATTCGTACTGAATCTATCTTGCCGATATCTACGACAAACTTACCGAGGTCTTCAAACTGGAAGAAAGTGAAGACTTTCATATATTAAGTGAAGACAGAGTTTTCAAGAATTTTGTGGTTCAAGATCCGGAACCAGAAAAGTCTAAGAACTCAAACCTAACTGAATATTATGTTTGGTATGTCGAGTTCAAGCTTTGAAGATCGCAAGAATTAAAGCTACTGAAGTAATCGATAGATTGAATGTTCATATGTTCTATCTCACAAGTAAGGTATGATTGACCTAGATTGACCTTAGATCATGATTAGATCATTTCATACTTTTGGTTGGTCATTTTGGTCATTTTATAAGTGTAAACTTCTGTTCTTTTGACTAGCCCTAACATTGGCTTGACCAGTCCTAGTATTTCCTCGACTAGTCCAGGATTTGTTATGAGTTTTTAGAATTTTTCTATTGGTTTATGACCAGTCCTGGAAACTGGTCGACCAATCATGTGAATAGTGCTCGACCAGTCATGTAGTGCTCGACTCATTTTTCAGCGAGTAATCTGGACTCACAGGACCAGTCGTGTGGTGTCCACGACCAGTTGAGCAGGCCACTCGATCAATCGTGGGACCCACAAGGCCATTCTTGTAGAATTTTATCGCGTAAGAATATTTGAAAATTTGTTTGGATAAGGCCAGTCGTAGCTAACCAAAGGCTAGTCATGCGAACCAATTTTTCACCTATAAATAGTGCTCGAATTTCAGAGTTTTCTATTCAATTCTTATCATTCTTAAGCAATCACTCTGAGATAATTTTGAGTACATTCTAAGCTATTTTGTGCATATTTTAGATTCTTTATAGTAGCTCTTGTAATTCAATTTTGAATCTCTATTCCATTCTTATATTGATAAGGGATATTTGATTTACCCTTCCTTGAGATCAAAATTAATACAGAGCCCTTGCTGATTTAATTAAAAATCATCTAGACTTAGAACCCTATACACTTGTGAGACTGAACGTTGAACATCTACGTCGTCATCAAGTTGGTTCTACCGGGCTACTTTAGAATCATCATACAAATAAGTTTTTTCTTTTTCTATAATTCAATTCATTTTTGGTTTGTGAGATTGTTCCAAAAAATTCTATTTTGGTTTTGTCTGAGGTGATCCAGAAAATCTCAAAGCGAGGGGTTTTTGAATCGTGTAAGCCCATCTAAAGACACAATTGTGAAGGTTTTAGGTGAACCTTGAAAAACCTATTTGATTAGTGAACGTTAATATCCCGAGGGAGTGGATATTAGGAGTGGAGTAGGTGTGTGGCCGTTGTTTAACAGTTGGTATACATACAAGCGAACCACTATAATTCTTTGTGTTTGGTGGATGTGTGATTTATTTCTTTATC
This sequence comes from Magnolia changhungtana, assembly GCA_030180095.1. NCBI lineage: Eukaryota > Viridiplantae > Streptophyta > Magnoliopsida > Magnoliales > Magnoliaceae > Magnolia > Magnolia changhungtana. Next base: position 1,674,589 of record JASAUF010000473.1, on the reverse strand, counting down.
TTTTATGGTTTAAGATTGTGGGATGTATTTGTGGATGTAAATGTTGTAATCTTTATATTTCAGCATTGTGTGGTGAATGTTGTAATAGATTAGTTTCTATTTCTTTCATATCCTCTTGATTTTGAGTTTTTGATACTCACCCACGTTTAAGTAAGGTTGTCCTACCATAAACTATTGGTTTTTAGTGTTAGGTTGTCCCTAGAACCAAGTATGTATCAACCTCTCAATACTTGATTTTTGAGGTTGTAATTTCTCTCTATTATTTACATTTTATTTGGCTATCTATTGTTTATATTTCGCTTATTAATTTTTATTTGACCTAGTCCTATTCACCCCCCCTCTAGGACATATAGCTAGGCCTTTTCAGTGCTTAACATGTGTTGAGCACATGTGTGGAATGAAATATATGGTGTCATGTGCACATGATACACCAACGATTCTTCGTGGCGTATCTTGAAAGTGTACCTACTAGTGCCTTGGTTTGTCAAGTTACGTGAATGATGAGTCAGACTGGCTACAGAACTCGATAGGAAGATTATTTCAAGCGTCTGCCTCAACCGGATGTGTGGAAGCTCGCAATAGGTAAATCATAGCCTCACATCCCATGTCCCCAAACACCAGGTGATTAAAACCCTTAAAATAAGATAGACATCTTAGGATTTTTGAGGTGAGAAAACTTTTTCAAAATAGAAAAATCTCTATGTTTTTCTCACCTTGTCGATCTTATCGAAACACCCTCGATATGATCGACCTGCTTTGTCGATGTCCTCGATACCTTAACGATATTATCGATGAGAGGACCAAAAGTGTCCAACAACTAAATATTCATCTGGACAGATTTATCAATGTATCGATATCATCGATATAAGCACTAATATGTCCAGCAACTTCATAACATATCTGGACGAATTATCGATTTATCAATACACCTATCGATATCATCGATATTCAAATCTCGAGTCCATCGGGAGTGGCTTGATAAGATCGATAGGCAGTTTTCCGGCGCCCCTGTTTTTTAATGAAAATCTCAAAATCCTTCGATAGCATCGATCCTCTTCCGATATGATCTGAATTCAAATATCGATAACATCAAAAGTCCATCGATGATATCGATCATGGGCGCACATATCTTACAGTAGATATTTTAGGTTGTTCTTAACTATGATCGGGGGCCCTTCGATAGAATCGATATTCAAATATCAATGATATCAACACCAGGTCGATTGCATCGATCAAGGTTATAATCTGTCCACTAGCTTAAAGAAAAATCCGTTGGAATTATCGATGCCTCGACTCTGATCTCGATATCATCGACATTCAAATTCTGATGATCTCAATGGTTCCTCGATCAATCTTGAAATCCTGAAATATTTTAAAGTCAAGTCTCTCTCATTTTTCAAATGTCGATGAATCGATCCTGTCATCGATGGAATCGGAGTTCAAAATCCGATGACATCGACCATGGTCTCGATTCATCGACCAGGTGGCAAGAAGTTTCAAAAGCGTATGACATCGAGTCTGAGTCATCGAGCAGACATCGATGTTATCGAGAGTATACGCTCGATGATATCGAACCTGCTCGATGATATTGAACTCGGTCATAAATGTGACCGTTTTATATCCGTTGGAACTTTTTGCCTATATATAGAGGACTTGTCTTTTGTTGTTATAAGAGAGAAAAGAGAGAGCTTTTGTGTGTTTTAACTTACATCTTATATCTAAAGCCTTTCTCTCAAGGGAGTTCATCCTCCAATCCACTCTCACCATTGACATTCAATAGAGTGGATTGGGGAATGAACTTCCTCATTCAAGGATCCTCCAGCTACTACCTTAATGGTAAATCATTAAGCTGGGATGCCTTGAATGTAGAAGATTGGAACTACTCTACCCTCCTTATAGGAAAACCTTTAGAGAGTAGGATTCCATCTTAACCTTGACCCAACCCTAAGCCTAGTCTTGGTATATCTTTTGTGTTGTGGATCAAGGAAGCAGAAGACTCTTCGTCAACAAGGAGGAGGAGATCTTTGGCGTTGTGCTTAATGGGACTCATCAACTTATCTGTAAGTATCTAGAGTCCAAGAGGACACTTGCGATCATTCCTTTCTAGGATTGGGTCTTAAGTTGTTCTCACCCTTTGAAGCCCTCGTAGGAGGCCTCTGATGGGAGTGTACGTGGTGGGTGCGTTGTGTGGACCCCTTGCTTTGTGGAGAGTATAAACATCCAGGTACGTTGTGTGGACCCTTGCTCTATGGAGAGCATAAACATCTGGTTAGGAGTAAACCAGTAAAACTCCAGGTTAAAGGTGAACTGAGTAGAAACCTCCATGTAAAGGTTGAAGGTAAACCTGATTTAAAACCTTAGGTTAGAGGTGAACCCTGGAAAACCTCCTTAGTGAAATCCGGTACACTCAAGGGTTGAGTGCGGCAGCCAAGAGTAGAGTAGACTTATCGTCGAACCACTATAAAATGACTGTGTTTGAGAATGTTATTTTTATGATTGTGTGATTTGCTTTAATACTTCTTCATCTGAATATCTGATCACACCACACACGGCTACACAGTCATAACCATCATAGACTATAACTGTTACATGCTTATCATTTGAATAGTTCTGTGATTGGATCCTCTACTGGGCTTGGAAGCCAGTAGAGTTACATTTGAGTAATCCTGAAAAATTGCATACATGATAGGATTAGAGTGATAGGATTTTTAAATAACTCATAAATCTTTAAAAAGTCCTATTCACCCCCCTCTAGGACATATTGACATATTCCGACTTCAACTCAAGCGGTCTTCACCGCTATTTCATATCTCACTAACGGAGAATCGTATAGATGCACGGGTGGTACCTTTGTGATTGCGGCGATGGGGTGGTCGATATGAAATATGTTTTGAAGTCTTGGGTTTCCGGTTAGTCGGGTGTGCACTATGCACAGGTAGTTCAGGTCTCGCTAAAGGTGTCGATCATCATGCACATAAGCATAGAAAATGGTACGGAATGGACAGGGTCTTACACTTATTTTCTATGGAAAAGACTAGAATTTCTGATGATAGTATGAATATCACTGATAGAGCTTGAGAATTAAGTTTGGAGAATTTTGTCCACGTTAAAAGGTGAAACGAACCAGTTTGAAAATAGTTAAAATCAACAAAAGGCCATTCAATAAGACTTCTTTGAAAAGAAGGAAAAGACTAAAAAAGAATGTGAGAAAGACTATTGATAGAAAATTTAAAGTTGGAGAAAGAAGGAAAATGGGATAATTTTGAAATCAATGCTTGGTAATCTATTCATCTTGAAGTGATGAGCATAGCTAACATTATGAAACAGTAGTTCTTTTCTATGAAAAGTAAGTTGGTTTTCACCGAGCACGTTGGAGACTTGATATGATAACTTATGCTCTTGGTTAATTGATGAAGGAAGACTTAATTAAATTTTTTATTCATAAGATTCAGCTCTAGGTTTTTAAAATTTTACTCTCTCATCCTTGATTTCTACTCATTCATACTTGATTTTATAAAAGATTATTTTCTGAAAGTGATTTGAAACTTGAGAATTGAGGAATTCTTCACACATGTTTTGCTCGGGACTAGCAAAATGCAGGTTGGGGGGTGTATTGAGACTCAAATATTACATATTTTCCCTTTATTATAACTTGGTTTTATAATCATGATAATGCTTAATCGCTGTATTTTATGCATGTTTCTCTTGCAAGGTGATTTCAGGAGCTTGAATAAAAAATGATGCTAAAAGCATACAATTAGATGCTTAAAGATTACCAAGGCAAGGATGGCTGTTTGGAGACCAAGATTGAAGACTTTAAGGGTCCAAGATTCAAGAAAACCAAGTGGAGAAAGAAGAAAGTCCAAGTCCTAAAGTGTAAAAATCTAGAAGTACTGAAAAGAGATTGTCGATGCCATTGAGCACACTTCGATTCCATCAAGTGTTCGATGGACGATCAATCACATCGAGGTTAAATGGAAAATCAGATTTCTTGCTGGACAAAGGAGGGAAAATATCAATCCCATCGAAGACCCCTCGATTCCATTAAAGACTTACAGTCGATTCTATAGACCACAGTTCGATACCATCGAGAATTTCTGAATTTTGGACTCAACTTGCTGGATAGTTCTGGGCACTTTTCGATTGCATCAAAAATCTGTTCGATTGCATCGAGGACTATTTGATAACATCGAAAGTTTACCGATGCCATCGACAGGATATGAGGTTCGAATGCACGAAGTTTGAATTCAATTAGGAAAGGTATCTTTGATTCCATCGAAGACCCATTCTATGACATCGACAGATACACGAATTGTGTAAATTGAGTCGATTTTCAAAGTCGGTCAATCAAAGGTTATAAATATGGATTTTCCAAGAGATTCAAGATTCTATCACCCCCAAATTCGGAAATTGGGCTCACAGAATTCCCGATCGCTGAATCCGACGCCGACAGCCTCCATAGTGCCCCATTCTTGGCTCCTGTCACCCATATGCCAGATTTAGATCCTGAGATCCTACAAAGAGGATTTTCAATATGAATTTTTTTTTGTAATGGAGCATAACCACAAGCATATCCAAGTCATAAAATAACATCACCACATATCCACTATATCAAAACTTTGAGTACAATGCGGAAAGGGAAATACAAATATAGATATCGGAACTCCAAAAGCTTAGCTACACACTCTTGTCTCAATGCTGCTGTGATCCAATGTCACCTGCGCGCAATGGTCATGCATAAGCTTACAAAAAGCTTAGAGGGTGGTGTAAGTGTGTGCGCAAGGTAAGTGCCAAATATGCAATATCAAAATAATGTGAAAATATGCTGGTAAGTCCATGAATACTATCAGTCGTCCCAAGGCTATGTGATGCAAGGTATGAATTGTACGACCATACCAAGGCCACGTAGTGCGAGGCCTACGTAGCTAAATGTCATATGCGAGATGCAATGTAAGCATGCCAATCCTCATCAAGTACATATATCAGTACAGTTCCCCTCTGCGATATCACCGGGGTCTATTACACTCCACATTGACTGCCGCCTCCCTAGTTGAACAGCCCAGCGAGTGGAAGAGACCATACTATCCGACTGACCAGTAGTCTGCCAATAGCTACCCGGCTTGTCGATAGCGGACCCATTTACAAGCTAGGTGGATAAGGCCACACCCCCTTCCAACCGACCACAACACTGTGGGAGACGTGGCCTATTGGTATTCGGCACTCGTGCGTTCATGTTTCCACTCGGTCTAGACATTGGAGCATCTCCTGGTACTAAAAGGTTCTTGGACTTTCACCCAAGGACATCCTATGTGCCTGCAGTGCTAGAGCCAATATTTTCGGTATCTAATTTGGCATCCACGATGTGCCTGTGGAGGCTACGACCCTGATGTCGTTAGGGCATATAGTGAATCACGTCACACGGAATGCGAAATGCATGAGTCACACTATCCAGTCATACATCATACTTACGCGTACCGCACGATCATGTGGGGTACTCCATCTCATAAGGAGTCCCGTAAATGTCTCAGCCCAACGGCGTATTCTACGATCAAGCACTCCTCATAACAGGCATACAAATGATGCGTATGGGCATGTATCATGATGTTATACTAAGAATATTCTCAGTGTGTCTTACTGATTAAGTACACTAGTATGATTATCAGATATAACAGGCGATGATCGGTCTTAACCGATATGCCACTTACAAGAATAGGGGTTGAACGGTATAGAAGTGTATATAGAATGGTCCATGTTAGACTATCATAATCTATTCAAGGTACTAGTATATCATATATCCTAAGGTGGGGTCCACTTGAAAGGACAGTGGAAAGTATCATCATCAATGGGGGTCCAACGGTTTGGATTAGCCCACTAAGGGAAGATGAGAATGGGCCTAATAATGGGCCCTAGGGAGAGTTACAATACGGACGTTTAACCATCATTGCTTTTACAATGTGGACATCAAACCGTCATTGCTCCCAAGGCATGGCTCATCAAAAACATTATTACATACACCATGGTGAAATCACACATCGCAATGGACCTCATATACATCACATTAGGCCTCATACAAAGGCCTCACATACATCTCATTGGGCCTGACTCATAGTCCTTATATACATCAAGATGGGACACAACGATGGGCCTCATATACATGAAGGTGGGCCACAACAATGGGCCTCATATACATCAAAATGGGCCGCAACAATGTGCCTTGTATACATCAAGATGGGCCTCAACAATGGGCCTCATATACATCAAGATGGGCCCATCGTCCAAGCAGGACCATCTAGACCATTCATCTATTTATAGAGATTATTTTAGAGCATTACACAAAAAAATAAAAATGAATCATATCGGGAGATCATCCGGACCGAACCATAAATTACAGTGGAGATAATGATTTCCACTGTTAACAATGCATAGGGCCCACCATAATGCTTATTTTTCATCCAATCCGTTCATAAGGTCACAAAGGCCTGAATTAAGAGGGAAAATAATTTTATATTGATCCAGAACTTCTGTGACCCCAAACAGTTTCAAAGGTGGACGTTCATGAAAAGGCCGAGCTAAAGTCCTAGAGAGGGGGGGGGGGGTGAATAAGACTATGCCAAATTAAATATTAAATGCGAAATTTAAATAAATATAAATAAAGATAACACTTAAATAATCCCACAATGCAGAAATGTAAAACAACCTCAAATGCACAAGTATTGAGAAGTTGATATAGATGTTGTTCTACGGACAACCTTATACAAAAAACCAATGGTTTATGGTAGGACAACCTGATTCCTAGAACGGTCTGTGTATCAAAATCTCAAACTGATACGGAGGAATAAAGAAAAGAATAGCAAAGAAAGAAACTAAGCTATTACAACATTCCCACACTTGTATAAAAAGGATTACAACATTCTCCACAAATGCATAAAGGGGAATTACCACATCCACACAATGCAATAATTAAATAGATAATCAATCACCAAAAGACCAGAAGTTATAGTGGTTTGCTTGTGTGTACACCAACTGTTTAGAAAAACAGCCACACAACTACTCCACTCCTAATATCCTCACACAGTGGATATTAGCGTTTACTATGAAATGGGTTTTTCCAGGTTCACCTAAAACCCTCACAATTATGTCTTTCAAGTGGGCTTACACAATTCAAAAACCCTACACTCCGAGTTTTCTGGATCACCTCAGACAAACCAAAAGAAAGAAATTTTCTAGCATAATCTCAAAGAAACCAAAAGAATAGATTTACAAAACAGTAAAATACTTATCTGGATATTCTCCATTATTGCAACCTAGTAGAACCAATTCAGAGTAGAAGTTCAATTGTAGATGTTCAATGTTCACACTCACTAATGAAATGGTTCTAAGTTCTAAACGAATTTTAGATTAAATCACCTTGGGCTAGCTTGATTTGATTTTGATTCCAAGAAATGGGAAAATTGCATTCCCCTCTTCAAATAAGATTGAAAGATAGAATACAAAATCAAATGCAAAAAGATAATTAAAGAGAATATTAAATGAGCACTAAATACCTAAAGAATATCACAAACTTATCTCTCAGAGTAGTGTCTTGATTTTGCTTGAATTGGATACCAAACTTTGAAAATCGTGCTCTATTTATAAGTGAAGAAATCGTTCACTCGACTGGCCCAGAGGTCAGCTCGACTAGTTGAAGGACCAACAAACATTTGAAATTTTGGGAGTGATAAGATCAGGCCATTCCACGACTGGTCGAAGGACCTGCTCGACCGGTCGAGTCCTGTCCACGACTGGTCGTATGGGACTCATTTTAGTGGCTGGACTTTGAGTCGATCCTGTTAGACTGGTAGAGCACTGTTCACTCAACCAGTCGAGTAGTCTCCAGGACTGGTCGAGGCTTTAACAAAATATTTCAAAAACTTCTTGGACTGGTCGAGCCAGTGCTAGGATTAGTCGAACATAGGCTAAGACTAGTCGAAAAACAGACTATACACTTATAAAGTGACCCAATTAAATTATTTATTTAAAATGACCTATCCTAGGGTCAATCTAGGGTCTTTCATACCTTATAAGTGATGTTTGAACATTGAAACATCTTTTGCTTTGGTTGATTGTTGATCATGACAAACATGAAGCTTGTTATCTTGATGAACATGAAGCTTGAATTTGAAACATTTTGAAGCTTCAACTTGAAATATCTTGAAACTTGAGCTTGAGGTACTTGAGTTGTATTTCACCTTGAGCTTTGAGTACCAAAGTAATGACTATTATCTTGACTTAGATGAAGCTTCGAAAGCTTGAACTATCAGTTGATATTGTACTTGAATTCTTATACTTGTGATGCTTGAATCTTAAAACGGAACACCTTGTAATGGATTATCTTGAGCTTGTACAAGAATTGTATTGGACATGAAGATGAGCTACATAAGATACAAATTCCAAGAGGTTTTGGCACTACAAAATTTGACAATTATAGGAGCTAGAAAACATCTCACTTACAATCTCCCCCTTTGTCAAATTTGTTAAAAAATACACTTTATAATAAGATAAGCATAACACTCACAATAAAGAATCATGCACCAGTTATAAACAGGTTAAAGAAATATTCTCCCAACAATACTCCCCCTTACTTACTCTCCTTTACTTCTAACTTCATGCAAAAAAATTTTGTAAATTTGTTTGTAAATTTGTCTACCTATCCACACAATCGCACATTATCACATTATCATAAACATTATAATAAATTCTCCCCCTTTTTGTCACAATATGACAAAGGAAAGAGTGATAATGGAAGTAGATCATGAAAGAAGTAAATAGAAGAGAAAAATAAGAGAATAATGATCAAGAGAAGTTCACAAGTTAACCAAGTTAACTAAATCTATAACAAAGCATGTTCAAGCATGTCCAAGCCCAAAAACAAGAGAAATTCAAGTATCTTAAAAGTTATTACAAACCACAAATTCAGATACTAATCTGAACCCAATGAAGGAGCAGGTATGGAAGGGTCAATTTGATGAAGTCCCTTGTTAATGCGCTTCAGATACTTGCGCATATATTTAAATTGCAAGTCATGGGACACATTCATACTTTCAACCTTCTCCTCAAGTGAGTGCAAACGCACATCACAGTCAGATGGATGATAATTAGGATCATCGGTAGAATCAGATTCAATTTCGTCAAAAATATCATCCATATTAATATCATCTAGAGGTAAATCACCCTCCTCTTCATTTGCGGCATCAGCTCCACCAGCACCCACATTAACTTGACCGGGGGCTAACTTCAAATTCATCTTGTTAATATTTGAGTTGTTGAAGGTTAAGTGGTGAATGAGAGCTTCCCCAACAGGTTTAGCCACTAAACAATGGGTGGCTAACACAGTCATAAGATAAGCGAAGGGAATGTCACTGTGACCAAGATGGAGACGGAATTGAATGATGCAATGACAAATTAGAGAAGAAAGACATACGGAGGTTCCAGAAATGATGGAATGAAGAATACGAACCATGAACGAAGTAAGGTTTTGTTACCAGATCGAGGATAAACATTTGAAATAAAAATCCTATGAAGGATTCTGTATCTGGGTAACAAAAACTTTGAGGCAAGTGCATTTCTAGTAGTATTCCATTCCACATCTATATTGCATAAGATTCTAGTGAGCATTCGCTTCTCAATTTCAGATGGTTTTGCCACTAGAGTGCTAATGGGAATACATTCGTCATTGACATGTATATCCATTAATTCAGAGATAAGGTGATGGTCCACATCAATTGGACCTTCTCTGGTTAAGATAGTGAATGTCGAATTTTCAATAGAAAAATCAGTAATGTAAGCATACATAGCCTGCGTAATGGACTGGTATGTCGGCCCACCCCAATGTAGTATGTTATCCCATCTTACAGACTGAAGGAGAGGAAGGATATCAAACGGAGCCAAATGATCAACATTAACAGGCCGTTCTACTATAACATTACACAACCGAATATCCCATACATAAGGAGGATCATCTTCGGGCGACCGAAGGTGGCGCACTGTGATAGGAGTCGACTGAGATGAAGAGGGACCACAAGATCCTTTCTTCTTAGTTCTACCTTCCATTTGCAACAAAGATATCATGAAAAATGGAGATTGTAAAAGCGGTCAAGTGGATTTCTAGTAGATCAAATTTTTGAGTAGAAAACTGCAAAAATTAACATAAAACATGAAATAAATCACATAAATGATGAAAAGGAAGTGCAAAGGACTTGAATCTACAAGAAAAATGAAAACAATGCACTAACCATGAAGGAATCGAAGATGGGTTCGACCGGTCGACGATGGGCTCGTTGGAAAAGATAACCCAAATGAGGAAAAAAGTGATTTTCCCCCAAATAGAGCATCAAACCCACGCTTCACAGCTAGTCGAGTACATGCTCGACCGGTCGTGTCACGATTGGTCGAATATGTACTCGACTGGTCGTGCACAGCCCAAAATGTGCAATTATTCATAAAATTTTAAATTCTAAAAAATTTTAAAATAAAAATATATACATTATGATACAAAAAGACATGAATTATCAATTCACATTGCACATACCAAGATCAAAATTTAATTTTGTAAACTTGCTTTTGTCGAGCGGTTTTGTGAATATGTCAGCTAATTGATTCTCGGTCGGAATATAATCCAAAGAAATAGTCTTGTTTTCCACTAATTCATGAATATAGTGATATCTAATGTTAATATGCTTGGTTCGTGAATGTTGGATTGGATATTTAGAGATATTAATTGCGCTTGAATTATCATAATATAAGACCATAGAATCTTGCGCAATTCCGTAATCGCTTAGCATTCTTTTCATCCATACAAGCTAAGTGCATGCATTATCTGCAGCAATGTATTCAGCCTCTGCTGTCAAAAGCGATTTGGAACTTTGTTTCTTACTTAGCTAAGAAACTAAACAGTTCCCTACAAAGAAACAACCACCACTGGTTGATTTTTTATCATCAATGTTACCAGCCCAATCAACATCCGTGTAACCAGCTAATTGTACACTAGTATCATGTGGGTACCAGAGACCAAGATTTATTGAACTAGCGACATATCACAAAATTCACTTAACATCAATTAAATGTGACTCTTTAGGGTCAGATTGATATCTAACGCAAATTCCAACACTAAATGCAATATCAGGTCTACTTGTAGTTAAATAAAGTAAACTACCTATCATACTGCGATATAATTTAGGATCCACATTCTTACTTGTAGAGTCCTTTGAGAATTTTAAAGTAGTACTCATTGGAGTATTAAAAATTTTGCCACTCTTAAATTTGAACTTTTTAACTAAGTTCAGAGCATATTTAGTTTGAGAGATAAAGAAACCATCAGGTAGTTGTTTTACTTGCGACCTTAAGAAATAATTCAATTCTCCAACCATGCTCATTTTGAACTTAAACTTCATAAGATCTACAAACTCAACAGTCATGTTAACACAGGTCGATCCATAGATAATATCATCAACATAAATTTGTACTATTAAAATGTGATCATTATGTTTCTTTACAAACAATGTGTAACGCCCCGAACTCTGAGGGTCGAGAAGAAGCTCAACTCCGAAGTTCCAACGCATCACTTATGCAACATAGATAATGATGATTAAATGTTGTCCGATTAGTGCATTAAACATGTGTGGGATTATACCAAATCAGCATATCATACTCCAGAGACAATTAGATTATGCAAGCAGAAGACTGTGATAAGTATATAAAACATATAAGTGATTGTAAGTCCCCAGAGTATGAACGTGACACCAGGTTAAATAGTTACATGTATAATTCCAAAATATACAAAATGATGAAGTGTAATGTCATCTATCCATATCCCTGTAGCCCTGATACGCAACTCCAAGTCTACATAGACCCGCCAGAGAGTTGTATGTAGGAGAATTCTTCCTCGTCATCATAGAAGACAGGCTCCATCTCGTAAGCCTTATCATCACCTGAAACTACAATAGAGTCTGGTTAGAGTTTTAAAACACCGTCCCAGAGTGGGAGTGAGTGATCAACTCAGTGGGACTATAAGGCAAAGGTTAACATGTTATCAATTCAGTCAAGAAGTAATGATAAAGTAATACAATAAGCATTCCTAGGTACTCTGGTTAATGCAAGGATGATATGTGATAATGATGCATGCCCTCGCCTGTACTCCGTCTGCGACATCATCTCACGATCGTGGCATGCACTCCTTCCTCTATGCTCAACTCTAGCGCCAAAGCCACATGCAAATGCGATGCATATACGTGATTAGTCAAGTTCTTAATTAGACTTATTCATACAGCAGGTTTAGGAAGCTAAGGTACCTCCCTTTATATCATTTACCCAAACGATGATCCATCTAGGGTCGTCATTCCTAGTTAATCACATACGATAGGCAAGTTATAGGGCAACGTCACCCCTGATTTAAAAGCAGTGGACAAGCAAGTTCAGGTCACTATAAAGAGGCTCGTCACCTCAACATAGGCCTTAGTTTATACTCGAGGTCACTACGGGAAAGACTCGTCAGCTTAGCATAGGCCGACAGCTAGAATATAGTATCTCATACCACCGTATTTGGCTCACGAGTCTGGGTTGATCACTGGTCACTACGGGGACACTTGTCACCCCAGCGTAGGTCGACAACTCGACCACGGTGTCCCATACCACCATGTCTGGCTCATGAGTCTTAGCAGATCGTGGTACCAAGGTTAAACGGGCTTTCCAGTGGTAAGTTGGTACCTTAGATTCAAGCAGTAGCGTCCATACATGGTGAACATACATTGGGCCTATTTGGTTACTTGACAAGCTCGACTGGTACGAGCGCACATTGAGTTAATCGACATGGAGTGCATACGCACTCCTCGTGGCCTAACCACTGTCGATAATCATCGTACGACTCGGATTGCTCGAACATATCCGCCGTGGCTAAAATAGTTCGGCCATCGATAGTAAATCATTACTGATTGCTTGGACTACATCGTAGCCCCAATCACACTCCAAGTAATAGTATTCATGTGTGAAAATCAAAACATCATGTGCCAACCAATCTAAATGAAAATCTCATTTGAGCATTTCAGCAAACACATAACACATATGTTATCATACATAGGCATTTCATCCACAAAACACGTAATAGTAAGATAGGTTACTTAAAGGAAACTGTAACTATAGATAAGGGGATTGAGAATCCTATCTCAACACCCTTATTAAATGCAATTCAACAAGCATTTTCTCATTCAGGCATTTTATTAAACACTTAGACTATACATATCAGCATACACGTAATATATTAGTTATAACGTATATTATAGCAAATCCTTTCATAAGGGAGTTACCATACATACAACAATCATGTATCCTCAAACATTAGTCATAACAAGCACAAATCATAATTCCATATTCATTCAAACATTTCAACAAACACATAGAATGCAGTAAAATCAACATAGTTTACATATAGGTATAATATATGGAAATCATCGTATCTAAGCATATATGATAGTAATCAAGTCAGTCATAAATCATTAACTGACATTGAAAGCCTTGAAAACCATAACCTAAACATATATAGTCCACACCTTTCACCGATAAACTCATATCGAACTTAGTTCGAACACTAAGTCTTCGCCTACGGTACAACGACCACCTATAGCATGAAATAAATTAGCTATTTCATCACTCACTCTATTTGGATCCGTAAAACAGATTAGGGATAGGATTTCTTACCCAAGAACAGAGTCAAAATCGCGGGAATAGCGATACAAGTAGGCTGATTCGGCACGTGGAACGGCAGGGAAGAATCCTAGCAACTATCTCTCTCTCTCTCTCTCTCATTTCTCATCACCTTTTTTCTCCTCTTTTCTCTCTTCTCTCTCTCTTAAGGTTTTGTAAATTCGTATGGAATGAGAGAGAGGTGGGTTTAGGGCTTTATATAGGCCCAGAAGTGATGACAATGGCCTTAGGGCCTTGGTATACTTAGGATATAGCCAAAGGTTGGCTGTTTCGGGCCAATGGAGCTCATCTGGAGGCTCCTTTTCTGCATACGGTCCAGGGAAAGTTCCCTGACAATGGATCTATGTCAGGTTAAGTTTTTTGTCTAATCGGGTTTGTAAATAGACCGCGGAGGACCAGTTTTAGTTTAACGGTCATCATCACTCGATCAGGGCCACAAGTATACTGACCTGTGCAGGGAAATTTTCCTGATTCGAGGGTGTATTTGGGTTAGATTCTGACTGTCAAAAACCTTAAATTTGGCCTGCAAGCGAACGACCCAATTTACTTAAATTTGAGTTCATTTTCTAAAGATATTCATATTTCTCACACACTTCGCTCCGGGTCCAAGTTGTGCGTTTGTGGATAGTATCTAGACTTGATTTCTGAGATCATTGTCAAGTCAAGTAAGGTGGTCGTAATCGTATAGTTTTGCGGTAATCAGACTTTCGACGCACAGTCCAGGTCTGATACGGAGTTTCAATGTGCTCCCGAGAGTAACTGGGTTTTGAGATTGATCCTAGGTTCTTAAGTAATATTGAGTTAGTGATTTTAATGGTTTCAGATCTTATAGTTTATATAGAAAGTGGTTCAAGCCAAATCCATCGATTGTTTAGTTTAGTACTTAACTAAATTCCACCTTAATTATGACAGAATGAGGTCCTAGGGTAGTTCTATACTCCTTTTTCACACTTTTTGTCATTATATTATTTTAATTATTTTTATAATAGTTCGTCATCAAGTTTACTTCCTCTCCACCAAATTTCATTTGATTTCATGTTGTAGAAAAATTCTAAAAATTCTAGAAGTAGCAGCTGTCCAAACTAATAATTTTTAGACAGTTGTCACATCAACCTAGATTCAATTATATTAAAATTATATTATATTTTCTCTTATTTTTATATAAAACTAGACTTATCAAGCTTCAATTTGGATTTTGAATTACCTAAATCGGAGTTATAACGAGGGAGATATGGCTTTTTGAAGTCGATCGAAAATTGCAAAAAATTTGCAGCGAGGGTCCACCAAAACTTGGTGCACCGGCGGCGCGCTGCCCGCCTGCTGTGATGTTTAGTGGTGTTTTTGTGACACAATGTTGAAATGGGTGTATCTTGCAAAACGGGATGAGTTATTCGACATGCAATATATGATTTTAGGATATGAGAAGTTGATATATCCAAATAACCTATTTATTTGGTGAGATTATATAAGCTTAATGGTCAAACATCCATTTTATTCATATATTTACTATTTATAGTATATGTTAGTTTAAGTATTATTCTTAATCATTTAAATTTTAGGATTAGTGTCTAATATGAAAGTAATTAGAAAATTTTGAAGAATAAGGTGGTGAAAGGTGAGAGTTTGAAGGAAATGGGTTAAAAAGGGGATTAGTGACTTCGGGATTGAGTTCTAAGAAGTCAGTAAGGTGTTATGATCGACCCATTGCCTAAGGATGACTAACTCCAAGTTGGGAAAAATCTGGGACGTTACACAATGTCTTATCAACACTTCCCATTATAAATTTATGACTTAGTAGAAACTTAGTCAAGTTTTTGTATCATGCCCTGGGAGCTTGTTTCAAACCATAAAGTGTCTTTTTTAGGCGATAGACATGATTAACATGCTTAGGGTCTTCAAAACCTGAAGGTTGTTCAACATACACTTCTTTATGCAAATCGCAATTCAAGAATGCACTCTTTACATCCATTTGGTAAATCTTGAAATTTCTAAAGCACGCAATGGAAATAAATAGTTTGATTGATTCAAGACGAGCTACTGGGGCAAAGGTTTCATCATAATCGATGCCTTCAATTTGAATGTACCCTTGTACAACCAGTCTAACCTTGTTTCTAATAATATTACCAAGTTCATCAGACTTATTTTTAAAAATCCATTTTGTTCCGATAATGTATTTATCTTTCAGTCTTGGAACTAAGTACCAAACATCATTTCTAACAAATTGATTAAGCTCTTCTTGCATCGCAACAATCCAGTTTTTGTCAGTAAGAGCTTCTTTTACATTAGCCGGTTCTATCTGAGATGTAAAGCACATGTAGTTACATATATCTTCAAGTTATCTATGAGTGCGCACACTAGTGAGAGGGTTTCCAAGAATTTGATTAGAAGGATGGTCTTTAACAGTCCTCAGTTTAGTATTATCTTAACTTGATGAAGAGTCTAGTTTATCAATTAAAAGAATTTCATCATTTTCTGAACTTGAGACAGGTGTATTCAAGTGATCGTCAATAACCACATTAATGGACTCTTGAATTACACCAGTCCTCTTGTTAAGAACTCGATATGCTTGACTATTCAGAGCATACCCTAAAAATATCCCTTCATCACTTTTGGTGTCAAACTTACCCAGATTTTCTCGGTCAAGTAAAATGTAGCATTTGCTGCTAAAAACTCGAAAGTATTTGACAGTAGGCTTCTTATCAAACCACATTACATAAACTGTTTTACCATTTGATTTTTTAGTATAAATGCGGTTAATTATATAACAAGTAGTATTTACGGCTTCAGCCCAAAGATTTTTAGGGAGCTTTATACTATTTAACATAACATTTGCCATCTCTTGAAGCACTTTATTTTTCATTTCTACTATACCATTTTGTTGTGGTGTTTTGGGTGCAGAATATTCATATGATATTCCCTGATCACTGCAAAACTTTTCAAAACTGCTATTTTCAAATTCTGAACCATGATCACTACGGATCTTAGAGACTCGTGATTCTTTTTCCGTTTGGAAATGTTTAAGTACCATTTTTTACTTCAACGAGAGTTTCTGATTTGTCTCTTAAAAAGACTACCCAAGTGTACCTGATAAAGTCATCAACAATTACCAGTATGTACTTCTTGCCACCTCAACTCTCCGTTCTAGTTGATCTAATAAGATCCATGTGGAGAAGTTCAAGCGGTTTAGATGTGGCATTGGAGTTTACCTTTTTGTGAGTACTCCTGGTTTGTTTGCTAATATGGCATTCACCACATATTTTATCTACTTTCTGTATTTTGGGTAAACCTCTTACTATCTCTCTTCTGCTCAATCTATACAAGTTGCGGTAGTGTACATGTCCGAGGCGCTTATGCCATAATTCGGTTTCATCGGTATGGACCATGTAGCACGATGGATTAGATGAGCTTGAATCACTCACAATGTAGCAGTTTTCAGAAGTTTTGCGACTAGTTAATATTACAGAACCATTTTTATTTAAAATTTTGCACATTTGGTTAGTAAATTTTACACTATGATTTTTATCGCATATATGAGAGATGCTTAATAAATTATGTTTTAACCCTTCTCCATATAAAACATTTCTCAAATAGAGGGAGGTTAAAGAGTTGAACTATACCTTGGCCAACAATTCTGCAGTTGCTACCATCACCGAATGTGATTGAACCATTAATCATGTCTTTAAGATTGGTGAACAGACCTTTGTCACCTGTTATGTGTCTGGAGCATCCACTGTCTAGGTACCACTTTGAATGGCTTGAAGCTTTGAAAGCGGTGTGAGCAACCAAGCAAATAACCTTAGGAACCCATTTCATTACAGTTTTGGGTTTAGGAGTATAGTTGGTCTTATTATGTTTGTACTTGTTATAAGACCAACCCACTGAGTTAGATTTTAAGAGCTCCTTAAGTAAGTCAACAATTTTTTCAGCTAAAGGATTTCGATTTTGATTTTTATAGTTGATATGGTTACTTTTACGTTTTACGGTTTGAAAAGACTTAGCATTTTTATAGTCGATTTTAATTTTTATAGTTGATATGCTAACTCCAAATCATGCGTGGGGTAGTTCAGCTCATGGACCTTGAGCCGGCAAGATGCGAAGGCCACGGGCTTTTGGTGTTGCATCAGGATATCATTCGAACCAATATGTGAGGCATCAGTAAAAACCATGAATCCTTCACTCCCAGAGGGAAGAGTGAGGACAGGTGTGGATGTCAAACGGTCCTTCAACTTTGTGAATGCCTGCTCACAAGCGTCACTCTAAACGAACTCGGCGCCTTTCTGGGTCAACCTAGTTAACGGGGCTGTAATACAGGAAAATCCCTCAATGAAACGTCAGTAGTAGCCCGCCAAACCAAGGAAACTGTGGATCTCGGACGCGTTCATGGGATGACCCCGTTGACGTAAGGCATCAATCTTTGAGGGGTCCACTGCAACACCCTACCTCATCACCACATCACCGAGGAACTTCACCTCCTCCTGCCAAAACTCACACTTCTCCAACTTTGCATAAAGCCAGTGTGGGTGGAGGGTCTGCAAAATAATCTCCAAGTGCTGCTCATGCTCCTCACGGTTGAATATATTAGAATGTCGTCGATGAACACCACAACAAATTGATCAAGATATGGACGGAAGACCTCATTTATCAACTGCATGAATATTGTGGGCGCATTGGTCAGTCCGAAGGACATGACATGGAACTCGAAATGGCCATAGCACGTCCTGAAGACTGTCTTCGGGATATCCTCCTCACGGACCCGAATTTGATGATAACCAGAATGCAGATCAATCTTTAAAAAGAACTGTGCACCCTGCAGCTGATCAAACAAATCATCGATCCTCGGGAGCGGATACTTGTTCTTAATCATGACCTGTTGAGCTCGCGATAATCTACGCAAAGCAACCTGAAGAGTACTGACGCTCCCCACGGTGAACTGGTCAGACAGATAAAGCCTAACTCGTGCAACTCATCCATCTGCTTCTACAGTTCTCGCAACTCCAACGGTGCCATACGTATGGGGCCTTTGAAATCGGCGCGGTACTGGGCACGAGATCAATCTGAAACTCTGTGTGCTTGCAAGGTGGTAAACCCAGAATCTCCTGGAACACATCGAGAAAACCATAAATGACCTACAACTGGTCGATATTCAAATCAACTGACTCCTTAATGGCACACGACAATAGGCAAGAAAGCTACTCTCCTCTAGGCTCGATAACAAACTGGAACTACGGCACGCTGGGTATATAGAACGTGTCTGTCCTCACGGAGCAGTCTAATGTGGCGTGGTACTCGGTGAGCCAATCCATGCCCAGGATGACATCGAACTCGGACATCAGCAAGACGAACAAATCAACAGGCAAAAAGATATCCCCAACCAGAACGGGGCAAGACGAGCAAAATTGACCCAACACTACAGTCTTACCCAAGGGAGTCGATACTAACAAACCCTCATGAGCAGACTCCAATGGTAAACCAGTCGATCGACAAAAATTCTTGGCCACAAAGGAATGCGATGCACCAGAGTCAAACAACACACGTGCAATACATACAGAAATAGGGAGAGTACCCTCGATGACCCCTCCTGATGACTGAGGGTCCTGCTGGGAGGCATAAAATCAGCCCTGGGACGGCTGGGGAGGTGTCTGTCCCCTCTGAGGTCTCTGTTGCTACTGCTGCAGCTATGGTGGCTTGATCTGCTGCCTCTGCTTCTGCGGGGGATATCTCGGATGCTGGTGCTGCAGTCGTTGTTGCTCTTGTGGGGGCTACTGTGGAGGCTGATGCGGTGCTCTCGGCTGCTGCTACTATGGATGGGGACACTCGTGCCTACGATGTCCTGTCCTTATTTCGACAAGAAAACAAATGCATTTGATTTAAGGGATTTATTCAATGATAACAAAGAATGAATGAGAGAACATTGATCATGTTTATTCTGAGTTCATTTACATCCTCGGATTCCCTTGATTCTGAAAACAAATTATACTCAATTAAAGCAGATAAGACAGCCTGATGGAAATTTCGGCAGCATTTCGACACCTATTTCGGTCATTTTCTAGTACTTAGGAGGAATTGTTGAATCGATCAACTAATCTCCAAGGAGATAGAAATTTTGGCAGCATTCCAGTGCCTGCTTCGATCATCTCCTAGTACTTAGGAGGAATTGCTGAATTGATCAACCAATCTTGGGCTTGAAATTAGTCTTGAGCATCATTCCAGTCATTTTTCCTTGAATCCCCTTTGAAATGGGGAGCGGTCTTGTTAAATGGGCCTAAAAACTCGCCCAGAATGTAAGATTACGGGGTTTCCACCATCCGATCAGCTTAAAACTTTATATACAACCTTGGGACCACAAATTAGCCGTACACGTCAAATTTTAGCTCCTGGATCCCTGTGAAAATAGCCAAACTGACAAATCAGCCCCTGAAATCCTGATTTGGGGCCCGCCTACTATCTGGATATGCTTCGAATTCGGTCTCAACGTCTTAAATACAGTGGCAAAACGGATGGACGGAGCAGATTTCCCACGAACACCATGCTGGAACCCACATGTTGATTGCATGTACATGGAGCACAAGTGCACAAGCCGTGCACTGAATTCCTCAAAGTCGGTTAGCGCCCGCTGACCGAGGCGCTGACCGACGCTTTCTTCTCAAATTCAAAAATGCACACAGCGTCTTCACTACATTCGCCATTCTTGTGTAGTGGTGTCCACTCACTGCTCCATTGAATGAGCTGAGCCGTCCATTCACTTCAGAGGGTAGGCATTACCCTTGCCTAGGTGTCCTTTTGTCTTCATACAAGTTGTTGCAGAATCTCAGCCGTTAAACATGAAATGGACGGTGGAGTAAATAACCTTGTGGGCCACGCTGATTTCACTACAAAGATGGTCCTTCCTGAATGGTTTTCTATCCTGAAACCAATGCTTGGAGTGGATTTTCCATGTAGCTTCAATAAGTGGGTCGCCAGACTTCACAGAGTCGACGTGCGTCGACTCTGTTCGTAACAGAGGCTTCGTCTTTTCGTTGTGGGCCACCATCATACAATGAAAGGTGGATCTGAACCGTTCATCAGGTAGAGAGAGAAAAACCCATCAAAACCATGTTGATCTTTGGCGACTATGTACCTTCACATGATCGTTACATCAATCACAAAGAGACCGTTCAGCTGCTGTTGCAGCTTGATTATCTCAGTGGGCCCCATCATCTGATGATCAAAGCTCACCATTCATGGTTGAAATCTCAAGAGGAAGATGGTGGACGGTGCGGATCTTCTCAAAAGATGACCGTACTAGACCACACCAACAACACAGGGGCTTTCTTCCTCTGTTTACGTCTGATTGAAAGTCCGGCCGGTTGCGCGGTTCGCGCAACGGAATTCTTTCATCGGGCGGCATCACGTGGCACATAGCCTACGGTAATCAACACTTAGACTCCCGTATCTGTTACGCGGGTCGCACAAGAGCCAGACCGCGCAACAACAGTCTTCTTGCGGAGGTGGCAGAATTGCAGTTTTCGTTGCGTGGGTGGCGCAACAGCGACTTCCGTTGTGTGGTCTGCACAATAGAAACTCTCGTTGCGCGGTCCGCGCAACAACACTTCTCTCCTTTTCCTCACTTCTTCTTCTTCATTTCCTAGCCCACCACCTGATCCAACCCTTCAACTGAAGGAGGAGAAGGGTATTTATAGGCCTCACTACTCTTACAAAGTGGTGATCACCACCACTTATCCCTTTACATATGGACATCTTCTTTTCTTAAACCATAGTGTCCACCAAGCTCCCTCTTAAATGGTGGTGTATAACCTCTCTCCATTAAAATGACACCTGTGCACCCTTTTTTACCAAAACACCCTTTTCAATCCCTTTTACCAAAATACCTAAACTACCCTTAAACATGTATTTTTACCAAAATATATAAAATGCCCCTGGACATGGAATTTTACAAAATACCTAAAATACCCCCAGACATGATTTGTACCAAAATACCCCCGGACATGGATTTTTACCAAAATACCCTCAGACATGATTTTTTACCAAAATACCCCCGGACATGGATTTTTACTAAAATACCCCCGGACATGAATTTTTACTAAAATACCCCCGGACATGGATTTTTACCAAAATACAGATTGTGCAACCCTGGAAAAGACTTGTATCATGGAATTCTCTGACCACTGTAATGAGATATTTTTTGTGCCTCAACAGATGCCCCCTCGATCCTTCTTTGATTAATTCTTAAAATCAAATGGAGAATCGATCTTCCTCCGCCCGAAGAACTTGAATGAATTGTAACTGAAGGATGACTGGATGATCATGCTTGCATGGAAGACTTGATGATGATACTTGACTCAGAAGATCGAATGATCACGTTTGATTGGAAGACTGGAATGCTCGCGCTCGAACGGAAGATTTGAAAGCTTATTAAATGAAAATTTTGAACAATTGCGCTCGAATGGAAGATTGGATGATTGCATTTGAACGGAAGACTGGATAATCGTGCTCGAACGGAAGACTAGAATGATTGCGCTTAAATGGAAGACTTGATGATCATGTTCGAACAGAAGACTTGATGATCGCGCTTGAATGGAAGACTTGATGATCGCGCTCAAACAGAAGACTGGAATGCCCCTAGCCAGTAGTGTCGAGCGGATGTTTCACTAGAGAGGATAAAATTCTCTTTTCATTGAAACACATCTCTGCAACAGCTGTGATGACTTTGTCTTTGAGCAATTTAATCAGAGAACTATCTTTCAACATCGTTACTACTGTAACAATCTCTTTAATAAACTCCAGCGACTCTTTCCTTCAATTCGGTGTCTAGAGAGTTGTTCTTTAATGCTGCTCCTACTGCAATAACTTTTTCGATTGTTTCCTTTATTCATGATCTGCATAACCCAAGCTTTTGAATGATAGTCTTTCCTGCCAAATTAGTCAGAATTAGTATCTCAAAACATTATAATTTTCCAATTTAGCTTCATGAAGCATTGATAATTATTTAAATATATTGGAAGCTTCTTCTCTTTTTAAGCTGATTCTGATATTCGCTCTGTCATCGTGCTTCGCATTGCTGAGTCGTTTCTAGCTCGTGCTCCTTAACATTTCTTCATAGACTTTTCCTTAGATCTTTGCTGATTCTGAAAAATAGACAAGACTTCTTTTCGATTTTCATTTAATAACTTTCCAAAGGACATAGAAGTTACTGATGATGATTCCACTGTTCTTTGTCTTCATTAGATCTGGTACTTGGAATCTTGCGATATCATTATTCATAATACTCAACATATGAATTCCTTCACCGCTTATAAGAAATTATCAGAAAGACCAAGGCATAGATTACTTTGAAGACATAGATCCTGCCCCCTTTCCCGGTCAATGTCGCATAAAGATTTCTTCAAAAGATAATATTTTCGAAGTAAAGCCTGCTGATACTCCTGAAGGATGGATAATCTTTATTGCTCCTTTTAAAGAATTTAGATCCTCGTCAGAAGAATACATATATTGCAATTGAAGACTAATAGTTGATCTCGAAGATTTGAACTTTTGAGTAGATAATCGCCAATATCTTGAAGGCATTTAAGATTGCTGTAATTTGAACCTGATTCAAGAGGAACACATTTTTTTGCATGTTGTTTACTCAACATTTAAAATTTTCATCAGGCAATTGCATATTTGAGCATATCTAAATTAAAATATGTATCTGCAGCATTTTGAATGTTGCACATAGTTATGCTTTGCATATTTAAGCATATTTAAATTGAAATACGTATCTGCAACATTTTGAATGTTGAACTTAGTTTATGCTTTTGAGCAATGGAGATAGTGTACTTTGACTGGACAAGACTGAACTTGACCTGACTTGACTGGACTGTCTAGATTGAACTAGACTGGACTTGACTGGACTAGTCTAGATTGAACTAGACTAGACTTGACTGGACTAGTCTAGACTGACACCTACACACACAGTTTAGGCTCCTGAGTAGTTGGAGCAACACACAGTTTAAGCTCTTGAGTAGTAGAGCAACACATAGTTTAAGCTCTTGAGTAGTGGAACAATCACTAGTGAAACAACACACAGTTTAAGCTCTTGAGTAGTTGGAGCGATCACGGCCGTGAATGGGATTTACGCACAGGGATGACCACAGTAACTCTCTAGAGTTTACGGGGCTTTACTTGGCTACCTTAGGTACCAAATCCAAGGTCGTTGATCCATCAATGAGTAGGTTTAGTCTAGTCCTTCCCCATGAGTTAGTACTGAAATCAAACTAGGGATCTGGGTTTTCTTCGTTTGTGAGTTCGGACCCATTCCTGGGAGGGTAATTTCCTCCTCGTCCATGACGCTGTCAGAGAGCTCACAGACGACATTGATCTTACGAGTGACTGGCCGTTGAGGATGGCTTCATCAGCTGCCTGCATGGGTATGCGTATGATGGCCTTCACAGGCTTTTTAGGGCCAATGGCTTCTCACCGCACCCGAATGGCGATCTTGATAGGCCTTATGCGTAGTTGGCTATATAGGCTTGGCTAGGCTGCCTTAAATGCTCATAGGTCTTATGCGTAGTTGGTCGTATAGGCTTGGCTAGGCTGCCTTAAATGATCATATGTATTATGCGTAGTTGGCCGTATAGGCTTAGCTAAGCTGCCTTAAATGTTAAGCTACCATCGTTGTCATCAACTTTATATATGTGGTTGGCTGTATAGTTTATTCCACTACCAAAAGATGGTGATCAATAATTGATATTTTGCCGCTGCTGATAATACTTTGAGAATATTCATATCATGTTCAAAATAGCGTATCAGCTTGGCGATATAGCAATTTTGATAAGCGATTGATGGGGACAACAATTATTGCTAATTTTTGCGATAATCGTCTGTACCTGCCGATTCTAACAGAAATCTTTGGCGTTGACGACAATCATCAATGCTTGACAGCAATTATCAATGCTTGGCTGCGATCATCGACGCTTGGCAGCGATCATCAATGATTTTTCATTTGGCCATCGTCATTGAAGCTTCGCATTTGGTAATGACTTAATATACTTGAAAGCCTGCATTTCATTCATATACACAAAAGAAATACATTCTATGGTGAGAAATATATTTCACAATTCTTACTCACCTATCTTGCTTTGGCGATGACTTGATATGCTTGAAAGCCTACATTTCATTCATATACACAAAAGAAATACATTCTATGGTGAGAAATATATTTCACAGTTTTTACTCACCTGTCTTGCCCCCTTTTGATTAGGAAGCATTGCTCTAGGAATCTTCGTAATCAAAATCACGATGTTGTGACCTTTAACAAATATGCTGACACCGCATCATTTCATACTTTTGCTCAAGATTAGCTTTGCCCCCGGTCTTAAACTAATCAGGCCTGTGTACTCTTATCACTTCTTTTATGTCGTACATATTAACAATTTTGCTTTTATCAACCATCTTCTGTAACTTGTTATTCAAGCCATTCACTTTTCTTTCTTCTTCAATTGTATCTCCTGAATTTCTCCTAAAATTTGAAGTCAATTGACAATTTGCACTTTTATTCATTCTTATAAGGGAGAGTACATGAATTTATCTTTCGCAATCCTTTTGTTCCTCTACTTGTTGGCGACAACCGTCAATGCTTGATAGCAATCATCAATGCTTGTTATCTCAGTGCTTGCTTTTGCCCCAACTTTGACTTGCAAAAATTGATATAGACAATTATCATCTCAGGGAATCGACGATTACCTCATTTGGGATTCTGGGATTTTGGCATTCTGAGAGTTTACTGGCATTCCGAGACTACTTATCTTGCCCCTTTTTGATTTAGAAGCATCAAAACTGTAGTTTATCTTTAAAGATGACGTATTTTGCATGCCGTTGTCCACCCCCTGAATAATTGTGTCGTGAATCTTTTGAGTCAACACGCTGTGATACTTCTGAGTCAAAACATGTTGTCTTGCTTTCTTCTTGCCTGTTCTTCTTTTCTTCTTTGTTTTATTTCCTTTAATACTTTAACCATGGCAATTCAATTTTCTCCCCAACTAGCAATCATAAGGAGTATGCGGTCTTCTTCAAATGTATATTTCATGTAGTCTCCGAATTGTCCAAACCCTTTCTTTACTTTCTTGTTTGTAAAATCGCCGATGTTCTTTTTAGCAGAATTTCAACTATTCACCTTTGACAATCCTTTGTTTTGCTTTCTTTCTTCGGCAATATCCACTGCTACTCTTTTAAGACTTTCAAGCACCTGATTCATATGAGAGTTGAGCAGCTTCACTTTGACCCTTTCTCTTCTACTCTGGAAAGTTGCGGCAATGCCCCTAGGGTTCTCTATTGACCGATGAATTCGTTAGTTTGTTAACTGATTCATCTGCTTATTGGCGAGCAACGTCTGATTCAGTTGAATCTAACTTCTCATCTAGAGGATTTCCTTAGGGTTCACTATTGTTCACAGTAGTCACTATTGGAAAATTAGGGACTTCAGTAGCACGTTCATCTAGTGAAGCTAATTAATATTTGCTGGCAAATTTTATATTCTCTGCACACTTCGAATGTACTATTATCCATACTCGGCAGGATGATATTCCCTTTCACCAAATCTCAGCCATCTCTCTCAACTTGATCACCATTGTCCCTATACGCGCAGTACCCTATAACTTTTGTGCAGGTCTCATTCTTCTTTACATATCCTTTCTTTATAATCTTCTTTTTTCTTTCTTTCTTATCTCCAATATATTCTCATTTCTCAAAGGCAATGTATGACGGAAACTTCGTATACTTTTGTGTGTTACCACACTATCATCCGTCCTTCATTGTTTCACCACAGCACTGATGAAGCAAAAATTGCTTTCAACATTACCTGGCATTATCTGTTTTTTTATTGCAACTGATTTGATTTTCTTTGACACTTCTTACTGCATACCTGCCATGCGAGATAGTGTTAATAATTCTAATTAAATAAAAATGTACTTTATTTTTAGAGATGAAGGGGAGGATGTTCCCGCTGAGAGTCGCCATTTTGGCGTCTATACAGACGCTAAAAAGTGATGAATGTTCTCTTAATATTTTCTAAGTCATCATCGAATAATAAGTCCCCAGCGGAGTCGCCATTTTGTTTCGATAAGAAAACAAATGCATTCGATTTAAGGGATTTATTCAATGATAACAAAGAATGAATGAGAGAACATTGATCACGTTTATTTTAGTTCATTTACATCCTCGGATTCCCTTGATTCTGAAAACAAAGTATACTCAATCAAAGCAGATAAGATAGCCCGATGGAAATTTTAGTAGCATTTCGACGCCTGTTTCGGCCATCTCCTAGTACTTAGGAGGAATTGTTGAATCGATCAACTAATCTCCAAGGAGATAGAAATTTTGGCAGCATTCCGGCGCCTGCTTCGATCATCTCCTAGTACTTAGGAGGAATTGCTGAATTGATCAACCAATCTTGGGCTTGAAATTAGTCTTGAGCATCCTTCCAGTCATTTTTCCTTGAATCCCCTTTGAAATGGGGAGCGGTCTTGTTAAATGGGCCTAAAAACTCGCCCAGAATGTAAGATTTTGGGGTTTTCACCATCTGATCAGCTCAAAACTTTATATGCAGCCTTGGGACCATAAATTAGCCGTACACGTCAAATTTCAGCTCCTGAATCCCAGTGGAAATAGCCAAACTGACAAATCAGCCCCTGAAATCCTGATTTAGGGCCCACCTACTATCTGGATATGCTTCGAATTCGGTCTCAACGTCTTAAATACAGTGGTAAAATGGATGGACGGAGCAAATTTCCCATGAACACCATGCTGGAACCCACATGTACATGCAGCACAAGTGTACAAGCCGTGCACTGAATTCCTCAAAGTCGGTCAGTGCTCGCTGACCGATGCTTTCTTCTTAAATTCAAAAATGCACACAGCGTCTTCACTACATTCGCTGTTCTTGTGTAGTGGGGCCCACTCACTACTCCATTGAATGATCTGAGCCATCCATTCACTTCAGAGGGTAGGCATTACCCTTGCCTAGGTGTCCTTTTGTCTCTATGTAAGTTGTTGCAGAATCTCAGCTGTTAAACATGAAATGGACGGCGGAGTAAACAACCTCGTGGGCCACACTGATTTCACTACAAAGATGGTCCTTCCTGAATGGTTTTCCATCCTGAAACCAATGCTAGGAGTGGATTTTCCATGTAGCTTTAATAAGTGGGTCGCCAGACTTCACAGAGTCGACGTGCGTCGACTCTGTTCGTAACAGAGGCTTCGTCTTTTCGTTGTGGGCCGCCATCATGCATGAAAGGTGGATCTGAACCGTTCATCAGGTAGAGAGAGAAAAACCCATCAAAACTATGTTGATCTTTGGCGACCATGTACCTTCACATGATCGTTACATCAATCATAAAGAGACCGTTCAGCTGCCGTTGCAGCTTGATTATCTCAGTGGGCCCCATCATCGGATGATCAAAGCTCACCATTCATGGTTAAAATCTCAAGAGGAAGATGGTGGACGGTGCGGATCTTCTCAAAAGACGATCGTACTAGACCACACCAACAACATAGCAGCTTTCTTCCTCTGTTTATGTCTGATTGAAAGTCCGGCCAGTTGTGCAGTTCGCGCAACAGAATTCTTTCATCCGGCGGCATCACGTGGCACATGGCCTGCGGGAATCAACACTTAGACTCCCGTATCTGTTGCGTGGGTTGCACAAGAGGCAGACCACGCAACAGCAGTCTTCTTGCGCAGTTGGCAGAATTGCAGTTTTCGTTGCGCGGGTGACGCAACAGCGACTTTTGTTGCGCGGTCCGCACAACAGAAACTCTTGTTGTGCGGTCCGTGCAACAACACTTCTCTCTTTTTCGTCACTTCTTCTTCTTCATTTCCTGGCCCACCAACTGATCTAACCCTTTAATTGAAGGAGGAGAAAGGTATTTATAGGCCCCACTACTCTTACAAAGTGGTGATCACCACCACTTATCCCTTTACATATGGACATCTTCTTTTCTTAAACCATGGTGTCCACCAAACTCCCTCTTAAATGGTGGTGTACAACCTCTCTCCATTAAAATGACACCTGTTGTAACACCCTGAAAATCAGGGGTCGAGCAAAGCTCAGCTCCTGAGTTCCAACGCATCACTTATGCAACACAGATAATGATAATTATGATGAGAGCATTGAAACATGAATGTGATTATACCAAAACAATATATCATACTCCAGAGATAGTTAAATTTGCAAGTAGAAGACTGTGATAGATATATAAAATATATAAACTGTGGTGAGTCTCCAGAGTGTGATAATGTTACCAGGTTAATTCATTACAAGTACAATTCTAAAATATACCAAATGTGTAAGGTCCTCTAGTCAACATCCCTGTAACCCCGTCGATCAAGACACGACTCACAGGAATCCGCCAGAAAACAACATATACGAGAAGGCATTCTCGTCGTCGCAAAAGTCCGGCTCCACCTCATAAGCATCGCCATCACCTGCGGCTACAATAGGGTCTGGTTGGTGTGTACAACATCGTCCCGTAACATGGGAGTGTGTGATCAATTCAGTGAAATAATAAAGCATAGGTTAACATGTTATCAATTCAGTCAAGCAGTAATGATAAAGTAGTACAGTCAACATTCTTAAGTACTGTAATTAATGCAAGGATGAGATGCAATTATGATGCATGCCCTCGCCAACATACTCCCTCGTGCGGCACCATCTTACGTTCGCGGCATGCTGTCACCCTCAGTGCTCCACATCTTCCAGGCACATGCAATACGATGATGAGCATGATTACCGAGTTGCTATTAGTCCATTTTAGACAGCAGTATTGGGAAACTAAGGTACCTTCCTTATATCATTCCCAAACAATGATCCATTGTAGGGTCGTCAGTCCTAGACAATTCATACGATGGTGTGTTTCTAGGTCGCTGCAAGGGCTGTCAAGGTTGTTACACGGAATCGTTACACCACTCCCCCACCACCTTATTAATACAGGCCTAATTTATACTCTATTACTATGGGAAGGCTTGTCGCCTCACCGCAGATTTAGAGTATGCTCGAGGTCACTACACCGGGTACGATCAGGGCTGCCAGGGTTGTTACACGGAATCGTTGCACCACTCCCCCATCACCCATCAAATCAGTGTAGGCCAATAGATGGAATATAGTGTCCCATACCACCATAATCGGCTCACGAGTCTGGTTGCTTATAGTCACTACGGGGAGGCTAGTGGCCCCAGCGTAGGTCGACAGCTCGACCATGGTGTCCCATACCACCATGCCCGGCTCATGAGTCTTAGCGGATCGAGGTACCAAGGTTAACGGGATTCCACTGGTAAGGTTAGTACCTTAGGTTCAAACAGAGGCATCCAAACGTGGTGAACATACATAAGACAGATCGGGTTACTTGACGAGCTCGGCTAGCTTGAGCGCACAACAAGTTGAATGATATGAAGTGCATAAGCACTTCGCGTGGCTAACCACTATTGCCAACCGAAGTACGACTCGGGTTCGTTGAACACACCTCATATGGCAAATGAATCTCAGTCACGAATTCAATCCCGTTTTCGATTGCCTGGACTATAATCATAGCCCCAAACACAATCAATTACGGATCAGTCAAAGCAGTAATGGATCAAGATTTCAAATCATACAATCAAATATCCAATATTGTCCGCTTAGGGCTGCCAGGGCTGTTGCACGGTATCGTTACACCACTCCCCCATCACCCTTCACGGATTTTACGGAATATAACGTAAACATGTGAAATAGTCAGAGCAGAATTAAATAAACAAGTAATCCAAACATATTAACAAGCATGTTATAAAACACAATGCAAACAGGAAATCCAAACACTTACGTTTCATAAACCAGTAAATGATTAAATTAAACACTTACATGAAGGAAATCATACACCTCTCTAAGGTAGTTGAGAATCCTATCTCAACACCCTTATACATTACAATGGACTAACTACTTACTCATTCAGACATTTCATTAAATACTTTCGACTACATACATCAACATACATGACGTATGTTGATCACATTGGTATTAGGCCAAATCCTTTCGCTAGGGAGCTGCCCCATTTATAACACACGTGCACCCATGACGGATAGTCATGGCAAGCAGGAATCCAAGTTCCATATTCATTCATTCATTTCCACAAACACTTGGGTTACACATTTTAGCACATATAGTGTATATTGGCCATGGCGTGATTTAGGACAAATCCTTTCGCTAAAGGGATATCTCCTATACAACAATCATAATCCATGACAATTAGTCATGGTGAGCACGAATGCGAATTCTATACTCATTCGGTCATTTTTACAAACACTTAGAATACACTATTTTAACATACATAACGTATACTAGCAAAAACATGTATTAGGGCGAATCCTTTCGCCGAGTGAGTATTATACATATATATATATATATAGCATGTTCATACAGTAATTAATCATGGCTAACATACTTTCAAAATTTGTACGTATACGGTATTTTCTACAAATACGAGGAATACAGTATATTCAACATAGTTAACGTATAACCGAAAAATGAAACGGACAGCACTTTGTACATGTGCAATTGCATGCAGATCATGAATCTATCATTATCTGACATTGAAAGCGTTGAAAACCATAACCTATACATCTAAAGTCCGCACCTTTTGTCGTAGAATTGTAACGAATACGCTAGAATCTCTAAGCCTTCATCTACGGTGATTAGGCAACTTGAATCATGAAACAGGTCAGCTATTACATCACCAACACTCTTGAAAACCCTAAAACAGCTTAGGGTTAGGTTTTCTTACCTAACAATGAGTCGGAATCACCGGAAAGGCGATTAGATCTTGATGGTTAAGCACGTATGATGGTAGGATAGAGCACCCGGATCCTTCACCCACTTCTCCCACACTTTCTCTCTCTTTTCCCTCTTCTCTCTCCTAGGGTTTCTTCAAATTCGTATGGGCTGAATGTGAGAGGGTTTAAGGTCCTTATATAGCCTAAAACATCACCAAAATAGACCCAGGGTCAAGGTGTACTTAGGTTATATCCAAAGTGGATTTGTTTCAGCTCAACAGAGCACTTCTGGAGCCCCCCCTTGAGCCAAAGGTTGGACTTAAGCTCACTGACCTTGGATCTAGGTACAGTTAAGGTTTCGT
Organism: Magnolia changhungtana; assembly: GCA_030180095.1. Lineage (NCBI taxonomy): Eukaryota > Viridiplantae > Streptophyta > Magnoliopsida > Magnoliales > Magnoliaceae > Magnolia > Magnolia changhungtana. The sequence goes on along the minus strand of JASAUF010000473.1, from coordinate 1,642,720 downwards.
TCCAGTCGGATTCCCCGATCGCACGTGGGGGACCAGTTTCAGTTCAACGGTCATCGGAACTCGATCAAGGCCACAAGTACACTGCCATGTGTATGAAATTTCTCCTGATCCGAGGGTGTATTTGGGTCAGATTCTGACGGTCTGATTGTTTATATTTGGCCCGCAAACATCAAGTCTCAGATTACTTAAATTTACTTAAATTTCTAAAGAAAACCAGGTTTTCTCACACTCCTCGCTCCAGGCTCAAGCGAATATGCGTGGGACACTATTTGGATTTGATTTCCGAGATGGTCGTCAAGCCCAACAAGGTGGTCCTAATTCCATAACTTCGTATAATTCGGACTTCTGATGTGTGGTCCAGATCCGATACGGAGTTTCAATGTGCTCCCGAGAGCAACTGGGTAATGAGATTGATCCTAGATTTTAGGGTAATGTAGCGTTAATGATTCTACAAGTTTTGGGTCTTGTAGATCGTATTTAAAGTGATTAGTGCGGATTTCGTAGCTAATCCAGTTTAGCACTTAGTTAACTTTATCTAATTCCTAAAAGATTTGAGGTTTGAGAGGTTCATAAGGGGTTGGGATCTACCCCTTGCCTAAGGACATCTGATTCCAGGTTGGCAAAAATCTGGGATGTTACACCTGTGTACCCTTTTTTTTGTTAAAATACCAAAATACCCTTTTCAATCCCTTTTACCAAAATACCTAAACTACCCTTAGACATGGATTTTTACCAAAATACCTAAACTACCCCTGGACATGGATTTTTACTAAAATACTTAAAATACCCCCGGACATGGATTTTTACCAAAATACCTAAATACCCCCGACATGGATCTTTACCAAAATACCTAAAATACTCCTGGACATGATTTTTACCAAAATATCCCCGGACATGGATTTTTACCAAAATACCCTCGGACATGGATTTTTACCAAAATACAGATTGTGCAACCCTGGAAAAGACCTGTATCATGGAATTCTTTGACCATTGCAATGAGTTATTTTTTGTGCCTCAACAGTCCTACCGCATCTGAAGCAAGCACCTGGGAACGGTCCCGAAGGTGATGTTGGAGGTGCCACTAGTGCTTGAAATGCTGGGTGGGTCGTATGTCGCTGCTGTAGATGATGCTGCTGTTATTAGGAGCTACTGGAGGGCGCCTTCCTCTTCCAGTCTCCTCTCTGGTCATGGGCTCTCTGAAAACTGGCCCAATCTGCATCGTAGACCTGAGCCCTTTGCACAATCTGCTTAAACATTGGAAGCATGTATCCGACACACGTTTGCTGAGGGCAAGACATAAGCCGTTTTTAAAATAACGGGCCTTCCGTCCCTTATCATCGACAAGATACATCATGAACCTTGATAGCTCGATAAAATGTGCCTCATACTGGGACACTCTTATGTCCCCTTAGACCAAAGTCTCAAACTCTAATGCGCGCCGCTGTTGAACATGGTCGGGAAAGAACTTTCGGTCAAATTGGTCTACAAAGTCCTCCCATGTCTACTCGAAATCGGCCACTGCTACTCAGGCGACTGATGCTCACCAGTGTTGAGCCTCGCCTTGGAGAAGAAATATAGCTAATAGGACTCGCTGCTGGGTCATACATCTTATAATATCGAATATCTTCTTCACCTCAGAGTACCATATCTCTGCAGTAGTAAGGTCTGACTCGAATGTGCTATGGGAAGTCTCTGAGAAGGGTGCTCACGCACTCCTGCTTTGCCTGGGCTAGTGTAACAATGGGCTGCCTGCCCTGCCCCTGAAGGATAGTAGTCATCACTTGCAGCATCAACTGAAGCTGATCGGCAGTCACTGGTGCTGTCAGGGCTGTGCTGGTCTCAGATGGGGGAGCGGGAGTCCCTCGGGTGGCTCTCCCAGGCAGCATGTCCTACAGGAAGGAACAAATGCCTATCAACCTTGAGAACTCTCAAAGGCAAAGACATTAAGGGTCTAATCCAAAAATTGTTAGGTTATTCAGATTTAGAACCTATTTATTCTAAGTTTATAGCAGATATGTGATGTGATCCCCAGGTATTCCCAAGTTATGCTTTGATACCAACTTCCGTCATGCCCGAAACTCAGAAACTAGGCTCATAGAATTCTCGGTTGCCGAATCCGACGCCGACAGCCTCCGCAGTGCCCCATTCTTGGCCCCCAGCCCCCATATGCCAGATTCCGATCATAGGATCCTACAAGGAGGAGTTTTAATATGATTTTTTTTTTAATGGAGCATAACCACAAGCATAACCAAGTCACAAAACAACATCACCACATATCCACTATATCAAAAAACTTTGAGTACAATGTGGAAAGGGAAATACAAATGATCAAAAGATCTCCATAATAATCTGCCACATGCACCTACCTCAACGCTACTGCGATTTAACGTCACCTACATGCAACAGTCATGCATAAGCTTACGAAATGTTTAGAGGGTGGTGTAAGTGTGTGTGCAAGCTAAGTGCCAAGTATACAATATCCAAGTAATGTGGAAATATGCTGGTAAGTCCATGAACAATGTCAGCCATACCAAGGCTATGTGATGCAAGGCATGAACGCTATCGGCTATACCAAGGCCATGTGATGCAAGGTATTAATGCTACCGGTCATACCAAGGCCATGCGATGCGAGGCCTACGTAGCCAAATGTCATATGCGAGATGCAACACAAGCATGCCGGTCCTCATCTGAATCCACATAACAATACAGCTCATCTCTGGAATATCACCGGAGTCTAGTAAACTCCACTTTGACTGCCGCCTCCCTAGCTCCACAGCCGAGAGAGTGGAAGAGACCACACTATCCACTTGACCATTAGTCTACCAATACCTACCCGACTCATCGATAGTGGACCCATTTGTGAGCTATTCAAACTTAGCCTAGCTTACAGCCCTCTCACTCGGACGGATAAGGCCACACCCCCTTCCAACAGACCACGACACAGTAGAAGACGTGGCCTACTGGTATTAGGCACTCGTGCACTTATGTATCCACTCAGTCTAGATGTTGGAGCATCTCCTAATACTAAAAAGGTTCTGGGACTTTCACCTAAGGTTATCCTATGTGCCCACAGTGCTAGAGCTAATATTTTTGGTATCCAATCCGGCCATCCACAATGTGCCTATGGAGGCCATGGCCTTGATGTCGCTAGGGCGTATAATGATCATGTCATACAATTGCAAGATGCATGAATCACACTGTCCAGTCATGCAGCAATCCTACGCGTACCGCACGCTCATGTGGACAACTCCTATCAGTGAGTCCCTTATACAGTCTGCCTAATGGCATATGCTAGGATCAATCACTCCTCATATTAAGCATACATATGATGCGTATGGGCATGAATCATGGAGTTATATTAAGCATGTTATATGGTGATGAATTATCTTCATAACGAAGATGGGCCTAGACGGCCTATACACAACAAGTATGGGCCTAACAATGGGCCCTAGGGAGAGTTACAATGCGGACATTTAACCATCACTGCTCTTACAATGTGGACGTTAAACCAGCATTGCTCACAAGGCATGGCCAGCTAAAATCATCATTACATACATCATGGTGGAATCACACTTCGTAATGGACCTCATATACATCACATTTGGCCTCGTACAAAGGCCTCACATACGTCTCATTGGGCCTTACTCATGGTCCTTACATACATCGCATTGGGCCTTAACCCATGGGCCTTAAATACATCACAATGGGCCTCATATACATCAAGTGGGCCGCATCTACGGGCCACACCAATGGACCTCATATATATCAAGTGGGCCGCATCAATGGGCCGCACCATCTACACCATTCATCTATTTTTAGAGTCATTTAGAGCATTTTCCAAAGGAATGAATCATGTTGAAAGATCATCTGGACCGTATCACAAATAACAGTGGAGATAATGATTTTCACAGTTAAAACTTCACAGGGCCCACCATCACATTTATTTTCCATCCAATCTGTTCATAAGGTCACCAAGGCCTCAATTAAAAGGGAAAAATAATTTCCTATGTGTCCAGACCTTTTACGATCCCAAACAATTTCATTGGTGGACGTTCAATCTCCATTAATTTTTTTAGTGTGGTCCACCTGATAGATGGCTAGATATAACATATACATCACGGCGTGGCCCACCGTCTAGCCATATGGACGGTGTGGGCTACATCATATACATCATGGCATGGCCCACGGAACTTGATGACGTTACTACAGCGGCTATCTGCTGCTCGTCCAATAGATGGACTATGTTGATATAAAATAGATGCATGGCGTGGATATAAAACAGATGGATAGCGTGGGTAACAAATTCATCAGAGGTGGGTCCCACCGTCCAGATGGCTGGACGGTGTGGATAAGACCCATACATCACAGTGGCCCTACATGACACCATCTAGCAATTGATAGTGTTAATAAAATACATATATCAGTGTGGGCCCCACAGAATTTGCTGACGTTATACTGTTGGTGGGACCCACGAACCCATGACGTGGGGGACGACAGCGGAATGTTTGCTGATGTTTCCACTTGTCCCGGATGGACGGTTGGGAGATAACACATCCTTCATGGTGGAATCCCACACGTGGGAGAATCCCTTCATAAACACACTGAAAGATGTGTTTTCCCTTCATACAGTCCAGCAGTGTCTGCTGCTAGATGTCCAATGGCTAGACGGTATGGATGGTATAAATAAAACCCGTATATCACAGTGGGGTCCACATGGGTGGCCCACACAATTTTGGATCAGCTGATATTTATGTCTTTCCCTTCATTCGAGCCTGCCCAAAATCATCCAGCAGGTGGACAACAAGGTGGCTGTCATGATGGATGGTGTGGATCTACTCAATTCATCAAGGTGGGCCACACATCAAAGAGAGAGAGAGAGAGAGAGAGAGAGAGAGAGAGAGAGAGAAGGCGCATGTGATGGAGGGACCCCGACACTATGGGCCCTCCCTTCCATGCATTATAACACACATCAAGTGGGTCCCATTACATGTGGGCCCACCAAATCAAAATCAACGGTGGAGATCCCTTCTCCACCAAAATGGAAGGTCTAGATGACCCCTTTCAAACTAGGAAAGTAAACATCATGATGGGGTCCATGGAGAATGGCCCCATCATGGAATGATCATGTCAATCATGGTGGGCCATCCACCACACTTAGGGTCCAAAGTGAGATCCATAGCATCAATCGGTAGGCCCCACTTGGCCCATCATAAAAAAAATAAAATCTAAGCTTAGCAAAACACCCACTGTTCGATCTTCTTTGTTCGATGGAATGCCAAACTCCTTAGCTCTCTCTTTGATGGAGGTTGATGAAGGTTGGAGGGTTGAGATGAGAGATGAGAGGGGTAGGAGGTGGGCCACACTTGGCTCTCTTGGAGCTTGAAAATGCTTGGAAGGCTAACCTCTTTTGTTGTTTGGAAAAGTGAGTAGAGAAAGAGAGAGAGAGAGAGAGAGGGTGGTTGTAAGAGAGAAGTGATGGGTGTGAGTGATGGATGTTGTGATGTAAGAGTTAACTTTGGGGTAGCTTGGGTAAGAGGGGCATGAGTTGTGTAAGAGAGGTGACATGTGAGGTATGGACGTGATAGGTTGAGTGATGAGTTGAGTACTTGATTGATTTAATTGATTGATGGGATGGGTTGTAGAGATTCTCTTAGAATTCACAACGTGCAGCTTTTCTTCGAAATATTCGCGGGCCCACAACTCCTGGCCTGGGTATCGTATCGGTGCGCAAGATGTGACATTGGAACCGCGACGACGGTGCAGTTGCAATGGTACAAGTTTCGAGTCGAGCCGACTTAGATCTACGGGATGTGACTCAGGGTCATGTGCAAATGGCAATTATAGGTTGTTGGTTGTCAGAATTTGAAAGGGAGGATCGCGGGAGTCTACGGAACGATACAGACTAGGATACAAGCCTTACAAATATGGCCAATCGCAGTAGTAATGCCATTAGTTGGTGCCTTATATTTGAATGCTAATGATGTTATTTTATAATAATATGTGAGTGGTGCGAGAAACATAATGAAAAATGAGTTTTTCGCAAGTAAAAGTGGGCCATCGACCGATTACATGAAAAAGAAAAGAAGAAAATAAAAGGCCATCAGCCGAGAGAGGTAGTTCATACATATGTTGCCTTTACCTCCTCAAATTCTTGAATGAGTTACAGCTTCTCGGCCTCCATAGCTTCTTTCTATGATTTCAATTTAGACCCTTCCTCCATGAAGATGGGTAGGAATTTCAAATGTTGGTCGACGCAAATGCCGATCGAGGAGATTCTACCTTTAGCCTCTCTCTTGTTAGTAAAGTTCACATGTGGCCGATTCTTATAGTCAGCGATCTGGGAGTTTATGAAAGAGAGGAGATCCTCCGGAATAGCAGGATCCTTCATAGAATAAGTGCATTCCTTCTCCTTGATGTCCCCTATGAGCTCAACATGTTGTGCTTGAAGGACTCAGAGTAAGGTTTAGTTGAATTGATGCACGCTGTTCCATTAGAGACAGTCGCTTCAGGCCCTCTCATAAGCATCGCCCGCAGGACGAGACTCTTCCTGAGTAGTGGATTGCTGTCTCAAGATTTCAATAATTCTTTAGGACTCGAATTTGAGTTAAAAGTATTGGTCCCCAAGGTAGTGAAAGCTTCTTTAGTACTTCCAGAATCCTCCCTAAAGGAGCATTAGTTTCAGCACCCTCAGAAGCCTCCTTGATGAAGAAGATGGTGTGAAATAGGAAGGAGCATTGGCCAAAATATTTGACTAGGTCGTAGTTGAAGATCTCCTTCAAATAGGCCTTATCTTAACTAATGAAAGAGAAAAAGGGCCAGTTAAGGGCCATACCGACGTGACAGAAGAGTTTGGGTAAAATTGAGTTTCAATGAGTTGCATAATGGAGCCTACCATTGTTTATGTAGGGGACTCGATGCCCCACGATTGGAATATCAGGGATAGTTATGGCATGTAGTGACTATAACACCCTGAACATTTCAATACCTGAGTATTGAAAGTTCTCGAGTTTTATCATGAAATTTAATTTAGTATATACATGTGTATGTCACCAATTTAGGCTATCCTAACCTTACATTTATTCTCTAACCAAAATTTAACCATTGGGAATAATCTTCATCCATAGATCAAGTCATTCGACAATTGATTTTTAGGACAAGATCATTATATATCCAAGTGTTCTCACTTGTTCATCATAACCAACCGTTCAATAAACTATTCACCGCTAGGTAAAGATATCTAACCATCTACTTTGAGTTTGGACCACCTAATCATGGTAAACTAACTTCCTGATCTCTACATTCGCTCGTACACTATCGAATCGAGATGCCGATCTATTCATCTTTTTCACCACCTATGAATATGCCTAACCCACTATCAGGATTGCAATTTAAGAAACTTACACATGTGAACAAGTCACTTGAATCTAACGGTATACATGTTCTACCTCTTCATCACTTTAAAAACTTACTCGTGTTCATCCTTTTATAAAACTAACCGTATAATCACCTACATACATGATTAGAGTACTAACTGAAATAGCAGTGAAGACCACTTTAGTTGAAGTAGGAATATGCCGATATGTCCTGAAGGGGGGTGAATAGGACTTTTAAAGTTTTTATGGTTTATTTAAAATTCTATTACACTAATCCTAACAACAAGCTTATATTATGATTACTAAAAAATAACTCTACTGGCTTCCAAGCCTGGTAGAGGATCCAATCACAAACTATTTAAAAAGCAAACAGTATGCACACTAGTTTATGATGGATAAGACTGTGTGTGTGTGAGGTGTGATCTCAAATATTCAGATATGAAAATATTAAAGTAAATCACACAATCAGAAAGATAGCAATCTCAAACACAGTCATTTTTATAGTGGTTCGACGATCAGTCTACTCCACTCCCGGCAGACGCACTCAACCCTTAAGTGTGCCAGATTTCACTAAGGAGGTTTCACAGCAGTTCACCTCAAACCCAAGGTTTTAAATCAAGTTCACCTTTAACCTTTACAACCTACACTGAGGCTGACTGTTTATGCTCTCACGAGCAAGGGTCAACACAACGCACCCACTTTTAGGCACACTGGCCAAAGATCTTCCATAAGACCCTACCAGAGGTTTTACACGGTTTACCCCAAGCCCGAGGTTTCACACGGTTCACCTCAAACCTAAGGTTTTGACTGGTTCACCTTCAACCAGATGTTTATGCTCTCCACAGAGCAAGGGTCTACACAATGCACCCACCACGTACACTCCTGCCGGAGGCCTCCTATGAGGGCTTGAAGGGGTGAGAAACACCTAAGACCCAATCCTAGAAAGAAATGATCACAAGTGTCCTCTAGACTCTAGGTACTTACCGATAAGTGGATGAGTCCCATTAAGAACGTTGACGAAGATCTCCTCCTTTGTTGATGAAGAGTCTTCGGTCTCCTTGATCTGCAACTCAAAAGATGTATTAATGCATGGTGACGGGTTGGGTCAAGGTTATGTTGAAATCCTACTCTCAAAAGATTTTTCTATAAGGAAGATAGAGTCATCTATGCATTTAAGACATCCCAGCTTCATGATTTGCCATTAAGGTAGTAGCTGAAGGATCCTTGAATGCGGAAGTTCATTCCCTAATCCACTCTATTGAATATCAATGGTGAGGGTGGATTGGAGGATGAACTCCCTTGAGAGAAAGGGCTTTGGGTATAAGATCTAAGGTTAAACACTCAAAAGCTCTCTCTTCTTTCTCTCACAGCAACACTAGACAAGCCCTCTTTATATGGGCAAAAGGTTCCAACGGATATAAAACAGTCACATTTATGACAGAGTTTGATATCATCAAGCAGGTTCGATATCATCGAGCATATACTCTCGATAGCATCGATGGTCTGCTCGATGACTCGAACTCAATGTCATACGCTTTTGAAACCTTTTACCAGCTGATCGATGAATCAAAATGATTGTTGATGTCATCGGATTTTGAACTCTGATTCCACCGATGAGAGGTTCGATTCATAGACACTTGAAAAATGAGAGTGACTTGACTTGAAATATTTCGAGTTTTCATAAATGATCGAGGGACCTTCGAGATCATTGGAATTTGAATGTCGATGATATCGATAGCTGTGTCGATGCATCGATAATTCAAAAAGATTTTTCATAAAGCTTGCTGGACAGTTTATGTCTGTGCTCGATGCAATCGATACGGCATCAGTATCATCGATATTCAAATATCGATTCTATTGAGTGACCCCCGATCATAGATAAACCACCCTGAAATATTTTCCTGGAGAACTTGGTGCCCAAAACCGATGTTATCGAAGGCCTTCCGATATCATCGAGGTTTGAATTTCGATGGTATCGATGAGACTTTGATATATCGATGCTTATATGATATTCTTAAGAAAAAATAGGGGCGCCGGAAATCTGCCTGTCGATATTATCGAGTCAACTTCGATAGACTCGAGATTTGAATATCGATGATATCGATAGGTGTATTGATACATCGATAATTCCATCCAGATGTGTATAAGGTTGTTGGACATATTTGGTCCTCTTTTCGATGGTATCGATAGAGCATCGAGGACTGGACATCGTAGGTCAATCATATCGAGATGTGTATCGATAAAATGACAAGGCAAGAAAACTTAGAGTATTTTTCTATTTTGAAAACGTTTTCTTACCCTAAAAACCCTATGATATTCTAACATTTTTTTAAGGGTTTTAGTATACCTGGTGATTTGGGACAAGGGATGTGAGGCTCAGATTTACCTGTGGCAAGCTTGCACACATCCGGTTGAGGCAGACACTTGAAATGATCTTCCTATCAGGCTCTGTAGTCTAACCGACTCAACATTCACACTAATTGACAAACCAGGGCACTTTCAATCTCCCCTTTTGTCAATTACGTGACAAAATCCCAAAACACCCTAGAGTATTGGACAAACACATCCTAAATTATGTGTACATGCATTTTACATAATTTTACAATTTCTATTGAACCCATGTACACAACACAGTATCTGCTCCCCCTAACTGTAAACTCCCCCTTGCTTAATGCAGCTGTTCCCCCTAACACCTGCAACATTATCCAAGCAGATATACAATTTTTCGTTCGGGGTGTTTGAACTATTCTCCCCCTTTTTTTCAGTCATTGACAAAGATCTAGCAGTCGATATTAACTGAAGCTTGAATTATTTGGGAGAACCATCATTCAGAGGAATATACATATAACAGATAGATGTATAGTAGTCAAACAGTTGCTTAATCAGACATCATTTGCAGTGAATATATATGCATAACAGATCATATATATGTAGTGATAGAGCAGTTAGAATATTCATTAAAAGCATCACATGCATTCCGTATCAGACACTTGATAAACAAGAGGGATTGTAAAACATAAGTATGACAGAAAAAATATGAATTATACTCAGCCATAAACATAATTATCCAAAAACATATATATACTGCCTAAGATTGGCAGTAACTTAATAGTTATCCCAACAAAAATGACCAAGCCCATGCACGGGTACCAAAAAAAACATAATGATAGAAATTGCACATTCAGCTCCTACAGACTCCGAGAATCACCATGTGTGAGCAAATCTACCACTTGCTGATTTGTTTGCTGGAGAGCATTGACTTTTCTTCAATCATGGTGAGATGTCTTTCACAGTTGTAAAGACGCTCTTCCATACTCGCCATACCATTCAGCAGGTGACGTTCGAGGTGATGAGTTTGGCGGTTTGTGATAGACTCTGGACTTAGTAGTGGCGTTCAATTGGATCCCCGTGGACATGATGGATGCACATATGGAGTAGCAGACTGCAGGGGATCACTAATATCGGGTAAAGCTGAAGCAAGATACAGATGTTGAGCCACTTGAGCCACATCACTATCAACCATGTCTCTGAATAGACTATATCAGATGTGATAGAAATACCAACATGATGAGCTAGTTTGCAGATGAGTACAGGAAAAGCTAGTGTATCCTGATGGTCGCCTTGAATGATACGAATTAGCTGCTTAAGAAGAAGCGTTGGGAGGCACACCTGAACTTCTTGATACACATCATGCAACACATTCAGCACAAAGGGAGAAAGATGATTACCATTCACATCACAACGATAGACATTGGACCCAAAAATGCTATGGAGGATTTTGAAAGCGGGTCCAAGATGATTAATATGAAGGGAATTATCATCGTTTCGAGAAATAGTAGTTCCCTGACATAGTGTGCGAGTTACCTCTCCCCAGACACCTAGACCATTTAGATTCTGACTTGTAATTGGAATGCGAGTGACCTCGAGATCTAGAAGATTACTCAAAGTGATGGGAGTGATGTGCTCAGAGTAATGTAAGAATTCAATTTGAATGCATGGTGGATCGTCACGAATAACATGACATTTACTGAGGAAGTCATGGATCACCCCTATCTGATAAGTACCACGAAGATTTAGAATATTTTGCCATCCTATTAGTTCTAGAAGGAGTTCCACTCCAAAAGGCTCAATGGCACTATTAAGAACCAGACGTTCAACAACAGTGGTAGGATGTCTTACCGTTGGAATGAGTTGATGCATACTGGGTTGCTTGACTTTCCCTTTTGAAGATTGAGAATGAGACTTACCTTTCCCTTTATTCATAGTTTTTCAGTGTAAGAGATAGGTAAAGGTAAGGATGGGCAACAAAGGGGTTTTTTAAAAAAATTGGGAAAGAGAACAAAATTCTTCTTTTAAAGAAACTGAAAGTACCTGACCAGAAGCGAGATAGACTTAGGAATGGAAGGATAATACCAGTTTGCAAGGAGCTTCCGGGACCCACCGATGGATTTCTGGCTGAGGATTCGAGCAGAAAGAATTTGAAAGCTTTTTCCAGAAAAATAGAGAATTTTTCCACTTGACTACCTTTTATTGGCCTGCAGTCTTCGATTCTATCGAACTTTCTTTTGATTATTATATCAACGATCCTTATCAGTTGATCGATTTGATCGAAAATGCACATGACTTATCGATAGTCATATCTAAGATGAGTATTTTTCATTAGCCCAAATAACACCAGACATATATGTATAGTATAGATCATCTTTGAATCTGACATATACATAGCAAAATTTTGTACAAGATTTGTACAGATCAAAATTATAAACATTAAGATGTTTATGTATAAAAAAAATTGAGGTGAGGAACCTTAGATATATCATTTAGAGCTCAGCAAAAAAAAGCATCACTTGTATAAAATATAACATTAAACAGTATCATGTTCATAAAACCAAGATATAAATGGGGTCCAACATACAATATTTGACCCTCAACAACTACGACTGCATTTTTTTCCCTGATATTAATTCGTATTAGAATTAGCTTAAGATTAAGGTTAACTTTTTTGCTTTGTTTTTAGGTTAGAATTTTACGTTTTTAAAAACTAACATTGTTTTCTATTTTATAGGATCTTAACACAGCAACTCCAATCCGGTAACCTCTTTCCAATTCTCCCTATCTTTTTTAGATTTCTTATTTGCTTTATGTATTTTTTTTCATTAGGTTTAGTTTTGTTTAGTTGTTTGAAGGTTGTGAGTGTTTCATGCCCAAGTGGGTCCGTGATAACACTCTACGTCTTTTGAGTGAAAAAGGATTAGTTAAAGGATTGCCTATCCATCATAGGATTAGACACCACTTGAGACCATTTGAATCAGTAGAAGTGATGGCTGCAAATCAACCTCAACCTCCAGTTAAGGAAGTTCAAGATGAAAACTAGGTGAAGAATGCACCCCACCTCGTACTCTACGAGATTATTTACAACTGGCAGGGGTGAGCACACTGTCCTGCATAATATTCTCATTGAATGCAGGAATAATGGATGTTAAACCGGGGGTGATTCAACTCCTTCTTAAGTTTCATGGACTAGAATCTGAAAGTCCATACTTACATATGAAAGAGTTTGATGTGATCGTATCTACATTACACTTCCTAAATGTGTCTGACAACATAATAAGACTGAAGTTGTTTCCTTTCTCTTTGAAAGAAAAGGCTAAGTCGTGGTTACATTCCTTAAGACCACGGTCCATTGGCACATGGTCTAAGATGACAAGGGAGTTCCTTAAAAAATTCTTCCCATATCATAAAAGGAATACCTTAATTAAAGCAATCATGAATTTTGTGCAAAAAGAAGATGAGACCTTCTAATATTAGGAGCGATTTAAGGATCTCATAAATACATGTCCACAACATGGCTATGAAACATGGACGATAACAAGCTTTTTCTATGAGGGATTGACCTCATCCATGTGCTAATTTATGAAGATGATGTGCAACGGGGAATTCATGGACAAGGAAGCCGATGATGCATGGGATTATTGTGATAAATTTGCTGAAAACGTTTAATTATGGGATATTGTTCACAACCCCAAGTGTAGGGTCGCGATGTACTAATAACTCAGTAAGACCGAGGTCGTTTCCACATGGACTAAACTTGCACGTATTCTGAAAATAATTAGATCTAGAACTAGAAAAAGATCTAAATTGAAATCTGAATAATTGAGAGTAATGGTAAATAATGCTAATTAAAACTTGTGAATTTAAAGGTGCCAACTAGTGTGCCAAGGATCCACTTGTAGCTATCAAGATGCTACCTTACTTGATTTAAATAACATAATTAGAATTGGAGTTCTATCCTATCCAATTGGAAGATAAAGCAATTTAAATCAAATCTGAACATTTTCATTAACCTAATTCTCAATGGATGAGAATTGTGATGATTAGAAGGGATTCCATCACTCTACCATGCCCAGGAGACGATGATGAACAACGAGATTTACCAATCTCACTATCTCAAAACAAGAAAAAATGATATCCAAAGTTATAACAACATCTATTATAATTTGAGTCACAATAAATCATAGAAAACTAAAAATATTTCCTTAATATCAAACTAGAAATCAATAAAGTTCAATAAGAGCAAGAATCAAAGCAAAATAAACATCCAAACACACTACAAGCTTCACCTCTTAGCCCTAGCTAAGAGGCTTAGCCAACCATAGATATGACTGAAACCAAATCTCTTAAACAAAGTATGAAAAATAAACTAAGGAAGAAGAAAAACTTTTTGGCGCCTGCTCCACCCTTGTGTATGCTCCTTGAGACCTTTCCAAACCCTTTGGAGCATCATAGGGAGTCTTATTTATAGTTGTAGAACTCCAACTTTCGCAATAGTTGGAAAAATTTAGAAACTGCCTCAAATTTACACACTTTGCGCAGTTTTCCAAAATAAAATCCGAGTTTCAGAATATCCTTTTTCAGGACAATTTTAGGATTCCTTTTCTTCACTTTAAATCTTTGATTCTCTTCATTCGTCACTTAGTATTATTGGATCTATGGCATGTGAATTCTTCATCATTGACTTCCAAATCTCCAAATCTTCATTTAGTAATCTTTTGAGCATAAATCTTCCTTTTGGCATTAATTTCACTTTAAGCTCTCGAAATCACCTCACACATGAAAACATGCATAATTAAATCGATTAAACACTATCATAGTTATAGAACCAAGGTATAAATAGGGGAAAATATACAATATTTCACACTCAACACACCCCCCAACCAGCATTTTGCTAGTCTTGAGAAAAATATGCGTGAAGTGATCTTTAATCTTCAATGTTCAAATCACTTTTAGAAAACAATCTTTTGTGCATTCAAGTATGAATGAGTACAATCTAAAGAAGCGAGAGTGCAATTTTGAAAATCTAGAGCCGAATCACATGAGTAATCAATCAAAAAGTTTCTTTATCAATCATTTAAGAGCATAAGTTCATATATCAAAATTTTCCAATCTGCTTAGTGAGTTCTATTTACTTTCCATAACATACGACTATTTCATAATGTTAGCCATGTTCATCACCTCCAGTTTTATTAAATAATTAAGTATTGATTTCGAACTTATCACATTTTTCTTCATTTTTTAGTTTTTTATTTTATATCGACGGTACCTTTTATTTATTCATTCTTTTTAGACTTTTCATTCCTTTCCAGTCTTTTTATCATACATGACCTTTTTGTCGATCTCTCTATTTTTTTAATTGGTTCTTTTCATATTTTTAAGGAGGTTAAAATTCTCCAGACTTAATTCTCAATATCTATCAATGATACACATACTAACAATGAGAAATTTTAGTACAATTCACAGAAAGCAATTTGAATGTGGCTTGTGACTTAGATTAACATGATATTCAAACTTCCTCTTAATTAATTAAATGTAAGAATTTAAACGATAGTCTACTCGATTGATTAAAATTGAACAATTTAAAGTTCAATCTCCATCTTATCATCATACTCAAAGCATTCTTAATTCCACAAATTATTATTTCCCAAACATGTTTTTAACTTGAAAATTTGAAAATTTTCACAAATTTTGCTCAAAACTAAGAAAACACTGATTACTTTACATAATCATCCCCCCCCCCCCCCCTCTAAAACCTACATTGTCCGCAATGTAAAAGATATGAGCACGCAATGCACATGAGACAACGAAAAGAAATGGGAAGTGATATGAAGATAATACACGAAGAAGGAGAATTGAAGTTTTTCCAAAGTTCTTAACATGTAAATGGGTTAGCAAGAAGACTAAACAAACTGAAACTAAACTATCTTAATCCTAAATCATATGAAAGCAATAAACCTAACTACACTTCTATCAGACTAGGAGGTCAATCCTAGTACACAAGATCAGTCAGAGGCATGGTCATGTCCTTTAAATCAAACTTCTCGACAAATGGCTTGAGACGATGTCCATTTACTTTAAAAATATTATCATTCGCTGGATTCTTTATCTCAATGGCCCCATAAGGATAAACAATAATAATAATGAAAGGGCCGGTCCAATGAGATCGAAGTTTTCTCAAAAAAAGATGTAACCGAGAATTGTATAGAAGGACTTTTTGGCTAGATGTGAATGATTTTCGAAGGATGTTCCGATCATGAACCACCTTCATCTTGTCCTTATAAATTCTCGAATTCTCGTATGCATCGTTCCAAATTTCTTCGAGTTCATTCAATTGAAGTTTGCGTAGTGAGCCAACATTGTTCAAGTAAAAAATTTAAACTTTTGATAGCCCAGTAGGCTCTATGTTCCAACTCTATAGGCAAGTGGTATGCTTTCCCATAGACGAGTCTAAATAGAGACTTTTCGATGGGGGTCTTAAAAGTTGTACGGTAAGCTTATAAAGCATCGGTCAAGTGGATTTACCAATCTTTATAGTCAGGATTAACTATTTTTTTTTCCAGAATTTGCTTAATTTTCTTATTGAAAATCTCAGCTTACCCGCTTGTCTACAAGTGGTGTGGAGTGCTCACCTTATGAGAGATACCGTATTTCTTCATTAAGTTCTCAAATGGCCTATTACAAAAGTGTGAACCTCCATCACTAATGATGGCCCAAGGCATTCTGAACTGGGAAAGAATGTTTTCTTTTAAGAATCGGTTCAACCCACTTAGTGACACATTCTATTGTTAACAAAATGTAAATATTCCCAAAGGATTGGGAGAATGGTCCCATGAAATCGATGCCCCATCAATCAAATGCTTCAATGATGAGAATGGGGTTCAGAGGCATCATATTTCGATAGGACAGCCCTCCTAATTTTTGACAATGCTCATAAGCTTTGCAAAACTCATGACTATCTTTAGACATCGTGTGCCAGTAAAAGACGCACTACAGAACTGTGGTCGTCGTCTTTTTAGCAGAAAAATGACCACCATAGGCCTGAGAATGACAAAAGGAGATAACAATCTGATGCTCATTTTCTGGCACACATCTCCTTAGAATTTGCTCTGGGTAATATTTAAACAAATAAGGGTCATTATTTCGATAAGAAACGAAAGGTATCTGATTTGGGGATTATTTCACTGAATAATAACAAAGAACGAATAAAGAGAATGACCAACACAATATGTTTCTTAATTCTGAATTCGTTTACATCCACTTATCATGTGATTTTAAGATAGAATATATGAAATACAAGTATAAAATAAATTCAAATATGAAATTCGGCAGCATTTCGGCTTGCGATTTGTCCATCTCAGCAAGAGAAGTATTGTGTGGATGTGAATATATTGTATCTTCTTCTTCAGTTCATCCAAAACATGAGTCTGAAATGAAGAAACACTTGAACATCCGAATAATTTAGCAAATTTCAGACTCTCTATAATAACCCACGCGCAACAACATGTCATTACGCGAGTCTGAAAAGGTCCAGCTATATGTCCCAGAGGGGGTGAGGGGGGGGATGAATAGGACTGCCAAATTAAAATTTAACAGCGGAATTCAATCGAAAATAAGATAGCCTTATAAACAAATAAATAAAAGACAGTACTTTAAATAAATCAATGAATAGAAATGTAAAGCAACCTTAAATAAAGAGCTTGATACTAATGTTGTTCTAAGGACAACCTTTGCACCATAAAAACCAAGGGTTTATGGTAGGACAACCTTACTAGAACAAATTGAATATCAAAACTCAAACAGAAAGGAAATAAAGGAAATATCTAGAAATAAATTCTAAATTATTACAACATTCCCTACCATGCTTGAAATGTAAATATTACAACATTCACATCCACATATACATTCCACAAAGCTGAATGATTAATAATATAGAAATTAAGTAAACATCCAAATCACAAAACACACCGATATATAGTGGTTCGCCTGTGTGTTCACCAACTGTTAAACAACAGCCACAAAGCTTGCTACTCCATTCTTAATATCCTCACACAGGGGATATTAGCATTTATTATCAAAATAAGTTTCACAAGTTCACCTAAAACCTTCACAATTGTGTCTTTTTAACTTGGGCTTACACAATCCAAAAACCCACACTTTCTGAGTTTTCTGGCTCTCCTCAGATAACCAACATAATGAGATTTTTCTGGCAAATCTCAAACAAAACCAAAATAATGGAATTTATAATAAATGTAAAATACCTGGATTTCTTCTTTTATAGCAGCCCGGTAGAACCAATCAGAGTGAAAGTTCAAATCAACGTTCAATGCCCAATACTCACTTAAGAAATGATTCTAAGTTCTAATTGATTTTAAATTAAACCAAATTGGGCGTAGCTCTATTTGATTTTGATTCCAAGAAGAAGGAATATAGCAATTCCTTTTTTTCAAATAAGATTGGAATATAGGAATAAAATCAAATATAAATAAGCTGACAAAAGAGAATATTAAATATGCACAAAGTAGCTTAAAATGAACACTAACTTATCTCAGAGTGGAGGTTTGAATTTTCTTAAAATTAATCAATGAAAAACTCTAAAATTTGTGTTCAATTTATAGATGTAAAGATCACGTCTACGACTGGTCTTATGAACCCTTCGACTGGTCGTAGCACCGACAACATTTTGAAATTTTTGAGCACGATCTTAAAAACCGTTCTACGACTGGTCTTAGGGTGTCTACGACTGGTCGTGGACCACCTACGACTGGTTGTAGCAGACCCGGGACTGGTCGTAGACAACCAGGTTTGGTTGCTGGAGTTTGAGTCATAGTTTTAGGACTAGTCGAAGGAAGAGTCGTGACAACCCTACAACCGGTCGACCAGGTCTCAGGACTGGTCTTGGAAGAACTAAAAAATTTCAAAAATCTTCAACGACTTAGGACTGGTCATGAAATTTCTTAGACTGGTCGAACCAGGTCTAGGACTAGTTGAACAAGGTCCAGGACTAGTCTTAGCACAGACCTAATTCATATAAATAGATTTATTTTGAATCATGTATACAAAATGACCTACCCTAAGGTCAATCTAAGGTCTATCATACCTGGGACATGAAGTATGAACATTGAACTTCATTCTTTCAGATGATGGTTGATCTTTGAACCTTATGAAGATTGAGATCTCTAACTCGACGTAGTTTGATCTTGAGATCTTCGAAAGCTTGAAATTAAAATTCATCAATGCACTTGAGTCTTGAAATGTACTCTTGAGTCTTGAAATGCACCTTTCTTATCGATGTAACTCTGAACCTTGATGCTTACAAAAGAGGACAAAGTACATAACCTTGCATTTCTTGAAGCAGAGCACCGTACATGTCTTGAACCATTGTGATGCAGTGTCTTGATCATATCAACATATAAACACAAGACAAAGATAGACATTTTGGCACCACAAAATTTGACAATCAAAGGAGCATGAGACCATCGCACTTACAATCTCCCCCTTTGTCAAATTTGTGACAAAACACACTCATATAAAAATAAGAGAAGCACCACATGCATACAAATGAATCAAGTAACATACTCCCCCTGAGTAGCAGCACACATATTAACACAACTCATATCCATAAGCAATCAAGCCAAATGTTTCCAAAAACTTTTCCAAAAGCCTTCTCCCCCTTTTTGTCACAATATGACAAAGGAAGCAACAATTTAATGGATAATAAATGGAGTAATAAATGGAGTAACTTGACAATATATAAGAAAGTAAAAGTTCACAATCCATTTACTAGTATAACTAAAAAGTCATCAAACCAAATATAGTACACAATCCAACATAAGTATGAAAAATATTACATATCAAGAATAAAAACACTCAATCAGATACTGAAGAAGGAGCAAGAATGGTAGGATTAAAATTATGCATGCCCTTATTCAAGTGCCTAAGATACTTGCGCATATATTTAAACTGAAGATCATGGGCAACATTCATATTCCCTATCTTCTCTTCTAAAGCACGAAGACGAGCATCAAGCTCAGATGGCTCATAGTTAGGATCATTTCCAGAATCTGATTCAAGTTCATCGAAAATATCATCCATATTCACATCATCAGAAGGAAGATAACCAGCTTCTTCATCCCCAGCTTAAGCTCTATCAACATCCACTTGGCCATGAGTCAATTCCAATTTTATTTTGTTAATATTTGAATTGTTAAAAATAAGATGATGGATGGGACCATCTCCAATAGGCTTAACGACTAGCATGTGATTGACTAAAACAGTCATGAGATAGGCAAAAGAAATATCGCTATGACCGGGATGGAGAGGAGACTGAATAATGGAATGACATATCAATGAAGGAAGGCAAACTTTAGAGCCAGAAATGACAGAGTGTAAAACACGAACCATAAAGGCAGTTAATTCTGTCTTATTACCAGAACGAGGATACAGGCTAGAAATAAAAATTCTGTGAAGTACCCTGTATTTGGGTGATAAGTACCTTGCGGGGAGCGCATTCCTTTTATGAGTTCATTGCACATTCATATTACACAAATCTCTGGTTAGCATACGTTTTTAAGATTCTGAGGGTTTTTCAGTTAAAGTATGAATAGGAATGCCCTCCTCATTAACAGGTATATCCATTAACCCTGCAATTAGATGGCAGTCAACTTCAAATAGACCTTCTCTAGTATCAACTTTAAAAGTTAAATTCTTAAAAGAGAACTCTGAGATACATGCAAACATGGCTTGTGCAATAAATTGGTAAGCAGGCCCACCCCAATGTAAAATGTTTTCCCATCCTACAGATTGGAGTAGAGTTAAACTACCAAAAGGAGCAATGTGTTCAATATAGATAGACCGTTCAACAATGACTTTGTGCAGACGCAAATCCCGTACATCAGAGGGATCATCCTTAGGTGAACGAAGATAGCGCCTAGAGAGAGGAGCTGATCTAGAAGAAGATGGACCATGGGAAGTTTTCTTTTTCTCTCTAGCATCCATTATCAATATGAAAATCAAAGGATCAAGTAGATACTAAAGATGTGAAAAGGGGGTTTTGCTAGATCAGGTTTTTTAAGAAAATGCCCCAAAATTGCAATGAATCTCAAAATAGATTACTCTAAGAGTGAAAATGAAGTAATAGGAACTAGAATCTACAAGAGAAACACAAATGAAGCACTAACCTTGAAGATCTAGGAAGGTGGGTATAACTAGTCATGCCTCGGCTCATTGGAGAGAAAAAAGTAAATGAAGAAGATGAGATTTCTCCCAAATTTAAAAGATTCCAACACAATACACAACTGGTCGAGGACCGTTCTCGACCGGTCGTACCACGACTGGTTGAGAATTTCCTCAACTGGTCGTGTACCTATAAAAACAGGCATATTTCAAAAAATTGGAATTTTAAATCAATAAATTATCAAATATATATACAATATGATACAAATATGCATGAATAATCAATTTAGAATGCACATACCGAGATCAAATTTCAATTTATAAACTTGCTTTTGTCGAGTGGTTTAGTGAAAATGTCGGCAAGTTGAGTCTCAGTCGGTATATATTCCAAGGATATTATTTTATCATCCACTAATTCACGAATATAGTGATACCTAATGTCAATGTGCTTGGTACGTGAATGCTTGATTGGGTTTTTTGATATATTTATAGCACTGGAATTATCATAATATAATATCATTGATTCTTGTGCAATTTCATAATCGCTTAACGTACGTTTCATCCAAATAAGCTGAGTACATGCATTTCCAGCTACAATGTATTCTGCCTCAGCAGTTGAGAGTGATACAGAACTTTGCGTCTTACTAAACCAAGGGACTAAACAATTTCCAAAATAAAAACAACCATTGCTGGTTGATTTCCTATCATCGATATTTCCAGCCCAATCAACATCAGTGTACCCAGCCAACTGAACACTAGTACCATATGGATACCAAAGACCCAAATTAACAGAACTTGTGACATATCGCATAATCCACTTAAAAACAGTTAGATGAGATTTTTTAGGGTTAGACTGATATCTAGCACAAATACCAACACTTAACGCAATATCAGGTTTACTTACATTTAAATAAAGTAAACTGCCAATCATGCTACAATATAGTTTATGATCTACATTTTTACCTGTAGAGTCTTTTGAGAGTCTTAAGGTTGTATTAATAGGAGTATCAAAATTCTTACCATTCTCAAATCCAAACTTTTCGATTAAGTTCAGAGCATATTTTCTTTGAGAAATGAAAATGCCATCTAGTTGTTGTTTGACTTGCCCAAGGAAATAATTAATTCCCCAACCATGCTCATTTCGAACTTAGATTTCATCAAATCTGCAAACTCAATAGTCATGTTAGTACAAGTTGATCCATAAATAATATCATCAACATAGATCTGAACCATTAAGATATCATCATTATGTTTCTTAACAAAGAGCGTCTTATCGACACTACCCATTTGAAAATTATGACTTAGTAAAAACTTAGTCAATTTTTCGTACCATGCTCTAGGAGCTTGTTTTAAACCATATAGAGCTTTTTTAAGACGGTATACATGATCAGTAAACTTAGGATCTTCAAACCTTGTAGGTTGTTCCACATACACTTCTTCATGTAGATCACCATTCAAAACTTTACATCCATTTGATAAATTTTAAACTTTCTAAAGCATGCAATGGATACAAAAAGTCTGATTGATTCAAGATGAGCAACTGGAGAAAAGGTTTCAACGTAATCAATGCCTTCTATTTGAGTGTACCCTTGTACAACCAGTCTGTAATGCCCTGAAAATCGGGGGTCGAGCATAAACTCAACTCCCGAGTTCCAACGCATCACTTATGTAACAAAATGAATGATGATTGAATGTTGTCTGTACTAGTGCATTGAACATGAGTGAGATTAAGCCAAAATAACATATCATACCTCAGAGACAGTTAAATTGCAAGCGGAAGACTGTGATAGATAAATAACATATATAAACTATGGTGAGTCTCCAGAGTGTGATAATGTTACCAGGTTAAATAATTACAAGTATAATTTCAAATTATACCAAGTTGTGGAAGTGTAATGTCTTCTATTACAAATACCATAGCCCCATCAATACAATACCAAGTCTTCATAGACCTGTCAGAGAGTTATATGTAGGAGAACTCCTCCTCAACATCATAGTAGTAGTTCGGCTCTGCTTCATAAGCATCACCATCACCTGAAACTCAAATAAGTCTGGTTGGTGTGTACAACACCGTCCCGTAAAGTGAGAGTGAGTGATCAACTCAATGGAATGATAAAGCATAGGTTAACATGTTATCAACTCAGTCAAGTAGTAATGATAAAGCAGTACAATCAAACAATTCTAAATACTCTTATTAATGCAAGTATAAATGTAGTCATGATGTATGCCCTTGCCAAACCACCCTCATGCGACAATATCTTACGTTCGCGGCATGCTTTCATCCCTCAGTGCTTCACATCTTCCATGCACATGCAATGCGATGATGAGCATGATTACCGAGTTGTTATTAGTCCATTTCAAACAGCAATATTGGGAAACTAAGGTACCTCCCTTGTATCATTCCCAAACATGATCCATTCTAGGGTCGTCAGTCCTAGTTAATCTCATACGATGGTGTGTTTCTAGGTCACTGCAAAGGCTGTCAGGGCTGTTACGCACAAAGGTTACACCACTCCTCTATCACCCTTTTAACGGTTCATCACTATACAGATACATGCCTAGTTCATATTCTATACACTGTGGCAAAACTCGTCGCATCACCGCAAATTCAGAGTATGCTCGAGGTCACTCTACTAACGTCCTACCAACTGGCAGTCTATTTTCGAAGCCCGACCAGTCCACTTATTAACAATGGGACCCGGATGCAACCCGACTGAGGACCACTGCCAGGCTACGCCAGTGTAGGCCGACAGTACAAATATAGTGTCCCATACCACCATAATCGGATCACGAGTCTGGTTGCTCACTGGTCACTACGGGGAGGCATGTGGCCCCAACGTAGGCCGACAGCTCAACCACGGTGTCCCATACCACTATGCCCGGCTCATGAGTCTTAGCGGATCGAGGTACCATGGTTAACGGGATTTCACTGGTAAGTTTGGTACCCTAGGTTCAAGCAGTAGCGACCAAACATGGTGAACATACATTAGACATATCGGGTTTCTTAACGAGCCTGACTAGCTCGAGCGCACAATCAACTGAACGACATGAAGTGCATAAGCACTTCGCGTGGCCTAACCACTGTCGCCAACTGAAGTACGACTCGGGTTCGTCAAACACATCCTACGTGGCGACATGAATCCTCAACCACGATCTCAAGTCTGGTACCGATTGTCTGGACTATAGACATAGTCCCAAACTCAATCAATCCTTATTTAGAACATGTAGAGTAAAGCATAATAAATAAAGTAAATCAAGCATGTTAACAAGCATAACATAAAGCATATCATAAAGCATGTTATAAAGCATGTTGTAAAACACTATATAAACAAACATACAAACACATATGTTTCATAAGTAAGCAGTTAAAGTAAACAACCACATGGAGAAAATCATACAGGCCTCTAAGGTAGTTGAGAATCCCATCTCAACACCTATCTAAGGCAACATTATCCAAGCACTTACTCTCACAAGCATTTTCACAAACACTTAGAATACACTATTTCAACATACATAGTGTATGTTAGCAAAACATGCATTAGGGCGAATCCTTTCGCCAAGCAAGTATTTTACGCATATATAACATGTTCATACAGAAAATAGTCATGGCAAACACATCTCCAAAATATGTACGTATACGGTACTTTCTAGAATACACAATTTCTACATACATAGTGTATATTAGCAAATCATGTATTATGGCGAGTCCTTTTGCCAACTAAGTATTTTATCCATATATATTATATTCATACAATAAATAATCATGGCAAACACATTTCCAAAATTTATACGTATATGGTATTTTCTACGAATACGTAGAATATGTAAAATTCCATATTCTACGTCTTTAATCAAAATGGAAAACAGACAACACTTTGTACATGTGCAATTGCATACAAATTATGAATCTATCATTATCTAACATCGAAAGCGTTGAAAACCATAACTTATACACCTAAAGTCCTCACCTTTTACCGTAGAATCGCAACGGATACGCTAGGTTTGCCAAGCTTCCGTATTTGGCAGTTTGGTAGCCTATAGAATGAAATAGGTTAGCTATTTTATAACCTACAACCCTTACAACTCCAAAATAGATTAGGGTTAGAGTTTCTTACCTAGAAACGAAGTCGGAATCGCCGGGAAAGCGATGAGAATGGAGTGGTGGAGCTTATAGAACGGCAGGGAATAGTAACAGGGAGTTTCTCCCACTTCTCTCAAACTTTCTCTCTTTCCTCTCTTCTCTCTCAAATTCGTATGGCTATGAGAGAGAGGGTTTTAAGGTCCTTATATAGCTTAAAAATGAACTAAAATAGACTTAAGGTCAAGGTATACTTGGGTTATAACCAAAGTGACTTTGTTTTAGCTCAACGGAGCACTTCTGGTGGGCCTCCTTGAGCCAAAGGTCGGACTTAAGTTCACCAACCTTGGATCTAGGTGGAGTTAAGTTTTTGTTTTAGTTGGATACCCAGATCACGCGTGGCGGACAAGTTTCAGTTCAACGGTCAGCGGATCTCGATCCGAAATTCCAAGTACATGGAAATGTTTATGAAATTTTTCCTGATCCAAGGGTGTATTTGGGTCAGATTCTGACGGTCTAGTTGCTTACAAATTGACCGCAAGTAATAAGTCTCAGATTACTATTCAAGATATTTGTTTAGAAAGAAAACTAAGTGTTTTCACACTCCCTCGCTCCGGACTCAAGCGAACAGCCGTGAGACACTGGCTGGATTTAATTTCCCAGATGGTTGTCAAGCCCAACGAGGCAGTCCTAAGTCTTTAACCTCGTATTATTCGGACTCCCGATGTGTGGTCTAGACCTGATACGGAGTTTCAATGTGCTCCTGAGAGCAGTCGGGTAATGAGTTTGATCCTAGATTTTAGTGTAACCTAGCATCAATGATTCTACAAGTTTTGGATATTGCAGATCGTATTTAAAGTGATTCAAACAGATTTCATGGCTAATCTAGTTTAGCACTTAGCTACTTTGTCTCATTTCTAAAGGATTTAGTCCTGTAAGATTTCTGTCTGAGGTGGTACCTAGGCCTTTGTAGTTTGTATATAAGGTGATCCAAGTTATAAAACTTAACTAGTTTAAGATAGTGTCTAAGGTGAAAGTACTTAGGAAAATTGAAAGAACAAGGTGGTGAAGGGTGGGATTTGTGAAGGAAATGGGTTCAAAAGCAGTTTTAGACTTTGAGATTGAGTTCTGACAAGTTAATAAGGTGCTAGGAGCGACCCATTGCCTAAGGACGTCTAATTTCAGGTTGACAAAAATCTGGGACATTACATGGTCTAGCCTTGTTTCGAATTATATAACCAAGTTTATCAGACTTATTTTTGAAAATCCACTTAGTTCGTATAATGTGTTTAACTTTAGCTCTAGGTACAAGATACCGGACATCATTTCGAACAAACTGATTAAGTTATTCCTACATAGCTACTATCCAGTTTTCACCAGAAAGAGCTTCTTTTATGTTTACCGGTTCAATATGAGATGTAAAGCACATGTAATTACATGTCTTCTAGTTGTCTACGAGTGCGCACACTAGTGAGAGGGTTTCTAAGAATTTGAGCGGTTGGATGATCTTTAACAGTCCTTAATTCAAAATTGTTTTGACTTGATGAAGTATAGGGTTTGTCAATTAGAATAACTTCATCATTATCTGAACTTGGGATAGGTGTATTCAAATGATCATCTATGACCACATTAATTGATTCTTGAATAACACCGGTCCTTTTGTTCAATACACCTATGCATGACTGTTTAAAGAGTATCCTAAAAAGATTCCTTTGTCACTTTTTGTGTCAAACTTTCCCAAATTTTTACGGTCACGCAAAATATAGCACTTGCTACTAAAAACTATAAAGTATTTGATAGTAAGCTTTTTATCGAACCACATTTCATAAGCTGTTTTATTTTTAGATTTACATATATAAACCCGATTAATAACATAGCAGGCAGTATTCACTGCTTCAGCCCAAAGATTTTTAGGGAGCTTCATACTATTTAACATTACAGTTCCCATTTCTTGAAGCACTCTATTTTTCCTTTCAACAATTCCATTCTGTTAAGGAGTTTTGGGTGCAGAGAATTCATGCGATATTCCCTGATCATTACAGAATTTCTCAAAACTGTTATTCTCGAACTCAGATCCATGATCACTACGGATCTTACAAACTTGAGAATCCTTTTCAGTTTGGATCCATTTGAGAATCCTTTTAACTTCATCAAGGGTTTCGATTTATCCCTTAAGAAGGCTACCCTAGTGAATCTAGAAAAATCATCCACGATTACCAACATGTATTTTTTGCCACCTCGACTCTCCGTCCTGGTAGGTCCTATGAGATCGATATGGAGAAGATTGAGTGGTCTTGATGTGGCATTGGAGTTCACCTTTTTGTGAGAGCTCCTTGTTCGCTTGCCATACTCGCATTCACCACATATCTTGTCTACATTTTATAATTTAGGTAGACCTCTTATTAGTTCTCCCTTGCTCAATCTGTATAGATTACGGTAGTGTACATGTCCAAGGCATTTATGCCATAATTCTGTTTCATCGATATGGACAATGTAGCACGATTGATTAGATGAGCTACCATCACTTACAATATAGCAATTTTCAGAAGTCCTGCGACCAGTTAATATTACAGAACCCTTTTTGTTTAAGATTTCACAAGCTTTATTAGAAAATTTCACACTATGATTATTATCACACATTTGAGATATGCTTAACAGGTTGTGTTTTAGCCCCTCAACATATAAAACATTTTTAAAAAAGGGGAGGTTATAGAGTTGGACTGTACCTTGGCCAATAATCTTGCAGTTACTACCATCACCAAATGTGACTGACCCATCAGTCATATCTTTAAGATCGGTGAAAAAAGCCTTGTCGCCTGTCATATGCCGTGAGCATCCACTGTCTAAGTACCACTTCGAATGGCTTGTAGCTTTGAAAGTAGTGTGGCCAACCAAGTAAGTAACTTTAGGAACCCATTTCATTACTGTTTTGGGTTTAGGAGTATAGTTGGTCTTCTTGTATTTGTAATTGATGTACGAGTGACCCACTGAGTTAGATTTTAAGAGCTCCTTAAGCAAATCAACTATTTTTTCAGCTAAAGGGTTTTGGTTTTGAGTTTTATAGTTGACATAATTGCTTTTAGGTTTTTGAAAAGTTTTAGCATTTTTAGAAATACTTTTCACTTTTGAGTTAGAGGCTTCTCCTCTCACAAACTTAGGAGGAGTATTCTTTTGCTTAGAAGGTCTATTTTTATCATAGCCCAACCCGGATCTGTCGCCACATTTTCTAGATCTGGATAAAAGTTTCTCAAACTTCGAATCTCCTTGGGTATACCTCCATGTATCCTTTGAACTAAAAAGAGAAGAGTTTTCAAGTTTAAATTTGTCATTTTCAGATTTAAGTTTTTCAATCAGGGATGTTTTGAATTCTAAATCACAATTTAATTTTTCAAAACAATCTGAAATATGGGATTTTTCTAAAATAAGTGAATCAAAATTTTCTTTAAGTTTTAAAAACTTTTCTTTTTGAAGTTGTAGTTTTACAGCAATTTTACAACTTTCCTTGTATAGGGCATTATAAGCACATGAAGATCTTCTTCTCTTTCATGATCACTATTCAGATTTTCTTCACTAGTTGAATCATCATGATCTGAAAAAGTGAATTTAACTAGAGTAATAAGGGCCTTAACTTCATTACCCGACTCGTTTTCAGAATCTTCTGATTTAGAAGAGGCTTCAGTGCTAAAAGATTCGTCCCTAGTAGCCAACATTCCTTTCTTTTTAGGTTTGTCCTGTTTAGGATATTTGTTTGCTAAATGCCCATATTCTTGGCAGTTGTAACATTGACTATCTTTCAAAGATTTTCAAGTTTTAGATTTAGGTTTAGATCTTTTCTTATTATTTAATTTTTGAAAATCAACCCTCTTTTTACTTTGGAAAATCTTGTAAAACTTTTTCGCTAAAAGAGCCATATCGTCTTCAGAATTTTCTAAATGGGAGTTTTCTTGAGAAATATGTTTAGAAGACTTAAGGGCAATAGATTTACCTTTAGGAGCTTTAAAAGTTAACTCGTAGGTTTGTAAAGACCCAACCAAGTCTTCTACCCTCATATTGTTCGTATTATGAAGTTCCTGGATCGTGGTTACCCTATAATTGAACCATTCAGGTAGTGACGTAATATCTTTGCACACACTTTACTTTCTGGGATTTTATCGCCAAAACCCCACATAGAGTTTACAATATCATTAAATCTAGTGTAGAAGTCCATAAACATTTCATTTTCCTCCACATGAATTTCTTCAAATTTGGTTGTGAGGAGTTGGACTTTAGATTTTTTGACAATTGAAGTACCCTCGTGTGTCATTTCTAATATATCCCAACCTTGCTTTGCAGTATCACAGGATATAATAATTTTGAACTCATCCCATGATAGTGTGTAAGTGATTACATTTAGTGCTTTTGCATTGGCACTACTCTCACTTTTCTGAAGAGTGGTCCATGAGTAATATGGTGTTACTCTCATTGATTTTGAACCATCAATAACAGTCACTTCAGTGGTAGGTGGGTTTTATTCAGTCACTATGGCAAGCCATACACTCTCATCCATTGATTTGAGGAAAATCCACATCCTGGCTTTCCAATAGGCATAGTTGGAGCCATCAAAGGGTGGAGGCCTAGTGAGTGAAAGGCTATCAAAATTTGACATCTTATATATAGCTTAGATTGTTAGCTCAGGAAATGAATCCAAGAATAAAGAATAAAAAAATGAGCTATTAAGCTTTGATACCACTTGAAAAGGCCAAGCTATAGGGTGAATAGGACTATGCCAAATAAAAATTTAACAGCGGAATTCAATCGAAAATAAGATAGCCTTACAAACAAACAAATAAAAGACAGTACTTTAAATAAATCAATGAACAGAAATGTAAAGCAACTTTAAATAAAGAGCTTGATACTAATGTTGTTCTAAAGACAACCTTTGCACCATAAAAACCAAGGGGATTGCCTATGTGTTCACCAACTGTTAAACAACAGCCACACAGCTTGCTACTCCACTCCTAATATCATCACATAGGGGATATTAGCATTCACTATCAAAATAGGTTTCACCGGTTCGCCTAAAACCTTCACAATTGTGTCTTTTTAACTTGGGCTTACACAATTTAAACCCACACTTTCTGAGTTTTCTAGCTCTCCTCAGATAACCAACACAATGAGATTTTTCTGGCGAATCTCAAACAAAACTAAAATAATGGAATTTATAATAAATGTAAAATACTTGGATTTCTTCTTTTGTAGAAGCCGGTAGAACCAATCAGAGTAGAAGTTCGAATCAATGTTCAATGTCCAATACTCACTTAAGAAATGGTTCTAAGTTCTAATTGATTTTAAATTAAACTAAATTGGGCGTAGCTCTATTTGATTTTGATTCCAAGAAGAAGGAATACAACAATTCCTCCTTTTCAAATAAGATTGGAATATAGGAATAAAATCAAATATAAATAAGCTAACAAAAGAGAATATTAAATATGCACAGAGTAGCTTAAAATGAACACTAACTTATCTTAGAGTGGAGGCTTGAATTTTCTTGAAATTAATCAATGAAAAACTCTTAAATTTATGTTTAATTTATAGATGCAAAGATCACGTCTACGACTGGTCTTATGAACCCTTCGACTGGTCGTAGCACCGACAACATTTTGAAAATTTTGAGCACGATCTTAAAAACCGTTCTACGACTGGTCTTAGGGTGTCTACGACTGGTCGTGGACCACCTACGACTGGTCGTAGCAGACCTAGGACTGGTCGTAGACAACCAAGTTTGGTTGCTAGAGTTTGAGTCATAGTACTAGGACTGGTCGAAGGACGAGTCATGACAACCCTACGACCGGTTGACCAGGTCTCAGTACTAGTCATGGAATAACCAAAAAATTTTGAAAATCTTCAACGACTTAGGATTGGTCGTGGAATTTCTTGGACTGGTCGAACCAGGTCTAGGACTAGTTGAACAAGGTCCAGGACTAGTCTTAGAACAGACCAAATTCATATAAATAGATTTATTTTGAATTATGTATACAAAATGACCTACTCAAAGGTCAATCTAAGGTCTATCATACCTGAGACATGAAGTATGAACATTGAACTTCATTCTTTCAGATGATGGTTGATCTTTGAACCTTATGAAGCTTGAGATCTCTAACTCGATGTAGTTTGATCTTGAGATCTTCGAAAGCTTGAAATTAAACTTCATCAATCACTTGAGTCTTAAAATGCACTCTTGAGTCTTGAAATGCACTCTTCTTATCGATGTAAATCTGAACCTTGATGCTTACAGAAGAGGACAAAGTACATAACCTAACATTTCTTGAAGCAGAGCACTGTACATGTCTTAAACCATTGTGATGCAGTGTTTTGATCATATCAACATATAAACGCAAGACACAGATAGAGGCTTTGGTACCATAAAATTTGACAATCAAAGGAGCATGAGACCATAGCACTTACAGAGTCCACATAATAATATATCATTGTGTGGTCCAGCACAATGGGTAAACACCCATTCTGTCTCCTTTGTTTCTTCCTCTCTTGTAAGACCCATATCTTAGTCCGTACCATTCCCTAGATTCCTGCTATCCTCCCTATTGAATTCCGGCGACCTGTGACCTGTAATCGGCGTTTGCACACGACCCTGAGTTACGCCCTGTCACCCTGAGTTGACTCAACCCGAGACTTGTACCCTAGCGACCGCGTCGTCGCTGCGGTTCCAACGCTGTGTCTCATGTACCAATGCAATACCCAGGCCAGGAGATGTAGGCATGCATTCAGTTCAAGGAAAACGCCTTGCATTTGCAATTCTGAGAGAATCTCTACCCAATATATCCCATCAATCCCATCAATCGTCAAGTACATGTCAAGTACACACATCACTCAACCCATCACTCAACCCATCACAACCCATACCTCTCTTACACAACAACCCCAAAAGTCAACAATCCCTTACACTAACCATCCCTCTCTCCCATCCATCACTCCATCCCATCTCCTCTCTCTCTTATTTCCCCCTTCTCTTCCAAGCAACCCAAAAAAAAAAAAAAAATCCCACGTCCAAGCTCTTCAAACCTCTAAGAGAGTGTTGTGTGTGGCCCACTTCCTACCCTCTCATCTCCCATCTCAACCCTCCATACTCCATCTTCCGTTGGAATCGAAGCCAAAGAGACTACCTTTCCAAGGAGCCAAGAAGAAGAGAGTGGTGGGTGATCTTGGATCTTCATTTTTGTATTTTTATTTATTTATTTATGTATTTTTTTATCATTTAAGGACCCACATATGGTGGGACCCACCTTGATGTATGCTTTGAATCAAATAGGGGCCCATAGTGACAAGGCCCCTCCATCACCGTCTCTCTCTCTCTCTCTCTCTCTCTCTCTCTCTCTCTCGTGTGATGGCTTGTGGCCCACCTTGATGCATGATCTTATCCATGCCGTACATCCCTTACAGCAACGACAGCTGCTGTTGCTTACGTCAATGGACGGGTGGGGCCCACCTTACATCCTAATCATCTAATCGTTTGAGAACGGTGGACCCCACAATGATGTATTTGTACATCCAGCGTCCATTTAGGTCTGGACGCTGGATGTTGATTTTTTTTAAAAATATATAATATATAATATATAAATATATAATGTAAATAATATATATTTATATATCATGTGTGGGCCACACCACGTGGACCCACATGAAGCATGCATCTCATCCATCCGTCCCTGGCGACGGACCAGGGACTGATTCAAATCAAAATCTCTGGTGGGCCACCACATAGACCTCACCAGGATGTATGTATTTTATCTGCACCGTCCACCTGGACAGTGCCATGTAGCCCCACCATGGTGTGTATGTTTCATCCTACCGTCCATCCTTTTTTATGGTGGCCACCATGGTGTGCGTTGTTTCCCCAGCCATCCATCTGGACGGTCTGGGTGGGGCGTACCAAGATATATGTATATTTGTATATATAATATATTATATTATGATGGGCCCCACATGGGGCCCACCTGGTATGGGATGTCAACAAGTTCTGTGGGTCCCACATGATGTATATGTACATCCAAGCCATCTAGATGGTGGGACCCACTGCTGGTCTGACATCAGCAAGCTCTGTGGGTCCCACGTGTGGTATGTGTTGGTCCAAACCATCCATCCACCATAGGGCCCACATGATGTATTTATTTTCTCCACACCGTCCAGGCAGTGTTGGACAATGCTAGACAATGTTTTGGATGGTGCTAATTTACATAGACAATGTTTGGATGGTGCTGATTTACATGGGAAATGTTTGGATGGTGCTGATGTACCAGGACAATGTGTACCTTGACAATGTTTGAATGATGTTGATGTACCTGGACAATGTTTAGATGGTGCTAATGTACTTGGACAATGTTTGGATAGTGCTGATCATCATTAATGGGCCATGTGCCCCATGGAATGATAGTGTATAGTGATACACATGTTACACCTAAAACTATTGAAATGATTTTTGGTGTGGTCCAAGCCCACTCGAGGCCCATTGTGATGTATTCGAGGCCCATGGGTGAGGCCCCATTGTGATGTATTTGAGGCCCATGAGCGAGGCCCATTGTGATGTATTAGAGGCCCATGGGCAAGGCCCATTGTGCTGTATTTGATTCCCATGGGCAAGGCCCATTGCGATGTGTGTATGGCCTGTTACATTGTGTATGAATCCCTTGTGTGGGCCACTCCTTCGGAGCAATGCTGGTTAAATAACCACATTGATGAGCAATGATGGTTGAAAGTCCTCATTATGACCTTCCCTTAGGCCTTATTAGGCCCATTTGTCTCATTCTTTAAGTGGGTTTACCCTAGTCATTGGGCCCCATTTACATGATCCATCTATTCTCATTGGGCTATACCAAGATGTTGGGCCTCCATTGGTTGTTAAGAGGATTACTTCTTTTATTTTAGAGTCCATCTAGGACTCATTTAGGCCCCCTAGGGCATCTAGCGGGCCATGTAATAGTATGGTGAAGGAACCCTTTCCGGATCCCTAGGATTGTGGGTAGGCCGCTTAAGCCCAACCTTAATATAAGGGGGAATACATGATCATCATATAATATGCTTAGTATAGCTCCATGATTCATGCCCATAAGCATCATTTATATGCTTGATATAAGGAGTGATTGATCATAGCACATGTCATTGGGCAGATTATTATGATACCCCCTGATAGGGGGAGTTGCTCACATGAGCCCGCGATACGTGCAGGATTGCTGCATGACTGGATAGTGTGATTCATGCATTTTACATTGTGTGACATGATTACTGTACGCCCTAGCGACATTAGGGTCATAGCCTCCATAGGCATTTTGTGGTTGACAGGATTGAACACCAAAAATCTTGTTCTACATAGGGTGCTATAAATGTCCATGGGTGAAATTTCCTAAACCCTTATGGTATTAGGAGGTTACTTCAACGTCTAGACCGAGTTGGTGCATGAAGGCCAAGTGCCGATTACCAGAAGGCCGCGCTATCCACTGTATCGTGGTTGGTTGGAAGGGGGTGCGGCCTTACCCGCCCGAGAGGAGGGGAAAAAGATAGGCTAAGTTTGATCAGCTCGAGGAATGGGTCCGCTATCGACGAACCGAGCCCGATATTGGTAGGCGAATAGTGAGGTCTCTTTCACTGACCTTGTTGCGCGCGATGGGGTGGCAATCTGGTTTGGAGTGTACTAGACCACGGTGATATTCCAGAGTTGAGTTATATTGATATGTGGACTTAGATGAGGATTGGTATGCTTAAGTTGCATCTTGCATCACATGGCCTTAGTGTGGCCAACATCATTCATGCCTTGCATTGCATAGCCTTGGTACGACTAATAGTATTCATGGATTTATCGGCATATTCCGTATTACTCTGATATTGCATAATTGTATTATTACATTGCGCACACACTTTCACCACCCTCTAACTTTGCTTTCCATAAGCTTATGCATGACTATTGCGTACAGGTGACGTCGGACCACAGCAGCACTAAGGAAGGAGCGTATAGTAGATCATCTTAGAGCTTGTGTCTATCATCATTGTATTTCCCCTTTACGAGCACTGTACTTATAAGTTTTTAATCATAGTGGAAATGTGATGGAGTTTTTTGTTGTTGTTTGTGGGTTATACCTTTGGTTATGCTTATTACGAATCAAACTGATGTTGAAAATCCTCCTTGTAGGATCCCAGGATCGGAATCTAGTAAATGGGTGCCAGGAGCCGAGAATGGGGTACTACGGAGGCTGTCGGCACCGGATTCGACGATCGAAAATTTTGTGAGCCCGGTTTCCGAGTTTGGGGCGTTACTGAAGTTGGTATCAGAGTATAACTTGGGAATAACTTAGAACAACATTACATGTCTGCTACGAGTTTAGAATGATTAAGTCCCGAGTTCAGATAACTTAGTGATCTTTTGTTACAGACCTTTACCATGCGTGCCTTCGAGAGTTTTTAAGGTTGATAGGCACCTTTGCTCTTTCCTGTATAACATGCCGCCCAGGAGAGTAACCCGATGGACTCCCGCTCCACCACCTACAACTCCCGCCCTACAACCTACAATCCTCACTCCACCACTAGATATTCCTACTCCCCAGCCTGAGGATGTCACTCCTTTACTAGAGACTGGTGCGGATCCGACCATACTCGTGAGTGCCTCCCAGTTACAACAGATGTTGCAAGCTGTGACGACCGCCCTTCAAGGGTAGGGCAGGTACCCTATTGTTTCGCCAGCCCAGGGAGAGTAGGAGCGCGCGAGCACCCTTCTTTAAGAGTTTCGGCAGCTCGATCCCCTGCATTTCCAGGGCGAGCCAGACTCGACATCAGCTGAGAGATGACTCTCCGATATGGAAAAGATTTTTGATACGATGGGATGTACGACCCAGCAGTGGGTACGGTTAGCTGTATTTCTTCTCCAGAGAGAGGCTGAGCACTGGTGGGCATCAGTCGCCCGAGTAGGAACCGATTTTGAGTGGACCTAGGAGGATTTTATAGATCGATTTTACTGAAAGTATTTTCCTGATCACATTCGACGATAGCGAGCATTGGAGTTAGAGGCCCCGGTGCAGGGAGATATGATAGTGGCCCAATATGCGGCTCGTTTTATAGCACTATCCAGATTCGCACTGTACTTGGTAGATGATGAGGAGTGGAGAGTCCGCCGTTTCGAGGACGGCTTGCGTTACGGTCTTCGAGGTCGTGTTATTGGGTATGAGCTCCAAACTTTTAAGGGGGTAGTACGGAAGGCTCAAATTTTTGAGGCTGAGTGGGCCGATTCTCAGAGTGATCATGGTCAGAGGAGAGACCGAAAGAAGCAGGGTCTTTCCGTTGACTCCCAGCAGCATCGACCACAGCAGAGGCGCACATGTCATCCACCCTTTCGAGCGTCAGCACCACCTCCGAGGCAGTTCACCGATACTTGTTTTGGGTGTGGTGCGACGGGGCACCGTATTTAGGAGTGTCCCCACCCCCAGTAGCTGTAGCAGTAGCCGAGAGGTTCACAACTTCCTCCCCCACAACTGTAGTAAAGACCCCCACAACAGCAACGATAGCAGCCCCTACCACCGAGGCCCCCTCAGCAGCAACATCAGCAACACCAGCCTCCGAGGCCATAACAACAAAGGCAGCAGTTTTGACCACCTCAGCGACAGTAGCAGCAGCAGCACGCTCAGGAGGGACAGACACCTCCCCACCTGGTTCAGGCTAGGTTTTAAACCGCTCAGCAGGACCCGCAGTCATCCGGAGGGGTCGTCGAGGGTATACTTTTAGTCTCTGCATGCATTGCATGTGTGTTGTTTGATTTTAGTGCATCGCATTCCTTTGTGGTCAAGAGTTTCTATCGATCGACTGGTTTGTCGTTGGAGTCTGCTCGTGAGGGCTTATCAGTATCGACTCCCTTGGGGAAGACTGCAGTGTTGGGCCTATTTTGCTCATTTTGCCCCATTCTGGTTACGGATATCTTTTTGCCTGCCAATCTGTTTGTATTGCCAATGTCTGAGTTTGATGTCATCCTGGGCATGGATTAGCTTGCCGAGTACCACGCTATATTAGACTGCTCCGCGAGGACAGTCGCATTTTGTATACCCACCTTGCCGCAGTTCCAGTTCATTGTTGAGCCTAGAGGAGACTCGTTGTCTTATACGATGTCGTGTGACATAGAGGAGCCCATAGTGGTGAGCATCGACCAGTTGCTTGTGGTTTGTGAAAAGGCCAAGCTATATGTCCTAGAGGGGGGGGGGGGGTGAATAGGAGTATGCCAAATTAAAAATTAACACCAGAATTTAACTTAAAATAAGATAGCCTTATAAACAAATAAATAAAAGACTGCACTTTAAATAAATCAAAGAACAGAAATGCAAGGTAACCTTAAATAAAGAGTTTGATATGAATGTTGTTCTAAGGACAACCTTTGCACCATAAAAACCAAGGGTTTATGGCAGGACAACCTTATTAGAACAAATCGAATATAAAAAATCAAACAGAAAGGAAATAAAGGAAATAGCAAGAAATAAATTCTAAACTATTACAACATTCCCCACTTTGCTTGAAATGTAAATATTACAACATTCACATCTACATATACATTCCACAAATCTGAATGATTAAAGATATAGAAATTAAAATAACATTCAAATCACAAAACACACCGATATATAGTGGTTCGCCTGTGTGTTCACCAACTATTAAACAACAACCACATAGTTTGCTACTCCACTCCTAATATCCTCACACAGGGGATATTAGCATTCATTATGAAAATAGGTTTCACAGGTTCACTTAAAACCTTTACAATTGTGTCTTTTTAACTTGGGCTTGCACAATCCAAAAACCCACACTTTCTGAGTTTTCTGGCTCTCCTCAGATAACCAACACAATGAGATTTTTCTGGCGAATCTCAAACAAAAACCAAAAGAAGGAAATTTACAATAAATGTAAAATACCTGAATTTCTCCTTTTGTAGTAGCCCGATAGAACTAATCATAGTAGAAGTTCGAATCAACGTTCAATATCTAATACTCAATTAAGAAATGGTTCTAGGTTCTAATTGAATTTAAATTAAACTAAATTAGGCGTAGCTCTATTTAATTTTGATTCCAGGAAGAAGGAATACATCAATTCCTCTTTTTCAAATAGGATTGGAATATAGGAATAAAATCAAATATAAATACGATAGCAAAAGAGAATATTAAATAAGCACAGAGAAGCTTAAAATGAATACTAACTTATCTTAGAGTGGAGGCTTGAATTTTCTCAAATTAATCGATGAAAAACTTTGAAATTCGTGCTCAATTTATAGTTATAGAAATTGCGTCTACAGCTGGTCGTGTGGCCATCACGACCGGTCGTAGGACAAACTGCTTTTTGAATTTTTAAGTGCGATCTCGAAAAACTATTCCACGATTGGTCGAAGGTAGTCCACTACCGGTCAAGTGCACTCTATGACTGGTCGTGACTCACCCATGACTGGTTGTCACACACAAAGATTAGTCGCTGGAGTTTGAGTCGAAGAACTAGGACTTGTCGAAGGACGAGTCGTGACTATTCTGTCTCTACGACTGGTCGTAGAATAACCAAAAAATTCTGAAAATCTTCAACAACTTAGGATTGGTCGTGGAATTTCTTGGACTGGTCGAACCAGGTCTAGGACTAGTTGAACAAGGTCCAGGACTAGTCTTAGGACAGACCAAATTCATGTAAAAAAGATTCATCTTGAATTATGTGTACAAAATGACCTATCCTAAGGTCAAACTAAGGTCTACCATACCTGGGGCATGAAGTATGAACATTGAACTTCATTCTATCAGATGATGGTTAACCTTTGAACGCTTATGAAGCTTGAGATCTCTACTTGATGTAGCTTGATCTTGAGACCTTCTACAGCTTGAATTTAAACTTTAACTTGAGTTGCACTTGAGTCTTGAACAAACACTCTTCTTATTGATGTAGCTATGAACAATGATGCTTACAGAAGAGGACAAAGTACATAACCTTGCATTACTTGAAGCAGAGCACCGTACATGTCTTGAACCATTGTGATGCAGTGTCTTGATCAAATATATATTAACATACAAACACAAGACACAGATTGACGTTTTGGCACAAGAAAATTTGACAACCAAATGATCATGAGACAATAACACTTACAATCTCCCCCTTTGTCAAATTTGTGACAAAACACAATCCAATAATTCAATAAAATAAGAGAAGCACAACAGGCACAATATGCACAATAACGAATCATGCACTAGTTATATAAGAGAACCAGTTACGACCTGGTTTAAAGAATCATGAATCACGAACCAGTTGTCATATCATTATTTATATACTCCCCCTGAGTAGCAACACACATATCCAAAATATAACTACTCTTACTTATATCCATAAGCAATCAAGCCAAATGTTTCCAAAAGCTTTTCCAAAAGCCTTCTCCCCCTTTTTGTCACAATATGAAAAAGGAAGCAACAATTTAAAGGATAATAAATGGAGTAATAAATGGAGTAACTCGACAATATATAAGAAAGTAAAAGTTCATAATCCATTTACTAGTATAACTAAAAAGTCATCAAACTAAATATAGTGCACAATCCAACATAAATATGAAAGATATTACATACCAAGAATAAAAACACTCAATCAGATCTTGAAGAAGGAGCAGGAATGGTAGGATCAAAATTACGAATGCCCTTGCTCAAGCGCCTAAGATACTTGCGCATATAATTAAACTGAAGATCATGGGCAACATTCATATTCCCTACCTTCTCTTTTAAAGCATGAAGACGAGTATCAAATTCAGATAGCTCATAGTCAGGATCATTTCCAGAATCAGATTCAAGTTCATCGAAAATATCATCCATATCCATATCGTCAGGAGGAAGATTCCCAGCATCTGCCTCATCTCCTACTTTAGCACCACTACCAACATCCACTTTGCCACGAGCTAATTTAAATTTCATTTTATTAATATTCGAATTGTTAAAAATAAGATGATGGATGGGAGCCTCTCTAACAGGCATAGCCACGAGCATGTGATTAGCTAAAACAGTCATGAGATAGGCAAAAGGAATATCACTATGACTGGATGGAGACGAGACTGAATAATGGAATGACATATCAATGAAGGAAGGCAAATTTTAGAATGAAAAATGACAGAGTATAAAACACGAACCATAAAGGCAGTTAATTATGTCTTATTACCAGAACGATGATATAAGTTAGAAATAAAAATTCTATGAAGTACCCTGTATTTGGGTAACAAGTACTTTGCAGGGAGCGCATTCCCTTTATGTGTCCATTGCACATTCATATTACACAAATCTCTGGTTAGCATACACTTTTCCGATTCTGAGGATTTTTTTAGCTAAAGTATGAATAGGAATACCCTCCTCATTAACAGGTATATCCATTAACCCTAAAATCAGATGACGATTAACTTTAAATAGACCTTCTCTAGTATCAACTTTAAAAGTTAAATTCTGAAAAGAGAACTCTGAGATACGTGCAAACATGGCCTATGTAATAGATTGGTATGCAGGCTCACCCTATTGTAAAATGTTATCCCAACCTACAGCTTGGAGTAGAGGTAGAATACCAAAAGGAACAATGTGTTTAATACAGACAGACCGTTCTACAATGACATTGCGCATACGTAAATCCCGTACATCGGAGGGATCATTTTCGGATGACCGAAGATGGAGCCTAGAGAGAGAAGCTGATTTAGAAGAAGATGGATCATGGGAAGTTTTCTTTTTCCCACGAGCATCCATTTTCAGTATGAAAATCAAAGGATCGAGTAGATATAAAAGATGTGAAAAAGGGATTTTGCTAGGTCAGATTTTTCAAGAAAATGCCCCAAAATTGCAATGAATCTCAAAATAGATTACTCCAATAGTGAAAATGAGGTAATAGGAACTAGAATCTACAAGAAAAAAAAACAAATGATGCACTAACCTTGAAGATCTGGGAAGGTGGGTACGACTAGTCATGCCTCGGCTCGTTGGAGAGGAAAAAGGAAATGAAGATGATGAGATTTTTCCCAAATTTAAAAGATTTCAACGCGATACACGACTGATCGAGGACCGTTCTCGACCGGTAGTACCACGACTGGTCGAGCACAAATAAAAATAGGCATATTTCATAAAAACTAAAATTTTAAACCAACAAATTATCAAATATATATACAATATGATACAAATATGCATGAATAATTAATTTAGAATGCACATACCGAGATCAAATTTCAATTTATTTAACTTACTTTTGTCGAGCAGTTTAGTGAAAATGTCGGCATGTTGAGTCTCAGTCGGATTATATTCCAAGGATATTATTTTATCTTTCACTAATTCATGAATATAGTGATACCTAATGTCAATGTGCTTAGTACGTGAATGTTGGATTGGGTTTTTTGATATATTTATAGCACTGGAATTATCACAATATAATATCATTGATTCCTGTGTAATTCCATAATTGCTTAACATACGTTTCATCCAAACAAGCTGAGTACAAGCATTTCTTGCTGCAATGTATTCAGCCTCAACAGTTGAGAGCGATATAGTACTTTGCTTCTTGTTAAACCAAGAAACCAAACAGTTTCCAATATAGAAACAACCACCACTGGTTAATTTTCTGTCATCAATATTTCCATCCCAATCAGTATCTGAGTACCCAGCTAATTGAACACTAATATCAAATAGATACTAGAGACCCATTTTAACATAACTTGCGAGATATCGCATAATTTGCTTGACAGCAGATAGATGTGACTCTTTAGGATCAGACTGATATCTAGTGCAAATCCCAACACTTAAAGCAATATCAGGTCTACTAGCAGTTAAGTAAAGTATACTACCAATCATACTACAATATAATTTAGGATCTATATTTTTACCTGTAGAGTCCTTTGAGAGTCTTAAAGTTGTACTCATAGGAGTATCAAAATTCTTACCATTCTCAAAACCAAACCTTTTGATTAAGTTCAGAGCATATTTAGTTTGAGAAATGAAAATACCATCTGGTTGTTGTTTTACTTGCAACCCAAGGAAATAATTTAATTCCCCAACCATGCTCATTTTAAACTTAGATTTCATCAAATCTGCAAACTGAACAGTCATGTTAGTACAAGTTGATCCATAAATAATATCATCAACATAAATCTGAACCATTAAGATATTATTGTTATGTTTCTTAACAAAAAGTGTCTTTTTTTTTACACACGCACACACACCCCACACACACTCACGCTGGTAGAATTTCACCACCTGTGGATACTTGAACCCTTGACCGGGTAGTGAAACTCCTGAGAGTCTATGTTAGTGCTATGATTTCATATCCCTTTGGTTGTCAAATTTTGTAGTGCCAAAACCTATATGTCTTGTACTTCTTGTGTTTCTTGTTTGTGACTACACACAACTTCATGACTACACACTGCTTCAAGACAAGATCATGAATGAAGAATGTTTTTAAGACAAGATCATAAATGAAGAATGCTTGCAAGACATGTTATGAATGAAGTCTACAAGAATAGAAGACTCCAAGTTTGCCTCTATCAAGTTCAAGATTAGAAGACTTCATCAAGACAAGTCAAGAATATACCAAGCTCGAGAAAGACCATCAACTCGACTCAAGCTTCTACTTCAAGATCATCTGAGAATACAGACCTTCAAGACTTCAATGTCCATCTCACTCAAGGTTTGTTTGACCTTAAATTGACCTTAGGTTGGTCTAGATGATAGGTCATTCTAGATACATAATCCGAATATTTTAATTTACTTGGTGTGATTGTTCTAAAACCAGTCCTAGAAATCTTAAGACCAGTCCTAGCTTTGCTTCGGCCAGTCTTAGGTTTCTCAGGACCAGTCCTAGGTTGTTACAGATTTTCAGATTTTCCTGGTTGTCCTTCGACTAGTCCTAGACTTGCTTCGACCAGTCCTGAGAAGTCCTACGACTCATCCTTCGACCAGTCGTAGTTCTACGACTCGAACTCCAGTGACTTATCTCGAGTATCTCGACCGGTCGTAGGTGTCTCACGACCAGTCGTAGGTGGTCCATGACCGGTCGTAGACTACCTAAGACCAGTCGTGAGTATTGCAAATCTAATCCCGCGGAAATCTTTCAAAATCTTTGACGCTACGACCAGTCCTAGGATTCTAAGACCAGTCGAAGATGGGATTTTTAAGGCTATAAATAGTGCACAAATTTCAGAGTTTATTCATTCAATTCCATTCCATTCAAGCGATTTAAGGCTATACTCTGAGATAAGTAGTGATTATTTTTTAAGCTATTGTGCATATTTAATATTCCTTTTGTTAGCATTTTTCTATTGTGATTTTGATCCATATTCCAATCTTATTTAGAAAAGAGGAATTTGTGATATTCCTTCTTCTGGGATCAAAATCAAATAGACCTTGCTCTTCTTGATTTAATCTAAAATCAATTAGACTTAGAACCATTCTTTATGTGAGTATTGGATATTGAACGACGTATCATTCATCTACTCCGATTGGTTCTATTGGGCTACTTCAAAAGGAGATCCAGGTATTTTACTTTGTAATTTACTTTCTCTGGTTTTGTTTGAGATTTGCCAGAAAAATCTCATTGTTTTGGTTATCTGAGGAGAGCTAGAAAACTTCAGTTGTGGGGGTTTTTGGATTGTGTAAGCCCTAGATAAAAAGACACAATTGTGAAGGTTTTGGGTGAACTGTGAAAACCTATTTTGATAGTGCATGCTAATATCCCCGTGTGAGGATATTAGGAGTGGAGTAGCATTCTCATGGGTGTTGGCTAACAGTTGGTGAACACACAGTGAACCACTATATATCGTTGTGTTGTGGATGTGCTTGATTTCTTTATTCATTTATTCCTTTATTATTGTGGATTGCTTTTGTGGATGAATGTTGTAATTTTCATTTCAAGCAAGTGTGGTTGAATGGTGTAATAACTTAGGATTTATTTCTTTAAGTTATTCTTGATTTATTTTCCATATCATTTGTGTTTTCTAGATCGTTTTAGAAATAAGGTTGTCCTACCATAAGCCATTGGTTTTTGGTGTAAGGTTGTCCTTATAACTGATTTAGTATCATTCTCA
The DNA here is from genome assembly GCA_030180095.1 of Magnolia changhungtana. Taxonomy (NCBI): domain Eukaryota; kingdom Viridiplantae; phylum Streptophyta; class Magnoliopsida; order Magnoliales; family Magnoliaceae; genus Magnolia; species Magnolia changhungtana. Next base: position 1,598,688 of record JASAUF010000473.1, on the reverse strand, counting down.
TATTTCATATGCTTTGAGATTGTTATTATTTCAGCATTGATATTTATATCTTTTATTATTCCGCTGTTTTAAGTTTTATTTGGCATTGCCCTATTCACCCCCCTCTAGGGCATATAGCTTGGCCCTTTCAAGTGGTATCAGAGCCTAATAGCTCGTGCTTATTGCTTATTTATTGGATTTATTTCCTGAGCTAACGATCTAAGCTATATTAAGATGTCAAATTTTGAAAGCCTATCTGTCACTAGGCCACCACCCTTTAATGACACAAACTATGACTATTGGAAAGCAAGGATGAGAATCTTTCTCAAATCCATGGATGAAAGTGTGTGGCTGGCCACAGTGAATGAATGGAAACTACCTATCACTGAAGTAACTGATGAATATGGTTCAAAATCAATGAAAGTAATATCTTATGCTCTTTGGACCACACTTCAGGAAAGTGAGAGTAGTGCCAATGCAAAAGCACTAAATACAATTACTTGTGCATTGTCACCAGATGAATTCAAAAGAATCATCTCATGTGAAAATGCTAAACAAGCATGGGATCTTTTAGAAATGACACACGAGGGTACATCAATTGTCAAGAAATCTAAAGTCCAACTCCTCACAACTAAATTTGAAGAAATTCATATGGAGGAGAATGAAATGTTTATGGACTTCTACACTAGATTGAATGACATTGTAAACTCAATGTGGGGTCTTGGTGATAGAATCCCAGAAAGTAAAGTATGTGCAAAGATACTACGCTCACTTCCTGAACGGTTCAATTCAAAAGTAACCGCGATTCAGGAACTTCGTGATACGGATAACATGAGGGTTGAGGAACTAGTTGGTTCTTTACAGACCTACGAATTGAACTTTAAAGCTCCAAAAGGAAAATCAATTGCTCTCAAGTCATCTAAAAATATTCCACAAGAGAGCACTTCAGACTTTGAAAATTCTGAAGATGATATGAGACTTTTTGTAAAAAGGTTTTATAAAATTTTGAAGAATAAGAAAAGAGGAGATTTTCAAAAATCAAACGATAAGAGACAATCTAAACCTAGAGCTCAAAAATCTTTGAAAGATAGTCAATGTTACAACTGTCAAGAGTATGGGCACTTGGCTAACAAATGTCCTAAAAAGGACAAATCAAAAAGGAAGAGTATGTTGGCTACTTGGGATGAATCATCGATTCGAATCCTCTTCGAAATCAGAAGATTCTGAAAACGAGTCAGGAGATGATGTTAAAGCCCTTATGACTCTAGCCAAGGTCACTTTTTCAGATTATGATGAAGTAACTAGCGAAGAGAATCTGAATAGTGATTGTGACAATGAAGATGGTCTTCAGGATGCATACAATGCCCTTTATAAGGAGAGTTGTAAAATTGCTGTCAAGCTTAAATTACAAAAGGAAAAATTTTCTAAACTTAAAGAAGATTATGAGTCTCTTGTTTTAGAAAAATCTCATATTTTCGATTTTTTTGAAAAGACCAAATGTGATTTAAAAATCAAAACCTCCTAAGTTGATGATTTGAAAACCTAGAACGAGAAACTCAAAAATGAAGTAGCTTCTCTTTTGAGTTTAAAAGACACTTGGAGATATGCCCAAGGTGATCCTAAATTGGAAAAATTATTATCCGGATTGAGAAAATGTGGCGATAGATCCGGGTTGGGCTATGATAAGAATACTTCTCCTAAACAAAAGAATATTGCTCCTAAGTTTGTGAAAGGAGAGTCTTCAAACTCAAAAGTAAAGTATACTTATCAAGGTTTTTCAAAAAATTCAAGGACCTTTCAAAAATCTAAAAATAGCCATGCCAACTTCAATCTTCAAAACCAAAATCCTTTGGTTGAAAAGATTATTGATCTTCTCAAGGAGCTATTAAAATTTAACTCTATAGGTCATTCATATAACAATAGACAGAAAAAGTTCAACTACACTCCTAAACCCAAAACAGTACTGAAATGGGTTCCTAAAGTTGACTGCTTGGTTGCCCACACTGCTTTCAAAGCGACAAGCCATTCAAAGTGGTACCTTGACAAAGGATGCTCCACATATGACAAGCGACAAAGCTTTATTCACCGATCTTGAAGACAGGACTGATGGGTCAGTCACTTTTGGTGATGGAAGCAATTGCAAAATCATTAGCCAAGGTACGGTTCAGCTTTATAACCTTCCCTTATTTAAAAATGTATTATATGTTGAGGGCTTGAAACGCAACCTACCGAGTATATCTCAGATATGTGACAACAATCATAATGTAAAGTTTTCTAATCAAGGTTGTGAGATTGTTAATAAAGAGGGTTCCGTTATATTAACTGGTCGCAGAACTTCTAAAAACTGCTACATTGTTAGTAATGCAAGCTCATCTACTCAATCATGTTACATGGTCCATACTGATGAGATTGAATTATGGCATAAACGCCTTGGACATGTACACTATCGGAACTTATTTAGATTGAGCAAAAGAGAACTTATAAGAGGTCTACCCAAATTACAAAAAGTAGACAAAATATGTGGTGAATGCCAGTTGGGCAAACAAATTAAGAGCTCTCACAAGAAAGTGAACTCTAATACCACATCCAGACCTCTTGAGCTTCTCCACATGGATCTCATTGGACCAACTAGAACGGAGAGTCGAGGCGGCAAAAATACATCTTGGTTATCGTAGATGACTTTACTAGATTCACTTGGGTATCGTTCTTAAAAGATAAATCTGAAACCCTAGATGAAGTAAAGAAGATCATTAAACGAATCCAAAATGAAAAAGGTTCTCAAGTTTATAAGATCCGTAGTGATCATGGTTACGAATTAAAATAACGGTTTGAGAAATTTCAGTAGTGATCGTGGAATATCACATGAATTCTCTGCGCCCAAAACTCCTCAACAAAATGGTAAAGTTGAGAGAAAAAATAGAGTGCTTCAGGATATGGCTAATGTCATGTTAAATAGTATGAAGCTCTCCAAAAATCTTTGGGCCGAAGCAATTAATACTGCTTGCTACATTATTAATCGTGTTTATACTAGTAAATCTGAAAATAAGACTGCTTATGAGTTATGGTTTGAAAAGAAACCTACTGTCAAATACTTTCGAATTTTTGGCAGTAAGTGTTATATTTTACAAGATCGTGAAAATTTGGGAAAATTTGATACGAAGAGTGATGAAGGTATTTTCCTTGGATATTCCTTAAGCAGTCGAGCCTATAGGGTTCTAAATAAAAGAACAGGTGTGATTCAAGAGTCCATCAATGTGGTCATTGATGATCATTTGAATACACCTGCTCCGAGTTCAGATGATGATGAAATTCTTATAATTAAAAATCAAGATACCTCTTCATCTCAATCAATCTAGACTGACAAAGATCATCCAACTAATCAAATCCTTGGAAATCCTCTCACTGGAGTTCGTACACGCAAACAACTTGAAAACATATGCAATTATGTTTGTTTTCCATCCCAAATAGAACCGGTCATTGTAAAAGAAGCTCTTTCTGACGAAAATTGGATATTAGCTATGCAGGATGAACTTAATCAATTTGTTCGTAATGATGTCTGGTATCTTGTTCCTAGACCTAAAGATAAACACATTATTGGAACAAAATGGATCTTTAAAAAAAAGTCTGATGAACTTGGAAATGTTATATGAAACAAGGCTAGACTGGTTGTACAAGGGTACACTCAGATTGAAGGTATCGATTACGATGAAACCTTTGCTCCGTCCTTTCGCCTTGAATCTATCAGACTTTTTATTTCCATCGCTTGCTTTAGAAAGTTTAAAATTTATCAGATGGATGTAAAGAGTGCCTTCTTAAATGGCGATCTACATGAAGAAGTTTATGTAGAACAACCCTTAGGGTTTGAAGTGTAACATCCCGGATTTTTCCCAACCTGGTATTAGACGTCCTTAGGCGATGGGTCAATCCTAACACTTTATTAACTTGTCAAAACTGAATCCTCCAGTCTAAAATCGCTCCTTAACCCATTTCCTTCACAAATCCCACCCTTCACTACCTTGTTCTTTCAATTTTTCAAAGCACTTTCGCCCTAGATGCTATCTTAAACTAGCTAAGTAGTAAAACTTGGATCACTTTAGATACAAACTGCAAAGGACTAAGTACCACCTCAGATGGAAATCACTTAGGATTAAATCCTTTAGAAATGAGACAAAGTAACTAAGTGCTAACCTAGATTAGCTACGAAATCCGTTTGAATCGCTTTAAATACGATCTGCAAGACCCAAAACTTGTAGAATCCTTGACGCTAGGTTACCCTAAAATCTAGGATCAAACTCATTACCCGACTGCTCTCGGGAGCACGTTGAAACTCCGTATCTGATCTGGACCGCACATTGGGAGTCTGAATAATATGAGGCTAAGGACTTAGGACTGCCTCATTGGACTTGACAACCATCTAAGAAATAAAAAACAGCCAGTGTCCCACGGCTGTTCGCTTGAGTCTGGAGCGAGAGTGTGTGAAAACACTTGTTTGCTTTAAAAATAAATATCTTGAATAGTAATCTGGCACCTCTCGTTTGCGGATCAGTATTAAGCAACCAGACCGTCAGAATCAGACCAAATTACACCCTCGGATCAGGAAAAATTTCAGGAACATTTACATGTACTTGGAATTTCGGATCGTGGCCCACTGACCGTTGAACTGCAATTGGTCCGCCACGTGTGATCTGGAAATCCAACCGAGAAGAAAATGTAATCCCACGTAGATCCATGAGTTATGAGCTTAAGTCTGACGTTTGGCTCAAGGAGGGCCGCCAGAAACCCTCTTTTGAGCTGAAACAATGCCGATTTGATTATAATGTAAGTATACCTTGAACATAAGTCTATTTCGGTAAATTTTTGGGCTATATAAGGACCTTAAACCCTCTCTCATGGCAGCCATACGAATTTGAGATTGAGAGAGAGAAAGGAGAGAGAAAGTGTGGGAGTTGTGGGAGGAACTCCCTGCCACTCTTCCCTGCCACTATTCGAGCTTCACCGCTCCATTCTCACCGCTTTCCCGGCGATTCCGGCGTCATTTCTAGGTAAGAAACCCTAACCCTAACCTGATTTGGGGCTTGGGTGGTTGTAGGTTATGAAATAGCTAACGTATTTCGTTCCATAGGTTGCCAAACTGCCGAATATGGGAGCTTAGCAAACCTATCAACTCCGTTGCGATTTTACGACACAAGGTGAGGACTTTAGGTGTATAGGTTATGGTTTTCAACGCTTTCAATGTCAGATAATGATAGATTCATGATCTGCATGCAATTGCACATGTACAAAGTGCTTTCCGTTTTCTGTTTCGATTAGAATTGTAGAATATGGAATTTCACATACTCTAGGTATTCGTATAAAATACCGTATACGTATTTTTTTTAGAAATGTGTTTGACATGTTTATTTGTCGTATGGATATACGATATATGGATAAAATACTTATTTGGCGAAAGGGTTCGCCTAAATACATGTTTACTAATATACACCATGTATGTAGAAATACGGTATTGTAAGAAGTACCATATACATGTATATTTTAGCGATGTGTTTGTCATGATTAATTGTCGTATAAATATATTATGTGCGTATAAAATATTTTCTTGGTGAAGAGAATCGCCGTAATACAGGTTCCCTTATATACACTATGTATGTTGAATTTGTGTATCCTAGAAAATACCTCATACATATAAATTTTGGTGATGTAATTGTCATGATTATTTGTTGTGTGAATATGATATATACGTATAAAATACTAGTTTGGTAAAGGGACAACCCTAGTACACATTTCGCTAACATACGTCATGTATGTTGAAATTGTGCACTCTAAGTATTTATGAAATTGCTTGTGGGTGTAAGTGCTTAAGTGTTTGCACCTTAGGTAGGTGCTGAGATGGAGTTCTCAACTACCTTAGGGTCACGTATGATACCCTTCATGTGGTTATTTACTCTAACCACTCACTTATGAAATATATGTATTTGTATCCCTATTTGTATAGTGCTCTATAACATGCTTTTTAACATGCTTTGTAACTTGTTTCATAACATGCTTTATAATATGCTTTATAACATGATTGCTAGTGTGCTTGAATTACCTTGTTTATCATGCTTTACTTCACATGCTATGGTTGGGAATTGATTGAGCTTGGGACTATGTCCATAGTCCAGACATCCGGTATCAGACTTGGAGTTGTGGTTGAGATTCATTTCGCCACACATGATGTGTTGGCGAACCCGTGTCGTACTTCGGTTGGCGATAGTGGTTGGCCACACGAGGTGCTTCTGCGCTTCATATCGCCCAACTTGTTGTGCGCTCGAGCCAGTCGAACACGTCAAGTAACCCGTGTGTCTTATGTATGTTCACCATGTTTGGTCGCTAATGTTTGAACCTAAGGTACCAAACTTACCAGTGAGAATCCCGTTAACCATGATACCTCGATCCGCTAAGACTCATGAGCCGGGCATGGTGGTATGGGACACCGTGGTCGAGCTGTCGGCCTACGCTGGGGCCACGTGCCTCCCCGTAGTGACCAGTGAGCAACCAAACTCGTGAGCCGATTATGGTGGTATGGGACACTATATTCGTGTTGTCGGCCTACATTGATAAGGTGATGGGGGAGCGGTGCAACGTATGCCAGCAACAGCCCTAGCAGCCCTTTGTAGTGACCTCGAGCATATTCTGAAATCGCAGTGCACCTTAGGGTTCGCCGCGATATATTGAGTATGAACTAGGCCTATTTCTCGTATTGTGATGAATCGTTTAGGGGTGATGGGGGAGTGGTGTAACCTTTGTGCGTAACGATGCCTCGACGGCCTCTGCGGTGACCTAGAAAACACACCATCGTCGATATTAACTAGGATCGACGACCCTAGAATGGATCATGTTTGGAATGATACAAGGGGAGGTGCCTTAGTTTCCCAATCCTCCGCATTGTTTGAAATGGACTAATTAAAAACTCGGTAATCATGCTCATCATGCATTGCATGTGCCTGGAAGATGTGGAGCACTGTGGGATGAAAGCATGCCGCGAGCGTGAGATGGTGTCGCATGAGGGAGTATGTCGGTGAGGGCATCCATCATACTCCGCATTCATACTTGCATTAATAAGAGTAGCTAGGAGTGTTTGATTTTACTGCTTTATCATTACTGCTTGACTGAGTCGATAACATGTTAACCTATGCTTTATTGTTCCACTGAGTTAGCTACTCACTCCCACGTTACGGGATGGTGTTTGCAACACCAACCAACATTTGTTGAGTTTCGGTGTGATAGCGATGCTTATGAAGCGAGCCGGACTACTTCATGATGATGAGGAGGAGTTCTCCTATCTCAGTATCTCTCGATAGGTCTATGAAGACCTGGTATTGTATTGACGGGGCTATAGTATTTGGGATAGGAGACATTACACTTCCTCACATTAGGTATATTTTAGAACTGTACTTGTAATTTACTAACCTGGTAACTTTATCACACTCTGGAGACTCACCACTATTTTTTGTATTATATATATATCTATCACAATCTTCCGCTTGCAATTTAATTGTCTCTGGAGTATGATATGCTGTTTTGGCTTAATCTCATCATGTTCAATGCACAAATACAGTCAACATTCAATCATCATTCATTTTGTCGCATAAGTGATGTTCCAGAACTCGGGAGTTGAGTTTATGCTCGACCCCCGATTTTCAGGGTGCTACATGAAGACCCCAAGCTTTCTGATCATGTATTTCATCTCAAAAAGGCTCTCTATGGTCTGAAACAAGCGCCCAGGGCATGGTATGAAAAATTGACTAAATTCTTACTTAGTCATAGTTTTCAAGTGGGAAGTGTCGGTAAGACGTTATTTGTTAAGAAACATAATAATGAGATTTTAATGGTTCAGATCTATGTAGACGATATTATTTATGGATCAACCTGTTCTAACATGTCTATTGAGTTTGCAGAGTTGATGAAATCAAGATTCGAAATGAGCATGGTTGGTGAACTAAATTTCTTCCTAGGGTTACAAGTAAAACAACAACCTGATGAAATCTTCATTTCTTAAACCAAGTATGCTACAAACTTGGTTTAAATGTTTGGATTTGAAAATGGTAAAAAATTTGATACTCCTATGAGTATAACCTTGAGACACTCAAAAGACTCTACATGTAAAGATGTAGATCCTAAGCTATATCGTAGTATGATTGGTAGTTTATTATACCTAACTGCTAGTAGACCTGATATCGCTTTTAGCGTTGGTATTTCTGCGAGATATCAGTCTAAACCTAAAAATTCACATCTTACTGCTGTCAAACGGATTACTAGATATGTCGCAAGTACAACTAATTTGGGTCTTTGGTATCCTTTTGATACTAATGTTAAATTAGCTGGGTATTCTGATGCTGATTGGGCTGGTAATATTGATGATAGAAAATCAACTAGTGGTGATTGTTTTTACATTGGAAATTGTTTGGTTTCTTGGTTTAGCAAGAAGCAAAGTTCAATATCACTTTCCACTGCTGAGGCTGAGTATATCGCAGCAGGATATGCATGTACACAACTCGTATGGATGAAACGCATGTTAAGCGATTATGGAATTAATCAAGATTCAAAGATCTTACATTGTGATAATTCCAGTGCTATTAATATTTCCAAAAATCCAATTCAGCATTCGCGTACTAAGCATATTGACATTAGGTATCATTACATTCGTGAATTAGTTGAAGAAAAAGCTATCTCTTTGAAATATATTCCAACTAATGTCCAACTTGCTGATATATTTACTAAACCGCTCGACAAAAGCAGGTTTACTAAAATGAAATTTGATCTTGGTATGTGCATTTTAAATTGAATATACTTGTCTGCATGTATCATAGTGTACTATATTTTAAATTTTTATGTGAATAAATTTTAATTTCTGCATAAAAATATTTATTTTTGTCGATGCTCGACCGGCCTTTGCCATACACGACCGGTCCTGACTCGACCGGTCGTGGACTGCACACGACCGGTCGTAGAGATCGTGAGCATCATATAATTTGGGAAAAATCACTTTGTTCTTCATTTCCTCTTCTTCCTTCGACGAGTCGTGGCTCGACCAGTCTTGAGAGTTCGTGATTTTCTTCAAGATAAGTCGTTTTTCTTCATTTTTATTGAAGATTTATGCTTTCTATGCTTTAATTTGTTTATTCCATAAGCTAGATCTCGTCTTTTATTGATTGTTTAGGGTTTCCTCTCTAAAAATCTGATCTAGAGAAACCCACCGCTTCTAGTGTTCTTTGTACTTGGTCCTTGGTAAATCTTGTTGAAAATGAATGTTAGAGGGAAAAAGAAAACATCCCATGGTCCATCTTCATCTAGATCTACATCTATAACAAGACGGCACCTTCGGTCACCCGAAGATGATCCCAATGATGTACGGGAGTTACGTAACCGTAAAGTTATCGTTAAGCGTCCTGTAAGTCTCAGTCACATTAAACAATTTGAGATTACACCTCTCCTTGAATCTGTTGGCTGGACTAATATTTTGTTTTGGGGTGGGCCTGCATACCAGTCCATTGCACAATCTATGGTTGCATGTACCTCTGATTTTTCCCTTGATAATTTAACGTTCTCAATTGCTACTAGAGAAGGGAATTTTTTGATAGATCGACATTTGATATCAGGTATTATGGATATACATGTCAAAGATAAAGGTATTCCGATTCATACATTATATGACAAACCATCAGAATTGGAAAAACAAATGTTGACAAGAGATTTATGCAATATGGAAGTGCATTGGACGCACAAAGGAAATGTGCTCCCTTCAAAAATTTTATTACCCAGATACAGAGTTTTGCACCGGATCTTTACTTCAAACGTGTATCCTTGGTCAGGAAATAAAACCGAGTTAACTGCCTTCATGGTTCGGGTATTACACTCTGTTGTGTCCGGCATGGTTGTTTGTCTACCTTCTTTGATATGTCATTTTATCATTCAGTTTCGTCTTCATCCGGGTCATAGTGATATTCCATTTGGTTATCTTATGACTTGTTTAGCCACAAATATGCTCGTTGCTTTACCTGAGAATGAAGCACCAATTCATCATCTTTTATTCAATAATACTAATTTAAATAAGATGAAGTTGGATTTGCTTCCTGGTCAATTCTATGAAGGTGGTGGTGAAGGTCTTTCAAGCCGAAATGAAGGAGAAGTCTTGATCTTCCTCCACAGGCCGATATAAATATGGATGATATATTTGAAGAAATTGAAACTCGACTCCCAAAATGATTCGATTACGATCCATCTTCTAGTTATGATGCACGTCTAAGTGCATTGGAGGAGAAGGTTGATAACCTGAGTGTAGCCCATGATATGCAATTTAAATATATGCAAAAATATCTTCGTCGCATTAATAGGGGTTTACATCAGATTGATCCAACCATCCCTGCTCCTTCATCTGGATCTGATTAGGTGGATTTTTTTTTTGTTGGAATATGATGGTTTCTGTATTATTATTATGTTTGATGACTTTGGTTGTATGGTTTGGATTGATGACATTGAAGTGTTGTACTAATTTGATAATTAAATCTTGACTCTTCATATGGTGTTCTTTTCTCTCCTTTGGCCTTCCCTTGTCATTTTGTGACAAAAAGGGGGAGTAGTATGGAAAGGGGGAGAATGAGAGAAGGAGAAAGGAAGAAAGTGATTACTTGAAAATGGTTGATTGTTTCTACTCACTTAGGGGGAGTAGAGTATTTCTTTTTCTCACTCTGATGGCTCATGATTCTTTCTTCATTTTACTCTTATATTTATAAATGTGTTTTGTCACAAATTTGACAAAGGGGGAGATTGTTAGTGCTATGATTTCATATCCCTTTGGTTGTCAAAATTTGTAGTGCCAAAACCTATATGTCTTGTACTTCTTGTGTTTCTTGTTTATGACTACACATTGCTTCAAGACTATACACTGCTTCAAGACAAGATCATGAATGAAGAATGTTTTCAAGACAAAATCATAAATGAAGAATGCTTGCAAGACATGTCATGAATGAAGTCTACAAGAATAGAAGACTCCAAGTTTGCCTCTATTAAGTTCAAGATTAGAAGACTTCATCAAGACAAGTCAAGAATATACCAAGCTCGAGAAAGACCATCAACTCGACTCAAGCTTCTACTTCAAGATCATCTGAGAATACAGACCTTCAAGACTTCAATGTCCATCTCACTCAAGGTTTGTTTGACCTTAGATTGACCTTAGGTTGGTCTAGATGATAGGTCATTCTGGATACATAATCCGAATATTTTAATTTACTTGGTGTGACTGTTCTAAGACTAGTCCTAGAAATCTTAAGACCAGTCCTATCTTTGCTTCAACCAGTCTTAGGTTTCTCAGGACCAGTCCTAGGTTGTTACAGATTTTTGGATTTTCCTGGTTGTCCTTCGACTAGTCCTGGACTTGCTTCGACCAGTCCTGAGAAGTCCTACGACTCATCCTTTGACCAGTCGTAGTTCTACGACTCGAACTCTAGCGACTTATCTCGAGTATCTCGACCGGTCGTAGGTGTCTCACGACCAGTCGTAGGTGGTCCATGACCGGTCGTAGACTACCTAAGACCAGTTGTGAGTATTGCAAATCTAATCCCGCGGAAATCTTTCAAAATCTTTGACGCTACGACCAGTCCTAGGATTCTAAGACCAGTCGAAGATGAGATTTTTAAGGCTATAAATAGTGCACGAATTTCAGAGTTTATTCATTCAATTCCATTCCATTCAAGCGATTTAAGGCTATACTCTGAGATAAGTAGTGATTATTTTTTAAGCTATTGTGCATATTTAATATTCCTTTTGTTAGCATTTTTCTATTATGATTTTGATCCATATTCCAATCTTATTTAGAAAAGAGGAATTTGTGATATTCCTTCTTCTGGGATCAAAATCAAATAGACCTTGCTCTTCTTGATTTAATCTAAAATCAATTAGACTTAGAACCATTCTTTATGTGAGTATTGGACATTGAACGACGTATCATTCATCTACTCCGATTGGTTTTACTGGGCTACTTCAAAAGGAGATCCAGGTATTTTACTTTGTAATTTACTTTCTCTGGTTTTGTTTGAGATTTGCCGAAAAATCTCATTGTTTTGGTTATCCGAGGAGAGCCGTAAAACTTCAGTTGTGGGGGTTTTGGATTGTGTAAGCCCTAGATAAAAAGACACAATTGTGAAGGTTTTGGGTGAACTGTGAAAACCTATTTTGATAGTGCATGCTAATATCCCCGTGTGAGGATATTAGGAGTGGAGTAGCATTCTTGTGTGGTCATTTGGCTAACAAGTTGGTGAACACATAGGCGAACCACTATATATCGTTGTGTTGTGGATGTGCTTGATTTCTTTATTCATTTATTCCTTTATTATTGTGGATTGCTTTTGTGGATGAATGTTGTAATTTTCATTTCAAGCAAGTGTGGCTGAATGGTGTAATAACTTAGGATTTATTTCTTTAAGTTATTCTTGATTTATTTTCCATATCATTTGTGTTTTCTAGATCGTTTTAGTAATAAGGTTGTCCTACCATAAGCCATTGGTTTTTGGTGTAAGGTTGTCCTTAGAACTGATTTAGTATCATTCTCATATTTCATATGCTTTGAGATTGTTATTATTTCAGCATTGATATTTATATCTTTTATTATTCCGCTGTTTTAAGTTTTATTTGGCATTGCCCTATTCACCCCCCTCTAGGGCATATAGCTTGGCCCTTTCAGTCTACCACCCGAGCAATAGTAAGGATCCATTTGAAAATTATGACTTAGTAAAAAATTAGTCAATTTTTCGTACCATGCTCTAGGAGCTTATTTTAAACCATATAGAGCTTTTTTGAGACGATATACATGATTAGTAAACTTAGGATCTTCAAACCCTGTAGGTTGTTCAACATATACTTCATGTAGATCACCATTTAAAAAAGCACTCTTTACATCCATTTGATAAATTTTAAACTTTCTATAGCATGCAATGAATATAAAAAGTCTGATAGATTCAAGGTGAGCAACTGGGGCAAAGGTTTCATCATAATCAATACCTTCTATTTGAATGTACCCTTGTACAACCAGTCTTGCCTTGTTTCGAATTATATTACTAAGTTCATCAGACTTATTTTTAAAAATCCACTTAGTTCCTATAATATGTTTATCTTTAGGTCTAGGAACAAGATACCAGACATCATTTCGAACGAACTGATTTAGTTCTTCCTGCATAGCTACTATCCAGTTTTCATCAGAAAGAGCTTCTTTTACGTTTACTAGTTCAATCTGAGATGTAAAGCACACGTAATTACATATATCTTCTAGTTGTCTACAAGTGCACACACCAGTGAGAGGATTTTCAAGAATTTGAGCGGTTGGGTGATTTTTAACAGTCCTTAATTGAGAATTATTTTGACTTGATTAAGTATCGGGTTTGTCAATTAGAAGAACTTCATCATTATCTGAACTTGGGGCAGGTGTATTCAAATGATCATCTATGACCACATTAATTGATTCTTGAATAACACCAGTCCTTTTGTTCAGTACACGATATGTGCGACTGTTTAAAGTGTATCCTAAAAAGATTCCTTCATCACTTTTTATGTCAAACTTTTCCAGATTTTCACGATCACGCAAAATATAGCACTTGCTACCAAAAACTTGAAAGTATTTGACATTAAGCTTTTTATCAAACCACATTTCATAAGCGGTTTATTATTAGATTTACATATATAAACCCGATTAATAATATAGCAGGCAGTATTCACTGGTTCAGCCCAAAGATTTTTAGGGAGCTTCATACTATTCAACATTACAGTTCCCATTTCTTGAAGCACTCTATTTTTCCTTTCCACAATTCCATTCTGTTGAGGAGTTTTGGGTGCAGAGAATTCATGCGATATTCCCTTATCGTTACAGAATTTCTCAAAACTGCTATTCTCGAACTCAGATCCATGATCACTTTGGATCTTATAAACTTGAGAACTTTTTTCAGTTTGGATCCATTTGAGAATCCTTTTAACTTCATCAAGGGTTTTTGATTTATCCCTTAAGAAGGCTACCCAAGTGAATCTAAAAAAATCATCCATGATTCCCAAGATGTATTTTTTGCCACCTCGACTCTCCATCCTGGTAGGTCCTATAAGATCCATATGGAGAAGCTCGAGTGGTCTTGATGTGGCATTGGAGTTCACCTTTTTGTGAGAGCTCCTTGTTTACTTGCCATATTGACATTCACCACATATCTTGTCTACATTTTATAATTTTGGTAGACCTCTTATTAGTTCTCCCTTGCTCGATCTGTATAAATTACGATAATGTACATGTCTAAGGCATTTATGCCATAATTCTGTTTCATCGGTATGGACAATGTACCACAATTGATTAGATGAGCTACCATTGCTTACAATATAGTAATTTTCAAAAGTCCTGCGACCAGTTAATATTACAGAACCCTTTTTGTTTAAGATTTCACAACCTTTATTAGAAAATTTCACGCTATGATTATTATCACATAACTAAGATATGCTTAACAGGTTGTATTTTAGCCCCTCAACATATAAAATATTCTTAAATAAGGGAAGGTTATAGAGCTGAATCGTACCTTGGCCAATAATCAGTTGCTACCATCACCAAATGTGACTGATCCATCAGTCATATCTTTAAGATCTGTGAATAAAGCCTTGTCGCGTGTCATATGCCTTGAACATCCACTGTTTAAGTACCACTTCGAATTACTTGTAGCTTTGAAAGCAGTGTGGGCAACCGAGCAACTTTAGGAACCCATTTCATTGTTGTTTTGGGTTTAGAAGTATAGTTGGTCTTCTTGTATATGTAATTGATGTACGAGTGACCGACTGAGTTAGATTTTAAGAGCTCCTTAAGCAAATCTACTATTCTTTCAGCTAAAGGATTTTGGTTTTGAGTTTTATAGTTGACATAATTGCTTTTAGGTTTTTGAAAAGTTTTAGCATTTTTAGAAAAACTTTGATTAATACTTTTCCCTTTTGAGTTAGAGGTTTCTCCTCTCACAAACTTAGGAGGAGTAATCTTCGGTTTAGAAGGTATATTCTTATGATAGCTCAACCCGGATCTGTCGCCACATTTTCTAGATCCAGATAAAAGTTTCTCAAACTTCGGATCTCCTTGGGCATACCTCCATGTATCCCTTAAACTCAAAAGTGAAGAGTTTTTAAGCTTATATTTGTCATTTTTAGATTTAAGATTTTCAATCAGGGACATTTAGAATTCAAAATCACATTTAGTCTTTTCAAAACAATCTGAAATATGGGATTTTTCTAACACAATAGACTCAAAATTTTCTTTAAGTTTTAAAAACTTTTCTTTTTGAAGTTTTTGTTTTAGGACAATTTTACAACTTTCCTTGTATAGGGCATTGTAAGCATCTTGAAGATCTTCTTCATTTTCATGATCACTACTCAGATTTTCTTCACTAGTTGAATCATCATCATCTGAAAAAGTGAACTTGGCTAGAGTCATAAGGGCCTTAACTTCATTGCCCGACTCGGTTTCAGAATCTCTTGATTCAGAAGAGGCTTCATATTCAGAGGATTCATCCCAAGTAGCCAACAAGCCCTTCTTTTTGGGTTTATCCTTTTTAGGACACTTGTTTGCTAAATGCCCATATTCCTGGTAGTTGTAACATTGACTATCTTTCAAAAATTTTCAAGTTTTAGATTTAAGTTTAGATCTTTTCTTATCATTTGATTTTTGAAAATCAACCCTCTTTTTACTTTTGAAAATCTTGTAAAACTTTTCGCTAAAAGAGCCATATCGTCTTCAGAATTTTCTAAATCGGAATTATCTTGAGAAAAATGTTTAGAAGACTTAAGGGCAATAGATTTACCTTCAGGAGCTTTAAAAGTTAACTCGTAGGTTTGTAAAGACCCAACCAACTCTTTTACCCTCATATTATCCGTATCACGAAGTTCCTGGATCGCGGTTACCTTAGAGTTGAACCGTTCAGGAAGTGAGCGTAGTATCTTTGCACACACTTTACTTTCTGGGATTTTATTGCCAAGACCCCACATAGAGTTTACAATGTCATTTAATCTAGTGTAGAAGTCCATAAAAATTTCATTTTCCTCTATATGAATTTCTTCAAATTTGGTTATGAGGGGTTGGACTTTAGATTTTTTTTACAATTGAAGTACCCTCGTGTGTCATTTCTAATATATCCCAAGCTTGATTTCCAGTATCACAGGATATGATTCTTTTGAACTCATCTGGTGATAGTGCGCAAGTGATTGCATTTAGTGCTTTTACATTGGTACTACTATCATTTTTCTGAAGAGTGGTCCATGAGAAAAATAGTGTTACTCTCATTAATTTTGAACCATCGATACCAGTCACTTCAGTGGTAGGTGGGTTCCATTCAGTCATTGTGGCAAGCCACGCACTCTCATCCGTTAATTTGAGGAAAATCCTCATCCTTGCTTTCCAATAGGCATAGTTAGAGCCATCAAAGGGTGGAGGCCTAGTGACTGAAATGCTATCAAAATTTGACATCTTATATATATATATATATATATATATATATATATATATATATATATATATAGCTTAGATCGTTAGCTTAGGAAATGAATCTAATGATTTAAGAAAAAAACGAGCTATTAGGCTCTAATACCACTTGAAAAGGCCAAGCTATATGTCCTAGAGGGGGGGAGGGGGGTGAATAGGACTATGCCAAATTAAAAATTAACAGCGGAATTCAACTTAAAATAAGATAGCCTTATAAATAAATAAATAAAAGACTGCACTTTAAATAAATCAAAGAACAAAAATGCAAAGTAACCTTAAATAAAGAGCTTGATACTAATGTTATTCTAAGGACAACCTTTGCACCATAAAAACCAAGGGTTTATGGCAGGACAACCTTACTAGAACAAATCGAGTATCAAAACTCAAACAGAAGGGAAATAAAGGAAATAGCAAGAAATAAATTCTAAACTATTACAACATTCCCCACTTTGCTTGAAAATGTAAATATTACAACATTCACATCCACATATACATTCCACAAATCTGAATGATTAAAGATATAGAAATTAAAATAACATTCAAATCACAAAACACACCGATATATAGTAGTTCGCATGTGTGTTCATCAACTGTTAAACAATAGCCACACAGCTTGCTACTTCACTCCTAATATCCTCACACAAGGGATATTAGTGTTCACTATGAAAATAGGTTTCACAGGTTCACCTAAAACGTTTACAATTGTGTCTTTTTAACTTGGGCTTACGCAATCCAAAAACCTACACTTTCTGAGTTTTCTGGCTCTCCTTAGATAACCAACACAATGAGATTTTTCTGGCGAATCTCAAACAAAAACCAAAAGAAGGAAATTTACAATAAATGTAAAATACCTAGATTTCTCCTTTTGTAGTAGCCCGATAGAACCAATCAGAGTAGAAGTTCGAATCAATGTTCAATGTCCAATACTCAATTAAGGAATGGTTTTAAGTTCTAATTGATTTTCAATTAAACCAAATTGGGCGTAGCTCTATTTGATTTTGATTCTAAGAAGAAGGAATACAACAATTCCTCTTTTTCAAATAAGATTGGAATATAGGAATAAAATCAAATATAAATAAGCTAGCAAACGAAAATATTAAATAAGCACAGAGAAGCTTAAAATGAACACTAACTTATCTCAGAGTAGGCTTGAATTTTCTCAAATTAATCGATGAAAAATGCTGAAATATGTGCTCAATTTATAGTTGCAGAAATCGCCTCTACGACTGGTCGTGTGGCCATCATGACTGGTCGTAGGACGAAATGCTTCTTGAATTTTTAAGTGCGATCTCAAAAAACAGTTCCACGACTGGTCGAAGGTAGTCCACGACCGGTCGAGTGCACTCTATGACTGGACATGACTCACCCACGACTGGTCGAAGGTAGTCCACGACCGGTCGAGTGCACTCTATGACTGGACATGACTCACCCACGACTGGTCGTGAGACACAAAGATTAGTCACTGGAGTTTGAGTTGAAAAACCAGGACTTGTTGAAGGACGAGTCGTGACTATTCCTACAACTGGTCGAACTGTCTCCACGACTGGTCTTAGAATAACCAAAAAATTTTAAAAATCTTCAACAACTTAGGATTAGTCATGAAATTTCTTGGACTGGTCGAACCAGGTCTAAGACTAGTCGAACAAAGTCCAGGACTAGTCTTAGGGCAGACCAAATTCATGTAAAAAGATTCATCTTGAATTATGTATACAAAATGACCTACCCTAAGGTCAAACTATGTTCTACCATACCTGGGACATGAAGTATGAACATTGAACTTCATTCTATCAGATGATGGTTAACCTTTGAACCTTATGAAGCTTGAGATTTCTACTTGATGTAGCTTGATCTTGAGATCTTCTACAACTTGAATTTAAACTTCAACTTGAGTTGCACTTGAGTCTTGAAATGCACTTGAGTCTTGAACAAACACTCTTCTTATCGATGTAGCTCTGAACAATGATGCTTACAGAATAGGACAAAGTACATAACCTTGCATTACTTGAAGCAGAGCACCGTACATGTATTGAACCATTGTGATGCAGTGTCTTGATCAAATATATATCAACATACAAACACAAGACACAGATAGAGGTTTTGGCACAATAAAATTTGACAACCAAAGTAGCATGAGACAATAACACTTACAGTTTACGATTTTCCTGACGTGTTCCAAGACATTCCGGGATTAGTGCTTCGCCGACACACCGAGTTTCAGATTGATCTCGTGCCCGGTACCTCACGTATCATATGGCACCGTTGGAGTTGCGAGAACTGTAGAAGCAGTTAGACGAGTTATGTGAGTTAGGCCTTATCGGTCCGAACAGTTCACCGTGGGGAGCGCCGATACTTTTTGTGAAGAAGAAGGATGGCTCATTGAGGCTCTGCATGGATTACCACGAGCTCAGCAAAGTTACGATCAAGAACAAGTATCCGCACCCGAGGATTAATTATTTTTTTTATCAGTTGCAGGGTACACAATTCTTTTCAAAGATTGACCTGCGTTCTAGCTATCATCAGATTCAGGTCCGAGAGGAGTACATTCTGAAGACGGCATTCAGGACACACTATGGTCATTTGGAGTTCCAGGTCATGTCCTTTGGATTGACCAATGCGCCCGCGGTATTCATGCAGTTGATGAACGAGGTCTTCTGTCCGTATCTCGATCAGTTTGTTGTAGTCTTCATCGATAACATTCTGATCTATTCGAGGACTCATGAGGAGCATGAGTAGCATCTGGAGATTGCATTACCGACCTTCCGTGCCCACCAGTTGTATGCAAAGCTGGAGAAGTGCGAGTTTTGGTAGGAGGAGGTGAAGTTCTTCGGTCACGTGGTGATGAGGGAGGGTGTCACAGTGGACCTCTCGAAGGTTGAGGTAGTGCATCAGTGGGACCAGCCCACGAGCGCGTCTGAGATCAGCAGTTTTCTTGGTTTGGTCGGCTACTACCGGCATTTCATTGATGGTTTCTCCCATATTGCAGCTCCGTTGACCAGGTTGACTCGGAAGGGCGCAAAACTTATTTGGGGTGACGCATGTAAGAAGGTATTTGCAGAGCTGAAGGACCGTTTGACGTCCGCACCTATCCTCACTCTTCCCTCTGGGAGTGATGGATTCGTAGTTTTTACCGATGCCTCGCATATTGGTTTGGGTGTTGTCCTGATGCAGCACAGGAAACTGGTGGCCTTCGCGTCTCGCTAGCTCAAGGTCCCTGAGCAAAACTACCCTACTCATGATTTGGAGCTGGCAGCAGTTGTCTTCGCACTGAAGGTGTGGAGGCACTATCTCTATGGGGTTAAGTTCGAGCTCTTTTCTGACTATAAGAGCCTGAAGTACCTCTTTTCACAGTATGAGTTAAACATGAGGCAGATGCGCTGGATGGAGCTCTTGAAGGACTATGATTTTGATCTTCAGTACCACCCGGGCAAGGCGAATGTGGTAGCAGATGCCCTCAGCCAGCAACTATGAGTCCTGGTGGTGCATATGATGGTCTAAGAGTGGAGGATGCTTGAGGATATAGCTGAGTATGATTTTGAGTTCGGTCTGCAGTCTTCTATCATGCAGTTATCGAGCCTATCGATTCAACCCTTTCTTGTTGCAAGAGTGATCGAGGCTTAGTAGGCTGATGAGTCATTGCAGAGTTATAGGGCTGAGCCAGCATCTGAGAGTCAGTCAGATCGGCAGATTGGTTCTGACGGTGGACTTCGCTTCGTAGGTCGATTGTGTGTCCCAGATGTTCCTGATTTGCGCAGAGACCTTATGATCGAGGCACATCGATCGTGGTTTTCTATCTACCCTAGCTCAACGAAGATGTACCGTGACATGAGGTGACAATATTTTTGGGCAAGGATAAAGCACTATATCGTCAGTTTTGTGGTCGAGTGTGACACATGCCAGCATGTTAAGGCCGATCATCAGTGACCCCCTGGTCCATTGCAGCTGTTGAGTGTCAAGACATGGAAGTGGGAGTACGTGTCAACAGATTTTATTATGGGCTTACCGAGGGCTCAGCTCGGTCATGACGCCATCTGGGTTGTTGTAGATTATCTGATGAAGTCGACACATTTTCTTACAATGGTTGCGATTCGGTCTATGGACCGGCTTGCGTGGTTATTCATTGAGGAGATTATGATACTGCATGACATTCCAATCTCGATCGTTTCTAACCGAGACCCGAGGTTCACGTCTTAGTTTTGGGGGAGCTTCCAGAGAGTGAGAGGGTTAACCAGATCCTTGAGGATATGCTTTGAGCCTGCGAGATTGATTTCGGGGGTAGCTGGGATGAGCATCTGCGATTGGCTGAATTCGTATACAACAACAACTATCAGGCGACCATTGGCATGACTCCTTTTGAGGCACTATATGGCAGATCGTGTAAATCACCGAGTTATTGGAGTGAGGTTGGAGAGCGGCGTCTCCTAGGTCCTGAGCTTGTGTAGCAAACGTCAGAGGATATCGATATCATCAGGCAGAGGATGCGCACAGCTCAGAGTCGGTAGAAGAGTTTTTCTGATCGCCAGTGTCGTCCCTTTGAGTTCGCTGTTGGGGACAGAGTGTATCTTAAAGTCTCGCCCATAAAGGGCGTAGTTCGATTTAGAGCGAAGGGTAAGCTTGCCCTGAGATTCATAAAACCTTTTGAGATCACTGGGCACGTTAGCACCATGGCCTATCAGCTTGCCTTGCCATCTCAGTTGTCTACCGTCTACAATGTTTTTCATGTCTCTATGTTGAGGAAGTGGGGGTCAGACATCATTCTTGTTATTGATTGACAACAGTTAGAGGTTTGTGAGGATGCTTCATACATTGAGCAACCAGTTTGTATCCTTAATCGGAAGTAGCAGGTCCTCCGGACTAAGGTCATTCAGTTGGTGAACGTTCAGTGGGATCACCATTCTGTTGAAGAGGCTTCTTGAGAGCGCGATGCCGAGATTCGAGAGCACTATCCCCATCTCTTTGATGATTGATTATGTTTTGTATTTTGTATGCTATCTCCGATTTTATATAATGATGTTATGTTTCTTCTTTCTCATGAGTTATGTCTAGTTGTAATGATTGTGTAAATTTTGAAAAGGCCAAGCTATTAAGTCCTAAAGGGGGTGGGGGGGGGGGGTGAATAGGACTATACCAAATTAAAAAAATAACAGGAGAGTTTAAATAAATTAAATACTGATAGCAATAAACAATCCCAAAACGTTGAAATTAAAGACAACCTCAAATGTACGAGTATTCAGAGGTTGATACAAATGTTGTTCTAAGGACAACCTTACACCATAAAAACCAAGTGTTTATGGCAGGACAACTTTACTAGAACGTTCCATATATCGAAAACTCAAACTGATACAGAGAAATAAAGAAATAAATAGCAAGAAAGGAATTCTAAACTATTATAACATTCAATCCATAAGACCAGAAATTATAGTGGTTCGCTTGCGTGTACACCAACTGTTTAGAAAAACAACCACACAACTACTCCACTCCTAATATCCTCACATAGTGGATATTAGCATTCACTATGAAAATAGGTTTTACAAGGTTCACCTAAAACCTTCACAATTGTGTCTTTCAAGTGGGCTTACACGATTCAAAAACCCCACACTCTGAGTTTTTTGGATCACCTCAGACAAACCAAAACAGAGATTTTTCTGGCACAATCTTAATGAAACCAAAATACATAAATTTACAATAATGTAAAACACCTGGATATTCTCCTTTAGATGTAGCCCGGAAGAACCAAATTGGAGTAAAAGTTCAATGTACACACTCACTTGTGAAATGGTTTTAGGTTCTAAATTAATTTTAAATTAAATCACCTTGGGCTAGCTTGATTTGATTTTGATTCCAAGAAATGGGAGTATAACAATCCATCTTTCAAATAAAATTCGAATGCGGAAATTCAAAATCAAATGTAAAGAAAGCTAATAAAAGAGAATATTAAATGAGCACAATATAGCTTAAAAAAGATCATTAACTTATCTCTCAGAGTGGCGTATTGATTTAGCTTTAATTGAATATAAAACTCTGAAATTCGTGCTCTATTTATAAGTGAAGAAATCGCATCTTTGACTGGTCCTGAGGTCTCTACGACTAGTCGTAGAACCAATATATTTTTAAAATTTGGGCCCGATAAGATAAAGTCGTTCCACGACTGGTCATAGGCCCTACACGACCAGTCGAGGGACCTCCACGACTGGTTGTGTAGAACTTAATTTAGTTGTTGGACTTTGAGTCAAGGTTGCAGGACTGGTTGAGCACGAGTCGAGCACTATTCATACGACTGGTCGAGCAGTCTCCAGGACTGGTCGAGGCTTAACAAAAAATTCTAAAATTTTGTAACAAACTTAGGACTGGTCGAGGAACTTCTTGGACTGGTCGAGCTAGTGGTAGGACTAGTCAAACATATCCTAGGACTAGTAAAGAAACAATATATTCACTTATAAAATGAGTCAATTGAATTATGTATTCAAAATTACCTACCCTAAGGTCGATCTAGGGTCATTTATACCTTGTTAGTCATGTATGAACATTGAGTCTTCTTTTTCTTCAGTTGATAGTCGTTCTTTGAAGTTCACGAAACTTGAGATCTTGTCATATGATGAAGCTTGAACTTAATACTTTTGAAGCTTGACATTGACTAATATTAAAGCTTGAACTTGAGATTCAAAGTCTAGGAACATTGTCTTGACTTGTACGAAGCTTTGAAAAGCTTGAATTCACACTTGATGTTGTGCTTGAACATGAATAAGTACACTTGCCTTTGAAGTTCTTAAACTAAAGACTATTGTCCTTGAGAGATGCACATTCTTCATTATGTAGAGGAGCTGGATAAGCACAGATTTCAAGAGGTTTTGGCACTACAAAATTTGACAATATAGGAGCTAGAAACCATAGCACTTACAATCTCTCCCTTTGTCAAATTTGTGACAAAACACATTTAATAATAACATAAGCATTATATCCACAAAGAATCATGCACGAGTTATGAATATAAACCAGTTACAACCTGGTTAAAGAATCATGCACCAGTTATAAACAGGTCAAAGCAAACATCAATTTGCATCAAATACTCCAACAATACTCCCCCTTACTTACTCCTCTCCCTTACACAAAGAATACTATTTATCCACAATCCACATGCCATATCCATATAACAACATATCAAGCATGACAAAATTCTCACTCTTTTTGTCACAATTTGACAAAGGAAGAAACCAATACAAGGACCAGGATGTAAATAAACAAAGAAGAATAAGAAGAGTCATGAGGAATAATTAATCAAGATAGTCAGGAGATTAAATTCATAAGCAAGTAATGTTTAAGCATAATCAACCAACATCAACAAAGTTCAACCAAAGTCAATCTCACAAACTGAAAGAAAGCGAAGTATCATAAGAGTTATTACAAACCACATAAGAAATATTAATCAGATCCCGAAGAGGGAGCATGAATAAATGGATCAATTTGATGTAAACCCATATCAATGCACCTCTTATATTTATGCATATAAGCAAATTGAGAATCCTGGGTTACACGGATCTAAGCCACCTATTCCTCAAGAGTATGCAACCTCTCAACAAAATCAGAAGACTGATAGTCAGGATCACCAGCAGAGTCAGATTCGATCTCATCAAATATATCATCCATGTTAATGTCATTGGTGGCAAATCACCTTCTTCTTCATTCACAGCATCAGCTCCACCAACACTCACATTGACTTAGCCTGCGGCCAATCTCAGATTCATTTTGTTTATATTGGAGTTGTTGAAGATAAGGTGTTGAATGGAAGCTTCCCCAACAGGCATAGGCACTAAGATATGGGAGGCCAACATAGTCGTGAGATATGCGAAAGGTATATCACTATGTCCTAGATGTTGACAGAATTGAATTATACAATGACAAATTAAAGAAGGAAGGCATACCCTGGTTCCAGAAACAATGGAATAAAGAATCCGAACCATGAAAGTGGTGAGTTCGGTTTTGTTACCAGAATAGGGATAAACATTTGAAATAAAGATCCTATGAAGGACTTTGTATCTGGGTAACAAGTACTTTGAAGTAAGCGCATTCCCGGAAGGATTCCATTGTGCATCTATATTGCACAATACTCTAGTAAGCATTCATTTTTCTAATTCAGATGGTTTATCCACTAAAGTGTTAATGGGAATACCTTCATCATTGACAGGTATGTCCATTAAACCAAAAATTAGATGTCGGTCTAATTCAACTGGACCATCTCTAGTGTCAATAATAATTGTTAGATTTTCTGTTGAAAAATCAAGAATACATGCATACATAGCTTGTGCAATGGACCGGTATGCCGGCCCACCCCAACGTAGAATGTTATCCTAACCTACAGATTGGAGGAGAGGAAGGATTTCAAAATGAGCAAGATGTTCAACATGAACAGGTCATTCAACTATTATATTGTGTAACCTAATATCCCGCACATAAGAGGGATCATCTTCAAGTGACTAAAGGTGGCGCTATGTGATAGATGTCGATCTAGATGTTGAAGGACCACGGGAAGTTTTTTTTCTAGCTCTACCTTTCATTTGTATCTAAGAAATCAAGGAACCAAGTAGATGCAAAGGAAGTAGAATGGGTTTTCACAAGATCAGATTTTAGAGAAGAAAACCCCAAAAACCACTTCAAATCAAGAAATAAATCACACCAATGATGAAAAAAGGTGATATGAACTTGAATCTATAAGGAAAATGGAAATAAAGTATTAACCTTGAAGAACTAGGGAGATGGGTTCGACCGGTCGACCTAGGACCCGTTGGAGAAGAAACCCTATTTGAAGAAACAGGGATTTTTCCCCCAAATAAAGCACCAACCTGCGCTACATGACTGGTCGAGTACATGCTCAACTGGTCGTTCCATGACTAGTTGAGTATGTACTCGACTGGTTGTGCACAGCAAAAAATATTCAATTTTCTTGAAATTTAAAAATTTTAATGGATAAAATAGTAAATACATATACAATATGATACAAAAATGCATGAATAATCAATTCAAAATTCAATTTAGAAAACCTACTTTTGTCGAGCGGTTTAGTGAAAATGTGAACAAGTTGAGTCTCGGTCGGAATGTATTCCAAAGAAATTGTTTTTTCTTCCACTAATTCACGGATGTAGTGTTATCTAATGTCAATGTACTTAGTTCATGAATGTTGGATTGGATTTTTAGATATATTAATTGCACTGAAATTATCACAATATAAAACCATAGGGTCCTGTGCAATTTCGTAATCGTTTAACATTCTTTTCATCCACACAAGATGAGTACATGCATTTCCTACTGCAATGTATTCAGTCTCAGCAGTTGAAATCAATATGGAACTCTGTTTCTTACTTTGCCAAGAAACTAAACAGTTCCCAACATAGGAACAACCACCACTGTTTGATTTCCTATCATCAACATTACCAGCCCAATCAACATCAGTGCAACCAGCTAATTGAACACTAGTATCACGTGGATACCAAAGACCCAGATTAGCTGAACTTGTGAGATATTGCATAATCTGCTTAACAACAGTTAAATGTGACTCTTTAGGGTCGGATTAATATCTAACACAAATCCCTACGCTAAATGCAATATTAGGTCGACTCGCAGTTAAATATAGCAAACTGCCTATCATACTGCGATACAATGTAGGATCAACTCTCTTACCTGTAGAGTCCTATGAGAGTTTTAAGGCCGTACTCATAAGAGTATCGAAAATTTTCTCATTCTCAAATCCAAGCTTTTTAACTAAGTTCAGAGCATATTTGGTTTGAGAAATAAATAAGTCATCAGGTTGCTATTGAACTTGCAACCCTAAGAAATAATTCAATTCCTCAACCATGCTCATTTTAAACTTAGATTTCATAAGATTTGCAAACTCAATAGTCATGTTAGCACAAGTAGATCCATAAATAATATCATTAATATAAATTTGCACTATTAAAATGTGATCATTATGTTTCTTTACAAATAATGTCTTATCAATACTTCCCATTATAAAGTTATGACTTAGTAAAAACTTAGTCAATTTTTCATACTATGCCCTGGGAGCTTGTTTTAAACCGTAGAGAGCTTTTTTTAGGCAATAGACATGATCAATATTCTTAGAGTCTTCAAAACCTGTTTGTTGTTCAACATACACTTCTTCATGCAAATCGCCATTCAAGAATGCACTCTTTACATCCATTTGATATATTTTAAACTTTCTAAAGCATGCAATGGATATAAATAGTTTGATTGATTCAAGATGAGCTACTAGGGCAAAGGTCTCATCATAATCTATACCTTCAATTTGAGTGTACCCTTATACAACCAGTCTAGCCTTGTTTCTAATAATATTACCAAGTTCATCAGACTTATTTTTTAAAATTCATTTAGTTCCGATAATGTGTTTATCTTTAGGTCTAGGAACTAAGTACCAAACATTATTTCTTACAAACTGATTAAGCTCTTCTTGCATCGCAATGTACCGCCTCGAAAATCGAGGGTCGAGTAGAAGCTCAACTCCCGAGTTCCAACACATCACTTATGCAACATAAATAATGATGCTTAAATGTTATCCATATGAGTGCATTAAACATGAGTGGGATTATACTAAAAATACATATCATACTCCAAAGATAATTAAGTTAAGCAAGCAGAAGACTGTGCTAGGTATATAATGTATATAAGTGTTTCTCAATCCCTAGGGTATGAATATGTTACCAGGCTGAATATATATATATATATATATATATGTGTGTGTGTGTGTGTGTGTGTGTGTGTGTGTGTGTGTTGATCCAAACTTTATAAAATACAAAAAATGCAAATGTCCAACTAATCCTTATAATACCTGTAATCCCATCGAACAGTACATGGTCTACATAGACCCGCCTAATTACTGAACGTAAGAGAATTCTTCATCCTCATCTATGAAATCCCAATCAGTAGCGTAGACATCGTCGTCACCTACATCTACAATAGAGTCTGGTTGCTGTTTTAAAATACCATCCCAGAGTGGGAGTGAGTGATCAACTCAGTGGTACTATAAGGCAAAGGTTAACATGTTATCAATTCAGTCAAGGAGTAATGATAAAGCAATACAACAATCATGTCCTAAGTACTCTTGTTAATGTAGAAATGGTATGCTGTAATGATGCATGCCCTCTCCTCCACTTCCTCAACGACTTCATCTTACAGTCCCGTATGGCAAACTCACTAAACGTGTGCCTTCCTCGCCAAAGCACATGCAATGCGGTGCATGGTCATGTTAGCAAAGTTCTTAATTAGGCTTATTCATACAGTAGATTCGAAAAGCTACGGTACCTCCCTTTATATCATTTACCCTAATGATGATCCATTTAGGGTCGTCACTCCTAGTTAATCACATACGATAGGCAAGTTATAGGACAACATCACCCTTAATTTAAAAGCAGTGGATAGGCAAGTTCAGGTCGCTACGGGAGGCTCGTCATCTCAACGTAGGCCTAGTTTATACTCGAG
This sequence comes from Magnolia changhungtana, assembly GCA_030180095.1. Lineage (NCBI taxonomy): Eukaryota > Viridiplantae > Streptophyta > Magnoliopsida > Magnoliales > Magnoliaceae > Magnolia > Magnolia changhungtana. Next base: position 1,570,703 of record JASAUF010000473.1, on the reverse strand, counting down.
GTTACTACGGAAAGGCTCGTCACCTTAGCGTAAGCCGATAGCTCGAATACAATGTCCCATACCACCATATTCAGCTCACGAGTTTGGGTTGCTCACTAGACACTATGGGGAGACTCGTCACCCCAGCGTAGGTCTATAGCTCGACCACGGTGTCCCATACTACCATGCCCAACTCATGAGTATTAGCAGATCGTTGTACCATGGTTGAAACAGGTTTTACATTGGTAAGTGGTACCTTAGATTTAAGTAGTAGCGTCTGTACATGGTAAACACACAATGGGCCAATCTGGTTATTTGACATGTTCGATTAGTATGAATGCATGCTGAATTAATCGACATGGAGCGCGAAAGCACTCCATATGGCCTAACCATTGTCGACAATCATCATATGACTCGGATTCATCGAACGTATCCAATGTGGCGAATCTAGTTCGACCACTCAAATGGGATCCATTACCGATTGCCTGGACTACGTAATAGTCCCAATCGCATTCAATTGCAATAGGTAATCATATGTGATAGTCATAACAACATTTAACAAACAATCCAAATACAATAATCATTTGAACATTTTATCAAACACATAAAGCATGCTACTATACATAGGCATTTTTATACATAAATCACGTGTGTGAAATTAAGGTTACATGAAAGAATTTATACACATAGACAAGGTAGTTGAGAATCCTATCTCAACACCCTTAATAATTTTAATTCAACAAACAATTACTCTTTCAGACATTTTATCAAATACTTAGCCTACACATTACTACATATATGCCCTAACTTAGTTATAGCATATATTATAGCAAATCCTTTCGTAAAGGAGTTGTCATACATACAACAAACATATATTCTAGATTAATAGTCATGTCAAGTACAAATCATGATAATAATTTCATTCAAACATTTCAATGAACACATGGAATGCATTATATATTCACATAGTTCACACACTTGTATATCTATCGAATACATCGTAACTAAGATCATATGGTGGGAAACAAGTCAGTCATAAATCATTACTGACATTGAAAGCCTTGAAAACCATAACCTAAACATTTATAATCTGCACCTTTCGTCGGTTTGCTCATTTCGAACTCGGTTCGTATCCTATGTTCCCAAATATGGAACAACTGATACCTAAACATTGAAATAAGTTAGCTATTTCACTGATTCTTCTATTTGAATTCCTAAAATGAGATTAGGGTTAGGATTTCTTACCCAAATTGAAGCTAGAATCGACGGTGTAGAGACGGTGGGGTGGTGATTCGATACGTAGAGTCGTGGGAGTGAATCTCAGCAATGATCTCCCTATCTCACTCTCTTCTCCTCACTCTTTCCTCCTATTTTCTCTCTGCTCTCTCCTACGGTTAGAGAAATTTGTATGGAATGAGAGGGGTGGGTTAAGGGTCTTATATAGGCTCAGAAGTGGTGCAAATGGCCCCAGGGCCATGGTATACTTAGGTTATAGCCAAAGGGTGTCTATTTTGGGCAAACGGAGCTCATCTGGAGGTCGTTACTCACGTCATAGAGTAAGTTCCCTGGTAATGGATCTAGGCCAGGATATGATTTCGGTTCGATCGGATTTGTGGATCGACCGTGGAGGACCTATTTCAGTTCAACGGTCATCGTCACTCGATCAGGGCTACAAGTATACATATATGAGTAGAGAAATTTTCCTGATCCAAGGGTATAGTTTAGTCAGAAACTGATGGTTTGAAACCTTAAATTTGGCCTACAAGCGAACGACCCAATTCACTTAAATTTGATCTCATTTTCTGAAGATATTCGCGTTTCTCACACACTTTTACTCAGGGCTCTAGTTATGCGTTTCTGGGTACTATTCAGGCTCGATTCCCGCGATGGTTGTCAAGCCCAGTAAGGCAGTCATAACCGTATAGTTTCGTGGTAGTCAGACTTTCGCGGTAGTAAGACAGTCATACAGAGTTTTAATGTGCTCCTGAGAGCAACTGGGTTTTGAGATTGCTCCCAGGTTTTCAGGTAATGTTGGGTTAGCGATTCTAATGGTTTTGGGTCTTGCAGTTCATATAGATAGTGGTCCAAGCTAATTTCACTGATTATTTAGTTTAGTACTTAATTAATTTTTGTCTAATTTCCACATAATTTGATCCTTGGTGATTTCTGCCTAAGGTGGTACTCGGGTCTTTGTACGGATTTTTCCAAGATGTTACACGCAACTATCCAGTTTTCGTGAGTAAGAGCTTCTTTTATGTTAGCCGATTCTATCTGAGATGTAAGACACACGTAATTACATATATCTTCTAGTTGTCTACGAGTGCGCACACTAGTGAGAGGGTTTCCAAGAATCTGATTAGTTGGATGATCTTTTATAGTTCTCAGTTCAGAGTTATTTTTTGGTTTATCAATTAGAAGTACTTCATCATTATCTGAACTTGAGATAGGTGTATTCAAGTGATCGTCTATAACCACATTAATGGATTCTTGAATTACACCGGTCCTCTTATTAAGAACCCGATATGCTCTACTATTCAGAGCATACCCTGAAAATATCCCTTCATCACTTTTGGTGTCAAACTTTTCCAGATTTTCTTGGTCACGTAAAATATAGTACTTGCTGCCGAAAACTCGAAAGTATTTAATGATAGGCTTCTTATCAAACCACATTTCATAAGCCGTTTTACCATTTGATTTTCTAGTATAGATGCCGTTAATTATATAACATGTAGTATTTACGGCTTCAGCCCAGAGATTTTTAGGGAGCTTCATACTATTTAACATTACATTTGTTATTTCTTAAAGTACTCTATTTTTCAGTTTGGATACGTCTAAGTGCCCTTTTAACTTCATCGAGAGTTTCTGATTTGTGTCTTAAGAAGACAACCCAAGTATATCTGGTAAAGTCATCAACAATTACCAGTATGTACTTCTTGCCACCTTGACTCTCCATTCTAGTTGGTCCAACAAGATTCATATGGAGGAGTTCGAGTGGTTTAGATGTGGCGTTGGAGTCCACCTTTTTGTGATAACTACTAGTTTGTCTGCCAATCTGGCATTCGCCACATATTTTGTTAATTTTCAGTATTTTGGGTAAGCCTCTTACTAACTCACTTTTGCTAAATCTATATAAGTTGCGGTAATGTACATGTCCAAGGCGTTTATGTCATAACTCAGTCTCATCGGTATGGACCATGTAACACAATAGATTAGATGAGCTAGAATCACTTACAATATAGTAGTTTTCAGAAGATCTATGACCAGTTAATATTACATAACCGCTTTTATTTAAAATTTCGCACCCTAAGTGAGTGAATTTTACACTATGATTTTTATCGCATATTTGAGAAATGCTTAATAAGTTGTGTTTTAAGCCTTCTACATATAAAACATTCTCAAATAAAGGGAGGTTAAAAAGTTGAACTGTACCTTAGCCAATAATCCTGCAGTTGTTACCATCACCAAATGTGACTGAACCATTAGTCATGTCTTTAAGACTGGCGAACAGTCCTTTGTCACCAGTCATGTGTCTAGAGCATCCACTGTTTAGGTGCCACTTTGAATGGCTTGAAGCTTTGAAAGCAGTGTGGGCATCCAAGCATGTAACCATAAGAACCCATTTCATTACAGTTTTGGGTTTAGGAGTATAGTTGGTCTTCTTATGATTGTAGTTGATATAAGACCAACCCATTGAATTAGATTTTAAGAGCTCCTTAAGTAAATCAACAATTTTCTTAGCTAAAGGATTATGATTCTGATTTTTATAGTTGATATGGTTACTTCTAGGTTTTAAAGTTTGAAAAGACTTAGCATTTTTAAAATGATTTTGATTCAGGCTTTCCCCTTTTGAGTTTGATGACTCCCCTTTCACAAATTTAGGTGGAGTATTCTTATGCTTAGGAGTACTTTTGTTGTAGCCCAGTTCAGATCGATCGCCACATTTTCTAAATCTGGATAAAAGTTTTTCTGACATAGGATCTCCTTGGGTATACCTCCATGTGTCCTTTAAACTCAAAAGTGAAGAGACTTCAAGTTTTAGTTTTTCATATTTAGGTTTTAGATTTTCAGTAAGGGAAGTTTTAAAATCTAAATCGCATTTAGTTTTTTCAAAACAATCTGAAATGTAGGATTTTTCTAAAATAAGAGTATCATAATTTTCTTTAAGTTTCAAAAACTTTTCTTTTTGAAGTTTTAGTTTTACCGCAATTTTACAACTTTCCTTATATAGGACATTGTAAGCATCTTGAAGATCTTCTTCATTTTCATGATCGCTATTCAGATTTTCTTCACTAGTTGAATCATCATTATCTTTAAAAGTGAACTTGGCTATAGTCATAAGGGCTTTGACTTCATTACCCGACTTGGTTTCAGAATCTTCTAACTCATAAGAGGCTTCAGAGCAGAAAGATTCATTCCAAGCATAGAACATTCCCTTCCTTTTAGGCTTGTCCTTTTTAGGACACTTGTTTGCTAAATGTCCATAATCATGGCAGTTGTAACATTGACTATCTTTTAAAAATTTTCAAGTTTTAGATTTAGATCTTTTCTTATCATTAGATTTTTGAAAATCAACTCTTTTTTTACTTTTGAAAATCTTATAAAACTTTTTAGCTAAAAGGGCCATATCATCTTCAGAATTTTTAAAATCAGAATTACTACAATTTTCTTGAGAAATACTTTTAGAAGATTTAAGGGCGATTGATTTACCTTTAGGAGCATTAAAGGTTAACTCATAACTCTGTAATGAGCCAACTAATTCTTCTACCCTCATATTATCCGTATCACGAAGTTCCTAGATCGCAGTCACCTTTGAATTGAACCGTTCAGGTAGTCAGCATAGTATCTTTGCATACACTTTACTTTCTGGGATTTTATCACCGAGACCCCACATAGAGTTAACAATGTCATTTAATCTAATATAAAAGTCCATGAAAATTTCACTTTCTTCCATACGTATTTCCTCAAATTTGGTTGTGAGGATTTGGACTTTAGATTTTTTGACAATTGTTGTTCGCTCGTGTGTCATTTCTAAAATATCCCAGGCTTGCTTTGCAATATCACAGGATATAATTCTTTTGAATTCATCCGGTGATAGTGCGCAAGTGATTACATTTAGTGCTTTTGCATTGACACTACTCTCACTTTTCTAAAGAGTGGTCCAAGAGAAATAAGGTGTAATTCTTATAGATTTAGATCCATCGATACCAATTACTTCAGTGGTAGGAGGGGTCCAATCAATCACTGTGGCTTGCCACACGCTCTCACCCATGAATTTTAAGAAAATTCTCATCCTGGCTTTCCAATAGGCATAATTGGAGCCATCAAATGGTGGGGGCCTAGTGAATGAAAGACTATCAAAATTTGACATCTTAAATAGCTCAGATTGATTAGCTCAGGTGTAACGCCCCGAATTTTTGCCAACCTGGGATTAGACGTCCTTAGGCAATGGGTCGATCCTAATACTTCATTAACTTGTCAGAACTGAATCCCAAAGTCTAAAGCCGCCTTTGAACCCATTTCCTTCACAAATCTCACCCTTCACCACCTTGATCTTCCAATTTTTCTAAGAACTTTTACCCTTGACACTATCTTAAACTAGTTAAGTATCATAACTTGGATCACCTCATATACAAACTCCAAAGGCCTGAGTACCACCTCGACCAGAAATCACTTAGGACTAAATCCTTTAGAAATTTGACAAAGTGAACTAGGTGCTAAACTAGATTAGCCATGAAATCCATTTGAATCGCTTTAAATACGATCCGCAAGACCCAAAACTTGCATAATCATTGACGCTAGGTTATCCTAAAATCTAGGATCAATCTCATTACCCTACCGCTCTCCTGAGCATCTCAAAATTTCAGATTCGATCCGGACCGCACATCGGAGTCCGAACAATACGAAGTTAAGGACTTAGGACCGCCTCGGGCTTGACTATCATCTCAAAAATCGAGTCCACCGATGTCCCACGGCCATTCGTTTGGATCCTGGAGCGAGGGTGTGTGAAAAACACTATTCCCATTCCAAAATAAATATCCGGAATAGTGATCTGCACCATTCGCTTGCGCATCGGATAAGCAACCGACCGTCGAATCGGACCAAATTACACCCTCGGATCGGAAAAATTTCAGAACATTTACATGTGCTTGGAATTTCGGATCGTGGCCCACCGACCGTTGAACTGAAAGTGGTCCGCCACGTGCGATCTGGGAATCCGATCGAGTCGAAAACGTAATCCCACATTGATCCATGTGTGGTAAGCTTAAGTCTGACGTTTGGCTCAAGGAGGGCCACCAGAACCTCTCTTTTGAGCTGGAAAAGTGACGAAATACCTATATTAGCGGTAAGCCTTGAACAGAGTCTATTTCGGTGAGTTTTGAGACTATATAAGGACCTTAAACCCTCTCCCATTCCAGCCATACGAATTTGGATTTGAGAGAGGGAAAAGAGAGAGAAAGTGAGGGAGATGTGGGAGGAACTCCCTGCCGTACTTCCCTGCCGCTCCACGGGCTGCACCGCCTCCTTCCAGACGCTTTCCCGGCGATACCGACTCTATTTTAAGGTAATAAACCCTAACCCTAACCTGTTTGGGGGATTAGACAGTTGTAGGTTAGGAAATAGCTAACCTATTTCATTCTCTAGGTTGCCAAACTCCCGTATACGGAAGCTTAGCGAACCTATCAACTCCAGTTATTCTACGACTAAAGGTGCGGACTTTAGGTGTATAGGTTATGGTTTTCAACGCTTTCAATGTCAGATAATGATAGATTCATGATCTGCATGCAATTGCACATGTACAAAGTGCTTTCCGTTTTCAGTTTCGATTAGAATTGTAGAATTTGGAATTTCACATACTCTAGGTATTCGTATAAAATACCGTATACGTATTTTTTATGGAAATGTGTTTGACATGTTTATTTGTCGTATGGATATATGACGTATGGATAAAATACTTATTTGGCGAAAGGATTCGCCTAAATACATGTTTACTAATAAACACTATGTATGTAGAAATACGGTATTGTAAGAAGTACCGTATACATGTATATTTTAGCGATGTGTTTGTCATGATTAATCGTCATATAAATATATTATGTGCGTATAAAATAATTGCTTGGCGAAGGGAATCGCCGTAATACATGTTTGCTTGTATACAGTATGTATGTTGAAAATGCGTATTCTAGAAAATACTGTATATGTATAAATTTTGGAGATGTATTTATCATGATTATTTGCTGTAGTAATATATTATACATGGATAAAATACTCACTTGGCTAAAGGATAGCCCTAATACATGTTTTGCTAACATACACCATGTATGTTGTATTAGTGTATTCTAAGTGTTTGTGAAAATGACTGAATGAGTATAGAATCCTCATTCGTGCTCGCCATGACTAATTGTCATGGATTCATGATTGTTGTATTGGCGATACCCTTTTGACGAAAGGATTTGCCCTAAATCACGCCACGGCCAATAGACACCATATATGCTAAAATGTGTGGCCCAAGTGTTTGTGGAAATGACTAAATGAATATGGAACTTGATTCTCGCTTGCCATGACTATCCGTCGTGGGTGTACGCGTGTTATGATTGGGGCAACTCCCTAGTGAAAGGATTTGGCCTAATGCCTATGTGATCGACATATGTCATGTATGTTGATGCATGTTTGTTTTAGTGTTTCTTAAAATGTCTGAATGAGTAGTAGTTAGCAAATTGTAATGTATAAGGGTGTTGAGATATGATTCTCAACCTCTTTTAACTATGTGTATGATCTCCTTGGATTATTGTGTGATTAGGAATTGAACATGTATAAACTCATGCTTGTGTTGTGATTCATAACATGCTCAACTGCTTTATGATTATAACTATGTAATGCATATGTTTAAATTTATATTTACGTTGTATGATCCGTCATGGGTGATGGGGAGCGAGCAACGAGTGCGTGCAATGTACCACAGCAACCCTAAACGGAAAATACCATACCTTGATTGTATGAGTGGAATCTTGATCCATTATCGCTTTATTTATCTACAAATTGATTGTGTTTGGGGCTATGATTATGGCCCGTCCGCAATCGGTAGAACGGGTTGAATTCGTGGTGAGATTCATTTGCCACGTGAGATGTGTTCGACGAACTTGTGTCGTGCATTGCTGTTGGCGATAGTGGTTAGGACACACGAAGTTGTTTATGCACTTCATGTCGTGCACTCAACTTGGTGCGATCGTGCTAGTCGAGCTCGTCAAGTAACCCGATTTGTCTTATGCATGTTCACCATGTTTGGTCGCTACGCTTGAACCTAGGGTACCAAACTTACCAGTGACACCCCCTTTTAACCATGGTACCTTGATCCGCTAAGACGCATGAGCCGGGCATGGTGGTATGGGACACCGTGGTCGAGCTGTCGGCCTACGCTGGGGCCATGTGCCTCCCCGTAGTGACCATTGCGCAACCAAACTCGTGAGCCGAATACGGTGGTATGGGACACTGTATTCGAGCTGTCGATACTTACGGCGAGAGCCGAGTACGGTGAGACCTGTGCTCGTGCTGACGGGCGACGAGTCCTCCGTAGTATCTTCGAGTATACTCCAAGGGTCTGTGATTGGCGACGAGTCTTTCACAGCAACTAGAGTATGAGTTGAGCCGAGTACGGTGAGACCTGTACTCGAGCTGACGGCTAGTGATTGAGCCGAGTACGGTGAGACCTGTACTCGAGCTGACGGCCAGCAATTGAGCCGCATACGGTGAGATCTGTATCCGCGCTGACGGGTGACGAGCCCTTTGCGATGCCTTCACTATGCTTCTCAAACCATAATATCGTATGAGATTAACTAGGATTGACGACCCTAGAATGGATCATGTTTGGGAATGATACAAGGGAGGTACCTTAGTTTCCCAATATTGCTGTTTGAAATGGACTAATAATAACTTGGTAATCATGAGCATCATCGCACCGCATGTGCTTTGTAGATGTGGCGCACTGAGGGAGTAAGCATTCGCGAACGTAAGATGATGTCGCTTGAGGGTGGTTTGGCAAGGGCATACAGCATCATGTCATTTCATTTTCGCACTTAACAAGAGTAGTTAGAAATGTTTGATTTGTACTGCTTTATCATTACTGCTTGGTTGAATTGATAACATGTTAACCTATGCTTTACTGTTCCACTGAGTTGATCACTCACTCCCACGTTACGGGATGGTGTTTGCAACACCAACCAGATTTGTTGAGTTTCGTGTGATGGCGATGCTTGTGAAGCGAGCCGGACTACTTTCTGATGATGATAGGAGGAGTTCTCCTATCTCAGTATCTCTCTCGGCAGTCAATGAAGACCTGATATTGTATTGACGGGGCTATGGTACATGGGATAGGAGGCATTACACTTCCTCACATTTGGTACATTTTAGAACCGCACTTGCATTTATTTAACCCGGTAATGTTATCACACTCGAGACTCATCATAAGTTATATATTTTATCTATCTATCACAGTCTTCCGCTTGCAAATTTAACTGTCTCTAGAGTATGATATACTGTTTTGGCTTAATCTCACTCATGTTCAATGCACGAATACAGTCAACATTCAATCATCATTCATTTTGTTGCATAAGTGATGTTCTGGAACTCGGGAGTTGAGTTTATGTTCGACCCCCGATTTTCAGGGCATTACAAGATGGTATCAAAACATGATTTGGTTTAAACCGGACCTGGGTTATGGTCACACGACGCACACTGACGCACTCTGACTTAGGGGGAGCGACGGAACGTAGAAACAGTCTTAGGTTCTCTAATATCACTAAATAACACAATGGGTTGAGATCAACCGTAGAGATTGGACCCGTAGGCCTCAATGATTACACGAAACGATCTCGAATCACCTCTAGGCCGTCAGTCGACGGGTTTGAGTCGTTCCCTAGAAACGAATACCCTTGGTCGCACGGGTCGACCTTAAAACATTCCTAGGCCGTCTATAGATGATTCTAGATTTCAATCCACCTCACCCCAACTGTTGAAATGTTAACTACTCCGAATCCTCAGAGCTCCTCTGGACTCCTTACAGAGACTTCTCGAGTCTACGAGAAAAGAAAGAAGAAAGTGGAAATAAATTCTAATAAATTCGAAATTGATTAATGAATGACTGAAAACAAAAAAAAAAAAAAAATGAGTTCACAACCCTTTAAATAGGAATACCAAGTAATGGGAAAGAAATCAGAAACAAACTACAACTAGAACTCCTAGAAGTCGCGACTTACTATAAGGTCGTGATGTCTACTAGTGTGCAGGGTTCTCAGCCAAAAATAATAAGTGTCCTATTTGGCTTCACCAAACCGTTCTCCTAATTATTCTAAGCCCTTTACACGATGAGTGCAACTCCTAAAACCCAACTGATGAAGGGTAATTAAACTAAAACTACTATTTTTAGCAAAATGAAATTGAAACGGGGAAATGACCGTCAATCGGAGGGTTTTCTCGCAATTTCGGGCTGCGCAACTCGGCATAGTGGGGTTGGTTGGCTTCATTAGCTCGTCCTACCCCAAATTCATATATTTTACGTCAGATAACTCATTCCGGATTGCAAGATATGTCCTGTTTGCCCGAAACTACCTGAAATAGAGCGAATCGGAGTCGGGGGCCTCCCCACTTAAATCCGATGGGACCCAGGGTCGAACCAGGGTGCATTTGGCACCTTGGGACCATGGAGAACATGGCCCTACCACGGCGGTGCGGTTCCGGCCAAGGTGGACCGCGGCGGCCTGGCGATCCGGCGGTGGACCGCGGTCCCATGGGCCCACTGGTGTGGGGCCAAGGGCCGGGGTTGGTCGGCCCGACCTCCCCTACCCCTTGGCACGTGCGGTTTTGGCTGGGGTTTGGGATTTTAGGTCCGGAGCCCCCTCTCTCTCAAACGCCCCTCCAATCTCTCTTTTCCTCCTATTCTTGCTGTTTTCTCTTCAAATCGCCACTCCAATCGTCTCATTTCCCATTTTCAGTCATCACCCACTCCCTTCCATCGTTCACAGTAACACCTACCCTCTACCCTTTCCGTTTCCTTTCATTTGGGCTTTTACATGCCCCATTTGGAGCTCGAAAACGTACATACCTCTCAACCCATCCATTTCTCCCTTTTTTTTTCCTCCTTCAATCCCTGTCCGTTGGGGCCTTTACAATCTTTGTTGAGGTTCAAACTCATGGAGGAACAAACCTCCAGCCCTATCTCTCTCTCTCCATCACTTTTCATTCGCTTTTCCTTGGCTCTATCGGAGCTTAGTTCGGCCACCTTCGCGGATGTCTAGCTATCCACACTATTGTTTGAAGGTTGCATGAGTTATCGTCTTTCGATGTTTATGCTTTCATGATCAATGGGTGTAGTAGTTAGTGCGATGTTCTAGATGTGTGAGGACGTTTAGGGCCCGTTCGACCAACTGCATTAGGTGAGTTTCAGGTGGATAGAATTGTATAAGTAATAATAAATGTACGTGTAGGGTATGGTTCCTAGATTGGTGTATCCCATGTTTTCCAATACCATGCTTGGAGTGTGTGCAACTAAAAGTAAATTCTGAGATTTCCTTTCAAATAACACTTAGAAATTCTGATTCCTGGGATTTGGAAATCCCATCTCATGCTTTCCCACACGAGGCTCATTTTCCAAAGCCTATACCATTAATTTTAATCCCCTCCCACCCTCCTACCAACCATGTCACTCCCAATCCCGAGGTAGGATTAGTAATGCAATCCCATTTAGTACAACTTAAGACCACTGGCCAAATAGTGTTGAAATGATAAAGTCCCTTGATACACATTAACCCACCACACTCTGACAGATTAAGCCTTTATAGTAAAGGGTTGTTTGACAAATGGGCCCATAGAGTTTGGACCTAGAGCAGTGCTTCGACAGACCTGACAGTATAGGAAATCCAACCAATTAAGAACGTGAACTCTAGAACCCCCTTTGTGGTTGGTTTGAGCATGTGTGACATGCTCGGGCGTAGTTAAATTCGACTTTAGGCAACTCAATTCCAATTAGACAACTTTGACCTTAAGTAATAAAACCATTCCTTGTATTAAAAATGAAGTGAAATCATCTAGCGTATAAGCATAGACTTTGGACTCACCTATGGATTCCCGCTACTCCTAAATTAAGACTAGACTACTGGTTAGGCTAAGGAAAGTAAAAGACTAATTAATTATGTTAAGCCAATTGAATAATAGACTTAGTTGTTCGGCTTAACCGACTCAGACCCACTACACAATTTTCTTTCCGTGTTGGCCCAACCATTTACAACTAAAAGTTTATAATTTTGCCCTTGACAAGTGTTAGGAGTATATAGCTGATAGAGACTGTCTTTTAGGCCTAAGGAATTGCCCAAATGGGCAACAGACAGTTAGGAATTAGGTCTCAAATCGCATGCCACGTCGGCATACATATTGTGCTTATGAACGTAGAAAGATAGCCTGCCTGTTAAGCCAGACATCATTAAATAGGATAAGTCTGGACCGCGACAAAAACCCCTTGGTAGAATTAGGCATCTTGCCTCACACTCACACCTGCCCCTGACATCAACCACATTACCCATCATTTTTAGCTCCTCTCGATCCCCATAGGTATCAATGTCATTGTACACATCGTCGATGAAAGGCAGACCAATGTATTTCCCATTTCATGTCAAGGATTTACACCTTGTTCCGACATACAGATCAGGGCATAGCTCTTGAGCCTTGAGGGTGAAACTAAAATTTTAAGGGGGGTAGAACATTATGAGCCCAATCTAGTTAGGTCACCTGTTACGCCTCTTTGATCTGGGTGGCGCAGCGGAAACGCGGTGGACCCTACCCCACTGGCCCAGGATCGAAACGGTGCTCGTTGAATACGAACATTATAGAAGCCCTAGTCTGCCCTAGTAAGATTTGATTCACCATTTCCTTGGACATAGATAATAATGAGGACTCTCTTAGACTAAGACCTAAAGGGCAACCTTAGAATAAACAATTTGAACCTTTCAATGATGGACATTCCCTACGTTTTTAGAGTGATCGGTCTACGGAGTTACTGAAATATACAACTGCGAAACATTCGCGGCTTGACCCAATTCTTAATCCTGGGCGACAATGGACTCACTGTTTTGACTGAGCAGAAGACCAGGATTCACCAGGGCTAGGAGGGGATACGACGAGCCTTCTACCCTAGTCAGGTAGATGATCGATGTATCGGGATCAAGCCTACTATAACCGTCTCTCCGTGCTGGTCAAACAATGAAAACAGCTATCTTACTCTAAATAATTGGGGATTGTCGTCGAGACTCCAGATAGGTAAAGAAATAAATTAATTGTAGCAAACCTTCCGGGTATGAGAAATGGATAAAGAAATAAATTTTAAGGGGGGTAGACTAAAATGAACCAACTAGTACATACCCTACCATGCATAGAAACTTGGAACCAATAAGTCTTAGGCAAATGAAATAATAGAAATCTTCCCTTATTACCCTTAGCCAATTTCGGGGACGAAATTTTGTTTTAAGGGGGGTAGATTGTAATGCCTCGGATTTTTGCCAACCTGGGATTAGACGTCCTTAGGCAATGGGTCGATCCTAATACTTCATTAACTTGTCAGAACTGAATCCCAAAGTCTAAAGCCGCCTTTGAACCCATTTCCTTCACAAATCTCACCCTTCACCACCTTGATCTTCCAATTTTTCTAAGAACTTTTACCCTAGACACTATCTTAAACTAGTTAAGTATCATAACTTGGATCACCTCATATACAAACTCCAAAGGCCTGAGTACCACCTCGACCAGAAATCACTTAGGACTAAATCCTTTAGAAATTTGACAAAGTGAACTAGGTGCTAAACTAGATTAGCCATGAAATCCATTTGAATCGCTTTAAATACGATCTGCAAGACCCAAAACTTGCAGAATCATTGACGCTAGGTTATCCTAAAATCTAGGATCAATCTCATTACCCGGCTGCTCTCGGGAGCATCTCAAAATTTCGTATCTGATCTGGACCGCACATCGGAGTCCGAACAATACGAAGTTAAGGACTTAGGACCGCCTCGCTGGGCTTGACTATCATCTCAAAAATCAGTCCACCGATGTCCCACGACCATTCGTTTGGATCCTGAGCGAGGGTGTGTGAAAAACACTATTCCCATTCCAAAATAAATATCCGGAATAGTGATCTGCACCATTCGCTTGCGCATCGGTGATTAAGCAACCAGGCACCGTCGAATCGACCAAATTACACCCTCGGATCGGAAAAATTTCGGAACATTTACATGTGCTTGGAATTTCGGATCGTGGCCCACTGACCGTTGAACTGAAAGTGGTCCGCCACGTGCGATCCGGGAATCCGATCGAGTCGAAAACGTAATCCCACATTGATCCATGTGTGGTAAGCTTAAGTCTGACGTTTGGCTCAAAGAGGGCCACCAGAACCTCTCTTTTGAGCTGGAAAAGTGACGAAATACCTATATTAGCAATAACCCTTGAACAGAGTCTATTTCGGTGAGTTTTGAGACTATATAAGGACCTTAAACCCTCTCCCATTCCAGCCATACGAATTTGGATTTGAGAGAGGGAAAAGAGAGAGAAAGTGAGGGAGATGTGGGAGGAACTCCCTGTTGTACTTCCCTGCCGCTCCACGGGCTGCACCGCCTCCTTCCAGACGCTTTCCGGCGATACCGACTTTGTTTTAAGGTAATAAACCCTAACCCTAACCTGTTTGGGGGATTAGACAGTTGTAGGTTAGGAAATAGCTAACCTATTTCATTCTCTAGGTTGCCAAACTCCCGTATACGGAAGTTTAGCGAACCTATCAACTCCGTTACGATTCTACGACTAAAGGTGCGGACTTTAGGTGTATAGGTTATGGTTTTCAACGCTTTCAATGTCAGATAATAATAGATTCATGATCTGCATGCAATTGCACATGTACAAAGTGCTTTCCGTTTTCAGTTTCGATTAGAATTGTAGAATTTGGAATTTCACATACTCTAGGTATTCGTATAAAATACCGTATATGTATTTTTTATGGAAATGTGTTTGACATGTTTATTTGTCGTATGGATATATGACGTATGGATAAAATACTTATTTGGCGAAAGGATTCGCCTAATTACATGTTTACTAATAAACACTATGTATGTAGAAATACGGTATTGTAAGAAGTACCGTATGCATGTATATTTTAGCGATGTGTTTGTCATGATTAATCGTCGTATAAATATATTATGTGCGTATAAAATAATTGCTTAGCGAAGGGAATCGCCGTAATACATGTTTGCTTGTATACAGTATGTATGTTGAAAATGCGTATTCTAGAAAATACTGTATACGTATAAATTTTGGAGATGTATTTATCATGATTATTTGCTGTAGTAATATATTATACATGGATAAAATACTCACTTGGCTAAAGGATAGCCCTAATACATGTTTTGGTAACATACACCATGTATGTTGTATTAGTGTATTCTAAGTGTTTGTGAAAATAACTGAATGAGTATAGAATCCTCATTCGTGCTCGCCATGACTAATTGTCATGGATTCATGATTGTTGTATTGGCGATACCCTTTTGACGAAAGGATTTGCCCTAAATCATGCCACGGCCAATAGACACCATATATGCTAAAATGTGTGGCCCAAGTGTTTGTGGAAATGACCGAATGAATATGGAACTTGGATTCCTGCTTGCCATGACTATCCGTCGTGCGTGTACGCGTGTTATGATTGGGGCAACTCCCTAGTGAAAGGATTTGGCCTAATGCCTATGTGATCGACATATGTCATGTATGTTAATGCATGTTTGTTTTAGTGTTTCTTGAAATGTCTGAATGAGTAGTAGTTAGTAAATTGTAACGTATAAGGGTGTTGAGATATGATTCTCAGCCTCTTTTAACTATGTGTATGATCTCCTTCGATTATTGTGTGATTATGAATTGAACATGTATAAACTCATGCTTGTGTTGTGATTCATAACATGCTCAACTGCTTTATGATTTTAACTATGTAATGCATATGTTTAAATTTATATTTACATTGTATGATCCGTCATGGGTGATAGGGGAGCGGCGCAACGAGTGCGTCAATGTACCACAGCGACCCTAAACGGAAAATACCATACCTTGATTGTATGAGTGGAATCTTGATCCATTACTGCTTTATTTATCTACAATTGATTGTGTTTGGGGCTATGATTATGGCCCAGGCAATCGGTAACGGGATTGAATTCGTGGCTGAGATTCATTTGCCACGTGGGATGTGTTCGACGAACTTGTGTCGTGCGTTGCCTGTCGGCAGTGGCTAGCCACACGAAGTTGTTTATGCACTTCATGTCGTGTAGCTCAACGGCGATCGTGCTCGAGTCGAGCTCGTCAAGTAACCCGATTTGCCTTATGCATGTTCACCTGTTTGGGCTCTTCGCTTGAACCTAGGGTACCAAACTTACCAGTGACACCCCCATTCAACCATGGTACCTTGATCCGCTAAGACGCATGAGCCGGGTATAGTGGTATGGGACACCGTGGTCAAGCTATCGGCCTACGCTGGGGCCATTGCCTCCCGGTAGTGACCATTGCGCATCCAAACTCGTGAGCCGAATACGGTGGTATGGGACACTGTATTCGAGCTGTCGATACTTACGGCGAGAGCCGAGTACGGTGAGACCTATGCTCGTGCTGACGGGCGACGAGTCCTCCGTAGTATCTTCGAGTATATTCCAAGGGTCTGTGATTGGCGACGAGTCTTTCACAGCAACTAGAGTATGAGTTGAGCCGAGTACGGTGAGACCTGTACTCGAGCTGACGGCTAGTGATTGAGCCGAGTACGGTGAGACCATGTACTCAGCCGACGGCCAAGAATTGAGCCGCATACGGTGAGATCTCGTATCCGCGCCGACGGGTGACGAGCCCTTTGCGATGCCTTCACTATGCTTCTCAAACCATAATATCGTATGAGATTAACTAGGATTGACGACCCTAGAATGGATCATGTTTGGGAATGATACAAGGAGGTACCTTAGTTTCCCAATATTCTTTGTTTGAAATGGACTAATAATAACTTGGTAATCATGAGCATCATCGCACCGCATGTGCTTTGTAGATGTGGCGCACTGAGGGAGTAAGCATTCGCGAACGTAAGATGATGTCGCTTGAGGGTGGTTTGGCAAGGGCATACAGCATCATGTCATTTCATTTTCGCACTTAACAAGAGTAGTTAGAAATGTTTGATTTGTACTGCTTGGTTGAATTGATAACATGTTAACCTATGCTTTATTGTTCCCGAGTTGATCACTCACTCCCACGTTACGGGACGGTGTTTGCAACACCAACCAGATTTGTTGAGTTTCAGGTGATGGCGATGCTTGTGAAGCAGAGCCGGACTACTTCTGTGATGATAGGAGGAGTTCTCCTATCTGTATCTCTCTGGCAGGTCAATGAAGACCTGATATTGTATTGACGGGGCTATGGTACATGGGATAGGAGGCATTACACTTCCTCACATTTGGTACATTTTAGAACTGCACTTGCATTTATTTAACCTAGTAATGTTATCACACTCGGAGACTCATCATAAGTTATATATTTTATCTATCTATCACAGTCTTCCGCTTGCAAATTTAACTTGTCTCTGGAGTATGATATCTTTGTTTTGGCTTAATCTCACTCATGTTCAATGCACGAATACACCAACATTCAATCATCATTCATTTTGTTGCATAAGTGATGTTCTGGAACTCGGGAGTTGAGTTTATGTTCGACCCCCGATTTTCAGGGCGTTACATCAGGAAATTAATCCAAAAGAAATAGTAATTTAAAACGAGCTATTAGGCTTATATACCACTTGAAAAGCATTAAGTGATTTGAAATTTAAATATTAAACGGCAATAAACAATTCCAAAATGGTTTAAAGACAACCTCAAATGTACGAGTATTGAGAGGTTGATACAGATATTATTCTAAGGGCAACCTTACACCATAAAAACCAAGGGTTTATGGCAGGACAACCTAACTAGAACGGTCTGTGTATCAAAAACTCAAACTGATATAGAGAAATAAAGAAATAAATAGGAAGAAAGGAATTTTAAACTATTACAACATTCAATCCACAAAATCAGAAATTATAGTGGTTTGCTTGTGTGTACACCGACTGTATAGAAAAACAGTCACACAACTACTCCACTCCTACTATCCTCACACAGTGAATATTAGCGTTCACTATGAAAATAGGTTTTTCAAGGTTCACCTAAAACCCTCACAATTATGTCTTTCAAGTGGGCTTACATAATTAAAAAACCCCACACTGAGTTTTCTGGATCACCTCAGACAAACCAAAACAGAGAGATTTTTCTGGAAGAATCTCAATGAAACCAAAATACAGAAATTTACAATAATGTAAAATACTTGGATATTCTCCTTTAGATGCAGCTGGGAAGAACCAAATCGGAGTAGAAGTTCAACGTAGAAGTTCAATGTACACACTCACTTGTGAAATGGTTCTAGGTTCTAAATTGATTTTAAATTAAATCACCTTAGGCTAGCTTGATTTGATTTTAATTTCAAGAAATGGGAATATAACAATCCCTCTTTCAAATAAAATTAAAATGCGAAAATTCAAAATCAAATGCAAAGAAAGCTAGTAAAAGAGAATATTAAATGAGCACAATATACCTTAAAAAAGATCACTAACTTATCTCTCAGAGTGGCGTATTGATTTATCTTTAATTGAATATAAAACTCTGAAATTCATATTCTATTTATAACTGAAGAAATTGCGTCTTCGACTGGTCCTGAGGTCTCCACGACTGGTTGTAGAACCAACAGATTTTTAAAATTTGGGCGCAATAATATAAAGTCGTTCCACAACTGGTCGTAGGGCCTGCAAGACCGGTCGAGGGACCACCACGACTGGTGGTGACATGTCCATGACTGGTCGTGTGGAACCTGATTTAGTTGCTAGACTTTGAGTCGAGGCTGTAGGACTGGCCAAGCACGAGTCGAGCACTGTTCATACAACTGGTCGAGCAGTTTTCAGGACTGGTCGAGGCTTAACAAAAAATTCTGAAAATCTGTAATAAACTTAGGACTAGTCAAGGAATTTCTTGGATTAGTCGAGCCAATGCTAGGACTAGTCAAACATATCCTAGGACTAGTTGAGAAACAATCTATTCACTTATAAAATGAGTCAATTGAATTATGTATTCAAAATTACCTACCCTAAGGTCAATCTAGGGTCATTTATACCTTGTTAGTAATGTATGAACATTGAGTCTTCTTTTTCTTCAGTTGATAGTCGTTCTTTGAAGTTCACAAAGCTTGAAATCTTGTCATATGATGAAGATTGAACTTAAGACTTCTGAAGCTTTACATTGACTAATATTGAAACTTGAACTTGAGATTCAAAGTCTAGGAACGTTGTCTTGACTTGTACAAAGCTTTGAAACTCTTAAACCTTGAAGCTTGAAAGCTTGAATTCACACTTGATGTTGTGTTTGAACATGAACAAGTACACTTGCCTTTGAAGTTCTTAAACTAAAGACTATTGTCCTTAAGAGATGCACATTCTTCATTATGTAGAGGAGCAAGATAAGACACAGATTCCAAGAGGTTATGGCACTACAACATTTGACAATATAAGATCTAGAAACCATAGCACTTACAAATTTTGAGGGTGAAATTTCTTGTTTGGAGGGGAGAGTTGTAAGACCCATATCATAGTCCGTACCATTCTATAGATTCCTGCGATCCTCCCTGTCGAATTCCGACGACCTGCGACCTATAATCAGCGTTTACGCGCGACCTCGAGTCTCACCCTATCAACCTGAGTCGACTCAACCCGAGACTTGTACCTTAGAGACCACATCATCATCGTGGTTCCAACGTCGTGTCTCATGTACCAAGGTGATACACAGGCCAAGAGATGTGGGCTCGGGTTCAATTCAAGGAAAACATCGTGCATTTGCAATTCCGAGAGAATCTCTACCTAATATATCCCATCAATCCCATCAATAGTCAAGTACATGTCAAGTACACACATCACTCAACCCATCACTCAGCCTATTACTCAACCCATCACAACCCATACCTCTCTTACACAACAACCACAAAAGTCAACAATCCTTTACACAACCCATCCCTCTCTCCCATCCATCACTCCATCTCATCTCCTCTCTCTCTTATTTCTCCCTTCTCTTCCAAGCAAACCAAAACTAAAAAAATCCCACGTCCAAGCTCTTCAAACCTCCAAGAGAGTTTTGTGTGTGGCCCACTTCCTACCCTCTCATCTCTCATCTCAACCCTTTATACTCCATCATGTTCCATTGGGATCGAAGCTAAGGAGACTACTTTCCAAGGAGCCAAGAAGAAGAGGGTGGTGGGTGATCTTGCATCTTCATTTTTGTTATTTTTATTTATTTATTTATGTACTTTTTTGTGATTTAAGGACCCACATATGGTGGGACCCACCTTGATGTATGCTTTGAATCAAATAGGGGCCCATAGTGGCAGGTTCCCTCCATCACCGTCGATCTCTCTCTCTCTCTCTCTCTCTCTCTCTCTTTGTGTGATAGCTCGTGGCCCACCTTGATGCATGATATTTTCCACGCCATGCATCCCTTGCAGCAGCGGCAACTGCTGCTGCTGACATCAATGGACGGGTGGGGCCCACCTTACATCCTAATCGTCTAACCGTTTGAGAACGGTGGACCCCATCATGATATATTTGTACATTCAGCATCCGTCCAGGTCTGGACGCTGGATGTTGATTTAAAAAAAATATATATATATATATATATATATAAATAATAATAATAATAATAATATATATATATATATATCATGTGTGGGCCACACCACGTGGACCCACATGAAGCATGCATCCCATCCATCCGTCCCTGGCGACGGACCAAGGACTGAAGCAGATCAAAATCTCTGGTGGCCACCACGTGGACCTCACCAGGATGTATGTATTTCATCTGCACCGTCCATCTGGATGGTGCCATGCTGCCCCACGATGGCGTGTATGTTTCATCCTACCGTCCATCCATTTTGATGGTGGCCACCATGGTGTGCGTGTTTCCCTAGCCGTCCATCTGGACTGTCTGGGTGGGGCGCACCAAGATATTTGTATATATTATATTATATTATGATGGGCCCCACATGGGACCCACCTGGTATGGGACGTCAGTAAGTTTCGTGGGTCCCACGTGATGTATATGTACATCCAATCCGTCTAAATGATGAGACCCACTGCTGGTCTGACGTGAGCAAGTTCTGTGGGTCCCACGTGTGGTATGTGTTGGGTCCAAACCATCCATCCACCATAGGGCCCACGTGATGTATTTATTATCTCCACACTATCTAGGCATTGCTGGACGATGCTAGACAATGTTTGGATGGTGCTGATTTACATGGGACATGTTTGGATGGTGTTGATGTACCTGGACAATGTTTGGATTGTGCTGATGTACCAGAACAATGTTTGGATAGTGCTGATCACATGTGCCCCATGGAATGATAGTGTACAGTGATACACATGTTACACCTACAACTATTGAGATAATTTTTGGTGTGGTCTAAGCCCACTTGAGGCCCATTATGATGTATTCGAGGCCCATGGATGAGGCCTAATTGTGATGTATTCGAGGCCCATGAGCGAGGCCCATTGTGATGTATTCGAGGCCCTTGGGCGAGGACCATTGTGATGTATTTGAGGCCCATGGGCAAGGCCCATTGTGATGTATGTATGGCCCATTACATTGTGTATGAATCCCTTTTGTGGGCCACTCATTGGGAGCAATGATGGTTAAATGACCACATTGATGGGCAATGATAGTTGAAAGTCCTCATTGTGACCTTCCCTTAGACCATATTAGGCCTATTCGCATCATTCTCTAAGTGCGTTGACCCTAGTCATTGAGCCCCATTCGCATGATCCATCTATTCTCATTGGGCTATCCCAAGATGTTGGGCTCCATTGGTTGTTAGGAGGATTACTTCTTTTATTTTGGAGTCCATCTAGGACTCATTTGGGCCCGCTAGGGCATCTTGCAGGCCATGCAATAGTACGGTGAAGGTACCCTTTCCGGATCCCTAGGATTGTGGGTAGGCCGCTTAGGCCCAACCTTGATATAAGGGGGAATACGTTATCATCATATAATATGCTTAGTATAGCTCCATGATCCATGCCCATAGACATCATATGTATGCTTGATATGAGGAGTGATTGATCATAGCACATGCCATTGGGCAAATTATTTTGGTACCCCCTGATAGGGTGAGTTGTCCACATGAGCATGCGATACTCGCAAGATTGCTGCATGATTGGATAGTTTGATTCATGTATTTCGCATTGCGTGACATGATTACTATACGCCATAACAACATTAGGGTTGTAGCCTCCACATGTGTATTGTGGTTGGCAGGATTAGACACCGAAAATCTTATTCTATATGGGGTGCTATAGATGTCCGTGGGTAAAATTTCTTAAACCCTCATGGTACCAGGAGGTTGCTCTAACATCTAAACCAAGTGGGTGCATGAGTGCCTAGTGCCGATTAACAGAAGGTCACACTTTCCATTGTATCATGATCGGTTAGAAGGGAGTGCGGCCTTACCCACCCGAGAGGAGGGGGCAAAGTTAGGTTGAGTTTGACCAGCTCGAGGAATGGGTCCACTATCGACGAGCCAAGCCCGATATCGGGAGGCGGATAGTGAAGTCTCTTCCACTCAACTTGTTGCATGTGATGGTGCAGCAATCTGGTTTGAAGCGTACTAGACGACGGTGATATTCCAGAGTTAAGCTGTATTGATATGTGGACTCAGATGAGGATTGGTATGCTTGAGTTGTATCTCGCATCGCATGGCCTTGGTATAGCCGACATCATTCATACATTGCATCGCATAGCCTTGGTACGGCTAATAGTATTCAGGGATTTATTAGCATATTCCGCATTACTCTAATATTGTATAATTGTATTACAACATTGCGCACACACTTTCACCACCCTTTAAGCTTTCCGTGAGCTTATGCACGACCGTTGCATGCAGGTGACGTTGGACCACAGCAGCGCTGAGGTATGAGTGCATAGTAGATCATCTTGGAGCTTGTGTCTATAATCATTATATTTCCCTTTATGCGCACTGTACTTATAAGTTTTTAATGATAGTGGAAATGTGATGGAGTTTTTAGTTGTTGTTTGTGGGTTATGCATTTGGTTATGCTTATTACGAATCAAACTGATGTTGAAAATCGAGCTTGTAGGATCCCAAGATCGGAACCTGGTAAATGGGTTCCAGGAGCTGAGAAAGGGGTACTACGGAGGCTGTCGGTGCCTGATTCTGCGATCGAAAATTTTCTGAGCCCGGTTTCCGAGTTTGGGGCGTGACATCTCCGAAGTACCTTCAGAGTCTTCTTCTTCTCTGGAGCACTGATCTCCTTCACTGTCATAGTTGTGTGTTGTAAATGAGAGGGGGAGTGAGGTATTTATAGGCCTCCACAGGTGTAAACCCTTGATCTTTGTGTCGTGGACCCCACTTTTCATAATATCTCATCCATCTAGCCCATCTTGATCAAACTAGTGTTGTGCATTCCTGTGCAACCAATATTAGTGTTGTGCGGGCCCACGCAACAAATGTTCTTTGCGCAGGTGCGCGCAACACAATGATTTCCCTTTTTTTCTCTTTTTCTTCATTTGCTCTTCCTTTCGCTTATCCTCCTTCTGATTTATTCTTCAATCTTTATTTTTTATGCCTCAATAGATGCCCCCTTGATTTTTATTTGTTGTTTCTTTCTTTGTTGAACAAATAAGTAGGATTAACAATCAATCTTCCATTTTTATCAATTTTTGCATGCAACCTCCACGCAACACCCATTTCCTCTATAAATAGTGGACTCAACCCTCATTTCCTCATTTCTTCCATTCCTGTCAAACATGTGCTTCTCTGGCAATTTTCGCGCACGGCTTCACTTTGCGCGTAAACCCCACGCAATGTATTTCCATTCTACGCGAGCTCATTCCCTCTGCGCACTCCCGTGCAACCAACTTTCGTTGCATGCACCCACACAACCAGTTTTCACCAAAAGTTTCTAAGTCTGAAATTCCCTTCTGACACTTAAATTTCTTAAGTCTTTCGAGACTTTTCTCTATTTCTTCAAGAAACCCTGTCATGCCCCAGACTCAAAAATCGGGCTCACAAAATTCACAATCGTCGAATTTGGTGCCGACAACCTCCATAATACCCCATTCTAGGCTCCTGGCACCCATATACTAGGTTCCAATCCTAGGATCCTATAAGGAGGATTTTCAACATAAATTTGTTTCATAAGAAGCATAACCATAAGCATAACCCACAACAACAAGAACACAACCACATATCCACTAATATAAAAAAATTTAGAGTACAATGCATAAAGAGAAATACAATGTCGATATCAAAGGCACCAGAAAACTTAGCGACACGCTCCTGACTCAGTGCTGCTGCGGCGTCCTAATGTCACCTGCACGCAATGATCATGCAAAAGCTTATAGAAAGCTTAGAGGGTGGTGTAAGTGTGTCCGCAAGGTAAGGGCCAAGTATGCAATATTATAGTAATGTGAAAACATGCTGGTAAGTCCATGAATGCTATCAGCCGTACCAAGGCTATGTGATGCAAGGCCTGCATGGCCAATGTCATGTGCGAGATGTAACTCAAGCACACCAATCCTTATCTAAATCCACATAACAGTATAGCTCATCTCTGGAATATCACCGGGGTCTAGTGCACTCTACACCAAATTGCTGCCCCAACTGGACGTGCAACCATGCAAGTGGAAGAGACCTCACTATCCACCTGGCCAGTAGTCAACCAATATCTACCTAACACATTGATAGTGGACCCATTTCGAGCTGGTTACACTCGGCCTAGCCTTGCCCCCTACCCTCGGGCGAGTAATGCCACACCCCCTTCTAACCAACCACGACACAGTGGGAGATGCGGCCTAATGGTATTCGGCACTCGTGCGCTCATACGTCCACTCGGTCTTAATGTTGGAGCATCCTCTTGGTACCATAAGGGTTCTGGGACTTTCACTAAGGGACATCCATAGCGTCCCAATGCTAGTAACAAGACATTTCCATTGTCTAATCCTACCATCCACGATATGCCTGTGGAGGCTATGGCCCTGATCTCTCTAGGGCGTACAATGATCATATCACACAATGTGAGATGCATGAGTCATACTATGCAGTCGTGCACTAATCCTACCCGTATCATGTGCTTATGTGAGGCAACTCTGCTTATCAGGGAGTCTCATAAACAATCTACCCAATGACATATGTTATGATCAGTCAATCCTCGTATCAAGCATACATATGATGCGTATGGACATGTATCATGATGCTATGCTAGCACATACTCAGGGTGTCCTACTAGCTTAAGTAAACTAGCACATTAATCGTCCTAAATACATGACAGGGTCCACAAAAGAACAGTGTATCTAGACCAAAATATCAAGATCAGTCCTCAACTATGATATACCAAATCTGATGTCACAGATCTTTCCATCTAGGGTGATGATGCACTCTCCTCATATCAAGGATGGGCCTAGATGGCCTACTCATATCAAGAACGGGCCTAATCACGGGGAGTAGGCTTCCTCATTCACTTTATCATGTCATGAAGTGGGCTCCTCCATAGAGGCCTGGTAAGCACACAAGGTGGACCCCAAGGCTAAGACATGGTGGAAGTACCAGCAATAATGGGGGCCCAACAGTTTGGAGTTAGCCTAATAAGATGAGATGGGTCATACTAATATCAATGGGAGCCCAATGATTTGGGATAGCCCAGTAAGAGGAGATGAAAATGGGCCTAGCGATGGGCCTTAGGGAGGTTACAATGTGGATAATTAACCATCATTGTTCCCGAGGTAATTGGTCTCACCAATGGACCCTAGGGAGGCTTACAATGTGGACATTTAACCACCATTGCTCCTGAGGTAATTGGTCTCACCAATGGACCCTAGGGAGGCTGACAATGTGGACACTTAACCACCATTGCTCCCAAGGTGTGGCCCATTTAGAACTTATCCTATAATGGGGTCTATGGTCTTTATACTAACTAGGAAAATGGATGGGCATCATAAACATCATCACATACATCATGGTGGAATCACACATCATAATTGAGCCTCATCACATAGGCCTCATATGCACCACAATGAGCCTCATCACAAGGGCCTCATACACATCACAATGGGCCTCACACAAGGGCCTCATGTACATCTATAATGCCCTGAAAATTGGGGGTCGAGTAGCAACTAAACACCTGAGTTCCAAAACATCACTTATGCAACATAAATGCTTATGATTGAATGTTGTCTGTGTCAGTGCAATAATCATGAGTGAGATTATACCAAAACAGTAATTCATACTCCAGATCAAGTTTTAAAACACAAGTGGAAGACTGAAAGATGTATATAGATGTATATAAGCCAGAAATGTCACAATCGGTCTCCAGAGTATGAACACTTTATTGAGTCACCATATACATGTATTTGTTTCAAAAATCAAAATGCCAAAAATGGTACAACTATAATGGTACACCCTGTGCCCGGTCATCTGAATGGCATAAGCATAGCCTCTAGAGAACTGCATGTAGGAGAACTCATCCTGATCATCATAGTAATCAGGCTCAGCCTCCTGTATCTCATCAATACCTGCATCTAAGACAGAGTCTAGTGGGTGTCCAGAACATCATCCCATAACGTGGGAGTGAGTAGCTAACTCATCGGAACAATAAAGCATAGGTTAACATGTTATCAATTTAGTCAAGCAGTAATGATAAAGCAGAACAATCAAACACTCATAAAATCTCTTATTAATGCAAGTATGAGTGCAGTTATGATGCATGCCCTCGCCAATGCTCCCTCATACGGCAACATCTTACGTCCGCGGCATGCGTTCATCCCTCAGTGCTCCACATCTTCCAGGCACATGCAGTGTTATGTTATGAGCGTGATTACCGAGTTATTATTAGTCCTTTTCATACAGCTGTATTAGGAAACTAAGGTACCTTCCTTATATCATTCCCAAACAATGATCCATTCTAGGGTCGTCAGTCCTAGATAATCTCATACGATGATGCGGTTCTAGGTCACTGTAGAGGGCTGCCGGGGCTCTTACATGCACTTATTGCACCGCTCCCCCATCACCTTATCAATACATGCCTAGTTTTACTCTGTTTACTATGGGAAGGCTCGTCGCCTCTCCACAGATTCAAAGTATCCTCGAGGTCACTACAAAGGGCTCGTCACCAATCAGTGTAGGCCGATAGCTCGAATACAATGTCCCATACCACCATATTCAGCTCACGAGGCTGGGTCGCTCACTGGTCACTATGGGAAGGCTCATGGCCCCACCATAAGCCGACAGCTAGACCACAGTGTCCCATACCACCATGCCCGGCTCATGAGTCTTAGCGGATTAAGGTACTAAGGTTAACAGGATTACACTGGTAAGTTTGGTACCTTAGGTTCAAGTAGTAGCCTCCAAACATGGTGAACATACATTAGACAGATCGGGTTACTTGACGAGCTCGACTAGCATGAGCGCATAACCAGCTGAACGACATGAACTGCATAAACACTTCTCATGGCTTAACCACTGTCGCCAACCGAAGTACGACTTGGGTTCATCAAACACATTCTATGTGGCGAAATGAATCTCAACCATGAACTTAAGTCTATTACCGATCGCCTAGACTATAACATAGCCCCAATCATACTCAATCCTGAACCAGAAGCATGTAGAGTAAAGCAGAATAAACAAAATGATTCAAACATGTTAATAAGCATGTTATAAAGCACAAGGTAAGCAGGAAATAAAAACACATCACTAAGGTAGTTGAGAATCCTATCTCAACACCTATCTAAAGCACTATCATCTATGTACTTACTCTTACAAACATTTTCACAAACACTTAGAGTACACTCTTTTAACATACATAGCGTATACTAGCAAAAACATGTATTAGGGTGAATCCTTTCGCCAAGTAAGTATTATACACATACATAGCATGTTCATAAAGTAATTAATCATGGCAAACACACTTTCAAAATTTGTACGTATATGATATTTTCTACAAATATACTGAATACACAATTTGCCATAATTTGCATACACAACTGAAACGCAAAACGAACATCAGATTGTGCATGTACAATAACATCCAGATCATGAATCTATCATTATCTGACATTGAAAGTGTTGAAACTATAACCTATATGTCTAAAGTATGCACCTTACCCCGTAGGAACGAGTAACAGACTCAGTTAAACACCAAGTCTTAATCACTGGCAGAATGGCAACCTAAGACACGAAATAGGTTAGCTACTTCATCACTTACACTCATCAGATCTCTAGAATTGATTAGGGTTAGGATTCCTTACCTGAAAACGGAATCAGAATCGCCGGAAAAGTGATAGTGTTGTGGTGGATAAACACAGAGAACAACAGGGATTGATTTCCCATAATAACTCTAACTTCTCTCTCACTTTCTCTCTTTCTTCTCTTCTCTCTCCTAGGTTTTCTCAAATTCGTATGGTGAGAATGAGAGAGGGTTTAAGGTCCTTATATAGGCCTAAAACATTCCAAATTAGACCCAGGGTCAAGGTATACTTAGGTTATGTCCAAAGCAGGTCTGTTCCATCTCAACGGAGCACTTTTAGAGCCCCCCCTTAAGCCAAAGGTTAGACTTAAGCTCACTGACTATGGATCTAGGTCAAGTTAAGTTTTCATTCCAATCAGGTTTTCAGATTGCACATGGCGGACTAGTTTCAGTTCAACGGTCATAGAAACTCGATCAGGGTTACAAATACACCGACATGTATGGGAAATGTTTCCTGATCTGAGGGTGTATTTGGGTCAGATTCCGACGGTCTGATTGCTTATATTAGGCACACAAGCGACAAGTCTCAGATTACGTAAATTTGATTTAATTTCTAAAGAAAACGAGGTTTTCTCACACTCCTCGCTCCAGGCTCGAGCGAATAGCCGTGGGACACTATCTAGATTTGATCTCCGAGATGGTTATCAAGCCCAGCAAGGCGGTCCTAATTCTATAACCTCGTATTATTCAGACTTTCGATGTGCAGTCCAGATCTGATACGGAGTTTCGTGATGCTCCCGAGAGCAGCTGGGTAATGAGATTGATCCTAGATTTTAGGGTAACCTAGCATCAATGATTCTACAAGTTTTGGGTCTTGCAGATCGTATTTAAAGCAATTCAAGCGGATTTTATGGCTAATTTAGATTAACACTTAGTTAACTTTGTTTAATTTCTAAAGGATTTGATCCTAAGTGATTTCTGACTGAGGTGGTACTCGGGTCTTTGTATGGAAATTTTCAAGATGTTACAACATCACCATGAGCCTCATACAAGGGCCTCACATACATCACATTGGGTCTCATCACATGGGCCTCACATGGGTCTCATCATATTGGGCCTCATCATATGGGCCTCATACACATCATAATTGGGCCTCATGAAACAACTCATGATTTAGGCACAATGGGAGGATTGTGTGTGCAACACATACATCATAG
This sequence comes from Magnolia changhungtana, assembly GCA_030180095.1. Lineage (NCBI taxonomy): Eukaryota > Viridiplantae > Streptophyta > Magnoliopsida > Magnoliales > Magnoliaceae > Magnolia > Magnolia changhungtana. The sequence continues at coordinate 1,541,150 of JASAUF010000473.1, read as the reverse complement.
TGGACTTTATGGGGTACCCCATGATCCAGCAAAATAGTGGTCAACATGTGTAACATATAAATCATGGTGGGCCTCATAGGTTAGCCCTATGGTCCATAAAAACAGATGGACAGTGTGCCTACAACACACACATCAAGGTGGGCCTTATGCATCACAAATGGGCCTCACCAACTGGACAGGGAGGATAAAAATGCATACAACAAGTGGGCCGCCTTGCTGGACAGTCAGCCCACTCCTGTTGGCCATGTTTGGGCGTTAAATAGATGGAATGTCTTGATGAGACACATACATATGGTGGGGTCCACGTCCAAGGTCTAGACGATGTGGATAAAACACAAACATCATGTGGGTCCCACGTCCTGGGATGGATGGTGAGGATAAAACCCATACATCACGTCAGGGCCCCACTGTTGGATGGCCTGGATGAAACACAAGCATCAAGGTAGAGTCCCATGTCCAGCACCAAACAATGTGGCTAAAACACCTACATCAAGGCAGGCCCCACCACCTACACGTGCAACATGTGTAGGGTGGGTCCCACCATCCAGGGATTGGACAGTGTGGAAAAAAAAAGACTTACATCAAGGTGGGATCCCACGTTCAGCCTATCTAGATAGTGTGGACGCAACACCTCATCAAGGCAGGCCCCACCATCCACGTCCAGGCACTGGACGATGGAGGGGGGGGGGGTATACAACACATATGTCAATGGTGGGTTCACAAATGTGGCCCACCAGTTAAATACAAGCTGATATTTGTTTTACTTCATCCAGGCCTGTCCAAATGGACAGGCAGCAGGCCTGCCCGCTGGACAGGTAGCATGGATAACAACATGGTGGGTCGAACAGGTGGATGACATGGATATAAAACATATACATCACAGTAGGGTCCACCAGGGTGGGCCACAAAGCCCCGAGATCATGATGTTTTTCCCTTCAACGAAGCTTGCATGGTCTGTCCAGCCATGCAGCCCAGTCTGGGCAACAAGATGGGCCCTATTTGCTGGATGATCGGTGTCCCACTGTTGGACAACTTATGATAAAGTACATGCATCATCAGGTGGGCCATCACACAATGGAAAGTGAGAGAGAGGGAGGGAGGGAGGGAGAGAGAGAGAGAGAGAGAGAGAGAGAGAGAGGGAGAGAGAGAGAGAGAGAGAGAGAGAGAGAGAGAGAGAGAGAGATTGCCCAAAAGGAGGGGACTCCGCCACTATGAGCCCCTCCAAACAAATCTAAACCTTACATCATGGGATCCATGCATGCATGGACCCTACATCTAAAAATCTGAGGTGGGATGCCATCCCCACCATGAAATCAGGGTCTAGATGACCCATCAAAGTCTTAGATTTTTTTTTTTAAAAAAAATCATGATGGCGTCCATGGAGAATGGCCCCACATGGCTCATGCATGCAACAAGGGTAGGTCATTGGCCACATCCAAGGGGTCAAGTAGGATCTCCACCATGATTGTTGGGTCCTACATGCCCCATACGAGAAAACCAAAGATCTAAGGAAGAAAATAAGACATCTACTCCTAGACATGGCACCCACCTCAAATCTGCTCCTTCTTCCACCCTTAGGTTTTAGTGCTTCAAGAGAGAGAATTTAATGGTTGAGATAGGTTTGGGATGGTTGGATTGAGAGATCTTAAGCTTGGAAGAGGGCTGGATTTGGGAGTTCTCTCATGGACATTAGGAGCTCTCTCTTGCTAGGGATGAGAAATGAGGGATAAAGTGAGGGAGAGAGAGATGTAGGGGTGGAATGATGGTTGTAAGAGAGGAATCATTATACATGGGTAGAGACAAGCATGCCGAACATGACTACCTAACAAGCATGAGAGTGGATGATGGCACACCTAGGCTAGTAGCTTAAGGTGACATCAACCTCATGATGGTCCTAGGAAATGGTGTTATCTGGAATGACCTGGCCCCACAACGTGCGGTCCACGGCCGGAATAGAGCATGGGCCACATCTCACAATCTAAGTGTCGGATTGGCGCACGAGACACGGTGTTGGAACCACAATGATGACGCGGTCGCAATGGCTTAGGCCTCGGGTTAAGTCGACTCTTGTTCATAGGACGTAACTTAGGGTCGATCGCAAATGCTATTTACAGGTCATGGATCGCTAGAATTCAACGAGGTGGATCACGGGATCCTAAGGAATGGAATGGTACTAAGACACAGGTCTGACAAACCCTTTCCCTAAATCTTTAGTACTTATTTACTGTTCTAAAATGGCTCATACGAAAAGAACATATCGCTTAATAGAACCTCCTACTTCCAAACCTTCTCACCCCGAGCTACTGAACCCGTCTTCTTTCCAGGCACCTGAATCTTCTCCTACTTCACAACCAAAACCATTAAAGAAACGTTTCAAAACTATCAGCAAACATCCCATGTACATTAAAGAGCCTTGTACTCCCAACTTTTGATTTTTCTAACCGCGTCAGTGCACTCTCTTCTCCTATTCATAGAGCAATTTTAATGGGAGATATCGAAAGACCACCCTGCCACAACATTGATTTTAATTAGGAAGAGTGGTTAAAATAACAGCTCATCTCCAGACCATCAGCCAAAGACCACTCGCAAGAGAGGATACTCTGCCTCCATCAATATAAAAAAAAAAGCCTCGCCGATAAAGCTAAATAATTCCAGGAAAAAATAAGGGAACACAGTAAGAAGAAGCTTCAAAACTCTTGGGAAATGGTCTGGCTCAAGCAGGGCATCATAAAATTTGATAATCCATACAGAGAAGGAATGGTTATCATCCCACTAAACCTCAAACGCCACCAATCTATCATTAATAGTGAATCCTCTGATCAAATGGATGGAGAGAAGCTGATGATTACTGCAAATTGGGTACTAAAAGAGTTGCACATCTTGGAAGGGGCCTTATCTGCTAAAGGATCGAGGCAACGAGTAGGTGAAGTCCATCCAATGAAGTTTCTTGTTCCTTCTCACGATATCCATGCTTTGTTCCCGACTCATTTCTATGAAACTATCCAACAACGATTCAGAGATCGTGAGTCGATCTAGGGGCATGAAGAATTCAGAACCAGAGGCTTCTTGTCTCCTTGCGCTTATTATACAGAGTGGGCAAAGGCAATTCTAGTGAAGCATGCTATGACATTGATAAAGATCGACCTGTATAACACTATAAAAGTTACGTCAGAATACTTCTGTAAAGACTCCATGGTCCTCAAGGGTTTTCTAAATTATTGGTGTCCTATTACCAATTCATTTCATCTTCCCGCCAGCAAAGTAAGTATTACACTTTGGGATATCCATCGAATCGCTAGTCTTCCACTGACAGGGAAGTTATTCGATGAATATGTACCCACCAATGAAGAACTTGCATATTTTTCTTTACCTAGCCAAGAGACTTTAGCTTCAAAAACGACCACCGAGCTCTTCAAAGAGATGTCCAAATTCCCAGATATCCATAAGATTTCTCCTCTGTAGTGGCTCTCCCATTTCTCAAGAGCATTTCGGTAATTTCAAGCCATAAATCAATCATCTCCTGTTATATTCATGTTTCTTATATTCTCATCACTTTCATCATATTTTCTGCAGATTCTGCAACTACCACTCTAAGGAGTTGGTAGATTTACGTGAGAGGACGAAAGTCCGCCTAAAGTATAGCCTTTTCGGAGAATTTGCGGCCTTCTTAGCCTAATAGTTGTTCTTCTGAGCTCGAAATGGGCCAACGCCATACACCCAAAGATATTTGTTGTTGCTCAAGCTATGGCAGAAGGTGATAAATATTCTCTTGCTCGCCCAATCCTATGTTCTATTTACAAAGCTCTCGGAGAAGTAGCAACTCATGTGAAGTGTGCCGCCATAGGAGCATCTTCTACTTATGCTCCTTGGCATTATCTTACTGGATGGTTAGGTTTTATTTTCCTTGGACTTTCAAAACTCCTGAAAAGGCATACGTCAATCCTTCTCACTTTCCTCTGTGGTTCTTTTAGAAAAGAGAAATGACTAAGAGGATGTATGACTGGGTAGTTAATAAGATTTTGGTGACTGACACCATCAACTTCTTTCAGTTCTGTCTTCTCAGACATACAGAGGATACTGATATGGTGGATACCAAATCACTTACATCAAGGGAACAAGCATTCTATCTTTCGATTTGATCTTGTAGTCTTCCACTTAGAGAGGGGACGAAATTCTGGAGGGAGCCTTATTATCCAAGCTGATTCGTATGACAATTTGGTTTCGATCAAGCAAAACCTGAAGATTACGGAGCTGTCACAAGAAGGATGCGGAGTTATGGCGTAAGTCCATATAATTGGGCATTGGTTTGGAAGCAACTATTAGGTGGCCGTGTTGAATCTACTTTCGTAATTCCTGGTTACAATCGTCTTGTTCACGCGTCATATGGTTGGACAAGATGGTGGGCTCATATGTCCCATTTAGTTCTCAAATGTTTACCAGTAAACCATCCGATATGGATTCCTCCTCCAAATCTTAAAGGATGAAAGTTTGAACACAGAGTTGGGTTCATAATTGAGAAAAGTCACACGCCTTTCTCGGGTCAACTCTGCAGAAAGATATCACTAGAAGAGCCAATTTACAAAATGAAGCTTACTAACAAATTGATGGGATGGATAGCTTACGGAACCCTCATGGATTTCGAGAAAGTGTCTTGAGGACGTCCTATTGAAGATGCTGATAATAATGCTGAGACATCTTCTCCTGTTCAAAGGCCAGAAGACAATATTCAAGGCGATACTATTCCCTTAGCTCCGTTACTTACTCCTCAGCCCGTTCGTCCTAGTCCATCTCCTCCAATTACTAGATTACGAACATGCTCTCAAACTTCTCCATCCACACGCAAAGAAGGAACTGTTTCTTCAATTCTTCCAACTTCAGAAGACCAACATGAAGACCAACAAGTGGTGGACAAGATAGTTTCCCCTTCAAAGGGAAAGCAAATAATAGTTGAAGAAGTGGAAATGCATATTTCTTCTCCAAAAGAAGAAGTAGAAGAGGAGACTACGAAAACATCATCGACTGGTAGTAGTTCTTTCACCGGAGATAATACTGATGAGGATGAAATGAATACCAACGAAGAGACTAGTGGAGAGGATGTTATAGAGGAAGGTGAAGTTGATATTGGTGGCGATGACAATATTGTTGTCGAGCGTCTTTCAACTGACAAGGAACTTCAATCGATGATTCCATTAGATGTTCAACCAGATACTCAACCTGATAACCAAATTCCTCCAACAATTCCAGCAACAGTGGAAGTCAAAAAAAAGCCTGTGGATTATGGGGAGTACAAGTACTCGCCAGGTGAGAAATCTCACATATCTTTTAGCTCCAACCATTCTCCTATTTTACAAGAAATGCTTTCTGTTTTGGAAATCAATACTCTTTCTATTTTAGGTATTCCCATGATGGATGATAAGATAAATGAAGCTCCCATTGGAGACCCCCTATAGAAACACAATATGTTCCAACAAGAAGTCCCTTAGCTCCCCTTATTTAACCAAGGGTTATAGCTCGAGAAATTAATTTTCCAATGGAACCGGTAGATGTGACTACCCTTGCCATGGTTGATTCTAGCACTAATGCTAGAGCTCCATCTTTTGCTATTATGATGAAAACATTACATGGTTCCTCTTTCACTGAAGAAGCACAACCTCTAATTGTTCCTACTTTTGTTACCGGTATATTTATTTTAACTTGTTTTTCACACACACACACAAGCTTTATTTTGATTCATATTCCTTATTGCTTCATAGTTAATCGTACTTTGAGCGGCTCTACAAGTTCAAACTCAATCGCTACTGTTTCAGACTTATTATCTTTCGAAAAGGTTCCTGCTTACACATCGGTCCTAATGAGAAATTCCTTATCAGTGACTGTGCATATGTTCAAAAATCTTGATTAGTGGTCAATTTTAAATGTCGCAATAGAAGTTTTAGACAGTGTTGCAAAGATGTTGAAGATAAATATCTCCCCTCTACGTGATTCTCTGTTAAGATTTCATAGTTCAGTGCATGATTTAAAGTTTGCTCAGAGTATAATTGTTGCTCTTAAAGTTTTTGAATGTCAGAGGCAGTTAACATCTTTTAAGGATAAAATTTCTCACATCGCTTCTGTTATTTCAGGCTATAGTGATGAACGTCAATCCCTCCAAGAAAGATTGAAAGCTTCAAGTGATAACAGAATAGCCAGTCAGGGTCAGATCATGCTTTTGAAGGAACAAATTGATCAACTTGAAGTCAGAGATCGAGAGGAGGAATTTAACATAAGTAAGATCAAGGAGGAGATAGAAGTCAATGCTCGCTTTGTCGATCTTGAAAAATCTAAAATGATTAAGAACGAAGAAATTGTTACTTCTTTAGAGAAGGAATTGGCTAATACTCCTGATCATGCTAAGATTATTCTCGAGGCTGAGCTGACAACTATTATAGAACAAGTCTAACTAAAAGATGATTTACAAAAATATATGATGGCATTGGGCATATCAGAGGACTTTTTTTTTAAATCATGTAATAAAATGACAATTTATCGTGATTGTTAGTATAATGTCACCTATATGGTATTCATTTTGATAGGCGAAGCTAATTTTCAATTTTAGTTAGTCTAACACATAGTTTAAGACCATGAGTAGTGGACCAATCAGAGTTTTTTAGACTCTTAAGTAGTTGGAGTCGAGGTCTTACGCAAGTGGTCTCGACAACTCTTATGAGTTCGCTGAACCATTGCAGCTGGGGAGTTCATAAACCACGATCTATCAAAGGGGCCTATCCATAGGTTTTATTCATAGGGTTATCCACAGTAACTCTCTAGAGTTTACGGGGCTTGCAAGGCTCCCTTAGGGGTACCAAATCTAAGGCTGTCAGTCCATCGATGAAGGGGTAACTCATTTTAGAGACCCATTCATAAGAGTTTCTACTGAAATCAAGCCTAGAATCTGGGGGGGTCTTATGTATGGTTGGCTTATGTATGGACGAGTCAAAGAGCACACACTGCATCCCACTTTTTCTTTGTCTGTCAGGTTGAACCCATTCATGGGAGGGCATTTTCTTTCTCCATCCCCTGTGGCGTTGTCAGAAACTGTACAGACGACATTGGTCTCACATGTGGTTGGCCATATATGTAACGCCCTGGAATTCGAGGATCGAGTAGCAACTCAACTCTCGAGTTCCAAAACATCACTTATGCAACATAGATAATGATGATTAAATGTTGACTGTGTTAGAGTAATAAACATGAGTGAGATTACACCAAAACAGTAATTCATACACCAGATCAATTGTATAAAGGCAAGCGGAAGACTGAACTGTATATATATGTATGTAAAAGAAAAAAATCATTTTATTCTCCAGAGTATGAACCCATCTGATTCACCATATACATATATCTGTTTTAGGAACAAAATGTCAAAAATACAACTAAGGAGTAATCCCTACAAGTCTCGTCGATCCTGGCAGTCTAGTCGAAGCCACCAGAATACTGCATAAATGAGAACTCGTCCTGGTCCTCGTCATAGTCCGGCTCAACCTCCTGAGTCGTCATCTCATCTACACCTGAGACAGAGTCTAGTTGGTGTGTACAACACCGTCCCGTAACGTGGGAATGAGTAGCTAACTCAGTGGAACAATAAAGCATAGGTTAACATGTTATTGACTCAGTCAAGCAGTAATGATAAAGCAGTACAATCAAACACTCCTAACTACTCTTATTAATGCAAGTATGAATGTAGTCATGATGTATGCCCTCACCACACACTCCCTCGTGCGACACCATCTTACGTTTGCGGCGTGCTTGCATTCCTCAGTGCTCCACATCTTCCAGGCACATGCAATGCATGATGAGCATGATTACCGAGTTGTTATTAGTCCATTTTAAACAACAGTATTGGAAAACTAAGGTACCTCTCTTGTATCATTCCCAAACATGATCCATTTTAGAGGGTCATCGTTCCTAGTTAATCTCAGACGATAGTATATTTCTAGGTCGTTGCAAAGGCTGTCGGGGCTATTATGCACAAAGGTTACACCACTCCCCCATCACCTTTTTAACGGTTCATCACTATACAGATACAGGCCTAGTTCATACTCTATACACTGCGGCAAAACTCCTCGCCTCACCGCAAATTCAGAGTATGCTCGAGGTCACTACAAAGGGCTGTCAGGGCTGTTACGCACAAAGGTTACACCACTCCCCCATCACCTTATCAATGTAGGCCGACAACGCGAATATAGTGTCCCATACCACCGTAATCGGCTCACGAGTCTGGTTGCTCACTGGTCACTACGGGGAGGTACGCGGCCCCAGCGTAGGCCGACAGTGTGACTACGGTGTCCCATACCACCATGCCCAGCTCATGAGTCTTAGCGGATCGAGGTACCATGGTTAATGGGATTTCACTGGTAAGTTTGGTACCCTAGGTTCAAGCAGTAGCATCCAAACATGGTGAACATACATTAGACATATCGGGTTACTTGACGAGCCTGACTAGCCCGAGTGCACAATCACCTGAATGACATGAAGTGCATAAGCACTTCCTGTGGCCTAACCACTGTCGCCAACTGAAGTACGACTCGGTTTGTCAAACCCATCCTACGTGGTGAAATGAATCTCAACCACGATCTCAAGTCTAGTACCGATTGTCTGGACTATAAACATAGTCCCAAATGCAATCATACCTTATTCATAACATGTGGAGTAAAGCATAATAAATAAAATAATTTAAGCAAGTTAACAAGCACATCATAAAGCATGTTGTAAAGCATGTTATAAACAGGAATACAAACACATTTACTTTATAAGTAAGCGGTTAAAGTAAGAAGCCAACATGGAGGAAATCATACACATCTCTAAGGTAGTTGAGAATCCCATCTCAACACCCACCTAAGGCACCATCATCCAAACACTTACTCTCACAAGCATTTTCACAAACACTTAGAATACACTATTTCAACATACATAGTGTATGTTAACAAAACATGTATTAGGGCGAGTCCTTTCGCCAAGCAAGTATTTTACGCACATATGATATATTCATACAGCAAATAATCATGGCAAACACATTTCCAAAAGATATACGTATACGGTACTTTCTACAATACACTATTTCTACATACATAGTATATATTAGCAAATCATGTATTAGGGAGAATCCTTTTGCCAAATAAGTATTTTATACATATATCCTATATTCATACAACAAATAATCATGACAAACACATTTCCAAAATTTATATGTATACGGTACTTTCTACAAATACCTAGAATATGTAGAATTCCATATTCTACGTCTTTAATCGAAACGAAATACAGACAACACTTTGTACATGTGCAATTGCATACAGATCATGAATCTATCATTATCTGACATTGAAAGCGTTAAAAACTGTAACCTATACACCTAAAGTCCTCACCTTTCGTCTTAGAATCGTAACGAATCAGCTAGGTTTGCTAAGCTTCCGTATTCGGCAGCTTGGTAGCCTAAAGAATAAAATAAGTTAGCTATTTCATAACCTACAACCTTCACACCCCAAAACAGATTAGGGTTAGGGTTTCTTACCTCAAAATGAAGTCGGAATCGCCGGGAAAGGGACGAGAATGGGCTTGTAGAATGGCTGGGAAAAGGGTAGGAAGGATCTCCCACAACTCTCACTCTTTCTCTCTCTTTTCTCACTTCCCTCTTTAGGGTTTCTCTCAAATTCGTATGGTTGTGAGAGAGAGGGTTCTAAGGTCCTTATATAGCCTAAAAACTCTCTAAAATAGACTTATGGTCAAGGTATACTTAGGTTATAACCAAAGCGACCTAGTTTCAGCTCAACGGAGGACTTTTGGGGGGCCTCCTTGAGCCAAAGGTCGGACTTAAGCTCACAGACACCGGATCAAGGTGGAGTTAAGTTTTCATTTTAGTCAGATTCCCAGATCATGCGTGGCGAACCAGTTTCAGTTCAACGGTTAGCGGGTCTCGATCCGAAATTTCAAATACATGGATATGTTTATGAAATTTTTCCTGATCTGAGGGTGTATTTGTGTCAGATTCTGACGGTCAGGTTGCTTACAAAATGTCTGCAAGTAACAAGTCTCAGATTACTATTTGAGATATTTATTTTGTAAAGAAAACAAGTGTTTTCATACTCTCTCGCTCCGGACTCAAGCGAACAGTCATGGGACACTAGCTAGATTTGATTTCCAAGATGGTTGTCAAGCCCAGCGAGGCGGTCATAAGTCCTTAACCTTGTATTATTCGGACTCCCGATGTGCAGTCTAGACCCAATACGGAGTTTCAATGCGTTCTCGAGAGCAGTCTGGTAATGAGTTTGATCCTAGATTTTAGGGTAACCTAGCGTCAATGATTCTACAAGTTTTGGGTCTTGCAGATCGTATTTAAATCGATTCGAACGGTTTTCATGGCTAATCTAGTTTAGCACTTAATTAACTTTGCCAAATTTCTAAAGGATTTAATCCTAAGTGATTTCTGGTCGAGGTGGTACTCGGGCTATTGTACGGAAATTTTTGAGTCGTTACAATATAGGCGCACTCCACTGCCTGCATGAGTCTAAGCATGTGATGACCTTTGCGGGCTTTTTAAGGCCACTGGCTTCTCATTGCTGCCACATAATATTTGATGTATCGCTGATCATGATAGGTCTTATGCATGACTGGCCGTATAGGCGTATTCCGCTGTTGTAAATGATAGGTCGATAAATGATATATCATCATTGCTGATAATGTTCTTGATAATATTCAAGTTTAAAGTAGTATATCAACTTAGCGATAATATCAATTTAACAATAATAGCTTTTGTAATGATAGTTAGCAGCGATTAACGATGGCGATAATACCAATTTGATGACAATCATCGGCATTTGGCGATAATCGACAATAATCATTGGCACTTGGCGATAATCAGCGATAATATTAATATGCTTAAGGTAACTTTGACATACTTGAGGATTTGCCTTTTATTCATTCATATATGTAGAGGAATACATGACATTGAGTTTTGAGGCTTTTTTATCATTCTGCTTGTCTTGCCCCCTTTTGATTAGGAATCATTATTTTGATAATCTTCGAAATCAAAACTCTGACGACCTTCAGGGATGATATATTTTGATGAAGCGAGCATTGACAGGTATACCAATACTTGTCCATTCTGATCCACAACTTGATAGGCTCCATTCGAGTATACTTCTGTTATTACATATGGACCGTCCCATTTGGGATCGAATTTGCCCCCCGTTCTGCGAGTGACCACTATAGGTCATTTCAACATTAGTACCAGATCACCTTTCTTGAAAGAGCGATGTTTGACTTTTTTTATGAAAGGCAGCATAAATTGTTGTATGATATAGTTCTAATCGTTATTGGGCCGCTAGCCATTTTTCATCAAGTAAATCTAACTCGGTCAGCCTTATTTTTGCATTTTCATTGTCTGTGAGTGATTGGTGTGTTACTACTCTGAGCAACGTGACTTGCATTTCGATGGGAATGATAGCTTTAACACCATAAACCAGTGAATACGGTGTGACTTTTGTCGTAGTACGATGAGTAGTTTTGTAAGCCCATAAAGCTTATTGTAGCTTTTCGTCCCAATCACGCTTATTTCTAGTGACCATTTTCTTCAGTATTTTCACAATCGTCTTATTAAATACCTTTGTTAACCCGTTGGCTGGCAGATAGTAGGGTGTTGAAATTTAATGATGAATGCCAAATTTCTGGCATAATTTCTTATTGAAGGTCAAATATTGCATATGCATTTATATCTTGGTTTTATGAATATGATAATGCTTAATGTTCTATTTTACTCATGTTTGTGTTGCAAGGTAAATTTAAGAGCTTGGATTGAAAAGGGTGATAAAGCATGGATTTGATGCTCAAGAATCACTAATGCAAGGGATAAATCTTAGAAGACTAAGATTGAAGAATTCACATGCCAAAGATATAAGAAAAGGGTGATAAAGTTAGGAATGAAGAGAATCAAAGATTTGAAGTAAAGAAAATGAATCCCGAAATCATCCTGAAAAAATATATTTTTAAACTCTGGGTCATTTTGTCAAATTGCACAAAGTGAAGTCTATTTTAGCAAACTGCATAAATTTGAGGCGGTTTCTAGAGTTTTCCAACTAGGTGCAAAAGTTGGAGTTCCACAACTATAAATAGGACTCCCTAGGATATTCCTAAGCATCTTCTAGGGTTTAAGGAGTGGAGCAAAAGGGTGGAGAAGCCGTCGCCAAGAGTTTTTTTTTTCTTCTTAATTGTTTTACTTTCTTCCGGGGTTTTAGATCCAATCATGTCTATGGTTAGTTAAACCTCTTAGCTAGGGCTAAGAGGTGAAGCTTGTAGCATGATGGGATGTTTCTATTACTTTAATTCATGTTTATGTTGAATTTCATGGATTCTAATTTGATATTTAAGGAATATTTTCAGTTTTTAATGATTTATTGTGACTCAAATTACAGTAGATTTGTAATAGCTTTGAGTATCTTCTTTTCCTGATTAGAGATTGTGAAATTAGTAAGTCCTGTTGTTCACCATCATCCATTGGACATGGTAAAGTGATGGAATCCTTCCTAATCTTCACAATTCTCTAGCTTTGAGATTATGGGATTAGTAAATCATATTATTTGTCATTGCCTCATAGGCATGGTTTGATGATGGAATCCCTGCCAATTATCATAGTTATCCTTCATTGAGAACTAGGTCAATGGAAGTTTAGATTTGGTTTTATTGATATATTTTCCAATTAGATAGGATAAGACTCTAATTCTAATTGTGTTACTTTAATCTAGCAAGAGGGCTCCCTGATCACTATAAGTGTATCCTTAGTACCCTAGTTTCCACCTTTAAATTCTTAGTTTTAATTACTCTATTCACAATTACTCTCCTAAATACTTCAAAATTAGTTTCATATCTTCTTCTAGTTCTACTTCTAGTTAATTTCAGAAATGTACAAGTTTCAATCCCTGTGGATTCGACCTCGGTCTTACCAAGATTATTACTACATCGCGACCCTACACTTGGGGTTGTGAACATTTCTCCATACCCATGTTTTTTAAAGGAGTACCATTGTCAGTGATGATTCTTTTCAGAACGCCATGACAATATATTATCGCATGTCGGATAAAATTCACGTCTTTTTCTTTAATGCTTCGCGGTGCGATCACTTTGGTCCATTTGGAGAAATAATTTGTTGCTGGCAAGATATATTATAGTCCTTTAGACGAAGGTGGATTTATAGGACCAATCACATCAAGTCCCCTGGCGACGAAGGGCCAAGAGGCTACCGATTGATGAAGGCCTTCAAGAGGAACATGTATGACATCACCATGTATTTAACATTCATTACATCATTTCGCATAATCAATCGAATCTTTGAACATTGCGGGCTAGTAATTTCTCATTCAATGCACCCGATGAAATAAATTTTAACCGCCCTAATGTGCTCCGCATTCTCCAGAATGGGCTTCTTTCACTACTTGATTTGCTTCTTCTATATTCAGACACCGTAATAGTATTTCATATTTAGACACCGGGCTAGTAAGATCTTTTGTATAGCACTTTGTTCCATATGATAAATTTCTTCGGCCTTTGCTTAATCTGTAATTTCTGTGTTGGGTCCTCTGTTAGAATATCATATTTCAGATAATCTATGAAAGGCTGGCATCAATCATTTACAGTAATCTCTACGCATGATACAGGAAGTGCTTCACCAGTTTCATCGATGAGTTTAGGTGATGGTAAGAATCTCCTTTCTTCGATTGTGACCTAAAGAGGACTCCGATTGAGATATGATAAAGCTGCGGTCAAGCTAGCTAAAGCGTCTACCCTTGTGTTTTCACATCACAGAATATGCTTGATTTCGACATTATGGAATTGCTCCAATAATTATTGTACTCGTCGATAGTATAGCAGGAGTTATTTCTTTCTTATTTCAAACTCAGTTGTTAGCTGATTTATGACCAACTTAGAGTCTCCGAAAATCTTCAATGTTTTTATCTTCATCTCTTGTACAATCTCCATTCCTATGATAAGAGCTTTATATTCAGCCTCACTATTCGTACATGCAGTGTCTAGTGTGAAAGAGTATGGTAGCAGATTGCCATGAGGGCTGATAAATATCACTCTGTCACCTGCTCCTGAAGATCTGAAGGCACCATCAAAGTACATTTGCCAAAAATTAGGCAATTTGATCATCATTACTTGTTCATCTGGGAAATCATCACTGATCATTTCATTGTCTACTACGGGATGAGCTGCCACGAAGTCTGCTACTACTTATCATATTACTACTTTTACTGGCTCATAAGTGATCGTATATTCTGAGAGCAATAGCATCCATTTGGCCAATCTTCTTGATAACATCGGCTTGTCATTAGAAATTTTATTGGATTCGCTCGTGAGATCAGGATTAATCATGAGAAAGGCAATAATGCCTTAATTTTTGTACTGCGAATATTAACGTCAAGCATACTTTCTCAATAGGCGAATAATTGCATTCTGTGCCTATCGAAGTTCGACTCAAATAATAGAGTGCAATTTCTTTTCCTTGCTCATTCACTTATGCTAGCAAAGCTCCCAAAGAATTTTTAGCTACAGAGATATATAGGATGAGAGGTTTGCCTTTCACAGGGGCTGCTAACACCTGTGGTTGCTTCAATAATTCTTTGATAGAGTCGAATACATTTTGACATGATTGATCCTATACGAATTCTATTCCTTTCTTCATCAAATGTGCAAATGGTTGACACCGTTCGACCAAATTAGAGATAAAGCGTCGGATGTACGCTAACTTTCCTTGCAAGCTCTGTAACTCTTTCAATGTTTTTGGCGGTGGCATGTTCTGGATAGCTTTTATTTTTCCTGGATCGATTTCGATTCCTCTGTGTCTAATGACGAAACTAAGGAATTTTCCTGATGAGATACCGAATGCACATTTAGCTGGATTCATCTTTAGTTATTTCTTTCTACAATGGTGAAAGACTGATGTCAAATGTTCCCAGTGCTCTTCATGTTCATTCGATCTGACTACTAAATCATTGAGGTAGCATTCCACATGCTTATGCATCATGTCTTGAAATATATCCTATATTGATCTTTGATATGTTTCGCTAGCATCCTTGAGGCCAAATGGCATAACTTTATTACAATAAATTCTGAAGGAAGTTCTGAAAGTTATAGCTTCGTCGTCTTTAGATCATTCCTTATCTGATTATATTTGGCATAACCGTTCACGAAAGACATAACAACATATTTCATCACGCTGTCAATTAACAGTTCTGTTATCGGTAACGGGAAGTTGTCTTTTGGGCTTACTTCATTTAGGTCTTTGAAGTCGACACATACTCTGATTTGTTCACTTTTCTTTTTCATTGGGACAATATTTGATATCCATTTAGGATACTTAACTTCTCTGATGAAACCCACCTTGATCAACTTATTTACTTCTTCCTCTATTAGAGGAATTAAGTTTAGATGGAATCGCCTCTGTGTCTACTTGATTGGCCTTTTATCTTTAGAGATGTTTAGTCGATGCATTGCTATTGATGGCTCCAGGCCTAACATCTCTGCATATGTCCAGGCGAATACATCTTTGTTTTCTTTTAGGAGTTTTATGTACCGATCGACTTCATGCTTAGGGAGACTGGCACTTATGAATGTATTTCGCGGCTCTTCTTATGTACCTAGATTAATTTTTCGCAAACTGTCAATTGTTGGTTGCCCTTCATCTTCCATCTACTTCAGAGTTGTTTCAAGATGCTTGATTATTTCAGAGTCTATTCCTTCGTTGATTACTGGATCCACCGTAATCATATTTTCTTGTGCTCTAGAAGGTTTTGCCCCCAATCCACGGAATTTGTCTCGTTTTTCTTCCTTTACTACAATCAGAGCTTGGATTCCTTTTCCAATGTTCAACCCGGTTGGTTCTTTACAATCGAAGCCCATATTCTTCATGATTTTTTGGCTGATAGGGCTATATCTTTTCAGATCTTCATACATTTAACTTTGACAATTCATTTTATTATCACTTTTTTCTACTGTCTTTTCTTCTGATGGTGTGAAAAACTCGATGGGCTCAGGATTCTTCATGCTGGGCTTGACATGAAATTTTTTTGGCATAGACGGGAATGGTTTGTTTCTTTCAGCATATGGCAGCAGCACTGTATAATTTAACTGCAAGACTTCTGACTGCTCGAGCGACAATAATGTTAACGAGGGTTGTCCTGGTTGTCTCAAGTGTTTTAGCACGAAATAGAATTTCTTTTTTCCGTTCACTTTCCTAGATAGTTCTATTCTTGCAAGTTGATTTTCTATTATTTCTGTTTGGCCACTTTTTATGATTTCATTCTTATCATCTTTTTCTTTTTCTTCAATCGCAAATCCATCATAATAGCTTGCATCAGTGAAAAAAGATTTTTTTTTTTCTATGTATGGTCTAGTATTGGCCATTACCTTGTGCTAAATTCCATCCTTACAGTATTTGAAGCATTGATGTAGGGTGGATGGTTTGATGCCATATTGATGCATCCATGGCCTACCCACGAGGAGGTTATATGTCGTGACTGCATTGATAACATGGCAAACAAAGTTTGTCATTAACTCTACTATTTCCAGGGTTAATGTGATTTTTCCCAGTGCACGTTGTCCATCTTGATTAAAGCCCTGTATCATCATTCAACTAGGGAATAGATGGGAACGATGGTATCTGAGTTCGTTCAACACCGTTAATGGTAATAGATTCACCACAGATCCATTATCCAAAATTATTCGCTTAACCTGTTTACCGCGAATGTGACCCATGATCATTAATGGCCTATTACACTCTTATCACAA
Organism: Magnolia changhungtana; assembly: GCA_030180095.1. Lineage (NCBI taxonomy): Eukaryota > Viridiplantae > Streptophyta > Magnoliopsida > Magnoliales > Magnoliaceae > Magnolia > Magnolia changhungtana. The sequence continues at coordinate 1,524,332 of JASAUF010000473.1, read as the reverse complement.
GTCAAATCATCATCGAAGAAGGAAATGATGGGCATACAACTATTTTGTATTTCTTGCTCTGTGCTTTCCATCTCTATGAGCAATGCTTTTCTAACCTCATTATCAGGTAGGGCTTGAATTAGAGTGTGTAGATAGTCTTCTGATAACTATAGTGCATCATACGCACTTAATCGAGCCGGTATACCTTTCAGATGGCTTATCACATCATAAGTTACTTTTTCAATCTTATTTTCTTCTTCTTTTCTATCATCATTGTATACCCTGGACATTCTTTCTCGTACTGTTTGCTTTTGTTTTTGGAGAAGACTTGTCACTCTTTTTCCTGAGTGTAATGTAATCACTGCGGCTTTACTTGTCTGTTCTGGAAAACTATCTCTACTTGTACCGCACTCTTCTTTCTTTTTCAATCTGCCCCTTTTCTCATGTTCGATTTCCCGAACTGAAATAATGTTTATTGCCGCCTTTCTGCTCATTTCTTTCTCTTTTCCTATTACAATTTCACCTCTATTTATCATCTTTTGTATTATGTATTTCAGTGTAAAACAGTTTTCAGTTGGATGCCCTTTCACACGATGATAATGGTAGAAATTTCTTTCTTTTGTCTTTCCGGCTTTTCAAGACATTTGGACGGAGGCAATTCTATTGTACCGGCACTCAAGAGTTGATTCATCATGGGAATGACATCTTCTTTTCAAATGCAAATCTTTCATGGGAATCAAGAAGTCAGGGTCTCTTATCGCTAATTCTCCCTCTATAGCGGCTCGACTCTTCCCTTTTTTCTGTTATTCTTTTGTCATGAAGAACATCATTTTTCTTTTCTCGATCGACAACATTTACCATTAGCTTATTATTACTTCTTCTACCTATTTCATAATGAAATGCTGGCATTTTCTTCATCATTAGCTCCAATGCATGGGCTTTTATGGCTAAGTCACAAAAGGTCCTTATGTCAGCGCTAGTGAGGCCGAATGCAATTCCTATCTCCATAGAATTCAAGCACATCTTCACTTGTTCTTTTTCCTCAGGTAGCTGTCTACATGAAGCTCCCGAAGTCTTCCACCGGTCTATGAATTTTTTCACAAGCTTGCCTTCTCTCTGCCGTATAGAAGTTAGTTTTATGATACTGACGTCAAAATCTGATGAGAAGATGTTTGACATAAAAGGGTCTTGCATCTGCTCCCAAGTTCGTATCAATTCTGGTGCCAAATTAGAATACCATCGGAACGCTTTTCCTATTAAAGAAGAACCAAACAATTGTAAGTAGTATTGTGAGACAATGGAGAAATTAGCCATTGTGGTGATGAAGTGCATGAGGTGTTCCTCCAGAGATCCGTCTTCGTTAAATTTCTAGAAGTCGAGATGTTTGAAATTGGCTGGCAATGGTATATCCTCAACTTCTCTTGGATACGGCGTTCTATAACGGAACCTCCCGGTATGTTTCATTCTCTGACTATTTCTGTAACCACTTATCACATTTCCTCTTGGGTTATCGCTCTCATAGCAGGGGCAGAGCCGTGTGATCCTGTTCTCGCTGGTTGCGAACCTTCAGGCCTTTGTTCATGTCCGTTTGTAGCAGCCATTATTGGTGGGGCTATAACTTGAGTCACATTGTGAGTGAGGGTGGCCAAAGCATCTCGAAGACTTCGACATTCTTCCATCAAAGTCCTTTGAGTTTGTGCCATCTCGGCCATGAGCTCATCAACAGTCAGTAATTGACCCTGACTTGTTCATGTCATGTATACATGGCTTCTCCACTCCCTGATGTAGTTGTTATTGGAGTGGTATATGAGTGAATTAGAGTGACAGGACTTGATGAGAGAGGAGTCCTGTTGAATGTTCTTACACTTTCACAGGATTCAGCTGATTGCGATGTAATTTGCAGAGGTTCGTTTGTGGAGATGCGGAGGGTGATGAATTTTCTATGGGTGACTTACCCTATTCTTTCCTTATCCATCGGACATTTTTGGCAGGCAAGGCTAAAAAATCTTGTGATGTTAAGGAACAAGGGGATTTCCTAGGGTAAAGTGCTGGAGGAGCAAGTACGAGATTCTTTCTAGCTGAATTTCTTATCACTGGGCCTCTAATCATTTGCGGCGAAGTTAATTCAGTGACTGCTTAGATTCGGTCTTCGATTTTCGATGGGAGACGATGATCCACTCATCTCCTTTATCTTATGCGAGTGGTGATACATATATTACTCTAGCAACAGCTCGCAACGTGTTGTTTTCAATCAACGTTGGTTTCCCTGGGATCAGCTGGTTCTTTGGATTTGGAGATTGATTACGAGCATATTCCACTACAAATTCGGTTGAAGTGAAATAGAAAATTGTTTTGCTTGAAATGGTTGCCTTTGATTGCAATTTGAGTGTTCGTGTTGAATTGTAACTTTATCTATTAATACAAAATAATGCCGATTAGTGTCTAGATAAAAGAATATCTTATCTTAGAGATGAAGGGGAGGATGTTCCCGTTGAGAGTTGCCATTTTGGCGTCTATATGACGTCAAACAATGATGAAACATTTTATATATTTTCAATGCTATTATTGAGTAAGATAATAATAAAAAAAAGAAGTCCCTAACAGATTCGCCATTTTATTTCGACAAGAAACGAAAGGTATTTGATTTGCGGATTATCTCACTGAATAATAATAAATAAAGAATAAAGAGAATGATCATCACAATATGTTTATTAATTCTGAATTCATTTTCATCCTTTTATTCCTTGATTCTAAGATAGAATATATGAAATACAAGTATAAAATATATTCGAATATGAAATTTGGTAGCATTTTGGCTTGCGATTTGTCCATCTCGGCAAGAGAAGTATTGTGAGGATGTGAATATCTTGTATATTCTTCATTAGTTCATCCAAAACATGAGTCTAAATCAAAGAAACACTTGAACATCTGAATCATTCAGGAGAGTTCGAACTCTTTGTAATAACCCACGCACAACAACATGTCCTTGTGCGGGTCTACACAATAATAAGTCATTGTGTGATCCAGCACAATGGGTAAAAACTCATTCTGTCTTCTTTGCTTATTCCTCTCTGAAGTACCTTCAGAGTCTTCATCTTCTCTGGAGCTCTGATCTCCTTCGTCATCATCGTTGTGTGTTGTAAATGAGAGGGGGAGGGGTATTTATAGGCCTCCGCACATGCGAACCCTCGATCTTTGTGTCATGGATCCCACTTTTTATAATATCCCAACCATCTAACCCATCCTGATCAAACTAGTGTTGTGTGTTCCTGCGCAACTAATATTAGTGTTGCATGGGCCCGCGCAACAAATGTTCTTTGCGTGGGTGCGCGCAACACAATGATTTCCTTTTTTTTTCTCCTTTTCTTCATTTATTCTTCTTTTCTCTGATCCTCCTTCTAATTTATTCTTCAATGTTTATTTTTTATGCCTCAATAATCATCCTAGAAAAACTTACATACTTTGTAGAAGAATTTTTTCCTTATTTTGCGCAGTCCAATATGTTAGCGTTAAACCTGTAGTAAGATAATTTACAATTTCAATAAACCAAGGTAGTTGGGAAAGTTTAAACAATTGTTCATCATGGAACATATTGTTTATCAATGTCGGCTCAAGGGAATCAGGGAGGTCAAGTCGAGAAAGGTGGTTGGCCAGTACATTTTCTACTCTTTTTTTGTCTCGTATTTCAATATCAAATTCTTAGAGTAAGAGGATCCATCTTATCAGGTAGAGCTTGGCATCCATCTTAGAAAGAAGATAATTTAGCACCACAAGGTCCATGTAGATGATGATCTTGGATCTGATCAGGTAGGACCTAAATTTGTCCAAAGCGAAGACTACATCTAAGAATTTCATCTTCGTAGTAGAGTAGTTCAGTTGGGTAAAATTTAGAGTTCTACTTACATAGTGAATAACGTAGGGGTTCTTTTTTTTTCTCTGGCCTAACACCACCTTAATAGCATAGTCAGATATATCGCACATAATCTCAAAAGGGATGCTCCAATCAAGTGATTGCATGATAGGTGCGGTAGTTAACATGCCATTGATCTAAGTGAAAGCTTCTTGGCATTATTCAGTCCACTCGTAAGGTACATCCTTTAGAAGTATATTGCATAAAGGACTAAAGAGATGACTAAAGTCTTTTATGAATCATCTATAGAATCTGACATGTCCTAGGAAGGATCGCACGTCACATACGCTCTTGGGTGGAGGTAGGTTAGAGATAAGATCAATTTTTACCTTGTCACCTCAATTCCCTTAGGCGAAATTATGTGTCGAAGAACAATTCCCTTGGGAACCATAAAATGACATTTCTCCTAATTCAGAACTAAATTCTTTTCCTCCCATCGCTTCAACACACATTTAAGATTTTCCAAACACTCACTGAAGGATGGACTAAAGATGGAGAAGTCGTCCATGAAGACCTCTAAATATTGCCCCATCATGTTAAAAAAATACTTGACATGCATCGCTAAAAAGTGATGGGGGAATTACATAGTCTGAATGGCATCCTTCGGTAAGCAAAGGTGTCAAATGGACATGTGAACGTTGTCTTTTCTTGATCTTCAAGGGCTATCTCAATCTGGTTGTAGCCCGAATAGCCGTTAAGGAAGCAATAGTAAGAGTGACTAATTAACCTTTCCAAAATTTGATCAATAAAGGGCAAAGGAAAGTGGTCCTTCCTTATGACAGTATTCAATTTTCTGCAGTCAATGCACATTCTCCAACTAGTAGTAACTTTAGTTGGTATGAGTCATTATCGGCATTGGATACGATGGCGATTCCAGATTTCTTAGGAACCACCTAAGTTGGACTCACCCATTGACTTTTGGATATAAGATATATGATAACCATGTAACAACTTAAGTACTTCAGCCTTAACCACCTCTTTCATATTTGGATTGAGTTGACGTTGTGGTTGCTAGGAGGTTTTCGTATTAACCTCAAGATGAATGCAGAGGTCTGCAATCGACCATCTAATGGCTCCTTTATGCTTAATAAGAGTAGAAATAAGTATACTCTCTTATTCCTTCTTAAGGTGGGAAGAGATCACCATCGAGTATGTCTCATCTTGACTTAATTAGACATATTTAAGATCAGCAGGCAAAGGTTTTAGGTCAAGCTTCGATGCTTTGAGACTAGACGGTAAAGGCACTACATCGGCTTGGTGCAATTTCTCAAATTATGACCTCCACCAGTTAACTTCAAGTACCGGTGTAGCATCAAGCAAGGCATCCATCTCCCTAATCATGTAATCATCTAAATCAGGGGAGTGGGCTAGACACATCTATAGAGTGTCAGAGTATAGAGTCAGGAGTGCTCTATCTTTCATGAAAGAATCAATCATGTTAATGTATGGGTATCATCATCATCCTCTGGCTGTTTGTTCATGTTGAAAAAGATGTTGAGCTCCAATTTCATATTTCCAAAAGATAAATTCATAATTCTATTCCTATAATTAAGTATGGCATTTGATGTAGCAAGGAATGGGCGACTAAGAATGGTGAGAATTTAAGTGCTAACATCTATGATGGGTTGAGTATCCAGGACAATAAAATCTACTGGATAGTAGAATTTATCAACTTGGACTAAATCCTCAATCATCCGAACTGAGCGATCGGCAAGTTATAATGTGGTCTGGGTGGGTTTTAATTCACCTAGACCTAATTGTTCATGAACCGAGTAAGGGATCAAATTTACGCTTGCCCCTAAGTCCAGAAGTGCGTGCTCAATCCGGTAGTTCTCAATTACACGAGTGATGGTTGGGCTACCAGGATCTTTATATTTTTGTGGCACACTTGCTTGAGGATGACACTCATTTTTTCTATCAAAAAGATTTTCTTATATATGTTTTGTTATCTTTTGGTCGTACATAAATCTTTTAAAATTTTGGCATATGAAGGGATTTGTTTAATGGCATCCAGTAGAGGGACGTTGACCTTCACTTGCTTAAGCACCTCTGGAATATCCAAAGAGTTAGAGAGAGGTTTTGGTGTAATCAATCGTTGAGGGAATGGCGTAATTGTCTTACTTTGAGGTTCCAGTTCTAACCCATGTGGAGCATTGCTAGGTCTATCATTCTCATCTATTTTCGGGTCCTTAGGCTTTTCAGCCCTCATTGGAGTAGATTTGCCAATTATCTTCCCACTCCTAAGAGTGGTGATAGACTTAGCCTGCTCCATCTGTTTTAAAGAGCTTGGATCACTGATTTAATATTGTTGTTTTGGGTTGGGGAGAGGCTAAGCCGGAAGGATCCCTTTCTCCCCAATCGATTTTTTTTTTGTTTCAAGCCCTTGTATGGCCCTTGTAAGGTCTTGAAAGGCTTGCAGCATACCCTGAATAAAAAGCTCTTGGTTTTTTATATGTTTTAAGACAGAATCCTCTTGAGGTTTCATTTGATTTAGAAATTGGTTAAGGATCCCTTGAGGAGTAGCAGTTTGTCCATTCCTCTATGAAAGGACGAGTTATAGATGTCCTAAAGAGAGGGGGGGGGGGGGTTAGTAGGACAATGTCAAATAATTTGATACGATGCGGAATAATGAATCAATTAAATATAATATTATAAAGTATTGAATCCTTGATACCAAATAGTTTGTAGGACAACCTTACACCTAAAAGATTTAGGTAGGACAACCTTATTTCACGACGTCATTGAAATCAAAATATCAAACTCTTGCAATGAATAAATAAATCACAATATAACAAATAATAAAATCTAATTACCACAATGCATGAAAGAGTTATAGTGGTTCAATGCCTCAATGCAACCTTTCCACTCCCAAAATTACTACCCTCGCAATTTTAGCTTTCACTATTTCAAAGCTTTCCAAGGTCACCTTAATAACCTTATACAGTTATTGCGATTTTCACAAGCTATCACAATTAAACCCACTTTCTGATTTTATGGGGTCACCACAAATAAACCTGCTGAGATTTCCAGGCTATCTCAGAAAAACCCAAATTGAAGTAATTTAAAACAAATAATACTTATCTTTGGTTTGGCAAGTCGAAGTCGTAGTTGTAGATTGAGTGTAGCGACCTTCTTCTTGGGATATTGATGAAGTCGATGTATGAGTTCAACCCAAAAAGATGCAAAGGGATCTAGTAGATTTTCAATGAAATGAACAAAACCCTATTGCTGCAGATTCGATTCTCTTTCTTCTCAAAATTGAGTTTGGATTACTCTTATCAAAACAATTTAATCTAACTTTGAAAAGGAAAATAGAATAAGTTAATAATAAAATATGAATTACAACACAAATAGCTTAAGGAGGCTTGAAGGATCTTTCTCTACAACACAATAAAAGACTATGAATTTTCATGATTTAGAATGTAAGAGAAAGCCTCTATATATAGCCAAGGATCTGTGCAGTTCGGCTAGCCCAAGATTCAGTTCGGCTGGCCGAACATCAAAGTTTATGTTCCAATCAGAATCTGAAAATTGCAGGATAAAATCTTTCAAAACTTCGGCTGGCCTAAGCCCTAGTTCGACTGACCGAACACCTAGTTCGGCTGGCCTAAGATCAAGTTCAGCTGGCCTAACTGGTCTAGATTCTGAATTTGTTCCATTCTGGAAACTTGACCAAACTACCTTGTGCTGGCCGAACCTACTGCAAAAAAAAAAAAAAAAAATCTTTTGAGATCTGAATCTTGTCCGAATTTTGTAGGGTTGGTCCAAGTAGTTAGGTTGGCCAAACCGAACATCGGGCTGGCCTAACTAAAGTGTATTTAACATAAAATGTGATTCAAAATATGCGTGAGTATATGCGTGAGTGAAATACACCTAACTTATGGTCCAACTAGGTTTATACCACCTATAGGTTGGCTCATATGAAGTATGTTGAACTTCGAACCATGAATGATCTTGCTTTGAGATGTTGAATCTTCTTTCTAGGTACTTGATCGAGTTGATAACATGTCTTCAGTTGAGCTTGCGATCGTAACAAGACTACAAAATTTGACAAACTAATATGTTCTTTAAGTATAAGCACTTAAAATCTCCCCCTTTGTCAATTTTGTGACAAAACAACAATATAACTTAACACAACATATTACAACATCTCAAACAACACAAATCTTTTGAGTCAACACTATTAATCTTGTTACTCCCCCGAGATCATGCATCTGTATCATTCCCCTATGTATGTAGTCATATCTGCAAAAATATAGTTCATAGAGTGCATGCAAATATGTGTGTGCTCATATTTGTGAGAGTTGTAAAACGATCTCATATCCATATCACAAAAATATAATATTCTCCCCCTTTTTCTCAAAAGTTGACAAAGGAAGAAGCAATCGAAGAAGCACGAAGGATATAGAAAAAAAAAGGAGCAAAGATCATAAGGGTTAAGGAGCAAAGAAAATAAAACATAGCATATTGTCATATCCAGGTGTATGTCAGCAAAAGTAAAAATATATCAAGATATTACAAACCAAAAGTTTAAGAAAATTAGTCAGAACTATAGGAGGATGGTGCCAACATGTTAGGGTCATTAAACCTTAAACTCCCGTTGAAACGATGAAAGTACTTTTCCATGTACTTCATCTGTTGTTTCTAAGAAACATGTAGGTCATCCACCTTCTTCTCTAAATTATCCAACTTTTCTAAGAACTAAGAGGGCTGAAAGTCAGAGTCATTGGTATCATCAGATTCTTCCAGATCTACAAAGATATCATCTATATTGACATCTTCTTCAGGAACACCTTCCTGATCTCCTCGCTGCTCAGGCCTTACTTCAAGTTGCATCATGTTGAGATTAGCATTACCAAATGGGAGTTGAGACTCCAGTGCTTCAGTTGCAGGGATTTGAACATTATAGCACAATGCAATGCAAGTCATGAGATATGCAAAAGGAACAAAGTCGTGATGAAGTTGAAGACGGTAATCGATATTCTGATAAGTGATCAAAGATGGAAGACAGATACGGATACCAGAAATGACTAAATGAAGGATACACATCATATAGGGAGTAAGGTCTATTTTATTCCCATAACACGGTAATTGGGAAGAAGATTGTAGGTGGGGAGTGAGTTATGGTTATGTTATGTTACATTAAAACTGCATAACTCCCTAGTGAGTGATTCTCTTTTCATTTCGTACATATCTTCAAAGATCGGTGGAATAGAGATTCCCTCTTCTGCCATATCAATACCTAAGATTGATGATATGATGGAGGGGTTAATAGTAACTGTGTCTTCCACAAACTAAATAGAAAATGTTAATTGTTTTACAGACGCAGTATTTATAGATGCAAACAACCCTCTTGTGATAGACCAATATGTCGCACCAAGCCACTCAAAAATCTTATCCCATCCTCCCGCAAACAAAATTTCTACAAGACCAAATCGGGTACAAAAATCCCACACGTTTTTTGGATCACTTTCAGTTAATGGATAGAGAGCACAACCCCATTAGCAGATCGAGAGGAAAAACCAGTTTGAGGGCCTCGCACAGTACGCTTAGAGTGAGATGTCATGATAAAAAATGACTAGATTTTGCAAAAGAAAAACCAACAAATGGAAGGAAAAGATCTAGATCAGATTTCTATAAAAAAATCCAACAAAATAGGATTCTAGATTCAAGAAAGATGATGAAATCTACAATAATGCATAATAAGGAACTTAAATCTAAAAGAAAACTAAAAAATAATCACTTACAAGGACACTAGAATGATGGGTTGGCCGAAGGAATCCATGGGTTGACTGAAGAAGATGAGAATGAAAGGAGGGTTTTGAAAAAAAAAAAAGCCCAATAAAACCCATTTACGCATGGTTCGGCTAACCCGAGCATGTCCTCGGCTGGCCAAACCAGGCGGTCAACTCAGGGTTGGCCAAGAAAAAATTTATTTAAAAAAAGACATGAATAAGCATTATTTTATTAAAGCAAAAATGTAAAACAACAAATTGCAATATAGAAAATTAAGAAATACTGCATAAACCAATATCAATTTTTAAATTAAAAAATCTGACACTATCAAGAGATTTTATCAAAATATCTGCAAGCTGTTTTTCAGTATTAATATATTCAAGTATCACACTTGCTTTCAACAAATTCTCTGATATAGTGATATTGAATATCAATGTGCTTAGTGCGAGAATGTTGAATAGGATTTTTGGATATATTTATTGCATTGGTATTATCATAACATGAATGCATTGTTTCTTGATCAATACCATAGTCTGCTAACATCCTTTTCATCCACATTAATTGCGTGCATGCATTTCCATCCGCGATATATTCAGAGAAGTGGATGATGATACTAAGTTTTGCTTCTTGCTCATCCAAGAGATAAGACAATTTTTTATTTAAAAACATTCACCACTTGTGGATTTTATATCATCCACATTACTTGCCCAATCAACATTAGTAAAACCAGCAAATTGTAAAGATGTATCATGAGATACCATAAACCCAAATTAACAGTACTGGCAACATATCTAATTATTCTTTTTACTGTAGCTAGATGAGATTCTTTAGGGTTAGATTGATATCTGGCACATATACCTACACTGAAAGAGATTTCAAGCCTGTTAGCTGTTAAATATAAGAGACTACCAATCATATTACGGTAAAGATGAGGATCAATACTTTTACCTGTGTTATCTTTAGATAATTCGAGTATTGTAGCCATGGGAGTAGCAAAGTTATTACCATTCTCAAACCCAAATTTCTTAACTAAGTTTATCGCATACTTGGTTTTAGATATGAAAAATCCATCTTCAAGTTGTTTCACTTGAGTCCAAGAAAATAGTTCAGTTCTCCCACCATGCTCATCTCAAATTCTGATTTCATAGATTCTACAAACTTAGATGAAAGATTAGCGTTCGTTGATCCATAAATAATATCATCTACATATATTTGAACAATCAACAGCTCTTCATTAATTCTTTTGATGAATAGAGTTTTATCAACACTACCCATTTAAAAATTTTGACTAAGAAGAAATTTTGTTAATTTTTCATACCAGGCTCTAGGAGCTTGTTTTAATAAATATAGGACCTTTTAAAGATGGTATACATTGTTAGGAAGTTTAGAATCTTCAAAACCTTTAGGTTGTTATACAGAAACTTCTTCATTTAGATCACCATTTAAGAAAGCACTTTTAACATCCATTTGATGAATTTTAAAGTTTTTATGACATGCAATGGAGATAAATAGTTTGATGGATTCAAGACGAGCGACTGGAGCAAAAGTTTCATCATAGTCGACTCCTTCAATTTGGGTGTACCCTTGTATAACTAATCTCTCTTTGTTTCTTAAGATATTCTTAAATTCATTAGATTTATTTCTAAATATCCATTTAGTTCCAATCACATGTTTGTCAGATGATCTAGGAACTAAATACTAAACATCATTCCTGACAAATTGATTTAATTCATCTTACATAACTAAAATCCAATTTTCATCAACTAAGGCTTCATTTACATTTGACAGTTCTATCTAGGAAGTGAAGCATACATGATTACAAATGTTTTCAACTTGTCTTCTGGTTTGAACACCAGTGTGAGGATTACCAAGAATTTAATTAATCGGATTGTCTTTGACTAATCTATTCCCAGTTGTATCTGATTTTGATGAAGGTTCTGATTGATTATATATAATACCCTCATCATCGTGTTTATCAGCTGGAGCGATTGTTTGATCATCAATTACAATATTTATAGATTCTTGTATCACTCTGGTCCTTTTATTTATGACATGATATGCTCTATTGTTCAAAGCATACCCTAGAAAATACCTTCATCACTTTTTACTTCAATTTTTCTCAAATGTTCCCTATCTCGTAAAATGAAAGATTTGCTTCTAAAAGTACGAAAATATTCTACTGATGGTTTTTTGTTTGACCAGAGTTCGTAAGCCGTTTTAGTTAAACCTACTCTTAAGTATACTTGATTAATAATACAACAAGCAGTGTTGACAGCTTTAGCCCATAAATTTTTTGCTAATTTTTTACTATTAAGCATAACAGTTCCCATTTCTTGTAGAACTCTGTTTTTCCTTTCAGCTATACCATTTTGTTGAGGAGTTTTAGGGGCAAAAAATTCATGTAATATTACATGGTCATCACAAAACTTCTCAAAATTGTTGTTTTGAAACTCTGTTCCATGATCACTTCTTATCTTTTTCACAAGCAGTTCTTTTTCTATCTAGATGCATTTAAATAACTTTTTGACTTCATCAAAAGCATCTGACTTTTCTCTTAAGAAGGCTACTCATGAATATCTAGTGTAGTCATTAAATACAACTAAAAAGTATTTTTTAACTCCTCTACTCTCTATTTGGGTTGGTCCAACAACGTTCATATGGAGTAATTCGATAGGTATAAATGTGGCTAAGGAGTTCACCTTTTTATGACTATTCCTGATTTGTTTGCCTATATAATAGGCACCACATACTTTCTTTTTCAATTTTTTTTTTAAACTTGTTTTTTTAACTTGGGTAGGCCTTGGAGATGATCTCTTTTGCTAAGTTTGTATAGATCTCTAAAGTTCACATGTCCAAGACGTTGATGCCACAATTCAGTTTCGTCTGTTTGAACCATGTAGCAAGAGTAACTTGTGGAACATGATTCATCAATGATATAACAATTTTCAGTGGTTTTTCGACTATTTAATATTATATTACCTTGATTATTAAGTATTCCACATCCATGATCAGAAAATTTAACAATATGATTATTATCACATATTTGAGTTATGCTTAGCAAATTGTGTTTTAAACCTTCAACATATAAAACATCTTTAAAAATAGGAAGATTGGGAAGTTTTACATTACCTCTTCCACTGATTTTGTAATTACTGACATCTCCAAATGTTATTGAGCCTCCATCAATGTGATTGATGTTTGAAAATATCGCCTATCACCTATTATATGTTTAGAGCATCCACTGTCCAGGTACCATCTTGAGTGGCTACTAGCTTTGAAAGTTGTGTGGATAACAAGACACTTATTTTTTGGAACCCATTTCAATATGGTTTTGGGTTTAAGAGGATCTCTGATCATATGATTTGTTTGAGAGTAAGATTTATGTTTGTTCTTACTTACTCTGTTAGTTCTAGAGTTGGATTTCAAAAGGTCCTTAAGTAAGTCCACTATTTCATCTGCTAGAGATAACAAATATAGGAGCAGTATTTTTAGATTTTTCTGAACGACTCTTGATATAACCCAAGCCAGATTTTTTGTTACTTCGACAAGATGCGGATAATAGCTTTTCTAGTCTCAGGTCACCATGGGTATATATCCAAGTCTCTTTAGAATTTTTTTAGAGAAGTAATTTCTAATAGTAAATTTTTATTTTCAGTTTTGAGATCTTCAATTTCAGAATTTTTTAGATTAAGTTAAAGTTTGGTTTTCTCAAAACAATCAAAAAAATGTGACTTTTCCAAAATAGATTTTTCAAGTTCTAATTTCAAATCTGCAAATTTATCCTTTTGAATTTTTAATTTTGTTACAATCTTACAACTTTCTTTATATAAGGCATCATAAGCTACTTGAAGATCATCTTCTTTTTTAACATCACTTCCGGGAATTTCATAATCAGATGTTTCATCTTCATTTAAGGAAGTAAGTCTAGCTAGGGTCATAAACGCCTTTTGATCAATTTCAGCTTCATGATTTGATTCATTAGTTTTTTAATCAAATTCAGATTTAGACGATTCATCCCATGTGGTGATCATGCCTCTTCTTTTAGGTTTATCCTTCTCAGGACATCTCGTAGCTAGATGCCCATATTTAGAACAGTTGAAACATTGAGAGTCTTTAGATTTAGATTTCCAATTTCCTTTTCTTTAGTCAATTGGTTTTTGAAAATCGGATCTATTTTTATTTTTAAAAATCCTATAAAACTGTTTAACAAGCATATCCATGTCATCCTCATTTTCTTCAGTATCTGAATCTTTTGATTTGGATTTTGAGGATTTTAGGGCTATGGATTTACTTTTGGGAATTTTTAAATTCAACTCATAGGTTTGTAGAGATCTCACTAATTCCTCTACCTTCATTGTATCAGTGTCCCTCAATCCTTGTATAGTAGTGACTTTAGAATTAAACCTGTCAAGAAGTGATCTCAGGATTTTTGCACACACTTTGCTTTCAAGGACTTTTTCTCCAAGACCCCACATGGAATTAGTAATGTCATTTAGTTTAGTGAAGAAATCCATCAATGATTCATTTTCTTTCATATGGATTTCTTCAAACCTTATTGTAACGATTTGAATCTTAGATTTGTTGACAATGTTAGTTCCTTCGTGTGTCATTTCAAGTATATCCCAAGCTTATTTTGTTGTATCACATGAGATGATTCTTTTGAACTCATCTAGTGATAGAGCACAAGTGATAGCATTAAGTGCTTTTCCATTAGCACTACTTTCACTTTTCTGACTTAGAGTCCATAGATTATAAACTTGTAATTTCATGGACTTGGTTCCATCTTCACCCACTACTTCTAACATTGGAGGGACCCATTGGGTCATGGTACCTTGCCACACACTTTCATTAATAGATTTGAGGAAGATCCTCATTCTAGCTTTCCAGTAGGAATAGTTCGAGCCATCAAAGGGAGGTGGCCTGAAAATGGATAGACTATCAAAATTTGACATTCCAATAGCTCTGGATCTAGCTCTAGGAAGTTAATCTTAAAAAGAGCAACCTCATTCTGATACCACTTGAAAGGACGAGCTATAGATGTCCTAGATGGGGGGGTGAATAAGACAATGCCAAATAATTCGATACAATTTGGAATAATGAATCAATTAAATACAATATTGCAAAGTATTGAATCCTTGATACCAAATAGTTCGTAGGACAACCTTACACCTAAAAGATTTAGGTAGGACAACCTTATTTCATGACGTCTTTGAAATCAAAATATCAAACTCTTGTAATAAATAAATAAATCACAATATAAAAAATAATAAAATCCAATCACCACAATACAAAAAAGAGTTATAGTAGTTCGGTGCCTCAATGCAACCTACTTCCCTCCCAAAATTACTACCCTCACAATTTTAGCTTTCACTATTTCAAGGTTTTCCAGGGTCACCTTAATAACCTTATACAGTTATTACGATTTTTACAGGCTATCACAATCAAATCCACTTTGTGATTTTACGAGGTCACCACAAACAAACCCACTGAGATTTCCGGGCTATCTTAAAAAAATCCAAACTTAAGTAATTTAAAACAAACAGTACTTATCTTCAATTTGGCGAGTCGAAGTCATAGCTATAGCTTGAGTGCAGTGATCTTCTTCTTGAGATATTGATGAAGCCAATGTATGAGTTCAACCCAAAAAGATGCAAAGGGATCTAATAGATTTGTAATTAAATGAATGAAACCCTATTGTTGCAGATTCGATTCTTTTTCTTCTCAAAGTAGAGTATGGATTACTCTTATCAAAACGATTTAATCTAACTTTGAAAAGGAGAATAGAATAAGCTAATAATAAAACATGAATTACAACACAAATAGCATAAGGAGGCTTAAAGGATCTTTCTCGACAACACAATAAAAAACTATGAAATTTGGTAATTTAGAATGTAAGAGAAAGCCTCTATATTGTTTCGAACAAGAAACAAATGCATTTGATTTGGGGATTTTATTCACTTAATGATAAATAAAAGAAGATAAAGAAGACAGTCACATTATTATTTTATTCCGAGTTCTTTTACATCCTTTTCTCCTTTGATTCCAAAATAGAATATTCATGACTTGTAATGGAAAACAAATAAAGACATCGTGCACTAAGACAATATGTGCTGGAAGCGTCATATATTGCAAACTGTTATGTACTGAACATTATTGTGCACTAAGTATTATCATGCATTTGGGCTACTGTGCGCTTAGCAATAGTGTTGTGCGCCCGCCTTGTGCGCTCGGCAGCAACGTTGTGTGCCCGCCTTACTGTACGCTCAACCTTATGCACTCTGCAGTGTTGTGTGTCTGTCAGTATTGTGCGCTCGCTTTTGCTGTGCGCCAATAGTGTTGTGCACAAACAGTGTTGTGCGCTACACAAAACCTATCTCGCACAATGGATGCGGACTCTACCTCTCTCTCTCTCTTGTCGGGATCTCCTTCTTCTTCTTGATTGGTTGCTAATGACCTCCTACTAAGGGGTCAGGGGGTATTTATACCCCTTTCACACGTGTGAACATGCCACGTCGACATTGCATGGTATCCCTTGTGTGCCAATTCCTCTCTGTGCGGACTCTTTTGTGCGAACATTCGACACACAATGCTCTGCTGCACATAATGATCAATGCTCCACTGCGCACAATGACTTCTTACTATCAATTTCTTTTTTTATGCCTCAACAGATGCCCCCTTGATCCTTCATTTTTTATTTTTATATCTACAAAATAAACAATGTAGGATCAATATAAAAATTCATTCTAACTATATTTTTTTGCTTTCCTTTCCTTTGTTGTGCGCATCATTAAACCCTTTGGTGCATAGTAATTTTCTTTGTTGTGCGCTTACTAAACTGCGAACAACATGTTCCGGACAAAGTTTTCCACACAATGTTTACCGCACAACGGGCCAAATCTCGCTTATAAATACAGGACTTCTACTCTTTTCCCTCACTTCATTTTTCGCCTGTTGTACACTGTTTCCGCGTTAAGTTATTCTTCACACCACCACTGTTGTGCGTCAACAGTGTTGTGCACCGCACAACACCTATTCCGCACAACACTTCTCTGTGCTCAACTAGTTTTTATTGCAAGGATAGGTAGTGCACAATGACATTACGCACAATGAACTAGCACACAATGTCTTGCGCACAACATCTGTGCATACCATCTTGCACACACTATCTCGCGCACAATGTTCTATGCACACTGTCTTATGCTTAAATGTAGAGTTGCCCTCCTTTTTAGCAAACTTTCATACTTCCCCTTTTCACTTGATGAACTTCTCTTCCTGATTTTAATTTGTTCACTGACTCCTATATAGATATCCGATGCTAGCTCAAAAAGACCTTTCGCCTCCCCAAGTATTGCTGGGCCTTCTGACTTGCAATCAGCAGAGATGCATAGTCAGAAAAGACCCCGATCTGCTGAAAACTATACTTCCTTCTTCAAAGAGCCGACTCCTGTCATTATTAACTTTGTTGATCGTATCCAACGCCTATTTGAACATATCTGCATGGCCGTACTAATGAAGGAGATAGAGGGACCCCCTACTTCAGGACAAGAGTCAGATTGGGATGATTGGTTGAAATGCACAGACAATTTCTGCATAGATAACACTCATCCTTCTGTTGCTGAGGCTTCTCCTACTCCAACAATTTCGAAGCAGACAAGAGAAAAGTGTAAAGATGAAGATTTCCAAGAAAAGATTTGGGAACACAATCGGAGGCGTTTTCAGAATGCCTGGGATTCAATCAAGTTAAATGTCGAGGCAATTAAATTTCATAACCCTTATAAAGATGAGACTATTGCTCTCCCTTTGCAACTTTAGTGCCACTGGTCTATACTTCAAAGCGAACCGACTGACTACATGACACAAAACAGGCTCTTGTATGTGTCGAATTGGGTGATCAAAGAGCCGCAAATCCTTGAAGGTTACCTCACAGAGAAAGGCTTAACTAAAAAAACCGGACAAATTAGATATATGTGCTTCCTCACACCATGTTATAATCTTCATTCCTTATACTTCACTCATTTTTTTGAAACGATTCAACATTGCTTTCGTCATCGTGACTCCTTATGGGGTAAGGAAGAATTTACGACACAGGGTCTTTGGACTGATCATCCATATTACAGCGCATGGGCCAAAGCGATCTTGAAGAAGTACGAAGGCGTCCTTATTGCAGAAAAGATTTATCATGCTATAGAAGCCACTTCAGAGTTCTTCCAAAAGGACACGATGATTTATAAGGGCTTTCTAAAGTACTGGTCTTCCACTACAATTTTTTTCCATCTTCCATTCAGAGAAGTAAGCATCACCTTATGGGATCTATACAAGATGGTTGGCCTGTCTTTCTTCGGATCTTTCCTCGATGAATACGTTCCTTCAAATGAGGAATTTGCCTATGTTTCTCCCAACAGGACACCTAAGATTACAACATCAACAATCGCATTTTTCTGCGAAACGTCTTACTTTGCTGACGTCCATAAGATATCCCCTCTTCAGTGGCTTGCACATTTTTCCCGATACTTAGTGTAAGTGTTTTTACATTTTTCTTACCTTTCAGTCAATACTTGCCAATAGATATAAATTACTCACTCCCTCCCTTTTCAGGTTTCTTGGCAGCCATTGTGCCGAACTAGAAGCTAATTGCAAAAAGATAAGGGGCCCGACTGAATTCACCACTGAAACTGAATTAGCCGCTTTCTTGGCTTATTAGTTGAGTTTAGTCATGCTTCCTAGCTCAGACTCTATTCGGCCAACATTATTTGTGGCAGAGGGCGCGATTGCAGAAGGTAGAAAAAGATATTCTCTAGCCCCTCTCGTCTTATGCTCGTTATACAGAGCTTTCGCTCATGCTGCGGCGCACTACTCAAGCCTGGCACTAGGAGTTACATCTTCTTTTACTCCATGCCATTATTTCTCTGGATGGCTTGGAATTTATTTCCCCTTGACTTACAATGACCCAGAGAAGGCTTATGTCCATCCTGATCATCTGCCCCTGTGGCATTTCTTGAAGCGAAATATGATAAAGAAGGGGTATGAATGGATAGTGGATAAAATTGACAACGTGGAATCTATTGACTTCTTCCCTTTTTATCTGGATTACCAAGATGAAGACAGAGATGTTGAGGATAACAATGACTTGGAACCTGTTGAGAGAACCTTCTTTCTTTGTATTCGTTCTTGCAGTCTTCCCTTGCGAGAAGTAGAGTTCTGGCGAGAACCATACTATCCGAGTCGATTTGCCAGACAATTTGGATATGATCAAGCTATGCCCCAAACAAGTGAGGAGGACACATAGACAATGAGGAGCTATGGAGTCGGCCCTTACAATTAGGCCTTAATATGGAAGCAGCTCTTAACAAGAAATTTTGGCTCTCGATTTCTTCTTCTAGGGTACAATCATCGAGTGACGGCTTCATATTCCTGGATAAGGTGGTGGGTGCATCATTACTACTTAGTGCGCAATTATTTTCCACTGGATCGACCTATCTGGGTTCCTTCTCCATGCTTGAGGAATTATAGGCCCGAACAAGGGATTGAATATTTTTACAAGAAGGATCAGGCTGTCATTCCGGGATAGCTTCATCGTAAAATTTTTGTAGAAGAGCCAATTAGCGAAATAAATCCTCCAAATACTCTGGAAGGATGGATTGATTTTAGTTCTCCTTTGGATTTGATAAAACGGGGAAAAAGATCGGCCACTCCTCCCAATGAATTTGAAACTACAGGCGGTATCCTGCCTTCTCCTACGCCTGAAGGTGGAGATCAGCCTACTCACCCTACTCTAGTCATTCCTCCTACTACAGAGCCCACCACTTCTATAATTTCTCCTACTACATACAACAACCGCAGTCATCCCAGTTGTGGATCTTATAGCAACCACAACAAATCACGCTACAGTCATAACTTCTCCAGACGTGCCTCGGATTATTATTACTACATCTCCTATGACTACTTATAAGGGAAAACAAACCATATCGGAGGAAGACAATTGTAACACCACGGTTCCCGGAACCCGAGTACATTACTCGTTTTCCAAAAACCCGAGCATTAACCTCTGAAAACACCAAAATTCCACGTACATTTTTTTTTTCATTTATCAGAGTTAATAATATAGTGGGATGGAAATAAATCAGATATTAGAGTGAGTCCAAATATACATAACCAATGTTTTAAGTGGTTATCCAAAAACTTATACAAACTAATGTCTTAACTTTTACAAATCTGACAATACAAATTAAATACAAATGAAATTAGGAATAAGGAGTTGTAAGATCATCTGGCTCCTCCCATCCCATATGGATGCCAGCATGCCCGTCATCTGCGTCTCCTACACACTAAGTATGGTTTGATAGCGTCAATGGCTATCCAGTGAGGTATAACCCTCAAGATTTATCACAACATCAAGATAATTAAGCATAGTTATCAGATACAGTATATAACAAATATTATACAATGATTATCATGGAAATCGGGTGAAGTTCAATAAATACGTGTTCATTAAATAAATCATACAAAATAATCTTGTTTAAATGCATGAATATATGCACATGCTCATAGACCTGGGGATGCACATCCAGCTGGTAAAAAGTCGCCCAAGGATAACTAGTCACCCGAAAAAGACTATGATATATAGATCGCCCAAGGAGGATTAGTCACCTGAAAAAATACGCAAAGGTACGCCCAAGGAGAACTAACCACCTGGACAAGACCATAATAATATATAAATCGCCTAAGGAGAGTTAGTCACCCGGAAAAATATTCAAAGGTACGCCTAAGGAAAACTAACCATCTAAAAAATACTGTAATAATACATTGATCGCCCAAGGAGGATTAGTCACCAGAAAAAATACTCAAAGGTACGCCCAAGGAGAACTAACCATCGGAAAAAGACCGCAATAATACATATATCGCCCAAGGAGGATTAGTTTCCGAGAAAAATACGCAAAGGTACTGTAACGCCCTGAAAATCGGGGGTCGAGCATAAACTCAACTCCCGAGTTCCAACGCATCACTTATGCAACAAAATGAATGATAATTGAATGTCGTCTGTATTAGTGCATTGAACATGAGTGAGATTAAGCCAAAACATCATATCATACTCTAGAGACAGTTAAATTGCAAGCAGAAGACTGTAATAGATATATAAAATATAAAACTGTGGTGAGTTTCCAGAGTGTGATAATGTTACCAGGTTAAAGAATTATAAGTACAATTTCAAATTATACCAAAGGTGTAGTGTTATCTAGTCAACATCCCTGTAATCCCGTCTATCAAGACACGGCTCAAAAGAAGTCGCCATAAACAACATATACGAGAAAGCACCCTCGTCGTCACAAAAGTCTGGCTCCGCCTCAGGAATAACGTCGCCATCTGCAATCAGACAAAGTCTGGTGGGTGTTCGGAATACCGTCCCATAACGTGAGAGTGAGTAGCTAACTCAGTGGAACAATAAAGCATAGGTTAACATGTTATCATTGCAGTCAAGCAGTAATGATAAAGCAGTAAATCAAACACTCCTAACTACTCTTATTAATGCAAGTATGAATGCAGTCATGATGTATGCCCTCACCACACACTCCCTCGTGCGACACCATCTTACGTTCGCGGCATGCTTGCATTCCTCAGTGCTCCACTTCTTCCAGGCACATGCAATGCATGATGAGCATGATTACCGAGTTGTTATTAGTTCATTTTAAATAGTAGGATTGGGAAACTAAGGTACCTCCCTTGTATCATTCCTAAACATGATCCATTCTAGGGTCGTCAGTCCTAGTTAATCTCATACGATGGTGTGTTTCTAGGTCACTGCAAAGGCTGTCAGGGCAGTTACGCACAAAGGTTACACCACTCCCCCATCACCTCTTTAACGGTTCATCACTAAATTGATATAGGCCTAGTTCATACTCTATTCACCGCGGCAAAACTCGTCACCTCACTGCAAATTCAGAGTACGCTCGAGGTCACTACAAAGGGCTGCCAGGGCTGTTACGCACAAAGGTTATACCACTCCCCCATCACCTTATCAATGTAGGCCAACAGTACGAATATAGTGTCCCATACCACCATAATCGGCTCACGAGTCTGGTTGCTCACTGGTCACTACGGGGAGGCACGTGGCCCCAGCATAGGCCGAAAACTCGACCACGGTGTCCCATACCACCATGCCCGGCTCATGAGTCTTAGCAGATAGAGGTACCATGGTTAACAGAATTTCACTGGTAAGTTTGGTACCCTAAGTTCAAGCAGTAGCGTCC
Organism: Magnolia changhungtana; assembly: GCA_030180095.1. Classification (NCBI taxonomy): domain Eukaryota; kingdom Viridiplantae; phylum Streptophyta; class Magnoliopsida; order Magnoliales; family Magnoliaceae; genus Magnolia; species Magnolia changhungtana. Next base: position 1,502,462 of record JASAUF010000473.1, on the reverse strand, counting down.
AAACATGGTGAACATACATTAGACATATCGGGTTACTTGATGAGCCTGACTAGCTCGAGCGCACGATTGACTGAACGACATGAAGTGCATAAGCACTTCGTGTGGCCTAACCACTGTCGCCAACCGAAGTATGACTCGGGTTCGTCTGACACATCCTACGTGGCGAAATGAATCTTAACCACGATCTCAAGTCTGGTACCGAATGTCTGGACTATAATCATAGTCCCAAACCCAATCAATCCTTATTTAGAACATGTGGAGTAAAACATAATAAACCAAGTAATTCAAGGAAGTTAACAAGCATGTCATAAAGCATGTTTATGAAGCATGTTATAAAGCACCATATAAACAGAAAATATAAACACATATAATTCATAAGTAAGCGGTTATGTTAAACAACCAACATGGAGGAAATCATACACGTCTCTAAGGTAGTTAAGAATCCCATCTCAACACCTACCTAAGGCACCATCATCCAAACACTTACTCTCACAAGCATTTTCACAAACACTTAGATTACACTATTTCAACATACATAGTGTATGTTAGCAAAACATGTACTAGGGCGAGTCCTTTCTCCAAGCAAGTATTTTACACATATATAATATGTTCATATAACAAATAATCATGGAAAACACATTTCCAAAATTTATACGTATACGGTACTTTCTAGAATACACTATTTCAACATACATAGTGTATATTAGCAAAACATGTATTAGGGCGAGTCCTTTCGCCAAATAAGTATTTTATCCATATATAATATATTCATACAACAAATAATCATAGCAAACACATTTCTAAAATTTATACGTATACGGTACTTTCTAGAATACACTATTTCAACATACATAGTGTATATTAGCAAAACATGTATTAGGGCGAGTCCTTTCGCCAAATAAGTATTTTATCCATATATAATATATTCATACAACAAATAATCATGGCAAACACATTTCCAAAATTTATACGTATACGGTACTTTCTACAAATACCTAGAGTATGTAAAATTCCATATTCTTCATCTTTAATTGAAAAGGAAAACAGACAGCATTTTGTACATGTGCAATTGCATGCAGATCATGAATCTATCATGATCTGACATTGAAAGCGTTGAAAACCATAACCTATACACCTAAAGTTCACACCTCTTATCGTAGAATCGTAACAAATCAGGTAGGTTTGCTAAGCTTCCGTATTCGGCAATTCGGTAACCTATAGAATGGAATAGGTTAGCTATTTCATAACCTACAACCTTTCCAACACCAAAACAGATTAGGGTTAGGGTTTCTTACCTAGAAACGAAGTCAGATTCGCCAGGAAAACGATGAGAATGGGGTGGTTCAGCTTATGTAGCGACAGGAAGTAGTAGCAGGGAGTTTCTCCCACTTCCCTCACTCTTTCTCTCTCTTTTCTCTCTTCTCTCTCTAGGGTTTCCCTCAAATTCGTATGGCTGTGAGAGAGGGTTCTAAAGTCCATATATAGCCTAAAAACTCTCTAAAATAGACTTATGGTCAAGGTATACTTAGGTTATAATAAAAGCGACCTAGTTTCAGATCAACGGAGGACTTCTGGCGGGCCTCCTTGAGCCAAAGGTCAGACTTAATCTCACCAACTTTGGATCCAGGTGGAGTGAAGTTTTCATTTCAGTCGGATTCCCAGATCACGCGTGGTGGACCAGTTTCAGTTCAACGGTTAGCGGATCTCGATCCGGAATTTCAAGTACATGGATATATTTATGAAATTTTTCCTGATCCGAGAGTGTATTTGGGTCAGATTCTAACGGTCTATTTGTTTACAAAATGTTCGCAAGTAACAAGTCTCAGATTACTATTTGAGATATTTATTTTTAAAGAAAACCAAGTGTTTTCACACTCCTCGCTCTGGACTCAAGCGAATAGCGCTGGGACACTATCTGGATCTGATTTCCGAGATGGTTGTCAAGCCCAGCGAGGCGGTCCTAAGTCCTTAACTTCTTGTTAATCAGACTTCTGACATGCGGTCCAGATCTGATATGGAGTTTCGTGATACTTCCGAGAGCAACTGAGTAATGAGATTGATCCTAGATTTTAGGGTAACCTAGCGTCAATGATTCTACAAGTTTTGGGTCTTAAGATCATATTTAAAGTGGATCAAACGGATTTCGTAGCTAATCTAGTTTAGCACTTAGTTACTTTGTCTCATTTCTAAAGGATTTAGTCATATAAGCTTTCTGTCTGAGGTGGTACTTAGGCCTTTGTAGTTTGTATATAAGGTGATCCAAGTTATAATACTTAATTAGTTTAAGATAGTGTCTAGGGTGAAAGTACTTAGGAAAATTGAAAGAACAAGGTGGTGAAGGGTGGGATTTGTGAAGGAAATGGGTTCAAAAGTGGTCTTAGACTTTGGGATTGAGTTCGAACAAGTTAATAAGGTGTTAGGATCGACCCATTTCCTAAGGACGTCTAATTCCAGGTTGGCAAAAATCCGGGATGTTACAGGTACACCCAAGGAGAACTAACTACCCAGAAAAAACTGTAATAATACATAGATTGGCCAAGGAGGATTAGTCGCCCAGAAAAATACGCAAAGGTACGCCCAAAGAGAACTAACCACCCGAAAAAGACCGTAATAATATATAGATCACCTAAGGAGGATTAGTCTCCCAGAAAAATATCCAAAGGTATGCCCAAGGAGAACTAACCACCCAAAAAAGACCGTAATAATACATAGATCACCCAAGGAGGATTAGTCTCCCGGAAAAATACGCAAAGGTATGCCCAAGGAGAACCAACCACCCGGAAAAGACCGTAATAGTACATAGATCGCCCAAGGAGGATTAGTCGCCCGAAAAACTATGCAAAGGTACGCCCAAGGAGAACTAACCACCGGAAAAAGATGGTAATATATGCCATGAAAATGCATGATTAGCCCAATCATTATTATTCTAAATTCAAACAATTAATTTAGAGGAGCTCAATGGTCACTATGGGGGGTTAGTCACCCGACATAGGCCGACAGCTCAGGCATAGTGTCCCATTTTACCATCCCTGGCTCATGAGGCTAACAATTAGGATGTTTAGAAGTAACCTACACAACTAGTGGCTAATTATAGTTCTACAAGTAGAACTTATCAACGCAAGGTTGTACAGAGCCAAACAATAAAAACACATGAGGCAATTGTTCCTTAAAAGCCGCAAGGGCTAACAATTGTTCCTTAAAAGCCGCAAGGGCTAAATATTCCATTTTATAGTGCGATAAGAAGGGATTATTCCCCCAAAAGCCACATAGGCACAAACGGTCTACAAGATGATAAGCCCACAATGTAAATTTATTTAATCCATAATACAAGTGGCCACTAGTTCGTGAGTTTTCTAAAAACACCATCAAGCAAGCACAAGTGGCAAAATAAGCCACATATAATGTTATTAGCACTCACACATATAAAGTACACATCTTAAATCAGAATGAAGATACTAGAGATCCATAGCATGTTAAGTTACGTGAATTTAAATCTAAACATGTTGGATTTGTAAAAGATTACTCAAATGAAATTAACATTCATAATTATTTCCACATGGCACTACATTAAGGAATCAACAAACTAACTATCATGACGTAGAAAAGCTTGAAGGGTGATCCTCACCTTAGAGTGTAGATCCTCTTCAAAGCAAATGAGGTTTAGAAGTTGTGAATGGCTGTTGAAATCAATTACAATCCCTAATTCGTGAATATCATCTGATTATGTTAGATCATCCCACAATTAGAATTAAAATTAAGTTGGAATTAAGACCTAACTCTATCTAAAACCTAAACTTGTATTAGATATTAATATAACATGAAAGTCTCCACATATAAATGATTATAAGCCTACCTCTCGAGTCGAAATGAAATGGATTCTACCCGACTCGGTTCGACTCAATACAGTGTAATGTGACTCAAAAATGGATATTTAGGAATTCTACATGTTTCAATATTTCAACACCGACTAGGGTCCCAGGTTGGCTGGACCCAAACTTAATTTAAATTCCACTACGACTCACCGAATCAACTTAGCAAGACATTAAATTAACTAGTAAATATTATGAAACTTGTATAAATGGAAACATAAAAGAGGCATTTACCTGATGCAATGCTGCTAACCCAACCAAACTCAACCCGCAACTAGTCTAGCTCAACCCTGAAATGAGTGGGTTGATTCACTGAGCCGACACGACCCCAACTCTCTTCTCCTTACTCACTCCTATTCATTTCTTCTTCTTCCTCATCTTTCTTCCCTTATTCTCTTTCCTCTGGCCTTCTACAAGGTCTGAATTCAAGTCAGACTCGGACCTAGCCAGCCCGACTCATCGTTGAAATGGTGGGTCGACTCACTGAGTCAACTCAGCTTGACTCACTCTCCCTCTCTATTTCTTTTTTCTTTTCTTTCTTCTCCTCTCTTTTTACTCTCATCTTCTTCTCTCTTTCCTTCTTCTTCTTTCCTCTTGTTGGGAGGCTCAAGAGGGCCCAAATGAACCCAACTCGGACAGACAGCTTGACCGAGTCGGGCTCTTGTGGTAGCCCCCGACTTCAACCTGAGCTCGAATGAAAGTGCGGCACCATCCCCACTCTCACCCTCTCTCGAACTCTCTCTGCTCTCTCACTCTCTCTTCTTCTCTACCTTCTGTTTCTTCCTTTTTCTTGCTCTGCTAGGAAAACCAGAAGCAGGGCTGGAGTCGGTCCAAGCTCGCAGCCACACAAACTACACCAATCCACTCGTTCTACCTTCTTCTTCTGTTGTGGAAGTCCAGCAATCGGAGATGCACAGACTTAGCCCGACACACAGCAAACTAAATCGAGTTGGCTTAGCTGAGTGCGGCAGAAGGAACAAAGCACTCCCTCTCTCTTCTCTTTCAGTCTCTTTTTTTCCTTTCCTTGAAAAATGCCCTTATAACCGGCTATTTATAGCCATGAGAAAAGTCTAGAAGGATCGGCTCTTAATCAGCCGATTAGTTATGACTTCGTCCACTAATCTCAATTAACAAAGAGAGATTTTTTATTATCTCTTTAGAAGCTGTTTGCACGGCTGAGATCCAGCCTTTGAAATGATCATTTGAGGCTATGAGCCACCAGGTGGGCGACTCAAATTAGGGAATGGGGTCCATTTAACGAAGATGGGTTTTTCCTGTCAGTTGGAAAAGAAAGTGCGGCCGATCATGGTGATTTTCATCCTAGGGCCCCACCTGAAGATCCACATCATTTAGATTGTTTGGATAAGTCTATTTATTTTTGTGGGACCCACCTTTTGGGTGAATAGCAACGAAAACTCGATGGGTTCCGAGTTCTTCAGCCGCAACCAGATTTCTCCCAACAAGGGGAGTTTCTCGCGAGATCTCTTCGTTCCACGAGATGGGTGTTACTAGCCCTAAAGCAAACGCTCCAGATGCGTTCGGAGTGCCTTCTAGAAACATCTCAGCGGTTGGGATTGTTATTTCCATCAACGAAAGGACTTATTCCCCCTTTTCTTCTAGGTAAAGAAAAGAACTCAAAAAGGAAACGAACGAAAGGTTGGGATTACCCAGAATGGAAGGTCGAGATGGAAAAGTAGGGCTGATTCTTGCATGTGGTTAGCCATCCTGGTAGGGCGACGCACGGAGCCGGTGCTTATTTTTTAAACAGAACCGTACGCACACTATCAACTTGCGCCACAATTCGTGTGCATGCTTATGTGTTCCAACATGTGGAATCAACTAGGGTTTTGTCATGGAAACGCCCTAAACATAATGGAGGTTCAGATTGTTGTTTTGATTTGTGGTGGTGGGCCACTATCGAACCTAAATGGACGCTGTCTGTTCGTTTGCTTGCGGCGGGAAAAATTTCAAAAGAAAGGAATTTTCCTTCCTAGCTCGGGTCAAAAAGCACTTGACCGTAGTGACGGTCTCGTGCACCACAATTGTACGCCCTGCCCATGTACACCAGGTATGATGGTGGGGTCCATGGTGATATTTTGTTGAATCTACACCGTCAATTCCAGTCCACAGCTCCTAATAGGTCGTCAGACCGGTTTTCTAGTAAATCTGACTGTCAGATGGGCCATAAATTTAAGTTCTGACCCCTAATTGCCGAGTTTCATTCATCCACTGGTCAGATTGCATTTAAATCGACCATTCACAGCTATGATGGTCCTAGGGATTCTAACGACTATTTGGATGAGTCTTTAGCAGTTGGGTTCAAAACTAGATGGTTATCATTTTCGCTATCAGTGGGCGTAGGTTCTATTATTAGGTCAGGTTTAGGGTTGGGTATGAGTTGTTACAATAATTCAAAAGTGGGGTCCAAGTTTATGTTTTGTGGAATTCACCCTGATCATTGGTTTGGCGAGATCATGTTAGGTTAGGGGCCAGAATATGGGGTGGATCCGAGGTTCTGTGTGGCCACACCATTAATCAACATGGGGCTTAGGTTCATGGTTGAACCAAGACATTACAGGAAATTAGTTACATGCGGAAATCACGTAACTTCTTCATTTTTGCAAATGGCTAGGCGAGGTCCAATGTGATGTTTGGTGAACAATCCGCTCCGTTCACCGACTTCAGCTCGCTATGTGGACCCACGGGCCCAAGTTTTAAGTAGATTTGAGCTATGGGTGGGCCATACGTTGCAAGAATGTAGAGGCGAAAAATGTTGCAACATTGCTAGGCATATGAGTTTGAATCATATAATTATAATTATGCCCCTCTCCCTTATTATAACTTTTGTCGTTCTTATCTCCTAACTTCAACGTGCAAATAGGATGAAATTTCACCAACATTTGTTGTCTTCGGTGCTCTTTCTAATGCCTAAGTTTGGGCCTTGATCGCTTACGAACAACAAAGATGCCACTTCAATAGACCATACCACTCCGAGTTTTAATGTGACGTTTATATACGTTTAGTTGCAGTATTATCTGGTAATTTGGACTTGTATTCTAAGATCTTCCAACTAAGTGGTTTATTTTGATGTTTGGATGGTCTGTTTGGCGGCTCCCAATACGATGGACGGCTAGATGACATGCTAAAAATAGGAGAACTTGATGGTTAGCACTCTGATCATGTATGTAGGTGGATGTACGGTCAGTTTTGTAAATAGATGAACACAAGATGAGTTTCTAGATTGATTAGGGGTAGGACATGTATACCATTAGATTTGAGTGACTTGTTCGTATGTATAAATTCCTCTTATTTCAGTTCTAACGGTGGTTTAAGTATATTCATATCGGGTGAACAAGATGAACGGATCAGAATCTTGATCTGATAAGTGTACGGACGGATGTAGAGGCCAACTAACTATTTTACTATGATCTAAGGGCTGAAATTTGAGGTGTACGGTTAATTTCTGATAATTAGGCATGATATAAAATTTCACATGAAACGGGCCGTGGGAATCATGTGATCTAGCGTTCAGGGGTCTAGGTTAGTGGCAATTTCATAATTATTGCCGATCTACGAGTTTTGGGAAATCTAATGGCTCCACATAGTTATATACATGTTTCTAAGCAATTCTTACAAATGAACATATATCTAAATCATTATGGATAGGGAGTTATTCGTCACGTCATCTAAGAGAAAGTACTTATGTCAATTCACGTGATGGATGGGCTTGTCTTGTAATTCAACGATCAGATGGCTTGATTTATGAATGAAGATCATTCCCAACGGCTAAGTTAGTTCTGGGCATGGATGTAAGGCTAAAATAGTTGGATTGGTATCGTACACATGTGTAAGTCACGTTGAATCTTATGGTAACGCTCGAGGACTTTCGATGCCTGCGTATCGAAAAGTTCGGGGTGTTACAGTCTACCCCCCTTAAACAAAATTTCATCCCCAAAATTTGTTTATTTGATCCATTTACACTAATCCTGTTATGTTCAATATCTCACTATATTCCTTGTGAGGTAGATGTATATGTTTAGGTGTGCGTATAATTGGTTGTATGGAAATCAGGACGTTACAATCTACCCTCCTTAAATAAAAATCTCGACCCCGAGATTTGGTAATTGGATTAGAACCCTTACTCCTTACTTAAATGTGGTTTCGATCATTATAAGTTTTGGGGAATACCTTGAAATTTTCGTTTCATCATACGAGCAACCTAACCGACCAGACAACAATTGGAGATGTTTTTTTTTTTTTTTTTTTTTTTTTTCATTATGGTGGGTATTTGTTCTCCCACAATACATAGGTTTTGTTCCTAAGTTCAAACTACTATTCTGGTAGCTTATAAGGGAATCCAAGTTTTTGCTTCCAAGTCCAAATGACTCATTCTAAAATATAAAAGGAGCATAAGATTGTAGGTTTCTATGTTCTCAATTCCTTTTAATCCTAAGGGATCTCTATACTAGTTTGAGTGGCTAACCTAATAAATTTTTGATAGGGACCTAAGTTTGGGTCTCTACATTCTTAAAATTTCTCTAAAGTCTAAAGGAATTTACCTAGGTTCAAATCTCTAATTCCAACATATAAACTTAAGACATTAAAGGTTTGTATAAGTTTGTTTCCCAAAGCCAAGGTTTGTCTAGACTTGCTCTGATACCAACTTGCAACACCCCGGTTCCCGGAACCCAAGTACATTACTCGTTTTCTAAAAACTCGAGCGCTAACCTCTGAAAACACCCAAATTCCACGTACATTTTTTTAACCTTTTATCAGAGTTAATAATATAGCGGGATGGAAATAAATCAGATATTAGAGTGAGTCCAACTATACATAACCAATGTTTTATGTGGTTACTTAAAAACTTATACAAACCAATGTCTTAACTTTTATAAACGTGACAATACAAATTACATACAAATGAAATTAGGAATAAGGAGTTGTAAGATCATCTGGCTCCTCCCATCCCATATGGACGCCAGCATGCGAGTCATCTGCGTTTCCTGCACACTAAGTATGGTTTGATAGCATCAATGGCTATCCAGTGAGGTATAACCCACAAGATTTATCATAGCATCAAGATAATTAAGAATAGTTATCAGATACAGTATATAACAAATATTATACAATCATTATCATGGAAATCAGGTGAGGTTCAATAAATACGCATTCATTCAATAAATCATACAAAATAATCTTGTTTAAATGCATGGATGTATACACATGTTCACAGACCTGGGGACGCACATCCAGCTGGTAAAAAGTCGCCCAAGGAGAACTAGTCACCCAAAAAAGACTATGATATATAGATCGCCCAAGGAGGATTAGTCACCCAGAAAAATAAGCAAAGGTACGCCCAAGGAGAACTAACTACCCGAACAAGACCATAATAATATATAGATCGCCGAAGGAGAGTTAGTCACCCGGAAAATACTCAAAGGTACGCCTAAGGAAAACTAACCACCCGGAAAAGACCGTAATAATACATAGATCGCCCAAGGAGGATTAGTTGCCCAAAAAATACTCAAAGGTACGCCCATGGAGAACTAACCACCCGGAAAAGATCGCAATAATATATAGATTGCCCAGGGAGGATTAGTCTCCTGAAAAAATACACAAAGGTAAGCCCAAGGAGAACTAACCACCTGAAAAAGATTGTAATAGTACATAGATCGCCCAAGGAGGATTAGTCGCCCGGAAAAATAGGCAAAAGTACGGCCAAGGAGAAGTAACCACCCGAAAAAGACCGTAATATATGCCATGAAAATGCATGATTATCCCAATCATTATTATTCCAAATTCAAACAATCAATTTAGAGGAGCTCAAAGGTCACTATGGGGGGTTGGTCACCCAGCATAGGCCGACAACTCAAGCATAGTGTCCCATTCCACCATCCCTGGCTCATGAGGCTAATAATTAGGATGTTTAGAAGTAACCTACACAACTAGTGACTAATTATAGTTCTACAAGTGGAACTTATCGTCACTAGGTTGTACAGAGCCAAACAATTAAAAGCACATGAGGCAATTGTTCCTTAAAAGCCGCAAGGGCCTAATATTCCATTTAATAGTGTGATAAGAAGGGATTATTCCCCTAAAAGCCACATAGGCACAAACGGTCCACAATATGATAAGTCCACAATGTAAATTTATTTAATCCATAATACAAGTGGCCACTAGTTCGAGAGTTTTCTTAAAACACCATCAATCAAGCACAAGTGGCAAAACAAGCCACATTTAATGTTATTAGCACTCACACATATAAAGTACACATCTTAAATCAGAATGAAGATACTAGAGATCCATAACATGCTAAGTTACGTGAATTTAAATCTAAACATGTTGGATTTGTAAAAGATTACTCAAATGAAATTAACATTCATAATTATTTCCACATGGCACTACATTAAGGAATCAACAAACTGAATGAACTAAACTAACTATCATGACGTAGAAAAGCTTGAAGGGTGATCCTCACCTTAGAGTGTGGATCCTCTTCAAAGCAAATGAGGTTTAGAAGCTACGAATGACTCTTGAAATCAATTCCAATCCCTAATTCATGAATATCATCTGATTATGTTAGATCATCCCACAATTAGAATTAAAATTAAGTTGGAATTAAGACCTAACTCTATCTAAAACCTAAACTTGTATTAGATATTAATATAACATGAAAGTCTCCACATATAAATGATTATAAGCGTACCTCTCGAGTTGAAATGAAATGGATTCTACCCGACTCGGTTTGACTCTATACAGTGTAATGTGACTCGAAAATGGATATTTAGGAATTCTACTTGTTTCAATATGAGTTCAACACTGACTGGACCCAAACTTAATTTAAATTCCACTACGACTCACCGAGTCAACTTAGCAAGATGTTAAATTAACTAGTAAATATTATGAAACTTGTATAAATGGAAACATAAAAGAGGCATTTACCTGATGCAATGCTGCTAACCCAACCAAACTCAACCCGCAACTAATCTGGCTCAACCCTGAAATGAGTGGGTCGACTCACTGAGCAGACATGACCCCCAACTCTCTTCTCCTTACTCACTCCTCTTCATTTCTTCTTCTTCTTCATCTTTCTTCCCTTCTTCTCTTTTCTTTGGCCTTCTACAAGGTTTGAATTCAAGTCAGACTCAGACCTAGCCAGCCCGACTTGTCGTTGAAATGGTGGGTCGACTCACTGAGTCAACTCAGCTTGACTCAATCTCCCTCTCTATTTTTTTTCTTTTCTTTATTCTCCTCTCATCTTCTTCTCTCTTTCCTTCTTCTTTCCTCTTGTTCGGAGGCTCAAGAGGGCCCAAACGAACCCAACTCGGACAGACAGCTTGACAGAGTCGGGCTGTTGTAGCAGCCCCCAACTTTAACCCGAGCTCAAATGAAAGGGCGGCACCATCCCCACTCTCACCCTCTCTCGAACTCTCTCTGCTCTCTCACTCTCTCTTCTTCTCTACCTTTCGTTTCTTCCTTTTTCTTGCTCTGCTAGGAAAACCAGAAGCAGCGTTGGACTCTGTCCAAGCTCGCAGCCACACGAACTGCACCTATCCACTCTCGTTCTACCTTCTTTCTTCTATTGTGGAAGTCCAACAATCGGAGATGCACAGACTCAGCCCGACACACAGCAAACCAGAACGAGGCTCAGCTGAGTGCGGCATAAGGAACAACGCACTCCCTCTCTTTCTCTTTCAGTCTCTTTCTTTCCTTTCCTTGAAAAATGCCCTAATAACCGGCTATTTATAGCCTTGAGAAAAGTCTAGAAGGATCGGCTCTTAATCACCCGATTAGTTATGACTTCGTCGACTAAAGATAGATTTTTTATTATCTCTTTAGAAGCTGTTTGCACGGCTGAGATCCATCCATTAAAATGATCATTTGAGGCTATGAGTCACCAGATGGGCGACTTAGATCAGGGAATGGTGTCCATTTAACGAAGATGGGTTTTTGCTGTCGGTTGGAGAAGAAAGTGTGGCCGATCATGTTGATTTTCATCCTAGGGCCGCACCTGATGATCCACATCGTTTGGATGGTTTGGATAAGTCCATTTATTGTTGTGGGACCCACCTTTTGGGTGAATAGCAACGAAAACTCGATGGGTTCTGAGTTCTTCAGCCACAGCCGGATTTCTCGCAACAAGGGGAGTTTCTCGTGAGATCTCTTCGTTCCACGAGATGGGGTGTTGCTTGCCCTAAAACAAACACTCCAGATGTGTTCGGAGTGCCTTCTAGAAATGTCCCAGCGGTTTGGATTGCTCTTTCCATTAACGGAAGGACTTATTCCGCCTTTTCTTCTAGGTAAAGAAAAGAACTAAAAAAGGAAATGAACGAAAGGTTGGGATTGCCCAAAACGGAAGGTTAAGATGGAAAAGTAGGGCTGATTCTTGCATGCGGTTAGCCAGCCTGGCAGGGTGACGCATGGAGCCGGTGCCTATTTTTTAAACAGAACTACACGCACATTGTCAACTTGCGCCACAATTCGTGTGCATGCTTATGTATTCCAACATGTGGAATCAACTAGGGTTTTGTCGTGGACACTCCCTAAACATAATGGATAGTTCATATCGTTATTTTGATTTGTGGTGGTGGGCCACTATCGAACCCAAACGGACACTATCTGTTCATTTGCTTTCGGTGGGAAAATTTTCAAAAGAAAGGAATTTTCCTTCCTAGCTCGGGTCAAAACGCACTTGACCATAGTGACGGTCCCGTGCATCGTAGGTGTAAGCCCTGCCCATGTACACCATGTATGAAGGTGGGGTCCACATAGTTATAGACATGTTTTGGGAAATCTAATGGCTCCACATAGTTATAAACATGTTTCTAATCAATTCTTACAAATGAACGTATATCTAAATCATTATGCATAGGGAGTTATTCGTCACGTCATCTAAGGGAAAGTACTTATGTCAATTCACGTGATGGATAGGCTTGTCTGGTAATTCAACGGTTAGATGGCTTGATTTATGAATTAAGATCATTCCCAATGGTTAAGTTAGTGTCAGGGCAAGGATGTAAGGCTAGAATAGTTGGATTGGTATCGTACACATGTATATGTCACGTTGAATCTTATGGTAACGCTCGAGGACTTTCGATGCCCGCATATCGAAAAGTTCGGGTTGTTACAACAACTCATCAGAATATTCAGCAAATACTACAAGCGACGATACATCTTCTCCCACGAGCTTAACTGACGAAGGAGATGCCCTGAATGCAGATATTAATGCTAAAGTGGATATTGGAGAAGAAGATGATGTTAGAGCCGAGTCTCCACTTCCTGACGCTCCAATCACTCATCTAGATGCCTCTCATCTGATTCTAGTGACCTCCCTTGATGAAGATCAACTTAATAATGAAGAATATTCTCCTAGTGCAAATATCTTTCTTTCTTTTGATGCTTCATATTCTCCCTGTATCATGGAAACTGCTAACTTGGTTGCTCACGAAACATCAAAATTAAGGGATACAGAGGCCCAATCATCTGAAGTCCAGGCAACGATGGAAAATGTACTTCTTCTTCATAGCACAGAAGAAACCTTGACAATAGTCCCCACAACATCTGATGGCCCCATTCATACTAATAAGTTCCCTACTATGCATCCTTCTCCTATCCAGCCAATAGCTCAAAGTTTAGATTTTTTTTCTAATCTGATTGACATTCTAACTCTGACTACTCTTAACTTGAGTACTGTAGGGGATCAAGAGCTTTCTTTTAATGTTGTTGTGATTACGAAAGCCCTTAGTTCTGCTACACCCACAACCCATTCTGTTCAAGCTACTTTTACTATTGCCCCCGGACCGGGTACATATTTTCTTTTCTTATTTCATATCGTTATATACATACATATCTTCTTTTGAACTTATAATTTCTTTTTCTTTTTCTTTTAGCTTCAGTCTGCTAGCTCCTAGTGGATCTGAAGGGTCTAACTTGGTAACCGCAGTTTTTGATAAACTCTCATTGGAAAAGGTGTCTCCTCTTATGCTGGGACTTTTTAAGAACACAATTTCTGTTATCATTAGTAATTTTAAAGATATAGCCCAGTGGCCTTTTTTGGATAGTGCCCTAGTAGTCCTCACTCATTTAACTCGTCTGTTTGTGTTGATGTTCAGTCTCTTCGCAACTCTTTGTCATAGTTTTACAACTCTATCAAAAACTTGGAAGCAGTACGAAGTATAGTCATCTCTCAAGAAATTTTGAACCGTTAGAAAGAATTGGCATTTCTTAAGAAGAAATTATCTCGTTCAGATGACATTCTTGCTAATTGTAATGTTGTTCACCAATCTCTTCATGAGAAGTTGAAAGTTTTTGATAGGAATAAGGCGATCATTGATTATCAAATTGCTATTCTTGAGAGAGAGAGAGATTCTGCTTCTCAAGGGTAAAAAAAAAAGAAGCGGAAGATTTGACTATTCATCAAATTAAAGAAAAGCTTGAAACAAATTCTCAAGTTATTGATATCGAGCAAGCTAAGTGAACAAAGAGTAGCGAAGCTGCTTCCCTTTTGGAATTTAAACTGGTTGATGTTCCTGATCAAGCCGGCTCATTCTTGAGGTTGAACACACGACTGCTGCAACACAATCTCAGTTAAAAGAAGAATTACAACATTATGTAGCAGTATTAGACATAGCTAAAGATCTGTAAGGATTGTATTTTCATATAAGTCCCTTTTGCATTGTAATATACAAATAGATTGTGGTGTTTTATTTAGAATAAGACTCATTCTTAATAATACAATTATCGATTTTGAGATACATGTTGATGCAACACTTTCATACTTATGATTTGTTACTTTCTACTATTTATATTTGTGCATTGTATGATGACCCTATGTGATGTTTTATTTCGATGGGCGGAACTATTTCATTTCAAAGTTAGTTAATTAGCTTTGTACGCAGTTTAAGCTCTTGAGTAGTAGAGCAATCACAGTTTTTTTAGACTTATAAGTAATTGGAGTCAAGTCTCATATGATAATCTCGATAACTCTCGTGAGCTCACTGAACTTCTCACAGCCTGGTGAGTTCACAAATTGTGATCCATTAGAGGGGCCTAGTGAAGCTACCGGGGCCGCAGTAACTCTCTAGAGTTCATGAGGCACACAAGGCGACCTTTGGGGTACCAAATTCAGGGCCGCCAGTCCATCAATGAGTAGGTTTAAGCCCTTCCTCATGAGTTACTACTGAAATCAAGCCAAGAATCTGGGGAGTCTTATGCATGGTTGGCCTATCTATGGCTAATGGCCAAAGAGTGCACACTGCAGCCCGTGTTTTTTTCGTATGCAAGGTTGGGCCCATTCATGGGAGGGCAATTTCATCCATTCCCCGTGACACTGCCAGAAAGCTATACAAACGGCATGAGTGTTATGCTTGATTGGTCATTGAGGACTTTTTAGCCCTTTAGGGATTTCAGTCACTGGCTTCATCTATTGCCTGCATGGGTATGCGTACGATGGCCTTCACGGGTTTTTTAGGGCTACTGGCTTCTCACCACTGCCCGAATGGCGATGAAGATAGGCTTTATGCATAGTTGGCCATATAGGCTTGGCTAGGCTGCCTTAAATGATGATAAGCTGCCGTCATTGTCGTAATAATAATAGGTGTCTTGATCAATATATCACCACTGCTGATTATGTTGACGATATTCATGCTATGCTCATAATAATAATATATCAGCTTCGTGATGATACCAATTTCGACGAGTTTCAATGAAGCTTATTTAATAATGACAGCGATGGTTACTCTCTTTTAAGAAAACCACTGATATGTAATCTTTAACTACATATTTGGAATTCCTCCTTTATTCAATTATCTGACAAAGAATATATGAACATGACTTCACTTGTCTTTGCCTCTTTTTAATATAGAAGCATTATGGCGATAATCTTCTAGATCAAAATCGGAACCCTCTTCAGGGATGATACTTCTTGATGAATCACGCATTTACTGGTATACTGATACCCCGTCCGTCTTGATCAACCACTCTGTATGCTCTGTTTAAATATACTTCTTTTATAATGTAAAACCCATCCCATTTAGGCTCAAACTTGACTACTGTTCTGCGGGTCACCACTATTGGTCTTTTCAACATTAACACCATACCCCCTTTCTTGAAACAGTGATATTTCACTCATTTATCAAAGGCAATCGATATTCTTGTTTGATACGACTGTAATCACTGTTGGGCTACCAGACGCTTCTCATCGAGTAGGTCTAATTCTTTTAGTCTTATCTTTACATTTTCATCATCTGTAATTGACTGATCCATCGCTACTATGAGCGGCGCGACTTGTATTTCAATCAGAATGACCGCCTCTACACCATAAACTAGTGAATACGATGTTGCACTTGTTGCCGTTCGGTGAGTAGTTCTATACGCTCATAATGCCTCTTGCAATCTTTCATCCTAGTCATGCTTATTTCCAGTCACCATCTTTTTCAGTATTTTCACAATCATTTTGTTAAATGCCTCTACTAATCTATTTGTCGGTGAATAGTAAGGTGTTAAAAATGAATGGTGGATAACGAACTTTTGACACATCTTCTCCATGCCTCTGTTCTTAAAAGGGGTACCATTATCAGTAACAATCTTCTTCGAGATACCGTGGCGATATAATATCACACGTTTAATGAAATTAACCACATCTTTCTCTCTGACATTGCGCAATGCGATCGCTTCTGTCCACTTGGAGAAATAGTCTTTTGCTGCCAGAATATACTGTTTTCCTTTATATGAAGGCGGATTTATGGGCCCGATAACATCGAGTCCCTAGGCGGCGAAAGGCCAAGAAGTGACCATTTGATGGAGATCTTCAGGGGGGAATATGCATGACATCTCCATGGATTTAACATTCGTGGCACCTTTTTGCATAATCTATTGCATCTTTGAACATTACAGGCCAGTAATACACCATTTGATGTATTCGATAAAATAGATTTCATCCAGCCTAGTGTGCCCTGTATTCTCCAGAATGAGCTTCTCGTAACATTTGACCTGCTTCTTATTCATCGAGACAACGTAGCACCATCCCGTTGTAAGATTTTCTATAGAGCACTTCACTACAAATGATGAATCTGCTTGATCTCCGTCTGATTTGTTACCTTTATGCTGGATCTTCTGGCAAGATATCATATTTGAGGTAATCTATGAATGGCTGCCTCCAATCATCCGTTATTACCTTTAAACATGATATAGGAAGTGCTTTGACGACCTCTTCGACAACTTCGGGAGAGGGCAGGAATCTTCTTTCTTTTATAGCTAGTTAAAGCAGACTTCGGTTTAAATAGGACAGGGCTGCTGTTAAACTAGCCAGAGCGTCTGCCCTTGAATTTTCATATCGAGGTACATGCTTGAGTTCAACATGGCAGAATTGCTCTAGTAGCTGATGGGCTTTTTGACAGTATGACAAGAGTTCTTGCTTTCTTATTTCAAACTTAGTCATTAGTGTTGAGGGTCAAATATTGCATATCAGACCCTATTTATTGCCTGAATTTACAAACATAATACTGATTAACGGGTTAATTTAATTGCGTTTTCGATGCAGGATGTATTTAGGAGCTTAAACTGAACTTGGGTATTAAAAGTGTGTATTTGACGCTCAGAATTTACCAGAGCAAGGAACGGACCCCAGGGTACGGAGATCAACAGAATTACACGCCAAAGACCCGAGAAAATCGAGAAATCAAGCTCAGATGGCCGAGAAATTGGTCCAGAATGCAAGATCAGAAGGTTTCCACCATCCGTTCTGATCGAAACTCCATACGTGGCCTGAGGACCATAAATGAACCGTACACGTCAAGACTTAACCCTCGGATCCATGCAGAAGTGGCCCAACGGATGGATCAGCCCGTAATTTCTTGATTTGGGGTCCACCTTCTCTCTGGATTCGCCTCTATTTTAGATTCAACCCATAAAATGATATGATGGAGCGGATGGATGGAGCGGATTTCTCAACCATGGAGGTGGGATCCACTTCAAATGATGAGAGTGTACACAGCACACGTGCACAGCAGCCGCACCGGACCCGAGCTCGGTCAACAAGACCGCTGACCCGTCCGCTTCTCGATTTCAAAACAGCGGACGCACTTGCGTCCGCCGGTTTCTAACAGTGGGCCCCACTCATCATATATCTTGAAGATCTGGACCGTTGATTCGTCTCGTGGGGCGACAAATAACCATGCCTAGGTGGCATAATTTGCAGATATCACGAACATCGGTTTTCCTTCCTGTTAAACGTCAGATGGACGGTGGAGTAAACAATCTCGTGGGCCACACTAAATCAAATCCAAAAACGACCAAAACCGAACGGTTTTTCGAGTGTATCTCAATGAACGGCGTGGATATCCCCACTGACATCAACCATGGGCCCACCAGCCATCACAGCGGAGAAAACGGAGCTCTGCTTTGCGAAAATTTCTTGCGGACGCTGTGATAATCAGTGGGCCCCACAAGTCAATCTAATGGACAATCTAGACCGTCCATTACAACCAGAAGAGGCGTATAACCCTCGCCTAGGTGGCGTTTTGCTCCATGAAGACGCTTCATGTACATGAGTATTCAATCGGATGTTCGACGGTGGAAGGGGAACTTCGGTAGGCCACACCTATTTTGCTCTGAAAGCACTCTTTCCTAAACGGTTTCTCGTCCCTAAGCCATTGAACGGAGTGGATTTCATCGTCAGATGGAGGATGTGGACCCCACGATGCTACATGACAAAATATGCGTACTGCTTTTACGCAAATTGGAGAATTTCGACCTTTGCGGGCCGATCACGATCTTGGGTGGGATCGGATCAACGATCCCAAATTCTCAAAATCTTCTTATGGGACGGCCAATCAGTGCTAAGAAGTTTGAACGGTTTGGATAATGAAGAGTTGGAAGAAATCCACTGTAAGATGATGCCACCGCAGGCTATTTTGCGTTTTGCTGAGAGCAAGCTATTGGCTTTGTTAAGGAGACTCGATCGACCTCCCCACCGGGTGCTTATATAAAGGAGATTTTCAATTTTTTTTGGGGGGAGACGGCTGAGTTTGGAGGCTGGAGATCAGATCTGGAGCAGCTTGGTTGGAGGGATCTGGCTTGGAGTACGGCTGGAAGAGAGAGAGAGACGGAGTAGAGTTTGGAATTTTTCTTCTTCTTTTTTTTCTTCTCTATTTTATTATGAGATCTAGCCCATTCATGTGTGGCTAAACCTCTTAGCTAGGGCTAAGAGGTGAAGCTTGTAGTGTGATGGGAGGCCTCTTTGCTTGTGCCTTTTGTTTAAACTGAATGGATTTTGATTTAATTTATTAAGGGAATGTTTTCAGTCTTTAATGGTCTGTTGTGACTGAAATTACAATGGGTCTGCAATGGCTTTGAGCATGTTCTTTTTCTCTTTATGTTTATGACGTCAGGAAGCCATATTGTTCACCATCGTCTCTTGGGCATGGTTGGATGTCGGTACCCTTCCTAACCTTCATACATGGATTGGTTGGTAATTAGTTTAATTGTTGTTTGCTTTGTCTCCGGGCATGGTTTGGTGATGGAATCCATTCTAATTCATATACCTTTCATCTTTTCAAATTTATATCAATGGCAGTTCAGTTAATTTTCCTGATTTTTAATCCAGGCATAAGATCTCCCTGATCTCTACAAGTGGATCCTCTGAATCCCTAGTTTTCCACTTCTGAATTTTCTCCTAAGTCTTAGATTTAATATTTCATCATTATTCCTTCAAATTACAATCGATTTAGATTTCATCTCATTCTAGTTCTATTTCTACTTAGTTTCAGATAACGTACAGGTTTCAGTCCCTGTGGATTCGACCTCGGTCTTACCGAGTTTATTACTACATCACAACCCTATACTTGGGGAGTGAACAAGTTTTTGGCGCCGTTGCCGGGGACTGACGGTTACGATTTTCTGAAATTAATTGGATTTAGAGTTAGTTTAAGATTAGGATTTTACTAATTTTAATTTTTAATTTTGTTTTCTATTTTTTTTTATTCATAGAACTAACTTATTTTCTATTTTGTAGGTTGTTAAGATAGAACTTCCAATTTGGTAAACTCTTTCTAATTTTCTAGATTTTCTAACTCTTTAGATTTGGTTTGCCTTAGATATTTCTTCTATTTAAAAACTAACTTATTTTGTTTTGTTTTGCAGGTCTTTAGCTTAGGGACTTCAAGTTGGTAATCTCCTTCCAACTTTTTCTTTCCTTCTAGATTTTCATTTTCTTTCTTAGGATTAGGTTTAGAATTTAACTGAGGGCTGCGAGTGTTTCATGCCCAAGTGGGCCCGTGACGACACTCGACGTCTCTTGACTGAAGGAGGGTTAGTTGAGGGGTTGACTGTCCATCGCAGGATTAGACACCGCTCGAATTCCCCTGAGTTAATTGAGGTTATGGCTGAAAATCAACCTCAAGCACTACCTCAACAGATGGATGAGGAAGTACATGATGAGAATGAGGTGCTTCAAGCACCCCCGCCTCGTACCTTACGAGATTATTTACAACCGGCGGGGGTGAGCACGCCCTCATGCATGATTTTTCCTGAAAACACAGGACATATGGACATCAAGCCAGGAGTTATCCAACTCCTTCCTAAATTCTATGGGCTTGAATCAGAAAGTCCATACTTACATTTGAAAGAGTTCGATGAGATCATAGCCACCTTATACTTTCCCAATGTATCCGAGGATACAATCAAGCTGAAACTCTTTCCTTTTTCCTTAAAAGAAAAAGCTAAGACGTGGTTACATTCACTGCGTCCTAGATCCATTGGCACATGGAATGATTTGCAGAGGGAATTCATAAAGAAATTTTTCCCACACCATAAAACGATTACCCTCAGAAAAGCAATCATGAACTTCTCCCAAAAGGAAGATGAAACATTCTACCAATGTTGGGAAAGGTTCAAGGATCTTGTCAGTTCATGCCCACAACACGGTTTTGAAATGTGGCGCATTACAAATTTCTTCTATGATGGACTGACATCTTCCATGCGCCAACTGGTCGAGACAATGTGTAATGGTGAATTCATGAATAAAGAGGTCGATGAGGTATGGGATTACCTCGATAGACTTGCCGAGAATGCACAATCATGGGACCATTACCCAAAATCAAACACCACGCCTAAGCCAACTCAATCTAAGGAAAAAGGTGGAGTATATCTCCGAAAGAAGAGGACGATGTAAATTTTAAAGTGACTAATCTCACTCGAAGAGTCGAGGCCATGGAAGGAAAGAAGGAGAAGGTTAATGAAATTGTTTGTGGCATCGTGATTGCAACATTCACACAATGGCCGAAAATTGTCCTACCATATCGCCTTTCGAGGAGTGTTGAATGAGCAAGCTAATGCCGTAAATAACTATCAAAGACCTTTCAATGGATCTACCTCCAATACATACAATCCTGGTTGGAGAAATCATCCAAATCTTAGTTGGAGGAATGGACAAACTGCTACCCCTCAAAATTTCTTTAATCAAAACCAAAATCAGGGGAAACCTCAAGAAGAACCGGTTCCAAATCCCATACAAGAGCTGACTCAGGCAGTGCGTGACTTTATGCGTAAAATAGATTCACGTATGACGGTTATAGAAAAGGGATGCTTCTGCACAACCGCTCCCCAATCCTAAACCGCAATACGAGATAAATGATCCCAGCTCTTCAAATCAAATGGGACACGCTAAATCCATCACCACTCTTAGGAGTGGGAAGATCATTGATAAAACCCTTCCGGTTAGGCCCGAAAAGCCTCAAGAACCAGAAGAAGACAATAATGATGAATCTAGTGATGTCCCACAAAAATTGGAACCGGAACTTCTAGAGAAGCCAGTTGCTCCATTCCCCCAACGGTTGGTTGCACCAAAACGTCTTTCTAACTCTCAGGATATTCTGGAGGTGTTGAAACAAGTGAAAGTCAACATTCCTCTACTTGATGTCGTAAAACAGATTCCTTCATATGCAAAATTTCTGAAAGACCTATGTACGACCAAAAGACGGCAAAGCATTCAAAAGAAGATCTTCTTGACTGAGAAAGTGAGTGCCATCCTGAAGCAAGATGTGCCGCAGAAATTCAAGGATCCCGGTAGCCCAACCATATCATGTGTAATCGGGAACCATCGAATTGATCACGCACTTCTTGACTTGGGAGCGAGCGTCAATCTAATCCCCTACTCGGTATACAAACAGTTAGGATTGGGTGAGTTAAAACCTACCCTAACCACACTACAACTTGCCGATCGAATTGTTCGTGTACCAAGAGGGATTATTGAGGATGTGTTAGTCCAAGTCGATAGATTTTACTACCCTGTAGATTTTATCATCTTGGACACCGAACCCATCAACAACATGAGCACTCAGATTCCCGTCATTCTTGGTCGCCCATTCCTTGCCACATCAAATGCAATCATCAATTGCAGGAATGGTGTCATGACTATGTCTTTTGGAAATTTGACATTGGAGTCGAACATCTTTTTCAATAACGGCAGCAATGCAGAGGATGATGACGATGTCCACGACATTAACATGATTGATACTTTCGTGGAAGATAGGACACCCCTTACCTTATCCTCTGATCCTCTAGAGACGTGTTTGGCCCACTCCCATGAGTTTGATGATGATATGATTGGGGAGATGTGTGCCTTGCTTGATACTGCACCGGTACTTGAAGTTAACCGGTGGAGGCCACAATTTGAAGAATTGCCACAAAATGATGTAGTGCCTCTACCGTCTAACCTCAAGGCACCGAAGCTTGACCTAAAACCTTTGCCCTCTGATTTGAAATATGCCTATTTAGGTCAAGATGAGACATACCCGGTGGTGATCTCTGCCCACCTGGAGAAAGAACAGGAGAATATGCTCATATCTACTCTCATTGAGCATAAAGGTGCCCTAGGATGGACGATAGCGGACCTCAAGGGAATCGATCCCTCGATTTGTACTCACCACATATATCTTGAGGAAAATGCGAAAACCGCTCGGCAACCACAACGTAGACTAAATCCAAACATGAAGGAAGTGGTTAAAGCCGAGGTTCTTAAACTATTGGATGTGGGTATCATATACCCTATATCTGATAGTCAATGGGTGAGTCCAACTCAGGTGGTTCCTAAGAAGTCCGGAATCACCATCGTAGCCAATGCTAATAATGAACTCGTGCCAACCAGAGTCACTACTGGTTGGAGAATGTGCATTGACTACAGAAAATTGAATACCGTCACAAGGAAGGATCACTTTCCTCTGCCCTTCATCGATCAAATCTTGGAAAGGCTAGCTGGTCATTCCTATTATTGTTTCCTTGACGGTTATTCGGGCTACAATCAGATTGAAATCGCCCCTGAGGACCAGGAAAAGACCACATTTACATGTCCCTACGGCACCTTTGCTTACCGAAGGATGCCATTTGGACTATGTAATGCCCCTGCCACCTTTCAGCGATGTATGTTGAGTATCTTTTCTGATATGGTGGGGCAATATCTAGAGGTCTTCATGGACGATTTCTCTGTCTATGGCTCATCTTTCAGTAACTGCTTGAAAAGTCTTAAATGTGTGCTGAAAAGATGTGAAGAAAAGAATCTGGTACTTAATTGGGAGAAGTGCCATTTCATGGTTCATAAGGGGATTGTCCTTGGACATATCATCTCGTCCAAGGGAATTGAGGTAGATAAGGCAAAAATCGATCTTATCTCTAACCTACCTCCACCCAAGAACATCAGAGACGTGCGATCCTTCTTAGGACACGCAGATTCTACGAGCGATTCATAAAGGACTTTAGTCTCCTCTCTCGTCCTTTATGTAATCTTCTTCAAAAGGATGTTCCATACGAGTGGGTGAGCAATGCCAGAAGCTTTCACCAAGCTTAAAGGCATGTTAACCATCGCACCCATCATGCGCCCACCCGACCGGAGCCTTCCTTTTGAGCTTATGTGCGACGCCTCGATTATGCTCTTGGAGCGGTTCTAGGCCGAGAAAAGATAAGAGGCCTGCGTCATCCATTACGCGAGTAGGACTTTAAATCCGCCCAAGTGAACTACTCGACTACGGAAAAGAACTCTTAGCCGTAGTGTTCGCCTTGACAAATTTAGGTCTTACCTGATCGGATCCAAGATCATTATCTATACGATCATGCGGCACCAAGTATCTTCTTTCTAAGAATGATTCTAAGCCCCGCTTGATACGATGGATCCTTCTACTCCAAGAATTTGATTTAGAAATTAAAGATAAAAGAGAGAGTAGAGAACGTAGTGGCCGATCACCTTTCTCGCCTTAATACCTCGATTCCCTTGAGGCGACCCATATCAATGACATGTTCCCGATGAACAACTGTTCAGAGTCTCCCATTCACCTTGGTTCGCTGATATTGCTAATTATCTTGCTACAGGTTCCATACCGACACATTGGACTGCGTAAGATAAGAAGAAATTTTTCACCGAGGTGCGCAAATTCTTCTGGGATGATCCATACTTGTTTAAATATTGCCCAGACCAAATTTTGAGGAGATGTGTGCCAGACGACGAGCATCAGAGTGTCATCTCCTTTTGTCACTCACAGGCCTGTGGTGGTCACTTTTCAAAAAGACCACGGCCAAGATTCTCATGTGGCTTCTATTGGCCCACTATGTTCAGGGACACTCATGAGTTTTGCAAAGCTTGTGAGCGTTGTCAGAAATTGGGAGCATTGTCCCGTCGAAATATGATGCCCTTGAATCTCATTCTTATCATAGAGGCATTTGATTGCTGGGGCATCGATTTCATGGGACCATTCCCCCAATCTTTTGGGAATTTATATATTTTGCTTGCTGTAGACTATGTCACTAAATGGGTCGAAGCGATTCCGTGTCGGAATAATGACCATCGCACGGTCATTAAATTCCTAAAAGAAAACATCCTTTCCCGATTTGGAACGCCTCGAACCATCATTAGTGATGGGGGCTCACACTTTTGTAATAGGCCATTTGAGAGTTTAATGAAGAAATACGGTATCTCTCATAAGGTGAGCACCCCATACCACCCTCAAACAAGTGGGCAAGCTGAGATTTCTAATAGGGAGATCAAACACATTTTGGAGAAAACGGTTAACCCTGACCGTAAGGATTGGTCAATTCGATTGACCGATGCCTTATGGGCGTACCGTACTGCTTTTAAAACTCCTATTGGAATGTCTCCCTTTAGACTCGTCTATGGGAAGGCTTGCCACTTGCCTGTAGAGTTGGAACATAGAGCCTACTGGGCGATCAAAAATTTAAATTTCAATCTGAACAACGCTGGCTCGCTACGCAAACTTCAATTAAATGAACTTGAAGAAATCCGGAATGACGCATACGAGAACTCGAGAATTTACAAGGACAGGATGAAGGCGTTTCATGACCAACATATTCTACGAAAATCATTCACGCCAGGTCAGAAAGTCCTTTTGTATAATTCTCGATTACATCTCTTTCCGGGTAAGCTTCGATCTCGTTGGACCGGCCCTTACATTGTTGTTACTGCATATCCTCATGGGGCCGTCGAGATAAGAGATCCCGACAACGGCAAGGAGTTTAAAGTAAATGGACATCGCTTAAAGCCATTTGTCGAGAAATTTGATTCAGAGGACATGTCCATGCCTCTGACTGATCCTGTTTACCAGGACTGATCTCCTAGTCTGATGGAGGTATAGGTAGGTTTATCGCTTTCTTAGGACTAGGGTAGTTATTTGTCTGGCTGAAGACGTTAAACTTAGCGCTCCTGGGAGGCAACCCAGTATTTCCATTTATTTCATCTAGCTAGATAGTTCAATGTTTGAGGGTAACATTACTGCAAACCCTCACGAGACTACAACTCGTCCCCTAGGGGTAACCTAGGGGTTTAAAGGCTTGTTGCATATGCTAAATGCAATCGAGAGCACCTGCGAAAGTGGTATAGATAGGATTTTATTTTTGTTATTTTTGTTCTGCTTTCTCTATCGTGCTGACCGGATCTCATATTGAGATCTCTTGGAAAGTCTCTCACGATTCATCAGTCAGGTACTATCTTCCCATCACTTCTCTTTTACTTTTGTTGTCCCATGTGCATTTCAGGCTCATATCTATTACATTGAGGACAATGTAGATTTTAGGTTGGGGGTGGGAGATTAGGTTACCTAATCAGTGTTTTCTTGGTGGTCTTGAGCAAAAAATTGTGAAAATTTTTAAATTTTTTTTTTCTTCTGGACATTCTTGTGCATTTGAAGTGATTTTGACGACTATCCTGGATTTAGAATTTCAAGATACGTAATGTTGAAAATTTATGACTTTTGGATTCAGTTATCTGTAGATTTCACAGTTAAGTTTGAATTATTAATCCATGATTAGAAGTTGTAAACATTGAGTAAGTCATGATTCCACATATCACATCTCACTTACACATTGAGATTTCAATTTGATATTGAATGATTAACTTGGTAATCACTGAGCATGAAAGAACCTAGCCTAAAAGATTTAGCCATCAGGGTATAAGAAGAGAGTTGCACCATGGGTTTGCTCCCTATAAGTGTGGATTCAATTTTCCATGATTACTAGTTGGAAAGAGTTGGGCGACTATTTTCACCATAGGTTTGCTCCCTATAAGTGAAAATTTGATTCCCATCTTGACATTAAAAAAAAAAAAAAAAAAAAAAAAAAAAACAACTAGAAAATGAAAGAATGATCTGGGAGGCAAAATACTGGTATAGGTGATGGTTGTTATGAAATTTCTGATTGATTACTAATGATATCATGAAATCGACAATTTGATCTCTTAATGATGATAGGCTGAGATTTCACTATACACCCATGGAACTCAATGTTTAAAATTATTCTCGTTTATAGATTAATATTTGAACTTGATTATGGAATTCACCGTGCACGAGAGGCCCGGAGAAATTGATAATCAACATTCATGAATCTTAAGATTTCTCATATCTGGATTGTTTTTCAAAATATCACTCGGCTTCATAAGAATTGTCTCGTAATTCTCAACTTATTCTTCGCATATTTTGCTCGGGACTAGCAAAATGCTGGTTGGGGGTTGTGTTGAGGGTCAAATATTGCATATCAGACCCTATTTATTGCCTGAATTTACAAACATAATACTGATTAACGGGTTAATTTAATTGCGTTTTCGATGCAGGATGTATTTAGGAGCTTAAACTGAACTTGGGTATTAAAAGTGTGTATTTGACGCTCAGAATTTACCAGAGCAAGGAACGGACCCCAGGGTACGGAGATCAACAGAATTACACGCCAAAGACCCGAGAAAATCGAGAAACTGAAGCTCAGATGGCCCGAAATTGGTCCAGAATGCAAGATCAGAAGGTTTCCACCATCCGTTCTGATCGAAACTCCATACGTGGCCTGAGGACCATAAATGAACCGTACACGTCAAGACTTAACCCTCGGATCCATGCAGAAGTGGCCCAACGGATGGATCAGCCCGTAATTTCTTGATTTGGGGTCCACCTTCTCTCTGGATTCGCCTCTATTTTAGATTCAACCCATAAAATGATATGATGGAGCGGATGGATGGAGCGGATTTCTCAACCATGGAGGTGGGATCCACTTCAAATGATGAGAGTGTACACAGCACACGTGCACAGCAGCCGCACCGGACCCGAGCTCGGTCAACAAGACCGCTGACCCGTCCGCTTCTCGATTTCAAAACAGCGGACGCACTTGCGTCCGCCGGTTTCTAACAGTGGGCCCCACTCATCATATATCTTGAAGATCTGGACCGTTGATTCGTCTCGTGGGGCGACAAATAACCATGCCTAGGTGGCATAATT
Source organism: Magnolia changhungtana (assembly GCA_030180095.1). Taxonomy (NCBI): domain Eukaryota; kingdom Viridiplantae; phylum Streptophyta; class Magnoliopsida; order Magnoliales; family Magnoliaceae; genus Magnolia; species Magnolia changhungtana. Next base: position 1,474,837 of record JASAUF010000473.1, on the reverse strand, counting down.
TGCAGATATCACGAACATCGGTTTTCCTTCCTGTTAAACGTCAGATGGACGGTGGAGTAAACAATCTCGTGGGCCACACTAAATCAAATCCAAAAACGACCAAAACCGAACGGTTTTTCGAGTGTATCTCAATGAACGGCGTGGATATCCCCAATGACATCAACCATGGGCCCACCAGCCATCACAGCGAGAAAACGGAGCTCTGCTTTGCGAAAATTTCTTGCGGACGCTGTGATAATCAGTGGGCCCCACAAGTCAATCTAATGGACAATCTAGACCGTCCATTACAACCAGAAGAGGCGTATAACCCTCGCCTAGGTGGCGTTTTGCTCCATGAAGACGCTTCATGTACATGAGTATTCAATCGGATGTTCGACGGTGGAAGGGGAACTTCGGTAGGCCACACCTATTTTGCTCTGAAAGCACTCTTTCCTAAACGGTTTCTCGTCCCTAAGCCATTGAACGGAGTGGATTTCATCGTCAGATGGAGGATGTGGACCCCACTGATGCTACCGCAAGCAAATATGCGTACTCTGTTTACGCAAATTGGAGAATTCCGACCTTTGCGGGCTGATCAGCGATCTTGGGTGGGATCGGATCAACGATCCCAGCCGCTCAAAATCTTCTTATGGGACGGCCAATCAGCGCTAAGAAGTCTGAACGGTTTGGATAATGAAGAGTTGGAAGAAATCCACTGTAAGATGATGCCACCGCAGGCTATTTTACGTTTTGCTGAGAGCAAGCTATTGGCTTTGTTAAGGAGACTCGATCGACCTCCCCACCGGGTGCTTATATAAAGGAGATTTTCAATTTTTTTTGGGGGGAGACGGCTGAGTTTGGAGGCTGGAGATCAGATCTGGAGCAGCTTGGTTGGAGGGATCTGGCTTGGAGTACGGCTGGAAGAGAGAGAGAGAGACGGAGTAGAGTTTGGATTTTTTCTTCTTCTTTCTTTTTCTCTATTTTATTATGAGATCTAGCCCATTCATGTGTGGCTAAACCTCTTAGCTAGGGCTAAGAGGTGAAGCTTGTAGTGTGATGGGAGGCCTCTTTGCTTGTGCCTTTTGTTTAAACTGAATGGATTTTGATTTAATTTATTAAGGGAATGTTTTCAGTCTTTAATGGTCTGTTGTGACTGAAATTACAATGGGTCTGCAATGGCTTTGAGCATGTTCTTTTTCTCTTTATGTTTATGACGTCAGGAAGCCCTGTTGTTCACCATCGTCTCATAGGCATGGTTGGATGTCGGTACCCTTCCTAACCTTCATACATTGATTGGTTGGTAATTAGTTTAATTCTGTTGTTTGCTTTGTCTCCGGGCATGGTTTGGTGATGGAATCCATTCTAATTCATATACCTTTCATCTTTTCAAATTTATATCAATGGCAGTTCAGTTAATTTTCCTGATTTTTAATCCAGGCATAAGATCTCCCTGATCTCTACAAGTGGATCCTCTGAATCCCTAGTTTTCCACTTCTGAATTTTCTCCTAAGTCTTAGATTTAATATTTCATCATTATTCCTTCAAATTACAATCGATTTAGATTTCATCTCATTCTAGTTCTATTTCTACTTAGTTTCAGATAACGTACAGGTTTCAGTCCCTGTGGATTCGACCTCGGTCTTACCGAGTTTATTACTACATCACAACCCTATACTTGGGGAGTGAACAATTAGCTGATTTATAAGTAGCTTGGAATCCCCAAAAATATACATCGTCTTTATTTTCATCTCATGGGTGATTTCCATTCCAATGATGAAAGCTTCATATTCGGTTTCATTGTTTATACAAGTAGTGCCTAATGTGAATGAATATGGTAATAAATCACCCTGAGGTGTGATGAAAATAACTCATGCCCCCGCTCCTGTTATTCTTGTTTGATACAACTGTAATCGCTGTTGGGCTGCCAGACGCTTCTCATCGAGTAGGTCTAATTCTTTTAGTCTTATCTTTGCATTTTCATCATCTGTAATTGACTGATCCATCGCTACTCTGAGCGACGGAACTTGTATTTTAATCGGAACGACCGCCTCTACACCATAAACTGGTGAATACGATGTTGCACTAGTTGCCGTTCGGTGAGTAGTTCTATACGCCCATAATGCCTCTTACAATCTTTTGTCCCAATCATGCTTATTTCTAGTCACCGTCTTTTTTAGTATTTTCACAATTGTTTTGTTAAATGCCTCTGCTAATCTATTTGCCGGTGAATAGTAAGGTGTTGAAAATGAATGGTGGATACCGAACTTTTGACACATCTTCTCCATGCCGCTGTTCTTAAAAGGGGTACCATTATCAGTAAAAATCTTCTCCGAGATACCGTGGCGATATCTTATCACATGTTTAATGAAATTAACCACATCTTTCTCCCTGACATTACGTAATGCGATCGCTTTTGTCCACTTGGAGAAATAGTTAGTTGCTGCCAGAATATACTGTTTTCCTTTATATGAAGGCGGATTTATGGGCCCGATAACATCGAGTCCCTAGGCGGCGAAATGCCAGGAAGTGACCGTTTGATGAAGATCTTCAGGGGGGGAATATGCACGACATCTCCATGGATCTAACATTCGTGGCACCTTTTTGCATAATCTATTGCATCTTTGAACATTGCAGGCCAGTAATACACCATTCGATGTATACGTTGAAATAAATTTCGTCCAGCCTAGTGTGCCCTGCATTCTCCAGAATGAGCTTCTCGTCCCTCTTCTTATTCATCGAGACAACGTAGCAGCATCCCGTTGTAAGATTTTCTATAGAGCACTTCACTACAAATGATGAATCTGCTTAATCTCCATCTGATTTGTTACCTTTGTGCTGGATCTTCTGGCAAGATATCATATTTGAGGTAATTTATGATTGGCTGCCTCCAATCATCCGTTATTACCTCTAAACATGATATAGGAAGTGCTTCAACGACCTCTTCGACAACTTCGGGAGAGGGCAGGAATCTTCTTTCTTCTGTAGTCACTTAAAGCAAACTTTGGTTTAAATAGGACAGGGCTGTAGCCAAACTAGCCAGAGCATATGCCCTTGCATTTTCAGATCGAGGATCGTGCTTGATTTCAACATGGCAGAATTGCTCTAGGTACTGATGGGCTTTTTGACAGCAAGATGAGAGTTCTTGCTCTCTTATTTCAAACTCAGTTGTTAGCTGATTTATAATCAGCTTGGAATCCCCAAAAATATGCAACGTCTTTATTTTCATCTCATGGGCAATTTCCATTCCAATGATGAGAGCTTGATATTCAGTTTCATTGTTCGTACAAGTAGTGCCAAATGTGAAAGAACATGGTAATAAATTACCTTGAGGTGTGATGAAAATAACTCATGCCCTCGCTCCTGATATTCTTGTTTGATACTACTGTAATCGTTGTTGGGCTGTCAGACGCTTCTCGTCAAGTAGGTCTAATTCTTTGTCTTATCTTCGCATTTTCATCATCTGTAATTGACTGATCCATCACTACTCTGAGCGACGCGACTTGTATTTCAATCGGAACAACCGTCTCTACACCATAAACTTGTGAATACGATGTTGCACTTGTTGCCGTTCGGCGAGTAGTTCTATACGCCCATAATGCTTCTTGCAATCTTTCATCCTAGTCATGCTTATTTCCAGTCACTGTCCTTTTCAGTATTTTCACAATCATTTTGTTAAATACCTCTGCTCATCCATTTGTTGGTGAATAGTAAGGTGTTGAAAATGAATGGTGGATACTGAACTTTTGACACATCTTCTCCATGCCTCTGTTCTTAAAAGGGGTACCATTATCAGTAACAATCTTCTTCGAGATACCGTGGTGATATATTATCACATGTTTTATGAAATTAACCACATGTTTCTCTCTGACATTGCGCAATGCGATCGCTTCTGCCCACTTGGAGAAAAACTTTGTTGCTGCCAGAATCTACTGTTTTCCATTATATGAAGGTGGATTTATGGGCCCGATAACATCAAGTCCCTAGGCGGCGAAAGGCCAGGAAGTGGTCGTTTGATGGAGATATTAAGGGGGTAATATGCACGACATCTCCATAGATCTGACATTCGTGGCACCCTTTTGCATAATCTATTGCATCTTTGAACATTGCAGGCCAGTAATACACCATTCGATGTATTCGATGAAATAAATTTCATCAAACCTAATGTGCCCTGCATTCTCCAGAATGAGCTTCTCGTAATATTTGACCTGCTTCTTGTTCGTCGAGACAACGTAGCAGCATCCCGTTGTAAGATTTTCTATAGAGCACTTCACTACAAATGACGAATCTGCTTGATCTCCGTCTGATTTGCTACCTTTGTGGTGGATCTTCTGGCAAGATATCATATTTGAGGTAATCTATGAATGGCTGCATCCAATCATCCGTTATTACCTCTAAATATGATATAGGAAGGGCCTTAAAGACCTCTTCGACAACTTCAGGAGAGGATAGGAATCTTCTTTCTTCTATATTCAGTTAAAGCGGACTTCGGTTTAAATAAGATAGGGCTGCTGCCAAACTAGCCAGAGTGTCTGCCCTTGCATTTTCAGATCGAGGTACGTGCCTGATTTCAACATGGCAGAATTGCTCTAGTAACGGATGGGATTTTTGATAATATGACAAGAGTTCTTGCTTTCTTATTTAAAAGTCAGTCATTAGCTGATTTGTAATCAGCTTGGAATCCCCAAAAATATGCGACGTCTTTATTTTCATCTCATGGGCGATTTCCATTCCAATGATGAGAGCTTGATATTTGGTTTCATTGTTCGTACAAGTAGTGCCTAATGTGAAAGAATATGGTAATAAATCACCTTGAGGTGTGATGAAAATAACTGCTACCCCCGCTCCTGATATTCTTGTTTGATACGACTGTAATCGCTGTTGGGCTGCCAGACGCTTCTCCTCGAGTAGGTCTAATTCTTTTAGTCTTATCTTTGCATTTCCATCATCGGTAATTGACTGATCCATCACTACTTGGAGCGACGCGACTTGTATTTCAATCAAAATGACCGCCTCTACAGCATAAACTAGTGAATACGATGTTGCACTTGTTGTCGTTCGGTGAGTAGTTCTATACACCCATAATGCCTCTTGCAATCTTTCGTCCCAGTCATGCTTATTTCCAGTCACCGTCTTTTTCAGTATTTTCACAACCGTTTTGTTAAATGGCTCTGCTAATCCATTTGCTGGTGAATAGTAAGGTGTTGAAAATGAATGGTGGATACCGAACTTTTGACACATCTTCTCCATGCCTCTGTTCTTAAAAGGTGTACCATTATCAGTAACAATCTTCTTCGAGATACCGTTGCGATATATTATCACATTTTTAATGAAATTAACGACATCTTTCTCTCTGACATTGCGCAATGCGATCGCTTCTGTCCATTTGGAGAAATAGTCTGTTGCTACCAGAATATACTATTTTCCTTTATATGAAGGCGGATTTATGGGCCCGATAACATCGAGTCCCTAGGTGGTGAAAGGCCAGGAAGTGATCGTTTGATGGAGATCTTAAGGGGGGGAATATGCACGACAGCTCCTTGGATCTAACATTTGTGGCACCTTTTGCATTATCTATTGCATCTTTGAACATTGTAGGCCAGTAATACACCATTCGATATATTCGATGAAATAAATTTCGTCCAGCTTAGTGTGCTCTGCATTCTCCAGAATGAGCTTCTCGTAACATTTAACCTGCTTCTTGTTTGTCGAGACAACGTTGCAGCATCCAATTGTAAGATTTTTTATAGAGCACTTCACTACAAATGATGAATCTGCTTGATCTCCGTCTGATTTTCTACCTCTGTGCTGCATCTTCTGGCATGATATCATATTTGAGGTATTCTATGAATGGCTGCCTCCAATCATCCGCTATTACCTCTAAAAATGTTATAGGAAGTGCTTCGACGACCTCTTCGAAAACTTTGGGAAAGGGCAGGAATCTTCTTTCTTCTATAGTTAGTTAAAGCGGACTTCGGTTTAAATAGGACAGTGCTGCTGCCAAACTAGCTAGAGCGTCTGCCCTTGCATTTTCAGATCAAGGTACGAGCTTGATTTCAACATCGCAGAATTACTCTAGTAACTGATGGGCTTTTTGACAATATGACAAGAGTTCTTACTTTCTTATTTCAAACTCAGTCGTTAGCTTATTTATAATATGCTTAGAATACCCAAAAATATGCAACGTCTTTATTTTCATCTCATAGGCGATTTCCATTCCAATGATGAGAGCTTGATATTCGGCCTCATTGTTCATATAAGTAGTGCATAATGTAAAAGAATATGGTAATAAATCACCCTGAGGTGTGATGAAAATAACTCCTGCCCCTGCTCCTGATATTCTTGTTTGATACGACTGTAATCATTGTTGGGTTGTCAAACGCTTCTCATCGAGTAGGTCTAATTCTTTTAATCTTATCTTCGCATTTTCATCATCTGTAATTGACTGATTCATCGCTACTATGAGTGACGCGACTTATATTTCAATCGGAACAACCGACTCTACACCAAAAACTAGTGAATACGATGTTGCACTTGGTGTCGTTCGGTGAGTAGTTCTATACGCCCATAATGCCTCTTGCAATCATTCATCCTAGTCATGCTTATTTCCAGTCACCGTCTTTTTCAGTATTTTCACAATCATTTTGTTAAATGCCTCTGCTAATCCATTTGCCGGTGAATAGTAAGGTGTTGAAAATGAATGGTGGATACCGAACTTTTGACACATCTTCTCCATGCCTTTGTTCTTAAAAGGGGTACCATTATCAGTAACAATCTTCTTCGAGATACCATGGTGATATATTGTCACATTTTAATGAAATTAACCACATGTTTCTCTCTGAGATTGCGCAATGCGATCGCTTCTGTCCATTTGGAGAAATAGTCTGTTGCTGCTAGAATATACTGTTTTCCTTTATATGAAGGCAGATTTATGGGCCCGATAACATCGAGTCCCTAGGCGGCGAAAGGCCAGGAAGTGATCGTTTGATGGAGATCTTAAGGGGGGGAATATGCACGACTTTTCCATGGATCTAACATTTGTGGCACCTTTTGCATAATCTATTGCATCTTTGAACATTGCAGGCTAGTAATACACCATTTGATGTATTCGATGAAATAAATTTCATCTAGCCTAGTGTGCCCTGCATTCTCCAGAATGAGCTTCTCGTAACATTTGACCTGCTTCTTGATCGTCGAGACAACGTAGCAGCATCCCGTTGTAAGATTTTCGAAAGAGCACTTCACTACAAATGATGAATTTGCTTGATCTCCATCTGATTTGCTACCTTTGTGCACCATCTTCTGGCAAGATATCATATTTGAGGTAATCTATGAATGGTTGCCTCCAATCATCCATTATTACCTCTAAACATGATATAGGAAGTGCTTCGACGACCTCTTCGACAACTTCGGGAGATGGCAGGAATCTTCTTTCTTCTATAGTTACCTAAAGCGGACTTCGGTTTAAATAGGACAAGGCTGCTGCCAAACTAGCCAGAGCGTCTGCCCTTGCATTTTTAGATCCAAGTACGTGCTTGATTTCAACATGGCAGAATTGCTCTACTAACTGATGGGCTGTTTGATAGTATGACAGGAGTTCTTGTTTTCTTATTTCAAACTTAGTCGTTAGCTGATTTATAATCAGCATGGAATCCCCAAAAATATTCGACGTCTTTATTTTCATCTCATGGGCGATTTCCATTCCAATGATGAGAGCTTTATATTCGGTTTCATTGTTTGTACAAGTAGTCCCAAATGTGAAAGAATATGGTAATAAATCACCCCGAGGTGTGATGAAAATAACTCCTGCCCCCGCTCCTGATATTCTTGTTTGATACGACTGTAATCGCTGTTGGGCTGCCAGACGCTTCTCATCGAGTAGGTCTAATTCTTTTAGTCTTATCTTTGCATTTTCATCATCTGTAATTGACTGATCCATCGCTACTCTGAGCGACGCAACTTGTATTTCAATTGGAACGACCGCCTCTACACCATAAACTAGTCAATACGACGTTCCACTTGTTGTTGTTCGGTGAGTAGTTCTATACGCCCATAATGCCTCTTGCAATCTTTCGTCCCAGTCATGCTTATTTCCAGTCACCGTCTTTTTCAGTATTTTCACAATCATATTATTAAATGCCTCTGCTAATCCATTTTGCTAGTGAATAGTAAGGAGTTGAAGATGAATGGTGGATATCAAACTTTTGATACATCTTCTCCATGCCTCTGTTTTTGAAAGGGGTACCATTATCAGTAACAATCTTCTTCGAGATACCGTGACGATATATTATCACATGTTTAATGAAATTAACCACATCTTTCTCTCTGACATTGCGGAATGCGATCGCTTCTGTCCACTTGGAGAAATAGTCTCTTGCTGCAAGAATATACTGTTTTCCTTTATATGAAGGCGGATTTATGGGCCCGATAACATCGAGTCCCTAGGCGGCGAAAGGCCAGGAAGTGACCGTTTGATGGAGAAATTAAGGGGGGAATATGCACGACATCTCCATGGATCTAACATTCGTGGCACCTTTTTGCATAATCTATTGCATCTTTGAACATTGCAGGCCAGTAATACACCATTCGATGTATTCGATGAAATAAATTTCATCCAGCCTAAAGTGCCCTGCATTCTCCAGAATGTGCTTCTCGTAACATTTGACCTGCTTCTTGTTCGTCGAGACAACGTAGCAGCATCCCATTGTTAGATTTTCAATAGAGCACTTCACTACAAATGATGAATCTGCTTAATCTCCGTCTGATTTGCTACCTTTGTGCTGGATCTTCTTGTAAGATATCATATTTGAGGTTAGCTATGAATGGCTGCCTCCAATCATCCGTTATTACCTCTAAACATGATATAGGAAGCGCTTCGACGACCTCTTTGACAACTTCAGGAGAGGGCAGGAATCTTCTTTCTCCTATAGTCACTTAAGGCGGACTTCGGTTTAAATAGGACAGTGCTGCTGCCAAACTAGCCAGAGAGTCTACCCTTGCATTTTCAGAACGAGGTACATGCTTGAGTTCAACATAGCAGAACTGCTCTAGTAGCTGATGGGCTTTTTGACAGTCTGACAAGAGTTCCTGCTTTCTTATTTCAAACTCAGTCGTTAGCTGATTTATAATATGCTTAGAATCCCCAAAAATATGCAACATCTTTATTTTCATCTCATGGGCGATTTCCATTCCAATGATGAGAGCTTGATATTCGGCCTCATTGTTCATACAAGTAGTGCATAATGTGAAAGAATATGGTAATAAATCACCCCGAGGTGTGATGAAAATAACTCTTGCCCCCGCTCTTGATATTCTTGTTTGATATGACTGTAATCGTTGTTGGGCTGCCAAACGCTTCTCATCGAGTATGTCTAATTCTTTTAATCTTATCTTTGCATTTTCATCATCTGTAATTGACTGATCCATCGCTACTCTGAGTGACGCGACTTGTATTTCAATCGGAACAACTGACTCTACACCAAAAACTAGTAAATACGATGTTGCACTTGGTGTCGTTCGGTGAGCAGTTCTATACGCCCATAATGCCTCTTGCAATCATTCATCCTAGTCATACTTATTTCCAGTCACTGTCTTTTTTAGTATTTTCACAATCATTTTGTTAAATGCCTCTGCTAATCCATTTGACGGTGAATAGTAAGGTGTTGAAAATGAATGGTGGATACCAAACTTTTGACACATCTTCTCCATGCCTTTGTTCTTAAAAGGGGTACCATTATCAGTAACAATCTTCTTCGAGATACCGTGGCGATATATTGTCACATGTTTAATGAAATTAACCACATGTTTCTCTCTGACATTGTGCAATGCGATCCCTTCTGTCCATTTGGAGAAATAGTCTGTTGCTGCTAGAATATACTGTTTTACTTTATATGAAGGTAGATTTATGGGCCCGATAACATCGAGTCCCTAGGTGGCGAAAGGCCAGGAAGTGATCGTTTGATGGAGATCTTAAGGGGGGGGGATATGCACGACTTCTCCATGGATCTAACATTTGTGGCACCTTTTGCATAATTTATTGCATCTTTGAACATTGCAGGCTAGTAATACACCATTTGATGTATTCGATGAAATAAATTTCATCTAGCCTAGTGTGCCCTGCATTCTCCAGAATGAGCTTCTCGTAACATTTGACCTGCTTCTTGATCGTCGAGACAACGTAGCAGCATCCCGTTGTAAGATTTTCTATAGAGCACTTCACTATAAATGAAGAATCTTCTTGATCCCCGTCTGATTTGTTACCTATGTGCTGGATCTTCTAACAAGATATCATATTTGAGGTTATCTATGAATGGCTGCTTCCAATCATCTGTTATTACCTCTAAACATGATATAGGAAATGCTTCGACGACCTCTTCGACAACTTCGGGAGAGGACAGGAATCTTCTTTTTTCTATAGTCACTTAAAGCGGACTTCAGTTTAAATTGGACAGGGCTGCTGCCAAACTAGCCAGAGCGTTTGCCCTCGTATTTTCAGACCGAGGTACGTGCTTGATTTCAACATGGGCTTTTTGACAGTATGACAAGAGTTCTTGCTTTCTTATTTCAAACTCAGTCGTCCGCTGATTTATAATCAGCTTGGAATCCCCAAAAATATGCAACGTCTTTATTTTCATCTCATGGGTGATTTCCAATCCAATGATGAGAGCTTGATAGTAGGTTTCATTGTTCGTACAAGTAGTGCGTAATGTGAAAGAATATGGTAATAAATCACCTTGAGGTGTGATAAAAATAACTCCTGCCCCCACTCCTGATGTTCTTATTTGATACGACTGCAATCGCTGTTGGGCTGCCAGACACTTCTCATCGAGTAGGTCTAATTCTTTTAGTCTTATCTTTGCATTTTCATCATCTGTAATTGACTGATCCATCGCTAGTCTGAGCGACGCGACTTGTGCAATGCAATTGCTTCTATCCACTTGGAGAAATAGTCTGTTGCTGCCAGAATATACTGTTTTCCTTTATATGAAGGCAGATTTATGGGGCCGATAACATCGAGTCCCTAGGCGGCGAAAGGCCAGGAAGTGACCGTTTGATGGATATCTTCAAGGGGGAATATGCACAACATCTCCATGGATCTGACATTCGTGGTAGCTTTTTGCCTAATCTATTGCATCTTTTAACATTGCAGGCCAGTAATACACCATTCGATGAATTCGATGAAATAAATTTCATCTAGCCTATTGTACCCTGCATTCTCAGAATGAGCTTCTCCTAACATTTGACCTGCTTCTTGTTCGCCGAGACAACGTAGTAGCATTCCGTTGTAAGATTTTCTATAGAGCACTTCACTACAAATGATGAATCTGCTTGATCTCCATTTGATTTGCTACCTTTGTGCACCATCTTCTGGCAAGATATCATATTTGAGGTAATCTATGAATGGTTGCCTCCAATCATCTGTTATTACCTCTAAACATGATATAGGAAGTGCTTCGACGACCTCTTCAACAACTTCGGAAGATGGCAGGAATCTTCTTTCTTCTATAGTTACTTAAAGCGGACTTCAGTTTAAATAGGACAAGGCTGCTGCCAAACTAGCTAGAGCGTCTGCCCTTGCATTTTTAGATCGAGGTACGTGCTTGATTTCAACATGGCAGAATTGCTCTACTAACTGATGGGCTTTTTGACAGTATGACACGAGTTCTTGTTTTCTTATTTCAAACTTAGTCGTTAGCTAATTTATAATCAGCTTGGAATCCCCAAAAATATGCGAGGTCTTTATTTTCATCTCATGGGTGATTTCCATTCCAATGATGAGAGCTTGATATTCGGTTTCATTATTCATACAAGTAGTGCCAAATGTGAAAGAATATGGTAATAAATCACCTTGGGGTGTGATGAAAATAACTCCTACCCCCACTCTTGATATTCTTATTTGATACGACTGTAATCGCGGTTGGGTTGCCAGACGCTTCTCATCGAGTAGGTCTAATTCTTTTAGTCTTATCTTTGCATTTTCATCATCTGTAATTAACTGATCCATCGCTACTCTGAGCGACGTGACTTGTATTTCAATTGGAATGACCGCCTCTACACCATAAACTAGTCAATACGACGTTGCACTTGTTGTTCGGTGTGTAGTTCTATATGCCCATAATGCCTCTTGCAATCTTTCATCCCAGTCATGCTTATTTCCAATCACCATCTTTTTCAGTATTTTCCCAATCATATTGTTAAATGCCTCTGCTAATCCATTTTGCTGGTGAATAGTAAGGAGTTGAAGATGAATGGTGGATACCGAACTTTTGACACATCTTCTCCATGCCTCTGTTCTTAAAAGGGGTACCATTATCAGTAACAATCTTCTTCGAGATACCATGGCGATATATTATCACATGTTTAATGAAATTAACCACATCTTTCTCTCTGACATTGCGCAATGCGATCGCTTCTCTCCACTTGGAGAAATAGTCTGTTGCTGCCAGAATATACTATTTTCCTTTATATGAAGGCGGATTTATGAGCCCGATAACATCGAGTCCCTAGGCGGTGAAAGGCCAAGAAGTGACCGTTTGATGGAGAAATAAAGGGGGGAATATGCACGACATCTCCATGGATCTGACATTCGTGGCACCTTTTTGCATAATCTATTGCATCTTTGAACATTGCAAGCCAGTAATACACCATTCGATGAAATAAATTTCATCCAGCCTAAAGTGCCCTGCATTCTCCAGAATGTGCTTCTCATAACATTTGACCTGCTTCTTGTTCGTCGAGACAACGTAGCAGCATCCCATTGTAAGACTTTCAATAGAGCACTTCACTACAAATGATGAATCTGCTTAATCTCCGTCTGATATGTTACCTTTGTGCTGGAATTTTTTGTAAGATATCATATTTGAGGTTAGCTATGAATGGCTGCCTCCAATCATCCGTTATTACCTCTAAACATGATATAGGAAGCGATTCGACGACCTCTTTGACAACTTTAGGAGAGGGCAGGAATCTTCTTTTTCCTATAGTCACTTAAAGCGGACTTCAGTTTAAATAGGACAGTGCTGCTACCAAACTAGCCAGAGCGTCTGCCCTTGCATTTTCAGATCGAGGTACGTGCTTGATTTCAACATGGCAGAATTGCTCTAGTAACTGATGGGCTGTTTGAAAGTATGATAAGAGTTCTTGCTTTCTTATTTCAAACTCAGTCGTTAGCTGATTTACAATCAGCTTCGAATCTCCAAAAATATGCAACGTCTTTGTTTTAAACTCATGGGCAATTTCGGTTCCAATGATGAGAGCTTGATATTCGGTTTCATTGTTCGTACAAGTAGTGCCTAATGTGAAAGAATATGGTAATAAATCACCTTGAGGTGTGATGAAAATAGCTCCTGCCCCCGCTCTTGATATTCTTGTTTGATACGACTGTAATCGTTGTTGGGCTGCCAGACACTTCTCATCGAGTAGGTCTAAATCTTTTAGTCTTATCTTTGCATTTTCATCATCTGTAATTGAATGATCCATCGCTACTCTGGGTTACGCGACTAGTATTTCAATCGGAACGACCGCCACTACACCATAAACTAGTGAATACGATGTTGCACTTGTTGCCGTTCGGTGAGTAGCTCTATACGCCCATAATGCCTCTTGCAATCTTTCGTCCCAGTCATGCTTATTTCCAGTCACCATCTTTTTTAGTAGTTTCACAATCTTTTGTTAAATGCCTCTGCTAATCCATTTGCCAGTGAATAGTAAGGAGTTGAAGATGAATGGTGGATATCAAACTTTTGATACATCTTCTCCATGCCTATGTTTTTGAAAGGGGTACCATTATCAGTAACAATCTTCTTCGAGATACCGTGACGATATATTATCACATGTTTAATGAAATTAACCACATCTTTCTCTCTGACATTGCGCAATGCGATCGCTTCTGTCCACTTGGAGAAATAGTCTGTTGCTGCCAGAATATACTTTTTTCCTTTATATGAAGATGATTTAAAAGCCCGATAACATCGAGTCCCTAGGCGGTGAAAGGCCAAGAAGTGAACGTTTGATGGAGATCTTCAGGTGGGAATATGCACGACATATCCATGGATCTGACATTCGTGGCACCTTTTTGCATAATCTATTACATGTTTGAACATTGCAGGCCGGTAATACACCATGTGATGTATTCGATGAAATAAATTTCGTCCAGCCTAGTGTGCCCTGCATTCTTCAAAATAAGCTTCTCGTAACATTTGACCTGCTTCTTGTTCGTCGAGACAATGTAGCAGCATCCCATTGTAAAATTTTCAATAGAACACTTCACTATAAATGATGAATCTGCTTAATCTCCGTCTGATTTGCTACCTTTGTGCTGGATCTTCTTGCAAGATATCATATTTGAGGTTAGCTATGAATGACTGCCTCCAATCATCCGTTATTACCTCTAAACATGATATAGGAAGCGCTTCGACGACCTCTTTGACAACTTCGGGAGAGGGCAGGAATCTTCTTTCTTCTATAGTCACTTAAAGCAGACTTCGGTTTAAATAGGATTGTATTACTCGCTAAACTAGCTGAGCGTCATTCTTGCATTTTCAGATCGAGGTACATGCTTGATTTCAACATGGCAGAATTACTCTAGTAACTGATGGGATTTTTGACAGTATGATAAGAGTTCTTGCTTTCTTATTTCAAACTCAGTCATTAGCTGATTTATAATCAGCTTGGAATCCCCAAAAATATGCAACGTCTTTGTTTTCAACTCATGGGCAATTTCCATTCCAATGATGAGAGCTTGATATTCGGTTTCATTGTTCGTACAAGTAGTGCCTAATGTGAAAGAATATGGTAATAAACCACCTTGAGGTGTGATGAAAATAGCTCCTGCCCCCGCTCCTGATATTCTTGTTTAATACAACTGTAATCGATGTTGTGCTGCCAGACGCTTCTCATCAAGTAGGTCTAAATATTTTAGTCCTGTCTTTTTATTTTCATCATCTGTAATTGACTGATCCATCGCTACTCTGGGCGATGCGACTAGTATTTCAATTAGAACGACCGCCACTACACCATAAACTAGTGAATACGATGTTGCACTTGTTGCCGTTTGGTGAGTAGTTCTATACGCCCATAATGCCTCTTGCAATCTTTCGTCCTAGTCATGCTTATTTTCAGTCGCCGTCTTTTTCAGTATTTTCATAATCGTTTTGTTAAATGCCTCTGCTAATCGATTTGCCGGTGAATAGTAAGGTATTGAAAATGAATGGTGGATACCGAACTTTTGACACATCTTCTCCATGTCTCTGTTCTTAAAAGGGGTACCATTATCAGTAACAATCTTCTTCGAGATACCGTGGTGATATATTATCACATGTTTAATGAAATTAACCACATCTTTCTCTCTAACATTGCGTAATCCGATCGCTTCTGTCCACTTGGAGAAGTAGTCTGTTACTGCCAGAATATACTGTTTTCCTTTATATGAAGATGGATTTAAAAGCTTGATAACATCGAGTCCCTAGGCGGCGAAAGGCCAAGAAGTGACCGTGTAATGGAGATCCTCAGGGGGGAATATGCACAAAATATCCATGGATATGACATTCGTGGCACCTTTTTGCATAATCTATTGCATGTTTGAACATTACAGGCCAGTAATACACCATGTGATGTATTCGATGAAATAAATTTCGTCCAGCCTAGTGTGCCCTGCATTCTTCAGAATGAGCTTCTCGTAACATTTGACTTACTTCTTGTTCGTCGAGACAACGTAGCAGCATCCCGTGGTAAGATTTTCAATAGAGCACTTCACTATAAATGATGAATCTGCTTAATCTCCGTCTGATTTGCTACCTTTGTGCTGGATCTTCTTGCAAGATATCATATTTGAGGTTAGCTATGAATGGCTGCCTCCAATCATCCGTTATTACCTCTAAACATGATATAGGAAGCGCTTCGACGACCTCTTTGACAACTTCGGGAGAGGGCAGGAATCTTCTTTCTTCTATAGTCACTTAAAGCAGACTTCGGTTTAAAT
This sequence comes from Magnolia changhungtana, assembly GCA_030180095.1. Lineage (NCBI taxonomy): Eukaryota > Viridiplantae > Streptophyta > Magnoliopsida > Magnoliales > Magnoliaceae > Magnolia > Magnolia changhungtana. Next base: position 1,458,882 of record JASAUF010000473.1, on the reverse strand, counting down.
AGGACATGGCTACTACCAAACTAGCCAGAGTGTCTGCCCTTGCATTTTCAGATCGAGGTACATGCTTGATTTCAACATGGCAGAATTGCTCTAGTAACTGATGGGCTTTTTTACAGTATTATAAGAGTTCTTGCTTTCTTATTTCAAACTCAGTCGTTAGATGATTTATAATCAGCTTGGAATCCCCAAAAATATTCAACGTCTTTGTTTTTAACTCATGGGCAATTTCCATTCCAATGATGAGAGCTTGATATTCGGTTTCATTGTTTGTACAAGTAGTGCCTAATGTGAAAGAATATGGTAATAAACCACCTTGAGGTGTGATGAAAATGGCTCCTGCCCCCGCTCCTGATATTCATGTTTGATACAACTGTAATCGCTGTTGGGCTGCCAGACGCTTCTCATCGAGTAGGTCTAAATCTTTTAGTCTTATCTTTACATTTTCATCATCTGTAATTGACTGATCCATCGCTACTCTGGGCGACGCGACTAGTATTTCAATCAGAACGACCACCACTACACCATAAACTAGTGAATACGATGTTGCACTTGTTGCCGTTTGGTGAGTAGTTCTATACGCCCATAATGCCTCTTGCAATCTTTCGTCCCAGTCATGCTTATTTTCAGTCGTCGTCTTTTTCAGTATTTTCATAATCGTTTTGCTAAATGCCTCTGCTAATCGATTTACCGGTGAATAGTAAGGTGTTGAAAAGGAATGGTGGATACCGAACTTTTGACACATCTTCTCCATGTCTCTGTTCTTAAAAGGGGTACCATTATCAGTAATAATCTTCTTCAAGATACCGTGGCGATATATTATCACATGTTTAATGAAATTAACCACATCTTTCTCTATAACATTGCGTAATCTGATCGCTTCTGTCCACTTGGAGAAGTAGTCTGTTACTACCAGAATATACTGTTTTCCTTTATATGAAGATGATTTAAAAGCCCGATAACATCGAGTCCCTAGGCGGCGAAAGTCCAGGAAGTGACCGTGTAATGGAGATCTTCAGGGGGGAATATGCACGACATATCCATGGATATGACATTCGTGGCACCTTTTTGCATAATCTATTGCATGTTTGAACATTGTAGGCCAGTAATACACCATGTGATGTATTCGATGAAATAAATTTCATCTAGCCTAGTGTGCCCTGCATTCTTCAGAATGAGCTTCTCGTAACATTTGACCTGCTTCTTGTTCGTCGAGACAACGTAGCAGCATCCCTTTGTAAGATTTTCTATATACCACTTCACTATAAATGATGAATCTACTTAATCTCCGTCTGATTTGCTACCTTTGTGCTGGATCTTCTTGCAAGATATCATATTTGAGGTTAGCTATGAATGGCTACCTCGAATCATCCGTTATTGCCTCCAAACATGATATAGGAAGCGCTTCAATGACCTCTTTTTTCAACTTCGGGAGAGGGCAGGAATCTTCTTTCTTCTATAGTCACTTAAAGCAGACTTTGGTTTAAATAGGACAGGGCTACTGCCAAACTAGCCAGAGCGTCTGCCCTTACATTTTCAGATCGAGGTACATGCTTGATTTCAACATGGCAGAATTGCTCTAGTAACTGATGGGTTTTTGACAGTATGATAAGAGTTCTTGCTTTCTTATTTCAAACTCAGTCGTTAGCTGATTTATAATCAGCATGGAATCCCCAAAAATATGCAACGTCTTTGTTTTCAACTCATGGGCAATTTCCATTCCAATGATGAGAGCTTGATATTTGGTTTCATTGTTCATACAAGTAGTGCCTAATGTGAAAGAATATGGTAATAAACCACCTTGAGGTGTGATGAAAATAGCTCCTACCCCCGCTCTTGATATTCTTATTTGATACAACTGTAATCGCTGTTGGGTTGCCAGACGCTTCTCATCGAGTAGGTCTAAATCTTTTAGTGTTATCTTTGCATTTTCGTCATCTGTAATTGACTGATCCATCGCTACTCTGGGCGACGCGACTAGTATTTCAATCAGAACGACCGCCACTACACCATAAACTAGTGAATATGATGTTGCACTTATTGCCATTTGGTGAGTAGTTCTATACGCCCATAATGCCTCTTGCAATCTTTCATCCCAGTCATGCTTATTTTCAGTCACCGTCTTTTTCAGTATTTTCATAATCGTTTTGTTAAATGCCTCTGCTAATCGATTTGCCGGTGAATAGTAAGGTGTTGAAAATGAATGGTGGATACCGAACTTTTGACACATCTTCTCCATGTCTCTGTTCTTAAAAGGGATACTATTATCAGTAACAAACTTCTTCGAGATACCGTGGCGATATATTATCACATGTTTAATGAAATTAACCACATCTTTCTCTCTAACATTGCGTAATCCGATCGCTTCTATCCACTTAGAGAAGTAGTCTGTTACTGCCAGAATATACTGTTTTCCTTTATATGAAGATGGATTTAAAAGCCCGATAACATCGAGTCCCTAGGCGGCGAAAGGCCAGGAAGTGACCGTGTAATGGAGATCTTTAGGGGGGAATATGCACGACATATCCATGGATATGACATTCGTGGCACCTTTTTGCATAATCTATTGCATCTTTGAACATTGCAAGCCAGTAATACACCATTCGATGTATTCGATGAAATAAATTTCATCCAGCCTAGTGTGCCCTGCATTCTTCAGAATGAGCTTCTTGTAACATTTGACCTGCTTCTTATTTGTCGAGACAATGTAGCAGCATCCCGTTGTAAGATTTTCTATAGAGCACTTCACTACAAATGATGAATCTGCTTGATCTTTGTCTGATTTGCTACCTTTGTGCTGGATCTTTTGGCAAAATATCATATTTGAGGTAATCTATGAATGGTTACCTCCAATCATCCGTTATTACCTCTAAACATGATATAGGAAGTGCTTCGATGACCTCTTCAACAACTTCGGGAGAGGGCAGAAATCTTCTTTCTTCTATAGTCACTTAAAGCGGACTTCGGTTTAAATAGGACAGGGCTGCTGCCAAACTAGCCAGAAAGTCTGCCCTTGCATTTTCAGATGGAGCTACATGCTTGATTTCAACATGTCAGAATTGCTCTAGGAACTGATGGGCTTTTTGACAGTATGATAAGAGCTTTTGCTTTCTTATGTCAAACTCAGTCGTTAGTTGACTTATAATCAGCTTGGAATCCCCAAAAGTATTCAACATCTTTAATTTCATCTCATGGACGATTTCCATTCCAAAGATGAGAGCTTCATATTCGGTTTCATTGTTCATACATGTAGTGCCTAATGTGAAAGAATATGGTAATAAATCACCTTGAGGTGTGATGAAAATAACTCCCGCCCCCGCTCCTGATATTCTTGTTTGATATGACTATAATCGTTGTTGGGCTGCCAGAGGCTTCTCATCGAGTAGGTCTAATTCTTTTAGTCTTATCTTTGCATTTTCATCATCTGTAATTGACTGATCCATTGCTACTTTGAGCAACACGACTAGTATTTCAATCCGAAGGACCGCCTCTACACCATAAACTAGTGAATACGATGTTGCGCTTGTTGCCGTTCGGTGAGTAGTTCCATACGCCCATAATGCCTCTTGCAATCTTTCGTCCCAGTCATGCTTATTTCCAGTCACTGTCTTTTTCAGTATTTTCACAAATATTTTGTTAAACGCCTTTGCTAATCCATTTGTCGATGAATAGTATGGCATTGAAAATGAATGGTGGGTACCGAACTTTTGACACATCTTCTCCATGCCTCTGTTCTTAAAAAGGGTACCAATATCAGTAAAAATCTTCTTTGAGATACCATGGCGATATATTATCACATGTTTAATGAAATTAACCACATCTTTCTCTCTAACATTGCGCAATGCGATCGCTTCTGTCCACTTGAAGAAATATTCTGTGATGAAAATAGCTCCTACCCCCGCTCTTGATATTCTTATTTGATACAACTGTAATCGCTGTTGGGTTGCCAGACGCTTCTCATCAAGTAGGTCTAATTCTTTTAGTCTTATCTTTGCATTTTCATCATCTGTAATTGACTGATCCATCACTACTCTGAGCAACGCGACTTGTATTTCAATCGGAACGACCGCCTCTACACCATAAACTAGTGAATACGATGTTGCACTGGTTATCGTTTGATGAGTAATTCTATATGCCCATAATGCCTCTTTCAATCTTTCGTCCCAATCATGCTTATTTTTTGTCACCGTCTTTTTCAGTATTTTCGCAATCGTTTTGTTAAATGCCTCTTCTAATCCATTTGCTGGTGAATAGTAAGGTGTTGAAAATGAATGGTGACCAAACTTTTGACACATCTTCTCGATGCCTCTGTTCTTAAAAGGGGTACCATTATCAGTAACAATCTTCTTCGAGATACCATGGCGATATATTATCACATGTTTAATGAAATTAACCACATCTTTCTCTCTGGCATTGCGCAATGCGATCACTTCTGTCCACTTAGATAAATACTCTGTTGCTGCCAGAATATACTGTTTTCCTTTATATCAAGGCGGATTTATGGGCCCAATAACATCGAGTCCTTAGGCGGCGAAAGGCCTGGAAGTGATCGTTTGGTGGAGATCTTCAGGGGGAATATGCACGACATCTCCATGGATAAGACATTCGTGGCACCTTTTTCCATAATCTATTGCATTTTGAACATTGCAGGACAGTAATACACCATTCAATGTATTCGATGAAATAAATTTCGTCCAGCCTAGTGTGCCCCGCATTCTCCAAAATGAGCTTCTCGTAACATTTGACCTGCTTATTCGTCGAGACAACGTAGCAGCATCCCGTTGTAAGATTTTTTATAGAGCACTTCACTACAAATGATGAATCTGCTTGATCTCCGTCTGATTTGCTACCTTTGTGCTGGATCTTCTGGCAAGATATCATATTTGAGGTAATCTATAAATGGCTGCCTCCAATCATCCGTTATTACCTCTAAACATGATATCGGAAGTGCTTCGACGACCTCTTCGAAAACTTCGGGAGAGGGCAGGAATCTTTTTTCTTCTATGGTCACTTAAAGCGAACTTCTGTTTAAATAGGACAGGGCTGCTGCCAAACTAGCCAAAGCGTCTACCCTTGCATTTTTAGATCGGGGTATGTGCCTGATTTCAACATGATAGAATTGCTCTAGTAACTGATGGGCATTTTGACAGTATGACAGGAGTTCTTGCTATCTTATTTCAAACTCAGCCGTTAGCTGATTTATAATCAGCGAGGAATCCCCAAAAATATACAACGTCTTTATTTTCATCTCATGGGCGATTTCCATTGCAATGATCAGATCTTGATATTCGGTTTCGTTGTTCGTACAAGTAGTGCCTAATGTGAAAGAATATGGTAATAAATCACCCTGAGGTGTGATGAAAATAACTCCTGCCCTCGCTCCTGATATTCTTGTTTGATACGACTATAATCGCTATTGAGCTGCCAGACGCTTCTCATCGAGTAGGTCTAATTCTTTTAGTCTTATATTTGTATTTTTATCATCTGTAATTGAGTGATCCATCGCTACTCTGGGCGACGCGACTTGTATTTCAATCGGAACAACCACCTCTAGACCATAAACTAGTGAATATGATGTTACACTTGTTGCCGTTTGGTGAGTAGTTCTATACGCCCATAATGCCTCTTGCAATTTTTTGTCCCAGTTATGCTTATTTCCAGTCACCGTCTTTTTCAGTATTTTCATATTCATTTTGTTAAATGCCTCTGCTAATCCATTTGCTAGTGAATAGTAAGTAATTGAAAATGAATGGTGGATACCGAACTTTTGACACATCTTCTCCATGCCTCTGTTCTTAAAAGGGGTACCATTATCAATAACAATCATCTTCAAGATACCGGGGTGATATATTATCACAGGTTTAATGAAATTAACCACATATTTCTCTCTGACATTGCGCAATGCGATCGCTTCTGTCCACTTGGAGAAATAGTCTGTTGCTGCCAGAATATACTGTTTTCCTTTATATGAAGGTGGATTTATGGGCCCGATAACATATAGTCCCTAGGTGGCGAAAGGCCAGGAAGTGACCATTTGATGGAGATCTTCAGGGGGTAATATGCACGACATCTCCATGGATCTGACATTTGTGGCACCTTTTACATAATCTATTGCATCTTTGAACATTGCAGGATAGTAATATGCCATTCGATGTATTCGATGAAATAAATTTCATCCAGCCTTGTGTGCCCTGCATTCTCCAGAATGAGCATCTCGTCATATTTGACCCGCTTCTTCTACGTCGAGACAACGTAGCAGCATCCCGTTGTAAGATTTTCTATCGAGAACTTCACTACAAATGATGAATCTGCTTGATCTCCGTCTGATTTGCTACCTTTGTGCTGGATCTTCTGGCAAGATATCATATTTGAGGTAATCTATGAATGGCTGCTTCCAATAATCTGTTATTACCTTTAAAGATGATATAGGAAGTGCTTCCACGACCACTTCGACAACTTCAGGAGAGGTTAGGAATCTTCTTTCTTCTATAGTCACTTAAAGCGGACTTCTGTTTAAATAGGACAGGGCTGCTGCCAAACTAGACAGCGTCTGCCCTTGCATTTTCAGATCGAGGTACATGCTTGATTTCAACATCGCAGAATTGCTCTAGTAACTGATGGGTTTTTTGAATGTATGACAAGAGTTCTTGCTTTCTTATTTCAAACTCCGTTGTTAGCTGATTTATAATCAGCTTGGAATCCCCAAAAATATGCAACGTCTTTATTTTCATCTCATGGACGATTTCCATTCCAATGATGAGAGCTTGATATCCGGTTTCATTGTTCGTACAAGTAGTGCCTAATGTGAAAGAATAAGGTAATAAATCACCCAGAGGTGTGATGAAAATAACTCCTGCCCTCGGTCCTGATATTCTTGTTTGATAAGACTGTAATCGTTGTTGGGCTGCCAAACGCTTCTCATCGAGTAGGTCTAATTCTTTTAGTCTTATCTTTACATTTTCATCATCTGTAATTGACTGGTCCATCTCTACTCTGAGTGACGCGACTTGTATTTCAATCGGTACGACCGCCGGTACACCATAAACTAGTAAATACGATGTTACACTTGTTGCCGTTCGGTGAGTAGTTCTATACACCCATAATGCCTCTTGCAATCTTTCATCCCAGTCATGCTTATTTCCAGTCACTGTGATTTTCAGTATTTTGACATTCATTTTGTTAAATGCCTCTGTTAATCCACTTGTCGGTGAATTGTAAGGTGTTGGAAATGAATGGTGGATACCGAACTTTTAACACATCTTCTCCATGCCTCTGTTCTTAAAAGGGGTACCATTATCAGTAAAAATCTTCTTCGAGATACCGTCGTGATATATTATCACATGTTTAATGAAATTAACCACATATTTCTCTCTTACATTGCGCAATACGATCGCTTCTGTCCACTTGGAGAAATAGTCTGTTGCTCCCAGAATATACTGTTTTCCTTTATATGAAGGCGAATTTATGGGCCCGATAACATCGAGTCCCTTGGTGGCGAAAGGCCAGGAAGTGATCGTTTGATGGAGATCTTAAGGGGGGCAATATGCACGACATCTCCATGGATCTGACATTCGTGGCACCATTTTGCATAATCTATTACATCTTTCAACATTGCAGGCCAGTAATACACCATTCGATGTATTCGATGAAATAAATTTCGTCCAGCCTAGTGTACCCTGCATTCTCCAGAATGAGCTTCTTGTAACATTTGACCTGCTTCTTGTTCGTCGAGACAACGTAGCAGCATCCCGTTGTAAGATTTTCTATAGAGCACTTCACTACAAATGATGAATCTGCTTGATCTCCGTCTAATTTGCTACCTATGTGCTGGATCTTCTAGTAAAATATCATGTTTGAGGTAATCTATGAATGGCTGCCTCCAATCATTTGTTATTACATCTAAACATGATATAGGAAGGGCTTCGACGACCACTTCGACAACTTCGGGAGAGGGCAGGATTCTACTTTCTTTTATAGTTAGTTAAAGCGGACTTTGGTTTAAATAGGACAGGGCGGCTGCTAAACTAGCCAGAGCGTCTGCCCTTGAATTTTCATATCGAGGTACATGCTTGAGTTCAACATGGCAGAATTGCTCTAGTAGCTGATTGGCTTTTTGACAGTATGACAAGAGTTCTTGCTTTCTTATTTCAAACTCAGTCGCTAGCTGATTTATAAGTAGCTTGGAATCCCCAAAAATATGCATCGTCTTTATTTTCATCTCATGGGCGATTTCCATTCCAATGATGAGAGCTTGATATTCGGTTTCATTGTTCGTACAAGTAGTGCCTAATATGAAAGAATATGGTAATAAATCACCCTGAGGTGTGATGAAAATAACTCCTGCCCCCGCTCTGGATATTCTTGTTTGATACGACTGTAATCGTTGTTGGTCTGCTAGACGCTTCTCATGGAGAAGGTCTAATTCTTTTAGTCTTATCTTTGTATTTTCATCAGCTGTAATTGAGTGATCAATCGCTACTCTGAGCGACATGACTTGTATTTCAATTGGAATGACCCCCTCTACACGATAAACTCGCGAATACGATGTTGCACTTGTTGTCGTTCGGTGAGTAGTTCTATACGCCCATAATGCCTCTTGCAATCTTTCATCCCAGTAATGCTTATTTCCAGTCACCGTCTTTTTCAATATTTTCACAATCGTTTTGTTAAATGCCTCCGCTAATCCATTTGCCGGTGAATAGTAAGGTGTTGAAAATGAATGGTGGATACCGAACTTTCGACACATCTTCTCCATGCCTCTGTTCTTAAAAGGGGTACCATTATCAATAACAATCTTCTTTGAGATACCATGGCGATTTATTATCACATGTTTAATGAAATTAACCACATCTTTCTCTCTGACATTGCACAATGCGATCGCTTCTGTTCACTTGGAGGAATAGTCTGTTGTTGCCAAAATATATTGTTTTCCTTTATATGAAGGCGGATTTATGGGCCCGACAACATCAAGTCCCTAGGCGGTGAAAAGCCAGGAAGTGACCATTTGATGGAGATCTTCAGGGGGGAATATGCACGACATCTCCATGAATCTGACATTTGTGGCACCTTTTTGCATAATCTATTGCATCTTTGAACATTACAGGCCAGTAATACAGTACCATTGATGTATTCGATGAAATAAGTTCCGTCCAGCCTAGTGTGCCCTGCATTCTCCAGAATGAGCTTCTCGAAACATTTGACCTGCTTCTTGTTCGTCGAGATAACGTAAGAGCATCCCGTTGTAAGATTTTCTATAGAGAACTTCACTAAAAATGATGAATCTGCCTGATCTCCGTCTGATTTGCTACCTTTGTACTGGATCTTCTGGCAAGATATCATATTTGAGGTAATCTATGAATGGCTGCCTCCAATCATCTGTTATTACCTCTAAACATGATATAGGAAGTGCTTCAACGACCTCTTTGACAACTTCGGGAGAGGGCAGAAATCTTCTTTCTTCTATAGTTAGTTAAAGCGGACTTCGGTTTAAATAGGACAGTGCTGCAGCCAAACTAGCTAGACCGTCTGCCCTTGCATTTTCTAGTCAAGGTACATGCTTGATTTCAATATGGCAGAATTACTCTAGTAACTGATGGGCTTTTTGATAGTATCATAAGAGTTCTTGCTTTCTTATTTCAAAATCAGTCGTTAGCTTATTTATAATATACTTGCAATCCCTAAAAATATGCAACGTCTTTATTTTCATGTCATGGGCGATTTCCATTCCAATGATGAGAGCTTGATATTCAGTTTCATTGTTCGTACAAGTAGTGCCTAATATGAAAGAATTTGGTAATAAATCACCCTGAGGTGTGATGAAAGTAACTATTGCCCCCGCTCCTGATATTCTTGTTTGATACGACTGTAATCGCTGCTGGGCTGCCAGACACTTCTCATCGAGTAGGTCTAATTCTTTTACTCTTATCTTTGCATTTTCATCATCTCTAATTGAGTGATCTATTGCTACTCTGAGCGACGCAATTTGTATTTCAATCGAAATGACCGCCTCTACACCATAAACTAGTGAATACAATGGTACACTTGTTGTCGTTCTGTGAGTAGTTCTATACGCCCATAATGCCTCTTACAATCTTTCGTCCCAGTAATGCTTATTTCCAGTCACCGTCTTTTTCAGTATTTTCACAATCATTTTGTTAAATGCCTCTGCTAATCCATTTGCCGGTGAATAGTAAGGTGTTGAAAATGAATGGTGGATACCGAACTTTTGACACATCTTCTCCATGCCTCTGTTCTTAAAAGGGGTACCATTATCAGTAACAATCTTCTGCGAGATACCGTGGCGATATATTATCACATGTTTAATGAAATTAACCACATCTTTCTCTCTGACATTGCGCAATGCGATCGCTTCTATCCACTTGGCGAAATAGTCTGTTGCTGCCAGAATAAACTGTTTTCCTTTATATGAAGGCGAATTTGTGGGCCCGATAACATCGAGTCCCTAGGAGGAGAAAGGCCAGGAAGTGATCGTTTGATGGAGATCTTCAGGGGGGAATATGCACGACATCTCCATGGATCTAACATTCGTTGCACCTTTTTGCATAATCTATTTCATCTTTGAACATTGCAGGCCAGTAATACACCAATCGATGTATTCGATGAAATAAATTTTGTCCTGCCTAATGTGCCCTGCATTCTCCAAAATGAGCTTCTTGTAACATTTGACTTGCTTCTTGTTCATCGAGACAACGTAGCAGCATCCCATTGTAAGCTTTTCTATAGAGCACTTCACTACAAATGATGAATCTGCTTGATTTTCATTTTATTTGCTACCTTTGAGCTGGATCATCTGGCAAGATATCATATTTGAGGTAATCTATGAATGGTTGCCTCCAATCATCTGTTATTACCTCTAAACATTATATAGGAAGTGCTTCGACGACCTCTTCAACAACTTTAGGAGAGGGTAGGAATATTCTTTCTTCTATAATCACTTAAAGCAGACTTCGGTTTAAATAGGACAGGGCTGCTGCCAAACTAGACAGAGCGTCTACCCTTGCATTTTCAGATCGAGGTACGTGCTTTATTTCAACATGGAAGAATTGCTCTAGAAACCGATGGGCATTTTGACAATATGACAAGAGTTCTTGCTTTCTTATTTCAAACTCAGTCGTTAGCTGATTTATAATCAGCTTGGAATCCCCAAAAATATGCAACGTCTTTATTTTCATCTCATGAGCGATTTCCATTCCAATGATGAGAGCTTGATATTTGGTTTCATTGTTCGTACAAGTAGTGCCTAATGTGAAAGAATATGGTAATAAATCACCCTGAGGTGTGATGAAAATAACTCCTGCCCCCGCTCCTGATATTCTTGTTTGATATGACTGTAATCGCTGTTGGGCTGCCAGACGCTTCTCATCGAGTAGGTCTAATTCTTTTGGTCTTATCTTTGCATTTTCATCATCTGTAATTGAGTGATCTATCGCTACTCAGAGCGACGCGACTTGTATTTCAATCGGAACGACCGCCTCTACACCATAAACTAGTGAATACGATGTTGCACTTGTTGCCGTTTGGTGAGTAGTTCTATACCCTCATAATGCCTCTTGCAATCATTTGTCCCAGTCATGCTTATTTTCAGTCACCGCCTTTTTCAGTATTTTCATAATCGTTTTGTTAAATGCCTCTGCTAATCGATTTGCCGGTGAATAGTAAGGTGTTGAAAATGAAAGGTGGATACCGAACTTTTGACACATCTTCTCCATGCCTCTGTTCTTAAAAGGGGTACCATTATCAGTAATAATCTTCTTTGAGATACCGTGGCAATATATTATCACATGTTTAATGAAATTAACCACATCTTTCTCTCTAGCATTGCGTAATGCGATCGCTTCTATCCACTTGGAGAAATAGTCTGTTGCGGCCAGAATATACTGTTTTCCTTTATATGAAGATGGATTTAGAAGCCCGATAACATCGAGTCCCTAGGCGGCGAAAGGCCAGAAAGTGACCGTTTAACGGATATCTTCAGGGGGGAATATGCACGACATATCCATGGATCTGACATTCGTGGCACCTTTTTGCATAATCGATTGCATGTTTGAACATTGCAGGCCAGTAATACACCATGTGATGTATTCGATGAAATAAATTTCATCCAGCCTAGTGTGCCCTGCATTCTTCAGAATAAGCTTTTTGTAACATTTGACCTGCTTCTTGTTCGTCGAGACAATGTAGCAGCATCCCGTTGTAAGATTTTCTATAGAGCACTTCACTACAAATGATGAATCTGCTTGATCTTTGTCTGATTTGTTACCTTTGTGCTTGATCTTCTGGCAAGATATCATATTTGAGGTAATCTATGAATGGTTGCCACCAATCATCCGTTATTACCTCTAAACATGATATAGGAAGTGCTTCGATGACCTCTTCGACAACTTCGGGAGAGGGCAGGAATCTTCTTTCTTCTATAGTCACTTAAAGCGAACTTCGGTTTAAATAGGACAGGGCTGCTGGCAAGCTAGCTAGAGCGTCTGCCCTTGCATTTTCAGATGGAGGTACATGCTTGATTTCAACATGTCAGAATTGCTCTAGTAACTGATGGGCTTTTTGACAGTATGACAAGAGTTCTTGCTTTCTTATGTCAAACTCAATCGTTAGCTGACTTATAATCAGCTTGGAATCCCCAAAAGTATGCAACATCTGTAATTTCATCTCATGGTCGATTTCCATTCCAATGATGAGAGCTTCATATTCGGTTTCATTGTTCATACAAGTAGTGCCTAATGTGAAAGAATATGGTAATAAATCACCATGAGGTGCGATAAAAATAACTCTCGCCCCCGCTCCTGATATTCTTATTTGATATGACTATAATCGCTGTTGGGCTGCCAGACGCTTCTCATTGAGTAGGTCTAATTCTTTTAGTCTTATCTTTACATTTTCATCATCTGTAATTGACTGATCCATCGCTACTCTGAGCAACGCGACTAGTATTTCAATCCGAAGGACCGCCTCTACACCATAAACTAGTGAATACAATGTTGCACTTGTTGCCATTCGGTGAGTAGTTCTATATGGTCATAATGCCTCTTGCAATCTTTCGTCCCAGTCATGCTTATTTCCAGTCACCGTCTTTTTCAATATTTTCACAATCGTTTTGTTAAATGCCTCTGCTAATCCATTTGCCGGTGAATAGTAAGGTGTTGAATATGAATGGTGGATACCGAAATTTTGACACATCTTCTCCATGCCTCTGTTCTTAAAAGGGGTACCATTATCAGTAACAATCTTCTTCGAGATACCGTGGCAATATATTATCACATGTTTAATGAAATTAACCACATCTTTCTCTCTGACATTGCGCAATGCGATCGCTTCTGTCCACTTAGAGAAATAGTCTATTGCTGCCAGAATATATTGTTTTCCTTTATATGAAGGCAGATTTATGGGGCTGATAACATCGAGTCCCTAGGTGGTGAAAGGCTAGGAAGTGACCGTTTGATGGATATCTTCATGGGGGAATATGCACGACATCTCCATGGATCTGACATTTGTGGCACCTTTTTGCATAATCTATTGCATCTTTGAACATTGCAGGCTAGTAATACACCATTCAATGAATTCGATGAAATAAATTTCATCCAGCCTAGTGTGCCCTGCATTCTCCAGAATGAGCTTCTCGTAACATTTGACCTGCTTCTTGTTTGTCGAGACAACGTAGCAGCATCCCGTTGTAAGATTTTCTATAGAGCACTTCACTACAAATGATGAATCTGCTTGATCTCCGTCTGATTTGCTACCTTTGTACTGGATCTTCTGGCAAGATATCATATTTGAGGTAATCTATGCATGGCTGCCTCCAATCAACCGCTATTACCTCTAAACATGATATAGGAAGTGCCTCGACGACCTCTTCGACAACTTCTGGAGAGGGCATGAATCTTCTTTCTTCTATAGTCACTTAAAGCAGACTTCGGTTTAAATAGGACAAGGCTACTGCCAAACTAGCCAGAGTGTCTGCCCTTGCATATTCAGATTGAGGTACGTGCTTGATTTCAACATGGCAGAATTGCTTTAGTAACTGAAGTACTTTTTGACAGTATGACAATAGTTCTTGCTTTCTTATTTCAAACTTAGTCGTTAGCTGATTTATAATCAGCTTGAAATCTAGAAAAATATGCAACGTCTTTATTTTCATCTCATGGGCGATTTCCCTTCCAATGATAAGAGCTTGATATTCTGTTTCATTATTCGTACAACTAGTGCCTAATGTGAAAGTATATGGTAATAAATTACCCTGAGGTGTGATGAAAATAACTCCTGCACCTGTAATCGTTGTTGGGCTGCCAGACGCTTCTCATCGAGTAGGTCTAATTCTTTTGGTCTTATCTTTGTATTTTCATCATATGTAATTGACTGATCCATTGCTACTCTAAGCGACGCGACTTGTATTTCAATCGAAACGACCGCCTCTACACCATAAACTAGTGAATACGATGTTGCACATGTTGCACCAATAACTCCTGCACCTGTATTTCAATCGGAACGACTACGACATTCTTTTTCGATCAGAAAATAGTTACATTCTGCGCGTATCAAATTTCGGCTTAGATAATAATGAGCAGTTTCTTTCCCATCTTCATTCACCTGTGCTAACAAGGCTCCCAGCGAGCTTTCAGCCGTGGATATGTACAAGATAAGTGGTTTACCTTTTATTGGAGCCGTCAATACCGGAGGCTGTCTCAGTAATTCTTTTATATACTTCGGAGCTGTCTCAGGTGTTTGACTAATTCAAGATCTGCCTCTGATACCTGATCGACTATGACCATATTTACTGAAGACTCTGCCTCCAATCCTTGAAAAATTTCTCTCCTCTTCTGCCCTACTCCAATAGGGATCTGAATTCCTTTCCCATGATTTAAGTCAGTCGGTTCATCATCATCGAAGCCCATTTTTTTTCATCATTTTTTTGCTTGTCGGACTGTATTTTTCGAGATCGCGAGATGTCAACTTGTCGTGGTACATATTATTCTTAGCCCTTGCTTCCATCTTTTCTTCCGCACGTAAAATTCAATCGGCTCCAGATATTTTGCATTGGCTACGACATGAAACTTTCCTAGAACGGCTGGGAACGGCTTGTTTCTTTCAACATATGTCAATGGAACTGTATAGTTTGACTGCGGGATTTTTAACTATTCAAGCGACAATAATGTTAAGGGCGGTTGTCCTGACTGTCTCAGATGTTTCGGCACGAAATAAAACTTCTTTACCTCTGAAGTTTCAGATGATCCTGCATTTTCGGATTTTCCTTTTATCACTTTCACACGAGCATTTTTCAGGGTTTTGCCTTCATAATTCTTTTTCTCTTCCCCTTTGGAAAATCCATCATAGTAACTGGCATCGGCAAAGAAGGCTTCGGCTTCCATGTACAGTCTTGCATCGCCCATTACCTTATATTGTATCCCATCCCTACAGTATTTGAAGCATTGATGAAGGGTAGAAGGTATAATATCGTACTGATGTATACATGGTCTTCGCAAGAGAAGATTATATGTCATGACCGCACTGATCATATGACAAATAACATCAGTAGTTAAGTCTCCTATTTTCAATGTCATCATAATTTTGTTGAGTGCACGCTGTCCCTCTTGATTAAAGCCTTGTATCATCATTCCACTAGGGCACAGATCGGAATGACAATAACCCAATTTATTCAGCATTGTTAATGGTAATAGGTTTATCGCAGATCCATTATCGAGCAAAATCCTTTTTACTTCTTTACCACAAATATGGCCTATTATGCCCTGCATCACAAGCTAGATCATTATCAGAGAAGGAGACTACTGTCATACAATCTTCCTGCTCTTTGTGTTCTTTATTTTCCATTTCTACCAGCAATGTTTCTTTGATATTGTGGTCAGATAGTGCTTGAAGCAAACTTTTCCTGAAATCTTATGATAACTTTAACGCATCGTAAACACTTAACTAAGCTGGTATACCCTTCAAATGATTCACGACATCATAAGTCACCTTTGATATTTCATCTTTTTCTTCTCTCTTATCACTTTCGTACTGATCCCTGATGATCTCCGTTCTTGTTGTTCCGACTTTCTGCTTTGGGGGACTTGCCATTCTTTTTCCTGACAGTAACAAAATTATCACAGCTTTCCTTGTCATCTTACGATTTTCTTCTCTGCTCTTTCATGAGCACTTTCCCGAACTGTCAACACATTCACCATTGCCTTCGCGTCCCATTCTTTTTCTTTTTCGATCACTATTTCACCCCTGTTTATCATTCTTTTTATTATGCACTTTAATGTATAGCAATTTTTTGTCGGATGTCCTACCAGACGATGTAGCAGTAAAAATCTCTTTCTCTTGATCTTCCTGCATCTTCAGTGCGCTTAGACGAGGGTAATTCTATTGTACCGACTTTCAACAACTGGTTCATCATAGGGAGAACGTCTTCCTTGTCAAATGTAAACCCTTTGTGAGAATTAAGTGACTGGGCCTTTTTTCGGCGAACCTGCTTTTAGGGCGATTTGATTCTTCCTTCCGTTCTGTCCTTTTTTCTCCTGAACCTCTTCTTTCTTGACTCCTTTTATCATGATCCACAATATTTGTGATTAATTTACTGGGTCCCCTTCTGGCCGTTTCATAATGAAATGATGGCATCTTTCGGGTAATCAGCTCTAGGCCATGGGCTTTGGTGGCCAAGTCACGGAAAGTCTTAATATCGGCACTAGTGAGACCGAACACAATTCCCGTTTCCATGGAATTTAGGCACATCTTGACCTGTTCTTTTTCTTCCGGTAGCTGTCTGCACGAGGCTCCCAATGTCTTCCATCTATCTATAAACTTCTCCACTGGTTCCCCTTCTCTTTGTCGTACTGAAGCCAACTCTGTAATGCTGACATCGCGTTCTGAAGAGAAGATGTTTGACATAAAGGCATCCTGCATCTGCTCCCACGTGCATATTGATCCTGGTGTCATACTAGAATACCATCAGAATGCTTTACTTATCAGGGATGATTTGAACAAATGTAGGCAGTATTGTGGTATCGTGGAGAAATTCCCCATGCCGGTAATAAAATGCATCAAATGTTCCTCTGGCGACCCATCCCCGTTGACCTTTTAAAAATCTAGATGCTTGAAATTATTTTGGAATGAGATATCTTCAACTTCTCTCAGATATAGTGTCTGATATCTGAATCTTTCTGTACTCTCACGTTTCTTTTCTGATCTGACTACTTCTTCAACAACCTGTCGTACCTCTTCTTGTGTTAACACTCTCATCGTAGGGGCAGACCCGTGTGACCTAGTCTAAGTTGGCTGTGACCCTTCAGGATGCTGTTCTCGTTTATTTATGTTATCGGTCATTGGGGGTGCCACCATTCATGCCACATTATGCGCCAGAGTTCCCAAGGCTTCCCAAAGGTTCCTACATTCCTCCATTAATGCTTTTTGTACTTCTACCATCTTAGCGATGTGATCGTCCTCGGTTTCTTCTGTCCATGTGAACGACAACCTCTCCATTCCCTGACGAGGCAGTAGTCGATACTGAATGGGAGTGTATTAATGTTATAGGAGTTGCTGAAAGGAGAGACTCATATGATCTTTGTGTATTTCTAGAGTAACCGGCCGATTGGGAGGACCTAGAGATTGGTGACGCGGATCCTATTAGACTTGTTAATAAAGCCTTACCTTTCTGCTCACTTATCCACTGAGAGCTCTTAATAGGCAAAGCAAGGAAGTTTCGTGTGGCTGGAGAAATCATCGCCTGTGCAGGGTAAATTGCTGGTGGAGCAAGTTCAGGATGTTTCCTGGCTATATTTCACGTTATCCGTCCCCTATCTCTTCTCAGTGGTGCATTCATTCCCGTCACGATGATATTTCAGGTCCTTGTCCTTCTGCGAGTGATGACGATACAGTCATCTCTTTCTTCTGTGTACTAAGTATTATCATGCATTTGGGCTGTTGTGCGCCCGCCTTGTGAGCTCGGTAGCAGCGTTGTGCGCCCGCCTTACTGTGTGCTCGGCAGCAGCGTTGTGCGCTCAACAGTGTTGTGCGCCTATCAGTATCGTGCACCCACTTTTGTTGTGTGCCAATAGTGTTGTGCGCTAATAGTGCTGTGCGCCGCCCAACACCTGTCTCGCACAATGGATGCGGACTCTACCTCTCTCTTGTCAGGATCTCCTTCTTCTCCTTAATTAGTTGCTAATGACCTTCTACTGAGGGGTCCGGGGGTATTTATACCCCTTTCACATGTGTGAGCATGCCATGTCGACATTGCATGGTATCCCTTGTGCCCCAATTCCTCTTTGTGCAAACTCCTTTTTGCGGACGCCTTTGTGTGGACTACTTCGTGTGGAATCCTTCATGCGGAATCCTTTGTGAGGACATTCGGCGTACAATGCTCCACTGCACACAATGACCAATGCTCCACTGCAAACAATGACTTCTTACTATCAATTTCTTTTTTTATGCCTTAACATATATATAGCCAAGGATTTGTGTAGTTCGGCTGGCCCACGATTCAGTTCGGCTGGCCGAACTTAAAAGATTATGTTCCAATCAGAATCTAGAAATCGCGAGATAAAATCTTTCAAAACTTTAGCTGGCTTAAGCCCCGGTTCGGCTGACCGAACACCCAGTTCGGCTAGCCTAAGATCAAGTTCGGCTAGCCTAACTGGTCTGGATTCTAAATTTGTTCCATTGCTGGAAACTTAACCAAACTACCTTGGGCTGGCTGAAGTCAGGTTCGGTTAGCCAAACCCCATTGTGGGCTAGCCGAACCTACTACACAAAAAAAAGATCTTTTAAAATCTGAATTTTGTTCAAATTTTGTAGGGTTGGTCCAAGTAGTTAAGTTGGACAAACCGGATGTCGGGCTGGCCTAACTAAAGTGTATTTAACATAAAATGTGATTCAAAATATGCATGCGTGAAATACACCTAACATATGGTCCAACTAGGTTTATACCACCTGTAAGTTGACTCATACGAAGTGTGCTGAACTTCGAACCATGAATGATCTTGCTTTGAGATGTTGAATCTTCTTTCCAGGTACTTGATTGAGTTGATAGTTTGTCTTCGGTCAAGCTTTTGATCATAACTGGACTACAAAATTTGACAAATTAATTGGTGCTTTAAGTATAAGCACTTACACTCCAACTTGAGTTATATGTATTTGAGGTGGATCCATTGAAAGGTTTTTGGTAGTTATTTATGATATTTGATTGCTCATTCAATATCTCTTAAAAAGCAGGAATTGTTGAGCAATTCTCAGTTGTATGTATGTTACAAGCACAAATCCACAAACAACTTCTGTAGTCTTTTCGGGTTCTACCTTTTTAAGTTCTATGGCCTCGACTTTTCTTATGAGTTTGTCCACTCTTGCATTTATATCATCTTCTTCTTTTAAAACATAAATTCCTCTACTTTCCTTTGATTGAGTAGGCTTAGAAGTGGTAATTCTTGAAGAGGTATCCCATGATTGCGTGTTTTCAGGAAGTTTATAAAAAAATCTCACGCATCATCAGCTTCCTTATTCATGAATTCCCCATTATACATCATCTCCACAAATTGGCACATGGGTGAGGTCAATCCCTCATAGAAAAAGCTTATTATATGCCATGTTTCATAGCCATGTTGTGGACATGAATTTATGAGATCCTTAAATCGCTCCAAACATTGGAGGAATGTCCCATCCTCTTTTTGTGCAAAATTCATGATTGCTTTCCTTAAGGTATTCGTTTTATGATATGGGAAGAACTTTTTAAGGAACTCCCTTGTCATCTTAGCCCATGT
This sequence comes from Magnolia changhungtana, assembly GCA_030180095.1. Lineage (NCBI taxonomy): Eukaryota > Viridiplantae > Streptophyta > Magnoliopsida > Magnoliales > Magnoliaceae > Magnolia > Magnolia changhungtana. Next base: position 1,439,110 of record JASAUF010000473.1, on the reverse strand, counting down.
GCCAATGGACCTTGGTCTCAAGGAATGTAACCATAACTTAGCCTTTTCTTTCAAAGAGAAAGGAAACAATTTCCACCTAATTGTGCCCTCAGACACGTTCGGGGAGTGTAATGTAGATATTATTTCATCAAATTCATTCATATGCAAGTATGGACTTTCAAATTCTAATCCATGAAACTTAGGAAGGAGTTAAATTACCTCTGGTTTAATATCCACAGTTTTTGCATTCAATGGAAATATCATGTAGGAAGGTGTGCTCACCCCAACTGGTTGTAAATTATCTTGTAGAGTACGAGATGGGGGTGTATTATGCACCTCATTCTCATCCTAACCTTCCTTAACTAGAAGTTGAGGCTGATTTGCAGCCATCACTTCTATTGACTCAGAGGGTCTCAAGTGGTGCTTAATCCTGTGATGGATAGGCAACCCTTCGACTAATCCTCATTCACATAAGAGACGCAAGTGTTGTCACGAACCCACTTGGGCATGAAACGCTCATAGCCCTCAAGTAACTAAACAATTAAGCCTAAAAAGAAAAGTAGAAAAACTAAAATAAATAAGAGATCTAGAAAAGATACGAGAGAGGGTTGGAACAAAATTATCGAATAAGAGTTGCTTTATTAGGATACTACAAATCAGAAAACAATGTTAATTTCTGAAAACAATTTCAGAAAAAATCCTAACCTAAAAACATAGCAGAAAACTAAACAATAATCTCAACCTAATTCTAATACCAATTAATTCTAGAAAAACGTAGCCATAGTCCCCTACAATGGCGCCAAAAGCTTGTTCACAATCCCAAGTGTATGGTCGCGATGTAATAATAACTCTGTAAGACCGAGGTCGAATCCATAGGGACTAAACTTGTACATATTCTGAAAATAACTAGAACTAGAACTAGAAAAAGATCTAAATTGAAATCTGAATAATTGAGAGTAATGGTGAATATTGTTGATTAAAACTTATGAATTTAAAAGTGAAAACTAGGGTGTCAAGGATCCACATGTAGCTATCAAGATGATACCTTACTTAATTCAAGGAACACAATTGGAATTGGAGTACTATCCTATCCAATTGGAAGATAAAGTAATTTAAATTAAATCTGAACCTTTCATTGACCTAATTTTCAATGGAGGAGATTGTGATGATTGGAAGGGATTCCATCACCCTACCATGCCTAAGAGACGATGGTGAGCAACGGGATTTACCAATCTCACTATCTCAAAGCTATAACAACATCTATTGTAATTTGAGTCACAATAAATCATAGAAAACTGAAAATATTCAGTTAATATCAAACTATAAATCAATGAAGTTCAATAAGAACAAGAATTAAAGCAAAATAAACATTCAAACACGCTACAAGCTTCACCTCTTAGCCCTATTTAAGAGGTTTAAACAACTATAGACATGATTGAAGTCAAATCTCTTAAACAAAGCATGAAAAATAAATTAGGGAAGAAGAAAAACACTTTGGCGGCTCCTCCACCCTTGTGTATGCTCCTTAAGACCTTTCCAAACCCTAGAAGATGCTTTGGTGCATCCTATCGAGTCCTAGTTATAGTTGTGGAACTCTAATCTTCGTACTGAGTTGAAAAAAAATCCAAAATCACCTCAAATTTACGCACTCTGGGCATTTTCCCAAAATAGACTCCGAGTTTCAGAATATGCTTTTTCACGACAACTTCAGAAATATATTTATTTTCAAGATAATTTCAAGATTCCTTTTTCTTCGCTTCAAATATTTGATTCTCTTCATTCATCACTTGATTTTCTTGGATACTTGGCATGTGAATTCTTCATTAATGACTTCCAAATATCCAAATCTTTATTTAGTAATCTTTTTAGTATAAATCTTCCTTTTAGCATCAATTTCACCTTAAGCTCTTAAAATTACCTCGCACATGAAAACATGCATAATTAAATTGATTAAGAATTATCATGTTTATAAAACCAAGGTATAAATAAGGAGAATATACAATATTTTACACTCAATAGATACCTCCTGAATAACTACCACTTTCAAGCCTACTTAATCACGGGAAAGGGGAGGAATTTATGTCTTAAAAGAGGAAGATAATGTAAATACAAGATTGGCCAAACTCATAAGAAAAGTCGAGGTCATGGAACTTAAGAAGGCAGAACCCGAAAAGGATGCAAAAGTTATTTGTGGTATTTGTGCTTGTAACATGCATACAACTAAGAATTACCCAACAATTCCCGCTTTTCAAGAGATATTGAATGAGTAATCAAATGCCATAAACAACTACCAAAGACCTTTCAGTGGACCCACCTAAAATACATATAACTCAAGTTGGAAGAACTATCCAAATTTCAGTTGGAGGAACGGACAAACTTCTACTCCTCTAGGGATCCATAACCAATTTCTAAATCAAAGGAAACCTAAAAAGGATCCGGTCTTAAAACATATACAGAACCAAGAGCTTTTTAACCAGGGTATGCTACAAGCCTTTCAAGACCTTACAAAGGCCATACGAGGGCTTGAGACAAAAAAAAAAACAATTGGGGAGAAAGGGATCCTTCTGGCCCAGCCTCTCCCCAATCCAAAATCACAATATGTAATAAGTGACCTATTGAGTGTCAAATATTGCATACTTTCCCCTATTTATATCTTGATTTTATGAATATGATAATGCTTCATGGTCTATTTTATACGTGTTTATGTTGCAAGGTGAATCTGAGAGCTTAGATTGAAAAGAATGTTAAAAGCATAGATTTGATGCTCAAGAATCACCAAGCCAAAGGTTGTATCTTAGAAGAGCAAGAATGAAGAATTCACATGCTAAATATTCAAGAAACCAAGTGAGGAATGAAGCGAATCGAAGTTTTGAAGTGAATTTTTGTGATCCTCGACTAGTCTAAGCACGACTAGTCTAGGCTTCGACTTGTCCTGCCTCCTGCTTAACTAATCGAGGAATCCTCGACTTGAACTCCCACAACATAATCCTCTAAATTCCAGTCATCCTCGACCAGTCAAAGGTGACCCTCGACCAGTCGAAGGTTGTCCTGGACTAGTCAAGGGTTACGCAGATTTTACGCGGACTGCATAAATTTGATGCAGTTTCCGGACTTTTCCAACTTGGTGCGAAAGTTGGAGTTCCCCAACTATAAATAAGAGTTCCTAGGATGTTCCTAAGCATCTTTTAGGGTTTAAAGAGTGGAACAAAAGCATGGAGAGCAGCAGCAAAGAGTCTTTCTTCTTCTTTCTTAGTTTTTTATGCTTTTCTTAAGAGATTTTAGTTAATCATGTTTATGGTTGGTTAAACCTCTTAGCTAGGGTTAAGAGGTGAAGCTTGTAGTGTGATTGAGATGTTTTCTTTGCTTTAATTCATGTTGTAAGACCCGTATCTTTGTCCGTACCATTCCGTAAGCTTTCGCGATCCTCCTAGTAGAATTCTGGTAAGCCGCGACCTGTAATCGATGTTTGCACACGACCCCAAGTCACATCCTATATATCTATATCAGCTTGACTCTAAACTTATACCGTAGCGACCATGCCGTTGTCGTGGTTCCAACGCCTTATCCCGCGTGCCGATGCGATACCCATGCTAGGAGTTGTGAGCCGGTGTATATTTTGAGAAAATGCCACGTGTTGCGAATCCCGAGAGAATCTCTATAATCCATCAAATCAATCCATCAATCACAAGTCAAAGTACAACCTATCACTCACCCTACCTCTTTCTTCACCAAGTCAAAGCAACCCATGCTTAGCCCATTCATCTCATCCCAAAAGTCAATGAGACTCATGCCTCCCATGTCATACACACCACTCCTCTCTCTCTCAGTTTCTCACTCCATTCCAAGAAATTCTTAAGGAGAAGAAACATCCAAGATTTCCATGAGAAGAGCCAAGTATGGCCCACTACCTACCCTAAGATCTCTCATCTTCACCCTTCAAATCTCATCAACTTCCATCAAAGGGAAAGCCATGGAGTTTAGGAGTCCAAGGAGCAATGAAGAAGAGTAAACGGTGGGTGTTTTGTAGGTTTATATTAATGGATCCCATTTGGGACCCATCTCGATATATGTATTATAAAAGCTAGGAGGGCTCATAGTGGTAGAGCCCTCCATCATTCGCTTTTCCTCTCTTCCTCTCTATCTCTCTTTTTCCCTATTGATGGCTCACCCTTGACATATGTATTTGATCCACGTTGTCCATCCAGTGGACCATCCATGTCGCTCACCAAGTGGGCCCACATGGTGGTGAAATCCCACTACAGCGTGAGTGAGGGGTGGTACATGCCCACCTGTTGAAAGGGAGGCTAAGGACGCTGCTGCCAGCATCCGGGGTAGCAGCGTCCCAGCAGGTGGTATTAAGGAGGGGCTGTGGGACCACAACGCCCCCCTCCATGATCTATGTAATTGATCCACACTGTTAATCCAATTTCCCAGCTCATTTTAGCCCTTGAGCCAAAAAATGAAGCCAACCCGAATCTCTGGCGAGCCACATCATAAAAAATAATGATTTTTACTGTTAAAATTGTTAGGGCCCATTGTAATGTTTCTGTGCATCAAAACATATCCAATGTTGGACTCATTGAGACTGTCCCGAGCCCGAGAACCCAACTGAGGGACTAGATCATCTTGATGTGAGTCCCACTTATGAAAATCTACCAGAAAACAAAATAAAAAATAAAAAAAAAACAACAATAGCTCTGGACGTTGTTGCTGCCAACGTCCAGAGGATGCTGCAGCAAGCAGCGTCCTACTGTTTGAAACGGGTAGGGACAGTGGGCCCCACCACAGGCCCCACCATGATGTAGGTTAAACATCTGCACCGTGCATTTGATGGGTCACCTTTAAAAATGGGGTGTTCCCCAAAATCAGCCATACGCAGAACTCAGATGGCCCACACCACAAAAAGCAGCAGGAGATTGAACATCTACCATTAAAACCCATTTTTGGGTCACTAAAGTTTTGGATCCATATGAAATTTGTTTTTTTAAATCTTAAATCAGATCATGTGACCTTATGAATGGATGGGATGGAAAATAAATGTTATGGTGGGCCCCATGTGGGACCCGCCTGCGAAGAGGATTGGTTGGTGTACGCTTACACCAGCTAAATAGTTGTTGTATTGACGTCCCAAGTTCTGTGGGACGACCACGAGGTATGTGTATATCCATACCATCCATCCATTCATTTGATAGGCCGTGGGGCCCACCCCACACGTGTGGCACATGTGGGGGTAGGACCCACCTAGATGTATGTGTTTTGTCTCCACGCCGTCCATCTATTTTTACAGTGTGGGCGCACCATGATGTATGAGTTTAATATTCACATCGTCCACCGTCTAGTCCCAGGATGGGGGCGACGCCCCTGTGATGTAAGTGTTTTATCTAGATCGTCCAGGTCATGGATGGTGGGCCACGTACATGTGGACCCCACCTAATACATGCGTTTCATCCCTGCCTTCCACCGTCCATTCTCTGGACGGTTGGTCCTGATTAATGCATGTCTTGCATCCACACCATCCGTCCATTTTGAGTTGGATGTGGGACCCACCTCCATGTATGTGTTAAATCCACACCATGTATCCACCGTGATGCATGTGTTTCATCTTAACCATCCACTTACCGGGCCACACCGGCCAAATAGCTGTTATACTGACATCAGCAAGTTTGTAGTCTGATCATGGGAATGTGTTATATCTCAACCGTTCATCTGTGGGTCCCACGCAGGGACCGACCTATGATGTATGTATTTCATCCTCACCGTCCAACATCTGGATGATGACCTCCCACCTGATACACGTGTGGCATCCTCGCCGTCCAGTGTAAGGACAATGGGATCCACCGTGATGTATATGCATTATGTTTGCACCGTCCATCTGAGGACGTGGGACACCCTGATGTATGGGTTTCATCCTCACCATCCAGGGACTTAGGTCCCACATGATATATGTGTTTTATCTATACCGTCCAACCATCTGTAGAGATCGTTATATGGCATTAAAAGAGAATGAAATAGATCTAAATTCCAAGTGGGACCCACCATTATGTATGTTATCCACGATGTCCAACAACCGTGGGTCCCAGCGTGATGTATGTGTTATAAATCTGTAGCGATGGTGGGACTCACATGATGTATGTGTTTCACATCCACACGGTCCACTCGATGGGGCCCATCCGCCATGAGCAGGGCCCACCTGCTATATGTGCAGGGCCCATTGTGGCTTATAAGAGGCCCATTGTTGTGGCCCATTGTGATGAATATGAGGCCCATATACGAGGCCCATTATAATGAGCATGCGGCCCGTCTTTAAAGCCCATTGTGATGTACATGAGGCCCATGGGATGTGGCCCATTATGATGAATATGTGGTCCATGAGTGAGGCCCATGTGATGCGGCCCATTGTGATGTGTATTAGACACATGTGATGCAGCCCATTGTGATGTATTTGAGGCCCAAGTATGGGGCCCAATGTGATCTATTGAGGCTCATGAGTGAGGCCTAATGCGATGTATATAAAGCCCTTCTGTGAGGCCCAAGGTGATGTATATGAGGCCCAATTATGATGTGTAATTCCACTAGGATGTATGTAATGATGTTTATGATGCTCATCCATGTTCTTGGTTGATATTAAATGGGCCATACTTTGGGAGCAATGATGATTTAATGTCCATGTTGTATGAGCAATGATGGTTAGATGTCCACATTGTAACTCTCCCTAGGGCCCGTTGTTAGGCCCATTCTCATCTCCCCTTAATGGGCTAACCCAAACCGTCGAGCCCCTATTGATGATTATATTACCCATCTTTCCCTTGATTAGGCTATCCCAATCCGTTGGGCCCTCATTTGATAATTATGCTTTCCACCATACCATGTAGGACAACCCAAGCCTTGGAGCCCATCTTGTGTTCTTACCGAGCCTTCCATAAGGAATGAGGCCCACCTTGTACTTATTAAGCCCTTAGGAAGCCCAGATTGCTACGTGATGTAATGGGCAAGGAAGCACACTCCTTGTTCTTAGGCCCACTCTTGATAGGAGTAGGCCATCTAAGCCCATCCTTGATATAAGGAGAGAACATCATCACCGTAAATGGAAAGATCGGTGGTATCATGTTTGGTATGTTCACTATTGAGGATCGATCCTCATGTTATGGATTAGATCTGCTGTCCTTCTATGAACCCCACCATATATATAGGTCGATTATCGATTACGACTATGATTGGTATACACGATGAGTATGTGTTAGCATAACATTGTGATTGTATGAGGCCCATTGTTACTATGTGAGGCCCATTGTGTGATTATATGAGGTCAATTATGATTATGTGAAGCCCCTTGTATGTATGAGGCCCAATTGTGATGTGTGAGACCCACCATGTATATGTGATTGTGTGCACGTCACTCGTTCATTATTACGGGTAATGGGATGCCTTATACAGGCCCAAAATGATGTATATGATTATAATCATGCTTAATATACTTCATGATACATGCCCATATGCATCATTCGCATGCTTGTTATAAAGAGTGATTGAACATAGCATGTGCCATTGGGCTGATTGTTTAAGGGACTCCCCGAGAGATGAAGTTGCTCTGCATGAGCGCTGGGTACGCGCAGGTTTGATGCATGACTAGATGGTATGGCTCATGCGTCTCACATTTTGTGACATGATCATTTGGCGCCCTAATGACATCAGGGTTGCGGCCTCCACAGGTATATCGTGGATGGCCAGATAGGACAACGGAAATGTTCATGAAAGACATGAGCATTGAGTGCCAAATGGGCACTTTGGATATTCGTGGGTGAAAGTCCTTAAACTCGCGTGGCCAGGGGATGCTCCAACGTCTAGTCCGAGTGGAAGACATGAGCGTCGCGTGCCGAATACCAGGAGGCCACGCTTCCCACTGTGTCGTGATCAGTTGGGAGGGGGTGTGGCCTTATCTGCCTGAGTGAGGGGGTTGTAAGTTGTCTGCTATCAACGAGCCGGGTAGGCATTGGTATACTGGTTGCAGGCGGGTAGTGATGTCTTTTCCACTTGCATGGCTGTGCGGATAGGGAGGCAGTAATAAATGTGGAGTGTACTAGACCCCGGTGATGATCCCAGAGATGTAAGGTACTGATATGTGGACTTATTGAGCAGGAGTTGCATACTCGTTCATTCATTCTTTCACTGTCCACTTGGGCTAGTGGTACGTAACTAATTTATTATTTGTACCTTCGTAATAGCCAGGATTTCGGTTGGGGCGTGCGACCAACCTGAGATCAGGAGTTTACCACATTGAGTCTAACTATCCAAATTTAGGTATGGGACTGGTTTGGATAGAAGTCCCTTGTGATGGACCCCATAGCTTCCATGCTACATACTTCATCCCGACTTCACACTCCAGTTTAGTCACTTCGTTCGCACCACATATTGCATTGTATCCTCAATATATGATATTTGGCTTTCTATGTCTTCGTATTACATAGTTGATCTACATTATTTCCTCAGTATATGATGTTGGCTTATTATGTTTTTGTATCCCATGGGCTAGATACGGCTGATGGTATTCATGGACTCGTTAGGATTTGCATATTGCATTACATACTCTAATATTGAATGACTTATAGACTTGCCAGTATTTCCGCTTACTCTGATATTGCATACTTGACACTTACCTTGCGTACACACTTACACCACCCTCTAAGCTTTCTATAAGCTTATGCACGATAAATGCATGCAGGTGGCGTTAGATTGCAGCAGCGTCAAGCTTTGAGCGTGCAACTATCTTCTGGAGCTTTAATTTTTGATATATGTATTTCCCTTTCAGCACTGTATTCAAATGTTTATATTAGCAGATATGTGATGATGATGTTACCTTTGTGATTTGGGTAAACTTGTGGTTATGCTTCTTACGAGATAAATGTATGTTGAAAATCCTCCTTTTAGGATCCTAGGATCAGAATCTAGCGTATGGGCACTGGAAGCCGAGAATGGGGTACTACAAAGGCTATCGGCACCGGATTCGGCGATCGAGAATTTTGTGAGCCCGGTTTTCGAGTTTAGGGCATGACACATGTTTTTATTGAACCTTATGGATTCTAGTTCTTTATTAAGGAATATTTTTAGTTTTTAATGGTTTGTTATGACAAATTACAATAGATCTACAATTGCTTTGAATATCTTCTTTTCCCAATTTGAGATTCTGAAATTAATAAGTCCCGTTGTTCACCATCATCCCTTGGGCATGGTTGGGTGATAGAATCCTTCCTAATCTTCACAATTCTCCTATGATTGGTTGTGGGATTGGTTTATCCTAGTATTTGCCATTGTCTCCTAGGCATGGTTGGGTAATGGAATCACTTCCAATCCTCACAACTCTCATCTATTAAGAATAGGTTCATAAGAAGTTCAGAGATCTGATCGTCTCTTCTTTCTCTAACTCGATAAGATAGGACTCTGATTCCAGTTGGATCTCTTGAATCATGCAAGGTGGCCTTCCAATAGCTACAAGTGGATCCTTGGCACCCTAGTTCCCACCTTTAAATTCACAAGCTTTAATTACATTATTCACAATTACTCTTTCCAATTATTCAGATTTAGATTTACATCTTCTTCTAGTTTTAGTTATAGTTACTTTCAGAAATGTACAAGTTTAGTCCCTGTGGATTCGACTTCAGACTTACCGAGATTATTACTACATCACGACCCTACACTTGGGGTTGTGAACAAGTTTTTGGCACCGTTGCCAAGGCCTAATGTTTTTATTTTTCTGAATTTAATTAATGTTAGAATTAGGTTAAGATTAGGGTTTACTTTCTATTTTGTTTCTAAGTTATTTTCCTAATTTGTTCTTAGAAACTTTTTTTTTCTATTTTGCAGGATCTTAACATAGAAATTTCCAATCTAGTAACCTCTTTCTAATTCTCTCTCTTTCTTTTCTAGATGTCTTAATTGTCTAAGGTTTTTTCTTTCTTAGGTTTAGTTTATAGTAGATTCTTAAATTGAGGGTTAAGAGTGTTTCATGCTCAAGTGAGTCCGTGATAACACTCTACGTCTCTTGAGTGAAGGACGATTAGTTGAGGGGTTATCTATCCATCACAGGATTAGACACCACGTGAGATCCTTGGAGTTAATTGAAGTCATGACTGCCAATTAACCGACCAATCAACCTGTAATTCAACCTTAACCTCTAGTTGAGGAAATACAGGATGAAAACGAGGTGCATCAAGTACCCCCGCCTCGTACTTTATGATATTATTTACAACCAGCGGGGGTGAGCACACCTTCATGCATGGTTTTTCTATAAAATACAGGACATATGGATATCAAACCAGGATTGATCCAACTCCTTCCAAAATTCCATGGACTTGAATATGAAAATCCATACTTACACTTGAAAGAGTTTGATGAGAACATAACCACTTTATACTTTCCCAATGTGTCAAAGGACACGGTCAGACTGAAACTCTTTCCCTTCTCCTTGAAAGAGAAAGCTAAGATGCGGTTGCACTCACTACATCCACGATATATTGGCAGATGGAACGACATGACAAGGGAGTTCATTAAGAAAATTTTTCATATCATAAAATGAACACCATTAGAAAGTCAATCATTAACTTCGCCCAAAAGGAAGATAAAACATTCTTCCAATGTTGGGAGCAGTTCAAGGATCTCGTCAGTTCATGCCCACAACATGATTTTGAAACGTGGAGCATAACAAGTTTTTTCTATGATGGGCTGACATTTCCATGCGCCAAATAGTCGAGACAATGTGCAATGGGGAATTCATGAACAAAGAGGTCGATGATGGGTGGGATTATTTTGACAAGTTTACTGAAAACACACAATCATGAGACATTTCCCCAAAAACCTAACACCACTTCTAAGCTACTCAATCAAAGGAGAGGGTCAGAATATATCTTCTGAAAGAGGATGATGATATAAATGCTAAGGTGGCTAATCTCACAAGGAAACTCGAGGCCATGGAATTTAAAAAGGATAAGGCCAAGGAAGTTGTTTGCGGTATTTGTGCTTACAACATATATACAACTGAAAATTGTCTAACAATACCTACTTTTCAAGAAGTATTGAATGAGCAATCAAATGCCGTAAACAATTACCAAAGACCTTTCAAGGGACCCACCTCCAACACTTACAATCCCAGCCGAAGAAATCATCCAAACTTCAGCGGGAGAAATGGACAAAATACTACACTCAAGGGGTCCTTAACCAATTTTTGGAACAAATGAAATCTCAAGAGGATCCGGTTCTAAAACATATTCAAGACCAAGAGCTATACAATCAGAAGATGGAACAAACATTCCAAGATATCAAAACCACATTGGGAATGCTTGCAACGTCCATGCAAAGGATGGAATCGCACTTAGTTGTGGGGAGAAATGGATGCTTCCAGCCCAACCTCTCCCCAATCCTAAACCACAATACAAAATAAGTGATCCTAGCTCTTCAAATCATATGAAGCAGGCTAAGTCTATCACCACTCTTAGGACTGGAAAGACAATTAACAAGTCTATTCCGGGAAGGGCTGAAAAATCTAAAGACCTCAGAAGAAGACGAGAATGATGGACCTGGAACTTCTCCAGATGGGTTAGAACCGGTACCTCAAGGCAAGTCGATTGCTCCATTCCCTTAGAGATTGAGTGCACCAAAACCTCTATTAAACTCTCAGTGTATTCTAGAGGTGTTAAAACGAATGAAGGTCAACATCCCTCTTCTAGATGTTGTTAAACAAATTCCTTCATATGCTAAATTCCTAAAAGACCTATGCACGACCAAGAGGCGGGAAAGTATTGAAAATAAAAAATTCTTGACAGAAAAAGTGAGTGTCTTCCTCAAGCAAAGTGTGCCACAAAAATATAAAGATCCAGGTAGCCCAACTATCACTTGTATAATTGGGAATCACCAAATTGATAATGCACTTCTTGACTTGGGGGCTAGCGTAAATCTGATCCCTTACTTGGTTTATGAACAACTTGGTCTAGATGAATTAAAAACCACCTGGACCACACTATAGCTTGCAGATGGCTCAGTTCGAGTACCGAGGGAGATGATTGAGGATGTGTTGGTCCAGGTTGATAAATTCTACTATCCAGTAGCTTTTATCATCCTGGATACTTAGCCTGTTGCAGATATGAGCACTCAAATTCCTATCATACTTGGTCGCCCGTTCCTTGTTACATCAAATGTTATCATCAATTGTAGGAATGGAATCATGAATTTGTCTTTTAGAAATATGATGTTGGAACACTATATCTTTTTTAACATGAGCAGACAGGCAAAGGATGATGACGAAACCCACGACTTTAATATGATAGACTTTATCATGGAAGATAGAGCTCTGATGATCTGACCCTTTAGAGATGTGCTTAACACACTCCCCCAATTTGGATGATGATACAATTAGGGAGACGGATCCCATACTTGATATTGTGCTGATACTTGAAGTTAACTGGTGGAGGCCACAATTTGAAGAATTACCCTAAACTGTTGTACTACCTCTACTGTCTAGTCTTAAAGCACCGAAGCTTGACTTAAAATCTTTACCCTCTGATTTAAAATATGTCTATTTAGGTCAGGATGAGACATACCCGGTGGTGATATCTTCCCACCTTGAGCAAGAATAGGAGAGTATGCTTATCTCCACTCTCGTTGAGCATAAAGGAGTTCTTGGTTGGTCGATCACGGACCTTAAGGGAATTGACCCTTTGATTTGTACTCACCGCATTTATCTAGAGGATAATGTGAAAACCTCCTGACAACCACAATGTTGTTTAAATCCAAATATGAAAGAAGTGGTTAAGGCCGAGTGTTCACAACCCCAAGTGTAGGGTCACGATGTAGTAATAATCTCGGTAAGACCGAGGTCGAGTCCACAGGGACTGAAACTTATACGTTTCTAAAATTAACTAGAAGTAGAACTATAAGAAGATGTGAAACTTATTCTAAAGTATTTGAGAGAGTAATTATGAATAGAGTAATTAAAACTAATAATTTAAAGGTGAGAACTAGGGTCCCAAGGATCCACTTGCAGTGATCAGGGAGCCCTCTTGCTTGATTCAAGTAACACAATTAGAATTAGAGTCCTATCCTATCCAATTGGAAAATATATCAATAAAACCAAATCTGAACTTCCATTGACCTAATTCTCAATGAAGGAGAACTATGATAATTGGCAGGGATTCCATTACCAAACCAGGCCCAGGAGACAATGACATACAACAGGATTTACCACTCACATAATCTCAAAGCAGGAGAATTGTGAAGATTATGAAGGATTCCATCACCATACCATGCCCAAGGGACGATGGTGAATAACAGGACTTACTAATTTCACAACCTCAAATCAGGAAAATAAGATACTCAAAGCTATTGCAAATCAACTGTAATTTGAGTCACAATAAACCATTAAAAACTGAAAGTATTCCTTAAATGTCAAATTACAATCCATGGAGTTCAACATAAACATGAATTAAAGCAATATAAATATCCCATCATGCTATAAGTTTCACCGTTTAGCCCTAGCTAAGAGGTTTAGCCAACCATAGACATGATTGGATCTAAAACCCTAGAAGAAAGCATGAAAACAACTAATGAAGAAGAAGAAAAACTTTTGGCGATGGCTTCTCCAAGAAAGTGCCCTAGTTTGTCAATTAGCGTGAGTGTTGAGTCAGATAGACTGCAAAAGCCTCATAGGAAGATCAATTCAAAGTGTCTACCTCAACCAGATGTGTAAAAGCTCACCACAGGTAAATCTAAGCCTCACATCCCATGTCCTAAAACACCAGGTAAATAAAACCCTTAAAACAAGTTAGAATATCATAACATTTTTATTAAGTTACGAAAACTTTTTCAAAATAAGAAAATCTCTAAGTTTTCTTACTTTATCGATTTTATCAATACACATATCGATATGATCGACCTGCGCTGTTGATGTCCTCGATGATAAATCGATTCTATCAGAATGATGACAAAAGTGTCCAGCAACCACATATATATCTGGACGGATTTATCGATATACCTATCGATATCATTGATATTTGAATATCGAGTCCATCGAAGGTGACTTGATAATATCGACGGGCAGATATCCAATGCCCCTGTTTTAACTTAAGAATATCATATGTGCATCGATATATCGAATTCCCCTCGAAACCATCGAAATTCAAATCTCGATGATATCAAAAGGCCCTCGATGATATCAGTCATGGGCACTGAGTTCTTCCAGCAAAATATTTCAGGAATGTTTATCTATGATCGAGGGTCACTCTATAGAATCGATATTCAAATATCGATGATATCGGTACGGTTTCGATGGCATCGAACAGGGACATAAACTGTCCAGCAAGCTTAAACAAAAATCCCTTAGATTTATCGATGACTCGACACAGTTATCGATATCATCGACATTCAAATTCCGATGATCTCGAAGGTACCTCGATTATTCTTGTAAACCTAAAATATTTCAATGCAAGTCCCTCTCATTTTTAAATGTCGATGAATCGAAACTAGTATCGATAATATCGGAGTTCGAAATCCGATGACATCGACACCTGTTTCGATTCCATCGACTAGCTGGCAAAAGGTTTCAAAAGTGTATGACATTTGAGTTTGTGTCATCGAGTGGACCATCGATGCCATCGAGAGTATATGCTCGATGATATCGAACTCTGTCATAAATGTAACCATTTTATATCCGTTGAAACCTTTTGCCTATATAAAGAGGACTTGTCTATTATTGCCGGTAGAGAAAGAAGAGTGTGCTTTTGAGTGTTTTACCTTAAATCATATACCCAAAGCCCTTTCTCTCAAGGAAGTTCATCTTCTAATCCACCCTCATCATTGATATTCAATAGAGTGGATTGTGGAATGAACTTCCACATTCAAGGATCCTCCATTTACTACCTTAATGGCAAATCATTAAGCTGGGATGCCTTGAATGCATAATTAGAATCACTCTATCTTCCTTATATGAAAATATTTTATAGAGTAGGATTCCATCTTAACCTTGACCTAACCCGAAGCCTCGTATTGGTACATCATCTGAGTTGCGGATCAAGGAAGCCGAAGATTCTTCATCAACAAGGAGGATATCTTTGTCAACGTGTTGAATGGGACTCATCCTCTTATTTGTAAGTTATTAGAGTCCAGAGGACACTTGTGATCATTTCTTTTTAGGATTGGGTCTAAGGTGTTTCTCACCCTTGCAAGCCCTTGTAGGAGGCCACCGCCGGGAGTGTACGTGGTGGGTGCGTTGTTTTGACCCTTGCTCTGTGGAGAGCATAAACAGTTAGATTCTTGTGGAAGATCCTTGGCCAGTGTGCCTAAAAGTGGGTGCGTTGTGTTGACCCTTACTCGTGAGAGCATAAACAGTGAGGTTCCTTGTGTGGATCCTTGGCCAGTGTGCCTAAAACTGGGTGTAGGTTGACCCTTGCTCAAGGAGCATAAACAGTTAGCCTAGGTGTAGGTTATAAAGGTTGAAGGTGAACCTGATTTAAAACCTTAAGTTTGAGGTGAACTGTTGTGAAACCTCCTTAGTGAAATTCGGTACACTCAAGGGTTGAGTGTGGTTACCGGGAGTGGAGTAGACAAGTAGTCGAACCACTATAAAAATAATTGTGTTTGAGATTGTTATCATTTGTTTGTGTGATTTCCTTCTATATTTTCATATCTGATTATCTGAGATCACAACTCACACACACACACACAGTCATATCCATCATAAACTTGTTTGCATATTATTCATCTCTCAAATAGTTTGTGATTGGATCCTCTACCTAGCTTGGAAGCCAGTAGAGTTACTTTTGAGTAATCCTAATCTATGCTTGTTGTCAGGATTTGTGTGATAGGGTTTTAAATTGACATAAAATTTTTAAAAAGTCCTATTCATCCCCCTCTAGGAAACATTGGCATATTCCTACATCAAGTAAAGCAGTCTTCACCGTAATTTCAATCGGTATCAAAGTGGGTCTCTCTTAAGGGCTTCACCACCTAGAGAGTGATCTTGACTGAAGTTAGAATCATGGCCAACAATGTCTTAAAAGGTGTGACAAATTGGAGCAATTGCCTAGTAATCCATACTGCTCTGAAAGTTGGCAATAGTTCAAAATGGTACCTTGATAGTGGATGCTCCAGACACATTACTGGTGATCAAACTCACTTTTGTGAGTATTCAGACTTTGATGGAGGATCAGTGTCACGCCCTAAACTCAAAAACTGGGCTCACAACATTCCCGATAGCCGAATCCGGTGCTGACAACCTCTGTAGTACCCCATTCTCGGTCCTAGTGTACATACGCCAGATTTCGATCCTGAGATCCTATAAGGAGGATTTTCCAACGTACATTTATATCGTAATGAGCATAACCACAAGATTACCCAAATCATAAAGGCAACATCATCATCACACATCCACTAATATAATTGTTTGAGTACAATGCTGAAAGGGAAATATATATATCAAAAATTAAAGCTCCAGAGGTCCGCTACATGCTCTAAGCTCAATGCTGCTGCAACCTAACACCACCTGCCCGCATCTATCGTGCATAAGCTTATAGAAAGCTTAGTGGGTGGTGAAAGTGTGTGCACAAGGTAAGTGCCAAGTAAGCAATATCAGAGTAATCAAAGTAAGCGAAAATACTGACAAGTTCATAAATTATACAATATCAGAAATACTAGCAAGTTCATGAATCGTACGATATCAGAGTAAACGAAAACATATTAGTAAGTCCATAAATGCTATCAGCCATACCAAGGCTATGCGATGCAAGAAAATAATAAGCCAATATCATATATTGAGGAAGCAATGTAGATCAGCTATGCAATGCGGAGACAGTAAGCCAAATACTATGTGCTAAGGATGTAATGCAATATGTGATGCGAATGAAATGACCAAGCTGGAGTGTGAAGTCAGGATAATAGTACGTAGTATCGCAGGCTACGGGGTCTACCACAAAGGACTTCTATCCAAACCAGTCCTATACCTAAATTTGGATAGTCAAACTCAAAGTGGTGAACTCCTGATCTCAGGTTAGTAGCGCACCTAACCGAAATCCTTGTCATGCGAAGGTACACAAAAATATGTTGTGCACCACCGACCCGAGTGGGTAGTGAATGAATGAATGAGCATGCAACTCCTACTCAATAAGTCCACATATCAGTACGGTTCCTCTCTGGGAAATCACCGGGGTATATTACACTTCAAACCAGGTTCCCGCCCCATCTCACACATAGCCTTAGTCATTTCATTACTCAATAAGCCAATATCAAATGACAGGGGTTAAAGAAGAAAAATGAAGAGATGGGATGGGTCAGTGGGTTTACACGAATTTGAGCTCAAATGGGGGATTTGAGAGCTCAAATGAGAGAGAATGGGAAGGGTTGGCAGCCGTGGTAGAGGTTGTTGAATGTGTGGTGAAGGTGGTGCACGAAAATGGAAGGAGTGTTTGGAGAAAGGGTTTAAGTGAAAAATCAGAGATTTTTAGAGAAAAGGAGAGCTTGGGGTGGTGGTTTATGAAGGAGAGGTAGCATAGGGGGTTTTAATCGACCCCACATGCGTCCGTGGGCCACACAGCACCCAGGACCCATCGGCCCGAGCCGGCCCGCCCGACCTGGCCCGTTTAGCGGTGAGGTCCTCGCCAACCTCTGGAGGTTCTGGCGAGGTCTCGCCCATTAGGCGAGGTCCTCCTGCCCCCTGGACTATAAAAAGATGTGGGTCCCACCCTGGGTCCCCCTGTAAGTGTCCGTTTGGCCCCCGCCTCTGTTTTGCTTCGTTTCGGGTCCTTTTGGGTAGGATTCTGATGTACAGCTGCACAAGGAGAGTTTTGAAGGTTGGGATGGGGTAATTTACGATCCAAACCCATCGTTTGACGGGCTAGGGTGACTTGGGATTGACTCATGGATCAGGGATAAGTACGGACTAGATCTCGGCGACCGTTTCTGGTGAATTTCGCTAATTGGCGAAACTAGGACACCTATGACTGTTTTTACATTTCCTCGCACCCACCTAAGTTGAAAAAACGTCAGCATACGTCATGTGACCATAACTCAGGTCCGTTTTAATCTAAATCATGCTTTGATACCATCTTGTAATGCCCTAAAAATTGGGGGTCGAGCATAAACTCCACTCCCGAGTTCCAATGCATTACTTATGCAACATAGATAATGATGATTGAATGTTTTTCATATTAGTGCATTAAACATGAGTGAGATTATACCAGAACAGCATATCATACTCCAGAGACAGTTAAATTATACAAGCAGAAGACTGTGATAGATATATAAAATATATAAACTGTTGTAAGTCTCCAGAGTGTGAACATGTTACCAGGTTAAATATATACATGTATACACCAAAAATGAACAAAAGGAATATACATGGATGCTCCAAAAGAGAAAACTAAAGTGTAATGGCATCTAATCAGCAACCCTGTATCCCCGTCGATCAGAAGATGGTCTACATAGACCTGCCTGATAGCTATATAAAGGAGAAACCCTCCTCATCATCATAAAAGTTTGGCTCCACTTCGCAAGCATCGCCATCTTCTGAAACTCAAACAGGGTCTGGTTGGTGTGTACAACAACATCCTGTAATGTGGGAGTGAGTGATCAACTCAATGGAATAATAAAGTAAAGGTTAACATGTTATCAATTCAGTCAAGCAGTAATGATGAAGTAGTAAATCACACATCCCTAAATACTCTTGTTAATGCCAGAATGGTATGAATGTATGATGCATGCCCTCGCCAAACTCCCTCAACGACTTCATCTCACATTCACTCATGAACAACACTGCCTCAGTGCTTAACCTGCTATGCCTGAATGCACGCGTAATACGGTGCATGCATATGATTACCAAGTTCCTATTAGTCCTTTTCATATAGCAGGATTGGGAAACTAAGGTACCTCCCTTATATCAATACCCAAACAATGATCTATTCTAGGGTCGTCAATCCTAGTAAATCTCATACAAAGTTGCGGTTCTAGGTCACTACCACCAACGCCCTACCAACTGGCAGTCTATTTTTGAAGGCACGTCACAGACCCGACTGGGGACCACAGCCAGGCTACGATGGGGGTAGGCCTAGCTTATACTCTCATTGCTATAGAAGGCTCGTCGCCTCAACGTAGACTTAGAGTATACTCGAGGTCACTACAAAGGGCACGTCTAGGGCTATAAGGGCTGTTACACGGAATCATTACACCACTCCCCCATCACCCATCACGGCTTCGTCACCAAAACAGTGTAGTCCGATAACTCGAATACAGTGTCCCATACCACCGTATTTGGCTCACAAGTCTGGGTTGCTCACTGGTCACTACAGGGGGGTTCGTCGCCCCAGCATAGGCAGACAACTCGACCACAGTGTCCCATACCATCATGTCCGGCTCATGAGTCTTAGCGGATCGAGGTACTAAGGTTAACGGGGTTTTCACTGGTGAGTTTGGTACCTTAGGTTCAAGCAGTAGCATCCATACATGGTGAACATACATAGGGCCAATCGGGCAACTTAACAAGCTCGACTAGCCGGAGCGCACGACAAGTTGAACGACGTGAAGTGCATAAGCACTCCGCGTGGCCTAACTACTGTCGTCAACTAAAGTATGGCTCGAATTCGTCAAACCCGTCCTATGTGGCGAATGAATCTCAGCCACGAACTCAAAGCTTGTTACCGATTGCCTGGACTATACAATAGCCCCAATCACATTCAATTTCAACAACATATCCTAGAAGATAGTTAAAGCAGTAATGGATCAAGATTTCAATCTTACAATCAAAGGTCCGATATTGTCCGCTTTAGGGCTACCAGGGCTGTTGTACGGAATTGTTACACCACTCCCCCATCACCCTTCACGGCTTTATTTCTTTGCATTTTATGGAATATAACTTAAACATGAATTTATACATATACATTAGATAGATAAACAGACACTATAATATACGGTACCTGGAGGAAAGCATACACATAGTTAAAGGGGTTGAGAACCATCTCTCAACACCCTTATACATTACAATTTACTCACTACTTACTCATTCAGACATTTCAGCAAACACTTAGACTACACCTTCCAACATACCTGTAATATGCTAGTTAAAACACCTGTTGTAGCGAATCCTTTCACAAAGGATTTGCCACATGAACCACGATCATGCATTCACGACCAATAGTTATGGCAAGCATAAATCATAGTTCCATATTCATTCAAACTTTTGTACAAACACTTAGGCTACACGTTATAACATACACAACGTATGTTGAGATAACATGTGTTAGGCTAATCCGTTCCCCAGAAGTTGATACACATGCATCTAGCATACATAGACAATAATTAATCATGACAAGCACAAATTCAAATTTCATACGTATACGGTATTTTCTACAAATACAAGGAATACAGTATATTCAACCTAGTTAACGTATAACTAAAAAAAGAAACGGACATCACTTTATGCATGTAAAATAGCATCTGCGTCAGTAATATATCATTAACCGACATTGAAAGCCTTGAAAACCATAACCTATACGTTTATAGTCTGCACCTTATACCATAGAAGCGTAACAAATTCGTTTTAAACACGAAGTCTTTGTCAACGGCGGATTGGCAACTTATAACATGAATTAGGTTAGTTATTTCATAACCTACACTACCCGAAACCCTAAAAACAGATTAAGGTTAGGTTTTCTTACCTAAGAATGGAACTAGAATCGCCGGTAGAGCGGTACGGAAGAGCTGATTCAGCCCGTAAAATGATGGGATTGAATCCCAGGGATGAACTCCAACTCTCTCTCTCTCTTTCTCTCTCTTTCCTCTCTTCTCTCTCCTAGGGTTTCCCAAATTCGTATAAGATGAGAGAGTGAGGGCTTAAGGCCCTTATATAAGCCCAAAATTGATGGAAAGGGCCCCAGGGCTAAGGTATACTTAGGTTATGTCCAAAGAGAGGTTGTTCCGTCTCAACAGAGTACTTCTAAAGCCCCCCCTTGAGCCAAAGGTCGGACTTAAGCTCACTGACCTTGGATCTAGGTCAAGTTAAGTTTTCGTTCCTGTCGGGTTCCCAGATCACACGTGGCAGACCAGTTTCAGTTCAACGGTCACCGAAACTCGATCAGGGCCACAAGTACACTGACTTGTGTGTATTTGAGTCAGATTCTGAAGGTCTGAATCCCTATATTCGGCCCGTAAACGACAAGTCTTAGATGACTTAAATTAGATTGAATTTCCAAAGAAAACTATACTTTCTCACACTCTTTGCTCCGAGCTCAAGCGAATGGCTTTGGGACACAATTTGGACTTGATTTCCGAGATAGTTGTCAAGCCCAGCAAGATGGTCCTAATTATATGATTTTGTAGTAATTAGACTTTCGACGTGCGGTCCAGATCCGATATGGAGTTTCAATGTGTTCCCGAGAGCAACTGGGTAATGAGATTGATCCTAGATTTTAGGGTAACCTAGCGTCAATGATTCTACAAGTTTTAGGTCTTACAGATCGTAATTAAAGTGATTAGTGCCAATTTAACAGGTACTATAGTTTAGCACTTAGGTAATTCTCGTTTAATTTCTAAAGGATTTGAGGTTTGAGAAGTTAATAAGGGGTTAGGATCAACCCCTTGCCTAAGGACATCTAACTCCAGGTTGGCAAAAATCTAGGGTGTTACAATCTACCCCCCTTAAAAATAATTTTATCCCTGAAATTGCCTAAGGGTAGTAAGTAAAGATTTGATTATTCCTCTTGCTCAAGTTTTACTGATTTCAAGTTTATATGCGTGGTACGACGTATACTATCTATGCTAGTCTGGCTCATGTTCGTCTACCCCCCTTAAACTTATCCTTTATCTCTTGCTTATACCCTAGTGGTTTGCTACAATTTATTCCTTTATCTATTTGATGTCTTGACGACAATTCCCATTTATTTAGAGTAAGATATTTTATTTCAATGGTCGACCAATTCGGAGAGACGGTTGTAGTGGGCTTGATCCTGATTCATCGATCGTCTACCTAAACAGGGTAGAAGGCTCATTTATCCCTTCCTAGTCCTGGTAGATCATGTTCTTCTGCTCGGTCAAAGCAGTGAGTACATTAGTAGTCACCCAGGATTGAGAATTGGGTCAAGCCGCAAATGCTTCGCAGTTTATATTTCAGTAACTCCGTAGTCCGATCACTTTAAAACTTAGGGAATGCCATCATTGAAAGGCTCAAGTTTCTTATTTATAAAGTTGCCCTTTGGGTCTTGGTCGAAGAGAATCCTTGTCTTAATTTAGGTCCAAGGTAGGAGTTAATACATAGCTTACTAGATCGTCCTAAAAAAATTTCTATTAGTATATATATTTGGCTAAGGCTTCTATTGGGTTCATATCCAACGAGCACGTTTGTGGATACACCGACCTTGGCTATTGTAATTCATCTCGTACCCATTGATTGGCCTATTCGTTAGTACGAATTGATTTAAGACTTGAACCCTAATTGCTTTTATTCCAGTAATTTCAACGTTAACAGTCTAAGAAAGGTTCTGTAACGCCCTGAAATTCGGGGGTCGAGTATGAACTCAACTCCCGAGTTCCAACGCATCACTTATGCAACATACACAATGATGGTTAAATGTTGTCTGAGTTAGCGCAATAAACATGAATGAGATTATACCAAAACAGTAATTCATACTCCAGTTCAATTGTATAAAAGCAAGCGGAAGACGAAAATTTTATATTCAAAGTATGTAAAGTAACAAAATTTTATGAACTCCAGAGTATGAGTACTAACTGAGTACCAATATACATGTATTGTTTCGAAGTCAAAAATCAAAATACAATCCCATAGATGAGCCCTGGAATCCCCGCGATGCAGTCGGCCTAAGCATAACCGTTAGAGTACTGCATAAAGGAGAACTCATCCTGATCCTCCCCGAAGTCGGGCTCCGGCTCCTGAACCAAGGCGCCATCTACACCTGTGACAGAGTCTGGTGGGTGTTGCAAATACCGTCCCGTAACGTGGGAGTGAGTAGCTAACTCAGTGGAATAATAAAGCATAGGTTAACATGTTATCAAATCAATCAAGCAGTAATGATAAAGCAGTACAAATCAAACATTTCTAACTACTCTTGTTAAGTGCAAAAATGATATGACATGATGCTGTATGCCCTTGCCAAACCACCCTCATGCGACATCATCTCACGTTCACGAATGCTTAACTCCCTCAGTGCGCCACATCTACTAAGCACATGCGGTGCGATGATGATCATGATTACCGAGTTATTATTAGTCCATTTCAAACAGCAGTATTGGGAAACTAAGGTACCTCCCTTGTATCATTCCCAAACATGATCCATTCTAGGGTCGTCAATCCTAGCTATTCTCATACGATATTATGGTTTGAGAAGCGTAGTGAAGGCATCGCAAAGGGCTCGTCACCCGTCAGCGCGGATATAGATCTCACCGTATGCGGCTCAATTGCTGGCCGTCAGCTCGAGTACAGGTCTCACCGTACTCGGCTCAATCACTAGCCGTCAGCTCGAGTACAGGTCTCACCGTACTCGGCTCAACTCATACTCTAGTTGCTGTGAAAGACTCGTCGCCAATCACAGACACTTGGAGTACACTCGATGATACTACGGAGGACTCATCGCCCGTCAGCACGAGCACAGGTCTCACCGTACTCGGCTCTCGCCGTATGTATCGACAGCTCGAATATAGTGTCCCATACCACCATAATCGGCTCACGAGTTTGGTTACGCAATGGTCACTACGGGGAGGCACATGGCCCCAGCGTAGGCCGACAGCTCGACCACGGTGTCCCATACCACCATGCCCGGCTCATGCGACTTAGCGGATCGAGGTACCATGGTTAAACGGGATCGCCACTGGTAAGTTTGGTACCCTAGGTTCAAGCAGTAGCGACCAAACATGGTGAACACAAATACACATATCGGTTTACTTGACGAGCCTGACTAGTTCGAGCGCACCACAAGTTAGGCGATATGGAGCACAAAAGCACTCCGTGTGGCCAACCACTATCGCCAACCGAAGTACGACTCGGGTTCACCAGAAACGTCCGTTGTGGCGATATGAATCTCAGCCACAACCGCAAGTCTGGTACCGAATGTTTGGACTATAGACACAGTCCCAAACTCAAACAGTTTTCATCAATAGCATGTGGAGTAAAGCATGATAAACAAGCAATACAAGCATGTTAGCAGGCATGTTATAAAGCATGAAGTAAAACATGATGTAAAGCATGTTGTAAAGCATGTTGTGAAGCATGTAGTAAAGCACTATCCACATAGGGATACAGTTACGTACACATTACAAGGGAGTGGTTATAGCGAACCACCGCATGGAGGGGATCCTACATGTCTCTAAGGGAGTCGGGAATCCCATATCAGTACCTCTCTAAGGCACTAACACTCAAGCATTTACACACACAAGCATCTACACAAACACTTAGAATACACTATTCCAACATACATGATGTATGTTAGCAAAATACGTGTTAGGTCATCCCTTCACTACGTGAGTATTTTACCCATGTATATCATAATCATACAACAAATAATCATTACAATTGTATTTTCAAAATTCACACATATGCGGTATTTCTAGAATACGCAATTTCAACATACTAGGCATTTACAAGCGAACATGTATTTTAGCGATTCCTTTCGCCAAACTAGTATTTTATACATATATTGTATAATCATACATTAAATAAACATGTCATACATTTTTCCAAAAAAAATACGTATAGGGTATTTCTAGAATACACTATTTCAACATACGTAGCATTTACACATGAACATGTATTTCAGCGATTCCTTTCGCCAAATTAGTATTTTATCCATATATCATATAATCATACATTAAATAAACATGTCAAACGTTTTTTCAAAAAAAATACGTATACGGTATTTCTACGTATACCTAGAGTATGTGAAATTCCAATTTCTACAACGTTAATCGAAACAGGAAACGGAAAGCACTTTGTACATGTGCAATTGCATGCAGATCATGAATCTACCATTATCTGACATTGAAAGCGTTGAAAACCGTAACTTATACACTTAAAGTCCTCACCTTTGCCCTTGGAATTCCAACGAATCAGCAAGGGTAGTAGAGCTTCCGTATACGAGAGTTTTCTAGCCTAAAGAGCGGAATCGGTTAGCCTTTTCATAACCCACAACGATCCTACCTTAAATCAGACCTAGGGTCAGAGTTTCTTACCTTCAAACGGAATGGATACTGCCGGGAAAACACCTGGAATGGAGCGGTGTAGGCCGTGTGACAACCCAAAGCAGTAGGAGGAAGATCTCCCATAAATCCCAAGCTATTCTCCCTCTTTTCTCTCTCTCTCTCTAGGGTTTTAATCCCAAATTCGTATGGCTGTGAGAGGGGCTGTTCTAAGCCCCTTTTATAGCCAAAAATATTTCAAAATAGACTTAGGTTCAAGGGTTACTGCTAATATAGGATATTCGTCACTTTTCCAGCTCAAAAGGGAGGTTCTGGTGGCCCTCCTTGAGCCAAACGTCAGACTTAAGCTCACCATCTATGGATCTATGTGGGATTACATTTTCGACTTGATCAGATTCCCAGATCACACGTGGCGGACCACTTTCAGTTCAACGGTCAGTGGGCCACGATCAGAAATTCTAAGTACATGTAAATGTTCCTGAAATTTTTCTTAATCCGAGGGTGTAATTTGGTCTGATTCGACAAATCAGTTGCTTAATCTTGACGTGCAACCGAACGATGCCAGATCACTATTCCTGATATTTTTATTAGGATGGGAATAGTGTTTTTCACACTCCCTCGCTCCGAATCGAAACGAATGGCCGTGGAACATCGGATAGACCTGATTTTTGAGATGATTGTCAAGTCCAGTGAGGCGGTCCTAGTTCCTTAGCTTCGTGTTAATCGGACTTCCGATGTGCGATCTAGACCTAATACGAAGTTTCGTTTCATTCCCGAGAGCAGCCGGGAAATGAGTTTAGTTCTAAACTTTAGGGTAACCTAGCGTCACTTGTTTTGCAAGTTTTGGGTCTTGCAGATCGTATTTAAAATGATCCCAATGGATTTCATGGCTAATCGAGTTTAGTACTTAGTTAACTTTGTTAATTTTCTAAAGGATTTAATCCTAATTGATTTCTGGTCGAGGTGGTACTCGACCCAATGTACGGAAATTTACAGGTCGTTACAATCTACCCCCCTTAAACAAAAAATTTCGTCCTCGAAATTTATACCTTTTCGTAGTCCTCGAGAATCTGAGGGTAGTTCTTTCTGACTTCGGCCTCAGTCTCCCAGGTAGCTTCCTCCTCGGAATGATGTGTCCAAAGCACCTTCACAAGTGGGATAACCTTGCTACGCAGTACCTGCTCCTTCCTGTCCAGGATACGTGTCGGGCGCAACTCATACGTAGCATCCTCGCTCAGCTGTACCTGCTCCCATCTGATGATATGGGAAGGATCAGGAACGCACTTCTTCAGCATAGATACATGAAATACGTTGTGTACAGATGCTAGTGGCGTGGGCAAAGCGAGACGATAAGCCACATCACCCACTCGATCCAGTATCTGAAATGGACTGATAAACCTCGGTGTGAGCTTCCCCTTCTTCCCGAACCGAAGGACTCCCTTCATAGGGGAAACCCGAAGGAACACATGATCTCCGACCTCGAACTCCAGTGGTCGCCGCCTCGTATCGACGTGACTCTTCTGCCTGCTCTGCGCTGTGAGTAATCGACGCCTGATAATGTCTACCTTCTCTGTAGTCGCCTGTACCAACTCTGGGCCAATCAGACTACGCTCGCCAACCTCTGCCCAACAATGCGGTGCCCTACAAGGTCGACCATATAGAGCCTCATATGGGGCCATGCCAATAGTCGCCTGGAAGCTGTTGTTGTAGGCGAACTCTGCGTACGGAAGACAGTCATCCCAGCTGTCCTTGAAGTCCAACACACATGCTCGCAACATATCCTCCAGAATCTGATTCACCCGCTCTGTCTGCCCATCAGTCTGAGGATGAAACGCTGTACTGAACTTCAACTTCACACCCATCGCCTCCTGGATACGAGTCCAAAAGATAGATGTGAACCGCGTGTCTCTGTCCGACACGATCTCCAAAGGAACCCCGTGCAGACGGACGATCTCCCTGATGTACAATCTAGCCAGCTCGTCTGCAGAGTTCGTAACTCTGATAGGGAGGAAATGGGCCGATTTGGTCAACCGGTCCACAATCACCCAAATGGAATCGTGCCCCTTCCTCGTCTTCGGCAACCCTGATATGAAGTCCATGGAGATGAAGTCCCACTTCCACTCCGCTATAGGCATAGGCTAAAGTAGTCCAGGAGGTCGGCGATGTTCTGCCTTGACCTGCTGGCATGTCAGACATCGAGACACATACTCAGCAATGTGGGCCTTCATGTTATCCCACCAATACGTCCGTCTCATATCCTGGTACATCTTCGTGCTACCAGGATGCATCGCAAACTTCGAGTTATGGGCGGACTCGAGAAGCTCGCATCTCAAGTCAGCTACATCAGGAACACATAGGCGGCCACGGAATCGTAAACCCCCATCAGAACCAACTCTCCACTCGGAGTCCACGGCGTCGCTAGCCTCGCTCTCGGCTCATACAGTAGTATATCGCCCTCTTGGGCCTCAACAATCCTGTCGTCAATAAGTGGCCGCACCCGAACGTGCGCAACACACTCAAAAGGCTCCTCGACAGTGAGTCTCTGCTCGAAGTCCCGCACAAACTCCATCATGTCCCACTCGGCTATCATCAGCGGTGCTGCAAATGCAATCGCCTTCTTGCGGCTCAGTGCGTCACGCCACAAGGTTCGCCTTGCCAGATGGTAGGAAACCTCGAACTTGAAGTCCTTCAAGGTCTCCATCCATCGGCGCTGTCTCATATTCAAATCCCGCTGTGTGAATATGTATTTAAGGCTCTTGTGGTCGCAGAAAAGCTCGAACTCCTCACCGTAGAGGTAATGTCTCTAGAGCTTCAATGCAAAGATGACAGCTGCCAACTCCAGGTCATGTGTAGGGTAATTCTCCTCGCGCTTCCTTAATTGTCTCGAGGCATACAAAATCACCCTATCCTTCTGCATCAGCACACAACCCAAACCAACGCGAGACGCGTCAGTATACACCGTGTATTTCACCCCTTGCTCTGGCAATACTAGCACAGGGGCGGACGTCAACTTGTCCTTCAGCTCCTTAAAAGCTGCCTCCGCCTTCTCATTCCAGGTGAACTTCAGGTCCTTCCGAGTCAACTGAGACAATGGCCTGGCGATCTTCGAGAAATCCCGAATGAAACGTCTGTAATACCCAGCCAGACCAAGGAAACTCCTCACCTCAGTAACCGACTCAGGCTGCTGCCAATCCTGAACCGCGGCTACCTTAGCAAGGTCCACTGCTATCCCATCCTTGGACACTACATGTCCCAGGAACTTGACTTCCTCCTGCCAGAAGTCGCACTTCTTGTATTGCGCAAACAACTGGTTCTTCTCCAACGTACCCAATACTGCTCGCAGGTGCTCCTCGTGCTCCTCCCGACTCGTGGAGTATATCAAGATGTCATCGATAAAGACGATGACGAATCGGTAAAGGAAGGGCCGAAATACCCGGTTCATCAGATCCATGAACACGGCTGGTGCGTTCGTCAGACCGAACGACATCACCAAAAACTCATAGTGCCCGAAGCACGTCCTAAAGGCTATCTTCTGCACGTCCTCCTCTCTCACGCGCAACTGGTGGTACCCTGACTGAAGGTCAATCTTCGAGAAATACTTCGCCCCCTCAACTGATCGAACAGATCATCAATCCTGGGCAAAGGATACTTGTTCTTCACCGTGACCTGGTTCAACCTACGGTAATCAATACACAACCGTAGCGACCCGTCCTTCTTCTTCACGAACAACACAGGTGCTCCCCAAGGAGACACACTAGGTCGAATAAAACCTTTCTCTACAAGTTTGTCAATCTATTTCCGCAGCTCCTCCATCTCACATGGAGGCATACGATAAGTCGGCAACGAGATGGGCGTCGCACCAGGCGTAAGGTCAATCGTAAAATCAATCTCACGCCGAGGAGGTAAACCAGGGATAGTCTTAAAGACTCCAACAAACTCCCGAACCACTGGCGTACCCTCCAGTGTCGGACCGTCAATCGGCACAAGTAAAGCAGCATAACAATCAACTCGACAGGGCCAACTGACCTGCACTGGGAACGTGAAAGCTGTGCCGTCAGGTCCATAGGCAATCATGATCAGAGCATCGCAATCTATCTCCGCCCTCATCTTGGCGAGCCAATCCATGCCAAGTATAACGTCGTAGTGCCATAGCGGAGCAACAATAAGGTCGACGAGCACTGTGCTGCTAACCAAAACTATCGAGCAACCCTCGCAGAACCGTGTGACATCCGAACAGGTCCCGGTAGCCGTAGTGAGTCTCATTCCCTTAGTGGGAATCGTATGCAAAGATAGACGTTTCACCGTCCCACAAGAAATAATAGAAGTAGTGGACCCAGTGTCCACCAATAAAGAAACGGGAGTACCATAAACATGAGTCGTACCCTCAAAAGCCGTCGGTACCGAAATCGATGCCTCTGGTGCCTCAGCATCAAGCGTGTGCACGCGAGCTTCTTTACCGGCGCGTTAGGGCCGAGGAGCCAAGGGTCGCCGTGGCGGCGACTCGGGCGCGACACCGGAGGTCGGAAGGAAGGATGTGCGGGAGCAACAGAGCGGTGGAGCTGATATGGCCTGTGGATAAGGGCGATCCAATCTCTGCAGTGGCGCAAATCCGCTAGCCCTCATGCGCGAGAAAGAGCTCTCAGCAGGGTGTCCTGGTTTTTCGCAATACGTGCAGGTCACCAACGGACGTCTCACAAGAACAACAGGTGCTACGGCCCTGGGGGGCGAATCAACACGTGGCCTCTTGCCTAAGATAGGCCTGCTCTGCAAATCCTGGCGTGGCCTCGCAACCATAGTACCACGCGATCTGGCCAATCGGTCCACATCCTGCTCGGCCATCAAAGACATGTGGACCAATGCCGCGTAGGTGGGGATACTGAGGCAGCAAATCCTCGACCGTATCTCCGGTCACAAACCCAAGGAGAAACGACGCATCCGCATCTGCTCATCCACAGTGATTGTGCGCCTTATGCCCCTCACAGAGACAGTAAACTGAAGAGGCTCTACTGATGAGTCCACGATGTGAGCGTAGAAAGCGCGAACCGTGTTCTCACATGCGGAAGACTCGCCTTCAAAAATAGAATTCCATCCGATATCCACCAAGTGGTCCATCATCGGGTGTAGGCCAAACATTCTTTCATCCACATGGGCTTCAAACACAACCTTGCGGCCCGCGAAGCGCCCATATTCAATGCCTATCGGATAAGCATTTCTGGCGGGATGGTTAGGATCCAGGTCTCGCTTCGACTTAAACTCCCGCACGGTGCTAGTGCCGGCCCCAACATCGGATCTTCTTTGGGAATGGGCTGGCCTACTTGGGCCGGCTTCGTCGGCCGCAGTTTTCCTCTTTCCCATGAGAGATAGGATGGAGGAAATGGAAAAAATGGTAGCCACCACACCAAGGAGGGTCATGGAAAATTGCCAAAATGGGGGAACAAGGGGCTGATCTCTTTGATCCTCCACAAACAACAATCCAATGAGTGTGGAAGGAGCACTAGAGGTAGGAAATGAAGGAGAAACAAGAAGAGAATGAAATGGGTTAGTAGATTACCCGATTTTTGAGCTCCAAGGAGGGGTATGAGAGCTCCAACTTAAGAAAATGGGGAAAGGAGGAAGCTAGGGCTGTTGTGGAAGGTTGAGGTGTGTGAGTTATGGAAGAAAATGGAAGATTTGAAGGTTTGGAGGATGGGTTTTTGAGAAAAATCGAAAATGAGGGTTTGGGGCATTTGGAAGGGGTGAAATGAGAGAGAGGGGTGCTCCAGCCCCTAAAATCCCAAACCCATGGGAATTTCGCACGTGCCAGGGGGTGTAGGAGGTTGGGCCGACCAACCTCATGCTTGGAATCTCGCCGAAAAACTGACCGGACCGCGGTCCGCCGGTCGGACTTGGCCGGAATGCACCGCCGCGGTGGGGCCCTGTTTGCCATGTGTCCAGGGTGCCAAATGCACCCTGGTTCGATTGGGAACCTTAATGGATTAACGTGGGGGGCCCCCGAACTCAGTTCAGCTCCAGAACGGTTAGTTCCAAAAATTTTCTGAACTAATCTGATTTTTCCTGATTTTTGAAGATTGATTTTGGGTGGATAGTGACCTGGACACATCAATAGACGGTCTAGGAGTGATTTAGAGTCCGTATGTGCGGTCAGGATCGAGTACAGACTCGATCAACGCGTTCGTTTTTAATGAATTTCGCCGAACGGTGAAATCGGGAGACCCTAAGACTGTTTCTACATTTTTGCGCACCCTCCTAGGTTGTAACACGTCAGCGTACGTAGTGGGGACATAACTCAGGCCCAGTTTAATCAAAATCATGCTCTGATACCAACTTGTAATGCCCTGAAATTCGGGGGTCGAGTATGAACTCAACTCCCGAGTTCCAACGCATCACTTATGCAACATACACAATGATGGTTAAATGTTGTCTGAGTTAGCGCAATAAACATGAATGAGATTATACCAAAACAGTAATTCATACTCCAGTTCAATTGTATAAAAGCAAGCGGAAGACGAAAATTTTATATTCAAAGTATGTAAAGTAACAAAATTTTATGAACTCCAGAGTATGAGTACTAACTGAGTACCAATATACATGTATTGTTTCTAAGTCAAAAATCAAAATACAATCCCATAGATGAGCCCTGGAATCCCCGCGATGCAGTCGGCCTAAGCATAGCAGTTAGAGTACTGCATAAAGGAGAACTTATCCTGATCCTCCCCGAAGTCGGGCTCCGGCTCCTGAACCAAGGCGCCATCTACACTGTGTAGTCGGTGGGTGTTGCAAACACCGTCCCGTAACGTGGGAGTGAGTAGCTAACTCAGTGGAACAATAAAGCATAGGTTAACATGTTATCAAATCAATCAAGCAGTAATGATAAAGCAGTACAAATCAAACATTTCTAACTACTCTTGTTAAGTGCAAAAATGATATGACATGATGCTGTATGCCCTTGCCAAACCACCCTCATGCGACATCATCTTACGTTCGCGAATGCTTAACTCCCTCAGTGCACCACATCTACTAAGCACATGCGGTGCGATGATGATCATGATTACCGAGTTATTATTAGTCCATTTCAAACAGCAGTATTGGGAAACTAAGGTACCTCCCTTGTATCATTCCCAAACATGATCCATTCTAGGGTCGTCAATCCTAGCTATTCTCATACGATATTATGGTTTGAGAAGCGTAGTGAAGGCATCGCAAAGGGCTCGTCACCCGTCAATAGCGGATCTGAGATCTCACCGTATGCGGCTCAATTGCTGGCCGTCAGCTCGAGTACAGTCTCACCGTACTCGGCTCAATCACTAGCCATCGGCTCGAGTACAGGTCTCACCGTACTCCGCTCAACTCATACTCTAGTTGCTGTGAAAGACTCGTCGCCAATCACAGACACTTGGAGTACACTCGATGATACTATGGAGGACTCGTCGCCCGTCAGCACGAGCACAGGTCTCACCGTACTCGGCTCTCGCCGTATGTATCGACAGCTCGAATATAGTGTCCCATACCACCATAATCGGCTCACGAGTTTGGTTACGCAATGGTCACTACGGGGAGGCACATGGCCCCAGCGTAGGCCGACAGCTCGACCACGATGTCCCATACCACCATGCCCGGCTCATGCGACTTAGCGGATCGAGGTACCATGGTTAAACGGGATCGCCACTGGTAAGTTTGGTGCCTTAGGTTCAAGCAGTAGCGACCAAACATGGTGAACACACATACACATATCGGTTTACTTGACGAGCCTGACTAGTTCGAGCGCACCACAAGTTGGGCGATATGGAGCGCAAAAGCACTCCGTGTGGCCAACCACTATCGCCAACCGAAGTATGACTCGGGTTCGCCAGAAACGTCCGTTGTGGCGATATGAATCTCAGCCACAACCGCAAGTCTGGTATCGAATGTTTGGACTATAGACACAGTCCCAAACTCAAACAGTTTTCATCAATAGCATGTGGAGTAAAGCATGATAAACAAGCAATACAAGCATGTTAGCAGGCATGTTATAAAGCATGAAGTAAAACATGATGTAAAGCATGTTGTAAAGCATGTTGTGAAGCATGTAGTAAAGCACTATCCACATAGGGATACAATTACGTACACATTACAAGGGAGTGGTTATAGCGAACCACCGCATGGAGGGGATCCTACATGTCTCTAAGGGAGTCGGGAATCCCATATCAGTACCTCTCTAAGGCACTAACACTCAAGCATTTACACACACAAGCATCTACACAAACACTTAGAATACACTATTCCAACATACATGATGTATGTTAGCAAAATACATGTTAGGGCTGTCCCTTCACCACGTGAGTATTTTACCCATGTATATCATAATCATACAGCAAATAATCATTACAATTGTATTTTCAAAATTCACACATATGCGGTATTTCTAGAATACACAATTTCAACATACTAGGCATTTACAAGCGAACATGTATTTCAGCGATTCCTTTTGCCAAACTAGTATTTTATACATATATTGTATAATCATACATTAAATAAACATGTCATACATTTTTCCAAAAAAAATACGTATACGGTATTTCTAGAATACACTATTTCAACATACGTAGCATTTACACATGAACATGTATTTCAGCGATTCCTTTCGCCAAATTAGTATTTTATCCATATATCATATAATCATACATTAAATAAACATGTCAAACGTTTTTTCAAAAAAAATACGTATACGGTATTTCTACGTATACCTAGAGTATGTGAAATTCCAATTTCTACAACGTTAATCGAAACAGGAAACGGAAAGCACTTTGTACATGTGCAATTGCATGCAGATCATGAATCTACCATTATCTGACATTGAAAGCGTTGAAAACCGTAACTTATACACTTAAAGTCCTCACCTTTGCCCTTGGAATTCCAACGAATCAGCAAGGGTAGTAGAGCTTCCGTATACGAGAGTTTTCTAGCCTAAAGAGCGGAATCGGTTAGCCTTTTCATAACCCACAACGATCCTACCTTAAATCAAACCTAGGGTTAGAGTTTCTTACCTTCCAACGGAATGGATACTGCCGGGAAAACACCTGGAATGGAGCGGTGTAGGCCGTGTGACAACCCAAAGCAGTAGGAGGAAGATCTCCCACAAATCCCAAGCTATTCTCCTCTTTTCTCTCTCTCTCTCTAGGGTTTTAATCCAAATTCGTATGGCGTGAGAGGGGCTGTTCTAAGCCCCTTTTATAGCCAAAAATATTCGAAAATAGACTCGTGTTCAAGGGTTACTTGCTAATATAGGATATTCGTCACTTTTCCAAATTTCAAAAGGGAGGTTCTCGTGGCCCTCCTTGAGCCAAACGTCGACTTAAGCTCACC
Organism: Magnolia changhungtana; assembly: GCA_030180095.1. Lineage (NCBI taxonomy): Eukaryota > Viridiplantae > Streptophyta > Magnoliopsida > Magnoliales > Magnoliaceae > Magnolia > Magnolia changhungtana. Next base: position 1,404,619 of record JASAUF010000473.1, on the reverse strand, counting down.
ATCTATGGATCTACGTGGGATTACATTTTCGACTTGATCGGATTCCCGGATAGCACGTGGTGGACCACTTTCGCTTTGCAGCGGTGGGCCACGATCGAAATTCTAAGTACATGTAAATGTTCCTGAAATTTTTCTTAATCCGAGGGTGTAATTTGGTCTCGATTCTCACGACAAGGTTGCTTATACTGACGTGCAACCGAACGATGCCAGATCACTATTCCTGATATTTTTATTAGGATGGGAATAGTGTTTTTCACACTCCCTCGCTCCGAATCGAAACGAATGGCCGTGGAACATCGGATAGACCTGATTTTTGAGATGATTGTCAAGTCCAGTGAGGCGGTCCTAGTTCCTTAGCTTCGTGTTAATCGGACTTCCGATGTGCGATCTAGACCTAATACGAAGTTTCGTTTCATTCCCGAGAGCAGCCGGGAAATGAGTTTGGTTCTAAACTTTAGGGTAACCTAGCGTCACTTGTTTTGCAAGTTTTGGGTCTTGCAGATCATATTTAAAGCGATCCCAATGGATTTCATGGCTAATCGAGTTTAATACTTAGTTAACTTTGTTAATTTTCTAAAGGATTTAATCCCAATTGATTTCTGGTCGAGGTGGTACTCGACCCAATGTACAGAAATTTACAGGTCGTTACAGGTTCAACCCCTATTTAGTGACCATCTAGTGGCCTAACCTTTTGTATAACCTGGATCAATTTCCTTCGATCTTGGGCCAGTGGGCTATCGGCCCACCAAGCTTTCGTTGCGCCTATGAGTGGGTAGACGAGTATGGCTACCTAATGCGACTGCATTTGTAACCTTTCTACCCCCCTTAAAAACTTTTTTTAAGCTCAAGAATCCATGTCTCGCTCCGTACATCAGAACGAGGTGTAATTTAGACCTATTCTTGGCAGGAAATGGAAAACGATCTCTCAATACATCGGTTTTCCTTCTATTGGTGATGTGTGCTATGGCATTAAAACAATGTTTTTAAGAGTTATTAAATAAGCCTATAAGTATTAGGGGGATTCAACGAAGGAATGAGATCTCACTCCAACCTAATCAAGCCAACTAACTAAGTCTATCTTGCAATTGTCTTAGCATAATCGGTGTTTTACATTCCTTAGTATAACTAACCAATAGTTGTAATCCAAAGTCTATTCTTACACGCTAGATGATTTCATACCCTTTCTAATACAAGAAATTGTTTATCGCTTAGGGTCAAACGTTGCCTGATTAGAATTAAGCTGCCTGAACTTGAATTTAACTACACTCGAGCACTACACACATGCTCATACTAGCTAAGAAGGTCCTAGGGTTCACATTATTAATTTGTTGGATTTCCTACACCGCCAGATTTATTTGCAAAATCTAGGAGTACCAACACTAGGTCCAAAACTCTAAGGGACTGTTTAGCCAGTGGTATGAAGTTGTATTAAATGGGACTGCATTGCTAATCCCACTTCGGGATTGGGAATGACATGTTTGGATGGAGGGTGGGATGGGATAAAAATCAATTTCATAGGCTTTGGAAAATGAGTCTTGTGTTGGAAAGTGTGAGATGGGATTTGTGGGTTTGGAAGGTTATGAGACACAAAAGTTGGGTTTTGTGCTCATATGGGTGTGAAATGGTGAGGCCAAGAGGAGTAAGAGATGAGTTTAGAGGAGTAATGGTGGAGGGTTGGAAAGAGTTCACAATTGTCAAGTACAACTCTAACTTGTCAAGCATTCTACACATTCGATAACAAAAGGAGCTTCATGCATTTCATTTAACCCAAAATCGTCACAATACATGGGATGTAACCTTACATGGACCATGACAGAAGATGCATGTGAGCTAATACAATTAAGGCTTCAAACACTAAAACATACTACCAAACTACCACACTACGAAGCCCCTCAATATGAAAACAACACAAGGATCCTAACACAACAATAAACAGACTATAAGACAACGACACGGATGACTAGGCATCCGAGTCTAGCGACGGAGGAGGGCACCCTCATAAGCCAAGATATTAATTCGACGTCAAATGTGGCCAACCGATCCCTTCCCAAGGGAATCTTGAACTGCAATGGCTCTAATGTAAGCTCTTGAATGTGGACATAAAAAGCTCGGACAGTACCCACATTCGCACGATCTTTTCCCTCAAACACTAGACCCCAGCCGGCTTCACCTAGGCGCTTCAATAACAGATACTCTCCAGAGAGTTTCCCATCAACTTGAGCTTCGAAAAGGACCCTACAGCCCGCATAACCTCGAATAGAGGCATGAAAAAGTGAAGAAAAAGGAGAAAAGGGTTGGGGTCTTTAGGTCTCCACGGATTTGAGCCTCCAAGGGGTGTGTAAAGGCTCAAATGACAGGGGTTAAAGAAGAAAAATGAAGAGATGGGATGGGTCAGTGGGTTTACACGAATTTGAGACTCAAATGGGGGATTTGAAAGCTCAAATGAGAGAGAATTGGAAGGGTTGGTAGCTGTGGTAGAGGTTGTTAAATGTGTGGTGAAGGTGGTGCACGAAAATGGAAGAAGGAGTGTTTGGAGAAAGGGTTTGATTCAAAAATAAGAGATTTTTGGAGAAAAGGAGAGCTTGGGGTGGTGGTTTGTGAAGGAGAGGTAGCATAGGGGGGATTTAATCGACCCCACATGCGTCCGTGGGCCACACAACACCCAGGACCCATCAGCCCGCCCGGCCTTGCCAAACTTGCGAGATCCTCGCCGACCTATCGAGGTTCTGGCGAGGGCTCACCCATGGGGCGAGGTCCTCCTGCCCCCTGGACTCTAAAAAGATGTGGGTCCCACCCTGGGTCCCCCTATAAGTGTCCTGTTTAGCCCCCGCCTCTGTTTTGCTTCGTTTCAGCTCCTTTTGGGTAGGATTCTGATGTACAGCTGCACAAGGAGAGTTTTGAAGGCTGGGATGGGGTAATTTACGATCCAAACCCGTTGTTTGATAGTCTATGGGTGATTTGGGATCGACTCATGCGATCAGGGATGAGTACGGACCCGATCTCGGTGACCGTTTCCAGTGAATTTTGCCAATTGGCGAAACTGGGACACCTATGACTATTTCTACATTTCCTCGCACCCACCTAAGTCAAAAAAAATGTCAGTGTACGTCATGTGACCATAGCCCAGGTCCGATTTAATCCAAATCATGCTTTAATACCATCTTGTAACGCCCTGAAAATCAGGGGTCAAGCATAAACTCCACTCCCGAGTTCCAACGCATCACTTATGCAACATAGATAATGATGAACATGAGTGAGATTATACCAGAATAGCATATCATACTCCAGAGATAGTTAAATTACACAAGCGGAAGACTGTGAAAGATATATAAAATATATAAACTATTGTAAGTCTCCAGAGTGTGAACATGTCACCAGGTTAAATATATACATGTATACACCAAAAATGAACAAAAGGAATATACATGGGTGCTCCAAAAGAGCAAACTAAAGTGTAATGACATCTAATCACCAACCCTGTATCCCCATCGATCAGAAGATGGTCTACATAGACCCGCCTGATAGTTGTATAAAGGAGAAACTCTCCTCATCATCATAAAAGTCCGGCTCCACTTCGCAAGCATCGCCATCATCTGAAACTCAAACAAGGTCCGGTTGGTGTGTACAACACCATCCCGTAACATAGGAGTGAGTGATCAACTCAGTAGAACAATAAAGCAAAGGTTAACATGTTATCAATTCAGTCAAGTAGTAATGATAAAGCAGTAAATCACACATCCATAAATACTCTTATTAATGCTAGAATGGTATGAATGTATGATGCATGCCCTCGCCTATGCTCCCTCAGTGACTTCATCTCACGTTCGGGCATTAACAACACTGCCTCAGTGCTTGACCTGCTACGCCTGAACGCATGCGTAATGCGGTGCATGCATATGATTACCAAGTTCTTATTAATCCTTTTCATACAATAAGATTGGGAAACTAAGGTACCTCCCTTATATCAATACCCAAACAATGATCCATTCTAGGGTCGTCAATCCTAGTAAATCTCATACAAAGTTGCGGTTCTAGGTCACTACCACCAACGCCCTACCAACAGGCAGTCTATTTTTGAAGGCACGTCACCAACCCAACTGGAGACCATAGTCAGGCTGTGATGGGGTAGGCCTAGCTTATACTCTCATTGATACAAAAGGCTCGTCGCCTTAACGTAGACTCAGAGTACGCTTGAGGTCACTACAAAGGGCAAGTCTAGGGTTGTAAGGGCTGTTGTATGGAATCGTTACACCACTCCCACATTACCCATTATGGCTTCGTCACCAAAACAGTATAGGCCAACAGCTCGAATATAGTGTCCCATACCACCGTATTCGGCTCACAAGTCTGGGTTACTCACTGGTCACTATAGGGACGCTCGTCACCCCAGTGTAGGCCAACAGCTCGACCACAGTATCCCATACCACCATGTCTGGCTCATAAGTCTTAGCGGATCGAGGTACCAAGGTTAACGGGATTTTCACTGGTGAGTTTGGTACCTTAGTTCAAGCAGTAACGTCTATACATGGTAAACATGCATAGGGCCAATCGGGTAACTTGACGAGCTCGACTAGCCCGAGCGCACGACAAGTTGAACGACATGAAGTGCGTAAGCACTCTGCGTGGCCTAACCACTGTCGTCAACCAAAGTACGGCTCGAATTCGTCAAACACGTCCTACGTGGCGAATGAATCTCAGCCACAAACTCAAAGCCTCTTATCGATTGCCTGGACTATACAATAGCCCCAATCACATTCAATTTAACAACATATCCTAGAAGATAGTTAAAGCAGTAATGGATCAAGATTTCAATCATACAATCAAAGGTCCGATATTGTCCGCTTTAGGGCTGCCAGGGCTGTTACACGGAATTATTACACCACTCCCCCATCACCCTTCACGACATTGTTTCTTTGCATTTTATGGAATATAACTTAAACATGGATCTATACATATACATTACATAGATAAACAGACACTATAATATACGGTACCTGGAGGAAAGCATACACATAGTTAAAGGAGTTGAGAATCATCTCTCAACACCCTTATACATTACAATTTACTAACTACTTACTCATTCAGACATTTTAGCAAACACTTAGACTACACCTTCCAACATACCTGTAATATGCTAGTTAAAACACCTATCATAGTGAATCCTTTCAAAAAGGATTTACCACATAAACCACGATCATGCATTCATGACTAATAGTCATGGCAAGCATAAATCATAGTTCTATATTCATTCGAACATTTCTACAAACACTTAGGCTACACGTTATAACATACACAACGTATGTTGAGATAACATGTATTAGGCTAATCCGTTCACCCAGAAGTTGATACACATGCATCTAGCATACATAGACAACAATTAATCATGGCAAGCACAAATCCGAATTTCATACATATACGGTATTTTCTACAAATATGAGGAATACAGTATATTCAACCTAGTTAACGTATAACTGAAAAATGAAACGGACATCACTTTATGCATGCAAAATATAATCCACGTCAGTAATATATCGTTAACCGACATTGAAAGCCTTGAAAACCATAACCTATACGTTTATAGTCCGCACCTTATGCCGTAGAAGCGTAACAAATTCGTTTTAAACACAAAGTCTTTGTCAACGGTGGATTGGCAACCTATAACATGAATTAGGTTAGTTATTTCATAACCTACACTACCTGAAACCCTAAAAATAGATTAAGGTTAGGTTTTCTTACCTAAGAACGGAATTATAATCGCTGGTTGAGCAGTACGGAAGAGCTGATTCAGCCTGTGGAATGATGGGATTGAATCCCAGGGATGAACTCCAACTCTCTCTCTCTCTTTCCTCTCTTCTCTCTCCTAGGGTTTACCAAATTCGTATGGGATGAGAGAGTGAGGGCTTAAGGCCCTTATATAAGCCCAAAATTGATGGAAATGGCCCCAGGGCCAAGGTATACTTAGGTTATGTCCAAAGAGAGGTTGTTCTGTCTCAACGGAGCACTTCTGGAGCCCCCCCCTTGAGCCAAAGGTCGGACTTAAGCTCACTGACCTTGGATCTAGTTCAAGTTAAGTTTTTATTCCAGTCGGGTTTCCAGATCACACGTGGTGGACCAGTTTCAGTTCAACGGTCACCGAAACTCGATCAGGGCCGCAAGTACACTGACTTGTGTATGAAATTTCTCCTGATCCGAGGATGTATTTGGGTCAGATTCTGACGGTCTGAATCCCTATATTCGGCCCACAATCGACAAGTCTTAGATGACTTAAATTAGATTGAATTTCTAAAGGAAACCACGCTTTCTCACACTCTTCACTCCAGCCTCAAGCGAATGGCTTTGGGACATAATCTGGACTTGATTTCTGAGATGGTTGTCAAGCCCAGAAAGGCGGTCCTAATTATATGATTTCGTAGTAATCGGACTTTCAACGTGCGGTCCAAATCCGATACGGAGTTTCAATGTGCTCCCGAGAGCAACTGGATAATGAGATTGATCCTAGATTTTAGGGTAACCTAGCGTTAATGATTCTACAAGTTTTGGGTCTTGCCGATCGTATTAAAGTGATTAGTGCCAATTTCACAGGTACTATAGTTTAACACTTAGGTAATTCTCGTTTAATTTCTGAAGGATTTGAGGTTTGAGAAGTTAATAAGGGGTTAGGATCAACCCCTTGCCTAAGGACATCTAACTCCAGGTTGGCAAAAATCTGGGACGCTACAATCGGGCTTTGCTCGTCGATAGCGGACCCATTCCTTGAGCTGGTCAGACCCAACCTAGCATTGCCCCCTCCTCTCGGACAGGTAAGGTCATACCCCTTTCCAACCGACCACGACACAGTGGGAGACACGGCCTAACGTATACAGCCCTCATGCGCTCATGCATCGACTCAGTCCAGACGTTGAAGCAACCTCTAGAACCAAGAGGGTTTAGGGACTTTCACCCAGGGATATCTATAGCACCCCATGTAGAACAGATTTTTGGTGTCCCATCTGGCCCTCCACGAAATACCTGTGGAGGCTAGGCCCTGATGTTACTAGGGCATACGGTGGTCATATCACACAAATGCGAGATGCATGAGTCACACAGTCTAATCATGCATCAATCTTGCGCTACCGTGAGCTCATGTAGGGCAACTCCGTCCATCAGGGAGCCCCATGAATAACCTGCCCTATGACATATGCAATGGTCAATCACATCTCATAACAAACATGCAGATGATGCGTATAAGGATGTATCATGATGCTATGCTGTCACATACTCATAATCGGTATCAATAACCGGCATAAAAAAATCGGCATCGATAATCGGCCTCGACAATGTGGATATTTAACCAACATTGACCCTAAGGGGTGGCCCACATAGAGCCTAACATATAGTGGACCCATGGCCTCACAAGGGGCCTGATATACAAAACTATGGGCCTCACTTAAGAGCTTAGTACACATCACGATGGGGCTAACATACATCACAATGGGCCTCATCACATAGGCCTTATATACATAACATTGGGCCTTAATCACGGGCTGAATACACATCACAATAGGCCTCAAATACGGGCCGCATATACATCACATTTGGCCTCAAACACGAGCCGTATATACATCACATAGCCCGAACACACATCATAATGGGCCTCAACTACGAGTCGCATATACAGCATATAGGTCTCGACAATCGGCCTCGGTAATCGAAATCGGCCTTGACAATTAAAATCGACCACGACAATCGAAATCGGCCTCAACAATTGGAAAAAGAGTGGAGCCGTAGAAAGCAAAAAGAGAAAGCAATTATGCACAAAATAGCTTAAAAACAAACACAAACTTATCTCAGAGTGGAGCCTTGAAAATATTATGAATTGAATGAAAAACTCTGAAATTCGTGTTCAATTTATAGAAGCAGAAATCGCATCTACGACTGGTCTTAGGAACCTTCGACTGGTCGTAGCTCTAACGGATATTTGAAATAAGGAGCGCGATTTTTGAAAGTCGTTCCACGACTGGTCTTAGGGAACCTACGACCGGTCGTGGGTCACCTACGACTGGTCGTAGCTCTCTACGACTGGTCGTAGGACCATAGAATTGCTTGCTGGACTTTAAGTCGTAGACTTACGACTGGTCGAGATCGAGTCGAAGTCACTCCTACGACCGGTCGAAGGACCACCGGACTGGTCGTAGTTGTACCAAAAAATTCTCAACAACTTAGGACTGGTCATGGAATTTCTTGGACTGGTCGAGTCAATGCCAGGACTGGTCAAACAGGCGCTAGGATTGGTCTTAGAACAGACCAAAAACCTATTAAATATGTAATTGAGTTATGTATCCGAAATGACCTACTCTAAGGTCAACCTAATGGTCATTCAAACCTGAAACATGTTGTATGGACATTGAACTTCAACCACTCAACAAATGTAGACATTTGAACCTTATCAAGCTTGAGATCTTTTGTAGCTTTAATCTTAAAATCTTCATCAGCTTGAAAACTACTTCATGCGTTGTTCTTGAGTCTTGAAGTTGTTTCTTGAGTCTTGAACTTCAACATTGTAGCTTTGAACATTGATAGGATGATGAAGTACACTTTATATTTCTTAAAGACATCCAATGTCATGAAGTGATGATGCAATGTCTTGAACACATATAAATCACCATACAAACACAAGACACAGATAGTTGTTTTGACATATCAAAATTTGACAACCAAAGGAGCATGAGACCATAACACTTACAATCTGCCCCTTTGTCAAATTTGTGACAAAACACCCAAATAATAATACTTCTAATAAGAATAAGAGAGATACAAGTACAACAGGTTCAATAGTGAATCATGCACCAGTTATATAGACATCATAAGCAACATCCAGCTTACTCCCCCTGAGTAACAGCACATCCAAACTACTCTACAATCCCATAATCATAATCATTAAATCCAACCAAAACTTCACCAAACTTCTCCCCCTTTTTGACACAAAATGACAAAGGAAGAAAAAATAAGGGTAAGATAAGGTTAAAGAAAGTAGGAGATGGAATATAGATGCAAGAGAAAAAAAGTTCAAAGTACATAGTGCATAATTCATCAAAAGTCAGTCAACCAAACATAGTGCAGCCATAGAACAAAGTAAAATACCAGTTATTACAGACCAAACGTAAAATTGTCAGTCAGAACCAGAAGAGGGAGCAGGATTAGATGGATCACTTTTATGTAAACCCCTAGCAACATGCCTCATATATTTGTGTAAATAAGAAAATTGAGTGTCTTCGGTAACACGAATTTGAGCCACCTGTTCCTGAAGAGAATTCAACCTCTCATCAAAATCAGAAGGCTGAAAGTCAGGATCATCAGCTGAGTCTGACTCAAGGTCTTCAAATATATCATCCATATTTATGTCTGCAGGAAGATCACCAGCTTCATCTGCATTCCCTGCTTCAGCACCACTGCTACCAACATCCACTTGGCCATGAGCCAATTCTAAATTCATCTTGTTAATATTGGAATTATTAAAAGGGAGATGATGGATGGGTTTCTCTCTAACAGGCATAGCCACTAGCATATGATTGGCTAACATAGTCATCAAATAACAAAAGGAAATATCCCTATGACCTGGATGGATACGAAACTGAATAATGGAGTGACAAATTAACGAAGGCAGACAGATTTTTGCACCAGAGACGACGGAATGCAAAACACGAACCATGAATACAGTGAGTTCGGTTTTATTACTAGAACGCGGATATAGATTTGAGATGAAAATCCTGTGCAGCACTCTGTGTCTGGGTAATAAATACCTTAAAGGAAGTGCATGACCTTTATGAGTCCAGTGAACATCCAAATTACATAAATCCCTAGTAAGCATTTGTCTTTCAGATTCTGAGATTTTATCAGATAATATATGAATCAGAATGCCCTCATCATTGATAGGAATTTCCATAAGGTGAGCTATCAAATGGTGATCCACAGTAAATAAGCCTTCTTGAGTATCAATTTTAAAAGTTAAATTCTCATGAAAAAAATCACAGATACATGCAACCATGGATTGGGCAATGGACTGGTATGCAGCTCCACCCCAATGTAAGATGTTATCCCATCCCACAGATTACAACAGAGGAAGGATACCAAGTGAAGCAATGTTATTAACATTAACAGGATGCTCAACTATAACATTGCGCATACGCAAATCCTGAGCATCTGATGGATCATTTTCGGGAGATCGAAGATGACGTTGTGTAATAGATGCTGATCGAGATGAAGAGGGACCACGGGTAGTTTTCTTTTTATCCCTAGCATCCATTTTCAAAGGAGGAATCAAGGAAACTACAAGATTCAAGAAAGAAGAAGTGGGGTTTTGATATAACAGATTTTTTAAGAGAAGACCTCAAACTTGCAATGAAAGAGCAAATAGATTCTACAAGAGTGAAATTTGAAGCACCAATAACAAGAATCTACAAGGAATTTACAAAAGAACCACTAACCTTGAAGTATCATAAAGGTGGATTCGACCGGTTGAGGCTAGGCTCGTTGGTGAGACAAAAGGAAATGAAGAAGAAGAGCAAAACCCCAAAATAAAGTGAATTCACGAGTTTCACGATCGGTCATGGATGTGCTCGACTGGTCGAAGCAAGACCGGTCGTGTACACTCACGACTGGTCGAGTACCGACCAAAATTTACAATTTTTCAAATGATTTCAAAATTTAAGCAAATAAGCCATCAAATATATGTACATTATGATACACCAAAGCATGCAAATTCAATTTAAATCGCATATACCGAGATCAAACTTTAATTTATTAAACCTGCTTTTGTCGAGCGGTTTAGTGAAAATGTCTGCAAGTTGAGTCTCGGTTGGAATGTATTCCAAAGATATTAATTTTTCTTCCACTAATTCATGAATGAAATGAAATCTAATGTCAATATGCTTAGTACGTGAATGCTGAACTGGATTTTTTGAGATATTTATTGCACTGGAATTATCACAATACAAAATCATAGAATCCTGTATAATTTCATAATCGCTTAACATGCGTTTCATCCAAACAAGTTGAGTACATGCATTTCCAGCTGCAATGTATTCAGCCTCAGCTGTTGATAGTGATATAGAACTTTGCTTCTTGCTAAACCAAGAAACAAGACAATTTCCGATGTAGAAACAACCACCACTGGTTGATTTCCTATCATCAACGTTTCCAAATTTCACATCAAGATCTCGAGTACCAAATTAATTGAACACTAGTCTCATGAGGATACCAGAGACCCAGTTTAACAGAACTTACGACATATCGCATAATCCGCTTAACAATAGTTAAGTGAGATTCTTTTAGGATTTGACTGATAACGAGCACAAATACCAACACTCAAAGCGATATCTGGTCTATTTGTAGTCAAGTAAAGCAAACTACCAGTCAAATTACGATACAATTTAGGATCCACATCTTTACCTGTAGAGTCTTTTAAGAGTCTCAAAGTTGTACTCATAGGAGTATCAAAATTTTTACCATTCTCAAATCCAAACTTCTTAATTAAGTTCAGAGCATATTTGGTTTGAGAGATAAAAATACCATTAGGTTGTTGTTTCACTTGCAACCCTAGGAAATAATTTAATTCCCCAACCATGCTCATTTGGAACTTAGATTTCATTAAATCTGCAAACTCAACAGTCATGTTAGTACAGGTTGATCCATAAATAATATCATCAACATATATTTGAACCATTAGAATATCATCGTTATGTTTCTTAACAAATAACGTCTTATCAACACTTCCCATCTGAAAATAATGACTCAGTAAAAACTTAGTCAGTTTTTCGTGCCATGCTCTGGGAGCTTGTTTCACACCATAAAGAGCCTTTTTAAGACGATACACATGATCAGTAAACTTAGGGTCTTCAAACCCTATAGGTTGTTCAACATATACCTCTTCATGTAAATCACCATTCAAAAAGGCACTCTTTACATCCATTTGATAAATTTTTATTTTCCTAAAGCAAGCAATGGAAATAAAAAGTCTGATTGATGCAAGACGAGCTACAGGGGCAAAGGTTTCATCATAGTCAATGCCTTCAATTTGTGTGTACCCCTGTACAACTAGCCTTGCTTTATTTCGAATAATATTTCCAAGTTCATCAGACTTGTTTTTGAAAATCCATTTTGTTCCAATAATATGTTTATCTTTAGGTCTAGGAATAAGGTACCAGACATCATTTCTGACAAACTGATTAAGTTCTTCCTGCATCGCAACTGTCCAGTTTTCATTAGAAAGTGCTTCTTTCACGTTAACCGGTTCTATCTGGGATGTAAAGCATTCGTAGTTACATATGTCATCTAATTATCTATGAGTGCGCACGCCAGTGAGAGGGTTTCCAAGTATTTGAGAAGTTGGATGATCATTAACAGTCCTTAATTTAGAATTAGTTTCACTTGATGAAGTTTCTGGTTTTTCAAGTATAAGAACTTCATCATTATCTGAACTAGGGGCAGGTGTAATCAAATAATCGTCAATTACAACATTTATTGACTCTTGAATCACACTGGTCCTGTTGTGCAGAACACGATATGCACGACTATTTAAAGAATATCCTAAAAAGATCCCTTCTCACTTTTAGTGTCGAACTTTCCCAAGTTTTCACGGTCAAGCAAAATATGGCACTTACTGCCAAAAACTTGAAAGTATTTGACAGAAGGCTTTTTCTCAAACCACATTTCATAGGCCGTTTTATTATTAGATTTGCAAATATAAACACGGTTAATAATGTAGCAGGTGGTATTCACTGCTTCAGCCCAGAGATTCCTGGGAAGCTTCATGCTATTTAACATTTCTCATTTCTTAAAGCACTCTATTTTTCCTCTCGACAATTCCATTTTGTTGAGGAGTCTTAGGTGCAGAGAATTCATGAGATATTCCCTGATCGCTATAGAATTTCTCAAAACTACTATTTTCAAACTCGGATCCATGTTCACTACAGATCTTACTAACTTGAGAACATTTTTTAGTTTGGATCCATTTTATAATTTTTTTTCACTTCATCAAGGGTTTCTGATTTGTCCCTCAATAATGAAACCCAAGTGTATCTTGTATAATCATCTACAATAACCAAGATATATTTTTTGCCACCTCAACTTTCCGTTCTCATTGGTCCTATAAGATCCATGTGGAGAAGCTCGAGTGGTCTTGTGGTGGTATTGGAGTTCACTTTTTTGTGAGAGCTCCTAGTTTGTTTACCATACTGGCATTCACCACAAATCTAGGTAGACCTCTAATTAGTTCTCCTTTGCTCAATCTGCATAAATTTCGGTAGTGTACATGTCCGAGGCATTTAAGCCATAATTCTATCTCATTGGTATAGACCATGTAGCACGTTTGTTTAAATGAGCTACCATCACTTACTATATAGCAGTTTTCAAAAGTTCTGTGACCAGTTAATATTACAAAACTCTTTTTGTTTATAATTTCACAACCTTGATTAGAAAATTTAACACTATGGTTGTTATCACATATTTGAGATATGCTTAACAGGTTGTGTTTTAAACCCTCAACATATAAAACATCTTTAAATAAGGGAAGCTTATAGAGTTGAACCATACCTTTGCCAATTATCTTGCAGTTGCTACCATCACCAAATGTGACTGACCCATCAGTCATATCTTTAAGATAGGTGAATAGAGCCTTGTCGCCTGTCATATGTCTGGAGCATCCACTATCTAGGTACCATTTTGAATGGCTTGAAGCTTTGAAAGTAATGTGAGCAACCAAACATGCAACCTTAAGAACCCATTTTAGAACTGTTTTGGGTTTAGGAGTATAGTTGATCTTCTTTTGTTTATAGTTGTAAGAGTGACCTACTGAGTTAGATTTTAAGAGCTCCTTTAGTAAATCAATTATCTTTTCAGCTAGTGGGTTTCTGATCTGATTTTTAAAATTTATATAGCTGCTTTTAGGTTTTTGAAAAGTTTTTTTATTTTTAGAAAAAACTTGACTAGTACCTTTTCCTTTTGAGTTAGAAGTCTCTCCTTTCACAAAGTTGGGAGGAGTATTCATCTGTTTAGGAGATGTATTTTTATCATAGCCCAACCCGGATCGATCACCACATTTTCTTGATCCGGATAATAATTTTTCTAATTTTGGATCACCTTGGGCATATCTCCATGTGTCCTTCAAACTCATAAGAGAAGAAACTTCATTTTTAAGTTTCTCATTTTCGAATTTCAAATCTTCAATCAGGGAGGTTTTGAATTCCAAATCACACTTTGATTTTTCAAAACAATCTGAAATTTGGGATTTTTCTAAAACAAGAGTTTCAAAACATTCTTTGAGTTTAAAAAACTTTTCTTTTTGAAGTTTAAGTTTGACAACAATTTTACAACTTTCTTTCTATAAGGCATTATAAGCATCTTGAAGATCTTCTTCATTTTCATGATCACTATCCAAATTTTCTTCACTTGTTGAATCATCATGATCTGAAAAAGTAAACTTGGCTAGATTCATAAGGGCTTTAACTTCACTGCCTGACTCGGTTTCAGAATTTTCTGATTCAGAAGATGCTTCAAAATCAGACGATTCATCCCAAGTAGCCAACATACCCTTCCTTCTGGGTCTATCCTTTTTAGGACATTTGTTTGCTAAATGCCCATATTCTTGGCAGTTGTAACATTGACTATCTTTCAAACACTTCTAAGTTTTGGACTTAGGTTTAGATCGTTTCTTTTCATTTGCCTTTTGAAAGTCGACCATTTTCTTACTTTTGAAAATTTTATAAAACTTTTTCGCCAAAAGAGCCATATCATCTTCAGAATTTTCTAAATTTGAGTTTTCTTGAGAAATACCTTTAGATGATTTCAAAGCTATAGATTTACCTTTAGAAGCTTTAAAATTTAATTCATAGGTTTGTAAAGAACCAACTAGTTCTTCTACCCTCATATTATCCGTATCACGAAGTTCCCTGGATCGCGGTTACTTTAGAATTGAACCGTTCAGGAAGTGAGCATAGTATCTTTGTACACACTTTACTTTCTGGAAATTTATCGCCAAGACCCCACATTGAGTTTACAATGTCATTTAGTCTAGTATAAAAGTTCATAAACATTTCATTTTCCTCCATATGAATTTCTTCAAATTTGGTTGTGAGGAGTTGGACTTTAGACTTTTTTATAATTGATGTACCCTCGTGTGTCATTTCTAGTATATCCCAGGCTTGCTTTGCAGTATCACATAATATAATTCTTTTGAACTCATCCGGTGATAGTGTGCAAGTGATTGCATTTAGTGCTTTAGCATTGGCACTATACTCACTTTTCTGAATGGTGGTCAATAAATAATAGCGTGTACATGCATACGCTTTTGAACCATCGGATTCAGTTACTTCAATGGTAGGAGGGTTCCATTTGGTCACTGTGGCTCGCCACATACTCTCATCCATTGATTTGAGGAAGATCCTCATTCTGGCTTTCCAATAGGCATAGTTGGAGCCATCAAATGGTGGAGGCCTAGTGACTGAAAGGCTATCAAAATTTGACATCTTTTTATATAGCTTAGATCGTTAGCTCAGGAAATAAATCTAAATAAAAAGCAATAAGAACGAGCTATTAGGCTCTAATACCACTTGAAAAGGCCAAGCTATATGTCCTAGAGGGGGGGTGAATAGGACTATGCCAAATTAAAATAAAATCAGCGGAATAAAATAAATCAATAGCCTTACAATTATAAATCAATTCACAATGCTGAAATCAAATCACCTTAATAAATAAGTATTGAGAGATTGATACAAATTCAGTTCTAAGGACAACCTTACACCATAATAAACAAGGGCTTATGGTAGGACAACCTTATTTCTAGAACGTCTTTTGGATCAAGAACTCAATTTTAATAGAAATAAATGAATAGCAAAGAATTGAAATTAAATGCAGAAATATAGATCTAATTTATTACAACAATCCCCACACTTGCTTAAAATGTAAATTGTTACAACATTCACATCCACATGTACATTCCACACAATTGAATGATAAAAGATATGAAAATTAAGCAAGCATTCAATCCACAAGACAAAGAGTTATAGTGGTTCGCCTGTGTGTACACCAACTATCTTTCAACAGCCACACAGAATGCTACTCCACTCCTAATATCCTCACACAGGGGATATTAGCGTTCACTATCAAATAGGTTTCACAGCTTCACCCAAAACCTTTACAATTGTGTCTTTTTCACTTAGGCTTACACAATTCAAAAAACCCCTCTTTTCTGAGTTTTTTGGCTCTCCTCAGATAACCAATACAATGAGATTTTTCTGGCTTAACCTCAAACAAAACCAAAAGAAATGAAATTTTACAGAATTGTAAAATACCTGGATTTCTCCTTTTCGTAGCAGCCCGGCAGAACCAATCGGAGTAGATGATTGAATGTCAAAGTTCAATTTCCAATACTCACTTTAATATGGTTCTAAGTTCTAATAGATTTTAGATTTTAGATTTTAAGTAGTTGGGTGTAGCTATATTTGATTTTGATTCCAAGAAGAAAGAATAAGGTAATTCCTCTTTTCAAATAAGATTGGAATATAGAAACAAAATCAAATTAAATAAGCTAGCAAAAAGAGAAAGCAATTATGCACAAAATAGCTTAAAAACAAACACAAACTTATCTCAGAGTGGATCCTTGAAAATATTATGAATTGAATGAAAAACTCTGAAATTCATGTTCAATTTATAGAAGCAGAAATCGCATCTACGACTGGTCTTAGGAA
This sequence comes from Magnolia changhungtana, assembly GCA_030180095.1. Classification (NCBI taxonomy): domain Eukaryota; kingdom Viridiplantae; phylum Streptophyta; class Magnoliopsida; order Magnoliales; family Magnoliaceae; genus Magnolia; species Magnolia changhungtana. The sequence goes on along the minus strand of JASAUF010000473.1, from coordinate 1,387,898 downwards.
CCTTCGACTGGTCGTAGCTCTAACGGATATTTGAAATAAGGAGCGCGATTTTTAAAAGTCGTTCCACAACTGGTCTTAGGGAACCTACGACTGATCGTGGGTCACCTACGACTGGTCGTATCTCTCTACGACTAGTCGTAGGACCATAGAATTGCTTGCTGGACTTTAAGTCGTAGACTTATGACTAGTCGAGATCGAGTCGAAGTCACTCCTGTGACCGGTCGAAGGACCACCAGGACTGGTCGTAGGTGTACCAAAAAATTCTGAAAATTCTCAACAACTTAGGACTGGTCGTGAAATTTCTTAGACTGGTCGAGTCAATGCCAGGACTGGTCGAACAGAGGCTAAGACTAGTCTTAAAACAGACCAAAAACCTATAAAAGATATAATTGAGTTATGTATCTGAAATGACCTACTCTAAGGTCAACCTAATGGTCATTCAAACCTGAAATATGTCGTATGGACATTGAACTTCAACCATTCAACAAATGTAGACATTTGAACCTTATCAAGCTTAAGATCTTTTATAGCTTTAATCTTAAAATCTTCATCAGCTTGAAAACTACTTCATGCGTTGCTCTTAAGTCTTGAAGTTATTTTTTGAGTCTTGAACTTCAACATTGTAGCTTTGAACATTGATAGGATGATGAAGTACACTTTATATTTCTTGAAGATATCCAATGTCATGAAGTGTTGATGCAGTGTCTTGAACACATATAAATCACCATACAAACACAAGACACAGATAGATGTTTTAACACATCAAAATTTGACAACCAAAGGAGCATGAGACCATAGCACTTACAATCTTGCTGAAGAAGTTTATGTAGAACAACCGAAGGGATTTTCATATCCTAAGTATCCCTATCATGTTTATCGTATGAACAAAGCTCTCTATGGTCTCAAACAAATACCACGTGCTTGGTATGAATGATTGACAAAATTTCTTTTGGACCACAAATTCTGCAGAGGAAGTGTAGATAAGACACTGTTTACCCAGAGAATAAGAGACTCATTGCTTATTGCACAAATTTATGTGGATGATATAGTCTTTGCCTTAACATGTGAAGATGTCACATACAAATTTGCCGACCTCATGAAATCAGAATTTGAAATGAGTATAGTTGGCGAACTAAACTTCTTCCTAGGATTACAAGTTAATCAGCTAAATGATGGAATCTTCATTTGTCAAACCAAGTATGCAAACGATTTGGTGAAAGGGTTTGGTCTCAATTCTGGTCGTACTTATCATACTCCCATGAGCACCACACTCGATCTCTCCAAAGATGCAAATGGCAAAAGTGTGGATCAACATCTTTATCGGAGTATGATAGGAAGCCTGCTTTATCTTACAGTCAGTCGTCTAGATATATCCTTCAGTGTGGGAGTGTGTGCTCGGTACCAAGCAGATCCGAAGGAGTCCCACCTAACGGCTATTAAAAGGATTATCAAATATGTAGTAGGAACTACCACCTTCGGTCTATGGTATCCATTTGAAACATCCACCATCATTGTAGGCTATTCTGATGTAGATTGGGCTAGAAATTTGGATGGTCGAAAATCGACGAGTGGAGGATGTTTTTATATTGGCAACTGTCTAGTCTCCTGAGAAAGCAAGAAATAAAATTTAATCTCATTATCCACTGCAGACGCTGAATATATAGCTGTAGGTAGTTGTTGTGCACAACTCCTTTGGATGAAACAGATGCTATTGGACTATGGGATTGTACAATCTACAATGTGTCTTTTCTACTACAACATAAGTGCTATAAACATCTCGAAGAATCCAGTTCAGCATTCTCGGACTAAGCATATTGACATTCTTCATCATTTTATCCGAGAACTTGTTGAAGAAAAGATCATTGTATTGGAGTATGTAACTACTGAAAAACAGCTTGCCGATATCCTAACAAAGCCTCTGGATACAAACAGGTTTTGTGATCTCTAAAAATTAATTAGCATATGTACTTAGTGATGATATCTCAGGAACAATGACCCACATAGGTAAATCTTAAGTCTGAGATATTCATGGTTAAAATACTTAACAAATTAGAACCACTTAAAGTTAACAATGATGAACAAAAATGTCCAAATATTCACAGTTTCGATTATATCTAGGCAGTTTCGATACCATCGTGATTTGAACATCGATGACATCGAGATACTCTATCAATGCAATCGACGATTCTTGGGAATGCATTCAATGGATATTTGTTTTTCCAACAACCATCAGCACAATTCTTGATAAAAGTCATGACGATGTTATCGATAACCGATCGATATAATCGATGAACCTGCTATATTAATAGAAGACTGCATTCGAATTTAAACTCATTCCTTCGTTCTCTGATTACTTCCTCTCACCCTTACCAGACTCTCACATTTACAAATCATGATCAAGGGGAAAGGTGAGTCTTCTCTTCACTCTCTGTAATCAAAGAACATGCAATCAGAATCCAGTAGGCATCAAGCTATGAAAGAACGTCCATTCACCATTGTTGAACGTCTAGTGTTCAATAGTGCCATAGAGCCTTTTGGAGTGGACCTACTTTTAGAAGTAATAGGTTGGCAGAATATTTTAAATCTTGGAGGATCATATCAACTGGGTGTGATCCAAGAATTCTTCAATCATTATCATGTCATTAGTAATGATCCCCCCAGCATTTAGGTTGAACTCGCACATTACTCAAAGCTTATCACTCCAATCACCGTGTCTCACCTTCTAGATCTCGATGTCACTAGAATCCCAGTGACACACAAGAATCTCAACGGTATGGGTGTGTGGGGAGAAATAACTCGTGCATTATGTCAAGGCACTATTGTTCCGCGAAATGATGAAAATCTACTGCACATCAACTATCTTGGATCCACTTTCAAAATTCTTCATAGCATTTTTAGGTCCAATGTATATCCCTGCGATGTCAAAGGTAATCATCTCCCTCCATTCATGATAAATGTGCTTTACAATGTATATCAAGAAAATCAAGTGTGTCTGCCGACCCTTCTCCTCAAGCAAGTCATTTGTGTCATCCAAGGAAATCATAGCGAGACACTGCCCTTTCCGGTGCTCATATGCAAACTTGCACATCATGCGGGGCTCCCTACCACATTTAACATTGTGTATCCTGAAGCATGGTTTGACAACAATGCAGCTCAGGAGGCCCAACAGTTATGTCTCTCTTCGTCTCTTCTCAGGTATAGCCTTCCCATACTGCGGGCTGTCCAACATGCTCAACCATCATTTCGGCCTACACATGGTGGGTCTAATCGCAGGCCGATGGTCAGCATAGAGTCGATCACCAACTGCCAATCTCATCATCTAAAACGACACCTACTGAACAGGATGGCTAGGATGGAGGAATGTCTGTGCAACTGTGAAAGGTGTCTCACCTCAATTGACGAGAAAATCGACGTCCTCTGGCAAACCACTCAGCAAGTGGTGGATTTGCTTACACAGAGCAATCCTCGAGGACATTGAGCTCATGTTGAGACATAAAGTTGTGGTTGGATTACCAAGCATGTCTATTTTGAGAAAATTGAACTGAGTAAATAATTTACTGCCAATCTAGGGCAGAATATGTTTTTGGATTTTTTTAGTTTGGTAGCTAGAATGGTTATTTTTGAAAATGGCTGGAGATAATTCACATTTTTTGTGCCATAAGAATGTTTTAAGATCCCTTGGTTTATCTAGTGTCTGATATGGAATGCATGTAATGTTTTTTTAATGATTATGCTATCTGGTTATATTACTGCTCTATTTATCTTTGTCAAATGACTGAAAAAAAGGGGAAGAACAATTCA